>OX451736.1:1750034487-1751453830 GCA_948472305.1 Vicia faba | reverse complement strand
GAGTCCCCACTCCAACATGGTCACCAACCTTGAAACCTTGACATTAGGACCAACCTTTGCCACAACCCCAGCAATCTCATGTCTGATAAGCAAACAGACAGAAGAAAAACACAGATAAATTAGCTTATGCTTATAGTATTCTCATCCATACAAACAACGGGAAAAGTCCAATACTTACCCAGGCACAACAGGATACTTTGAATCTCCGTGTTTATTCCTTGTCCAAATTACATCAGCATAACAAACACCACAGTGTGTAATTTTAATATATACGTCGTCACTCCCAAGAGCCCTTAGCAATCATCATTATCATATTGTCAAGATTTATTTAAAAAATTGAAAAAAAAAATGTAAACATGCAAGAATATCACAGGTAATAAATCCATACATTCTTATAAAGATATGTATCTATGTATTGATATGAATCTGTAGCATCAAACTAAAAACTGCAATAACCAGTAACTTAAGGCACTAAGGTTGGAATAAAAAATTGAAAACTCGAGATGCATAACATATATACCTGCGATTGAATTTATAAGGCGATAAAACTCCAGATGCATCTCTTGCTGCCCATGCAAGACAATCTTCCCCGACACCCTCGGAACTCATACTTTTACTACACCAAAATAACATAATTAGTCCCCAGTTAACTTTGAAATTTACAACAAAAACAACCAAGCCTTCTTCCACCTAAAGTTTACAACAAAAACAACAAAGCCTTATTCCAATAAGTGGAGTCGGCTAAAGTTTACAACAAAAACAACCAAACCTTATTCCACTAAGCATAGTCGGCTACATGGATAAACTTTTGATATAATGTTCTTTCCAGGACCATAAATCTATCCAAATAATGAATCTCAAGATTTTTTTAATAACTTCTCTTATAATTTTTCTAGGCCTTCCTCTACGTCGAGTTGTTTAACTTGACTCTATATGATCTACTCACCTTACCACAAAATCAACAGGTCTATCAGATTTAAATCCTACTAATCAAACAGTTAAGAGGAAGGTTAGGAATAGTGGATTCATGCAGGATAAAAAAATCATAGATCAAACAAAGGAAAAGGGGTTATTCCAAAGTATGAAATCATAATATAAATCAACAGAGAGTTTAAAAGAATTATGAAATTCAATTAAAAGAGTTCAATGATAATTTGACAAAGAGTTACCTTTGTAAGGGATTCACGGTGAAGAAGATAGACCAAACAGCTCGGAGGAGTTCGTGTCTTTCTGGGCATCCAACGTCAGAACTGAGTTTTGTTCATATATATATATATATATACACACACACGTGATTTGGTAAGTTGATTTCATTTTCTCTTTTTTCTTTCTTATATTCTTCTTTCATTAATCTTAGTATCAACTTTGTTTTCTAACCTTTTTATTATTATATTAATCAATGTTAGCCATGTTATTTGGCTTCTATGTTGTTTGGATGAGTTTTGAATTTTTTTTTAAAATAAAATAAAATTTTCTTTCTGATTTATAAAGATTAATCTATTTTACTTTCCTATCAAATCTAATTATCAAAAGAAATAACATGGCATTGTCATGTGGTTTTTTTTATAAATTTATTTATTTTTTAAATGATTTTAGTGACATGACTTTTATTTTTCTTTTTTTTAATGTCGTTAAGACAAGACAATCAACCATTTGACCATTTAATTCTATTGTTAATTCATTGCATTTAAAATATATAAATCACTGTTTGTAACTCTTTATTTTCATTATAGTCAAAATAACATAACAACACATAAACTATGGAGTATTATCATCAACAACAACACAATTACTCCATTCTACAAAGTGGAATGAGAGATACATAACATATATACCTGCAATTAAATTTGTAAGGCGACAAAAATCCAGATGCATCTCTTGCTGCCCATGCAAGACAATCTTCCCCGGACACCCTCAGAACTCATACTTTTACTACACCAAAATAACATAATTATTCCTCAGTTTACTTTAAAGTTTACAATTAAAATAATCAAGACTTATTATTCTACTAAGTAGAGGGATGACAATTTTACCAAGTGTATTAGTGTTGTTATCGAAGTAATAAAATTAAATTCGTCTCTACAGTGATTGTGAACTTTAAACAAGGAACATGTGTGATGTAAATTAAAATAGTAATTGGGGGGTTTTCAAGTTGTTTGGTTGAAAACGTAAAAAAAGAATTTTATAACGATAATGAGAAAAACGGTCAGGTCGTCTTATCAGAATCCTTTATTTCTACTCGATTGATGTAACGCGCATTAAAAGACATGCGCTGACTACATATTTACACGACGGACTAACTCTACCATTAATCTAGGCGCCAACTCCTTGATCCCTTATGCCAATTGTCACGTCAGATTAGGAAACAAAGTGTGTTAATCCCTTAGTCACAATTCCTAATCATATTACCTAGTCAATTAGAGAATTCAACAGTTAAAGTAGTTCAGATAGATATCCCTAAAATTGATTCGAATGTCGTAATAATCAAAAATCAATGTGCACAATCACTAATTGAATAATAACAATAAGTCAGAATAATAAGATTAACATCATTTGATCATATGTCCTAATAAAAAAACAGGTTCATCATCAAATTTGACCTAACTTAGGAGAATCTAGCTACCCGTGTTGAATTAATTCTATACCAATAGTTTAGATTCGAAGAACAAGAAGAATCCTTGAAGAAGAAGAAGAAGCTCTCCAATGAATTTCAAAATCTCCAAAATCGCACTTTATCGTTACTTTTTAGTCTTGATAATCGAACCCTTAAAATATCCTCTCTCTCTCTCTCTCTCTCTCTCTCTCTCTCTCTCTCTCTCTCTCTCTCTCTCTCTCTCTCTCTCTCTCTCTCTCTCTCTCTCTCTCTCTCTCTCTCTCTCTCTCTCTCTCTCTCTCTCTCTCTCTCTCTCTCTCTCTCTCTCTCTCTCTCTCTCTCCTTTATAAAACAGTCAAAAAAGTATGTCAACGAAAATCTACAACGAGGCCACACTGCCTTTCAACGTAGGCACATTGCATCATCATCAGTCTAACACAAATGCGTTACTTTATGGTGCGGGCGCGTTAGATTACAACGTGTGCGCATTGGCCGTTAGTGTGGAGTGTGAACTCCAATGGTGAGCAACGTGTTATAGCGGTGGAAAATTGAGATTAAGCTATTGATTTACTTAACTCACAAATAAATAGTCGCCATCATATTTTATTATTTCCAAATGAGTGAGAAAAGAGCGAATAAAACCCACATAAATTTTTAAAATAAAACTAATAAAACAAAGAGAACAAGATTCAAGGGTTGGTTATGCAAAGGGAGGTATTAGCACCCTAAACATCCATGGTACTCCATGGAAACCTCTTAAAATCAATGTTAATGGATAAAACTAGTTGTTTACAAAAGATTGTGGAGATGAGAAAAAAGAAATGGTTTTTATAATTTTGATCCGACAAAACTTCAAGAGCTTTATGCCTACGTATCTCCAATATGCAATGGAGAAATTAGAACTGCGTTGTTCTTATAAAAAAGAAAAAAGTTGTTTGTTTGGTTGATTTTAAATGAAGAAACATTTTGTCATCTTAAGGAGAATACTCAACTAATCATCCATAAACATGAGAAAGATGGACCTTTGCATCATATTGAAAGAAGGGCTCCAACTTAGATAGAAATCAACAAGTATGCTACTAACTCTTTCAAGTGAAAAAGAATCAACATCATATCAATCAATATTATGGAGATAAGAGAATTACATCTCAATTATGGAAATGACTCATGTCTAATCTTTGAGAAAAGATTTTAAAAGGAAAAGCCAAATGGCAAAAAGGTTTTGAATGAGTTTTGTATTTTTTAGTCTTTTGAAAATGTTTTATATGCTTAAGTGTCTTGAAGCATTTATTAAAGAATGCAGTTTTGAAAATACACTTGACAAAGTCAAGGTTTTTATTAATAAAGTGGTTCAAATTTAAAAACAAAAAGGTTTTGAAAAAGAAAGATGTTTTGAAAATTGAAGAAGATGAGCAAGAGATGAAGGGACTATCCTAAAGATAAAGTAAAAGCAAAGGTAGGAAAGATCTGACCAAGATAGAGAAATCATCTTGACATAAGCCAAACCACGCATCCATTCCCTTTAGATTAAGCCACATAAAAGCAAGAAATCAGATGAACATTACAAGCATTAGATAAAAATTTATATTTCAGGTGCAAGCTCAAGTTTCAGCATCATATGAAAACTTTAAGTCACATATGAAAGTCCACGTATCAGACAAAAACACACAAAAGAAAGCAGATAGATAAAACCCAATTGAAATTATGATATAACAGAACTCAGATGTCCTATAGGATGTTTGAAACATCTGATCTTAGCGTAACAATACATGCAATGTATAAACATTGAAAATAGTACTGAAAAGTATAAACAAGACACCCAAATTGTTAACCCAGTTTGGAGCAACTCTCCTACTCTGGGGGCATACCAAGCCAGAGAAAAGTCCATTATGATAGTATTAATTCATAGACCTTACAACAAACATATCATTTTACAATTTACTCACCAAATCACTATCCATGCTATAATTTTATTTAAGACTCACCTAGATATGAGGCCCTCCTCAATCCCTCATTAATCACAGACAGCGATTTGACAACAATAATTTTGAACAACCAGGAAGACACACTTCCATGACAATACCTAGTCAAGACCTAAAGATAAACTCCACCATTTATAACTTTATTCCTAACTAAGAACACAACTTGCAGTTGTTTACAAGCTTCCTCTAAGAACAATATTCAACTCATTACTTCACAGCTTCTGAGTGAGAACACAGTGACCATCTCACAACACCGAGTGGTTCACTTACACCAACTCTCCTGAACCCTAATGATTACATCTTTAAGTTCACGGACTGTACCTTTCTTAGGTTACAAAGACTACTATTATAACCTATATCCCAACTGGATTTGGGTCTTCAATCACATCTCATCAGTTGTTACAATTCTGCAGAAGATTCTACATAACAATATGTCTTCAGTCAAAGCTTCCTAATTTGTCTCCATAATTAGATAGTGCATATTATTCAATATTCTTCTTGATTCTTCTTTACCTATAAAACACCACCTCATAGGATAATATAATATCCTTAAAATATATATTATTTTTGTGAATTAACAGATATAACAATCAGTTCAACTCAGGTGCAATGTCGTATGCTCCTTCATAGGACATCTGATACGACATATTGTTCCAGATGATGAGAACTTCTCATCTCAACATGTCTCATAATAAGATAGGACTTCTTGCTCAACCTGTTCCCGTTAGCAAGTTAATACATTTTATCTAACATAATGTTGCTATATTAATTTTACCAAACATAATGCCAATCACATAATTCAGAGAATTAACAATCTCCCCCTTTGGCTTATTTTGGATAAAACTAATTTACATAACCTTTACATACATAAAACAGAACATAATTCAAAGGTTTAATCAATACATCAACAGCAACCATAAAGACTAAAAACATCAGGAGCAGTCAGTCTTTAGTCTTCACATTTGACAGTCTTCAATCTTCAATCTTCATTGTCTTCACACATGATGTCCCAACATCAATAATAAGACTTCTTCTTGACAGTGTAACATATATTCTCCCCCCTTACATGCTGCACACATAAGCTTGGAACAAGAGAATGTCAACATATATTCTCTCCCCTTTTTTAGCCAAAATATGACAAAGGCTTTCAACAAGAGGTAACAACCATAATCTGATTGATGTCAGAACAACACATCCAACATCTATTCGTAGAAACTCTACACATTTCCATTCTAGGTTCAAAATCTCAACCACCATATACCACTCCTTTTTATGTTCAGGTGAACCAATCTACTACAGCCAATACAAGATGATGACAATCCCAAAAGCACTCCTCACATGATGAAATCACTCCCCCTTAATCCAGAAACATTCCTCACAGGGGAGCAAATCTTTCTCTTAAAGAGCACAAGAGGAAACTTAAGGAGTACTCAACCAATTATATGAGAAACTTATGTGATGACACATGAGACCTCACCGTTACTCCTGGGTAACTCATAACACAAGACACAATTATGTTTATAACTCAAATCACAAGACACAAAACCCCCAAACATACCAGACTAGAGTAGGACATTTTACTTGACATTTTTGCAAAACAACTGCAAAACACAAACCTTAGATTTATCAACATCTGAACAAACCCTTTCTCCCCCAAATTTTTCCAAAAAGTGACAAACAAACCCTTCACAAGACCAGACCCAAACAAAATTCACCCATACCCGGACAAAAGACATGAGGACTATGTTAAACAACAAAAAAACATAATATGAAGAAAGAGAAGAACATGACCTCAATAAATAACCAAGCGATTACATAGGAACTAACGATCCTAGACTGAGTCAGTGGTCTTGGTCAAGAACATTATTTGAAAGAAAAAAACAAAAACGAATTCACCTTCTAAAACAACTTTTGACTACCTTCATTGATTCTTGACTGATTCTTCTAGAAGGAGTCATTTCCAATAAAAGCACATGCATAGTCAACAAGCACGCTTTACACTCCCTCCTCAAGAAAAAAAACAACATGTCATGTAACATGCTCTGACATATGGTCAGACAACTGTCACACAACACAAACAAGCTTCTTTAGATTCTACAGAGAGAAATAATTATCCCAAACACAAATACTGTCTTCCAGAGTTCACTTTAAGATCCATGTGAACACAAGATCCAATTGTTGTACCCCAAAATTTTCCCTCCTATTTTCACACAAGACATACTCCTAGAGGTTCCCAATTTTCCCTAAGTCGACCAAGAGTTGACCAGACAATCCTCCTCTTAAGGCAATGAACCCCAAACTAGGGTTTCAATTTTCATCAAGATGGGTGAGCTCCAAAGGTTTTAAAATTCTTTCCATGGTTATAATATGTCTTCAAGATCATCCATGCCAAGTTTCATGCCTTGCTCAATAAGTTTTCTCATTCAATAGCTCAAGTATTGGAAAATCAATTGTGTTAGGTCAAAAGTCAACTGTGGCCCATGTACAGTCAAACTTCAAGATTTTTGGTCAACATAAACATTTTGAAGTGATATCCATCATTTCATCAAAGGTTGATCATGATTCCTTAAGAAATGCTCCTAATTCATCAAAAGTCAAAAATGGCAAATTAGGGTTTTTATAGGAAAGGTCAACTGAACTTTGACCAAGCATGACTTTCTCATACTTTATTAGAAATTTTCTAACCAAAGCTCATTTTGAAGAGAACCTAATTCCCTACAACTTCTCTTCAGCCCTCAAGTTTAAGAAATGCACCATTTGAAAGATACAAGTTCACACATTACAGGTCATTTTCAGAAAGTCAACAAAAGCCACTTTTTACCAAGACCTTTTACATAAAGATAAAATCTTCAAATGCAAAATTGATAAAACGAGGGATTGAAGAATACAACTCGGGCTTTCCAAAAATTTCAAGATCATCATCATGAGATAAATATTGAGCAAGTTATGGCTTGCCTGAATTGGGAAATTTGGGATTTTTCAAGAATTATGCATTTGGCAAATTTGAATTTTTGGGTCAATGGCCTAACTTTTTAAGATTCAAATATCTTCCTAAGGTCATAGAGGACCTCTAATATTATTTTGGCATGGTCTTATATTTTCTACCTATTTTTTACATATTTATTTTAATTTATTTCAAGTAAATATAAAATAAATGGTATAAAATATTTGGAGATGGCTTAGGCGTGTGGGCTAGTGTTTTGGCTTGCTTGGAGGCCCAAGGATTCGTGCAAACCTGACCAGATGCATTGAACATGAAAAATGGCATGAAATATCAAATTTGGTAACATTTCAAAATGGTGATAATGGCTTTAAACCATGGCTTTATGGATTGATTCTCTCTTCATTATCTTGTCCCTTTCTTCTATGCTATAAGTACACCCCTTTGGCAAGCCAAACACATGCATATGCACTACACAAAAGCTCTACCAAACTTGCAAAAAATCATCCAAATCGTGAAAATAAAAACAATCTTTCCCAACCACTTTCAGTCCCAGCCCATTTCCTAAACGTGTTCCTGAGGTTGCCAGGGTTTGTTTCCATCCATTACTAAAGCAAAAACACGTCTAGAACTCGCCTAGCCAAGTCACTATTTCTTGGTAAAATTTTGAATTTCTACCTCTTAATCTATACGTTATTGAATGTTTTGATGTTTTGATCCATGTTCAGGACCTTCATTAGGACAAGATAGATGCTTCGCATGAGAGGTTTGGAGCCTAGAATGCCATATTCCATATTTAGGGTATTCATGGCTTCCAAGGTCCAAACTCTTGATCCAAGGGTTTTCAGGCTAATCTAAGGCCAAATTTGAAATCAACGCATCATTTTATGAAGGATATGGTTTTTGCTTTTTTCTTTAGTTTGCTTATTTTGCAGGATCACGTTTTGAGTTTGGCCGGAGATGGTGATCGGAGTGTTGACTCTGGCACCCTGGACTTGTTGACTCCGGCGTGAAGTGTGTCAACTCCCTATTGGCCAGTCAAGACAGCGCGCATTTTTTTGAATTTTCAATAATTGCGTTAGTTTTATAATATACTATTATTGTTTGTTTTATGTAAATGAATGATGTAGCAGCACAACTGGAAAAGGCGTATGTATGTGAAGGGAGGGACCTGGGTTTCGAATCCCAGGTCCAACATTTTCCATTTTTCTAATATTCCATACAAGATCCAGCGTTGCACATGGCCATAAATGTATCATGGACCACCAATCTGAGCCATCAGATCAACGCTTGATCCAGATCTAGTACCTCCAATGAACAGACTACCATGCACCCCTTCAGCTTGGACGCACAAGATCTTTGACAAAGGTTGTGGGTTCTGAGTTACTGGGCCCAACGTTTTTTTAAATAACACCCCCTTTCAGCTTTTTACACCTGTTGTACCCCAAAATTTTCCCTCTCATTTTACTCAGCACATGCCCATTGAGATCCTCAATTTGCTCAAGGTTTCCAAGAGTTGACCAAACAAACTCTCTCCTAAGGCAATGTGTCTCAAATTAGGGTTTCCATTTTCATCAGGATGCGTGTACTCCAAAGGCCACAAATTCTTTCCATAGTCCTAATATGCTCTCAAGGTCATCCATGTCAAATATCATGCCTTGCACTAGAAGTTTGCTCAGTCAACTGCTCAAATGCTTAAGAATCGAATATATTAGGTCAAAAGTCAACTGTGTCTGACACATAGTCAAACATCAACATTTTGAAGTGACTTTCATCATTTGATCAAGGGTTGATCATGATACCTCAAGGAATGCTCCTAATTCATCAAAACTCAAAAGTTGCTAAATTAGGGTTTCTTAGGAAAAGTCAACCAAACTTTGACCAAGCATAACTTCCTCATACTTTATCAGAAATTTTACATACAAGGCTCATTTTGAAGAGAATGAAATTCCCTACAATTCATCTTCAGCCCTCAAGTTCAAAATATGCACTCATCAACATATATGAATTTCCACATTATAGGTCCTTTTGAAAAGTCAACAAAAACACTTTTTGGGTCAAAGCTTCTTACATGAACATGGAAGACCCAATTGAGATGAGACCAAAAGGGTTGTTTATTTGACATCCTAAGCTTTCTAAAAAGTCCAAGAACACCTCTCTAGGGTTAAAATTGGAAGAGACATGCCTTGTCAAAGTTGACCATTTTTGTAAAATTGCCAAAAGTCAAATATGCTCAAAAATACACTTTTTGTTAAATGGGCCTAACTTTTTATGCTTGCACCTCACTCATAACATGGTCCACGACCCAAATATTCACCCACACATTATTTGCTTCATTTTCCATTTGATTTTGATTTTTTATTAATAAAAAATTGAATTAAATCAAATAAATGACAACTAATAGCAAAGATTTGTTTTGATCTGATTTTTGGATAGGATCACAAGCTAATTATGTTGACATATCAGGATCAAATCGAATCAAGGTGGATTGGAACAAAAATGTCATGATTAGGCCTAATTTGGAAACAAATCATACAAGGAAGGAATGAGATCAAATCTTCAAAATTTTCAAAGATACATGTAGTTTTTATAACCCTAATTCATTAAGGGATATATATTGAGTAAGACCAAGTGTAGAAGAGAGGCTAGGAGTCGTGGAAAACAGAGGACAAAAACTCAAAAATTTGCAAGAAAGTGAGAGATCATTCTTGGACTTAGAGGTTGATTCAGGCCATTCTAAGACCACCAATAGATTCCCGGACCTTCCCAGAAGCTAACACAATCAGTAGCAAACACTGTCGCGCCCAGAATCATTACCTAGACCTCATACGGTTTGCCCTTTTTTTCAAAATCGATTACAGTAATTCTTGCATCATTAACACATTTGAATGTTATATTTATGATTGTTGATGTGTTTGCAACATGACTGAATTTTTTAATTGAATTTTTGATGCTTACATACGCGGTTGCCATTACTAGGGTTTCTGAGTTCGTTTTAGGGCTTCTCCATACAGGTTAAATTGGCCAACGAAAAGGATACTATGATGTTCGTGGGTTCAAGACAAATTGAACCATGTAATTATAATGTATTTATCATGCGTTTTGATGATTTTTGAAGTTTGCAGGGCTATGGCTACAAACATTTGTCCGTAGGTAAAAGTGCAGGGATCTAATACGACGGATGAGGAGGAAGACGACGTGTCTAGCCACCATTGGCTGATTTGAATTTTCGCGCGTATTTTGATGCAAATACTTGATTTCATATATTATATTTTATTGTCATTATACTAAAAAATAGGAACGATAACCCAGATGGCTAGGCGTGTTGGTGTTGAGCGTGAGGACTTGGGTTCGATCCCAGGTCCCAGCGTTTTCTTTGTTTCAATTTTTCTTTACAGATCACGTGTTGCTCTCATCCAGACGCCTACCATGCACTACTACCATCCAGCCAATGGATGCATCGTCTGTCCAGATCCAACGCACGCCACTGCAGGACCATGGTACGCCCCCAGAAGGGTCTCACATGGGATTCAGTGCAAGGGCTGGGCTTCAGCTTTGGGCCCAAGCAAATTTAGCATTACACCCCCAACTTTACTCATCAACACATGCCCATTTTATCTTTTCTTATTTCTTTTTAATTATTTACTAATTATTTTATCTTTTACAAAAATAACCTCAAAATTAAATAATTTTTATTTTTCAAATCAAAAATCACAAAACACCAAAACTCATTTTTTTTCATAAAATATTTATTTTCTTTAATTAATTAGTTTAAAAATTAGGTTAATTTAATTCCTTTTTTTTTGTAATTAAAATCAATTAGAAATTAGGGTTAATTTTGTATATAATTAATTTTTTTCTTCAAAAATAACTTAAATATTTTTCTCAATTAGATTTTTTAGGCTTTATAATTATCCTCGCATTTAGTTTGTCGCGCGCATTTTAATTAGTTTTTATAATTTTGTAACTGCTCCGAGTTTGTAATAGTTTTAACTAGGTTTTAATTCCGCATTTTATTTTACAGTCAAAAATAATTATATATCTGCGAAAGCCATGTAATAGCTAGAACTTTAAACTTTTCGCATTTTAACTTCCGCAATTATAAACTGTTAGATGTATGTTAATAGGATTGTATGGAAAGATTAATTGAAAATTAATACGGTAGAAAACCCTAAATGTGCAGAGACAAATTAACTGAAAAATTCACTCGCACATGCTCACTCCTAGGGTTTACTCCACTCCGGTTGCCTTCAGTTAAACAGTCACGAAACATAGGGTTTATTAGTGGTCATCCTCTAGCCCTGAAAGATCTAAAAATGATCCATTCGGATGTTGCCTCGGAAAAGATCTTTAAGGCTTTAGGAGGATTACTAAGATTCCCTAACAATGCTTTTGTGATCGTATCTGTCCCTTCAAATGTCCCTTAAAACTCCAACGACGGTGCTACCTATTCCTTAATAATGGGATAGCGCTGTCTAAAGGAAAACGAACAATCTTTTTCGAGTAGGTAGATTAACTCTTAAGTACTTGCTCAATAAATCAAACAAACTTTTTCACACAAACACTTTTCAAACAATTTTCAAAACAACTTTGTCACACTCTTGAGGACTGATACGTGGGTCATCACGAAGTAAAACTTTTTCAAAACAAGCATACACAAGCAATTTAAAAATGAGCAAGTACCTAAGAGCCCGTGGAAAACCACATATAGAAAGGGTGCTAACACCTTCCCCGTACTCAGAAATATTCTCGAAAAAGGTTTTTTCTGTTCTTTTTCCTTTTCCTGATTGGATAAAATAAAAGTCGGTGGCGACTCTTGCTTACCGCGACATTTGCAAATACAAAACGCAAACCAATATTAATAGTCAGTTCTGCCACTGTATCACAGAACTGGTGACTCTGCTGAGGAATAAATAAAGTGGAGTTTACCTTTGGATCTAGGTCATTTCAAAATTGCTTTCTTGTTTGTTTGCTTTATTCTTAAAGGGGTTTGCTTGAGTTACTATAGATCCTACACTCGGATCTGGGGGTACTTTTTAGGTAAACAACAATAGATCATGGAGACTGTACAGCGTAGACCGATATGGTTTAAGCGATGGCTGTGTTGGTGTGGCACTTTGGTTGGTACTGGTATCCTTCGTGGGGAAACGAGGAGAATACGGGGCCGCCGTGTGGTATCGTGAAGCACTAACGGACCTTAGAACCTTAAAGTAATTGACGTTATATCAGTACTCCCCATAAAGTAAAAGCTTTCAAAGTCATTGACGTCAACCTTTTCCAAAACAGGAAGTAACCTCCCCCTCCAGGGTCATTCAGAAACATGACGTATGTTCCCCAGTCGAATTTCATAGTCGCGAGTGAATCAATAAATTTTCATCTCCCAAGCAGAGTTTATGTCTCTGGACACAGAAACTCAATCCCCGTTAGATTTTATTCCTTCAGATACGGAAGTTCACCTTCCAACAAAGTTATTCCCCGCAGAGTTATTCTCAAGTAGAGTCTCTCCCCGGCAGAATATTCACAAACAAGGAGCGAATCTACAACATAGTCGTCTCTGTTCACCATCCCCGACGGAAGTAGAAGGATCAAAATCCTCTACGAAGTCAGGAATGCTATATTCTTCAACAACAGTCAGGGATTTATTTTCCCAGACTCAGACATGTCACAATAGCATTTCATATGCATACATCATGACATGCGCATACATATTGCATAACAACATAATCTCATTTATTTTGAGAACATCCTTACACAATGCATTTCATGCAACACATATAATTAATCTTGTACCTTATTAGGAAAGATGGTTATCATCAACAATTTCCAGTAGGTCCAATATTAGTTCCTGAAACTAAACAGAGTAATTATCTGCGCGGCCTAATGCGGTCCTACACAGACTCATCAAAGCGACCTTACCCAGGTGTGATACGGTGGGAAGAACTGACTGTTTTTTGGAATGCTGGTTTGTGTTTTGCGTTTGTTTTCGCAAATGTCGCGGTAAGCAAGAGTCGCAGCCGACTTTTATTTTATCCAACAAGGAAAGGAAAAAAGCACAGAAAAATTCCTTTTTCGAGATATTTCTCGGGTTCGGGGGGTAGATTATAGAAAGGGAAGGTATTAGCACCCTTTCTATCCGAAGTTATCTACGGGCTCTTAGGTAATTGCTCATATTGTTTTCAAAATATTGCTTTCTTTGTGCTTGTGGGTGTGAAAAAAAGTTTTTGTTTTGAAAACTTCAATTTAACTCTTTCTTCTGTCCTCAAGAGTGTATGAAGTGTTTTTGAAAACTTTGTTCGAAAAGTGTAAGTGTGAAAAGTTTTTGTTTTTTGAAAGAGCAAGTATCTAAGAACCATCTACCTACTCGAAAAAGGAATCATTCTATGCTAATTTCCTTTAGACAATGCTATCCCACTATTAATGAGTAGGTAGCACCGTCGTTGGAATTTAAGGGTCAATTCAAATTAGGGACTTACGGTCACTGAAGCAATGTTAGGATGCCTTAGCGGTAACCCTAATGTCTTAGATCATTTGTTTTGAGGCAATAACATCCGAGGCAACCGTTTCGAGGCGACTATGATCTTTTAGACAAGAGGACGACCTCTAAAACGATCTATACTCAATGACCGTTTACGAAGGCAACCAAGTGGGGTGTACCCTAAGAGTGCACATGTGCGAGTGTGTTGCTTATAGTTATTTTTATCTTTGTACATGTTAAGGGTGATCTAAGTTGATTTTAGGTTAAAACATTCAGTCTTGTCATGCATCCCCTATTATCAAACATCGAACAGTTATAATTTGCGGAAAATAAATTGCGGAATTTAAATTACAAGGCATCGGGTATTTACATCGCCAAAGACAGACCCTTTAAAAATAAATAAAGCGACAAAAATAAATAAAAGGTCCTATTAAGCTATTACAATCCGGGAGCAAGTACATAATTGGATAAAAGAAAGTAAATCACGTGCGGGAAATTAAATTGAGCGCGAGTTTAGGGTTTTGACCCTTTCTGGTTAAAGAAACGATATTTTTTTGTTTTTTATTTTAAGAAAGAAATTAACCTAAATTAATTGCTAAATTAATAAATAAATTAATAAAAATGAAAAATTATTTTTGGGTTTTTGGTATTTTAAGAAAGAAATAAAAATTAATTGAGTTAGTAAAAACCTAATTAAGTCTAATTAATTTTTAATTATTTGCAAAAAAAGTTAAAAATTATTCTATAATTAAAACCTAAACTAATTTATTAGTATTTATTAATAAAAAATAATAATTAAAATTTAATTTGATAAGAAATATTTTTGTGATCTTATTTTATAAAGAAAAGAATTTTTTTTGATTGGTTAGTAAATTAAATAAAACAACAAAACAAATAATTAAAACAAAAATAAGTAAAATAAGAGAGTGAGGGGATATGGGCCTGAAATGAGGTGTTTGAGAAGCAAATATGAAGCCCAATTGCATTGGCCCTTTGTTGACTTTTGAGATCCAGTAGGCGCGTGTTGACTTGGTCTATGGTAGACCATCAGATTTTGGTCACCAGATCTGGCCAATGGCCATCTGGGCATTGGATGCTTGACGGACTATGGTGGGCTGCGCGCTTGGATACACATATAATTGCCTGAAAGAAAAAATCAAAGATAAATTGGGGGACCTGGGATTCGAACCCATGTCCTGAACATGATATGTTGCTTGCTTTACCACTACGCTGCCTTGACTCAATTGTTAGTAATATACAAATAAAGCATAATATATTAAAACAAGCCAATGGCCAGAAAAGACAAAAAACACGCGCGCGATATTTGAAAGACCCAATGATGGCGTGACACGCCTTCATCTTCTTTGTTGAACCGTAGCTAAAACAAAACAAACCTATACCAACAGACAGAAGTCCGTAGCTATAAGCCAGGCCATCTCCAAAATTCTCCATAGGCCATAGAAATGCATTCTGAAGCCATGGTTAAACTCGCCTTCCTCTTCCGATCACGTCTATAGCCATTATTAAGGCTGATTTTATCTGAAACAAAAAACACTAAACCAAGATGCAAAACCCTAACAATGGTGATTCTTTATATAGGTTAGATGAATGAAATTAAATAATGTCAAAAGACTGCAAATGGCATGATGAGTCAAAATATGCAATTAGTTTTCATTGTAGATGCAAGAATAACATAAATTGATTTCAAGAATGGAGCGGACTCATGAACCACTTACAGCGTTCTAGGAGGTTGGAAAATGTGTGATTCTGATCCAGATCGCTTGTGTGAACATCCAAGAAGCGTTTGGAACAGGTCTCAGCCCTTGAAAATGCCTCTAACTATGGTTTTGATATCAAGCTTTTTGATGAAATTTTCAACTTTCGTTCTGCCTCTTCTTGCAGCCTCTAACCCTTGTCTCGATTCCTTTGGCTTCCTTATGTACTATGGAGTGCATTAGGTTAAGAATTATGGCTTGAATCTTCTCATATCAATGCTTTGGGATTTGATTTGATTCATTCTTTAAAACTTGCCAAATTTATCAAAACTCAATCTTTTTGCACATGATATGGTGTGATACGAATTTGATGATGATCATGATGATAATTAAGACCTGAAACAGCCATAAAACTTAGATAATCAAAGCTTTGGATTTTTTATGATTTTATTTGATTAAAAATGAATAAATTCAATAAAAAATCAAATAAAATAATAAAAATAAGATATGGGCTCATGGCTGAAGCTAGGACACGTGGACAATGATGCAAGCTCAAATCAAGTGGAAAAGAATGGGCCCCTTTGACAAAATTTGAAGTTTTGGGGATGGTTGACTTTTGGCAATTTTGCAAAAATGCCCAACTTCAACAATGCATAACTTCTTCAATTTTGAACTTTTGGAGGTGTTCTTGGACTTTTTAGAAAGATTACGATGTCCTCTAACCAACCCTTTTGGTATCATCTCATTTTGATATTCCATGCTCAAGTTATAAGCTTTGGGAAAAAAAGGTGTTTTTGTTGACTTTCAAAAATGACCTATAATGTCCAAATTTATAACTTCTTGTGAGTGCATTTTATGATCTTGGGGTATGAAGATGGATTGTATTTTATTTCATCCTCTTCAAAATGAGCTTTGGATGG
This sequence comes from Vicia faba, assembly GCA_948472305.1. NCBI lineage: Eukaryota > Viridiplantae > Streptophyta > Magnoliopsida > Fabales > Fabaceae > Vicia > Vicia faba. The sequence continues at coordinate 1,751,437,204 of OX451736.1, read as the reverse complement.
GTTATTTCTCATAAAGTATGAGAAATTTATGCTTGGTCAAAGTTGAGTTGACTTTTCCTACAAAACCCTAATTTAGCCACTTTTGAGTCTTGATGAATTTTGAGCAATCCTTGATGAACCATGATCAAACCTTGATCAAATGATGAAATATCCTTCAAAATGAGAATGTTGACAAAAAATCCTGAAGTTTGGTTGTGTTTGGGTCACAGTTGACTTTTGCCCTAGCATAGTCGATTTTGGGAGCCTTTGAGCAATTTGCTGAGCAAACTTCCTCTGCAAGGCTTGAAATTTGACATGGATGACCTTGAGAACATATTAGGACATTAGGGAGAACTTGAGGTTATTTGGATTCAAGGATCTTGATGCCACACAAAACCCTAATTTAGGGAAGACTGCCTTAGGAGATAGCTTGTCTGACCAACTCTTGAGCTAGCTTGAGCTACTTGGAGATTTTTATTGCAATGTCTTGAGAAATATGAGAGGGAAAATTTTGGGGTAGAACATATGCCCCTGTTCAATCTTCTTAAACCTGAGGATGTAGATTGGCTTTCGTGCCTTTCATGATCCGAAGATGGAAGATGATTGAACACTAGAGTGCCCAGAAATTTACACTCGCATGAAGTGGTATCAGCCTGGTGATGAAGGGAATGGGCTTACAGATGCCATTTAGAGATTGCTGATGGGAGGATGGGCTTATAGATGCCATCTGCATGAGTGTCGATCACATAAGAGATTCCTTAGCGAGAGCTTGTATACCTGTTGTTGTAGAAAATTCCGCTGGGGAAGTCTGATCTTTGTTGAGATTTAGGAACTTGCCTGTACTTCAACTGAGAGAAAATATCTGTTGAGTTTTAAGAACTTGTCCGTAATTCAACTGGGGGGAAATCTGTCGAGATTTAGAACCTTATCTGTAATTCAATCGAGAATAATTCAGTTGAGATTTAAGAACCGGTCAGTACTTCGACTGAGGGAAACATCTTCATCAAGATCTAGGAACTGTCTGTTACTTCAACGGAGTATAATTCTGTTGAGATTTAAGGACTCGTCCACACTTCGACGGAGGAAAATTGCCGAGATTGAGAACCTTATCTGTAATTCAACCGAGAATAATTCAGTTGAGATTTAAGAACCGGTCAGGTCTTCGACTAAGGGAAACATCTTCATCAAGATCTAAGACTGTCTGTTACTTCAACGGAGGATAATTCTGTTGAGATTTAAGAACTCGTCCACACTTTGACGGAGGAAAATTGCCGAGATTGAGAACCTTATCTGTAATTCAACCGAGAACAATTCAGTTGAGATTTAAGAACCGGTCAAGTCTTTGACTGAGGGAAACATCTTCATCAAGATCTAGGACTGTTTGTTACTTCAACAGAGGATAATTTTGTTAAGATTTAAGAGCTCGTCCACACTTTGACGGAGGAAAATTGCCGAGATTTAGAACCTTATATGTAATTCAACCGAGAATAATTCATTTGAGATTTAAGAACCGGTCAGGTCTTCGACTGAGGGAAACATCTTCATCGAGATTTAGGACTTGTCTATAATTCAACCGAGGATAATTCTGTTGAGATTTAAGAATTCGTCCACACTTCGACGGAGGAAAATTGTCGAGATTTAGAACCTTATCTGTAATTCAGCCGAGAATAATTCAGTTGAGATTTAAGAACCGGTCAGGTCTTCGACTGAAGGAAACATCTTCATCAAGATCTAGGACTGTCTGTTACTTCAACGGAGAATAATTCTGTTGAGATTTAAGAACTCGTCCACACTTCGACGGAGGAAAATTGTCGAGATTTAGAACCTTATCTGTAATTCAATCGAGAATAATTCAGTTGAGATTTAAGAACCAGTCAGTTCTTCGACTGAGGGAAACATCTTCATCAAGATCTAGGACTGTCTGTTACTTCAACGGAGAATAATTCTGTTGAGATTTAAGAACTCGTCCACACTTCGATGGAGGAAAATTGTCGAGATTGAGAACCTTCTCTGTAATTCAACCGAGGATAATTCAGTTGAGATTTAAGAACCGGTCAGTACTTCGACTGAGGGAAACATCTTCATCAAGATCTAGGAATTGTCTGTTACTTCAACGGAGTATAATTCTGTTGAGATTTAAGGACTCGTCCACACTTCGACGGAGGAAAATTGCCGAGATTGAGAACCTTATCTGTAATTCAACGGAGAATAATTCAGTTGAGATTTAAGAACCGGTCAGGTCTTCAACTGAGGGAAACATCTTCATCAAGATCTAGGACTGTCTGTTACTTCAATGGAGAATAATTCTGTTGAGATTAAAGAACTCGTCCACACTTTGACGGAGGAAAATTGCCGAGATTGAGAACCTTATCTGTAATTCAACCGAGAATAATTCAGTTGAGATTTAAGAACCGGTCAAGTCTTTGACTGAGGGAAACATATTCATCAAGATCTAGGACTATTTGTTACTTCAACAGAGGATAATTTTGTTAAGATTTAAGAGCTCGTCCACACTTTGACGGAGGAAAATTGTCGAGATTTAGAACCTTATCTGTAATTCAACCGAGAATAATTCATTTGAGATTTAAGAACCGGTCAGGTCTTCGACTAAGGGAAACATCTTCATCGAGATTTAGGACTTGTCTATAATTCAACCGAGGATAATTCTGTTGAGATTTAAGAATTCGTCCACACTTCGACGGAGGAAAATTGTCGAGATTTAGAACCTTATCTGTAATTCAGCCGAGAATAATTCAGTTGAGATTTAAGAACCGGTCAGGTCTTCGACTGAAGGAAACATCTTCATCAAGATCTAGGACTGTCTGTTACTTCAACGGAGAATAATTCTGTTGAGATTTAAGAACTCGTCCACACTTCGACGGAGGAAAATTGTCGAGATTTAGAACCTTATCTGTAATTCAACCGAGAATAATTCAGTTGAGATTTAAGAACCAGTCAGTTCTTCGACTGAGGGAAACATCTTCATCAAGATATAGGACTGTCTGTTACTTCAACGGAGAATAATTCTGTTGAGATTTAAGAACTCGTCCACACTTCGACGGAGGAAAATTGTCGAGATTGAGAACCTTCTCTGTAATTCAACCGAGGATAATTCAGTTGAGATTTAAGAACCGGTCAGTACTTCGACTGGGTGAAACATCTTCATCGAGATCTAGGACTTGTCTGTAATTCAACCGAGGATAATTCTGTTGAGATTTAAGAACTCGTCCACACTTCGACGGAGGAAAATTGTCAAGATTTAGAACCTTATCTGTAATTCAACCGAGGATAATTCAGTTGAGATTTAAGAACTGGTTAGTACTTCGACTGAGGGAAACATCTTCATCGATATCTAGGAACTGTCTGTACTTCAACAGAGGATAATTCTGTTGAGATTTAAGAACTCGTCCACACTTCGACGGAGGAAAATTGTCGATATTTAGAACCTTATCTGTAATTCAACCGAGAATAATTCATTTGAGATTTAAGAACCGGTCAGTACTTTGACTGGGGGAAACATCTTCATCGAGATCTAGGAACTGTCTGTAATTCAACGGAGGATAATTTTGTTGAGATTTAAGAACTCGTCCACACTTCGACGGAGGAAAATTGTCGAGATTTAGAACCTTATTTGTAATTCAATCGAGAATAGTTCATTTGAGATTTAAGAACCGGTCAATACTTCGACTGGGGGAAACATCTTCATCAAGATCTAGGAACTGTCTGTACTTCAACGGAGGATAATTCTGTTGAGATTTAAGAACTCGTCCACACTTCTACGGAGGAAAATTGTCGAGATTTAGAACCTTATCTATAATTCAACCAAGAATAATTCAGTTGAGATTTAAGAACTGGTCAGTACTTCGACTGGGGGAAACATCTTCATCAAGATCTAGGAACTGTCTATACTTCAACGAAGGATAATTCTGTTGAGATTTAAGAACTTGTCCATACTTCGACGGAGGAAAATTGTCGAGATTTAGAACCTTATCTGTAATTCAACCGAGAATAATTCAGTTGAGATTTAAGAACTGGTCAGTACTTCGACTTGAGTAAAAGCTACATGGCTGAGAACTTAACTGCATCCTTCCTGAAAGGTAAAGGTCAGTCGTATGTAATGAATGATATATATCAAGCAATGATGTTCTCAAAATAAATGATATTATGTTGTATGATGCGTATATGCATGTGTCATGATGTATGGAAATGTAATGCTTTTAGCTGGGGAAAATAAATCCCGGATAGTTGCTGGAGAAAGAGCTGAATCCTTCATTTTCGTTGGGGATGGCGAATGAAGATGATTGATGAGAATAAACCTGCAAGAGAGGATAACTCCGTTGGGGAATAAACTGATGAGGAGATTACTCTGTGGGGAAGAGATGCTCTGCTGAGGATTCCACTGATAAATTCCATTGGGGATGAATTACCGTTGTTGGTGATACTGAATCCTGTTGGGGATTGAATTTTGTTTGTGAAAGGAAAGAACTCCACTGGGCATGATTTTTCAGTTGCGACTTCGCTGGGGATAACCTTTTAGACTCTAATGGGGATAATCCTTTGAGCTCTGCTGGGGACAATCTTCCAAAGTCTATTGGGGATGATTCTCCAAACTCCACTGGGGAAGCTTTTTCAGACTGCACTGGGAAAAATTTCAAACTCCACTGGGGATATTTTGTATTCTGCCGAGGAATATTCTTATACTCCGCTGGGGAATATTAAAACCTTTCAGTGCTGATGATAGGTGAACTCTGCTTGGGGAGAATATTACTGATTCATTCATAGTTGAGAGTCTCAGCTGGGGAGAGTTAACATTACTGTCCTTTTCTTACTCTGCGGGGAGTGAATGTTACTGGGACGCGTGCTAAGGATATGGCGATAGCTTTGCATCAAGACCTTTCTTCCCCTGTATCTGCGGGAGAAGGTGCCTGCGGAGGCCTTGTGGATCGAGTATTATCCCAACCTATGAGGTGCTTGGTATCTTTCGATCGAAATGACAAGTCTTCTTCTGGTAGGCAAGTGACAAGATGACGGGACATAGTCGTACGCTTTGATCCCTAACTTTTTCCTGGACTGTCTTTTCAGATTTTCAGTCCATCGGGATACCCTTTTTTGCCCAAGCCGCCTTTTCAGGTTTTCGACTTGCCGGGTGTACAAATCCTTTTTTGTTTTTATCCCTAATTTTTGCCCGAACCCTTTTGGTTCGTCGGGATGCCCTTATTTTTGCCTAGGCCTGTCAACCTAGCGGGTCTTTGTTCATGCGCAGTATTTTCTGACTATGTATACGCTCTCAAGGTGTAGGTAGTTATCACTGTCAGTAGCGCTGTGTTGTCACGATACCAGAAGATGTTTGTCTGATTGTGCAAGATTCGTTGCTGGAATTCATGTCCAATGCCCTAAGCGATTCAGATGGAGATTTTCCCCTGGCTATTTGGCATCTTTGAGAGATTCCTTGAATCTTGACTTAACTGCCCCAGATGATGGACAATGATCATGTCTTCCCCTTGGTTGGAAGTGCTTTTTTCCACTTGAGGTGACCCTTTTTATTGAAAAGGTTTTTGCTCACTAGATATTAGTCGTGCGAATTTCTCTGCTGTTGAGCAAATAGTCATATGCAAACAATGTTATTTTAAGAATGCAAAGCTTATGTCTGTTTTGAAGTTCTTTGAAAATGCAGTTTTCAATAAAACAAGCGAATTTTTGTAAAATGTGATGTCAACTCAGGATTTACAGCAAGCCCTACAGGAGTCAGGATACCTTTCGTAACAATATGCTTTCGAACTAACCCATGCTTCAGCTAGGACTTTTAAGGGTTATAACGTGGCCTGGTTCATGGTTCAAGAAACAAAGGATAAAGGCTCAAAATTTATTTGTACCCACCCGCTCTTCGTGATGTTCTTCGATCCTAAACTTAGCTAATCATGCATTAGACCCCGTTTGAGTCTTTGCCCTGATATTCCAGTGATGGTTCAGATACTGACAATTTATTTTGAACAGACAGTCATTTTTGTTGAGAGTTTGCAGGACCTCTTTCTTTTTGATTTTATTATCCCCGTCTTTTGCCTGGACTGTTTGTTTTTGTGACTACAGTCAGCGGGATGGCCCATTTTTTCTTAAGTCTCCTTCATATGTTTTGACTTAATGGGCTTTTATTTTTGAGAGATAATGACTGCCTGTCCTTACGATTATACGGAACCATCACCGTCTTTTGTTTCAGAAGGAATTCTTTGATGCCATTCATTGTGAACCTGAATTAACTGAGAAAACTACCCTTCCCCAGGTTGTGATTAAGGTTTTTTAATTTATGTGAAAAGAAAAACTCCTACTTCTTTGGCTCAAAGGGGGTTGACGAGGGATTATCTTCCTTATAGCTCCACTGTTTAGTATTTGAAACAATGCCTGTACCTCGTCAGCGGGGTCTGTTCAAAAGCATACTGTAGAGATTTTTGATGTCATTTTCGCCATCCTCCCTCTAAAGGCTTAGAAATTTTAAATCGAGAGTTGAACATCAAAAATGAAAGCAATTTGAATATAATGAATACGAATGGATTGATTCAAAACAGACATATGCGATGCATTGATAAAGTAACAAAGTTTGACATGAATAAATATTCGAACAATTAAAAGAAAATTACAAATTGAAAATTCTAATGAACAAAAAGTCTTCTTGTCTCAAGACTTGTTACTTCAAATGGTGAGTCTTAGAGGGACGGTAGAAGAACTCAGCCTGACCATCTTGTGTGAATTTCAATGCTCCTTCATCAATCAGGTTTTGAATTTTGTACTTCAGCTTCCAACAATCGTCAGTATCATGCCCTGGGCTGTTATAATGGTATGCACACCTTGCATCAGGATTGTAGTTGGGTGAAGAAGTCTTAGGATTCGGATGAGGTCCTACCAATTTCACCAAATTCAATCTCAACAAGTGTTGCAAAGCTTGGGACAGCGGCATGTTGAGCTTGGTAAACTGCCTCTGATTAACCCGTTGTTTATGGCAAGGTTGTTGTTGGACCCTTGAGGTAGTAGCAACTTGGAGAGGTCCATTTTTTACCAAACCAAATATTTGTCTTCTTGGAGGCTGATCCATAACTTGGTCCCCGGCCTCGACTGTTTGCTTCATGCCGTTGTATCTGTCTTGAAGAAGCTGGCTGATAATGCTTCTCAGCTCTTCTTGTTCCCGAGCTAAGCTTTGGATAAAAGCCATCTGCCCCAGCATATGGGTTCTCATTGCATCTACCTCAGCTTGCAATTGTTCCAGCCGTTTGTCCTTATTGTCTTCAGGACTTTTCTTGACCAAGTTCCCGACGAGGAGTGTTTTCAACTCTTTCCGCCCCTTGAATAGGTTTAGGAATACACCCCTGAACTGAGTTTCTTGATTTTGAAGATCTTGGTTGTCTTGTAGGAAAGCCATTGCTGAAATAAACAGCGAGAACATGAGACACCTATACTGGGAGACCTGTTATGCAATGATATGTATGATATATGTATGCAATGTTTTCAAGGATCTCGCGGGGTAAACAAGAAACTTGTTAGAATTTGAGTTTTGCAGCTTTGATTGAAGAAACTCCGTGTTGTTAAGAGTCCTTCTTCAAGAGTCAAGCTCACCATATCGAGTGGGTCATAGCCACTGACTCAAGTTATCGTATTTTGATCTCTAGACGGCATTGGCTAGAGGTAAATAAATCCCCTTTGCCCCTTGCTAGACGTTTGATTTACCATAACCTGCATCACAAACCTTTGAGATCCTTGAAATGGTTAAGGAAATGCTATGGTATGATGTTATAATGTGTATGCTATGCGTTTAAGCAAAAGTATGATGTGATGTTAACAAGTAAATCTGGCAAGAAATCCAAGTTATTGGATAAGGACCGTAAACAAAACCTGCAAGGAACTCATGTTGTTAGATAACAAACATGTGCAAGTAGTTCAAGTTTGAAAGCACACAAGTCACACAAACAACCTTAAGTTTAGGCTGGCATGGAGTTTAGGTATTAACCTCTTTCAGTTTAGTTGGATCAACCTGTCCTAGTAATAGTAACCGGGTTCTAGAGGATCTCAATATCACTGACCACCCTCGATCGGTCATAATTCCAGTTTAGCAACCTTTTCTTGCGGCCGGAATCATCGTGAGAGTTTGGTCTCAATGAGTGTAGCATACTGCTACTTTTCTATGGCCAAGTTGGTCAATTATAGGTTCTAAGGTCAGTTGGTGCTTAATGAACCCTTAGAAGACCCATATTCTCCTCATTGCGCCACAAGGGATATCGGTACAAACTAAAGTGCCACACCAACGTAAATACTGCTTCAACCGTATCGGTCTATGCTGTACAGTTCCCTCACAGTTTATTGCTACTTACCTTAAAGGTGTCCCCCAGATCCAGGTTAGGATCTATAGTAACTCCGATTAGAACCCAAAAAGATAAAGCAAACAAATCATGCAATTTAAAACATTATGAACTAATCCCAAGGGACACCCCACTTATAAGCGTCCCCAGCAGAGTCGCCAGTTCTGTGATACGGTGGGAAGAACTGACTGTTTTTTGGAATGCTGGTTTGCGTTTTGCATTTGTTTTTGCAAAATGCCGCGATAAGCAAGAGTCGCCACCGACTTTTATTTTATCCAACAAGGAAAGGAAAAAAGCATAGAAAAATTCCTTTTTCGAGATATTTCTCAGGTTCGGGGGGTAGATTATAGAAAGGGAAGGTATTAGCATCCTTTCTATCCGTAGTTATCTACAGGCTCTTAGGTACTTGCTCATATTATTTTCAAAATATTGCTTTCTTTGTGCTTGTGGGTTTGAAAAAAAGTTTTTGTTTTGAAAACTTCGATTTAACTCTTGCTTCTGTCCTCAAGAGTGTATGAAGTGTTTTTGAAAACTTTGTTCGAAAAGTGTAAGTGTGAAAAGTTTTTGTTTTTTGAAAGAGAAAGTATCTAAGAACCATCTACCTACTCGAAAAAGGAATCGTTCTATGCTAATTTCCTTTAGACAATGCTATCCCACTATTAATGAGTAGGTAGCACCGTCGTTGGAATTTAAGGGTCAATTCGAATTAGGGACTTACGGTCACTGAAGCAATGTTAGGATGCCTTAGCGGTAACCCTAATGTCTTAGATAATTTGTTTTGAGGCAACAATATCTGAGGCAACCGTTTCGAGGCGACTATGATCTTTTAGACAAGAGGACGACCTCTAAAATGACCTATACTCAATGACCATTTACGAAGGCAACCAGGTGGGGTGTACCCTAAGAGTGCGCATGTACGAGTGTGTTGTTTTCAGTTATTTTTATCTTTGTACATGTTAAGGGTGATCTAAGTTGATTTTAGGTTAAAACATTCAGTCTTGTCATGCATCCCCTATTATCAAACATCTAACAGTTATAATTTGCGGAAAATAAATTGCGGAATTTAAATTACAAGGCATCGAGTATTTACATCGCCAAAGACAAACCCTTTAAAAATAAATAAAGCGATAAAAATAAATAAAAGGTCCTATTAAGCTATTACAATCTGGGAGCTAGTACATAATTGGATAAAAGAAAGTAAATCACATGCGGGAAATTAAATCGAGCACGAGTTTAGGGTTTTGACCCTTTTGGTTAAAGAAAAGATCTTTTTTGTTTTTTATTTTAAGAAAGAAATTAACCTAAATTAATTGCTAAATTAATAAATAAATTAATGAAAATGAAAAATTATTTTTGGGTTTTTGGTATTTTAAGAAAGAAATAAAAATTAATTGAGTTAGTAAAAACCTAATTAAGTCTAATTAATTTTTAATTATTTGCAAAAAAAGTTAAAAATTATTCTATAATTAAAACCTAAATTAATTTATTAGTATTTATTAATAAAAAATAACAATTAAAATTTAATTTGATAAAAAATATTTTTGTGAACTTATTTTATAAAGAAAATAATTTTTTTTGATTAGTTAGTAAATTAAATAAAACAACAAAACAAATAATTAAAACGAAAATAAGTAAAATAAGAGAGTGAGGGGATATGGGTTTGAAATGAGGTGTTTGAGAAGGAAATTTAAAGCCCAATTGCATTGTCCCTTTGTTGACTTTTGAGATCCAGTAGGCACGTGTTGACTTGGTCTATGGTAGACCATCAGATTTTGGCCACCAGATCTGGCCAATGGCCATCTGGCCATTGGATGCTTGATGGACTATGGTGGGTTGCGCGCTTGGATACACACACAATTGCCTGAAAGAAAAAATCAAAGAGAAATTGGGGGACCTGGGATTCGAACCCAGGTCCTGAACGTTATATGTTGCTTGCTTTACCACTACGCTGCCTTGACTCAATTGTTAGTAATATATAAATAAAGCATAATATATTAAAACAAGTAAATGGCCAGAAAAGACAAAAAACACGCACGCGATATTTGAAAGGACCAATGATGGTGTGACATGCCTTCATCTTCTTTGTTGAACCGTAGCTAAAACAAAACAAACCTATACAAACGGACAGAAGTCCGTAGCTATAAGCCAGGCCATCTCCAAAATTCTCCCTAGGCCATAGAAATGCATTCTGAAGCCATGGTTAAACTCGCCTTCCTCTTCCGGTCACGTCTATAGCCATTATTAAGGCTGATTTTATCTGAAAAGAAAAACCCTAAACCAAGATGCAAAACCCTAATAATGGTGATTCTTTATACAGGTTAGATGAATGAAATTAAATAATGTCAAAAGACTGCAAATGGCATGATGAGTCAAAATATGCAATTAGTTTTCATTATAGATGCAAGAATAACATAAATTAATTTCAAGAATGGAGCGGACTCGTGAACCACTTACAACGTTCTAGGAGGTTGGAAAATGTGTGATTCTGATCCAGATCACTTGTGTGAACGTCCAAGAAGCGTTTGGGACAGATCTCAGCCCTTGAAAATGCCTCTAGCTATGGTTTTGATCTCAAGCTTTTTGATGAAATTTTCAACTTTCGTTCTGCCTCTTCTTGCAGCCTCTAACCCTTGTCTCGATTCCTTTGGCTTCCTTATGTACTATGGAGTGCATTAGGTTAAGAATTATGGCTTGAATCTTCTCATATCAATGCTTTGGGATTTGATTTGATTCATTCTTTAAAACTTGCCAAATTTATCAAAACTCAATCTTTTTGCACATGATATGGTGTGATACGAATTTGATGATGATCATGATGATATATCCTTCAAAATGAGAATGTTGACAAAAAATCCTAAAGTTTGGTTGTGTTTGGGTCACAGTTGACTTTTGCCCTAGCACAGTCGATTTTGGGAGCCTTTGAGCAATTGGCTGAGCAAACTTCCTCTGCAAGGCTTGAAATTTGACATGGATGACCTTGAGAACATATTAGGAAATTAGGGAGAACTTGAGGTCATTTGGTTTCAAGGATCTTGATGCCACATAAAACCCTAATTTGGGGAAGACTGCCTTAGGAGATAGCTTGTCTGACCAACTCTTGAGCTAGCTTGAGCTACTTGGAGATTTTTCTTGCAATGTCTTGAGAAATATGAGAGGGAAAATTTTGGGGTACAACACCAGGTTCCTCCTAAAGTTCTACTCAGACTCATCACAAAGTAACCTTACCCATGTACCCTCTGAAGTTTTACCCAAACTCATTTCGAAGTAACCCTACGACCCAGGTTCCTTCTCATAGCCCTACTATCCAGGCTCTCATTTCAAAGTAACCCTACGACCAAAGTTCCTTCTCATAGACCTACTATCCAGGCTCCCATTTCTAAGTAACCCTATGACCCAGGTTCCTTCTCATAGCCCTACTATCCAGGCTCTCATTTCGAAGTAACCCTACGACCCAAGTTCCTTCTCATAGCCCTACTATCCAGGCTCCCATTTCGAAGTAACCCTACGACCCAGGTTCCTTCTCATAGCCCTATTATCTAGGCTCTCATTTCGAAGTAACCCTACGACCCAGGTTCCTTCTCATAGCCCTAATATCCAGGCTCTCATTTCTAAGTAACCCTACGACCCAGGTTCCTTCTCATAGACCTACTATCCAGGCTCCCATTTCAAAGTAATCCTACGAACCAGGTTCCTTCTTATAGCCCTACTATCCAAGATTTAATTTCGAAGAAACCCTACGACCCAGGTTCCTTCTCATAGCCCTACTATACAGGCTCTCATTTCGAAGTAACCCTACGACCCAGGTTCCTTCTCATAGCCCTACTATTCAGGCTCTTATTTCGAAGTAACCCTACGACCCAGGTTCCTTCTCATAGCCCTACTATCTAGGCTCTCATTTCGAAGTAACCCTACGACCTAGGTTCCTTCTCATAGCCCTACTATCCAGGCTCTCATTTTGAAGTAACCCTACGACCCAGGTTCCTTCTCATAGCCCTACTATCCAGGCTCTTATTTCGAAGTAACCTTACGACCTAGGTTCCTTCTCATAGCCCTATTATCCAGGCTCCCATTTCGAAGTAACCCTACGACCCAGGTTCCTTCTTATAGCCCTACTATCCAGGATCTCATTTCGAAGTAACCCGACGACCCATGTTCCTTCTCACAGTCCCATTATCCAGGTTCCTTCTCTCTTATCTCTAGACAACGGTCTACAACACTGTAAGACCTGGACCCGATCAGATACGATCGACTTCACATTTCTCCAGTAAGTCGCTGTGCAACCTGGACCCCGACCAAATATGTGGCTTACTTCCACCTCATCAATCAGGAGTTAATTCCCCAATAGAGTAATGGACAACCGAAACTCCTATATTCTACTTCCCCGAACATAAATCAACATTCCCTGACGAAGTCCTCCTCAACGGCTAATACAGGATTTCTCGCAAAGGAATCTCTTATGCGACCAATACCTTATCTATATGGCATCTTTAAGCCCATCTCCGACAATTCTTCGTCGCCTTCCAAATGGAATCTGTAAGCCCATTCCTGATACCACCGATCGACACTCACTTCATACGAGTGCAAATTTCTGGGCACTCTAGTGTTCAATCATCTTCCACTTTCAGATCACGAAAGGCAGACAAGCCAATCTACATCCTCAGGTTTAAGAAGATTGAACAGGGGCAGTTGTTGTACCCCAAAATTTTCCCTCTCATTTTACTCAGCACATGCCCATTGAGATCCTCAATTTGCTCAAGGTTGCCCAAGAGTTGACCAGATAAACTCTCTCCTAAGGCAATGTGTCTCAAATTAGGGTTTCCATTTTCATCAGGATGTGTGTACTCTAAAGGCATCAAATTATTTCCATAGTCCTAATATGCTCTCAAGGTCATCCATGTCAAATATCATATGTTGCACAAGAAGTTTGCTCAGTCAACTGCTCAAATGCTTGAGAATCAACTGTATTAGATCAAAAGTCAATTGTGGCCCACATACAGTCAAACCTCAAGATTTTTGGTCAACATCAACATTTTGAAGTGACTTTCATCATTTTATCAAGGGTTGATCATGATACCTCAAGGAATTCTCCTAATTCGTCAAAACTCAAAAGTTGCTAAATTAGGTTTTCTCAGGAAAAGTCAACCAAACTTTGACCAAGCATAACTTCCTCATACTTTATCAGAAATTTTCCCTCCAAGGCTCATTTGAAGAGGATGCAATTCCTTACAATTCATCTTCAGCCCTCAAGTTCAAAATATGCACTCATCAAAAGATATGAATTTCCACATTATAGGTTCTTTTGAAAAGTCAACAAAAACACTTTTTGGGTCAAAGCTTCTTACATGAACATGGAAGACCCAACTGAGATGAGACCAAAAGGGTTGTTTAGGGGATATCCTAAGCTTTCTAAAAAGTCCAAGAAAACCTATCTAGGGTTAAAATTGGAAGAGATATTCCTTGTCGAAGTTGACCATTTTTGCAAAATTGCCAAAAGTCAAATGTGCTCAAAAATACACTTTTTGTTAAATGAGCCTAACTCTTTATGCTTGCACCTCACTCATAACATGGTCCACGACCAAAATATTCACCCACACATTATTTTATTCATTTTCCATTTTATTTTGATTTTTTATTAATTAAAAATTGAATTTAATCAAATAAATGACAACTAATAGCAAAGATTTGTTTTGATCTAATTTTTGGACATGATCACAAGTAATTATGTTGACATATCAGGATCAAATCGAATCAAGGTGGATTGGCACAAGAATGGCATGATTAGGCCTAATTTGGAAACAAATCATACAAGGAAGGAATGAGATCAAATCTTCAAAATTTTCAAAGATACGTGTAGTTTTTATAACCCTAATTCATTCAGGGATATATATTGAGTAAGAGCAAGTGCAGAAGAGAGGATAACAGTCGTGGAAAACAAAGGACAAAAACTCAAAAAATTTCAAGAAAGTGAGAGATCATTCTTGGACTTAGAGGTTGATTCAGGCTATTCTAAGACCACCAATAGATTCCTGGACCTTCCCATAAGCTAACACAATCAGTAGCAAGCACTCTCGCACCCATAATCACTCCCTATACCTCATACAGTTTTCCCTCTTTTTCAAAATCGATTACAGTAATTCTTGCATCATTAACACATTTGAATGTTATATTTGTGATTGTTGATGTGTTTGCAACGTGACTGGATGTTTTAATTGAATTTTTGATGCTTACATACACGGCTGCCATTACTAGAGTTTCTGAGTTCGTTTTAGGGCTTCTCCATACAGGTTATATTGGCCAACGAAAAGGATACTATGATGTTCGTGGGTTCAAGACAAATTAAACCATGTAATTAGAATGTATTTATCATGCGTTTTGATGATTTTTGAAGTTTACAGGGCTATGGCTACAAACATTTGTCCGTAGGTAAAAGTGCAGGGATCTAATACGACGGATGAGGAGGAAGACGACAACGTGTCTAGCCAGCACTGGCTGATTTGAATTTTCGCGCGTGTTTTGATGCAAATACTTGATTTCATATATTATATTTTATTGTCATTATATTAACAAATAGGAACGATAGCCCATATGGCTAGGCGTGTTGGTGTTGAGCGTGAAGACTTGGGTTCGATCCCAGGTCCCATCGTTTTCTTTGTTTCAAATTTTCTTTACAGATCACGTGTTGCTCTCATCTAGACGCCTACCATGCACTACTACCATCCAGCCAATGGACGCATCGTCTGTCCAGATCCAACGCACGCCACTGCAGGACCATGGTACGCCCCCATAAGGGTCTCACATGGGATTAAGTGCAAGAACTGGGCTTCAGCTTTGGGCCTAAGCAAATTCAGCATTACACCCCCAACTTTACTCATCAGCACATGCCCATTTTATCTTTTCTTATTTCTTTTTAATTATTTACTAATTATTTTATCTTTTATAAAAATAACCTCAAAATTAAATAATTTTTATTTTTCAAATCAAAAATCACAAAACACCAAAAATCATTTTTTTTTCATAAAATATTTATTTTCTTTAATTAATTAGTTTAAAAATTAGGTTAATTTAATTCCTTTTTTTTGTAATTAAAATCAATTAGAAATTAGGGTTAATTTTGTATATAATTAATTTTTTTTCTTCAAAAATAACTTAAATATTTTTCTCAATTAGATTTTTTAGGCTTTATAATTATCCTCGCATTTAGTTTGCCGCGCGCATTTTAATTAATTTATATAATTTTGTAACTGCTCCGAGTTTGTAATAGTTTTAACTAGGTTTTAATTCCGCATTTTATTTTACAGTAAAAAATAATTATATATCTGCGAAAGCCATGTAATAGCTAGAACTTTAAACTTTCCGCATTTTAAATTCCGCAATTATAAACTATTAGATGTATGTTAATAGGATTGTATGAAAAGATTAATTGAAAATTAATACGGTAGAAAACCCTAAATGTGCAGAGACAAATTAAATGAAAAATTCACTCGCACATGCTCACTCCTAGGGTTTACTCCACTCCGGTTACCTTCGGTTAAAAAATCACGAAGCACAAGGTTTATTAGTGGTCATCCTCTAGCCCTGAAAGATCTAAAAATGATCCATTCGGATGTTACCTCAGAAAAGATCTTTAAGGCTTTAGGAGGATTACTAAGATTCCCTAACATTGCTTTTGTGATTGTATCTGTCCCTTCAAACGTCCCTTAAAACTCCAACGACGGTGCTACCTATTCCTTAATAATGGGATAGCGCTGTCTAAAGGAAAATGAACAATCTTTTTTGAGTAGGTAGATTAACTCTTAAGTACTTGCTCAATAAATCAAACAAACTTTTTCACACAAACACTTTACAAACAATTTTCAAAACAACGTCACACTCTTGAGGACTGATACGAGGGTCATCACGAAGTAAAACTTTTTCAAAACAAGCATACACAAGAAATTTAAAAATGAGCAATTACCTAAGAGCTCGTGGAAAACCACGGGTAGAAAGGGTGCTAACACCTTCCCTTTCTATAATCTACCCCGTACTCAGAAATATTCTCGAAAAAGGTTTTTTCTGTTCTTTTTTCCTTTTCCTGATTGGATAAAATAAAAGTCGGTGGCGACTCTTGCTTACCGCGACATTTGCGAATACAAAATGCAAACCAATATTAATAGTTGGTTCTGCCACCGTATCACAAAATGAAGTAGAATTTAGGGTTTAATTAGATTTAATTATTTTCTTTTTATAATAAAAAAACCAAAAAAAAACTTAGACTATTTTTCTTAATTAATTTTTATTTTTTTTATATAGACTTTAGGATGTTTAATTTAATTATTTTTCTTAGTTAAAACAAAAAATCAAACAAATAAGTTTTTTACTTAGACCCTTTCTTAGGTTGTTAGACGCTTCTTTATTTTGCGTGCACATTTTATATTATATTGTAACTGCTTACAGTTGTAATATTTTAGGACTTAAATTCCCGCATTTTTAATTCCACACTTTACTTTTCGCCCATTATTATGTATCTACACCAAAGCCTTGTAATAGCGTAGGAACCTCTATTTCTCGCTTTTTTACATTTTTGTATGCTTGTATATAATTGCTACTAAGCAGGAGTGCATGACAAGATAAAGTCAATTAAATCGTAGATCACTAACTTCAAGATAATATAACTGGAAAAAAACACATTTCTCACACTTGCATCCTTAGGGTATTCCTCACTTGGTTGCCTTTGAAAATGGTCATGTCCCTCGAACGTAGGGATATCTTAGCAAAGACCCACGATTCTAAGGTCATCATAAAGATCATGGTCCCTTAACGTCCCTCGAGTTGACTATGATAAAAATGATCTTGTCCCTCGATGTTGCTTATATGATGACAATCCCTTCGAATGCTAAGATATCCTTACATGTTGCCTTCGATGATCGTAACGTCCCTTTTGATAGTCCCTCAACATCCAACGATAGGGCTACCTACTCACTAATAGTAGGATAGCATTATCTAAAGGAAAAGAGGAAAAGAACATCCTTTTTCGAGTAGGTAGACTGTTCTTAAGTACTTGCTCAAATCTGAAATTTTCACACTTACACACTTTTCAAAAACTATTTTCAAAAACGCTTTATCACACTTTTGAGGATTGATACAAGAGTTGCCATAAAGCAAACAAAAATCTTTCAAAATACACAAACACAAACAGTTTTAAAAAAAATGAGCAAGTACCTAAGAGCCCGTGGAAAACCACGGATGGAAAGGGTGCTAACACCTTCCATTTCCATAATCTACCCCCATTACTAAGAAAATCTCGAAAAAGGTCTTTTTCTGTTCTTTTCACCCTTTCCTTTGTTGGATAAAATAAAAGTCAGTGGAAAATCTTGCTTACCGCGACATTTGCGAACAAAAAACACAAAACCAATATTAAACAGTCGGTTCTGCCACCGTACCATAGAACTGGCGACTCTGTTGGGAAAATTATAAAGTGGGGTTTACCTTAGGGTCTAGATCATTTCTAAACTGTTTGCTTTGTTTGTTTTATTGCTTTACTTTTAAGGGTACTATTTGGGTTACTATAGATCCTACACTCGGATCTGGAGAAACCTTTTAGGTAAGTAGCAATAGATCGTGGAAACTGTGCGGGGTATACCGACAAAATTGAAGCGATGGCTACGTCGATGCGACACTTTGGTTGGTACCGGTAGCCCTTAAGCTAATCAAGGAGAATACAGGGCCGCTGCATGGTGTCATGAAGCGTCAAATGACCTTAGAACCTTTAAATGAACAACTTGGCCATTAAGACATAGCGAGATGGCCGTATTTGGTGTATTCCTAAAGTCGGCAAATACTCGATGCTACACTCATTGAGACTTGACTCCTGAGTTTTGTTTGGTTGCGAGTCAGTCGCCTATCGAACGAAGCTTGTGGGAAAGGTCAGTGATATTGAGATCCCTTAGAACCCGGTTACTATTTATAGGACAGGTTGAACCAATCCAACATCAAGAGGGTATGACCTTAAAACCCATGCAAGCCTTAAACCCAAGGTCTTTTGTGTGATTTGCTTGTACTTGTTATATCTGTGATTTCTTAGCATAATCATGACATCATAACATGGCATATCATACTAACCGTTTCAAGGATTTTCTAAGGCTTATCTTTGTCTTGTATTGTAAGACATTACATCCACTCGCAGGAACACTATCCAAATCAACCGTGTGAAAGTGCATCCTCAACTCAAAGTGTTAGCATCAAGGATTTTTGAAAGCTATCCCTTCACTGAAAAACATGGTTGACTTCTCAACTTGGTCACTTTAACCCCTGATGAAGAAATGTTAAAGGTGTTATTTCAGTTCTTTGACCCGTTGCACCACTGCTTCACCTTCCCTGATTACCAGTTAGTGCCTACTATAGAGGAGTTTTCTCAGTTATTGGGGGTACCTATCCTTAATCGGCTACCATTCAACGGTACGGAAACAGAACCAAAGCCTGAAGAGATTTCTCAAGCTCTATCCTTACAACGGTCCGATGTAGTGGCAAATTGGGAAACCAAAAGAGGTGTCCAAGGATTTCCAGTCAAGTTTCTATTTGAGAAAGCTCACTATTGTTGGGATAACCTAGATTTACAAGCTTTTAAAGACGTGATGGCCCTTCTCATCTATGGGATGGTACTATTCCCTAACACGGGCGAACTCATAGATGTGAATACGGTTAAGGTTTTTCTGTCTCATAATCCGGTGCCTACTTTACTTGGGGATATTCTACACTCTCTGCATACTCGCACTTTAAAGAGAAGAGGGACCCTTCTGTGTTGCACTCCTCTCTTGGCTAGGTGGTTTATTTCGCACTTACCCCGGTCTGTTTTGAGAAATGAGCAGGGTATGAGATGGTCTCGTAGGTTGATGTCCTTTACACATTCGGATATTCATTGTTGTTCCCGGGCCTCGGGGAATGTTACCATCATTGACCGCTGTGGGGAATTCCCTAATGTCCCTCTCTTAGGCATTAGGGGAGGAATCACTTATAATCCTTGTTTAGCATTGTGACAGTTTGGTTATGCTAGAAGGGATGGTCCTCACGACACACTCGTCCAAGGAATCACATTTGACTATGAGAATGATGTTCATGGTTATTGCAAGAGGTTCATTCGAGCTTGGGGCATGATAAATAGAGTTGATAGCAAGACACTGGGGAACAAGAATTCCATCCCTCTTGAGCCTTACCTCAAATGCGTGTGAGCTCGTGCTCAATGTCTTATGATGCCTTACCCCGCCATCTTACCTGTGATTATAGAGCCAATTGCTGAGGGAGACACTCCTTACATTGTGTTTCATCTTGACATTCCAACTGACCTTGAGGAGATACGAAAGTCTTGGATCCAACTCAAAGAAGAACGAGATACTTTCGAAACCCAATTATATGCCAGCGAGAAGAAGGTTTTAGAGCTCACCCGGCTACTTCACGAGCAGAGGAGCATAAATGCCTACATTGCACCAAAAAGGATGTGCCCATGGGAAACTTGAATCTTCCCTCTGCTTGGAGAATTTTATTGTTGCTTTGTTCCCTTTGTAAGCCCAAGAGGCATTATTATGATCAATAAAATATCTTAACTTTGTTCTCTTTCTGTTTAAGAAAATTTGAGTCTTAGAAATCCTTGAAAACATTGCATACATATATCATACATATCATTGCATAAGCAGGTTTCTTATCCTCTTCGCTGTTTATTTCAGCAATGGCTCTAGAACAAATAGTGAAGGATCTACAGACTCAGAATGCCCAATTACAACAAATGATCATGGCCCTGACCAAGGGGCAAGAAGAACTGAAAGCCTTGCTTATTAAAGGAAAGAAGAAACCAAAGAAGCCAATTGGGTTAGTGAATCTGGGAAGAAGGATCATAGGACCAGTGCAACGAGCCTCTGAACTGGTAACTTCATCAAAGGAAGGAGAAAATCAAGAAGGGGAGACAAGAGAGGAAGAACCCAACCCACAGGAATATGATAATGAATTCGGCTATGATGAGGAGCAGTATCCTCCTACTGATGAAAATACAAACAACTGGAGGATCATTTGAATGCAATGGAGGTCCAGAAGGTACCATGTCTGGACTTTGAAGAGCTGGGTTTGGTCTCGGGGGTTGTCATCCCACAAAAGTTCAAGGTGCCAGTGTTTTCCAAATATGATGGGGTTTCATGTCCCAAAATGCACCTCCGATCTTATGTGAGGAAGATCCAGCCTCACACTGCTGACAAGGACTTATGGGTCCACTTCTTTCAGGATAGTCTGTCCGGAACTCAACTAGAATGCTTCTACCAGCTAGAGGGGACCAACATTCGTGATTGGGAAGACCTGGCTGCTGCTTTCTACAAGCAGTATTAGTACAATGCAGACCTTGCTCCCATCCGTACTCAACTCCAAAGTATGTCTATGGTTTCAAGCGAGGGCTTTAAGGACTATGCTCAGAAGTGGAGGGACTTAGCAGGAAGAGTCCATCCTCCCCTGTCTAATAGGGAGCTAGTGGATATGTTTCTTGGTACCCTATCTGGTCCATTTTTTAATCACCTGATTGGAAGCTCCTCAGCCGGCTTTATCGAATTGATTTTGACAGGAGAAAGAGTGGAAGCTGGAATTAGGAGTGGTAAGATTCAGAAGGATGCATCCTCCAGTACAGCAAGGAAGCCATTTTCTAGGAAAATAGAGGTTAGTGTTGTGTACCATCAAAGGAATCAGGACAAAACTGAACACCGTCCAGTGGTAGGGGTTGTCATGATCTCTAAGCCTGCACCTACTCAATAAAGGAATAGTCAGCCGAGAACAGAAAGGTTGGTAAGACAGTTTACCCAGATAAATATGACTTTATCCCAAGTTTTGCCTCATTTGTTGAAGTCTAATCTGGTAACGCTGAAGGAAGCTCCGAAGAATCCCAACACTGCCTCTCCTCACTACAACCCTAATGCTTGTTGTGCTTACCATTCAGAAAGTCCAGGCCATGATACCAAAAACTGCTGGGCTTTTAAAAACAAGGTGCAAGACCTTCTCGAGGCGAAGGAAATTGAATTTTACGCCCCTGAGATTCCAAATGTTATCACTTCTCCTATGCCCAAGCACGGCCGTGGTGTTAACATTGTTGAAGATGATGTGTTTGTTACTGCTGTTGACAAACTTGTTACTCCTCTCCTAACCGTCAAAAGGAACTTGTTGAAGGCCGGTTTATTTTCGGGTTGTGGCGAAGGTTGCCACTTATGTTTATCTCTATCGACTGGTTGTTAATTGTTGAAGGCATGCGTTCAACGCCTGATGGATGATAGTGAGATTTTGTTTAAGAAGACTCCCATTCCAACCATTTCTTGCAAGGATATTTCAATAATAACCATTTCCTCCAATCCTCTCAGGGTCTCCACTAAAAGACCCGTCAGGATTACATCTGTTCCAAAGGTGACTCCACTAATAATTACTATGCTAGGGCCAATCCCATACTCCTCAGACAAAACTGTTCCCTGGAACTATGGGGGTGACGTCTACTACCACGACGTCAAGCAAGATCTGCTGGATGATGAAGACCAGGTTTCTTAGAAGGCTGATCCCAACATTGGCAACATTGTTGGAACCAGCAAAATAACCAGAAATGGAAGAGTGTTCTCCCTTGATATTTCTCCTCTGAAAGTTGTTACTGGTCCTGTGATCATTCCCACTTTTGTTTCTACTGATACTACTACTACAATTCATGTGATTACCCCTGCTGACACCCCTATCACCGAGTCGACCGAGACTAGGGGAAAAGACGTATTGATTGAGCCTGTCCAGACGAAGGCACAGTCAGTATCTATCCCAGAGGCTTCCAAGAAGGAGATGGAAGAAATATTGAAAATTATCAAGAAAAGCGACTACAACGTGGTCGAACAGCTGGGGAATACCCCTTCAAAGATCTCTATGCTAGCCTTACTATTGTGCTCTGAAGCTCATGCGAAGGCTCTAGTGAAATTTCTTAAAACGGCCCATATGCCACAAGAAACCTCTGCTGACCAATTTGAAGATTGTGTGGCTAGTTTGACGGTTGACAACTGTTTGGGTTTTTCTGATGCTGACCTAACATCCAGAGGGAGGAAACACAATGATGCGCTACATGTTTCCATCGAGTGCAGGGGCACTACTTTGGCCCATGTCCTAGTAGATACTGGTTCATCATTGAACATGCTGCCTAAGAAAGCTCTGGATAGACTAGAATATGAAGGTTTGACCTTGAAGCCCAGTAACATAGTGGTGAGGGCTTTTGATGGTTCGAAGAGAATGGTGCACGGGGAGGTGGACATCCCCATCAAAGTCAGTTCTCAGACTTTCGAATCTACCTTCTACGTGATGGATATCAGACCATCCTATTCTTGTTTATTGGGTCGCCCTTGGATCCATGGGGCGAGAGCTGTCACATCTACTCTGGATCAAATGATGAAGTACCTGATAAAAGGAAAGATTGTCACAGTACACGGTGAAGAAGAATACATGGTCAGTCACCTGAACTCCTTCAGGTACGTGGAAATGGATGGCAAGTTCATCGAGACTCCATGTCAAAATTTTGAAGAGGTGCCTCAGACTATGGCTGCAACTGAGACTGTCACTAATCTGCCTAACATCACCAGACCTCCCTTGAAGATAGCCTCTCTCAATGACGAAAAACCGGTTAGTGAAGAAGGTGGGTCTACCATCTGGGTTCAGCTCCCTGATATTCCATACAAGTCTGATAAGTTTGGTTTGGGTTTCTCTTCAGGGGCTCAAAGGGCTGTTCGACGTGCTCGTGCTGGAGGACCTCCCCTACGTATCAACAATCATGGGTTCAACGCCTTAGAAGACAGTGACGGTGACAATGACATGGATATATTGATCTTCCCTACTACCAATGGTGGACCCAGTAGCTGGACGGAAAGAGACTTTGTACCGATTACTTTTGTTCATAAGTAATTGTCTTTTTTTTTGTTTTTGGATATGTAATAAACATTATAAACTTTATGGCCATGTGTCTTACCCGGGGCACAATGGTTTATTTGTGAGGGTTATCATGTTTAATCTCATATGGAATTAATAAAGTATTGGACATTTATGCATACAAATTTTGCGCTCTCTGTTTTTCTTTTCTGCTTTCTACTTTGTCTATACATCTATGCTCCTACACACACTCACAAAACTGCAGATCCGTATCCATTTTAGATCCCATTAATAACAGTTCTGCTATTGCGGGTTATGACTTTGAAAATCCGATCAACCAAGCCGAGTACGAAGGTGAGGAAGATTGTGAGGTACCCGGAGAACTTGCTAGACTGTTACAGCAGGAAGAAAGGGCTATACGGCCTCATGAAGAGCCAGTTGGGACAATAAACTTGGGCACAAAGGAGGACAGAAAAGAAGTCAAGATCGGTGCAAATCTGGAGCTTAGTGTCAAGCAGCGGTTGATACAGATATTGCATGATTATGTTGAGATCTTTGCCTGGTCGTATGAAGACATGCCAGGACTAGACACGAATATTGTGGTTCATTGACTGCTAACTAAAGAAGAATGCCTTCCGGTAAAGCAGAAGGTTTGTCGTATGCACCCTGAAATGTCAGAGAAGATCAAATCAGAGGTTATGAAACAATTCGATGTTGGGTTCTTAGTTGTCACCTCCTATCCACAATGGGTTGCTAACGTACTCCCAGTGCCTAAAAGGACGAAAAGGAACGGATGTGTGTGGACTACAAAAATTTGAACAGGGCAAGCCCCAAGGATTAATTTCCGCTTCCCCACATTGACGTTCTGGTTGACAACACCGTGCATCACAAGATCTTTTCCTTCATGGATGGTTTCTCTGGTTACAATCAGATCAAGATGGCATCCGAAGACATGGACAAGACAACCTTCGTCACACAATGGGGCACTTTCTGCTACAAAGTGATGCTATTTGGGTTGAAGAACATCGGGGGAAACCTATCAGTGAGCCATGGTAGCTTTGTCCTATGACATGATTCACCATGAGATAGAGGTCTAAGTTGATGACATGATAGCCAGGTCTTAAACTAAGGAAGAACACCTTGATCATCTATAAAAGTTGTTTGATAGGTTGAAGATGTACAAGCTGAGGTTAAATCCGAACAAGTACACCTTCGGGGTAAGGTCTGGTAAACTGCTAGGTTTCATTGTCAGTGACAAGGGCATTTAGGTAGACCCTCCAAAAGTGAAGGCTATACAAGAGATGCCATCTCCTTGCATTGAGAAGGAAGTTAGAGGCTTCTTGGGACGACTAAATTACATTGTCAGGTTCATTTCCCATTTAACTTCTACTTGTGAGCCAATCTTCAAACTCCTGAAGAAAGATCAAGTGGTAAAGTGGAATGACGAATGCCAGACCGCCTTCGAAAGAATCAAAGAATACCTTCAAGAACCTCCAATTTTGATGCCTCCGATTGAAGGAAGACCCTTGATAATGTACTTAACAGTGTTAGATAATTCAATGGGGTGTGTGTTGGGGCAGCATGACGAGTCCGGTCAAAAATAGCATGCAATATACTACCTTAGCAAAAAATTTACCGACAGTGAGACAAGATACTCATTGCTCGAGAAAACTTGCTGCGCTTTGGCATGGGCTGCTCGCCGACTGAGACATTATATGTTAACCCACACCACTTTGTTGATATCTAAGATGGATCCCATTAAGTACATCTTTAAGAAGCCTGCTCTCTCCGGAAGAATAGCAAGATGGCAAATGATCTTGACCGGATACGATATCCAATACACGACCCAGAAAGAAATCAAGGGAAGTGTATTAGCTAATCATTTGGCTCATCAGGCTATGGATGACTACCAATCGTTGAAGTTTTAATTCCCGAATGAGAACATTATGTTAGTGACTGACTGTGAAGAACCTGGACCGGATGAAAGACCCGAGGAAGGATCCCGATGGACTATGGTTTTTGATGGAGCCTCCAACGCACTCGGCAATAGCATCGGTGCTGTAATCATATCTATTGAAGGCTGTCATACTCCTTTCACCGCCAAATTATGTTTCAACTGTACCAACAATATGGCGGAGTATGAAGCATGTATCATGGGTCTCAAAGCTGCTATCAACCTAAGGATCAAGTTCTTGAGTGTATTCGGGGATTCAGCCTTGGTAATAAGTCAAATCAAAGGCGAGTGGGACACGAAGCACCTGAATCTCATCCCTTATAAAGAACATGTGCTGACATTGCTTCCACACTTTGAAGAGGTCACCTTTTAACATTTCCCACGAGAAGAGAATCAGTTAGCGGACGCACTAGCTACTATATCGTCTATGTTCAAGGTCAAGTGGGACAACGAAGCTCCTCGGATCACTATTGAGAGGTTGGATAAACCAGCATACTGCTATGAGACTAACACTGAAGAAGTAGCAGACAAACCTTGGTTTCATGAAGTGAAAAGGTATCTTGAGGATCAAGAATATCCTGAGGGGGCGTCTGTCAATGATAAGAAGTTTCTGAGAAGGCTCTCTGCAAAGTTCTTCCTCAGTAATGGAATCCTCTACAAGGGTAATCATGACTCTACTTTACTTTGGTGCATAGACAAAAGTGTAGCAGAGAGGATTATGACAAATCTACACGAAGGTACCTTTGGCACCCACTCTAGTGGACACACCATGGCTAAAAAGATCCTACGGGCAGGATACTATTGGTCCACTATGGAAGCAGATTGTTATCAGCATTCCAGAACTTGTTACAAATGCCAGATCTATGCTGATAAAGTACATGTACCTCTAGTTCCCTTGAATGTCTTGACGGCTCCCTGGCCCTTTGCAATGTGGGGCATTGGCATGATCAGAGAGATTAGGTCTACCGCTCTCAACGGGCATCACTTCATCCTGGTGGCCATTAATTACTTCACAAAGTGGGTTAAGGCTGCCTATTTTTCTACTGTTACCAAGAATGTTGTGGCGCGATTTATCAAGCATAACCTGATTTGTCGGTATGGTGTTCCAGAGAGAATCATTACAGACAATGGTACAAATCTTAACAATACAATGATCACCAAACTCCGTAAGTAATTCAAGATCCAACATCATAATTCTTCCCCTTACCGACCGAAGATGAATGGTGTTGTGGAGGATGCTAACAAGAATATCAAGAAAATCATATAGAAGATGACGGTGACATACAAATACTGGCATGACATGTTACCATTCTCTCTTCATGGTTACCGCACCTCAGCGCGTACGTCAACAAGGGCAACACCGTATTCTCTGGTATATGGTATGGAGGTTGTCCTACCTATTGAGGTCCAGATCCCTTCTTTGAGGATTATGAAGGATGCGGGTTTAAACGAAGACGATTGGATCTAGACTCGACTTGATCAATTGAATCTGATTGATGAAAAAAGGCTTACTGCTGTCTGTCATGGTCAAATGTATCAAAAACGAATGATCAAGGCTTTTAACAAAAATGTCAGACGCCAAGTATATCAAGTGGGTGATCTAGTAATCAAGCGCATCATACTTCCGCAAGGTGATCCTAGGGGAAAATAGACTCCCACATACGAAGGGCCATTTGTAATCAAAAGCATATTTTCCGGTGGAGCCATGATCCTAACCACCATGGATGGTGACGACCTTCCTCACCCTGTTAATGCGGACATAATGAAAAGATATTATGCATGAATAAAGACCTGCTAGGTCGACTGACCTAGGCAAAAATAAGGGCATCCCGACGAACCAAAAGGGTTCGGGGAAAAATTAGGGATAAATACAAAAAAATTTGTACACCCGAGAAGTCAAAAACCTGCAAAGGCGGCTTGGTCAAAATAGGGTATCCCGGTGGACCAAAAACCCGAAAGGGCGGTCCAGGAAAAAGTTAGGGATTTGAAGCGTACAACTATGTCCCATTGGATCACCTTGCGACCAAACTTCAGTATTGTGATACAGTGGCAGAACCAACAGTTGATACTGGTTTGTGTTTTTTGTTCGCAAATGTCGTGGTAAGCAAGAGTCGCCACCGAATTTTATTTCATCCAATCCGGAAAAGGAAAAAGAACATAAAAAACCTTTTCCGAGAATATTTCTGAGTACGGGGGGTAGATTATAGAAAGGGAAGGTGTTAGCACCCTTTATATCCATGGTTTTCCATGGGCTCTTAGGTACTTGCTCATCTTTTTAAAATTGCTTGTGTATGTGCTTGTTTGAAAAAAAGTTTTACTTTGTGATAACCCTTGTATCAGTCCTCAAGGGTGTGACGAAGTTTGTTTTTGAAAATTGTTTTCAGAAGTGTTTGTGTGAAAAGTTTTGTTGAGCAAGTACTTAAGATTCTACCTACTCGATAAAAGGTTGTTTATTCTCATTTCCTTTAGACAACGCTATCCTACTATTAAGGAGTAGGTAGCCCCGTCGTTGGAGTTTGTAAGGGACGTTCAAAAGGGACAAGTACAGTCACCAGAGCAATGGGTAGGAAGCCTTAGTAGTAACCCTAGAGTCTTAAGATCTTTCCGAGGCAACATTTCCGAGGCAACATTTCTGAGGCAACATTCGAATGGGACATTTGATCTTTTAGACATGAGGGCAACCACTAAAATCTCCTATGCTTAAATGACTATTTTACCGAAGGCAACCGAAGTGAGGCAAACCCTAGGAGTGAAATATGTGCACGTGATTTTTTCAGTTAATTAGTCTTTGCACATTAAGTGAGCTACCGTTTTAATTTTTCAAACATCTTTCCATACAATCCTATTAACCATGCATATAACAGTTAAAGATTGGGGAAATTAAAAGTGCAAGAAAATAAACCTAGCTATTACAAGGCTTCGGGGAATGGGGATTAATTACATAACCAAAAATCGAGGACAAAGCGATAAATAAAAACCCTAGTTTAACTATTACAAACCATGGGCAGTTACAAAAAATACGAAAAGAATTAATTAAATGCACGACGAATTAAGTATGAGGACGCTTAAAAAATAACCTAAAACCCTAATTGAAAGAAAAATATTTTTGTACATTTTTTATTTGAGAAAAGAATTTAATTGCAAATTAATTAAAACCCTAATTTCTAATTATTTTTAATTTATAAAAAAAAGAATTAAATTTCCCTAAATTAATTAAACTATTTAATTAAGAAAAAATATTTTTATTAAAAAAACATATTTTTGTAGTTTTGTGATTTTTTAGTTTAATAAAAAAATAATTTTTGTATTAATTAAGAAAAGAAAAAGAAAATAACTAAATAAAATAAATATTAAAAAAAAGTAGAAAAGAGAACAAATTGGGCCTGTGTTGAATCGAAAGGAGGGGGTGTGAAGCTGGAGTTCCCAGGCCCATTAGTACTGAAGCCCAGTTAGCGCTGGATCCTGTGTGACGTTGACTTGGACGTGCACCATGGTCCTTCAGCAAGAAAATGAGAAAATATGTTTTGTTGGGACCTGGGATCGAACCCAGGTCCTCTCACTTACCAACGAGCGCCCTTGCCAATTGTGCTACGTTAATTAGTTATTAGTATAATGAAAACAAAATACAATATACAAAACAAGATAATTGGATCAGAAAATGCGTGAGATTTAAACGGACAAATAGATGGTTGCCACGCCACCATCTTTTCCCTCCTCCGTCGCCTTAGACCATTGCACCTTTACTTACAGACAAAATTCTGTAGCTACAAACCTGCAAAAATCAAAAATCTAGCACATGCATGATAAATTAGTTGTGACTATACCAATCAACTCGTCTTGGTCTCACGAGCATCATGGTACCTTATTTGTGGCCTAATTTTTCTTATATCAAGAACCCCCAAAACGTGACTTCAAACCCTAGTGTTGTACCCCAAAATTTACCCTCGTATTTTTCCACAAGAAACCACAGCTTCAGGCTTTTCCTGATTTTTCAGACTGGCTCAAGAATCGGTCAAACAGACTTTTCTCGTCAGTCAGACAAAATTAGGGTTTTTCATTGATTTTCATGGCTCTGGAACAATTCAAACAGTTTGTTTAGGGTTTGGTTGATTTTGGCTCAACTTTGATCAGGCGAACGTTTCTTTGGCATTTAAATCAAGAATCGGGGGTTTTGTGCGCATATTTCTCAAGAAGAGTTAGTTCTATCAATGCTTTTCAAGTTACTCTGAAATAAGAACTGAGGCTGCTGATTGTTAATTTGCATTTGTTTGGATTCAATCAGTGAAAGGAGGCATGTGGATGTGTTGTTTGATTAACTGTCGTCTGGTTTGATTGACCGTGCATTGCTTTGGATTTTTGAAGCGCCAGGTTTATTAATTGATCGATGCTAAAACCACAATGTTTATTTAATTATTTATTTATTCTGAGTTAAATGGTTGGAATTTATTTTCAATTATTATAATTTAAAGAATTATAAATAATAAAATAAACAATTGGAAATAAAAAGAATTAATTGGTTAAAAGGACTCTTTTTTATTTATCTTTAAATTATTTGTATAATTGTTATTGTTTACAAAATACTTACAATAATAATGTTACAGTAATTTAAATTTAAATAAAACTATCCTAAATTCCTAGGTCTTCAATTCTTCATCCTCCATTTGTTGCTATTCCTCTCCATTTGACTTTTTATCTGCAAAGAAAAGAAGAAAAAGTCAGAAGCAGATAAATTGAAATTAAAGAGACAGACAGTTAATTCGGGTTCATCATTAAAGGCAACTGGCTGGAATCAGTTCGCCCTCTCTGCAAATCACGAGATTTCTCCCGGTTCACAGAGAGGGGTGAAAAATGTTTGCAAATTAAAGTATGAATGCACTAAGTATACAAACTGTCAAATTCAAAACCTGCATAGTTCAAAACAAACAACATGTGCAAGTATAAATCCAAAGGCAAACTGAATCACCTAACCAAGGCAACTAAGCCAAAAAAGCTGTCAAACTGTCCAAAATATGGAAGGATGTCAAGATATAAAGGCTACTCAATACTGTCACAAAGATGCAGGAAAGCTGAAGAAAGAAAGTATGCAGGTTAAAAAAACCAATATTGCAAGCATAGTCAAATGCATCATTTTCCAGCAGTGCCTTTTCAGAAAGGAGTACAAACATAAACATTATTTAATGTTTTAACTGTACTAGAGAGAGAAGAAGAGAGGAAAAGAATGGGCTTACAGGTTTAGGCATGAGGACAATATATGTAAAAACAAAACTGCAATAAAACAGTGGGACAGAAGGAAGAGATATGAAGAAATCAGAATGCAAACAAAAACTGTAAATAAAAAGAAACAAAATTATCTTTCCACAATTAAACCTTCAAACCGGATTCAAACCCTGAACCTTTTTTTGGGGCATATAACACCAAAGCCTTCACTTGTCAAAAGGCCCCTGCATTCAACAAGCTCAAAACATACAAACCTGAACCATCAAAAAGCCAAGACCTAACAAGCCAAAGCCTAAACTGATATCAAAACAACCATTCAAACCTTACTTGTCCAACAGCCTGCTGAAGCCATCAAACAAAAAACAGAAGCCATGCCTTAACCATCAAGAAACCTGCAGTCAAAACCTAAGACCATAACCTGTAAATCCCTCAACTGAAGCCAAGACCAAACCAGCATAACCACAAACTGTCCAGCCTCACAAGCCTTAACAAAAACACAAAACTGTCAACCCAACCTGTATCACCTGAAAGCCTCAAACCCCTTTCAAAAAACCAGAACAACAATCAACCTGTCAAACCTGCTAGCCTAAAGGCCACAAGCCATCAAACAAGCTTACAGCCTATCCAAGCCTAAACCAATTTCCAACACAAAGAAGCAACACTAAGAGGCAACTCAAAGTCAAACATTCAGGCCCTCAGAACCTAGGGTTCATCACTGGGCAAAAACCATCAAAGCTAGCATACAAACGAAGGCAACCACATTCAAAGTCCAAACATCATATCCAAGCACACAAGGCAACTGAAGAAAGTGAAAGAGAAAAGGATAAAGAGACATCACGACAACATATCAAGCATACAGTGGCAAACACAAAGGCAAGGCTAACAGAAGAAGAGAAAAAGAGTAAAGTTATAAAGAGCCAGGAAGATAGAAGAGGTTTTCAGGGATCATCATCAAACCCTGATAGAAAGAAGTAATACAGAAATACCAGTTTCCAGCAAGCAAGCTAACGCTCAGCATCACCGTCCCTCACCGTCAAGCCGCCACAGCGCCTCCAGATCCCATCTCTTCCTCCGTCTCCAAAAGGTAGTACCTCTTTCCTTTCATTTCGTACACCTCAACAAACAATAATAACGAAGCTTAATCAGAATCGATAATCACAAAATCAGAACATGTAAGAAAGAAAACGAAAACCCTAACGCGAATACCTTTGTATCACATCGCTGAGTGAACTATGGAAGAAAGGGACACAAATGTTGGCACTGGTGGCTTGGGCAAAGGACTTTGTTCTGGGTACTTGGCTCAAGAGGATAAAGGCGAACGAGAAAGATGAAGTGAAAACGATGAACGACGGCGCCCCTCTATATCACACGAACCCTAAATCCCATTGAACGAATTCTGAAAGAACCCTAAAACATTTGTCTCAAAGCAGTGGGCCTCAACCCTCTTCATTTCCCTTAAGCCCAAACGAGTTCCAATTGGCACCCCCTTTCTTTTAATTCTTCTGATCCATTTTACTTGGGCCCAAAAACCCCTTAGCCCATTTCTTTTGTTTTAACACAACTAATCTTTTTTATCATTTTATTAACATTTCTTTTACTTATTAATCTAGTTTATACTAATATCTAATATTACTTTTATGTTAAATAAAATAACACCTTTTCTTTTTTCTCAAAATATTATTAATTGTTGTGTTTTAGAAAATATACAAGCATTAACTACTTAAAACATTTTCCCTTATTAAAATTTTCTTGCTTATACATATTAATTAAAAAAATACATGAGTATTAATACATAATAAAAATAGACTTTTTAAAGTTAAATACTTTTTCTTAAAACATTTTTTTTCTCTTATTAAAATATTTTATTTGTACATAAAACAATATTACATAATATAATTAAGACTTAAAACACTCTTTTCTTTTTTTCTTAAAATATCTTGTACAAGAATACAAAAATTAAATAAACAAAATATTTAATTCTTTTCATTAAATCAAACATACTTAACAATGCATTTAATTTCACATTTCTCAACTTGTAAATAAATTACATATACATTTACACATACACTTATACATTCACCATGCACACAAACATTGTTACCATTTACATTGCCTTTATGCTATACATGTGATACTTTACATTTGCGAGCAATTCGATTTGGTTGTAATTATTTAAGTCTCATCCCCATTTGTAAATTTGTACCCCCACTCCCGGATACTATTTTGTAATAGCGTAGATTTTAAATTCCCGCAATTTATTGCTTTCGAATTATACCATGGTTAGACCTAGGGTTTGTATGTACATAAAATCGAACGCTAGATAACCTAACACAAGACAAATACATGAAATCAATACACAATCACACTTGCACCCCCTAGGGTAATCCCACATGTTGCCTTCCAAAATGGGCCATGCTTGCACGTCGAGTTTCTTTGGCAAAACAATTCAAATGATCATAAGTCCCTCGATGACGCTTTCGAAAGTTTCCTATCAAAATGATCAAGTCCCTTCAAGCAAAATTGCCAAAGACACTTGGAACCATTGCATTCATGGTCCATACGATGACCCGCGCCTGTCCCGTTAAACATCCTAAACGCAAGATTGTCCACCAAATTCAATGGTGGAACAAAATTGTTAAAAAGGGGTTGAAAACATAGAGAAAACCTTTGAGTACAATAGGGGTAGACAAAACTCTTAGTTACTTGGGATCAATCTTGCAAAAACACTTGCCTCTTTTTCAAAACCACGATCCATAAACACTTTCAAAACAATCTTAAAAAAAAACATTTGAAACATCTTTTCGAAAAGATACACACCGTTGTATATACTCAAACACGAGTCATTACAATGGTTTCCGAAACAAAGGCGTCTATTTCAAAAACATTTTCAAAACACACACATACACACACCATTTTCAAGCAATCAAAAATCAAGGCAAGTGATCTAAAACCAAGTAACTAAGAGCCCATGGATAACCATGGATGAAAAGGGTGCTAATACCTTCCCTTTTCATAATCTACCCCCCGAACCCACGAAATATCTCAAAAGGTTTTTCCTGTGCTTTTTTAACCTTTCCTTTAGGATAAAATAAAAAGTCGGTGGCGACTCTTGCTAAACCGAACAAGTGCGAATACGAACGCAAAACCTCAAGTCAGTTCTCCCACCGTATCACAGAACTGGCAACTTTGCTGGGGAATATTGAAACTTAAAAGTGGGGTTACCTTAGGGATTTTAGATCACCCTCTTGAATGATTAATTGTTTGCTTTGTTTGCTTTACCTTTGTGGTTCTCTTGTTTGGGCTTGAAATCCTACACCCGGATTTGGGAAACATTCATAGATAGCAATACGTTGTGGAAACTGTGCGGGGTATACCGACACGGTTGAAGCAATAGCTATATTAGTGCGACATATTTGTGAGTACCGGTAACCCTTGAGTTCAATCAAGGAGAGTACGGGGCCGCTGAGTGATGTCACTAAGCACTAATGACCTAGAATCTTACTCGACCATCTTGGCCTTTTATTAGGGGTAGTGAGATGACCGGCTTTGGTGCAGTCCGAAGTTGGTAGATACTCGATACTACACTCATTAAGGGTTGTTTTCTTGGAATATTTTGGTCGCTAGTTAAGTGGCTAAACCAAAACAATGAACAATGAAAACAATCCAATGATATTGAGCTCCTTAGAACCCGGTTACTATTTATAGGACAGGTTTTTAAGCCAACTACACTCAAGAGGGTACTTACCTATGAAACCCCATGCAAGCCTGAAACTAGGGTTTTGTATGATCTGCTTGTACATGTGTTTTATGCATACGTCATAAACATCATAAAGCATCATATGCATTCACTAACCATTTCAAGGGTTTAGATCTTCATCTTTGTTTTTGTTTTTTGTAGGTCATGGAAATTCCTCGCAGGAAAACCATCCAAGTCAACCTTGTGAGAATCCCTCCTCAACTCAAGGAGCTCACCTCAAGGATTCCAGAAAGCTCACCCTTCAGTGAAAGACATGGTAGACTGCTCAGCCTAGTCAACACCTACATTGAAGAGGACATGATGAAGGTGCTGTTCCAGT
This sequence comes from Vicia faba, assembly GCA_948472305.1. NCBI lineage: Eukaryota > Viridiplantae > Streptophyta > Magnoliopsida > Fabales > Fabaceae > Vicia > Vicia faba. Next base: position 1,751,402,753 of record OX451736.1, on the reverse strand, counting down.
TCTTTGACCCTCTTCATCACTGTTTCACTTTCCCCGACTACCAGTTGGTGCCCACTTTGGAGGAGTTTTCTCAACTCCTGAAAATTCCTATCCTTAATCAACTACCTTTCAACGGTACGGAAAAGGAACCAAAGCCTGAAGATGTTGCTCGAGCACTACATCTACAGCCATCTGACATCAAGGGGCATTGGGAAACTAGAAGCAGTGTCAAAGGTTTCTTAGCAAAATTCTTGTTTGAGAAGGCACAAGAATGTTGGAATTCATTGGACCTACAAGCCTTTGAAGAAATTGTGGCACTCCTTATCTATGGGTTGGTCTTGTTCCCAAATCCTGACCAGCTGGTAGATGTCAACACCGTCAAGATCTTCTTATCCAGAAATCCAATACCAACTTTGCTTGGGGACATTCTTCACTCATTTTACACACGAACAATGAGAAAGAGGGGTGTTCTCATGTGCTGTACTCCTCTCCTTACAAGGTGGTTTATTTCGCACCTTCCACAATCTGTCTTGAAGAATGACCAAGGCTCGAGGTGGTCCCAACGGTTGATGACTCTTACTCACTCTGATGTACATTGGTGTTCTCGGTCCAGAGAAAATGTCATCATCGTCGATCGTTGTGGAGAGTTCCCTAATGTTCCATTACTTGGCATTAGAGGGGGCATTACCTACAACCCTTGTCTAGCTTTGAGGCAATTTGGATATGCACGGAGGGATGGCCCTCACGACATGTTGATTCCTAACCTAGTTTTTGACTTCGACAACGATGCGCAAGGGCTTCGCCAAAGATTCATCAGAGCTTGGAGGATGCCTAACAAGGTTGACAGCAAGACATTGGGGCACAAGAATTCCATCCCTCTTGAGCCTTACCTCAAATGGGTACGAGCCCGAGCCCAGAGTCTAATGATGCCTTATCCTCATGTTCTCCCTGTGATTAAAGATCCCGTTGCGGAAGGAGAGGTTCCCTACACCATCCTATATCTTGACATGCCTACATCGTGGGAGGAGATGCGGAAGAGTTGGATTCAACTCAAGGAGGAACAAAACACTTTTGAAGCCAGCTTTTACGCCAGTGAGAAGAAGGTTCTAGAGCTTACCCGCCGACTCCATGAGGAAGAGACCCTCAACACCTACATCGCACCAAAGAGGATGCGCAATGTCTTTTTACCTTGAGAAGTTTTTGTAATATTTGGCCCATGGGGCATTTATGTACTAACAAATTTCTTCTTATTAATATGACGTGCGTTCTCTTTTGTCTGCAACAATTTTAAATATTCTAAATCCTTGAATGCATTGCATACATAAGCATACCATTCATCATGTGCATAAGCAGGTCTCCACACCAGGTTTCCTTATCTTTCTGCTGTTTATTTCAGTAAGATGGATCTCGAGCAAACGGTCAAGGACTTGCAGTCTCAAAACGCACAGTTTCAACAACTCCTGATGACCTTGGCTAAGGGTCAGGAGAATCTAAAGGCCCTACTGGGGAACAAAGACCAAGTGAAAAAGAAGAAAAAGAGACTCGGGGTGGCTAATTTAGGAAGAAGGTTTGAAGGAGAAGCCAGAAGAGTGCTTGAATTTCCCCCTACTTCTGAGGAGGGAACCAGTAAAGGGAATGCGGCTGCAGTACCTTCCGAGTCCGATATGGAAGAAGAGGAGGCTGAAGAGGACGAAGACTACTCGGATCAACAATACCCGCCCGCCGATGATAAGTACAAAGGTTTGGAAGATAGGTTGGCAGCTATGGAGCTACAGAGAGTTCCGGGTTTAGATTTCAAAGACTTGGGATTAGTCGCCGGAATTGTGATCCCCCCGAAGTTCAAAGTACCAGTTTTTGTAAGGTATGACGGGCTGTCCTGTCCAAAAATGCATCTCAGGTCATATGTAAGGAAGATCCAACCTTACACTACAGACAAGAACCTTTGGATCCATTTCTTTCAGGATAGCCTTTCTGGGACTCAACTCGAGTGGTTCTATCAGCTGGATGGAACCAGTATCCGAAACTGGGAAGACTTGGCCACCGCATTTTATAAACAATATCAGTATAATTCTGACCTCGCTCCTACGCGTACCCAACTTCAGGGTATGTCACTGGGGACGGGCGAAGGATTCAAAGAGTATGCGCAAAAGTGGAGAGACTTGGCTGGCAGGGTGCAGCCGCCTTTGACTGACCGTGAGCTTGTTGACATGTTCCTGGGGACCATGTCTGGTCTGTTCTTCAACCATCTGATTGGTAATTCTTCCGCTGGGTTTACAGATTTGATCTTAACTGGTGAGAGGATAGAAGCTGGTATCAAGTCCGGGAAGATACAGAAAGGTGCTGCTGCGAGTATTGAGAAGAAGCCTTTCAAGAAGGAAACGACTGTTCTGTACTCTCAGAGAAGAGCAGGGAAGACTGAGCGCCGGCCGACTGTGGGGGCCGTAATGATCCAAAATCCATCAAGTGATCAGCCTCGCTATAACCAATCCAGACCAAATCAACAACGGGTGGAACGGCCACAACGGCAGTTCACCCGCATTAATATGACGCCAGCGCAAGTGCTTCCCCATCTGTTAAAGTTGAACCTCGCCACTATCAAAGAGGCACCAAAAAATGTGAATACATCCTCTCCGCATTACCATCCTAATGCTAAATGCGCCTACCATTCCGACATTGTCGGGCACGACACCAACGACTGTTGGGCACTCAAGCATAAAATTCAAGACTTAATAGAGGCGAAAGAGGTGGAGTTCGACGCTCCGGAGAAGCCAAACGTGATATCCGCTCCGATGCCGAAGCACGGTCGAAATGTCAATGCTATTGAAGAAGATTTGTATGTTTCTGATGTCAATGATCTGATAACCCCGCTGTTAACCATCAAGTTAAATCTGTTGAAGACCGGGATTTTCCTGGGATGCAAAGAAGATTGCTATTGTTGTTACTCTCTGCCGTTTGACTGTCTGTTACTGAAGAAAGGCATCCAAGGCCTAATGGATAGTCAACAAATTCTGTTTGAAAAAGTTTCTGCTATTCCAACCCCTATTGAAAGTGTCTCAATTATCACCATTCACGCCAATCTTTCCAAGGCCGTCAAAAAGCCTGTTAAGATTACACCAGCTACAAAGTTTGTTCCTCTGAAGATAACAATGCCAGGGCCTGTCCCCTACATTTCTGAAAAATCGATACCATGGAATTACGGTGGAGACATCTACTACCATGGTATTAAACAAGTTGAAGTAACCGAAGGCAGCTCTGATGAAGAAGATGCCAGCATTGGAAACATTGTAGGCACAAGCAAGATCACCCGAAGTGGGAGAATATTTTCTCCAGAGATTGCCCCCCCAAAGGCAATCTTTGGACCCTCATCTGCTGCCAAAGTTATTCCTGCACCAATAAAACTTTCCGCTAGAACCCCGTTGATTGAAGAAGTTGTTGTTCCTGGTATTGTCCCTCCTACCTCAGCTGATAAGGGTAAAGGAACCCAAGATGAGCTCGTCAGGACGAGGGCTCAACCCTTGGTCATCCCGGAAACCTCCAAGAAAGAGATAGAGGGGATCCTGAAGATAATTAAAAAGAGTGATTACGACGTGGTAGAACAACTGGGGCAAACCCCCTCGAAGATCTCCATGTTAGCATTACTGCTTTGCTCAGAAGCGCACGCCAAGGCATTGATAAAATTCCTAAAGACAGCCCATGTGCCCCAGGAAACCTCTGCCGACCAATTCCAAGACTGTGTAGCCAGTCTTACTGCAGACAATGGTTTAGGGTTCTCTGATGCCGACCTGACCCCGAAAGGAAGGAAACACAACGACGCATTACATGTGTCAGTGGAATGCCAAGGAACTACTCTGGCCCATGTTCTGGTCGACACTGGTTCTTCTCTGAACGTGCTGCCCAAGAAGGCTCTCGACCGTTTAGATTGTGAAGGCTTGGAGTTGAGGCCAAGTAATATCATTGTAAGGGCATTTGACGGGTCGAAGAGAATGGTACACGGAGAGGTAGACATTCCCATTAAGGTTGGCACAGAAGTATTCCCCTCAACATTCTATGTGATGGACATTCGTCCGTCATACTCTTGTTTACTGGGAAGGCCGTGGATACATAACGCTGGGGCAGTTACCTCCTCCTTACATCAAATGTTAAAGTACCCTGTCAAAGGAAAGATCATAACCGTGCACGACAAAGAGGAATATATGATCAGCCACTTGAACTCCTTTCGGTATGTAGAGGTGGAAGGAGAATTCATTGAAACACCATTCCAGCACTTCGAGGAAGTCTCTCCTGAAGTGGCAGTAGCAAAAGTGGTAGTTGAGGTACCAAAGCAGATGGCCAGGATGGCATCTCTAAAAGACGCGAAAGCTGCATTGAAGGAAGGGAAGAGCTCAACATGGGGTCAGTTGCCAGATATTCCTCATAAAACGGACAAGTTTGGATTAGGTTTCACTGCTGCGGGACAGAAAGCTATGTGTCGTTCGAAGGTTGAAAAAGCACCCATCAAGATTTCTCCTTATGGAATCAATGCTCTGGAAGGTGAAGACGAAGAAGCCAACATTGAAGATTGGATCTACCCGACTATCGATGGAGGACTACGCAACTGGGAGGCAAAAGACTTTGTCCCCATTACTTTTATTAATCAGTAATTACCTGTCGAACATTTCCTGTTGATTTGTAATATTTACTCTTGAACAATCCGTACACTACTTTTTCACCTCATGCCTTGCCCGAGGCATGTAGGTCCATTTGTAAGGGTTTTGATTATCTTCATATCCATATTCCATGTTTAATGATTCATTGGACGTTTTTCATTGATAAACTGCTGTGTTCATTTTCTTTCCTTTTTGCATTTTTGTTTGTTTAAGGATGGCTATCCCTTACACACACCCACACTCACAAATGCAGGTACCCATCCACTTTGGATTCTATGGGTGACTATTCTGCTATGTCCTTCAATAACTCTGAAGATCTGGTCAATCAGGCTGAGTATGAAGATGACGAAGATTGTGAAGTACCGGGAGAGCTAGCCAGACTTCTACAGCAAGAAGAAAGGGTCATCTTGCCTCACGAAGAGTTGTTGGAAACCGCCAACTTAGGAACAGAGGAAGACCGGAAGGAAGTACAAGTGGGTGCCAATCTGGAGCCAAGTGTCAAGGAACGGTTGATACAGCTGTTAAATGAGTATGTTGAAATCTTCGCCTGGTCTTATGAAGACATGCCGAGTTTAGACACAGACATCGTGGTTCACCGTCTCCCTACAAGAGAAGATTATCCACCGATCAAACAAAAAGTCCGCCGAATGAGGCCCGACATGTCTGAAAAGATTAAAGCAGAAGTGATGAAGCAATTCAATGCTGGTTTTCTGGCTGTTACATCCTATCCACAATGGGTTGCCAACATCGTGCCAGTACCTAAAAAAGACGGCAAGGTCAGAATGTGTGTGGACTACCGGGACTTGAATAGGGCTAGTCCTAAAGATGATTTTCCGCTACCGCACATCGACATTTTGATTGACAATACAGCTCAGCACAAAGTGTTTTCCTTCATGGATGGATTCTCGGGCTACAACCAGATTAAAATGGCCTCCGAGGACATGGAGAAAACAACCTTTGTTACACAATGGGGTACCTTCTGTTACAAGGTGATGCCGTTCGGATTGAAGAACGCAGGGGCAACTTATCAACGCGCCATGGTAGCTTTATTTCATGATATGATACATCATGAGATCGAAGTTTACATAGACGACATGATAGCTCGGTCACAAACAGAGGGGGAACACCTGGAGCATTTGCAGAAGCTGTTTGCCAGGTTGAAAGAATACAAACTCAGGCTGAATCCAAGTAAATGCACTTTTGGAGTTAGGTCTGGTAAACTTCTAGGGTTTATTGTCAGCAACAAAGGCATTGAGGTCGATCCAGCAAAAGTGAAAGCAATACAAGAGATGCCTGCTCCCCGCACTGAAAAGGAGGTTAGAGGATTCTTGGGGCGCCGGAATTATATTGCCAGATTCATCTCTCACCTGACTTCTACCTGTGAACCAATCTTCAAACTATTAAAGAAAGATCAGGTAGTCGAATGGAACGACGATTGCCAAGCTGCTTTTGATAAGATCAAGGAGTATTTGCTAGAACCTCCTATTCTGATGCCACCCGTCGAAGGAAGACCATTGATCATGTATCTGACCGTCTTGGATAACTCAATGGGGTGTGTTTTGGGCCAGCATGACGAGTCTGGTCGAAAAGAGCATGCCATTTATTACCTTAGCAAAAAGTTTACCGACTGTGAGACTCGCTACTCACTGCTCGAGAAAACTTGCTGCGCTTTGGTATGGGCTGCTCGCCGACTAAGGCAGTATATGTTGACTCATACTACCTTGTTGATTTCCAAAATGGATCCTATCAAGTATATCTTCGAGAAGCCCGGTTTATCTGGAAGAATAGCTAGATGACAAATGATCCTAACTGAGTATGACATCCAGTACACCACTCAAAAAGCTATAAAAGGGAGTGAGCTAGCTGATCATCTAGCTCATCAAGCTATCGAAGATTATCAACCCATGAGATTTGACTTCCCAGACGAGGACATCATGAATTTGGACAACATTGAAAGTAACGGACCGTATGACGGACCTGAAAAGGGATCCTGATGGACCCTGTACTTTGATGGTGCTTCGAATGCGCTCGGAAACGGTATCGGTGCGGTACTCATTTCCCCGGAAGGTTGTCACACACCTTTCACGGCCCGACTTTGCTTCAGCTGCACAAATAACATGGCTGAATATGAAGCTTGCATTTTTGGTCTCAAGGCTGCTATAGACTTGGGAATCAAATCTTTGATCGTATTTGGGGACTCGGCTTTGGTTATCAGTCAAATCAAAGGAGAGTGGGATACCAAACATCCCAATCTTATCCCATACAAAGAACATGTCTTGACATTGTTGCCTCATTTCGAGCAAATCACCTTCGAGCATTTCCCGCGAGAAGAGAATCAGCTAGCAGATGCTCTGGCTACAATGTCTTCCATGTTTAAACTCAATTGGGATAAAGAGGCTCCCCAAATAACCATCGAGCGAATGGATGAACCTGCGCATTGTCACGAGATTAATACTGAAGAAGTAGTGGAACAACCCTGGTTTCACGAAATCAAAAGGTATATCCAGACTAGAGAATATCCCGAAGGAGCTTCCGTAAATGACAGGAAGTTCCTAAGGAAATTTGCTGCCAAGTTCTTCCTGAGCAATGGCATCCTCTATAAGCGCAACCATGATTGTGTCTTACTCCGATGTGTTGACAAAGCTGAAGCGGAGTTAATCATGACAGAGATACACAGCGGTGCGTTCGGCACCCACTTGAGTGGACACACGATGGCTAAGAAGATCCTAAGGGCAGGCTACTACTGGTTAACCATGGAAGCTGATTGCCATCAACACTCCCGTACCTGCCATAAATGCCAAATTTACGCCGATAAGGTGCACATTCCTCCGGTTCCTCTCAACGTGCTGACAGCTCCGTGGCCATTCGCAATATGGGGCATTGACATGATTGGAGAGATCAAGCCCACTGCATTTAATGGACATCGCTTCATCCTGGTCGCCATTGACTATTTCACCAAATGGGTCGAAGCAGCTTCTTTCGCCTCTGTCACTAAAAATGTGGTTGCCCGCTTCATCAAGCAAAACCTCATATGCCGGTACGGTGTCCCTGACAGGATCATTACAGACAACGGTACAAATCTGAATAACACTATGATCACCGCATTGTGCGAACAGTTTAAGATTTATCATCATAATTCATCTCCCTATCGACCGAAGATGAACGGTGCTGTTGAAGCTGCGAACAAAAACATTAAGAAGATCATTCATAAAATGACAGTAACTTACAAAGATTGGCATGAGATGTTACCGTTTGCTCTGCATGGATACCGTACGATGACACGTACTTCAACCGGGGCAACCCCATTTTCTTTGGTATATGGCATGGAAGCTGTCTTGCCCATGGAAGTTCAGATTCCCTCTTTAAGGATTATGAAGGACTCTGGTTTGAGTGAAGATGATTGGATTCAGACCCGACTTGATCAACTCAATTTGATCGATGAGAAGCGACTCGCTGCTGTCAGCCATGGTCAAACGTATCAAAAACGGATGATCAAGGCTTTCAACAAGAAAGTCAGACGTCAAGTATATCAAGTCGGAGATCTCGTAATCAAGCGGATTATCTTGCCGCAAAATGATCCCAGGGGCAAATGGACTCCTACTTACGAAGGACCATTTGTGATCAAGAGCATATTTTCTAGTGGTGCAATGATTCTGACCACCATGGACGGCGACGATTTGCCGCACCTTGCGAACGCAGACATAGTCAAAAGATACTACGCATAAGACAACCCGACAAGTCGAAAACCCGAAAGGGCGGCTTGGGCAAAAATGGGCATCCCGGTGAACCGAAAACCCGAAAGGGCGGTTCAGGCAAAAATTAGGGATAAAACAAAAATCTGTACACCCGGCAAGTTGAAAACCCGAAAGGGCGGCTTGGGCAAAAAGGGGTTTCCCGGTGGATCGAAAACCCGAAAGGGCGATTCAGGCAAAAATTAGGGAATTAAAGCGTATGACTATGTCTCGTCGGATCACTTTAAGGACAATCTCTTCATCAACCAGCTCCAAGCTTCTAATCAATCCAATCATCGGCAGACGAAGCATTGAATGGACATATGTTAAGAGTTGTGAAGGCTATAGCAGAATGGAATCCCATGGAACTGTTTCACATAGCCATCTTTCTTTTGTATAAATTTTTCAATTTTTTACGACGGCACCCTCTTACTAGGATAACCGTCTCCTTTGTACAAATATACTTATAGAAGGTTAATACAGATACTTTTCCAAGTATAGAAATTCGCGTTGTCTTCCTTTTCTCTTTTCTTTTGCACTTATGTTTTATTTGAGAAACGTCCAATGTTTTGTTAAATAGGCATATGCATTTGAACATAATCATTTCCTTATGAGTCAAGAAAGATGATTACTGATAGGTTGAAGGTACAAGTAGATATCTTGATGACCTTTCAGAAGGAATCCTCAACAGAGTTAAAATTCCAAATTCCCCAACCAGAGGGCCTTCCAGAACTCGATTCCCCTCAGAGTCAAGTTACGAAATCCCCAATGGAGCCTTAAAAATCTGAAAATCCAATCCCCAGCGGAGCTAAGGTTCCCTGCCATCAATCCCCAGCTGGACCAGGCTAGTGAAACTTCTCCCCATAGAGATATCTGCAACCAAACTGAAAATTCCCAGTCGTACCTCTCCAGCATGAGTCTATCAGATTCTGAACTTCCCCAGTAGAGATCTTCAGGAGTTCTCATTCCCCGCAAATCCCCAAGGAATGCCAGTTCTCCAGCAGTGGCCCTAAGATCCCTCAACGATTGAAGATCTTGTATTCCCCAAGCAGAATGAAGGTTCATTCTCAATGCCTCACAAGATAATCAGATATTCTCCAATGAAGCTCTCCTCAGGACAGGAATCCCCAGTAGGTTGGTACAACCCAAGCTCCTGATTCTCCAACAGCAGTCAAAATTCGTTTATCTCCAGCCATCCAGGATTCAGCTATCCTCAGCAAGACAGCTCATCAGCTTACATGCGCATTCATCACATTCATATCATGAACATTGATATAACATATATTGCATCATACATTTCATGCAACATAATTTTGTGTTTAGCTAATATTTTGTCCTTTTCAGGATAAGAATAAAAGGCTATCATTAACAATCCAGATGTTGTTTTATACAAACTCATCATCAGGCTACCCTACACCGGTTCCCTCGTCAACTTCAAGACTTCTGAAAACAGTTCACGGGTTCTCCAGTAACGGATGTTAACCTATCGCTTGTTCAGATTCTTCGCAACCTCTGAAAACAGTTTACGGATTCCTCCCAACAACGGATGTTAATCTATCGCTTGTTCAGACTCAACCTCTGAAAACAGTTTACGGACGCTTCCCAACAACGGATGCTGCTCTATTGCTTATTCAACTTCAAGACTTCTGAAAACAGTTCACGGGTTCTCCAGTAACGGATATTAACCTATCGCTTGTTCAGATTCTTCGCAACTTCTGAAAACAGTTTACGGATTCCTCCCAACAACAGATGTTAATCTATCGCTTGTTCAGACTCAAATTTTGAAAACGGTTTTACGGACACCAAATGGCATCCGTAAGCCCATTCCCTCTACCATCACCTTACCGAGTGCAAATTTTCTGGGCACTCTAGTGTCCAATCTTCTTTTATCCTCGAGTCGCGAAAGGTAAAATTGCCAATCTAACTCTTCAGGTTCAAGAAGATTGAACAGGGGCAACTGTTGTACCCCAAAATTTGCCCTCGTATTTTTCCACAAGAAACCACAGCTTCAGGCTTTTCCTGATTTTTCAGACTGGCTCAAGAATCGGTCAAACAGACTTTTCTCGTCAGTCAGACAAAATTAGGGTTTTTCATTGATTTTCATGGCTCTGGAACAATTTAAACAGTTTGTTTAGGGTTTGGTTGATTTTGGCTCAACTTTGATCAGGCGAACGTTTCTTTGGCATTTAAATCAAGAATCGGGGGTTTTGTGCGCATATTTCTCAAGAAGAGTTAGTTCTATCAATGCTTTTCAAGTTACTCTGAAATAAGAACTGAGGCTGCTGATTGTTAATTTGCATTTGTTTGGATTCAATCAGTGAAAGGAGGCATGTGGATGTGTTGTTTGATTAACTGTCGTCTGGTTTGATTGACCGTGCATTGCTTTGGATTTTTGAAGCGCCAGGTTTATTAATTGATCGATGCTAAAACCACAATGTTTATTTAATTATTTATTTATTCTGAGTTAAATGGTTGGAATTTATTTTCAATTATTATAATTTAAAGAATTATAAATAATAAAATAAACAATTGGAAATAAAAAGAATTAATTGGTTAAAAGGACTCTTTTTTATTTATCTTTAAATTATTTGTATAATTGTTATTGTTTACAAAATACTTACAATAATAATGTTACAGTAATTTAAATTTAAATAAAACTATCCTAAATTCCTAGGTCTTCAATTCTTCATCCTCCATTTGTTGCTATTCCTCTCCATTTGACTTTTTATCTGCAAAGAAAAGAAGAAAAAGTCAGAAGCAGATAAATTGAAATTAAAGAGACAGACAGTTAATTCGGGTTCATCATTAAAGGCAACTGGCTGGAATCAGTTCGCCCTCTCTGCAAATCACGAGATTTCTCCCGGTTCACAGAGAGGGGTGAAAAATGTTTGCAAATTAAAGTATGAATGCACTAAGTATACAAACTGTCAAATTCAAAACCTGCATAGTTCAAAACAAACAACATGTGCAAGTATAAATCCAAAGGCAAACTGAATCACCTAACCAAGGCAACTAAGCCAAAAAAGCTGTCAAACTGTCCAAAATATGGAAGGATGTCAAGATATAAAGGCTACTCAATACTGTCACAAAGATGCAGGAAAGCTGAAGAAAGAAAGTATGCAGGTTAAAAAAACCAATATTGCAAGCATAGTCAAATGCATCATTTTCCAGCAGTGCCTTTTCAGAAAGGAGTACAAACATAAACATTATTTAATGTTTTAACTGTACTAGAGAGAGAAGAAGAGAGGAAAAGAATGGGCTTACAGGTTTAGGCATGAGGACAATATATGTAAAAACAAAACTGCAATAAAACAGTGGGACAGAAGGAAGAGATATGAAGAAATCAGAATGCAAACAAAAACTGTAAATAAAAAGAAACAAAATTATCTTTCCACAATTAAACCTTCAAACCGGATTCAAACCCTGAACCTTTTTTTGGGGCATATAACACCAAAGCCTTCACTTGTCAAAAGGCCCCTGCATTCAACAAGCTCAAAACATACAAACCTGAACCATCAAAAAGCCAAGACCTAACAAGCCAAAGCCTAAACTGATATCAAAACAACCATTCAAACCTTACTTGTCCAACAGCCTGCTGAAGCCATCAAACAAAAAACAGAAGCCATGCCTTAACCATCAAGAAACCTGCAGTCAAAACCTAAGACCATAACCTGTAAAGCCCTCAACTGAAGCCAAGACCAAACCAGCATAACCATAAACTCTCCAGCCTCACAAGCCTTAACAAAAACACAAAACTGTCAACCCAACCTGTATCACCTGAAAGCCTCAAACCCCTTTCAAAAAACCAGAACAACAATCAATCTGTCAAACCTGCTAGCCTAAAGGCCACAAGCCATCAAACAAGCTTACAGCCTATCCAAGCCTAAACCAATTTCCAACACAAAGAAGCAACACTAAGAGGCAACTCAAAGTCAAACATTCAGGCCCTCAGAACCTAGGGTTCATCACTGGGAAAAAACCATCAAAGCTAGCATACAAACGAAGGCAACCACATTCAAAGTCCAAACATCATTTCCAAGCACACAAGGCAACTGAAGAAAGTGAAAGAGAAAAGGATAAAGAGACATCACGACAACATATCAAGCATACAGTGGCAAACACAAAGGCAAGGCTAACAGAAGAAGAGAAAAAGATTAAAGTTATACAGAGCCAGGAAGATAGAAGAGGTTTTCAGGGATCATCATCAAACCCTGATAGAAAGAAGTAATACAGAAATACCAGTTTCCATCAAGCAAGCTAACGCTCAACATCACCGTCCCTCACCGTCAAGCCGCCACAGCGCCTCCAGATCCCATCTCTTCCTCCGTCTCCAAAAGGTAGTACCTCTTTCCTTTCATTTCGTACACCTCAACAAACAATAATAACGAAGCTTAATCAGAATCGATAATCACAAAATCAGAACATGTAAGAAAGAAAACGAAAACCCTAACGCGAATACCTTTGTATCACATCGCTGAGTGAACTATGGAAGAAAGGGACACAGATGTTGGCGCTGGTGGCTTGGGCAAAGGACTTTGTTCTGGGTACTTGGCTCAAGAGGATAAAGGCGAACGAGAAAGATGAAGTGAAAACGATGAACGACGGCGCCCCTCTATATCACACGAACCCTAAATCCCATTGAACGAATTCTGAAAGAACCCTAAAACATTTGTCTCAAAGCAGTGGGCCTCAACCCTCTTCATTTCCCTTAAGCCCAAACGAGTTCCAATTGGCACCCTCTTTCTTTTAATTCTTCTGATCCATTTTACTTGGGCCCAAAAACCCCTTAGCCCATTTCTTTTGTTTTAACACAACTAATCTTTTTTATCATTTTATTAACATTTCTTTTACTTATTAATCTAGTTTATACTAATATCTAATATTTCTTTTATGTTAAATAAAATAACACCTTTTCTTTTTTCTCAAAATATTATTAATTGTTGTGTTTTAGAAAATATACAAGCATTAACTACTTAAAACATTTTCCCTTATTAAAATTTTCTTGCTTATACATATTAATTAAAAAAATACATGAGTATTAATACATAATAAAAATAGACTTTTTAAAGTTAACTACTTTTTCTTAAAACATTTTTTTTCTCTTATTAAAATATTTTATTTGTACATAAAACAATATTACATAATATAATTAAGACTTAAAACACTATTTTCTTTTTTTCTTAAAATATCTTGTACAAGAATACAAAAATTAAATAAACAAAATATTTAATTCTTTTCATTAAATCAAACATACTTAACAATGCATTTAATTTCACATTTCTCAACTTGTAAATAAATTACATATACATTTACACATACACTTATACATTCACCATGCACACAAACATTGTTACCATTTACATTGCCTTTATGCTATACATGTGATACTTTACATTTGCGAGCAATTCGATTTGGTTGTAATTATTTAAGTCTCATCCCCATTTGTAAATTTGTACCCCCACTCCCGGATACTATTTTGTAATAGCGTAGATTTTAAATTCCCGCAATTTATCGCTTTCGAATTATACCATGGTTAGACCTAGGGTTTGTATGTACATAAAATCGAACGCTAGATAACCTAACACAAGATAAATACATGAAATCAATACACAATCACACTTGCACCCCCTAGGGTAATCCCACATGTTGCCTTCCAAAATGGGCCATGCTTGCACGTCGAGTTTCTTTGGCAAAACAATTCAAATGATCATAAGTCCCTCGATGACGCTTTCGAAAGTTTCCTATCAAAATGATCAAGTCCCTTCAAGCAAAATTGCCAAAGACACTTGGCACCATTGCATTCATGGTCCATACGATGACCCGCGCCTGTCCCGTTAAATATCCTAAACGCAAGATTGTCCACCAAATTCAATGGTGGAACAAAATTGTTAAAAAGGGGTTGAAAACATAGAGAAAACCTTTGAGTACAATAGGGGTAGACAAAACTCTTAGTTACTTGGGATCAATCTTGCAAAAACACTTGCCTCTTTTTCAAAACCACGATCCATAAACACTTTCAAAACAATCTTCAAAAAAAAAAACATTTGAAACATCTTTTCGAAAAGATACACACCGTTGTATATACTCAAACACGAGTCATTACAATGGTTGCCGAAACAAAGGCGTCTATTTCAAAAACATTTTCAAAACACACACATACACACACCATTTTCAAGCAATCAAAAATCAAGGCAAGTGATCTAAAACCAAGTAACTAAGAGCCCATGGATAACCATGGATGAAAAGGGTGCTAATACCTTCCCTTTTCATAATCTACCCCCCGAACCCACGAAATATCTCAAAAGGTTTTTCCTGTGCTTTTTTAACCTTTCCTTTAGGATAAAATAAAAAGTCGGCGGCGACTCTTGCTAAACCGAACAAGTGCGAATACGAACGCAAAACCTCAAGTCAGTTCTCCCACCGTATCACACCTAGCCATCGAAATTGTCAGTATATGCGCTAAAACATCAATCAAACATAACCAATACGTTGCAAACATGATAACAAACACATATATGCAATTAAAACATGTTCATGATGTGTGAATCATAGTAAACGAATTTGGAAAAACAGGGAAAACCAGGTGAGTTGTAGCGCACGTTTCTTGGTGTTCCAGACCTTGCAAATGACCGGGATAGCTTCCTGAGACGTCCAACAATCAATTGGCAATGCTAGGATGGCTTGAGATGGCCTGTATGACCGAAACCGATTCACACTTTTTGTCAAGATTTTTGAGTTTGTTCTTGCTCATTCACGACTGCCAACCCCTTGTTTTATCCTTGGTTCTTGTTCATTATATATGCTAGAGCGAATTAGGGTTGCAAAAACAGATGATATCTTTGGAATTTTGGAAGATTTGATTTGATTCTTCATCCATATGCAAACCTTCTATATTGAGCCAAATTATCCCATTTTTGTACCAATCATGCTTGATTCGATTTGGTCTTGATATCTCAGCATAATTTGATTGAGATCCTGTCCAAAAATCATATCAAAACATATCTTTGATATTATTTACCAATTATTTGATTTTATTCAATTTTTAATAAATAAAAAATCAAAATAAAATAAATAATGAAGTAAATAACATGTGAGTGAACATTTGAGTCGTGGACCATGCTACAAGTGAGGTGCAATCATGAAATGCTAAGCCCATTTGGTAAAAAAATGCACTTTTGAGCATATTTGACTTTTGGCAATTTTGCAAAAAAGGTCAACTTTGACAAGGCATATCTCCTCCAATTTTAACCCTAGAGAGGTGTTCTTGGATTTTTTAGAAATATTAGGATGTCCCCTAAGCAACCCTTTTGGTCTCATTTCAATTGGGTCTTCCATGTTCTTGTAAGAATCTTTGACCCAAAAGGTGTTTTTTGTTGACTTTTCAAAAGGACCTATAATGTAGAAATTCATATCTTTTTATAAGTGCATATTTTGAACTTGTGGGGTGAAGATGAGTTGTAGGGAATTTCATCCTCTTCAAAATGAGCCTTGGATGGAAATTTTTTGATAAAGTATGTGGAAGTTATGCTTGGTCAAAGTTTGAATGACTTTTCCTAAGAAACCCTAATTTAGCAATTTTTGGGTTTTGATGAATTTAGGGCATTCCTTGAAGAATCATGATCAACCCTTGATAAAATGATGGATATTACTTCACAATGTTGATGTTGACCAAAAATCTTGAAGTTTGACTGTATGTGGGCCACAGTTGACTTTTGACCTAATACAGTCGATTCTCAAGCATCTGAGCAGTTGACAGAGCAAACTTCTTGTACAGTGCTTGAAATTTGACATGGAGGGTCTTTAGAACATATTAGGACCATGGAGAGCATACGAGGTCTTTGGAGTTCACCTATCTTGATGAAAATGGAAACCCTAATTTGAGACACACTGCCTTAGGAGAGAGTTTGTCTGGTCAACTCTTGGGTAAACTTGAGCAAATTGAGGATCTCTAGGAGTATGTATTGAGTAAAATGAGAGGGCAAATTTTGGGGTACAACAAGTATCAACTACCAAGACTCAAATGGTACCGATCAATCCAATCAGCTTCAGACAAGTAGCAAAGTGATGACACGCTCGAAGACATAAGGGCAATAGCAGAATTGAAACCCAGTGGGATTATTACACATAGCTGTTTTCTCTTTACACACCATTTTGTGTAATTTTCATTATTTACGACGGTGTTTTCCTACTAGAACGTTAGTCTCTTTATACAAAATGTCTGTTATAGGCTAACTTCAAAAATCAATACAAATCATTCCTTGAAAGTACAAAACAATTTTTTTTCTTTTCGTGTTTTATTTTGAAAAAACGTCCAATGACTTATTCTTGACATGTGCATTTGAATATGATTATTGTTCACAAATACTTGCATGAAAAACAGAAAGACAGTTGTTAATGACTTTAAGGAATATGGAAAAGTCTAAAAAATAATTTGCAGTCCCGATATTTACTCTTTCCCTCATGGTACAGGGGTAGAGATAGTTTGAGATGAAGTCACCACTACATACGACCCCGCGATGTCTATGTTCCCCACAAATTATAAACAACCAAGGTTTTGATCTCCTCTTCCCCAAGCAGGAATTACCTTCTCCAGCTGAAATTTGTCTCCCCAACCAAGCTTTATAATTTCAAACAGTTCATAAAACTCCTCCTGGATAGATTTTATTTCTCCAACTGCAGAAGCTCATTCCCCAACAGAGTTTATTTCTCTACATCAGGAAAATCTTCCAACAAAGCATCATCTCCCTCCACGAAGTTATTCTCAAGCAGATTCAATCCCCGATAGAATATTCTCAAACAGAAAGAGGAAATCCCCGACAAATCATCTCTATTCATCATCCTCAGTGGAAATGAAGGATTCAGATTCCCAATACTCTCCAGCAGTAGTCCGGGATTTATTTTCCTAGACTAGGAAACATCTCAATAGCATACCATATTCATACATCATGGCATACACATACACATCACATATAGCACAATTTCATTTATTTTGAGAACATCATCACAATGCATTTCATACATCATGACATTGCATATGACTAACTCTTTACCTTTTTCAGGAAAAGATTAAATCAACAAACACCGCTACTTATGTGACTTGGTAGTCTTCTCAAAATCTAGGTCTGATGAAGGGCTATTTCAACAATTTCCTCAGAAAGATGCCCTCACAAGACCTTCTCTGGTTCAGTCAGATCGACACTAAGATCTCCCTGATTCTAAAACTTTTGTTTGGTTCAGTTAAATCGATCCTAAGATTTTTATGATTCTTATCTAGTCAAACTTAAATCAAGACCTTCTCTGGTTCAGTTAGATCGACACTAAGATCTCACTGATTCTTATTCCAGTTGAAGATATTCCAAGACTTTTGTTTGGTTCAGTTAAATCGATCCTAAGAATTTTCTGATTCTTATCCAGTCAAAGTTAAATCAAGACCTTCTCTGGTTCAGTCAGATCGCCACTAAGATCTCTCTGATTCGTATTCTAGTTGAAGATATTCCAAGACTTTTGTCTGGTTCAGTTAAATCGATCCTAAGATTTTTCTAATTCTTATCCAGTCAAAGTTAAATCAAGACCTTCTCTAGTTCAGTCAGATCGCCACTAAGATCTCTATGATTCTTATTCCAGTTGAAGATATTCCAAGACTTTTGTCTGGTTTAGTTAAATCGATCCTAAGATTTTTCTTATTCTTATCCAGTCAAAGTTAATTCAAGACCTTCTCTGGTTCAGTCAGATCGCCACTAAGATCTCTCTGATTCCTATTCCAGTTGAAGATATTCCAAGATTTTTGTCTGGTTCAGTTAAATCGATCCTAAGATTTTTCTGATTCTTATCCGGTCAAAGTTAATTCAAGACCTTCTCTGGTTCAGTCAGATCGACACTAAGATCTCTCTGATTCTTATTCCAGTTGAAGATATTCCAAGACTTTTGTCTGGTTCAGTTAATCGATCCTAAGATTTTTCTGATTCTTATCTAGTCAAAGTTAATTCAAGACCTTCTCTGGTTCAATTAGAACGCCACTAAGATCTCTCTGATTCCTATTCCAATTGAAGATATTCCAAGACTTTTGTCTGGTTCAGTTAAATCGATACTAAGATTTTTCTGATTCTTATCCAGCCAAAGTTAATTAAAGACCTTCTCTGGTTCAGTCAGATCGACACTAAGATCTCTCTGATTCCTATTCCAGATGAAGATATACCAAGACCTCTGCTGTTTCAGTTTGAATCGACCATTGATTTGTTACTGATTCTTTTCCGGTAGACCTTTTTCTGGTTCAGTTAATCGATCCTAATATTTTTCTGATTCTTATCCAGTCAAAGATAAATCAAGACCTCTTTTGGTTCAGTTCAAATCCACCATTGATTTGTTACTGATTCTTTTCCAGTAGACCTTTTTCTGGTTCAATAAAATCGACACTAAGATTTTTCTGATTCTTATCCAGTCAAAGATAAATCAAGACCTCTGCTGGTTCAGTTTGAATCGACCATTGATTTATTACTGATTCTTTTCCGGTAGATCCTTTCTCGGGTTTAGTTAAATCGACACTAAGATTTTTCTAATTTCTATTCCAGTTTGAGAAACTGCAAAACCTGGAGTATGACCAGATGACAGTTTAACCTCACTTCCCCAGTAAGTCGCTGTGAAGCCTGGAATATGACCAGATAACAACCAGCCTTATCATCCTCAACAAGTCACTACGAAGCCTGGATCCTGACCAGATAGCAGTTCACTCCCGTCTCTTCAGTCAAGAGATGACCCCTTAGTAGAGTAATGGACAATCGAAGCTCCTAGACTTTATTCCCGTAAAAAAATTCCCCAGCGGACTCCTCCTCGGACAGCAGGAATAGGAATCCCCACAAAGAGACTTCTTATGAAGTCATCATCTGTTTTGGATGACATCTTTAAGCCCATCTCCAACGACTCTCCATCATATTCCTTGGATGGCATCTTTAAGCCCATCTCTGACAGTTTTTTGTCATCTTTTCCAAATGGCATCTGTAAGCCCATTCCCGATATTATTCACCTACAGTCTCACTTTGGACGAGTGCAAATTTCTGGGCACTCTAGTGTTCAATCATCTTCCACCTTCAGATCACGAAAGGCAAACAAGCCAATCTACATCTTCAGGTTTAAGAAGATTGAACAGGGGTAGCTGTTGTACCCCAAAATTTACCCTCCCATTTTTACACAAGATATACTCCTAGAGATTCCCAATTTTCCCTAAGTTAACCAAGAGTTGACCAGACAATCCTCCTCCTAAGGCAATGAACCCCCAACTAGGGTTTCAATTTTAATCAAGATGGGTGAGCTCTAAAGGTTTCAAATAATTTCCATGGTCCTAATATATCTTCAAGTTCATCCATGCCAAGTTTCATGCCTTGCTCAATAAGTTTGCTCAGTCAATGGCTCAAGTATTGGAAAATCAACTATGTTAGGTCAAAAGTCATTTGTGGCCCATGTACAGTCAAACTTCAAGATTTTTGGTCAACGTCAACATTTTGAAGTGATATCCATAATTTGATCAAAGGTTGATCATGATTCCTCAAGAAATGCTCCTAATTCATCAAAAGTCAAAAATGGCAAATTAGGGTTTCTATAGGAAAGGTCAACTGAACTTTGACCAAGCATAACTTTCTCATACTTTATCAAAAATTTTCCAACCAAATCTCATTTTGAAGAGAATCCAATTCCCTACAACATCTCTTCATCCCCCAAGTTCAACAAATTCACCATTTGAAAGATACAAGTTCATACATTACAAGTTATTTTCAGAAAGTCAACAAAAGCCACTTTTTGCCAAGACCTTTTACATCAAGATAAAATCTTCAAATACAAAATTGATCAAAATAGGGATTGAAGTAGACATCTTTAGATTTCCAAAAATTCAAATATCATCATCATGAGATAAATATTGAGCAAGTTATGGCTTTCCCAAGTTGGGAAAATTTGGGAATTTTCAAGAATTATGCATTGGGAAAATTTGAATTTTTGGGTCAATGGC
This sequence comes from Vicia faba, assembly GCA_948472305.1. NCBI lineage: Eukaryota > Viridiplantae > Streptophyta > Magnoliopsida > Fabales > Fabaceae > Vicia > Vicia faba. The sequence continues at coordinate 1,751,382,399 of OX451736.1, read as the reverse complement.
CTAACTTTTTATGATTAAAATATATTCCTAAGGTTATAGAGGACCTCTAATATTATTTTGGCATGGTCTTATATTTTCTACCTATTTTTTACATATTTATTTTAATTTATTTCAAGTAAATATAAAATAAATGGTATAAAATACTTGGAGATGGGCTTATGAGTGTGGGCTAGTGTTTTGGTTTCTTGGAGGCCCAAGGATTCGTGCAAACCTGACCAGATGCATTGAACATGAAAATAGCATTAAATATCAAATTTGGTAACTTTTCAAAATGGTGATAATGGCTTTAAACCATGGCTTTATGAGATTGATTCTCTCTTCATTATATTGTCCCTTTCTTCTATGATATAAGTACACCCCTTTGGTAAGCCAAACACACGCATATGCACTACACAAAAGCTCTACCAAACTTTCAAAAAATCATCCAAATCGTGAAAATCAAAACAAACTTTCCCAGCCACTTTCAGTCCCAGTCCATTTCCTAAACGTGTTCCTGAGGTTGCCAGGGTTTATTTCCAACCATTACTCAAGCAAAAACACGTCCAAAATTCGCCTAGCCAAGTCACAGTTTCTTGGTAAATTTTTGAATTTCTATCTCTTAATCTATAACTTATTAAATGTTTTGATGTTTTGATCCATGTTCAGGACCTTCATTAGGATAGGATAGATGCTTCACATGAGAGGTTTGGAGCCTAGAATGCCATATGCCATTGTTAGGGTATCCATGGTTGCCAAGGTCCAAACTCTTGATCCAAGGGTTTTTAGGCTAGTCCAAGGCCAAATTTGAAATCAGTGCATGATTTTATGAAGGATAGGGTTTTTGCTTTTTTCTTTAGTTTGCTTATTTTGCAGGATCACGTTTTGAGTTGGCCAGAGATGATGATCGGAGTGTTGACTCCGGCACCCTGGACTTGTTGACTCCGACGTGAAGTGTGTCAACTCCCCATTGTCCAGTCAAGGCAACGCGCATTTTTTTTTTAATTTTCAAAAAATTGCATTAGTTTTATAATATAATGTTATTGTTTGTTTTATGTAAATGAATGATGTAGCAGCACAACTGGAAAAGGCGTATGTATGTGAAGGGAGGGACCTGGGTTCGAATCCCAGGTCAGACATTTTCCATTTTTCTAATATTCCATACAAGATCCAGCATTACACATGGCCATAAATGTATCATGGACCACTAATCTGAGCCATCAGATCAACGCTTGATCCATATATAGTACCTCCAATGAACATACTACCATGCACCCCTTCAGCTTGGACGCACATGATCTTTGACAAAGGTTGTGGCTTCTGAGTTACTGGGCCCAACGTTTTTTAAACAACACCCCTTTTAAGCTTTTTACACGCCAGGCCCATTTGTCTTATTTTTATATATATATTTTTAATTTTTGTTTTCATTTATTTAATTAACCTTAAAAATCAGAAAAAATCACCAAAATATTAGATTAGTATTTTTTTTAACTAAACTAATTTTGTAAATAAATTAGATAAATATTTTAATTATTTTCTTTAATTAAAAATGAATTAGAATTTAGGGTTTAATTAGATTTAATTATTTTCTTTTCATAATAAAAAAACAAAAAAAAAACTTAGACTATTTTTCTTAATTAATTTTTATTTTTTTTATATAGACTTTAGGATGTTTAATTTAATTATTTTTCTTAGTTAAAACAAAAAATCAAACAAATAAGTTTTTTACTTAGACCCTTTCTTAGGTTGCTAGACGCTTCTTTATTTCGCGCGTGCATTTTATATTATATTGTAACTGCTTAGAGTTGTAATAGTTTAGGACTTAAATTCCCGCATTTTTAATTGCGCACTTTACTTTTCACCCATTATTATGTATCTACACCAAAGCCTTGTAATAGCGTAGGAACCTTTATTTCTCGCTTTTTTACATTTTTGTATGCTTGTATATAATTGCTAGTAAGCAAGAGTGCATGACAAGATAAAGTCAATTAATCGTAGATCACTAACTTCAAGATAATATAACTGAAAAAAAACACATTTCTCGCACTTGCATCCTTAGGGTATTCCTCACTTGGTTGCCTTCGGAAATGGTCATGTCCCTTGAACGTAGGGATATCTTAGCAAAGACCCACGATTCTAAAGTCATCATAAAGATCATGGTCCCTTAACGTACCTCGAGTTGCCTACGAGAAAAATGATCTTGTCCCTTGATGTTGCTTATATGATGACCATCCCTTCGAATGCTAAGATATCCTTACATGTTGCCTTTCATGACCGTAACGTCCCTTTCGATAGTCCCTCAACACCCAACGATAGGGTTACCTACTCACTAATAGTAGGATAGCATTATCTAAAGGAAAAGAGGAAAAGAACATCCTTTTTCGAGTAGGTAGACTGTTCTTAAGTACTTGCTCAAATATGAAAATTTCACACTTACACACTTTTCAAAAAATATTTTCAAAAACGCTTTATCACACTCTTAAGGACTTACACACTTTGCCTATAAATAGAGCACTATTGTCCATTAAAAAGGGGCGGTCCAACCCCCAGAAAAATTGCTAGAAAAGAAACCAAAAATTTTAGCAAGAAAACACCTTGAAACTCTGCCAAAATTCCTAGTGTTTCAAGAGCCTTAAACACAACTTTGAATCTCCTGCCTCAAAACTTCATTTGTAACCAAATTGTTTCTTGACTAAGAAACACCCATACAGTTTTCTGAGTCATATATATACCCTCCATCCATCCATTCAAAGAACCTGTCCAGAATACCATCAGAGTTAAGGCTAACTCCAGTTCACAGAATTTCTTCCAACAACAAGGTAAGCACCTGCTGACTCTCACCACACTGCTTAAGCATCACCAAAATTACATGCTCAAAAACACAATGTAGATATCATGTTTCTGATGTTGTTCATGTTCTGAGACTTTCATGCATCTGTATGCTTAAGTAAAGAACGAATCAGTTCAGAACATGCCTCTGATTTTTGGTCTTGGCTTTTGAAACGCTATGACACCTGCTGAAACTGTCCTAGGCATGCCTTCTGTTTTGTGGAAAAATAACCAAATTGCAGATGTTCTGACTGGCACGAAGGGAGACCAAGTTCTGACTTTGACGCCAAAACTTCTGGGGCTTATTTTGTCATTAGTAATATCAGAACTTCTGAAAATTACTGTGTGCCCAGCAGGGTCAGAACTTCTGACCCCATACATTTTCACTAACAGGTTTCTGTTATGCAGCGCACCAGGGTCAGAACTTCTGACCTTCCCACTAACAGGTTTCTGTTTTGCAGTGCACCGGGGTCACAACTTCTGACCTTCCCACTAACAGGTTTCTGTTTTGCAGCGCACCAGGGTCAGAAGTTCTGACCTACACATTTTCACTAACAGGTTTCTATTCTGCAGCAGGCTAGGATCAGAACTTCTGACTCTCTCTCAGCAGCACGCTGACTCTTTTCCTTTTTCTTTCTTTCTTCCCCTTGTTATTTTCTTTATTTTTCTCGCTGGTACTCCCCATTCATAAATTTGTACCCCCACCCCCTAAATATTGTAATAGCATAAGACTTTACATTTCCGCATTTTATCGCTTTCAAATGTAAATGCTAGCAATTAGGATATGTATGGCAAGATAAAATCAATGAAATATAAAATCCTAATTCAAGATAAAATCCTGCATGCAATCAAACACACTTGCACACAAACACCCTTAGGGTTTCGCCACTTGGTTGCCTTATACAAAATAGCCATGTTACGCATGCAAAATATCTTGGTAAAATAAACAAAAATCAAAAAGATCATAGACCCTCGATGACGCTATTCAAGGTTGCCTTACAAAAAATGATCTTGGTCCCGCAAAATGCTAAGATACTTTGCAAACATTGCTAATCATGGTTATACGATGACCCACGGCCGTCCCGTTTACATCCAAAGATAGGGTTGCTTACCAAATTAATGGTAAGACAACAATGTCAAAGGAATAGAAAAATGTACAAGAAAGACATTTGAGTAGGTAGATTACTTCTAGTTACTTACTCTATTTCAAAACAACTATCCTTGCTATTTTCCAAAACAAACACACACCTCTCAAAAAACATTTTACAAACCTTGAAAACATTTTCAAAAAGACAAACATCTTTGTATACATTCTTACGAACTAGAATCATTACAAAGATTGCCTAAACGAATGGCCTATTTTACAAAACCACACCAAACACATTTTCAAACAAATAAAAGCAAGTGATCTAGCAAGTAACTAAGAGCCCATGGAAAACCATGGATGGAAATGGTGCTAATACCTTCCCTTTTCATAATCTACCCCCCGAACTCAAGAAAACATCTCAAAGGTCTTTCCTGTGCTTTTTCACCTTTCCTTTTGGATAAAAGAAAAGTCGATGGCGACTCTTGCTAACCGCACATTTGCGATCAAACACAACACACCAAAGTCAGTTCTCCCACTGCATCACAAAACTGGCGATTCTGCTGGGGAAATATTTTAAAAGTGGGGTTACCTTAGGGTTAGGTCACATTTACTTGCTTACATTGCTTGATTTGTTTGCTTTACATTACGGTTCTTTGTTTGGGTTTAAATCCTCCACCCGAATTTAGGGATACATTATAGGTAAATAGCAATATGTTGTGGAAACTGTGCGGGGTATACCGACATGGTCTAAGCAATAGCTATATTAGTGTGACATAATTGTGGGTACCGGTAGCCCTTGAGTAGTCAAGGAGAATACAGGGCCGCTGAGTGATGTCGCGAAGCATTAACGGACTTTTAGAACCTTTACTTGACCAACTTGGCCTTTAGGGCGTAGTGAGATGACCGGCTTTGGTGCAGTCTGAAGTTGGTAGATACTTGATACTACACTCATTGAGGGTTATTTTCTTGGAATATTTCGGTCGCCATTAAAGAGGTTTGAGCTGAAACAATGAACAAGGAAATAATCCGGTGATATTGAGCTCCTTAGAACCCGGTTACTATTATTAGGACAGGTTGAGCCAACTAAATTTCAAGAGGGTACTTACCTATAAAACCCCGTGCAAGCCTAAACTAAGAACTTGTTTGCTTTGCTTGTATATGCATACTTTTGCATAACATCATGGACATCATGAGCATCATATGCATCCACTAACCATTTCAAGGATTTTGGAGATTCATCTTTGTTCTTGTTTTGTAGGATACGGATTCACTTCGCAGGAAAACTATCCAAGTCACCCATGTAAGAATCCCTCCACAACTCAAGGAGCTAGCTTCAAGGATCCCTGAGAACTCTCCATTCACCGAGAGACATGGTCTTCTACTCAACTTGGTCACCTCCAACACAGATGAGGATATGATGAAGGTGGTCTTCCAGTTCTTTGATCCTTTGCACCATTGCTTCATATTTCCCGACTATCAGATTGTGCCCACTTTGGAAGAATTCCCTCAACTCTTGAAGATTCCCATTCTTAATCAACTACCTTTCAACGGTATGGAAAGAGATCCAAAGCCATAAGAGATTGCCCAAGCTCTGCACTTGCACTCACCTGATGTCACAACCCATTGGGAAACTAGAAGTGGTGTCAAGGGCTTCTTAGCAAAGTTCCTGTTTAAGAAAGCCCAAAGCTATTGGAATTCCTTAGATCTGCAAGCTTTTGAGGAAATTGTGGTTCTCCTCGTCTATGGGATGGTCTTGTTCCCTAATCCTGACCAACTCATAGATGTGAGTGTCGTCAAAATTTTCATGTCACGCAATCCGGTGCCTACATTGCTAGGGGATATCCTAAACTCTTTTCACACATACAATGAGGAAAAAAGGTGTCCTTATGTGTTGCACTCCCCTTCTAGCAAGATGGTTTATTTCTCATCTTCCCCAATCAATTTTAAATAATGAGCAAGGTTCTAGGTGGTCACAAAGGTTAATGACGCTCAAGCATTCAGATATTCATTGGTGCTCCCGATCCAAGGAGAATGTTATTATTGGTGACCGTTGTGGGGAATTCCCTAATATCCCTCTACTTGGCATTAGGGGAGGCATCACCTACAACCCATGCTTACCTCTAAGACAATTTGGTTATGCCTGAAGGGAAGGCCCACATGAGATGCTGATTCAAGGCTTGGTATTCGACTACGACAACGATGATCAAGGTCTTCGCCAAAGATTCATCCGAGCTTGGAGGATACTAAACAAGGTGGATAGAAAAACTTTGGGACACAAGAATTCCATCCCTCTTGAGCCTTACCTCAAGTGGGTACGAACCCGCGCTCAAAGTCTTATGATGCCTTATCCTTCCATTCTCCCAGTGATTATTGAGCCTGTTAAGGAAGGAGAAGTTCCATACACCATCCTACATCCTGACATGCCCACATCTCTTGAAAACCTACAAAGGGATTGGATACAACTCAAAGGAGAGCAAGATACTTTCGAAGCCCAATTCTACGCAAGCGAGAAGAAGGTTTTGGAACTCACTAGGCTACTTCATGAGGAACAGACTCTAAATGCCTACATTGCACCAAAGAGGATGCACACTACCTTTTTATCTTAGAGTGTTGTATTATTTTTCCCAAGGGGCATTGATGTACTCAAACTCTATCTTATAAATATAACGTGTGTTTCTTTTTGTTTAAAACAAATTTGAATTTTTTTAAATCCTTGAAAGCATTGCATGTATACATATCATTCATCATAACATAAACAGGTCTTTTGAAATGGGTTTCCTCATCTCTCTACTATTTATTTTAGTAAGATGGATCTCGAACAGACATTCAAAGTTCTTCAAGCTCAAAACATGAAGTTTCAACAGTTACTCACAACCCTGGCCAAAGGACAAGAGGAGCTGAAGATTCTGTTGGCAAAGGAGAAAAAGAAGAAAGAGAAGAAACCAACTGGTGTTGTAATCATGGGGAGAAGGTTTCAAGGGCAAACTAGGAGAACCTTGAATTTCACAGCAACATCTGATGAAGGGAAAGGGAAAGAAACAACAGTTCCATCAGAATCTGAAGAGGAGGAAGACTACTCTAAGGAACAGTACCCTCCGATTGATGATAAGTACATACATCTTGAAGAGCGTTTGAGCGCTATGGAAATACAAAGGGTACCAGGTCTAGACTTTGAATAGTGTCGAGAATTGTGATCCCACCAAAGTTCAAAGTGCCGTTGTTTTTAAAATATGATGGGGTGTCATGTCCTAAAATTCACCTCCGATCATACGTGAGAAAGATTCAGCCGCACTCTGCCGATAAAGACTTGTGGGTCCATTTCTTCCAAGATAGTTTATCCAGAACACAACTCGATTGGTTTTACCAATTAGAAAGGGCCGAAATCCACAATTGGGAAGATCTTGCCGCAGCTTTCTATAAACAATACCGGTATAATACAGATTTGGCGCCTACCCGTACTCAACTTCAGAGTATGGCTATGGCTCCAAATGAGGGTTTCAAAGATTACGCGCAGAAATGGAGAGATCTAGCTGGGAGAGTGCAACCCCCTCTCTCTGAAAGGGAGTTGGTGGATATGTTCTTAGGCACTCTATCGGGCCCTTTCTTCAACCATTTGATTGGAAGTTCATCCGCGGGATTTACTGAGTTAATATTAAACGGAGAGAGGGTGGAAGCTGGCATGAAAAGTGGAAAGATTCATAAGGATTCTTCTGCCTCTACAGTTGTGAAAAAACCCCTCACTGGGAAGAAGGAGGTATCTGCTATTTATCCATAAAAGAACCAAAGGAGAGCTGAACGCCAACCAATGGTAGGGGCCGTTATGATCCCAAAGCTTACATCTGATCAACCAAGGAGTAATCAACCAAGGGTGGAAAGGCCAGTCCGACAATTCACCAGAATTAATATGACTCTAGCTCAGATTTTACCACATCTTCTGAAATCTAATCTAGAAACTTTAAAAGAAGCTCCAAAGAATCCCAACACGGCGTCCCCTCATTATCACTCGAATGCCAGATACGCATATCATTCCGAAAGTCCAGGTCACGACACTAACAACTGTTGGACTTTGAAAAACAAAATTCAAGACCTTATAGATGCGAAAGAGATCGAGTTTGAGGCGCCCGAGAAACCAAACGTCATTTCCGCTCCTATGCCTAGGCATGGTCACAACGCCAATGCTATCGAAGAAGATTTATTTGTTACCACAGTGGATGAACTCTTGACTCCACTCCCAATCGTTAAGATAAACTTGTTGAAAGCTGGTGTATTCCCAGGTTGTAATGAAGACTGCCATCTTTGCTTATCCTCACCAGCTGTTTGGCCTCTGTTGAAGACAGGCATTCAACGCCTGATAGACCACCATGAGATTCTGTTTGAAAATGCTCTTGTTTCACCTGTTCCCGTTGAAGACGTTTCAATCATAACCATCTCCGCCAATCCTTCCAGGGTCCCCAAAAGACCCGTTAGGATTACATCGGTTCCAAAAACTACTCCTCTTATAATCACAATGCCCGGGCCGGTCCCGTATGAATCAGATAAAACAGTACCGTGGAATTACGGTGGAGACATCTACTACCACGGTATCAAACAAGATGGGATGGCCGCCGAAGAAGTGAGATCCGAAGAAGAAGAATCCGAAATTAGCAATATTGCCGGAACCAGCAAGATTACCCGTAGCAGTAGAATCTTTTCTCCAGAAATTGCCCCTCCAAAGGCAGTTTTTGGACCCGTGGTTGTTCCCAAGGTTACCTCCATACCAATAATAATATCTGCAAGTTCTCCTAATGACAAAAACGACACAACCCATGCTGTTATCCCTACCAACACTTCTACTGCTGAAATTCGAGGAAAAAGTATTCAAGAAGAGCCTGTCCGGACGAAGGCTCAAACATTGACTATCCTCGAAACCTCCAAGAAGGAAATGGAGGAGATCTTGAGAATAATAAAGAAGAGTGACTATGACGTGGTTGAACAGTTGGGGCAAACTCCCTCCAAGATCTCCATGCTATCATTATTGCTATGTTCTGATGCACATGCGAAAGCTCTGGTGAAGTTTCTGAAGACAACCCATGTACCGCAAGAGACATCTGCTGACCAATTCCAATATTGTGTGGCCAGTTTGATAGCTGATAAGGGCCTAGGCTTCTCTGATGCTGATTTGACACCAAAAGGGAGAAAGCACAACGAGGCATTACATGTCTCTGTGGAGTGTAGAGGAACAACTCTGGCCCATGTCTTGGTGGACACTGGCTCATCTTTAAATGTTTTACCGAAGAAAGCTCTCGACAGATTAGATTGCGAATGACTGACATTGAAACCCAGTAACATAGTCGTAAGAGCATTTGATGGCTCAAAGAGGATGGTCCACGGGGAGGTGGACATCCCCATAAAAGTGGGAACTCAGACTTTCAACTCAACTTTCTATGTGATGGACATCCGCCCCTCTTACTCCTGTCTACTAGGACGACCCTGGATCTATAATGCCGGTGCTGTCACCTCTACACTACACCAGATGCTGAAATACCCGGTCCATGGAAAGATTATCACTGTCCATGGAGAGGAAGAGTACATGATTAGCCACCTAAATTCTTTTCGGTATGTGGAGTTGGATGGCGAGTTTATTGAAACTCCTTTTCAACATTTCGAAGAAGTCTCCCAAGAGTTAGCAGTAACCAAGACGGTATCCCAAATCCCCAAGATCACAAGACCTCCGCTTCGGATGTCCTCCCTAAAGGATGCCAAGGCAGTAGTAGAGGAGGGTGGATGTACCATCTGGGGGCAGCTGCCAGACATTTCGTATAAATCTGACAAGTTTGGCTTAGGGTTTAATTCAAATGCTCAGAAGGCTGTGCGTCGTGCCCGTACTGGAGGGCCACCTCTAAATATTAGCAACCAAGAGGTCAACACAGTGGAAGATGATGAAGAAGATGGCAACTTGGAGGATTGGATATTTCCTACTGTCAACAGAGGACTTCGCAATTGGGAAGCCAGAGACTTTGTCCCAATGACTTTCATCTCTCAGTAATTTATCTTTTACATTTCTGTTGGACTTGTAATATTCACAAACAATTCGCACATTAAAAACCTTGTGTCTTACCCGATGCACAATGGTCCATTTGTAAGGGTTTTTATTTCATCTTCATATGACATTCAATGAATCATGGACGTTTTTTTTACATACAAACTTTTTGTGCTCATTATCTTTCTTTTACATTTGATTTGTTTAAAGATGGCTATACCCGTACACACACCCACACTCACAAATGCAGGTACCCCTCCATTCTGGATCCCATGGGTAACGATACTGCTATGGCCTTTAGTGACTCTGAAGATCTAGTCTACCAAGCCGAAGACGAAGGTGAGGAAGATTGTGAAGTACCAGGGGAATTGGCCAGACTACTACAACAAGAGGAAAGAGCTATTCAGCCTCATGAGGAACTGTTGGATACAATCAACTTGGGTACCGAGGAGGACAAAAAGGAAATCAAGGTGGGTGCCAATCTAGAGCTGAGTGTAAAGGAGCGTCTAATTCAGCTATTGCAGGATTATGTTGAGATCTTTGCTTGGTCATACGAAGACATGCCAGGACTTGATACAGACATCGTGGTACATCGTCTACCCACAAGAGAAGATTGTCCACCAGTAAAACAAAAAGTCCGCCGCATGAGACCTGACATGTCAGAGAAGATCAAAGCGAAAGTCATGAAACAATTCAATGTTGGATTCTTGGCTGTCACTTCCTATCCTCAATGGGTTGCCAACATTGTTCCCGTGCCTAAAAAAGACGGAAAAGTACGAATGTGTGTGGATTATAGAGATTTAAATAGGGCCAGCCCTAAAGATGATTTTCCACTTCCCCACATAGATATCTTGGTTGACAATACAGCCCAGCACAAAGTATTTTCCTTCATGGACGGATTCTCAGGTTATAACCAAATCAAAATGGCACCTGAGGACATGGAGAAAACTATATTTGTCACACAGTGGGGCACATTCTGCTATAAAGTGATGCCATTTAGACTGAATAATGTTGGGGCAACCTATCAACGCGCCATGGTAGCCTTATTTCATGATATGATACATCATGAGATAGAGGTCTATGTAGATGACATGATAGCCCGATCACAAACTGAAGAGGAACACCTTGGTCATTTGCAAAAGTTATTTGAGAGGTTGAAGGAGTACAAACTAAGGTTGAATCCAAGCAAGTGCACATTCGGAGTCCGGTCTAGTAAACTCTTAGGTTTTGTTGTCAGCAACAAAGGCATCGAGGTTGATCCTGCCAAGGTTAAAGCGATACAAGAAATGACTGCTCCTCGTACTGAGAAGGAAGTCAGAGGATTCTTGGGATGCCTGAACTATATTGCCAGATTCATTTCTCACCTAACAGCTACTTGTGAACCAATCTTCAAACTATTGAAGAAAGATCAAGTAGTCAGATGGAATGATGAATGTCAGATTGCTTTTGACAAGATCAAAGAATACTTACAAGAGCCTCTTGTTTTGATGCCACCAGTCGAGGGAAGACCCCTGATCATGTATCTGACTGTTTTAGAGAACTCAATGGGGTGTGTATTGGGGCAGCATGATGAGTCTGGTCAAAAAGAGCACGCTATTTATTACCTGAGCAAAAAGTTTACCGACTGTGAAACCAGATATTCACTGCTCGATAAAACTTGCCGCGCTTTGGTATGGGCTGCTCGTCGGCTAAGACAGTATATGTTGACTCATACCTCTTTGTTGATATCTAAGATAGATCCGATAAATTACATCTTTGAAAAACCTGCTCTGTCTAGGAGGATAGCTAGATGGCAGATGATCCTAACAGAATATGACATACAGTACACTACCCAGAAAGCTATAAAGGGAAGTGTGCTAGCTGATCATCTTGCTCATCAAGCTGTAGAAGATTATCAGTCCATGAAATTTGAATTCCCGGATGAAGACATCATGACATTAGACAACTGTGAAGAAACAAGACCATATGACGAACCTGAACAAGGATCTCGATGGACCCTGTTATTTGATGGGGCATCCAATGCACTTGGTAATGGTATCAACATTGTACTCATATCTCCAGAAGGGTGTCATACTCCCTTTACTGCCAAACTTTGCTTCAACTGTACGAACAACATGGAGGAATACGAAGCATGCATCTTTGGTCTTAAGGCTGCCATAGATCTGGAAATCAAATCTTTAGATGTGTTTGGAGATTCAGCTTTGGTTGTCAGTCAGATTAAAGGAGAATGGGACACTAAACATCCAAATCTTATCCCTTACAAAGAACATGTTTTGACATTGCTATCACATTTTGAGAAGATTACCTTCGAGCATTTCCCGCGAGAAGAAAATCAGCTAGCAGATGGCATAGCCACAATGTCATCTATGTTTAAACTTAATTGGGATAACGAGGCTCCCCAGATCACCATCGAACGAATGGATGAACCAGCACACTGTCATGAGATTAATACTGAAGAAGTAGTGAACCAGCCTTGGTTTCATGAAGTCAAGAGGTATCTCGAGGCTCAGGAATATCCAGAAAGAGCTTCAATCAATGATAAAAAGTTCCTAAGGAGATTCTCTGCTAAATTCTTCCTGAGTAATGGCATCCTATACAAACGCAATCATGACTCCATTCTGCTCCGGTGTGTGGATAAGATTGAGGCTGAAAAGATCATGGCTGAATTACATGAAGGTACTTTTGGCACTCACTCCAGTGGGCATACAACAATGAAGAAAATTCTCCGGGAAGGCTATTATTGGTCTACCATGGAAGCAGATTGCTATCAACACTCTCGGACCTGTCATAAGTGTCAAATTTATGATGACAAGGTGCACGTACCTCCAATTCCTCTGAATGTCTTGACGGCTCCCTGGCCCTTTGCTATGTAGGGAATCAACATGATTGGGGATATCAAGCTTACAGCCTCCAATGGACACCGCTTCATCCTAGTGGCCATTGACTACTTTACAAAGTGGGTCGAAGCAGCTTCCTTCGCATCCGTTACTAAGAATGTTGTTGCCCGCTTCATCAAGCAGCATCTCATTTGCCAGTACGGTATCCCAGAAAGGATCTTCACTGATAATGGTACCAAACTTAACAATACCATGATCACCACCTTGTGCGAGTAATTCAAGATTCAACATCACAATTCATCCCCCTATCGGCCAAAGATGAATGGTGCCGTTCAAGCTGCAAATAAAAACATTAAAAAGATCATACATAAAATGATAGTCACCTACAAGGACTGGCATGAGATGCTACCATTTTCTCTCCACGGGTATCGTACCACGGCCCTCACATCAACTGGTGCAACACCCTATTCTTTGGTTTACGGCATGGAGGCTGTCTTGCCTATTGAGGTTCAAATCCCCTCTTTGAGAATTATGAAGGATGCAGGTTTGAATGAGGACGATTGGATCCAAACTCGACTTGATCAACTAAACTTAATTGATGAAAAGAGACTTACTGCTGTTTGCCATGGTCAAATGTATCAAAAACGGATGATCAAGACTTTCAACAAGAAAGTCAGACGCCAAGTATATCAAGTTGGAGATCTAGTAATCAAGCGCATCATCTTGCCACAAAGTGATCCCAGGGGAAAATGGACTCCTACCTATGAAGGACCATTTGAAATCAAGAACATATTCTCCGGTGGGGCAATGATCTTAACCACCATGGACAGCAACGACCTACCACACCCTGCGAATGCAGACATAGTCAAAAGATACTATGCATAAGAGACCCGCTAGGTTGACACACCTAGGAAAAACAAAGGCATCCTGGCGAACCAAAAAGGTTCGAGCAAAAATTAGGGATAAAATAAAAAAATTTTGTACACCCGGCAAGTTGAAAACCCGAAAGGGAGACTTGGGCAAAAAAGGGTTTCCCGGTGGACTGGAAACCCGAAAGGGCGGTCCAAGTAAAAGTTAGGGAATTAAAGCATATGACTATGTCCCGTCGGATCACTTTGAAGACAACCTCTTGACTTCCACTGACAAACTCAAAGTTTCTGATCAATTCAATCATCTTCGGACGAAGCAACAAATAGACAGGATATTCGGAGATACGAAGGCTATAGCAGAATGGAAACCCCATGGGATTATTACACATAGCTATCTTTCTTTGTATAATTTTTCTTGCTTTTATGGCACCATTCCCTTACTAGAATGCCTGTCTCCTTTGTACAAAATACTTATTCAAAGTTAAATACAAAGATATCCCGTTGAAAAAAAAAACTATTTGTCTTTTCTTTACGGTTGTGTTTTTGCTTGCAAAAACGTCAAATGATTCATTGATAAACATATGCATTTGAACATAATTACTGCTTACTAATAAACAAAATGGGAAAGATAATTACTGATAGGTTGAAAGGATAGGAAAACGTCTTTAGGCTATTCCGTATGTAATCCCCACAGTACATCATCTGAATCCCCAACGGAACTAAAACTTCAAACTATTAATCCCCGGTGGAAACCGCCCAGTTTCTCCAAATTCCCCAGCAAGTTGTTTTGAAGCCTGAAATCCAAACCGGATAACAGTTGACTTCTGATTCTCCCCAGCCAAGGATAACTCCCCGGCAGAGTGACAGACGACCGAAACTCCTGAACTTTTTTCCCAAAACAGGAACAAAACTCTTTCCCCACAGAGTTTTCAATACTCCCCAACAGAAAAAAGACTCACATTGGTTATCCCCAGAAGAAGTCGTCCAGATTCTCAGGTTTCCTCAAGAAGATCTTACGAGCAATACATGGCATTTCCCTTACAACAAGAGTTTATTCCTCAACAGAAATTCATCAACACTTCAACTTCAAGACCTGAAGACTTACATATCCTCAAACAACAGTCAGGGATTTATGTTCCCCAAGCAGATAACAATACAACAAATCAACTCACATACACATACATTGCATCCATATATCATGAACATCAATAAGGCCAATACATTGCATCATATATTTCATGCAACATAACTTGGTGTTTCAACTAACATTTTACCCTTTTCAGGATAAGATTAACAACTTCCATTAACAATGTCGTTCTGATATAGTTCAGATATGCTCCAGACACGGATGCCATTCTGATACTCATTCAGATTCAACTTTTGATACAGTTCAGACACACTCCAGACACGGAAGCCATTCTGATGCTCATTCAGATTTCAACTCCTGATACAGTTCAGACACGCTCCAGACACAGAAGCCATTCTGATGCTCATTCAGATTTCAACTCCTGATATAGTTCAGATACGCTCCAGACCCAAAAGCCATTCTGATATTCATTCAAAAATGCCTCCTGATACAGTACGGATACACTCCAGACATGGAAGCCATTCCAATACTCATTCAGATATCAACACTCCTGATACATTTCAGATACGCTTCATACCCAGAAGCCATTCTGAAACTCATACAAAGACACCTCCAGATACGCTCCGGACACAGATGTCATTCTGATACTCATTCAGATTCAACTTTTGATATAGTTCAGACACGCTCCAGACACGGAAGCCATTCTGATACTCATTCAGATTTCAACCTCAGATATAGTACAAATACGCTCCAGACACGGAAGCCATTCTGATACTCATTCAGATTTTAACTTTTGATACAGTTCAGTCCAGATACGCTCCAGACCCGGAAGCCATTCTGATACTCATTCATACTCAATACGGGTAGGCTCCAGACACGGACGCCATTCTGATAATCAAACTTGCAGATTACATCTCAACAAGCACTCTTAGATGGCATCTATAAGCCCATCTTCAACAAGATTTTATCACCTCTCCAAATGGCATCTTTAAGCCCATTCCTCCTATCACCGCCGAGTGAAAATTTCTGGGCACTCTAATGTCCAATTATCTTCCACCTTCGAGTCGCAAAGGGCAAATCTCGCCAATCTAACTCTTCAGGTTAAAAGAAGATTGAACAGGGGCAGCTGTTGTACCCCAAAATTTATCCTCTAATTTCTCAAGAAAATCACCCCGAATTCTCAAGCTTTTCCTTGTACAAATCCAAGCCTTGAATTATCATTTCTCTCCAAGCAAGCCATTTACAAGGGAAAAATGGTCATTTGCAAGCTAAAAAGTCAAAATTTGGTTTTTGGATCAAAAATCAAAACACAAAAAATCATATTTCATCAAGACATGTTGGAATATGAAGTTTATTTCATCAAGAAGCTCAAAAGTCAAATTTTACTTTGGAAAAGTTAAATTCTAAATACTCAGAATTTTTCTAAAGTATTTAAGAAAAAGGACACTTCAGAACTTCTGAACCAACCTCTAGGCAGGAGCAGTCAGAAGTTGCAAACTTGGCTCAGCACACAACATTCAGTCAGAATGTAGCTCTTCAGCAGCTACGCCAACTCAGTCAGAAGTTGTAAACATGGTTCAGCACATAATCTTCAATGAGAACATGGCTTTTTCAGCAGTTACGCAAGTTAAGTCAGAGTTTGCTAGAGGAATGCAGAGAAAACAACAAAGCCTGAAAGCTCCTTCAGAACATGCTGGAATCAGAAGGTAAATGGGTCAGAAGATTGGGTGTTACACTGAAGCAGAATCTCTAAGTCCAGAGTTTTCAGAGGCAAATCAAAAGAATGCTGGAAAGTCTGGAGAACCCTCAGAATTTGCTGAGGCAACATGATACTAAGATCATAACTTGGGTGCGTTGTTCTAGACTTATGCTGAAGTAGGAACTGCTGGCTCAGATTTAAGTAATGATGCAAATCTCACATTACAAGATTTCTTAGTCTTGACCAATCTCATCACCATTTAATGCTCATTGGTCTCTCCACGTGCAACATAACAACGCTCTTGTGCAGACTTAGGTATGGGTTCATGCGCTACTTTTTGCTCATGGGTGTCACTTTTCCTTAATCCTCGCTTACTAACCTTGCCTAGGATAAAAGCTGTCAATCATCACAACTTTTTTATGAACTTTCCCCAAGAGTAAGTCAACATCTATTGCATGGTATTGGCGCCACTTAACGTTTTAAAAAACCCATAAAATTTTGCCTATAAATAGAGCACCATTGTCCATTGAAAAGGGGCAATCCAACCCCCAGAAAAATTGCTAGAAAAGAAACCAAAAATTTTAGCAAGAAAACACCTTGAAACTCTGCCAAAATTCCTAGTGTTTCAAGAGCCTTAAACACAACATTGAATCTCATGCCTCCAAACTTCATTTGTACCCAAATTGTTTCTTGACTAAGAAACACCCATACAGTTTTCTGATTCATATATATACCCTTCATCAATCCATTCAAAGAACCTGTCCAGAACACCATCAGAGTTAAGGCTAACTCCAGTTCACAGAATTTCTTCCAACAACAAGGTAAGCACCTGCTGACTCTCACCATACTGCTTAAGCATCACCAGAATTACATGCTCAAAAACACAATGTAGATATCATGTTTCTGATGTTGTTCATGTTCTGAGGCTTTCATGCATCTGTATGCTTAAGTAGAGAACGAATCAGTTCAGAACTTGCCTCTGATTTTTGGTTCTGGCTTCTGAAATGCTATGACACGTGCTGAAACTGTCCTAGGCATGCCTTCTATTTTGTGGAAAAATAACCAAATAGCAGATGTTCTGACTGGCACAGAGGGAGACCAAGTTCCGACTTTGACGCCAGAACTTCTGGGGCCTGTTTTGTCATTAGTAATATCAGAACTTCTGAAAATTACTGTGTGCCCAGAAGGGTCAGAACTTCTGACCCCATACAATTTCACTAACAGGTTTCTGTTTTGCAGCGCACCGGGGTCAGAACTTCTGACCTTCCCACTAAAAGGTTTCTGTTTTGCAGCACACCGGGGTCAGAACTTCTGACCTTCCCACTAACAGGTTTCTGTTTTGCAGCGTACCAGGGTCAGAAGTTCTGACCTACACATTTTCACTAACAGGTTGCTATTCTGCAGCAGGCCAGGATCAGAACTTCTGACTCCCTCTCAGCAGCACGCTGACTCTTTTCCTTTTTCTTTCTTTCTTCCCCTTGTTATTTTCTTTATTTTTCTCGCTGGTACTCCTCATTCATAAATTTGTACCCCCACCCCCTAAATATTGTAATAGCGTAGGACTTTACATTTCCGCATTTTATCGCTTTCAAATGTAAATGCTAGCAATTAGGATATGTATGACAAGATAAAATCAATGAAATAGAAAATCCTAATTCAAGATAGAATCCTGCATGCAATCAAACACACTTGCACATAAACACCCTTAGGGTTTCGCCACTTGGTTGCCTTATACAAAATAGCCATGTTACGCATGCAAAATATCTTGGTAAAATAAACAAAAATCAAAAAGATCATAGTCCCTCGATGACGATATTCAAGGTTGCCTTACAAAAAATGATCTTGGTCCCCCAAAATGCTAAGATACTTTGCAAACATTGCTAATCATGGTTATACGATGACCCACGCCCGTCCCGTTTACATCCAAGATAGGGTTGCTTATCAAATTAATGGTAAGACAACAATGTCAAAGGAATAGAAAAATGTACAAGAAAGACATTTGAGTAGGTAGATTACTTCTAGTTACTTACTCTATTTCAAAACAACTATCCTTGCTATTTTCCAAAACAAACACACACATCTCAAAAAACATTTTACAAACCTTGAAAACATTTTCAAAAAGACAAACATCTTTGTATACATTCTTACGAACTAGAATCATTACAAAGATTGCCTAAACGAATGGCCTCTTTTACAAAACCACACCAAACACATTTTCGAACAAACAAAAGCAAGTGATCTAGCAAGTAACTAAGAGCCCATGGAAAACCATGGATGAAAAGGGTGATAATACCTTCCCTTTTCATAATCTACCCCCCGAACTCAAGAAAACATCTCAAAGGTCTTTCTTGTGCTTTTTCACCTTTCCTTTTGGATAAAAGAAAAGTCGGTGGCGACTCTTGCTAACCCCAACATTTGCGATCAAACACAAAACACCCAAGCCAGTTCTCCCACCGCATCACAATACCCAACACGATGTTACAACATCATTTAGAACATCAAATTCATAATACAGAACCCAAACACCATGGTTCTTGAACACACAATTCAAAGGACTTTATTATGCAGAGAAGTCCTTTAAGAATCTCCCAAAAAACACAATAAGGTCTCAAAATATCACACTTTCTGCAACTCATTCAGGTTAATGCAAACACCTGAACATTATAGAGAGAAATAAACTCTCAACAATATCTGAATCAACAGTTCAAATAGTAGATTTGCATTCACACCTCAAATAAGTACCCAGCTCCCGACAAGGTCTTTATCATTAGTAACATGCATATCTTCACAAGATCAGACTTATAACCAACTCCCGATAAGGTATTTGTCATCAGAGGATAAACTTCCTCACACAATCATCTATAGATGATACTCCCTTTCAATAGATGATATAACATTTGATCTAACATTCTTCTTCTTCAACTATTAGCACATCAGAATCCTTCACAATATTCCATACTTGATCAGAGACTAGACTTCATACTCCACCATGGTCATTCATTCCAACTTAGGAATCCAATGGTGATCATTAATAATCACCCCATGATCTTAAAAACAAGCTTCCTTCTGAAGAAACACACACCCGAGATGATGTTCCAACATCAGATAAAACACCAATCCCATATCCATGGACTTTACTAAATACTATGGTTCAGGAGATAATACCCATAATAAGTTTAAACAGAACTCTTGAGGGAGAACAAAAGAGGATCAACCATCAGTAATTGATCAACCTTCAATAATAGATCAAAAAACACATGCTGAGTGTAATACCATGGGAGAACTGACTTGGGTGTTTTGCATTTGATCACAAATGTTGCGGATATCAATAGTCGCCACCAACTTTTCTTTTATCCAATAAAGGAAAGGGTGAAATGAATAGGAAAGACCTTTTAATAATTTGCTTGAGTTTGAGGGGTAGTGTTGTACCCCAAAATTTTCCCTCCCATTTTCACATAAAACATACTCCTAGAGGTCCTCAATTGCTCAAGTTGACTAAGGATTGACCAGACAAATCCTCCTCCTAAGATAATGAGCCTCAAACTAGGGTTTCACTCCTCATCAAGATGTTTGAGTTCCAAGTGTCCTAAATGGTTTCCACTTCCAATAATATGTCCTCAAGTTCATCCATTCCAAGTCTCATGCCTTGCACAAGAAGTTTGCTCAGTCAACTGCTCAAATGCCTGAAAATCAACTATATTAGGTCAAAAGTCAACTGTGACCCACATACAGTCAAACTTCAAGATTTTTGGTCAACATCAACATTTAGAATTTATATCCATCATTTGATCAAGGGTTAATCATGACTCCTCAAGAAATACTCCTAACTCATCAAAAGTCAAAAAATGGCAATTTAGGGTTTCTATAGGAAAAGTCAACCAAACTTTGATCAATCATAACTTTCTCATATTTTATCAGAAATTTTCCAACCAAGGCTCATCTTGAATAGAATCCAATTCCATACAACTCCTATTCAGCCCTCAAAGTCAATAAATGCCTCAATCAAAAGATACAAGTTCATACATTATAGGTCATTTCAAAAAGTCAACAAAAATGCCTTTTGGGTCAAAGCTTCTTACATAAACATGGAAGATCCAATTGATATTAAACCAAAAGAGTTGTTTAGAGGACATCCTAAGATTTCTAAAAAGTCCAAGAACACCCTCCTAGGGTTAAAAATGAGAGAGATGTGCATTGCTAAAGTTGACCAATTTTTAGAAATGTGCATGAAGTCAATATTGATCAAAATGACTTTTTTTCCAAATGGGCCCATGTTTTCTTGTTTGAAACTTGTTCCTAAGATGGACCAAGACCCCCGAGCTTATCCACCTATTATTTCATTATTTTTATTATTTATTTTGATTGTTTATTCATTTAAATCAAAATAAATCAATTTAAATAGTGGAATAATCAAATAAAATCAAAGATTTGATTTTGTGAGCACATTATGAGTCTATGAATAGCTAGAAAATCAGGAAAATTCGTGCAAGGGATAATTGATTGGAAAAGATCATGATTTGGTTTGTTTTGGAAACAAATCATACAAGGCAAAAAATCAAATCTTTTTCAACAATTTGCAAAGATGGAATACAATTTTGTTAACCTAATTGCTTCTATTATATATAGACAACATTCCCAAAGCATAGAAAGAGGGTTTGGCCATGTGAATTGGCAGAATAAAACTCAAATTATGAACAAGAAAGAGGCAATATGATTTCCTTCTACAAGGAGATTCAAGGTGTTTCAAGGCCAACAATTCATTCCTGGAAGTATTTGGGAGCTATTTGGACCATCACCAAGCTTCAACACGCCCATAAATGCTCTACACGAGTACCACGATTTGCCTTCCTTCTTGAAATTGATTTTTGCAATTTACGTCTGATAAACGATTTCTAACTATACATTCATGTTTGTATAATTATTTAGAACATGTTTGCATATTTAATCGTGAGTTTTGATGCGTATTGGACAAACTGTCATTATTAGGGTTTAGAGTTTCTTTTTAGGGCTTTTCGTTTCAGGAAAAATCAGGGCCAAAGATGGATACCACTGCATTCAAGAGATCAAACCCAATTGATCTGTGTAATTAGATTTGATTTATATTTCCTGGATATAATTTTTGAGATGCACAGGTTTGTAGCCACAACCTATGTCCGTGGGTAAAAGTCCTGTCTAAAACGACAATCCCAGCGAGGAAGACGATGGCGTGTCCAAGCCTGGTTGGACAATTTGAATCTCACGCGTTTTATTTATTACATTGACTTTTCATTCTATATAATATATTATTTATGTTTATATAAACGATTGAGTAGCTTGGTTCAGTGGCAAAGGGAAAGGGTTTGCAAGGCGTGTGCGTAGGAGGTAAGGGGTTCGATCCCTGCCTCCTAAATAATATTTTTCTCAATATCTGTTTGCAGATTCAGTGGTTTCATCACATGTGCATACACCATACGCCTCCATATCATCATCATTAGATCAATCTGCATCCAGATCTAGCGCCTCAAGCATGCAGGCACATGGTGGACCCTCTTGGCACAAACTCATCAGATTCAGCGCTGGTGATGGGCCAACAAGACAGGGCCTTGGTAGAATTCAGCAACACATCCTCCAATTTGGGCCTACACCCCCAGGCCTAATTTCTAACCTTTTTCTAGTTTTTTTGTTTATCATCATTATTTTGTTTAATTATTTTTATTAATCAATTTTTTTTACAAAATCATAAAATCAAAAATCCCAAAAAAATAGTACTTAGTTTTTTTTCATAAATAAATTAATTTTTGTAAATAAATTAATTTCACCAACTTTAATTTATTTTTAATTAATTAAAATTAATTAGAAAAGTTAGGTTAAGTTCAAATTTTTTTCACAAAAAATCCAAAAATATTTTAATGATCAAATTAGGTTTTTTAGGGTTTTAAAATTTTTCCAAGCTTTATTCTCATGCTGAATTATTTTTGCCGTACAATACTTTTTCAACATTGATGTAATTGCGCCCGGTTTGTAATAGATTAATTAGTATTTTACTTTCATTCAATTATTTATGTATCTTCCCAAAAGCCTTGTAATAGCGTAGGACCCCTTTACTTTCTCGCTTTTATATTTTATATGCATGTATGTAATTGTTAACAACCTAGGCGTGTATGATAAATCAATCAATCTTGGACCACTTAATTGCAAGATAAGATGTCTGAACACAAACACTGTTGCACACTTACACCCTTAGGGTATACCTCACTTGGTTTCTTCGGAAACAATGGTCATGTCCCTCAAACGTAGGGATATCTTAGCAAAGACCCGCAATTCAAAGTCGTCATAAAGATCATAGTCCCTTATTGTCCCTCGAGTTGCGTACGAGAAACGATCTTATGATGACAGTCCCTTCGAAATGCTAAGGTATCTTTACATGTTGCCTTCAATGACCATTACGTCCCTTTCAATAGTCCCTCAACATCTAACGACTAGGGTTACCTACTCACTAATAGTAGGATAACACTGTCTAAAGGATAGGAGGAAAAGAACAAGCTTTTTTTAGAGTAGGTAGATAACTATTAGGTACTTGCTCAAACAACTTTTTACACCTTACACTTTCACACTCTTTTCAACAAAAATTTTCAAAACGCTTTTTCACACTCTTGAGGACTGATAAAAGGGTTGCCATAAAGTGAAACGCAACACTAAGGCATTTTCAAAAATCTTTCAAAACACACAAACACGAAAATAGTTTTCAAAAATAAGCAAGTACCTAAGAGCCCGTGGAAAACCACGGATGGAAAGGGTTCTAACACCTTCCCTTTCCATAATCTACCCCTTACTCAGAAATTCTCGAAAAAGGTGTTTTTCTGTTCTTTTCACCCTTTTCTTTGTTGGATAAAAGAAAAGTTGGTGGTGACTCTTTCTTACCGTACATTTGCAAACAAAAAACGCAAAATTAGTAGTAACAAAAAGCAGTCAGTTCTGCCACCGTATCACAGGTAGGTTATGAAAAGGGAAGGTGTTAGCACCATTTTCATCCGTAGTTATCTATGGGCTCTTAATTTCTAGCTCACTTAAAAATGCTTTGTGTTTATGTAAGTTAAAAGATGTTTTAAAGATGTTTTGAAAGTGGTGATTTTGTAATGATTCTCGTATCGTTGAGAATACAAAATGTTTGTTTTGGAAATATTTTGAAAACGCCTTAGTACGATAAACTTTGTAATGATTCTCGTATCGTTGAAAACGCATACAAAGTGTTTGTTTTGAAAATATTCATTTGAAAAGAGAGTGTTTGAAAATATGTTTGTTTTTAAAAGTGTGAGGTGTAAAAATGGTTTTAGTTTGTGAGCAAGCAATTATGAGCAATCTACCTACTCAAAAAGTCTGTGCTCTTTTCCTCCTCCTTTAGTTAGTGCTACTTTACCATTGGTTGGTAGGGAGCCATATCATTGGATGTGAGGGACAGGCGTGGGTCATCGTACAGTCATAAAAGGCAACTTGTAAGATGTTTTAACAATTTGTCGTAAGGTACTAAGATTGTTTACCGAAGGCAACATTGAAGGGTCATCGAGGGACTACGATCTTTTATCGAGGATCTTTGCTAAAACATCCCATGTTCGAGGGACATGACTGTTTATATCCGAGGCAATAAGTGTGGGTTACCCTAGAGATGCATGTGTGCAAAGTATGTTGGATTCATGTATATTGTCTTTGAATTAGGGTTGTCTAATGTTTGATTTTTAATCTTGCCATACAAACTCTAATTACTAACAATAATAAGGAAAGCGATAAATTACGGAATTTAAATGTCATACACTATTACAATAATTTGGGAATGGAGGGTACAAGTTTTGTGAATAGGGGGAAGAAAGCAATAAAGCCCTAATTATTTATTGCAAACCATGTACATAAATGATAATGCAAAATAAAATATACAAAATGTAAAGATGAAGAAAAGAAAATTGTTTTTGGGGTTTTTGATAGAGAAAAAGGTTTGATAGTTAACCTAATTTAAACTAATTAATTAATCATAACAAAAACCTAAAATCTATGTTAATTAACTTAATCAATTTAAAAGGAAGATTAAATTACAAAACCTAAGTCTAATTTAATTGTTTAGAATATAATTTTTTTGAGGTTTTATTTGTTTGAAAAAATGAAGTAAATAACATAAAATAAAAAGAATTGAATTAAAATATTTTAAATCTAATTATTCAAGAAAAATATATTTTTTGTATTTTTGTTAAATAAAGAATATATAAATAAATAGAAATAATGAAAGTATGAATAATATAAAAAATATTGGGCCTGAGTGTTAAAAAGTAAAAGAGGTGTGCAAAAGCAATTTTAGGCAGACCCAACATAAGCCTTTCTTTTTTGAAATCAGAAAAAAAGAAAAATGTTTGAATAAAAAATATTGCGCCTGCGCAGTATATAAGCAAAAGGGGGTGTATGCAAGAAATCAGTCAAGGCCCAGAAACAAAGTCCAACGCTTGCTGATCCAGTGTGATTGATTTTTGGGAGTGCATTATGGTCCTACTCATGTGGAGCGCTAGATCTGGTTGCTTGGCTAATCTGACAATGTTGATATGAAGCCCATGGTGGCGCGTGTGACTTGTATGCATAGAATATGTAATAACAAAATAAGTGAAAAAAAGGGTACCACTGGGGCTCAAACCCAGGTCCCTATAGATCAATGCCTTAACGCGCGCTTCTCTGTCACTGGGGTGGCTGTTTCATCCGGTAGTAAAACAACTTGCAATAAACTTAAAATAAACTCAATTCTGATATTTAAAAATGGCTTCATCTTCAACCTTGCGTGTGCAGAGATGAACATCACCATGGCCAAAACTGTAACTTCTTCATTTCTCAACCATTTTCAAAATTGTAAACATGAAAGTTGTTCCATTTTTCACCATGAATTCAACCATATAAATAACTAAAGCTATAAATCAAACATGAACATGAATTTTGTTTGGTACCAAATAAAACCTAACTTTTTTTGAGAAAGTTCAACTTCAAAATTTGCATCACTCAGGTAACATAAATGAAAACTAAAGGCATGGTTAGCTTTAGGGAAATGGTGTCTATATTTTTTATTCACAGAGTAACCATTAATGCTGATTTGTGTTTTTTGTTTGCAAATGTGGCGGTAAGCAAGAGTCATCGCCGACTTTTCTTTTATCCAACAAAGGAAAGGGTGAAAAGAACAGAAAAATACCTTTTTTTCGAGATTTCTGAGTAAAGGGGGTAGATTATGGAAAGGAAAGGTGTTAGCATCCTTTCCATCCATGGTTTTCCATGGGCTCTTAGGTACTTGCTCATTTTTGAAAACTTGCTTTCGTGTTTGTGTGAAAAAGTTTTGAAAATGCCTTAGTGTGGCGATTCACTTTATGGTAACTCTTGTATCAGTCCTCAAGAGTGTGATAAAGCATTTTGAAAACTTTGTTTGAAAAGTGTTTGAAAGTGTGGTGTGAAAATTTGTTTGAGCAAGTACCTAACAGTTATCTACCTACTCGAAAAGACTGTTATTTTCCAACTATCCTTTAGACCGTGTTATCCTACTATTAGTGAGTAGGTAACCCTAGTTGTTGGATGTTGAGGGACTATCGAAAGGGACGTAATGGTCATTGAAGGCAACATGTAAGGATACCTTAGCATTTCGAAGAGACTATCATCATAAGATTATTTCTCGTAGGTAACTCGAGGGACATTTAGGGACTATGATCTTTATGATGAATTTAAACTGAGGGTCTTTTCTAAGAGTATCCCTACTGTGATACGGTGGGAGAACTGACTTGGGATTTTGTGTTTGTGTTTGCAAATGTTTCGGTTTAGCAAGAGTCGCCACCGACTTTTTATTTTATCCTAAGGAAAGGTCAAAAAGCACAGGAAAGACCTTTGAGATGTTTTCTTGGGTTCGGGGAGTAGATTATAGAAAGGGAAGGTATTAACACCCTTTCTATCCATGGTTATCCATGGGCTCTTAGTTACTTGTTTAGATCACTTGCTTTGCTTTTCAATTGTTTGAAATGGTGCTCTTCAATTGTTTGAAATGGTGCTTTGTGTGTGGTTTTGAAAGATGTTTTGAAAAGAGGCCATCGTTGTGGCAACCTTTGTAATGATTCTTGTTTGAATGTATACAAAGGTGTTTTTGTCTTTTGAAAGTTTTCAATGTTTGAAAGTAGGGTTTTGAATTTGTGTGATGAAGTGTCTTTTGAAAACAGCAAGGATGTTTTTGCAAGCTTTTGATCAAGTAACTAAGAGTTATCTACCCTATCTTACTCAAAGATCTTTCTTATGTTTTTAACCCTTTTAACAGTGTTGTTTCACCATTGTATTTGGTGAACAAACTTGTGTTAGGATGTTAAACGGGACAGGCGCGGGTCATCGTATAGACCATGATAGCAATAGTGTCAAGTATTTTTGGCAATTTTCTTGAGGGACATGATCACTTTGTTTAGGCAACCTAGATAGCATCATCGAGGGACTATGATCTTTTGCTTTGTTTTTGCTTTGCCAAAGTACTCAACATGCATACCATGGCCCATTTTTGAAGGCAACAAGTGGATTGTAACCCTAGGGGTGCAAGTGTGCATTGTGTTTGATTTTCGTGCATTTTTGTCTTTGATTAGGTCAAACTATTTGTTGGTTTTGATTTTGCATACAAACCCTAATTCTCTAATCATGGCATACTTGAAAGCATTTAAGTGCGTAAAAATAAATCTAAGCTATTACAACTTGATATAGGGAGGGGGGTACAAATTTGAATAGGGGATTATTTTGCAAGAAATTAAACCCTAAATTATTACAACCAAATTGAATTTGCAAGGCATAATACTTAAATGTACAATATTTAAATAAATACAATAAATAAATATTAAATAAAAATTATTATGCAAAAAGGTTTTTTTAGGTATGTAAAGTATTTTCAATGGAAAGAAATGTAAAGAAATAAATAAAAAGTTAATTTTAATTATTTTTTAGGGTAAACCCTAATTCCTTAAAGAAATGGTATTATTTAATATTTATATACAAAAATGTATCAATATGTACAAAAATAAAAGTATATTGAAAAAAAGTATTTTTTTAGTATAAAATATCAATAAAAATAAAAATGTATTATTTTTGTGTTTTTTATTCTATGCTTTTAATAAAATAAAGTATATATATATACTTTATGTATGGATATATAAAATAAAGTATATATATATATATATAGATATATATATATATATATATATATATATATATATATATATATATATATATATATATATATATATATATATATATATATATATATATTAAGTGTGTAAAAAAATAAAATAAATTATTTACAAAAATGCAATATATTCAAGAAAATATTTTTGGTATAAATGAAAAAGAAATGAAAATAAGAGTATTATTTGCATTATTTTCAAGTTTAAACAAAATAATATATATTTAAATTGTTGTTTATATTAGGAAAAATTAAAATAAAATATCTAATAAATGAAAAAAAATTGTGAAAATATTTTTAGAATATTTTTTATATTTGAAAATAAAATATCAAAGTCAGAAAAGAAATTAAAATGCAAAAATAATGAAAATACAAAGAAATGGGCCAGGGGGTGCTGAAAGTAAGCTGGGAGGTGTTGGAAGCAAAGAAATCCAGGCCCAACCCAGACTTCATCTTCAACCTCCAGAAATTTGAAAAACGCGCGCATGCCTGTACAAACTTGTATCTCCTGTATTTGTGATCTTTTGATAAAACTCAAAACATGAAACTTGTAGAGCATCAAATCACGAATCTAACCTTATAAAAAACTTAAGCTAACTCTCAAAGACCAGAGAGAATTTCTCTGGCCCTAATTTCTAACCTAGTTTTTTCAGAAAGTTCATGGATGAAATTCTCCTAGCACGATTAATATAAATGAAAACTGAGCATATGTATGGTTTCAGGGTAATGAGTACAACATCTTTCATTCACAAACCTAAGGCTAAATGTTCCTAAATAGAGAGATAGAAGTTCATGAAATACCTGTTTCAGTTGAGTTCGAGCTGGTCAATACAACAACTTTCAATGGGGCTTGGGGTTCTTTTGAGCTTGCTTGATGTCCCCTGAACCTTTCCCAATGCTTAGTTTGTTTTGAAGTGGCCTGAATCGTGCTACATAACTCAACCTGCAAAGCTTCCAAACAAAAATGGTGATGTGTGTAAATGGAGTTACAGCAACTTGTGAATGATCTGGACAACTTAGGTGTATTGTTTAGAATGTGTTTGAAGTGATTTGGGACAAAACGCACGAGGGGATTTGGTTGTGGCTTGTGACTTGCAGAACTTGCCCTGTTTTGGGCAGAAATGGAGATTTTGTGCACAAGGGGGTTTGAGAGGTCAAAGACTCGTGTTTCTGGCTTACAAGGATATGAGAAACTTGTTTGAAAACTTTGCTTTAGTTCAATATATCAGATGTGTGTGTTATGATCTTTTGGCCATTTGACTTGTTTTGAAAGCAAAGATGTGAAGTGACCAAGATATGGCCTGTACAGGCTAGTTACAAGCATTCTCAAGTTGGTGTACTATGCCTGAGATTAGGGAACTTGTTTGCTGCAAGGAAAAAAGTCCAAGGCTCAAGAAAATGCAATTTGACATAAAGTTCCCTTTATGAAAATGGAAGTATGACCTTTATGCTTAAAATGGAAATGTTCATTGTACAATGCTCTCTTGATCAGAACAATGCCAATGTCCAATGTATTTGCATTCAATTTTTGAGTGTAAATTGGTTTAGAGGCCTGTAATTATGTACTAAGCTAGTTTGGTCAGATTTGGCAAGTGGTATGAACATGTATTGGCCATGGTTACAAAGTGAGTTTTTGCCAACTTCAAGCATTCGATTCTCCCTAACCACAAAGGTGTTTGAGGAGTTCTGGGACAATTTGGAAAGCTTGAAACATGTACTATAATCCATATTTGAAATGAAACTTAATACTCTAAGTGGAACTATGTGAAAAATGGCCAAGAAGATGGGTCAAAATCCAGCCTAAACTAGGGCAAAATTTGTCTAAGTTAAAAGTTTTAGGTACCCTTGTTCCAAAAATCATAACTTGAGATCCAAGCTTCTTTTGAGAAAACTTTGTGAATCAAAGTTGTAGACTTTGTGATGGACTACAACTTTCATGTTGTAAGTTTTGTTTGAATCCACTTGCATCTTGGTGAAAATGTGGGGCAAAGTTAGGAAAAATTAAGAAAATTTTATAACTTAGAAAATTTCTAAGTTATGAAATTTTTCCATTTTAAACCCTAATTTGTAATTTTGGGTTTCTTGATGAACAAGTTTCATAATTTGACATGTCTTGATGAAAAATGACCCTTGGCACTTGATTTTGACTAAAAAGTCAAAGTTTGGCTTTTCAGTGTACAATCAAATTTTGATTAGTTGACTGAAAAATTCATCTGTCAATCCTATGCATTTGAGATATTTTGAACTTGTTGAATGGGTCAAGATAATTTCATTGAGTCCTTGAGTCCATGGCTAATATTGATTTGCCATTGGCTAGGTCAAACAGTCAAAAATTGCCTTTGCACAGTCAAAACCCTAAAAATGACCATTTTGCCCTTTTGGTGATCCAATCAAATTTCTTGTGGAATTGTGATCCAAACTTGATCAAAGGGTTCATATGAGTTCATAATGTTGATGTGGGTCAAAATTCATAAGGTTTGACTGTCAATTGGCCATAGTTGACTTTTTCCCTAATACAACTGATTTCTAGGTCAACTATCCAATTGACTGGGCAAAAATTTGATTCAAGGCTTGAAACTTGGTATGGGAAAACTCATGAGTCCAACATGAAGTATGAAAGTCACTTTGGGCATTGTGGGTCAAAACATCCCTGTGCAAACTCAAACCCTAATTTAGGTCAACAGTGCAAGGAGGTGTCTTGAGCAGAGCAAACGCTAGCTTGATCTTGAGTTCCAAGAGTCTTGTGATGAGAAATGTTGATGAAATAGGAGGGCAAATTTTAGGGTACAACACCTACGTTCGAGGGACATGATCATTTTCGAAGGCAACCAAAGTGGGAAATACCATAGGGGTGCAAGTGTGCAATAGTGTGCTATTTCAAATATTTTATCTTGTAGTTTAGGGATCTACTGATTGATTGATTAATCATATATGCCTAGGTTGCTAGCAATTTATATACAGGCATATAAAATATAAAAGCGAGAAATAAAGGTCCTACGTTATTACAAGGCTTTGGTGTAGATACATAAATAATTACTGAAAAAATAAAGTGCATAAATAAAATCCTAATTAAGCTATTACAAACTGGGCACAGTTACATAATTAACAAAAAAAAGGCTAAAATAAATAAACGCGCGCATGAATTGAAATTGCGTCTAAAATCCTAAATGAAAGAATTTTTTTGTTTGTTTTTAATATGAAAAGAAATTGAATTTAAAAAATCCTAAGTCTATTCAATTTTAGATTTTAAGAAAATATTAAAATAATTAATTAATTAATTGACAAAATTAATGTAATGTAAAAACTAAACCTAATGTATTTTGGGGTTTTTCTTCTTAGTGATAATTAAAGCTTAGAAGGAGTAAAAGAAAGGAAACCCAATCCAAAGGCCAAAAAGGACAGGAAACGAAAGGAATGCACTCTGGGAAGTAAGGCCTGGATCGAAGAGGCTTTGATTGCTCTTCGATCTAGAAGGCTGATCAAAGATGCCTGCGAGACTTCACGTCCGGGGAATTCGATTTAGATGAGACATCCTTCGATCTGGAATTCTGCAAGGAAGTTTGTTAGAAAAACAAAAAATATATGACCTGGGTATCGAACCCAGGTCCTTTTTGCTGCAGCACATCTTCCTCACCAACTTGGTCGAAAGATATTTATTGGTACAAATGAAACTGCAATATCACGTTAGAAACAAAAACACAATATTTAACTTAAATATTAAATATGCACGCTCAGTGGCCCCATATGGTGTTAACCCATCGAAAATGAACTACAGCTGTAAAAATCAAAGGTAAGCTCAGATCGTGCCCCAACAATGGCACAATCTCAATCCTACACCTTTGCTCACATGTAGCACACTCAAACAAACATGAATATTAGCAGCGGTATATATATATATATATATATATATATATATATATATATATATATATATATATATATATATATATATGTTTGACATGAATTTAAATCGTATTTAACAAGTTTGAGATCAAAGGCAAAATTACCAACAGGAGGATTATATGAGGGATGCTTCTGCATGAATCCCAAGAACACTATTCAGGTGTTAGTCTAGACAGAGGCTGCGTGCAAAACTGGCTTTGAGTTTGACAATCCTTAGAAACTTTGTGCAACTTTATGGAATCTCGTGGGGCAGGCAACGTTTTCTTCTAAGGCAGCCTTCATGCATTTTTTTCCATCCTTTTTTTCTGAGAGCATGAGGTTTATATAGACAAAGGAATTTAGGTCAATATTTGTGTATCAAATCTTGGTCCATTATGATGAAGAGATTTTATTTGATTTTTTCATAAAGACTTGCTATATTTGATTCAATCACGTGCCAATCTATTTTCATGTGTTACTGCCAGCCTGTTATGAGTTGTTTGGGCCTCCAATATGATGGGAATCGAAAGCTAACCTGCCCCTGCAGATCCACTTACCTTCGAATTTCCTCTATTCGATGGCTTTAAATTCCTAATTCAAATCTATTCAGAACATTCCCTAGTAGACAACTTCGACCAGCCCTTGGCCTTGTGATGAGTCTAAGTTCTGATTTGAAGTGTTCATAACTTCCTTCATCAGAGCATCTTAGATTAAGAAAAACTCTGCACTGAAATGCCATTCGAAGGTCATTTCATTTTGATGTTCTTATTGAGGGAAACTCTGAAGTTCCAGTCGAAGGACACTCTGAAGTTCCAGCCCAAGGACCTTTTAGAATGCCAATTGAAGGGAATTTGTCCATATACCAATCGAAGAGTACTTGTTAAAATGCCAATCGAAGGACACTGTTACAATGTCAATCGAAAGGTGCTTGTTAAAATGCCAATCGAAAGGCCTTGTTAACAGGCCAATTGAAGGACCTTTGTCCAGATACCAATCGAAGGCCTTGTTGAAATGCCAATCGAAGGATCTTGTTACAAGGATAATCGAAAGGCTTTGTTGAAATTCCAATCGAAGGATCTTGTTACAAGGCCAATCGAAAGGCTTTGTTGAAATGCCAATCGAAGGGCATTTTGGAGATGCCAATCGAAGGAAACTTAAAAACAATCACTCACAAATTTTCCTTTTCCTTAGGCAAGGGTTTGTGATCAACCATGTAGGGGAAGACCTTGGAAAACATGAGAGGGCAAATTTTGGGGTACAACAGCTGCCTCTGTTCACACTTCTTAAACTTGCGGATATAGATTGGCTGGTCTATCTTTCGTGATCGGAAGATGGAAGATGATTGAACACTAGAGTGCCCAGAAATTTGCACTCGTCTGAAATGATACTTGACTGTGTAGATAGTATTGGGAATGGGCTTATAGATTCCATTTGGAAAAGATGACGGAAGATCGTCGGAGATGGGCTTAAATATGCCATCAGAATATGACGGAGAGTCGTCGGAGATGGGCTTAAAGATGCCATATAGAACAATGATGATTTCATGAGATATCCCTTTGTGGGAATTCTTGATCTTGCTGTTAGAGAGGACTCCACTGAGGAATGTTGGTCTCTGTCTTGGAACATAGAGTTTTAGAAGCTTCAGTTGTCTGTTACTCTACTGCGAAGTCATCACTTGATTGAAGAGACGAAAATGAACTACTATCTGGTCAGAATCCACGCTTTACAGTGGTCTGCTGAGGATAATAAGGCTAACTGTTATCTGGTCGTGCTCCAGGATTCACAACGACTTACTGGGGAGATGAGATTAAACTGTTATCTGGTCAGGATCCAGGCTTCACAGTGTCTTGAATTGTTGATTGACTATTATCCGGTCAGTTTCCAGGTTTCATAGCTTCTTTAACTGGAATAGAAATCTTAGTATCAATTTGACTGAACCAGGGGAAGGCCTTGAATTAGCTTTGTCTGGCATAGTAATCAGGAGAATCTTAGTATCGATTCAACTGACCCAGACGAAAGTCTTGGAGTATCTTCAACTGGCATAGTAATCAGAGAGATCTTAGTGTCGACCTATCTGACCCAGGGAAAATCTTGGGCTAACTTTGACTGGCATAGTAATCAGGAGAATCTTAGTAGCGATTCAACTAACCTAGATGAAAGTCTTGGAATATCTTCCGCTGGCATAGTAATCAGAGAGATCTTAGTGTTGACCTTTCTGACCCAGGGAAAATCTTGGGTTAACTTTGACTAACATAGTAATCATGAGAATCTTAGTGTCGATTCAACTAACCCAGACGAAAGTCTTGGAATATCTTCAACTGGAATGGTAATCAGGGAGATCTTAGTGTCGATCTGGATGATCTAGAGAAAATCTTGGGTTAACTTTGACTGGAATAGTAATCAGGAGAATCTTAGTATCGATTCAACTGACCCAGACAAAAGTCTTGGAACTTCTTCCACTGGAATGGTAATCAGAGAGATCTTAGTGTCGACCTGTCTGACGCAGGGAAAATCTTGTGGGGACATCTTTCTGAGGAAAATCCTGGAATAACCCTTTATTAGACATAGCTTGTTGATTTGATCTTTTCCCTGAAAGGTAAAGAGTTAGTCGTATGCAATGTCATGATGTATGAAATGCATTGTGGTGATGTTCTCAAAATAAATGAGATTATACTGTATGCAATATGTATGCACATGCCATGATGTATGAATATGGGAAGCTATTGCGGTATTTCTTAGTTGGGGAAAATAAATCTTGGACTGTTGCTGAAAAGTATTGGGATGCTTAATTCTTCATTTCTGCTGGGGATGGTGAATGGAGATGACTATGCTGGGGATTTACTCCTTTCTGTTTGCGAATATTCTTCCGGGGAGAGCCTCTGCCTGAGAATAACTCTGCGGGGAAATAACTCTGTTTGCGAGAGGAGATGCCTTGCTGGAAGATTTTTCCGATTCAGAGAAATAAACTCCACTGGGGGATGAACTTCCAGAGCTGGAGAAATAAACTCTGTGGGGAGAATAGACGTCACGGGGTCATATATAATGGTGACTTCGTCTCAAAGCTGTCTCTGCCCCTATACCTGCTGGAAGGAGTAATTTGTCGGGATTGAAATGGTTTTATAGACTTTGCCCCATTCCCTAAGTCATGAGCAACTGTCCTTCTGTTTCTTATGCAAATATTTGTGAATAGAAATCATTATTAAATGCATATGTCAAGAATAAGTAATTGGACGTTTTTGCAAAACAAACAGGAAAGAGAAAAAAAAGAAAAGAAAGCAGTTTTGTACTTCCAAAGAAACAATTTGTATTGATTTCTGAAGTTTGCCTATAACAGACATTGTGTACAAAGAGGCTGACATTCTAGTAGGAGAATTCCTCCGTGAGAGTGGAGACTATACAAAGTAGTGTACAAAGAGAAGAAAAAATCTATGTGTAATAATCCCATTGAGTTTCAATTCTGCTATTGCCGCTATGTCTTCGAGTGTCTCATCACTTTGCTACTTGTCTGAAGCTGGCTGGATTGATCGGTGCCGTTTGAGCTTGATAGTTGATATTGAAGTCTGGTTGCAAGGTGATCCAATGGGACATAGTGATATGCTTCAAATCCCTAACTTTTTCCTGGACCGCCCTTTCGGGTTTTTAGTCCATCGGGATACCCTTTTTTGCCCAAGCCACCTTTTCAGGTTTTCGACTTGCCGGGTGTACATATATTTTATTTTCATCCCTAATTTTTGCACGAACCCTTTTGGTTCGCCGGGATGCCCTTATTTTTTCCTAAGCCAGTCAACCTAGCGGGTATTTATTCACGCATAGTATCTTTTCAATATGTCCGCATTGAGGAAGGTCGTCACCATCCATGGTGGTCAAAATCATGGCTCCTCCTGAAAATATGCTTTTGACCATAAATGGACCTTCGTATGTGGGAGTCCATTTGCCCCTGGGATCACCTTGCGACAGTGTGGTTCACTTGATCACTAGATCCCCGACTTGATATACTTGGCGTCTGACCTTTTTGTTGAAAGCCCTGATCATCCATTTTTGATACATTTGACCATGACAGAAAACAGTAAGCCTTTTCTCATCAATCAGATTTAGTTGATCAAGTCGAGTCTGGATCCAATCATCTTCATTCAGACCCGCATCAATCATGATTCTCAGAGAAGGGATATGGACCTCAATAGGCAGGACAACCTCCATACCATATACCAGGGAGTAGGGTGTTGCCCCTGTCGACATTTGTGCAGAGGTGCGGTAACCATGAAGAGAAAATGGTAACATCTCGTGCCAGTCTTTGTATGTCATTGTCATCTTCTGTATGATTTTCTTAATGTTCTTGTTAGTAGCCTCTACAGTGCCATTCATCTTCGGTCGGTAAGGGGAAGAATTATGATGCTGGATCTTGAACTGTTTACAGAGTTCAGTGATCATCATTTTATTGAGATTCGTACCATTGTCAGTGATGATTCTCTCTGGCACACTGTACCGACAAATCAGGTTATGCTTGAT
Organism: Vicia faba; assembly: GCA_948472305.1. NCBI lineage: Eukaryota > Viridiplantae > Streptophyta > Magnoliopsida > Fabales > Fabaceae > Vicia > Vicia faba. The sequence goes on along the minus strand of OX451736.1, from coordinate 1,751,346,414 downwards.
AAATCGCGCCACAATGTTCTTGGTATTGGTAGAAAAAGAGGCAGCTTCAACCCACTTCATGAAATAATCAATGGCCACCAGGATGAAGCGATGTCCATTGGAAGCAGTAGGTCTAATCTCTCTGATCATGTCAATGCCCCACATTGCAAAGGGCCATGAAGCCATCAAGGCGTTTAAGGTAACCGGAGCTACATGCACCTTATCAGCGTAGATCTGGCATTTGTGATAAGTTCGGGATGCTGATAGCAGTCTGCTTCCATAGTGGACTAATAGTATCCTGCCCGAAGGATATTTTTATCCATGGTATGTCCACTAGAATGGGTTCCAAAGGCGCCTTTGTGTAAAACTGTCATAATCCTCTCTGCTTCGCCCTTGTCTATGCACTGAAGTAGAGTAGAGTCATGATTGCGCTTGTAGAGTATTCCATTACTGAGGAAGAACTTTGCGGCGAACCTTATCAGAAACTTCTTATCATTGACAGATGCCCCCTCGGGATATTCTTGAACCTCGAGATACCTTTTCACTTCATGAAACCAAGGTTTTTCTACTACTCCTTCAGTGTCGATCTCGTAGCAGTATACTGGTTCATCCAACCTCTCGATGGTAATTCGGGGAGCCTCATTGTCCCACTTGACCTTGAACATAGATGACATGGTAGCTAGCACGTCTACTAACTGATTCTCTTCTCGTGGAAAATGTTCGAAGGTGACCTCTTCAAAGTGTGGAAGCAAGGTCAGCACGTGCTCTTTATGCGGGATGAGATTCAGGTGCTTCGTGTCCCCCTACCCTTTGATTTGACTTATTACCAAGGCTGGATCCTCGAAAATGCTCAAGAACTCGATCCTCAGATCAATAGTAGCTTTGCGACCCATGATGCATGCTTCATACTCCGCCATGTTGTTGGTACAGTTGAATCATAATATGGCGGTGAAAGGAGTATGACAACCTTCAGGAGATATAATTACAACACCAATGCCATTGCCAAGTGCGTTCGAGGCTCTGTCAAAAACCATAATCCATCGAGATCCTTCTTCAGGTCCTTCATCCGGTCCAGGTTCTTCATAGTCAGTCACTAGCATAATATTCTCGTCTGGAAACTCAAAATTCATGGACTGGTAGTCATCCACGTCCTGATGAGCCAAATGATCAGCTAGTACACTTCCCTTGATTTCTTTCTAGGTTGTGTATTGGATATCATATTCGGTCAAGATCATTTTCCATCTTGCTATTTTTCCGAAGAGGGCGGGCTTCTCGAAGATGTACTTGATCGGATCCATCTTAGATATCAGCAAAGTAGTGTGGGTCAACATATACTGTCTCAGTCGGTGAGCAGCCCATGCCAAAGCGTAACAAGTTTTCTCTAGCAGTGAGTATATTGTTTCACATTCGGTATACTTTTTGCTAAGGTAGTATATTACGTGCTCTTTTCGACCAGACTCGTCATGCTGCCCCAGCACACACCTCATTGAATTATCTAACACTGTTAAGTACATTATTAGAGGTCTTCCTTCAATCGGAGGCATTAGAATTGGTGGTTCTTGAAGGTAATCCTTAATTCTTTTGAAGGAAGTCTGGCATTCATCGTTCCACTTCACCACTTGATCTTTCTTCAGGAACTTGAAGATTGGCTCACAAGTAGCAGTTAAATGGGAAATGAACCTGGAAATTTAATTCAGTCGTCCCAAAAAGCCTCTGACCTCCTTTTCAGTGCGAGGATCCAAAATTTCTTATATAGCCTTTACTTTTGCAGGGTCTACCTGAATGCCCTTGTCACTGACAATGAAACCTAGCAGTTTACCAGACCTTACCCCAAAGGTGAACTTGTTTGGATTCAACCTCAGCTTGTACATCTTCAACCTATCAAACAACTTTTGTAAATGATCAAAGTGTTCTTCCTCAGTTTGAGACCTTGCTATCATGTCATCCATATATACTTCTATCTCATGGTGAATCATGTCATGAAACAAGGAGACCATGGCTCGCTGATAGGTTGCCCCGACATTCTTTAATCCAAACGGTATCACTTTGTAGCAGAAAGTGCCCTATTGCGTGACGAAGTTGTCTTCTCCATATCCTCAGGTGCAATATTGATCTGATTGTAACCAGAGAATCCATCCATGAAGGAAAAGATCTTGTGTTGCACGGTGTTGTCAACCAGAACGTCAATGTGGGGGAGCAAAAAGTCATCTTTGGGGCTCGCCCTGTTCAAATCTCTACAGTCCACACACATCCGTACCTTGCCGTCTTTTTTAGGAACCGGAACTACGTTGGCAACCCATTGGGGATAATAGGTGACGACTAAGAAACCAGCGTTAAACTGCTTCACAACCTCTGCTTTTATCTTCTCTGACATTTCAGGGCGTATGCGACGGACCTTCTGCTTTACCGGAGGGCAATCTTCTTTAGTTAGCAGACGGTGAACCACAATATTCGTATCCAGTCCTGGCATGTCTTCATATGACCAGGCAAAGATCTCGACATAGTCATGCAACATCTATATCAACCGATGTTTAACATTAAGCCCCAAATTTTCACCGATCTTGACTTCTTTTCTGTCTACCTATATGCCCAAGTTTATTGTCTCGAATGGCTCTTCATGAGGCTGTATAGCCCTCTCTTCCTGCTGTAACAGCCTAGCAAGTTCTCAAGGTACCTCACAATCTTCCTCACCTTCGTCCTCGACTTGGTTGATCGGATTTTCGAAGTCATAACTGGAAATAGTGGAACTGTTATCAATGGGATCCAGAGTGGATATGGATCTGCAGTTTGATACATGAGTGTGTGTAAGAGCATAACTGTATAGACAAAGTAAAAGTAGAAAAGAAAAACAGAGAGCATAAAATTTGTATGCATAAACGTCCAATGCTTTATTAATGCCATATGATAATAGAACATGATAACCCTCACAAATAAACCGATATGCCCCGGGTAAGACACACGGCCATAAAGTTATATTGTTTATTACATATCCAAAAAAACAAGAAAGACAATTACTTATGAACAAAAGTAATCGGTACAAAATCCTTTTCCGTCCAGATATTGGGTCTACCGTTGGTAGTACGGAAGATCCAGTCATCCATGTCATTGTCACTGTCTCCGTCTTCTACAACATTGACCCCATGATTGTTGATGCGTATGGGAGGTATTCCAGCACGAGCACGTCGAACAGCCCTTTGAGCCCCTGAAGAGAAACCCAAACTAAATCTATTACAAACTGGGCACAATTACATAATTAACAAAAAAAAGGCTAAAATAAATAAACGCGCGCATGAATTGATAATGCGTCTAAAATCCTAAATGAAAGGAATTTTTTGTTTGTTTTTAATATGAAAAGAAATTGAATTAAAAAAATCCTAAGTCTATTCAATTTTAGTTTTTAAGAAAATATTAAAATAATTAATTAATTAATTGACAAAATCAATTTAATGTAAAAACTAAACCTAATGTCTTTTGGGGTTTTTCTTCTTAATGATAATTAAAGCTTAGAAGGAGTAAAAGAAAGGAAACCCAATCGAAAGGCAAAAAAGGACAGGAAACGAAAGGAATTCACTCTGGGAAGTAAGGCCTGGATCGAAGAGGCTTGGATTGCTCTTCGATCCAGAGGGCTGATCGAAGATGCCTGCGAGACTGCACGTCTGGGGCATTCGATCTGGAAGAGACATCCTTCAATCTGGAATTCTGCAAGGAAGTTTGTTAGAAAAAAAACAAAATATATGACCTGGGTATCGAACCCAGGTCCTTTTTGCTGCAGCACATCTTCCTCGCCAACCTGGTCGAAATATATTTATTGGTACAAACGAAACTGCAATATTACGTTAGAAACAAAAACACAGTATTTAACATAAATATCGAATCTGCATGCTCAGTGGCCCCCTATGGTGTTAACCCATCGAAAACGAACTATAACTGTAAAAATCGAAGGTAAGCTTAGATCGTGCCCAACAATGGCACGATCTCAGTCCTGCACCTTTGCTCACATGTAGCACACTCAAACAAACATGAATATTAACAGCAGTATATATATATATATATATATATATATATATATATATATATATATATATATATATATATATATATATATATGTTTGACATGAATTTAAATCAATTTAACAAGTTTGAGATCAAAGGAAAAATTACCAGCAGGGGGATTGTATGAGGGATGCTTCTACGTGAATCCCAAGAACACTATTCAGGTGTTAGTCTAGACGGAGGCTGTGTGCAAAACCAGCTTTGAGTTTTACAATCCTTGGAAACTTTGTGAAACTTTATAGAATCTCGTGGGGCAGGCAGCATTTTCTTCTAAGGCAGCCTCCGTGCATTTTTTTCCATCTTTTTTTTCTTCTGATAGCATGAGGTTTATATAGACAAAGGAATTTAGGTCAATATTTGTGTATCAAATATTGTTCCATTATGATAAAGATATTTGATTTGATTTCTTCATAAAGACTTGCTATATTTGATTCAATCACGTGCCAATCTATTTTCATGCATTACTGCCAGCCTGTCATGAGTTGTTTGGACCTCCAATATGATGGAAATCGAAAGCTGACCTGCCCCTGTAGATCCATTTCCCTTCGAATTTTCTCTTTTCGATGGCTTCAAAGTCCCAATTCGAATCTATTCAGAACATTCCCTACTAGACAACTTCGACCAGCCCTTGGCCTTGTGGTGAGTCTAAGTTCTGATTCGAAGTGTTCAAAACTTCCTTCATCAGAGCATCTTAGATTAAGACAAACTCTGCACTGAAATGCCATTCGAAGGTCATTTCATTCTGATGTTATTATTGAGGGAAACTCTGAAGTTCCAGTCGAAGGACACTCTAGAGTTCCAGTCTAAGGACCTTTTGGAATTCCAATCGAAGGGCATTTGTCCATATACCAATCAAAGGGTACTTGTTAAAATGCCAATAGAAGGACACGGTTACAATGCCGATCGAAAGGTGTTTGTTAAAATGCCAATCGAAAGGCCTTGTTAACAGACCAATAGAAGGACCTTCGTCCAGATACCAATCGAAGGCCTTGTTGAAATGCAAATAGAAGGATCTTGTTACAAGGATAATCGAAAGGCTTTGTTGAAATGCCAATCGAAGGATCTTGTTATAAGGCCAATCGAAAGGCTTTGTTGAAATTCTAATCAAAGGGCATTTTGGAGATGCCAATCGAAGGAAACTTAAAAACAATCACTCACAAATTTTCCTTTTCCTTAGGCAAGGGTTTATGATCAACCATGTAGGGGAAGACCTTGGAAAACATGAGAGGGAAAATTTTGGGGTACAACAAGTTCAAAGTTGAGAAAACTTACCTCAAAACTGGAAATCATGTTTAGAGTTTGAGAACTCCTGAAGGTGTTGTGATGATCTGGATAACTTCACTGAACTCCTAGGAAGCTAATGCAACTCTTACTTTGTGCTGAAAGTTCTTGAATCTTCCTAGAGAAGTCAAGTTGCAGGTTTGAGTTTTTGGAAATGGAGGATGGTGCAATGGTGTTACAGTTGTGAAACTGGGGTGAGGATGAGTTTTAAATGAGGAATGGAAACTTTGTGATTGGTTTAGAGTGAAAACACATGAGTGGATTGTGAGTTTGAAGTTTTTGGCCAGAAATTGCAACAATGGAGGTTTTTTGTACAATTCTGAGTTTCAGGGAGTTTATGAGTGTTTCAAGGCTTGTGAATTCGTGTCTCAGCTTGAAAATAACTTCTATATTTATAGAGAAAGGGTTTTGAAGGCTCTAGCAATCAGATTTCAAAAATCACATGTTATGGTTATGTGACTTGATTCTGAAGCAAGCTTGAAATACATAGTTTCAATGCATAGTACAAGCATGGTCTGAGTAGTTAGAGGCTCTAGACAAGTTGCTTCTGGATTTGGTATTGTGTGTGTTCAGAAGGAACAAGTGCAAAGCTCAAGGAGAGTGGACTTTGTGATTAAAGCCACTTTTCCAAAATGGCAATGTTACCTTTATGCCAAAAATGGATTAATCACTTGGACAATGGCTCAAGCACTTGGATCATAGTTCAATCAGTTGTGTAAGCATTTAATTTTTGAGTGATTTGCAAGTTTGAAGGCATGTAAAGCAAGATTATTCAGCATGCATGAGTATTGGATCATAAGGTTCATCACAAAATGACCTAAAACTCAAGAATGGATGCTCAACTTCTTCTCTTCGATTCTCCTAGCTCAAGCATGATCTCTTCAAGTTCTTGGACATTTTGGAAAGATTGAAACATTTTCTACAACCTTCATGTTAACCACTTTTGATAAATCAACTTGGAACTTGGTGAAAAATTGCAAAGACGTTAGGACAAAAAATCTGCCTAACTTGATGAAAATTTCACTAAGTGTTTTTGATTAAAAAAACATGACTTCATGGGCCAATATCTCATAATATAAGCATTTTTGGACATCAACCCTAAGATACAAAGTTTCATAGTTCATCAATATCTACAACTTTCATGTTGGAAGTTTTCCTTGAATCATCTTGCATCTTGGTGAAAAATTATCATGAAGTAGTGAAATTATCAAGGATAAAAAATACTAAGATTTTTTTTCTATGTTTTGAAAATCTTGACTTTTGTTGACTTTCTTGATTATTGATGATCAAGTTTGATATTTTTGAATGTCTTGATGAATCTTGATCTTTGAAATTCAATGTTGACCAAAAAGTCAAAGTTTGACTTTTTGTGTGTCAGTTGACTTTTCATCAATTGATTAAATTTCAACTATCAATCCATTGATCTTGAGAAATGATTTGAGTCATGAAATTAGGTCAATATATTATGTTTGAGTCCTTGATATCATGCTTCAAGCAATTAGGTCATGTACTAGGTCAAAAGTCACTGATCAGTCATTTTGAGTCAAAACCCTAATTTTGACAATTTTGCCCCTTTGATGATTTGAATGGTTTTCTTGAGGAATTATGGTCAACCCTTAATAAATTTATGAATATGAATTCAAAATGTTGGTGTTGTCCAAGAATCATGAAGTTTGACTATATGTTGGCCACAATTGACTTTTCACCTAATACAGTTGATTTTCAGTCATCTGAGCAATTGGCTGAGCAAATTTTTGACACAAGACTTGAAACTTGGTATGAGTATTCTTGGAGACCTATAATGAACCATGAAAGTAATTTGAGGCATAAAAAGTCCAATTTTACTTGAGAAAACCAAAACCCTAATTTGTGGACTCAGTACTTAGGAGGTGAACTTGTCTGATCAACCCTTGAGCTTTTGAGATCTTTGGTGAGAAATGTCTTGAGAAAAGAGAGGGAAAATTTTGGGGTACAACAGGTTCCCCTGTTCAATCTTCTTAGACCTGAAGAGTTAGATTGACTTGTCTGCCATTCGTGACTTGAAGGTGGAAGATGATTGAACACTTAAGTGCCCAGAAATTTGCACTCGCATGTGCATTAAGTAAAACTTTTGTTGATTATGTCGGGAATGGGCTTAAAGATGCCACTTGGAGAGGCAATGAAGAATTTTCTGAGATAGGCTTATAGATACCATCCAAAGTAATTGTTGATAGAGAAATTAGACTAAGTCTACGCTCGACTTTAATCTGAGCCAGAAAATGTCTACTGGAAGAAGTATCAGAATAAATCTTTGGGTTGATTTAATCTGAGCAAGAAGATGTCTGTGTCCGTCTTTAACTGGAGGAAGTATCAGAATAAATTTTTGGTCGATTTAATCTGAGCCAAGAAAGGTCTAATGAGAGAAGTATCAGAATAAATCTTTGGTCGATTTAATCTGGACCAGTAGAGGTATTTAAATCTTTAACTAGGAGAAGTATGAGAATAAATCTGGTTGATTTAATCTGAGCCAGAAAAGGTCTACTGAGAGAAGTATCAGAATAAATCTTTGGTCGATTTAATCTGAGCCAACAGATGTCTTTAAATCTTTAACTAGGAGAAGTATCAGAATAAATCTTTGGTCGATTTAATCTGAGCCAGAAAAGGTCTACTGAGAGAAGTATCAGAATAAATCGTTAGCCGATTTAATCTGAGCCAGCAAAGGTCTTTAAATCTTTAACTGGGAGAAATATCAGAATAAATCTTTGGACGATTTAATTTGAGCCAGAAAAGGTGTACTGAGAGAAGTATCAGAATAAATCTTTAGTCGATTTAATTTGAGCCAGCAGATGTCTTTAAGTCTTTAACTGGGAGAAGTATTAGAATAAATCTTTGGCCGATTAATCTGAGCCAGCATAGGTGTTTAAATTTTAACTGGGAGAAGTATCAGAATAAATCTTTGGTCGATTTAATCTGAGCCAGAAAAGGTCTACTGAGTGAAGTATCAGAATAAATCTTTAGTCGATTTAATCAGAGCCATCAAATGTCTGAAGGGAGTATCCATCATGTAGATATTTACCTTGTCTTATTTCAGGGAATGACCTACAATTTGTTTTGAGGATTTGTTGATGATATCAGTCTGTCGATTGATTCTTCCTGAAAAGGTAAAGCGTTAATTTTATGCAATGTCATGATATATGAAATGCATTGCGTAATGATGTTCTCAAAATAAATGATACTATGCTACATGTGTTTCATATGCATATGTTATGACGTATGGATGTGAAATGTTGTGAAGTGCATTTGTAAACCCGTGCTATATTTTTGTCTGGGAAAATAAACCCTTGACTATTGCTGAGGATGAAGAGTATGTGTATCTTCAATCTTGTCTAGAATATTTTCGTTGGGGATTCCCGCTTAATTGTTTGAGGAAACTCTACAGGGGGTGTATTAATTTCTGTTTGGGGAGTAGAGTTTAGGAACCTTGGTCGTCCGTTGCTCTACTAGGGAATTTATTTCTTATATACCCTGACTGGGGATAAAAGAGATGGTTAAACTTTCGGCTCGTCTGGGGAAGATAATTCTTATATACCCTGACTGGGGATAAAAGAGATGGATAACCTTTCGACTTGTCTGTGGATAGACAAAGTTAACTGGTATCTGGTCGGATTCCAGGTTTTGCAGCAACTTTCTAGGGATAATGATGACTTTACTGGGGAGAGGAATTTTGTCAGTGATCTGTAGTAGTTTGAGGAATAGACTCGAGATGGGGAATTTGTAGGTTATTGGGGAAATAAACCCTGTTGTCAAAGTGGTACTGGTGAAGAAACCAAACTCTCTTTGGGAAATTGAATTTTGCTAGAGAGAAGAAATCTGCAGGGGTTTTACAGCTTTCTAACTCAGTTGGGGAAGAGAATTTCCATGAAGTGCATTGATTGGAACTCCGTAGGTTGGTGAAATTGCTGGCAAAGAGATTATACTCCTTTGTTTGTTGGAGTAATCTGTCGAGGAGATTACGGGGAATGTACTCTTATTTGTGAAGACTACTCTGTGGGGGTAGTCTCTTTGAAGTAGCTCTGTGGGGATTGGCGGATAGTTTGAATGTCATCCCAATTCCTAGAATCTTGAGTAAATGCTTATTTCTATTTTTATGCATATATTTGTGAACATTTAATCATGTTCATAAGCACATGTTCATTCAATTTTAGTCATTGGACGTTCTTGCAAACAAAACATAAAAAACCAAAAGTTTGAACTTTAAGATATATTTGTATTGATAATTTACCTATAAACAGGCGATTTTGTACAAAGAGACGAAAATCTTAGTAAGAGGAAGTCGTCGTGAAATGAAAAGAGTACAAAGTGAAAACAACTATATATAGCCATGTGGAAGTGATCTCATTGGGTTCCAAACTCTGCTATTGCCCCTATGTCTTCGAATATCTCATACCTTGCCATCGAAAGAAGTTGATTGAACCATTTGAGCTTTCGGCTTTGGTAATAAAGCTTGCATGTAAGTGATCCCACGAGACATAATCATATGATTTTAATCCTTAATTTTTGCCTGGACCTCCCTTTCGGGTTTTCAGTCCACCAGGATACCATTTTTTGCCCAAGCTGCCTTTTCAGGTTTTCGACTTGCCAGGTGTACAATCTTTTGTATATATCCCTAATTTTTTCCCGAACCCTTTTGGTTCACCGGGACGCCCTTATTTTTCCTAGGTATGACAACCTAGCAGGTCATTCTTATGCGTAGTATTTTTTGACTATGTTCGCGTTCATCGGGTACGGGAAATCTTTGCCATCTATAGTGGTTAGCATCATAGCACCGCCCAAAATACTTTCTTAACAACAAATGGCCCTTCGTAGGTGGTAGTCCATTTTCCCCTGGGATCTCCTTGTGGTAGAATGGTGCGCTTTATTACCAAGTTACCAACCTGGTATACCCGATGCTTTATCTTCTTATTGAATTCCTTGATCATACATTTTTGATACATCTGACCATAACAGACAGCAGCCAACCTCTTTTCGTCAATCAAATTCAACTGATCCAACCTAGTCTGAATCCACTCATCTTCGTCTAAGTCCGCTTCTTTCATAATCCTTAGAGAAGGGATTAGAACTTCGACAGGAAGGACAACTTACATACCATAAACTAGAGAGAATAAGGTTTCCCTAGTTAATATCCATGTTGAAGTACGATAGCCATGAAGAGAAAACAGTAACATATCATGCCAGTTGTGATACGGTGGGAGAACTGACTTGGGTGTTTTGTGTTTTATCACAATTATTGCGGATAGCAAGAGTCGCCAACGACTTTTCTTTTATCCAATAAAGGAAAGGGTGAAAAGAACAGGAAAGACCTTTTGAGAATTTTTCTTGAGTTTGGGGGATAGGTTATGAAAAGGGAAGGTGTTAGCACCCTTTTCATCCGTAGTTATGTACGGGCTCTTAGTTGCTAGCTAAATTTGAAAATGCTTTCTTTGAAATGTGTTTATGATTATTTTTGGAAGTATTTTTGAAAAGTGCCTTTGTTTCGACAAACTTTATAATGATTCTCGTCTCTATAAGAATGTATACAAAGTGTTTACTTTTGAAAATATTTCATTTGAAAGTGTTGGTGTGTTTTGAAATATGTTTTAAAAATGGTTGTGAGCAAACAACTATGAACTTTTTACCTACTCAAAAAGTCTTAGTTCTTTTCCTCCTCCTTTAGATGTTGCTATCTTACCATTGATTGGTAAGAAGCCCTATCATTGGATGTGAAGGGACGAACGTGGTTCGTCATACAGTCATAGAAGGCAACATTGTAGGATACCTTAGTAATTTGTCGTACGGGACTAAGATTGTTTATCAAAGGCAACACCGAAGGGTCATCGAGGGACTACGATCTTGTAATCGAGGGTCATTGCTAAAGTACTCCACGTTCGAGGGACATGACTGCTTATTCGTAGGAAACAAGTATGGGTTACCCTAGAGGTTTGTGTGTGAATTATGTTTTGATTGCATGCATTTTTGTCTTAAAATTAGGGTTCTCTAAGATTGATTTTATCTTGCCAAACACACCCAAATTACTAACAATTATATTAAAAGCGATAAATTGCGGAAATTTAAAGTCCTATGCTATTACATGGCCTTGGGAGTGGGGGGTACAAGTAATAAAAATGCGGGAAAAGTAAAATCCTAATTACTTATTACAACCAAATTTAATGAAAATAATAGCAAAAAGTCAAAAAATCAAGATTTTGGTGTCTGGTATGACACAGGCCGTGTCCTGTGACACGGCCACCCGTGTCAGGATCCTGTAATAATCCATGCATGTTTTTTTTGTCCCAACTGAGATGACACGGGCCATGTCCTGTGACACGGACACCCATATCAAGACCCAGTCCTGCCAATTTGTCACGTTTTCAGTTCCAGTTGATTCAACACGGGTTGTGTCGTATGACACGGGCACCCGTGTCAGCCCCTTATCCTCCTTTTTTTACACCTTTCTAGTTCTAGTAAATCTGACATGGGTTGTGTCCTGTGACACGGGCACCCGCGTCGCCCCCCTGTCTTGAATTTTTTTAGGTTTTCAAACAACAAAGCTGACACGGGCCGTGTTATGTGACACGGGTACCCGTGTTAGCCCCTTGTCTTGGCTTTTTCGCCAAGTTTTCTTATTTTGATCTATCCTTTTTATATATATTTTGAACACAAAAAGAAAATGATGTATGGATAAAGATATCATAGTTTGGAAAAAGTTTACCTCTCGAAGCGAAAACTTTGGAACACGTACGAATGTCTCCATACGTAAAGTGGTGATTGGTCAAGCTCCTTTGAACCTTCTTGAAGTTGCTCCAAACCTTACTTTATGCCGTAAAGTTCCTGAATCGCTCCAACCCAGTCAGGTTGCAAAATACTATTTTTGTTTGTGTTTGGAAGGTGATGATAATGGTATTATAGAAATTGTTCTTGTGTTTGAACAACTTCTATGTGATGTATATGAAGTGTTTGTATAGTTGGTTTATGGGAAAACTTGCAAGGTTGAACAGTGGGTTGAGGTTTTTTCAGTTTTTTAGTTTTTTTTTTGTGAATGAAAGTAGATGAGTAGAGTTTACAAAGAATTCCGTTAGATTTTTTCAAGTCCTCTTTTTTTGTCTTATTCTTTTTAAAAACTCCCCTCTTTGTGTGTTGTGAAACAACTTATTTATAGATGAAATTGACTGAAATTTGGGAGGGAAATAGATAAGTTTTTGAACTGCTTGGGTACACTATTTCATTTCATTTTAGATGCAGCTCTTATGTGCTAAGTTTGTGCAAATATGGGACTTATATGATACAGATTTTTCAGGGCAGCATTGCAGGTTTTGGAGCAGGTTGTGAAAGTTTTCTTGGCATTACTATGCAGGTTTTGGACAGCAGGATATGTAGCATGATGCATGTCTGGTTTTGTGGACAGATTTGTGAAGCTTGTAACAAAGACAAGGCACATTTGTAGACATCATAGTGGCAAAGTTTGAAGATTAAGTCAAAGGGAAAAGTTCAAATAAGACAAAGCTTAGGATTTGTAACTTGCAATTTTTAACTTAAAAATGCATCCTTGTTGTTTACTTGAAAACTTGTAACAACTTGAATTATCTTGAATTGTGGTGAAACGATGTCATGGAGTAATGAAATTAACATGTATAAAAAACACTTAGAAAAATCTCTAAATCTCGCAAAGTTTGACTTTTCAAAATGACTTTTGACTTTCTTGATTTCTTGATGTTCAAATTTCATATTTCTAAATGTCTTGATGAAATGTGATCTTTAAAACTCAAATTTGATCAAAAAGTCAAAGTTTGACTTTTGGTGTATCAGTTGACTTTTCATCAGTTGACTGAATTTCACTTATAAATCAATTGATCTTGAGAAATGTATTGAGCCATGAAATTAGGTCAACATGTTGTATTTGAGCTTTTGAGCTATTTAGAAGAAAGTCTTGAAGAAAAATGGGAGGGAAAATTTTGGGGTACAACAGCTGCCCCTGTTCAATCTTCTTAAATCTGAAGAGTTAGATTGGCATGTTCGCCATTCGTGACTCGAAGGTGGAAGATGATTGAACACTTAAGTGCCCAGAAATTTGCACTCGCTTGTGCATGAGGTGAACTGTTTGTTGATAATTGGGAATGGGCTTAGAGATGCCATTTGGAGAGATGATGAAGAGTTGTCGTGGATGGGCTTATAGATGCCATCCAAAGGTGATTGTTGATAGAAATTAGACTAAGTCTAAGCTTGACTATAACTGGGAGAACTATCAGAATAAATCTTTGGCCGATTTAATATGAGTCGAAAGATGTAGTGAAATGAGTATCAGAATAACATCCATAGCTGGATCTTATCTGACTCGTATCTGAAAGATGTACTGAATGAGTGTCAGAATGACATCCATATCTGGATCATATCTGAACTGTATCTGACAAATGTACTAAATGAGTGTTAGAATGACATCCGTATCTGGATCGTATCTGAACTGTATTTGAGAAATGTACTGAATGAGTGTCAGAATGACATCCGCACCTAGATCGTATCTGAACTGTATTTGAGAACTGTACTGAATGAGTGTCAGAATGACATCCGCATCTGGATCATATTTGAACTATATTTGAAAGATGTATTGAATGAGTGTTAGAATGACATCCGCATCTGGATCGTATCTGACTCGTATCTGAAAGATATGCTGAATGAGTGTCAGAATGACATCCGTATCTGGATCGTATCTGAACTGTATATGAGAAATGTACTGAATGAGTGTCAGAATGACATCCGTCTCTGGATCGTATCTGAACTGTATTTGAAAGAATCTGGAATAAGTATCAAAATGTCATCCATATCTAGATCATATCTGAACTGTTTCTAGAGAGAATCTAGAATAAGTATCAGAATATCATCTATATTTGGATCGTATCTGAATCGTTTCTAGAGTGAATCTGGAATAAGTATCAGAATGTCATTCATATCTGGATCTTATTTGAATTGTTTCTAGAGGGAATCTGGAATAAGTATCAGAATGTCATACGTATCTGGATCGTATCTAAATCGTTTCTAGAGAGAATCTGGAATAAGTATCAGAATGTCATCCGTATCTGGATTGTGTCTGAACTGTTTCTAGAGAGAATATGGAATAAGTATCAGAATAATCCATATTTGGATCGTATCTGAACCGTTTCTAGAGTGAATCTGGAATAATTATCAGAATGTCATTCGTATCTGGATCGTATCTGAACCATTTCTAGAGTGAATCTGGAATAAGTATTAGAATGTCACATGTATCTGGATCGTATCTGAACCGTTTCTAGAGTGAATCTAGAATAAGTATCAGAATGTCATTCGTATCTATATCTTATCTGAATCGTTTATAGAGTGAATCTGGAATAAGTATCAGAATGTCATCTGGATCGTATCTGAACTGTTTCTAGAGTGAATCTGGAATAAGTATCAGAATGTCATTCATATCTGGATCGTATCTGAACCATTTCTAGAGAGGATCTGGAATAAGTATCAGAATGTCATCCGTATCTGGATCGTATCTGAACCATTTCTAGAGTGAATCTTGAATAAGTATCATAATGTCATCCGTATCTGAACCGTTTCTAGAAGAGAATCTGGAATAAGTATCAAAATGTCATTCGTATCTGGATCGTATATGAACCGTTTCTAGAGAGAATCTGGAATAAGTATCAGAATGTCATCTGAATATGGATCGTATCTGAACTGTTTCTAGAGTGAATCTGGAATAATTATTTGAATATCATCCGTATCTGGATCATATCTCAACCGTTTCTAGAGATAATATGGAATAAGTATCATAATGTCATCCGTATCTGGATCGTATCTGAACTGTTTCTAGAGTGAATCTGGAATAAGTATCAGAATGTCATCCATATCTGGATCGTATATGAACTGTTTCTAAAGTGAATCTGGAATAAGTATCAGAATGACATTCGTATCTGGATCATATCTGAACCGTTTCTAGAGTGAATCTGGAATAAGTATCAGAATGTCATCTGTATCTGGATCGTATCTGAACCGTTTCTAGAGAGAATCTAGAATAAGTATCAGAATGTTATCCGTATCTGGATCGTATCTGAACCATTTCTAGAGTGAATCTGGAATAAGTATCAGAATGTCATCTGTATCTAGATCGCATATGAACCATTTCTGGAAGAGAATATTTGGCTGATTATATTTGACAGATGATAGATTGTTGATGAGATCTACCTATTCGGGAACCGGCCTAAAAAGGTAAATTCAGTTTCATGCAAGGGCATGATGTATGTAATGTATTGTGTAATGATGCTCTCAGAATGAATGAGAATGGTATATGCGTTGCGTATGCATATTCTATGATGTATCAAATGCGAAATATGGTTAAAGTGTATCTTTGTCTGGGAAAATAAATTCCTGACTACTGCTGGGGAGTTTTGCTTATTTGTTTGAAGAAACTCCGATGGGGATGTGCTAATTTTTGTTTGGGGAATTGATTTCAGGAACTTTGGTTGTCCGTTTCTCTACTGGGGAAACTTGACTGGGGAGAATAAAAGTTAACTGGTATCTGGTCGAATTCCAGGCTTTACAATAACTTTATGGGGATATTAACAATTCGGCTGGGGACAAAGGGGTTTTGTCCATTGATTTGTAATAGTCTGAGAAAAGACTTGTGTTGGGGAATCTGTAGTTTGTTAGGGAAATAAACCCTATTGAGGAGAATATTTTGAAGACATTATTGGGGAGATGAATTCTTTAAGGGATAACTCTTCATGGTTTCTTTTTTCAGTTAAGACCAACTCAGCTGGGGAATGTCAGAATGAATCCGAGCCTTGATTGTATCTGAGGAGATTTTGAACGAGTATCAAAATCACATCCATATCTGGATCTTATCTGAACTGTATCTGTAGGAGATTCTGGAATGAATGTCATAATAAATCTGTATTTATATTGTATCTGCATTGTATCTAGAAGATGATAAACTGCCGGCAATTTCCATCCGTTTGGGAACTGGCATGATGTGTGCGTTCGTTGGGAGAAGATCAAACTCCTCTATCTGCTGGTGAGTTTGACTATGTCATCGGCTGGAGGATGCCCCACTTTTGTTTGAAGATGCTTCTACGCTTGTCAGGGATAGCCTTGTAGGGGATTGTACCCTTGTCCGTGAAGATTAATCTGTGGGGATAACCTTATAGAGGTGGCTCTAGCGACTTCACTGGGGATCACCTTATGAAAGGGACTTTGTGGGGATTTGTCATTGTCCAGAGTAGTAAGTATTGTAGTAGTGCCAGAAAATGTTTGCTTGGACGTACATGACCCTTTACTAGAATTCATGTTTAATGCCCTAAGTGATTCTGATGGAGACCTTCCCCTGGCTATTCAGGACTTTATGATAGATTTCTTGGAATCTTGACTTGACTACCACAGGTGAGTCGGACAATAACATGTCATGCCCCTTGACTATGGATGGTTTGTCATTGGATTTGAAGTTATTATGTTCATTGAGAAAATTTATGTTCATTGAATATTCGACGTGCGAATTTCTTTGTTGTGAAACAATTAGCTATATGCAAACAGCGGTGTTCAAACAATGCAAAGTTTATGTTTGTCTTAAAGTTTTGAAAATGTATTTTTATAAGATAAAAGACTTTTGTAAGAATATGAATTCGAGTCAGGATTTACAGTAAGCCTTACCGGAGTCAGGATACCTTTTGTACCAGTATGCTTTCGAACTAACCCATGCTTCAATTAGGACTTTTAAGGGGTTGTAACATGGCCTAGTTCACGGTTTAAGAAACAAAGGATAAGGCTCAAAGTTTATTTGTACCCACCTGTTAACTCAGTTAATTATGCATTTGAACTCCTATTGAATCTGGAATGATATTTTGGTGATGGTTCGTATAAGTTAAGTTTATTGGAGAAGGCAATCATTTTTGCAACATTTTTCTGTTTTCGAGGATTTGTAGTGACCTCTTTTTTGATTTACTATCCCTAATTTTTGCCTAACTGTTTTCGTTTTGAGATTACAGTCAGCGGGATGCCCCAATTTTTCTTAAGTCTTCTTCGTAGGTTTTGACTCAGTGAGCTTTTCTTTTGAGAGATAATTACTGCCTATTTTACGGGGAACCATCGTCGTCTTTTGATTAAGAAGTATGTTTTTGATGTCATTCTTTGTGTACGAAGTGAAATCTTACGACTGAAGGCACATTTGAATTAATTGAGAAACTATCATGCCCTAGGTTAAGATTAAAGGTTTCAATTTATGCGAAAAAGAAAACTCTTACTTCTTTGATTCAAAGGGGTTGACTAGGGATTATCTTCCTTATAACTCCACTGTTTAGGGTTAGAAAGAACGCCTGTACATAATCAACAAGGTTTGTCCAAAAGCATACCGTATGAGATTATGGTATTGTTTTCGTCATCCTCCCTCTAATGACTTAAGCTTTTAACAGGAGTTGAAATATCATAAAACGAAATAAGTAAAAAGCACAGTTTTTAAAAAAAATAGTGAAAACAAATGGATTAATTCAAGACAAACATATGCAATGCATTAATGGAAACAAAAATTCGACATAATAGTAATTGTTCAATCAGACAAAAGAAATTACAATTGAAAAAATTCAAACGAACTTGACGCTCTCAATCTTAGTCTTGATTCGTCATGGGAGTGGCGATCACTTTAGGAGTCTCAAGAGGATCAAACTAAATCTCCTTAGCATCAATCATATCTTGAATTTTGTTCTTCAGAGCCCAACAACCATTCGTATCATGTCCAAGACTATCAGAATGGTATGCACACCTTTCATTGGGATGGTAACTAGGAGCAGAAGTATTGGGATTCTGAAGAGGAGCCTTTAATGTAATCAACTCTGCCTTCAACATGTACTGTAACACCTGAGCCAGTGAAATGTTGATTTTGGTGAATTGTCTCTTAGGTGCGACCTCCTCACACTGATTCCCCTATTGATGTTGTTGCACAGACGTAGGATTAGAGATTAGCACAACTCCCACAAATTGGTTGTGGTTACCTCTAGCATGTCCTTCTTGGCCATATACAACGTTGGACTCTTTCTTTCCAATGTACATATTCTTTTCAGTAATTAAAGACGCAATCACCTTGATCTTTCTGCTTCTAATTCCACCTTCAACTGGTTCCTCAGTTAGAATCAACTCGGTGAATCCAACTGAAGAGCTTCCAATTAGGTGATTTAAGAAAGGTCCTGTCAAAGTCCCCATAAAGATATCAACCAACTCCCTGTCAGATAAAGGAGGTTGAACCCTTCCGACTAGGTCTCTCCACTTTTGGGCGTATTCTTTGAAGCCCTCATTTGAACCCATGGTCACGCCTTGCAATTGCACTCTAGTTGGCGCCAAATCAGCATTATACTGATATTGACGGTAGAAGTCGGTGGCCAAGTCCTCCTAGGTATGGATGTTGGAACCTTCTAACTGGTAAAACCACTCCAATTTAGTACCAGACAGACTCTCTTGAAAGAAGTACGCCCACAACTTCTTATCAGTGGTATGCGGTTGCATTTTATGGATGTAAGATCTCAATTGAAGCTTAGGGCACGAGACACCATCGTACTTGGCAAAGATTGGAATCTTGAATTTGTGGGGAATGACTACCCTAGGCACCAAACCTAAATCACCAAAATCCAAGATAAGCACAACTTGAATTTTCACAACCTTCAATCTATCTTCTAGTTGCTTATACTTGTCTTCAGCTAGTGGATATTTTTAGTCAACATAGTCCTCATCCTCAAAGATTGGATTGTTACCACCCCCAGCACGGGTGCTCCTTGCATCTTCATCCTGATTCTCACCCTCCTTGGAGGAGTCTTCTACCACTTGAACTTGTCAAACGGGGCCCTTGAATCTCTTCCCCATGTTGATCAAATCCTTCTTCTTGGTCTTTTTCTTTGCAACCAGATGTAACATCAGTTCTTGCTGCCCTATGGCCAAGTTGAGCAATGTTTCTTGAAATTGAGAATTTTGTGTCTGCAAGTCCTTCACAGTTTGATCGAGATCCATATTACACTAAAATAAATAGTAAAAGATGAGGAAACATGTGTCGTAACCTGTTTATGATATGATGCATGTTGTGCGAATGCAAAGTTTTCAAGGATCTCGCGGGGTAAACACAAGAAGATGTTAGAAATTGAATTTTGACTACAACTTTGATTGAAGAACTTCGTATCGTTGAATGTCCTTCTATGAGAATCAAGATCACCATGTCAAGTGGGTCATAGCCCTTGACTCAAGCTATTGTGCTTTGCTCTTTGAGAGAATTTGGTTAGAGGAAAATAAATCCTCTTGCCCCTTGATAGATGTCTGGTTCAATACAACCCTGCATTACAGGCCCTTGAGACCCTTGAAATGGTTATTGAAAATTCTATGGTGTGATGTCATGATGTTTTGTATAAATAATCATATACAAGCACACAAACAAGTCCTTAGGTTTAGGATTGCATGGGGTTTATAGGTAAGTACCCTCTTGAAGTTTAGTTGGTTCAACCTGTCCTAGAAAGTAATCAGGTTCTAGGGAATCTCAATATCATTGATCTTTCTCCATCGGGCATTATTTCAGCGCAAACCTCTTTTTTGGCGACCGAAATATCCCGAAAGTCTGATCTCAATGAGCGTAGTATCGAGTATCAACCAACTTATTACTTCACCAAAGCCGACTATCTCACTAGTTCCTAATGGCCAAGTTGTTCAATTAAAGGTTATACGATCAATTAGTGCTTCATGACACCACACAGCGGCCATGTATTCTCCTTGACTGGACTCAAGAGAAACCGGTACCAACAAATGTGTCACACTAACATAGCCATCACTTTAACCATGTCGGTATACCCCGCACAGTCCCCACGATCTATTGCTACTTACCTAATAACTTTTCTCGATACAGGTAGAGGATCAATAAAACCGAAACAAGGACCAAAAATGTAAAGCAAACAAATCAAACAATGAAAGCATTTAAAGGTAAACTAGTCTCTAAGGTAACCCCGCTTTTAAGTATTCCCCAGCAGAGTCGCCAGTTCTGTGATACGGTGGGAGAACTAACTTGGGTATTTTGCGTTTTATCGCAATTATTTTGGATAGCAAGAGTCGCCACTGAATTTTATTTTATCCAATAAAGGAAAGGGTGAAAAGAATAGGAAAGACCTTTTGAGATTTTTTTTTGAGTTCAGGGGGTAGGTTATGAAAAGGGAAGGTGTTAGCACCCTTTTCATTCGTATTATCTACGGACTCTTAGTTGCTAGCTCACTTTGAAAATGTTTTGTTTGAAATGTGTTTGTGATTTTTTTTGAAAGTATTTTTGAAAAGTGCCTTAGTTTCAGCAAACTTTGTAATGATTCCCGTCTCTATAAGAATGTATACAAAGTGTTGACTTTTGAAAATATTTCATTTGAAAGTGTTTGTGTGTTTTGAAAGATGTTTTAAAAATGGTTGTGAGCAAGCAATTATGAACTTTATACCTACTCAAAAAGTCTTAGTTCTTTTCCTCCTCCTTTAGATGTTGCTATCTTGCCATTGATTGGTAAGAAGCCCTATCATTGGATGTGAAGGGACGGACGTGGGTCGTCATACAGTCATAGAAGGAAATATTGTATGATACCTTAGAAATTTTTCGTAAGGGACTAATATCGTTTATCTAAGGCAACATTGAAGGGTCATCGAGGGACTGCGATCTTGTAATCGAGGGTCATTGCTAAAGTACCCCATATTCGAGGGGACTGCTTAGTCGTAGGCAACAAGTATGGGATTCCCTAGAGGTGTGTGTGTGTGAATTATGTTTTGATTGCATGCATTTTTGTCTTAAAATTAGGGTTCTCTAAGATTGATTTTATCTTGTCATACACACCCTAATTATTAACAATTATATTAAAAGCGATAAATTGCGAAAATTTAAAGTCCTGCGCTATTACATGGCCTTGGGAGTGGGGGGTACAAATAATAAAAGTGCGGGAAAAGTAAAATCCTAATTACTTATTACAACCAAATTGAATGAAAATAATAGCAAAAAGTAAAAAAAATCAAGATTTTTGGTGTCTGGTCTGACACGGGCCGTGTCCTGTGACACGGCCACCCGTGTCAGGACCCTGTAACAATCCATGCGTGTTTTTTTGTCCCAGTTGAGCTGACACGGGTCGTGTCCTGTGACATGGGAACCCGTGTCAAGACCCTGTCCTACCAATTTGTCACATTTTCAGTTCCAGTTGATTCAACACGGGCCGTGTCGTGTGACACGGGCACCCGTGTCAGCCCCCTGTCCTCCTTTTTTGCACGTTTCTAGTTCCAGTAGATCTGACACGGGCCGTGTCCTGTGACACGGGCACCCATGTCAGCCCCTTATCCTGCATTTTTGTTAGGTTTTCAAACAACAAAGCTGACACAGGCTGTGTCGTGTGACACGGTTACCTGTGTTAGTCCCCTGTCTTGGCTTTTTCGCTGAGTTTTCTTCTTTTGATCTATACTTTTTGATATATCTTTTGAACACAAAAAGAAAATGATGTATTGATAAAGATATCACAGTTTTGAAAAACTTTACGTCCCGAAGAGAAAACTTTGGAACACATACGAATGTCTCCGAGCGCAAAGTGGTGATTGGTTAAGCTCCTTTAAACCTTCTTGAAGTTACTCAAAACCTTACTCTGTGCCGCAAAGTTGCTGAATCGCTCTAACACAGTCAAGTTGCAAAATAATGTTTTTGTTTGTGTTTGGAAGGTGATGATAATGGTATTACAAAATTTTTTCTTGTGTTTGAACAACTTTTATGTGATGTATATGAAGTGTTTGTACAATTGGTTTAGGGGAAAACTTGCAAGGTTGAACAATGGGTTGAGGTTTTTTCTGTTTCTCAGTTTTTGTTTTGTGAATGAAAGTAGATTAGCAGAGTTTATAAAGAATTTTATTAGATTTTTTCAAGTCCTTTTTTTTCTCCTTTTCTTTTTAAAAACTCTCTCCTTTGTGTGTTGTGAAACAACTTATTTGTAGATGAAATTGACTTAAATTTGGGAGAGAAATAGGTAAGTTTTTGAACTGTTTGGGTATATTGTTTCATTGCTTTTTAGATGTAGCTCTTATGTGCTAAGTTTGTGCAAATATGAGACTGATATGATGCAGATTTTTCAGGGCAACATTGTAGGTTTTGGAGCAGGTTGTTACAGTTTTCTTGGCATTACTATGCAGGTTTTGGACAACAAGATATGTAGCATGATGTAGGTCTAGTTTTATGGACAAATTTATGCAGCTTGTCACAAAGACAAGGCATATTTATGGAGAGCATAGTGGCAAAGTTTGAAGATTGAGTCAAAGGGAAAAGTTCAAACAAGACAAAGCTTAGGATTTGTAACTTGCAATTTTTTAACTTAAAAATGCAGCCTTGTTGTTTATATGAAAACTTGTAACAACTTGAATTGTCTTGAATTATGGTGAAAAGATATCACAGAGTAATGAAATTAATATGTATAAAAAACACTTAGAAAAATCTCTAAATCTTGCAAAGTTTGACTTTTCAAAATGACTTTTGACTTTCTTGAATTCTTGATGATCAAATTTCATATTTCTAAATGTCTTGATGAAATGTGATCATTAAAACTCAAATTTGATCAAAAGTCAAAGTTTGACTTTTAGTGTATCAGTTGACTTTTCATGAGTTGACTGAATTTCACTTATCAATCAATTGATCTTGAGAAATATCTTGAGCCATGAAATTAGGTCAACATGTTGTATTTGAGATTTTGAGATATTTAGAAGAAAGTCTTGAAGAAAAATGGGAGGGAAAATTTTGGGGTACAACATCAGTCTTTGTAGGTCACCACCATCTTTTGCACAATCTTCTTTATATTCTTGTTGGTGTTGGCTGAAGATTTTGATGATACTGTTCGAAGCGAAGCAAGTTGGATGCTTCGTTGGAATAAAGCAAGATGTCATGTTTCGAAATGGTAGAAGCAGTGCTTCGAATGGGCATGTCAAAACTCTGAGCTTCAAGTGACAGTTATAGGGATATATTCAAAAGAAGTCTCGAAGTGGTAACAAGGCTGTGTCCAAGAAATGAGTTCGAAACGAAGAGTGCCAAAACATTTGAAATTCAAACGTAAGCGGGATGTTCGAAATTTAAAATATATGCGCTGGAGCATTCGAAGACGCGTGGAAGCTAGAGAGGGGCATTGCTTTGCATGTTCTGAACGTGGCAGAATCTTATAGGCAAGACCGTTATGGTCGAAGTAGTATAAATAGAAGTCTTAGCGTTAGGATTTCGTGTGTCATATCTATTGTACAAAATTCAGTAAACATTCAAAATACCACATGGCTAGGGAAACGAATGCTCGAACAATGTACGTATGATAACACCAAATGTTTATGATTTAGCAAAACTCTTTACCATTTCCAGTTTATCCTCTATCTTCATGTCAATATCATTCAAAAGCCTTTACATTAAAATCTTTTTCATTCAAAGTCATCTACTGATTTATTGCATTTGAAAGTCTTTCTTTCTATTCCGAGTACTTTACATTTCAGAAATTCTTATACCTTTTATGCTGTTATTTTCATGCTTTTATCATTCGAATACCCTTTTCATCCAAAGTCATTTTACTGATTTCTTGCATTTAAACGCTTTCTTTCTATTTTGAATCTTTTACATTCCAGAAACGCTTTTACATTACATGCTTTTATACTTCGAAGTTATTTACTTGTCTTTTTGCAGTTTTACATGTCTTTACAATTGAACCTTTGTTCATGCAATTTAGTTTCGCACGTATTTACTTGATCATGTCATTAGATCTTTAATAGAGTAATCGAAGTAAGTTGAACACCTACACAACATTATAAATACCAACCATGAATATCAGTTCTACAATGAGAATTATCCAAACGAACAATACACCATAGGATCAATCTAGTCGATCCTGCAAGTTACCAGAGAGATTAAATAACAGTCATTAAGATTATTTGATAGTTTGGAGGACTAGCGGTTGTTTACCAGAAATAACTGTAAACAAATTGGCACACCTGGTGGGACCCGTCATTGGTCATTATGAAATTGAGAACAAAGTAAAAAATTGTTGAGACATAACCATTGTAAAAGTACTCTCTGAGCGATAAGTTTGTTGTTATATGAACCTTAGAAGTGGTAGAATAACCAATAGCAACCAACCCTTACCCAGAAGAAAACGTTTAAACAAGATGTCTAATCCAGACAATCAACAAGGGGAACAAAATATCCCACATACAACAGGCACTAATATGTCCGCTTCGATGGGAACATCTAATGCGATCCCTTCGAACGCACAGTCTGTTGCATCCTCTACCAGTAGTGTAGCCACTAATGGAACAAGTGGCACGTCAACTAACAGTTCGATCCTAGGAAATACTGGAACCATTGGTTATCCTGGGGGATTCGTCCCACCATCAGGGACACAAACCCATTTCTCTACCCCACTAACTAGACCACCCGAGTTCGATGCTAACAGACACAAAAATTCCTCTTATGGGATGTCAACATCTTTTATGGCGGGTCTGCACACTTCGACATCGAATACGTCACCACAGTTAGGGTATGGGTCTGGGGCAAACCAATTTATGACAAATAACCAAGGATCAGTGGGTTATAGTGCAATGCCTATCTTAACCACAGAAAATCAGTTGGCCTTTAGGAAATTAATGGATGACAGTAACCATAATATGATAGGAGTATTATCACAAACTATGCAGGAGATCTTTGCCCCAATAGTACAAAATGTAACTGTGACAAACAGAGAAAATGCGGATAACATGAGTCGAATAGCAGATTTTTTCGCTCCCCCAGAAGGGCGTAGGCAGAATCAGGCGGGAGTTCGAGCAAACGTACCTATCATAGAACAAGTTGCTAACGACCCGCCCTATAGACTAGCCAGAGAGGAGGTTAATTTGGGGGCAAGGGCACAAAGGTTAGAAGCCCCAATGATTAAAGGCCCACAAAGGGAAGTTATGGAACCAGGGGCAAGGATCGAAAGGCTAGAAGTCCCAGAGTTTCGAGAAGAACAGCCTAGAGGAGTTGTCATGGTGGGTCGAAATCAAGATGCTGATGCAGTCATTCACAGAATTCGAAATGATAACATCTTGGCCGAAAATAATTTAACCACCATGATAGAGAGAATCATGGCCCAGAATGGCCTTAACACAGGAATTAGAAGGCCAAATTATGCCTCTCCTATATTAGATTACATAATGCACACTGATTTACCAAGGGGATATAAAGTCCCTAAGTTTACAAAGTTTGTTGGGGATACCAATGAATCAACAATTGAACATATAGCCAGGTATCTAACCGAAGCAGGAGATATAGCGAATAATGAAGACCTTAGGATCAAATATTTCCCAAGTTCCCTAACTAAGAACGCTTTCACATGGTTCACCACTTTACCTCCTGGGTCCATAGATACTTGGGCTCTGTTGGAGAGATTATTCCATGAACAGTTCTACATGGGACAATCTAAAATAAGTCTGAAGGAACTAGCCAGTGTCAAGAGGAAGTTTACTGAACCCATAGATGATTATCTGAATAGATTCAGGCTCTTGAAATCTAGATGCTTTACAGTAGTTCCTGAACATGAGTTAGTCGAAATGGCTGCTGGCGGCCTGGATTACTCTATTCGAAAGAAATTAGACACACAATACTTGAGGGATATGGCTCAATTAGCCGATAGGGTTCGACAGGTCGAAAGGCTAAAGGCCGAAAAGGCCAGAGTTTTTAAAAATAACAAGAAAGAAAGGGTCTCCTATGTTGGACCTGAGGAAGAAGAAGATTACCCTGAATTCGAAGAGGTCGAAATTGATCTCGCTGAATTAAAATAGGCCCCACCTTACTCCTGCAAATTATTAGTTCCCACAAAAGGGAAAGAAATTGTTGAAAATGAGAAAAGTGACAAATTCCCAAAGAAGGTTTATACCTTCGATGTAACTAAGTGTGACGAGATTTTTGATTTACTTGTCAAAGATGGCTAACTCATTGTGCCATCAAATGTCAAAATACCTCCTTTAGATCAAAGGAAGAAAAGAGGATTTTGCAAGTATCATAGTTTCCTAGGCCACAAAACCTCACAGTGTTTTCTTTTCAGGGACCTAATTCAGAATGCAATTAAAGATGGCAGACTGAAATTCGCTGATAAACCAAAAATGAAAGTAGATGAAGATCCTTTGGATGTCGCAGACACCAATTACTCCGAGCCTGTATGCATTGGAGAAATCAACATGGTGGAAGCAGATCAAAATGACGCTCCAGTAGGAGAGAAAGGTACTGAAAATGAAAGCTGGGTGTTAGTCGAAGTCAACAAGGGGGTCACTGAAGACGTCCACAAGAAACCAGAGACTTCGATCGAAGCAGCACCTTTAGCTGTTGCAAAAGAAATCCAGGCTACTGAAGGCCAGGAAAACCAAAAGCAAGAGTTGACACAGGTTACTGAAGGCCTGAGGCTAGAATTGGAGAAAGTCTAGATCACGAAGCCAACCTCCCCTCAGAAAGAAATATGGGATACTTTAGGGGAGCCCAGTGGAAAGTTTGACTACTTGGTCAAGTATTCTGCCCCAGAGAGTTCAAAAATCCAAATTGAAGATATAAAACCTACAGGATGGGGAGATGATGACACTAAGGGGGAGGATGTTGATGTAAACATGGTGGATATGGAGAGACCTCGTTCTGAAATGGAGGAGGTGGAGAGATACTTAGAAAAAGAAAAGTATAAAATGGAGGATAATCATGCTGGGGATGCTAGTCTTAAGGATTACCTCATGATGCGCCACAAAGGAGATACGGGAATGATACTATGCCCTAGGTGCAGCATCCTCTACAACCATAGAATTGCTGCAAACTTCGAGAGGGTACAAAGGGCACGAACTGGCATCAACTGGCGCCAGGATAACCAGTTATTCAGGTGTTATCCTAAAGCTGGAGAAAGTTTGTTGGAATTTTTGCTTCGCTGCTACAAAGGGGCAACCAAATGCTTGATATGCCCAAGGTGTTCTGCTGTGTATGATCAAAGCATGGCCAGAGCCTTCGAAACAATCCCTTTCGCCCCTTGTTGGAACCACCAAGAGACTGTTCAGATGGGCCAACGTTTCGATAGCAAATACAATCAACGAAGGCCTGATAGTCCTCATCCCAAGGGCGCTCGAAGAGTGACGTTCAAAATTCCTGCTGAAGTGCCAACAGACAAATGGCTGTAAGTCAGAACTGACAAAGGTAAAGACAAATGGAGAAACAATGAACGAAACGCACGCCACGCTATGGCATATAGAAGGCAGTTCAACATAGCGAAGAGGGAAGAAGTGAGGTTAGATAACTACAAAGGAAGAAACCCCATGTCAAGATCTCAATGGCGAAGGCAACAGAGAATTCGAAAGGCTGAAAGGGAAGCTGTGGCAAATAAAGGAGCAACTTCGATAAAAAAACAAAGGTGAATCTAGCACCAACAAACCCACACCAAATGAAGACTCTTCTCTGAAGACAAACCCCCAGTTAGTAGGAGACTCTTCTCTGAATTACAACCAAATGAATCAAAAGAATACACTCCAGGTCCAGAAGAAGACGAAGATATGCTAACGGACAACTTCAAATCAGAGGGGGAGTCTTCGCTCAATATCAATTGCAACGTGGTATCTGTACTTCTTTGTGAGTTTGGACAGGAAACTGAAATCGAAGAGTATGAGGAAGAAGATACCATAGATCTGATGAAGCATAGGCATGTGTGTTACTACGTGATGGATAACGTGGCTGTCGAGGAGCAGAATGCGTTCTTCGAGCGTCCAGAACCAGCTATGAAAAATCATCTGAAGCCATTATTTATTCGGGCAAAGGTTGGTGCCCATGGCGTAAATAAGGTTTTAGTGGATGGGGGCGCTGCAGTTAACTTAATACCCCATTTCATGCTGAAAAAGTTAGAAATACGCGAGGGAGACATCAAACCACACAACATGGTTCTGTCCAATTATGAAGGGAAAGTATGCAAAACATTGGGAGTGGTTCAATTGGACTTGACGATAGGCTCAAGCTGTAGGCCCACCATGTTCATGGTGATCGAAGCCAAGGCCAACTACAACTTGTTGCTGGGAAGAGAGTGGATCCATGGCGTAGGAGAAGTTCCTTCGTCAATGCACCAGCGATTAGTTTTATGGAGAGAAGATGGGATCGTGGAGAACATTGAAGCGGACCAGAGTTACTTCATGACAGCAGTCAACTTAGTTGACAAGAGGAATTATGACAAACATCTGGCAAAGACTGCTCCTTATGTCCCAAATGATGAAATCAACGAAACCAGAAACGCACACTATTATATGACCCTTCGCCATGATGGCATATATTGGGATAGAAGAATAATCAGTGAAGATGAAGGAATCGAAGGTACTATGCAAAGACGGCCAGCAGGCTGGGAATTCGACAACCTTGCTCATGATTGAGTCCTCCTTTTTCGAAAGGATTTCGGCCTATATGGCTGAGAACGAATCAAAGGCAGCCTTAGAGGCTGAAATAAATAAACTGGCTGTAAAGGTGAACGAAATAAATGGGGGTAGCTCGAAAGGCTCACCCTTCGAAGAACTCGAAATAGATTAAAGGCTGGACGCCATCTATGATAAAGAACCCTTAGGCTTCGAGAGGGACCCCATAGACTCAGGTGCCAAAATGTTGGCGCAGGATCCACTCGAAGAAGTGAATTTAGGGGATGAGAACACAAAGAGAATAACCTACATAAGCGCAAAACTTAACCCAGGCCTCAAGCAGGAAGTGATCGAAGTCCTCAAGAAAAACAAAGATTGCTTCGCGTGGGACTATGACGAAATGCCTGGTTTAAAGAGGGAGTTAGTGGAACACAGACTTCCAATCAAGGATGGCAAGAAGCCCATCAAGAAAACTCCTAGAAGATTCGCACCAGCGGTTCTCACAAAGATCAAAGCTGAGATCAAAAGGTTGCTGTGCTGCAGATTCATCAGAACCACAAGGTATGTCGAACGGTTAGCAAATATAGTGCCTGTTATTAAGAAAAATGGCTCTCTGAGAATCTGCATAGACTTTAGGGATTTAAATACTGCAACCCCTAAAGATGAGTACTCCATGCCTGTGGAAGAAATGTTAGTAGACTCTGCTGCGGGATTCGAATATTTAAGTATGTTAGATGGATACTCTGGGTACAATTAGATTTTTATTGCTGAAGAAGATGTTGCCAAGACAGCGTTTCGTTGCCCAGGAGCCTTAGGCACCTACGAATGGGTGGTGATGCCTTTTGGTTTAAAAAATGCTGGGGCAACTTATCAAAGAGCAATGAATTCGATTTTCCATGATTTCATTGAAACCTTTATGCAGGTGTGTTGTACCCCAAAATTTGCCCTCCCATATTCTTCAAGGTTTGCTAAGAGCATGCTTCAAAATCTCCCAAGGGTTGCACAGTCCAATTGCCTCCTAACAGTCAAAAATTAGGGTTTTGGTCCTGACAAAGAAATTGAAGTTTCCAAGGGTCCAATAAAGTCCCACATGCCTATAAACATTGTCAAGCATCCTTATGCCAAGTTTCAAGACTCACAGCATCAAATTGCACAGTCAAAAACCCTAATTGCTTCACAGTCAACTGCAGGGGCAAAATGGTCATTTGACAGTCAAAAGTCCAAATTTTTGGTCAACATCTTATTTTGAAGCCACAAACATCATTTGATCAATTCTTGATCATGATTCTCAAAGCATGGCTCAAAAAGTCTCAAGATGCAAAAGTTTCTATTTTTGGACAGCTGAAAAAGTCAACTGCAAATTGACCAGGGCATAACTTCCACATGGTTTATCAGAAAAATTCCATCCAAATCTCATTTTGAAGAGAATGACATTTCCTACAACTCATATTCACACTTCAAGTCGAAGAAATGCTCTCACAAAAAGTTATCAATCTCAACATTATAGGTCATTTTCAAAAGTCAACAAAAAGGCACTTTAAGTCAAAAACCATAACTTGAGATTGGTAAATAAAAATGACATGGTACCAAATAAATTGGTTAGAGGACTTCAAGACCTTTCCAAAATGTCCAAGAACATGATCAAAGCTTAAAAATTGAGCAAGATATGCCTTGTGGAAGTTGGGAAATTTTTGGGAATTTTGAAAAGTCAACTTTGCTTCAAATGCCTCAAAATTGCTAATGGGCCTCAATTTCTTCCATGAATCATTACCCAAAGGCTATGCACGACCCATTAAGCTAAAAGGGAGTTATTTTCTTATTTTTAATTAATTAATTGAATTTTTAATCCTATTTATTCATTTAATTAAAATCAATTATGAGAAAAATACTAAACCATGTTTTTCAAATCTTTTTGTGCATAGAATTCACTCAATATTTCGTGCACCATTCAATAAGGAAAGATTCAATATGATTGGCAAAGATTGGCATAAAAAAGGATTGAAAAAGATTGGAAAAAAGATATGGAAGATCAAATATTCAAAAGCATTGAATCAAGGGTTTTGGGCTTGGTTTTTTAACCTAAATTGCTTCAGATACATAAGCACAAGTTAACCTAATCCTAAGGGGGACGAAAAATTGCTCAGGAGGCTTCCTACCAATTTGCAAAAGTTGATTAAAAATTGAAATCTGAAAACATAGTTGCAATGTGATTCAAAGCTCAAAAAGTATTCCAAACGCTTACTGGGACCTTCCTGAACGTGTCTCAATACCTTTCCAGTCTCCATACATCCAGAAGTGGTAGAATGACATCGCCCTGTTCATGAAGTTTTTCACATTCGTATTTGAATTTACATGCATTTTCCATACGTTTTAATGTTTGATTTATACTAACATGAGTGTTCTGAAGCTAATGGCATGCTCTAATTGAATTAATACCACCTGTATCAAAAGTTACCATGAATGCATATTAGGGTTTCAGAAACTTTAAAAGAGGGGTTCATTCATCTGGAAAAATTGGACAATAAAACCTATGCCAATGGAATCAGGACATTCAAACGAAGCAAGTCCACACCTCGCGCTCTTTTTATGTTTGCTTATGCGCTAATCGTTATTTTCATACATTGCAGTTAGTGGGGGTTTAAAACCCCCGCTATTTGATATTATGTACAGGTGCAAAAGGAAGAAGAAGGCTAGCGTGGATGAACGTGATTGGACCATTCAAAAATTTAGCGCGTTTTGTTGTTTCAATGTGATCACCTTTGTTTTCATATATTATGTTTTTTGTCCATTCCATATACAACACGCGCGCATAGCTCAAATGGTTGGACGTGCATTTGGTAAACGCTGGGACCTGGGTTCGATTCACAGGTCCCCTATTATATTTCATAATTTTGTCCATAACGTGCTTCTGTGCAGCGCCTCTTCCAAGGTCTATCATGCAACCCTATATCCAAGCCTGCCAAGTGTCCCAGGGCCTCAATCTGATGGCCATCACATGAATTCCACCATGCGCATTAGTCAACCACTCTGCACGCCAACGTTGAAAAGTCAAACAGGGCCTGATTCAATGGGCCTATTTGCTTCAATAAACCTCTCTTTGGGTTCAGACACCCCCAGGGTTTGCTCATTCTTTTAATTCTTTTTTTTTCTTTCTTTATTTTTCCTTCTTTTATTTGTCTTTTAATTAATTGATTCCTTTAAATTACACAAAAATAATTTTCATAACGCAAAAAAATCAGAAATCAAAAAAAATAAAATATGTTTATTTAATATTTAATCCATTAATATTTTGGTAAATAAATTTTAATAATCAATTTAGTTGAATTTAGGGTTTTAATTTTAATTTTTTCTAAATAACTAAAATGTGTAAAAATTAGGTTTTTAGTATTTTTCCCTTTTTTCTTAATAAAATAATTTCCTCTTATTATTATTATTATTAATTATCTTGTAAATAAATATGTCATTAAATAATTAGTGTAAATTAGGTTAAAACTTAAACATTTTTCTCTAATATTTAAAAATAATTTAGAATTAGGGTTTCATTTAATTTCTAATTTTAATTCTTTTTTTCTTTATTTCATAAAATACCAAAAAACCAAAAGTAACTTCTTTTCTTATTAAATCATTAATTAATTTTTAATTCCAATTTAATTTCTTTAAAGGGTCCAACGCCCTCGCATATTTGATTCTAATTTCTTTTTCGCGCGTTTGTTCTTATTTTTCTTTTAAATATTATGTAATTGTCCAAGCCTTGTAATAGTTATTAGGAACTTTATTTACTTTCTGCATTTTATTAAAAAACGGGTCTTTGTTAATTTGGCGATGTATAGACCCGCGCCTTGTAATAGCGTAGGACTTTATTTTCCGTACTTTAATTTCCGCACCTTTAAACTGCTAATCACATGAAAGAATGAATGGCCCAAAATAAAATCAAAGCGTAGCTCACCCAATACATGATCAAGACAAATATTAACTGAAAACAATACACAAAATCACACACCACTCTTAGGGTACGCCTCACTGTTGCCTTGCCCCTCGAAACGTGGTCGTCGAGTATAGGACGTTTTAGTAAGTCCTTATGTCCATGCCCCATGGCATAAGGGTAGCTTCTAAGGTGTCCTGCTATTGCTCCGGTGACCGCACTGTTGCCTTCCCCCTCGAAACGTGGTCGTCGAGTATAGGACGTTTTAGTAAGTCCTTATGTCCATGACATGATCCAGTTTCCTCGAAACGGTTGCCTCGAATTAAAAGATCAATGGCATAAGGGTAGCTTCTAAGGTGTCCTACTGTTGCTCTGGTGACCACACTGTCCCTACAAACAAATTGACCCGAACACCTCCAACGGTGGTGCTACCTACCTCTCAATGGTGGGATGGCACTACCTTAAGGACATTTACACAGCCTAGTTCCTTAGGGTAGGTAGATGACTCGTAGATACTTGCTCTAATTCAAAACAAAACAAATCAAAACTCTTTTCACACCGACACTTTCCAAAAGCTTTCAAAAACAATTTTTTCAAACACTCTTGAGGACTGATACAAGAGTCGATCTGAAATCTTTAAACGAAACTTTTTCAAACCCACT
Organism: Vicia faba; assembly: GCA_948472305.1. Classification (NCBI taxonomy): domain Eukaryota; kingdom Viridiplantae; phylum Streptophyta; class Magnoliopsida; order Fabales; family Fabaceae; genus Vicia; species Vicia faba. The sequence continues at coordinate 1,751,313,105 of OX451736.1, read as the reverse complement.
CACACTTGAAAAGCAAACACTTTTGAAAACACAAATGAGCAAGTATCTAAGAGCCCATGGATAACCATGGATAGAAAGGGTGCTAACACCTTCCCTTTCTATAAATCTACCTCCCGAACCCGAGAAACTATCTCATAAGGGATTTTTCTGTGCTTTTGTCCTTTCCTTGTTGGAGAAAATAAAAGACGGTGGCGACTCTTGCTTCCGCGACATTTCGCGAACCAGCGTTAAACAGTCAGTTCCAGATCCACCGATCAAAGAACTGGCGACTCTGCTGGGGATATTCTTATAAAGTGAGGTGTACCTTAGGATAGTTCATAACTGTGTTTTCAATTGCTTTGATTTGTGTGCTTTATTATTATGGGACTGTCTTGGGAGTTCTATAGATCCTAACTCGGATCTGGGGATACCTTCTTAGAAAGTAGCAACAAGGCTGTGAGGGAACTGTGCGGGGTATACCGACATGGTTGAAACAGTCTGCTACGTTGATGTGGCACTTTGGAGTGTACTGGTAACCCTTGAGTTCAGTCAAGGAGAGTACGGGGCCTCCGCGTGGTGTCGTGAAGCATCAACTGATCTTAGGAACCTTAATTGAACCATCTTGGCCTCTTTAGGGTAGTGAGATAACTGACTTTGGTGCAGTCCGAGGTTGGTTGATACTCGATACTACACTCAATTGAGGGTTGTTTTCTTGGAATATTTTGGTCGCCAGTTCAGTGGCTAAATCGAAACGATGAACAATGAAAGCAATCCAATGATATTGGGACCCTTAGAACCCGGTTACTTCTGATAGGACAGGTCTGAGCCCACCAACTTCAAGAGGGTAATACCTAGACCCCATGCTGGCCTAAACTCTAAGGGCTGTGGTGTGACTTGTGTGCTTTCATACTTGACTACTTGCATGCTTGTTATATGACACTTGAGTTTCTTGCAGGTTTTGCTTACAGTCCTTAATTGGGACTCATAACAGGGTTTACCTACATTACCCCATACATAGCATAACATCATACCATTGCATACATCTCGCATAAGGACTAATCCGTTTCAAGGATCTCAAGGGCTTGTGATGCAGGTCATGATGAATCAGAATGTCTAGCAAGGGGCAAAGGGGATTTATTTTCCTCTAGCCAGGTTGATGATCTGAGTCATAGGCTATGACCCACTTGACATGGTGAGCCTTGACTCTTGAAGAAGGTTCCCCTAACCAAGGTTGTTTGGAAATCAAAACCAGACATGATGACTAAAGTCAGGGGCTATGACCCACTTGATATGGTGAGCCTTGACTCCTGAAGAAGGACTCTCAACAACATGAAGTTCCTTCAATCAAGATACAATTCTAACAAATTTCTTGTTTACCCCGCGAGATCCTTGAAAACATTGCATGCATACATACACATCATTGCATAACAGGTATCCTTGGTACATGTCACTTACCTTCTTCGCTGTTTATTTCAACAATGGCTTCCCAACAAGATAACCAGGATCTTCAGACTCAGGAGACTCAGTTCAGGGAGATCTTCCTAAGCCTATCCAAGGGGCAGGAAGAGCTGACAACACTTCTCATGGGGACTTTGGTCAGGAACAGTGCTGAGGATGATAAGGACGAACGGCTGAAACATCTGCAAGCTGAGGTGGATGCAATGAGAGCCCAGATGCTGGGGCAGGTGACTATCATTCAAGGCTTAACTCAAAGGCAAGAAGAGCTCGAGGTTCACGTCAACCAACTGCTTCGGGGTAACCAACTAGGGCAAACATCTAGGGTTGAAGAGCCAGTCATCATTCAACCACCTTTGAGACAAGAAGACAAGGGAAGAGCTCCTCAAATGGCTTCAGTGTCACAAATTCAATATCAACCTCACCAGCTTCAGCCAGACAAGCCCAAAAGGAAATTCACCAAGCTCAACGTGTCGCTACCTCAAGCTTTACAACAACTGTTGAGATTGAATTTGGTAACTCTAAGGGACCCTCCTAGGAATCCCAACAGGACACCTTCAAGGTATAACCCCAACGCCCGCTGCGCTTATCATTCTGACAGCCCGGGGCATGCTACAAATGATTGTTGGACCTTGAAGAACAAGATCCAGGACCTGATTGATGAAGGAGCTGTGGAATTCACCCAAGATGGCCAGGCTGAGTTCTTCTACTATCCCTGCAAGACTCACCATTCAAAGTGACGAGCCCTGAGATTGAAATTTTTTTTTGTACATTCGAATGTTCAAGTTGTATTTTTCTTTGATTATTCAAACATTTATTCATGTCAAACGTTGTTATTTCATTAATGCATTATACATGTTTGTTTTGAAGAAATTATTTCGTATTCATTATATGCAAACTGTTTTCATATTTTTTGTGATGATCAACTATAAATTAACAATTCTAAGCCTCTTAAGGGAGGATGACGAAAACGATACCACAATCTACAGTATGCTTTTGAACAGACCCCGCTGATGAGGTACAGGCATTGTTTCAATCCCTAAACACTGGAGTTATAAGGAAGATAATCCCTCGTCAACCCCTCTGAGCCAAAGAAGTAGGAGTTTTTCTTTTCGAAAATTAAAACCCTTAATCATAACCTGGGGCAGGGTAGTTCTCTCAGTTGGTCCAAGTGCACAACGAATGGCACCAAAGAAGTCTTCACAAAACAAAAGACAGTGATGGTTCCGAATAATCATAAGGATAGGTAGTCATTATATCTCAAAAATAAAAACCCAATAAGTCAAAACCTATGAAGGAGACTTACAAAACTGGGGCATCCCGCTGACTGTAATCGCAAAAGAAACAGTTCAGGCAAAATTTAGGGATAGCAAAATCAAAAAGAAAGAGGTCATACAAACCCTCAACAAAAAACAAAAATGACTGCCTATTCAAAATAAACTATCAACATCCGAACCATCACTGGTATATCAGGACAAAGACTCAAACAAAGTCTAACGCACGATCAACTGAGTTTAGGTTTGAAGAACATCACGAAGAGCGGGTGGGTACAAATAATTTGAGCCTTTATCCTTTGTTTCTTAAACCACGAACCATGCCACGTTATAACCCTTAAAAGTCCTAGCTGAAGCATGGGTTAGTTCGAAAGCATACTATTACGAAAGGTATCCTGACTCCTTAAGGCTTACGGTAAATACGGAGTTGACATCACGTTTTACAAACATTCACTTGTTTTATGAAAAAGAATGCATTTTCAAAATCTTCAAGACAGACATAAGCTTTGCATTTTTGATATAACATTGTTTGCATATGACTATTTGTTTGAACAGCAGGGAAATTCGCACGATGAATACCTAGTGAACAAAAGCACTTCCAATCAAGGGGCAGACGTGATTATTGTCCATCATCTGGGGCAATTAAGTCAAGATTCAGAGAATCTCTCAAATGCCTAACAGCATGGGGCAAATCTCCGCCTGAGTCACCTGGGGCATTGGACGTGAATTCCAGCTATGAATCTTGCCTGATCAAACGAAGATCTTCTGGTGGTATGGCAACACAATGCTACCAACAGGGGCACCTCCCTACATTCTGAGAGCGCGGACATAGTCGAAAAAATACTACGCATAATAAAAGACCCGCTAGGTTGACATACCTAGGAAAAAATAAGGGCCTCCCGGCGAACCAAAAGGGTTCGGGCAAAATAAGGGATGAAATGAAAAAAAAATCTGTACACCCGGCAAGTCGAAAACCTGAAAAGGCGGCTTGGGCAAAAATGGGTATCCCGGTGGACTGAAAACCCGAAAGGGCGGTCCAGGCAAAAGTTAGGGATCAAAGCGTACGACTATGTCCCGGCATCTCGTCACTTGCCTACCAAAAGAAGATTTGTCAATCGGCAGTCACCAAGCACCTCCATAGGTATCTTCTTCCCTCACCTCAGAAACAGGGGCAATAATGAGTTGTTCAGGCGATCCAGTTTCTCTGTCAACCAAAGTACCAAGGAAAGGTCAATCAAAAGATGATTACCATCTACCTTTACAGCTTCAGATCAACACTGGTAACAAGCCAGGAAAATTCTGTGGACGACTGATCGTGGGTTAATATCCGAAACCAAACAGGACAATTATCTACTTGATCATCCTCAGGCAACCCTACACCGGTTCCTTTTCTTTCAGAAGAAGTCTTACACGGGCTCATCAACAGGAAACCCTACACCGGTTCCTTCTCAACCTCAGATGTAGTTTTACACGAACTCATCATCAGGCAACCCTACACCGGTCCCTTCTCAAACTCAGATGTAGTTTTACACGAACTCATCATCAGGCAACCCTACACCGGTTCCTTCTCAATTTTCAGATGAAGTCTTACACAGACTTATCATCAAAGTAACCCTACACCGGTTCCTTTTCTTTCAGAAGAAGTCTTACACGGACTTATCTTAAGATGACCTTACCCCGGTTCATCTAGAAGTTTTACACGAACTTATCCTGCAGTAACCTTACCCCGGTTCCTCCAGAAGTCTTACACGGACTTATCTCAAGATGACCTTACCCCGGTTCATCCAGAAGTTTTACACGAACTTATCCTGCAGTAACCTTACCCCAGTTCCTCCAGAAGTCTTACACGGACTTATCTTAAGATGACCTTACCCCGGTTCATCCAGAAGTTTTACACGAACTTATCCTGTAGTAACCTTACCCCGGTTCCTCCAGAAGTCTTACACGGACTTATCCCGAAGTAACCTTACCCCGGTTCCTCCAGAAGTTTTACACGGACTCGTCACCCAGAAACCCTACACAGGTTTCCTTCTCAATCCCAGACGTAGTTTTACACGGACTCGTCATCAGTAAACCCTACATAGGTTTCCTTCCCAGCTCTAGACGCGGTTTTACACGGACTCGTCACCAAAAGTAACCCTACACAGGTTCCTTCTCCATTTCAGATGCAGTCTTATACGGAATCATTATCAGTAAACCCTACACAGGTTTCCTCCCTCCAAAGATGCAGTTGTACATGAGCTCATCATCAGGCCTCCACCAGTATCTTCTCCCACAGAAACAGGGGCAGTAATGAGTTGTCTAAGCAATCTAGTTTCTCTATCCATCAAGGTACCAAGATATCTTAAGTCCCCAGAGAGTGAGCCAGCAAGTCAATACACTCTCCCCAAGCAGATTTATCCTATCAGCCTCAAGGAAATTGGGTATCCTCCAGCAAATCTCAACATTCCTCAGCGCAATATACGAACATTCCTAGCAAGCATCCCCAGCAGTCTTAATATAAGATTGTTCCCCGGTGGAATATCAGACATTCAGTGGAGCCACTTCCTCAGTATATCTCAAAAATTTCCCCAGGAGAGTCCAATCTGAAGATTTCCCCCAGGAAAGTGGAATCCATCTCCCCAGCAGTAAGCTTATCCCCAGTAGATTCTGGAAGCTTATCCCCTACAGAGCACGAACGCGTCCCCCGGCTTTATTCAAACGTTATTCCCCTACCAGGATATAACTGGGTTATCCTCAGCCAAAAGCCACGGAAAGATCGTCCTCGGCGAAGTCTTCTCATCCCCAGCGGAGTCTATTAAAACTTCCAACATAGCAATGGTATCCCCAGCGAAGTTATCATCAACATCCCAGCAAAGTACCTCTCTTCCTGCAGAGTATTGTTCCCCAGCAAGATCGCTAGAGTAATTTTCTCCCCGCAGAGTAATCCATTCGTCAAGTTTATTCCCCAACAGAGTCATCTTCTCCTACTGGTATTCTTGCAACCATCACTCCCCAGTGGAAACAAAAACTCTACATCAGCCCAGGATTTAACTTCCCGGCATCCGTCAAGGATTTATTTTCCTAAGACAAAAACATACATTCATAAACATCATATCTTCATACACTATAGCATGCACATGCGCATCATGAACATATAATCTCATCACGCATGTCATACATCATGACATTGCATGCAACTAACGTTTTGTCTTTTCAGGACAAAGGTTAATACCAAGATGATTACCATCAACGGTCGCAACTAAAGATACGATTCCTGTATCTCGCCAGGGTGTATCTGTTGACGACTGATTCCAGACCCGATTCCTGTATCTTGCCAGGGTGCGTCTGAAGAGTTCGAGGATCCGATTCCTGTATCTTGCCAGGGTGTATCTGTTGACGACTAGCATTACCAGACCCGATTCCTGTATCTTGCCAGGGTGCGTCTGAAGAGTTCGAGGATCCGATTCCTGTATCCTGCCAGGGTGTATCTATTGACGACTAGCATTACCAGACCTGATTCCTGTATCTTGCCAGGGTGCGTCTGAAGAGTTCGAAGATCTGATTCCTGTATCTTGCCAGGGTGTATCTGTTGACGACTAGCATTACCAGACCCGATTCCTGTATCTTGCCAGGGTGCGTCTGAAGAGTTCGAAGATCCGATTCATGTATCTTGCTAGGGTGTATCTGTTGACGACTAGCATTACCAGACCCGATTCATGTATCTTGCCAGGGTGCGTCTGAAGAGTTTGAGGATCCGATTCCTGTATCTTGCCAGGGTGTATCTGTTGACGACTAGCATTACCAGACCCGATTCCTGTATCTTGCCAGGGTGCGTCTGAAGAGTTTGAGGATCCGATTCCTGTATCTTGCCAGGGTGTATCTGTTGACGACTAGCATTACCAGACCTGATTCCTGTATCTTGCCAGGGTGCGTCTGAAGAGTTCGAAGATCCGATTCCTGTATCTTGCCAGGGTGTATCTGTTGACGACTGTATTCTCCGGACTCGATTCCTGTATCTCGCCAGGGCACGTCTGAAGAGTTTAAAGATTCGATTCCTGTAACCAACCAGGGCGCATCTACGTAATGAGCTTGAAGATCAACTCCTGTAACAGGCCAGGTAATTATCTTTCTTTTTCAGGTACGCAAGTTCTCGCTAAGGAAACTCTTACGCGATCGACAACCTCCAAATGGCATCTATAATCCCATTCCCACCATCACACTGCTAACATGCGAGCGCAAATTTCTGGGCACTCTAGTGTTCAATCATCTTCCACCTTCGGATCACGAAAGGCACGACAGCCAATCTACATCCTCAGGTTTAAGAAGATTGAACAGGGGCAACTGTTGTACCCCAAAATTTGTCCTCCCATATTCTTCAAGGTTTGCTAAGAGCATGCTTCAAAATCTCCCAAGGGTTGCACAGTCCAATTGCCTCCTAACAGTCAAAAATTAGGGTTTTGGTCCTGACAAAGAAATTGAAGTTTCCAAGGGTCCAATCAAGTCCCACATGCCTATAAACATTGTCAATCATCCTTATGCCAAGTTTCAAGACTCACAGCATCAAATTGCACAGTCAAAAACCCTAATTGCTTCACAGTCAACTGCAGGGGCAAAATGGTCATTTGACAGTCAAAAGTCCAAATTTTTGGTCAACATCTTATTTTGAAGCCACAAACATCATTTGATAAATTCTTGATCATGATTCTCAAAGCCTGGCTCAAAAAGTCTCAAGATGCAAAAGTTTCTATTTTTGGACAGTTGAAAAAGTCAACTGCAAATTGACCAGGGCATAACTTCCACATGGTTTATCAGAAAAATTCCATCCAAAGCTCATTTTGAAGATATTGACATTTCCTACAACTCATCTTCACACTTAAAGTCCAAGAAATGCTCTCACAAAAAGTTATCAATCTCAACATTATAGGTCATTTTCAAAAGTCAACAATAAGGCACTTTAAGTCAAAAACCATAACTTGAGATTGGTAAATAAAAATGACATGGTACCAAAGACATTGGTTAGAGGACTTCAATACCTTTCCAAAATTTCCAAGAACATGATCAAAGCTTAAAAATTGAGCAAGATATGCCTTGTGGAAGTTAGGAAATTTTTGGGAATTTTGAAAAGTCAACTTTTCTTCAAATGCCTCAAAATTGCTAATGGGCCTCAATTTCTTCCATGAATCATTACCCAAAGGCTATGCACGACCCATTAAGCTAAAAGGGAGTTATTTTCTTATTTTTAATTAATTAATTGAATTTTTAATCCTATTTATTCATTTAATTAAAATCAATTATGAGAAAAATACTAAACCATGTTTTTCAAATCTTTTTGTGCATAGAATTCACTCAATATTTCGTGCACCATTCAATAAGGAAAGATTCAATATGATTGGCAAAGATTGGCATAAAAAAGGATTGAAAAAGATTGGAAAAAAGATATGGAAGATCAAATATTCAAAAGCATTGAATCAAGGGTTTTGGGCTTGGTTTTTTAACCTAAATTGCTTCAGATACATAAGCACAAGTTAACCTAATCCTAAGGGGGACGAAAAATTGCTCAGGAGGCTGCCTACCAATTTGCAAAAGTTGATTAAAAATTGAAATCTGAAAACATAGTTGCAGTGTGATTCAAAGCTCAAAAAGTATTCCAAACGCTTACTGGGACCTTCCTGAACGTGTCTCAATACCTTTCCAGTCTCCATACATCCAGAAGTGGTAGAATGACATCGCCCTGTTCATGAAGTTTTTCACATTCGTATTTGAATTTACATGCATTTTCCATACGTTTTAATGTTTGATTTATACTAACATGAGTGTTCTGAAGCTAATGGCATGCTCTAATTGAATTAATACCACCTGTATCAAAAGTTACCATGAATGCATATTAGGGTTTCAGAAACTTTAAAAGAGGGGTTCATTCATCTGGAAAAATTGGACAATAAAACCTATGCCAATGGAATCGGGACATTCAGACGAAGCAAGTCCACACCTCGCGCTCTTTTTATGTTTGCTTATGCGCTAATTGTTATTTTCATACATTGCAGTTAGTGGGGGTTTAAAACCCCCGCTATTTGATATTATGTACAGGTGCAAAAGGAAGAAGAAGGCTAGCGTGGATGAACGTGATTGGACCATTCAAAAATTTAGCGCGTTTTGTTGTTTCAATGTGATCACCTTTGTTTTCATATATTATGTTTTTTGTCCATTCCATATACAACACGCGCGCATAGCTCAAATGGTTGGACGTGCATTTGGTAAACGCTGGGACCTGGGTTTGATTCCCAGGTCCCCTATTATATTTCATAATTTTGTCCATAACTTGCTTCTGTGCAGCGCCTCTTCCAAGGTCTATCATGCAACCCTATATCCAAGCCTGCCAAGTGTCCCAGGGCCTCAATCTGATGGCCATCACATGAATTCCACCATGCGCATTAGTCAACCACTCTGCACGCCAACGTTGAAAAGTCAAACAGGGCCTGATTCAATGGGCCTATTTGCTTCAACAAACCTCTCTTTGGGTTCAGACACCCCCAGGGTTTGCTCATTCTTTTAATTCTTTTTTTTCTTTCTTTTTTTTTCCTTCTTTTATTTGTCTTTTAATTAGTTGATTCCTTTAAATTACACAAAAATAATTTTCATAACGCAAAAAAATCAGAAATAAAAAAAAATAAAATATGTTTATTTAATATTTAATCCATTAATATTTTGGTAAATAAATTTTAATAATCAATTTAGTTGAATTTAGGGTTTTAATTTTAATTTTTTCTAAATAACTAAAATGTGTAAAAATTAGGTTTTTAGTATTTTTCCCTTTTTTCTTAATAAAATAATTTCCTCTTATTATTATTATTAATTATTAATTATCTTGTAAATAAATATGTCATTAAATAATTAGTGTAAATTAGGTTAAAACTTAAACATTTTTCTCTAATATTTAAAAATAATTTAGAATTAGGGTTTCATTTAATTTCTAATTTTAATTCTTTTTTTCTTTATTTCATAAAATACCAAAAAACCAAAAGTAACTTCTTTTCTTATTAAATCATTAATTAATTTTTAATTCCAATTTAATTTCTTTAAAGGGTCCAACGCCCTCGCATATTTGATTCTAATTTCTTTTTCGCGCGTTTGTTCTTATTTTTCTTTTAAATATTATGTAATTGTCCAAGCCTTGTAATAGTTATTAGGAACTTTATTTACTTTCTGCATTTTATTAAAAAACGGGTCTTTGTTAATTTGGCGATGTATAGACCCGCGCCTTGTAATAGCGTAGGACTTTATTTTCCGTACTTTAATTTCCGCACCTTTAAACTGCTAATCACATGAAAGAATGAATGGCCCAAAATAAAATCAAAGCGTAGCTCACCCAATACATGATCAAGACAAATATTAACTGAAAACAATACACAAAATCACACACCACTCTTAGGGTACGCCTCACTGTTGCCTTGCCCCTCGAAACGTGGTCGTCGAGTATAGGACGTTTTAGTAAGTCCTTATGTCCATGCCCCATGGCATAAGGGTAGCTTCTAAGGTGTCCTGCTATTGCTCTGGTGACCGCACTGTTGCCTTCCCCCTCGAAACGTGGTCGTCGAGTATAGGACGTTTTAGTAAGTCCTTATGTCCATGACATGATCCAGTTGCCTCGAAACGGTTGCCTCGAATTAAAAGATCAATGGCATAAGGGTAGCTTCTAAGGTGTCCTACTGTTGCTCTGGTGACCACACTGTCCCTACAAACGAATTGACCCGAACACCTCCAACGGTGGTGCTACCTACCTCTCAATGGTGGGATGGCACTACCTTAAGGACATTTACACAGCCTAATTCCTTAGGGTAGGTAGATGACTCGTAGATACTTGCTCTAATTCAAAACAAAACAAATCAAAACTCTTTTCACACCGACACTTTCCAAAAGCTTTCAAAAACAATTTTTTCAAACACTCTTGAGGACTGATACAAGAGTCGATCTGAAATCTTTAAACGAAACTTTTTCAAACCCACTCACACTTGAAAAGCAAACACTTTTGAAAACACAAATGAGCAAGTATCTAAGAGCCCATGGATAACCATGGATAGAAAGGGTGCTAACACCTTCCCTTTCTATAAATCTACCTCCCGAACCCGAGAAACTATCTCATAAGGAATTTTTCTGTGCTTTTGTCCTTTCCTTGTTGGAGAAAATAAAAGACGGTGGCGACTCTTGCTTCCGCGACATTTCGCGAACCAGCGTTAAACAGTCAGTTCCAGATCCACCGATCACAAGGTGTATATTGATGATATAGTCATCAAATCTATATCTGCAGAAACCCATTTGCATCATTTAAGCCAATCATTCGAACGAATGAGAAAACATGGCTTAAAGATGAACCCCCTTAAATGTGCATTTTTTGTGCAGGCTGGAGATTTCCTTGGATTTGTGGTTCATAAAAAAGGAATTGAGATCAACCAAAATAAAACCAAAGCCATAATGGAGACGAAAGCACCTACGTCAAAAAGGGAGCTGCAATCTTTGCTAGGGAAGATTAACTTTCTCAGAAGGTTCATTTCGAATCTGAGTGGAAGAACCCAAGCTTTCTCTCTGTTGCTTCGTTTGAAGCAAGGCCAAGCCTTCGAGTGGAACGAAGCCCATCAGGAGGAATTTGACAAGATAAAAAGATATCTCTCTCAGCCTCCCATCTTGTCTCCACCTTCATGGGGAAAGCCCATGAGATTGTACATATCTGCCTCTGAAGTTAGTATAGGTAGTATGTTAGCACAAGAAGATAGCAATGGCATCGAAAGAGCCATATACTATTTAAGTAGAGTATTGAATGATGCAGAGACTAGATATAGCAATATAGAAAAGCTATGTCTTTGTTTGTACTTTTCTTGTATGAAACTTAAGTATTATATAAAGCCTGTTGATGTTTATGTTTCATCTCATTTCGATGTTATTAAACACATGCTTTCGAAACCAATAATGCATAGTAGAGTTGGTAAATGGGCTTTAGCCTTAACAGAATATTCTTTGACTTTCATGCCTTTAAAAGCTGTGAAAGGCCAAGTGATTTCTGATTTCATTGTGGACCATTCACTGGTTGAACAGACTGTCATGAGTTACGTTGAAATGCAACCTTGGAAATTATACTTTGATGGTTTGACCCACAGGAATGGTAGTGGTGTTGGAGTCCTTATAATTTCTCCTGAAGGAATTCCAACAAAATTCAAGTATAAATTAGATGGTCCTCGTTGCTCGAACAAAGAAGCTGAGTACGAAGCGCTTATTGTGGGACTTGAAGCTTTGTTGGAATTGGGGGCAACTAGAGTCGAAATTAAAGGAGACTCAGAGTTAGTGGTCAAGCAAATAACAAAGGAGTACAAATGCATAAAGGAAAATCTGATGATATACTTCGTCATAGTTAACAGGCTACTTAGAAAATTTGAATACATGGATATTCAACATATACCAAGAATAGAAAACCAAGAAGCAAATGACTTAGCACAATTGGCTTCAGGTTATAAAGTTTCTGCCAAAAACTTTGAGGATTTGGTTGAATTAAGAGGTAGAGTTATGGCTACTAGATCCATACCATCAGATCTAGAGAGTATAAAATTGGGTTATGCTGAGAAACAGGGATTCGAAATACTAGCCATAGACACCTTATCAGATGCAGATTGGCGAAGTCCACTTGTGAGCTATTTAACAAATCCAACTTTGAATGTTGATAGGAAGATAAAATATAGAGCATTGTCATATGTCCTCATGGGAAACGAATTGTTCAAAAAGACCCAAGAAGGCGTATTACTGAAATGCCTAGGAGAAAGTGAGGCATACTTAGCATTGTCAAAAGTCCACAATGGGGCATGTGGGGCACATCAAGCAGGTCATAAAATGAAATGGTTGTTATTTCGATATGGCATGTATTGGCCCAGCATGCTCAAAGATTGTATAGACTTTGCTAAAGGGTGTGAAGAATGCCAGAAACATGCAGGGATTCAACATGCTCCTGCAAGTGAGTTACCTTCGATCATTAAACCATGGCCCTTCAGAGGATGGGCATTGGATTTAATAGGAGAAATAAATCCTGCTTCGTCTAAAGGACAGAAATATATCTTGGTAGGAATAGATTATTTTACCAAGTGGATCGAAGAAATACCATTAATAGTTGCTGATCAAGAGGCTATTATTGAGTTCATACAGAAACAAATTATCTATAGGTTCGGATTGCCAGAGAGCATAACCACAGATCAAGGTTCTGTGTTTACTGGTAGGAAGATGCAAGAGTTTGCTCAAGAAATGGGGTTTAAATTATTGACATCAACGCCATATTATGCTCAAGCAAATGGTCAGGTCGAAGCAGCTAATAAAGTGATAATAGGTGTGATCAGTGGATCTGGAACTGACTGTTTAACGCTGGTTCGCGAAATTTCGCGGAAGCAAGAGTCGCCACCGTCTTTTATTTTCTCCAAATGGAAAGGACAAAAGCACAAAAAAATTCCTTATAGAGATTGCTCTCGGTTCGGGAGGTAGATTATAGAAAGGGAAGGTGTTAGCACCCTTTCTATCCATGGTTATCCATGGGCTCTTAGATGCTTGCTCATTGTGTTTTCAAAAATGATTTGTTTGCTTTTCAAGTGTGGGTTTTAAAAAAGGTTTCTTTGAAAATTCCAGTTCGACTCTTGTATCGGTCCTCAAGAGTGTTTGAAAAGTTGCTTTCGAAAGCTTTTTTGAAAAGGTGTCGGTGTGAAAAGTATTTTTTTGATTTTGTTTTGAAATTAGAGCAAGTATCTAGAGTCGTCTACCTACCCTAAGGAATTCGTCTGTGTAAATGTCCTTAAAGTAGTGCCATCCCACCATTGAGAGGTAGGTAGCACTACCGTTGGAGGTGTTCGGGTCAATTCGAGGGTTCGGGACATGGTGATCACCGGAGCAATAGGAAGACACCTTAGAAGCTACCCTCATGCCATGTTCATGGACATGAGGACTTACTAAAACGTCCTCTACTCGACGATCACCTTTCGAGGGGCAAGGCAACAGTGAGGCGTAACCTAGGGGTGGTGTGTGATTTGTGTGTCATGTTTATTTATTTTTGTCTTATTCATGGATTGGTGATCTACGCGTTGCTTTTATTTTGACATTCATTCTTTCATGCGAATTATTAACAGTTTAAAAGGTGCGGAATTAAAAGTCCTACGCTATTACAAAGGCGCGGGTCCACATCGCCAAATTAATCCAGGACCCGATTTAAAATAAAATAAAAATGCGGAAAGGATAAACGTCTAATTAAGCTATTACATGGCTTTGGGAGAATTACATGAATATTCACAAAAAGAAATAAAAATGCGAAGAGAATTAAAGTCGGGAATGCGAGGGCGTTGGACCCTTTTAAAGAAATTGAATTAAAATTAATTAACTAAAATAAAAAGAAGAATTTTTTGGAGTTTTTTGTATTTATGGATTTAATGAGAATTAATGGAATTAAAACCTAATTCTAGCTATTTTTAATTTATTAAAAATGTTAAAGTTAAACCTAAAATCAACCTAATTATTTACATGGCAATTTATTTACAAAATAATAATTAATTATTAATAATGGTAAAAGAAAAGAAAAAAGAAAAAAGTGTTTAAAACCCTAATTCTACCTTTTTTTAATTATTTATTAAGAAAAAAACATTAAAATTAAACCTAGAGTTAAAACTAAATTAATTAATAAGATTTTTTTAAAAAAAAACATTAAATAAAATATATTTTTATTTTGTGACTTTCTGATTTTTTTATTATTTTTTATGTTAAAGAAAAAATTGATTTATGAATTAAACTAGAAAAGAAATAAAACAAATAAATAGAAAAGAATAAAAAAAGAAAGAAGAATTAATGCAAACCAATGGGGGTGTTGACCCCAATTTAGAGGTATCTGGCCAGCAATTAGGCCCATTTGATTCCTGGCCTTGTTGACTTCTGGTAATCACGTGTGGATTCGTTGACTGAATCATTCCATAGGCCTTAGATCTGGACCATTGGACTGATGCCATGGGACGTGTGGCAAGCCAAGTCATGAGGCTGCATGGTAGGCCTCAGGGAGCAAGCTACATAGAACCACGTTAAGAAGAAAAATATGGAAATAAGAAGGGGGACCTGGGGTTCGAACCCAGGTCCCAAGGCTTACCAATGCTATCCTCCACCAACTGAACCATTAACGCGCGTTGTACCTAGAATAACAAATAAACAATATAAAAGAAAATTGGTGTTAGTGACGTTACAACAGAAATCAGCGCGCCAATTCAAACTGTCCAACCATATCATGCCACATGATCTTCTTCTCCACTCGTTTGCATTTTTACCTGAAAAAAACAAACTAAATAGCGGGGGTTTTAAACCCCCACTAAATGATGAACATAAAAATAGCGAATAGGCCATCATGGTTCATAAATTAGGCGCGAGGTATGGAATCAAATGGTCATAAGCTTCTGGTTTCAATGGCGTGGGTTTCGTGTCTCAATTTTTCCTGAAGAGGAAAGCCCCAAATTTACAGTTACGAAACCCTAGCAAGCTTCAATGGTGAATTCGTGTATAGGGCACGAAACTTCAATTGAATGGTATGGTTAGCTTCAGAAGGATAAGACTAGTACAAAACAAGCGTTAGAAATCAAAATTATGGCATGAATGATGAAACACGATTATGCAAAAAATATGAAACAGTTTGACTTCTATGTACCAATTCTTGATGCTATGGGCGTGGAAAAGTATTCAGTCAGGTTCAATGATGTCTTAGGACGCTTTTGGGATCAATAGTGTCCTTTGAATCGTCCTCTAAAGCAGTTTTCAGTTTTTGATTTCTTTGACAAAAATGCAAACTTGATTTTTGAGATGGGGCGCAGCTTTCAGGTCCTCTCCATTAGGTTTTCATTCTGGCTTATGTATGGGATATATTAGGGTTGAATTTTGAGTCAAGAGATCCTTGCATTGATGTATGGAATATTTGATTTTCCATGAATATTTTTCAAATCTTTTCCATGTGATTTTGATGTCAATCATGGCCAAACCTTTCCAATTTTGTTGTGCACGAATCTTGAGTCTTTAAGGAGAGCAAATACTGCATAAAAAGATTCAAATGCATTGGTTTAGTATTTTTTCCATATTTTATTTAATTAAATGAATTAATTGTGATTAAAAATTCAAATAAATAATAAAAATGATGAAATAAATCCCCTTTGGGCCAAATGGTCGTGCATAGACTTTGAATGATGAATCTTGGAAGAAAATGTGGCCCATTAGCAATTTTGAGGCATTTGAAGTAAAGTTGACTTTTCAAAATTCCCAAAAATTTCCCAACTTCCACAAGGCATATCTTGCTCAATTTTTAAGCTTTGATCATGTTCTTGGACATTTTGGAAAGGTCTTTAAGTCCTATAACCAATTCCTTTGGTCCCATGTCATTTTGATTTACCAATCTCAAGTTATGGCCTTTGACTTAAAGTCCCTTTTTGTTGACTTTTGAAAATGACCTATAATGTTGAAATTGATAACTTTTTGTGAGAGCATTTCTTGGACTTGAAGTGTGAAGAGGAGTTGTAGGAAATGTCTTTCTCTTCAAAATGAGCTTTGGATGGAATTTTTCTGATGAACCATGTGGAAGTTATGCCTTGGTCAAGTTACAGTTGACCTTTTCAACTGTCCAAATATGGAAACTTTTGCATCTTGAGACTTTTTGAGCCATGCTTGTGGAATCATGGTCAAGACTTGACCAAATTATGTTTGTGACTTCAAAATGAGATGTTGACCAAAACTTTGGACTTTTGACTGTCAAATGACCATTTTTCCCATGCAGTTGACTGTTGAGCAATTAGGGTTTTTGACTGTGCAATTTTGTGCTGTAAGTCTTGAAACTTGACATGAGGATGCTTGATCGTGTTTGTAGGCATGTGGGACTTGATTGGACCCTTGGAAACTTCAATTACTTTGCCAAACCCAAAACCCTAGTTTTTGACTGTTAGGAGGCCCTTGAACTGTGCAACCCTTGGGGAGATTTTGAAGCATGCTCTTTGCAAATCTTGAAGAATATGGGAGGGCAAATTTTGGGGTACAACAGTTGCCCCTGTTCAATCTTCTTAGACCTAAGGATGCAGATTGGCTGACGTGCCTTTCGTAATCCGAAGGTGGAAGATGATTGAACACTAGAGTGCCCAGAAATTTGCGCTCACATAGTAGTGTGATGATGGGAATGGGCTTATAGATGCCATTTGGAGTTTGATGGATAGGATGATGGGCTTATAGATGCCATGCTGAGAAGTGATGGATGAGTGGATGGGCTTATAGATGCCATCTGGATATCGATCGCGCAAGAGTTTCCTTAGCGAGAACTTGCGTACCTGAAAAGAAAATGATTACCTGACCTGTTACAGGGGTTGGTCTTCAAACTCTTTGTATAGATGCGTCCTGACTGGTTACAGGAATTGAATCTGGAGCTTCAGAAGGTGATGAATGAACCAGGGATGGTTACTACCTCAACGGGACGGTGAGAGAACCTTGGACGATTACTACTTCAACAGGAACACTGAGAGAATCTTGAATGATTACAACCTCAACAGTAACGCTGAGAGAATCTAGGTGACTTCAACTGGATAAGAAACAGGGAGATCTTAGGGTCGATCTGACTGAACCAGAGAAGGCCTTTGACGGGATAAGAAACAGAAAAATCTTAGGGTCGATTTAACTGAACCGGTCAAGGTATTGAAATCTTCAACTGGATAAGAAACAGGGAGATCTTAGGGTCGATCTGACTGAACCAGAGAAGGCCTTTGCCTGGATCAGAAATAGAAAAATCTTAGGGTCGATTTAACTGAACCAGACAAGGTCTTGAAATCTTCAACTGGGTAAGAATCAGGGAGATCTTAGGGTCGATCTGACTGAACCAGAGAAGGCCTTTGACTGGATAAGAATCAGGAAAATCTTAGGGTCGATTTAACTGAACCGGACAAGGTCTTGAAATCTTCAACTGGGTAAGAATCAGGGAGATCTTAGGGTCGATCTGACTGAACCAGAGAAGGCCTTTGACTGGATAAGAATCAGGAAAATCTTAGGGTCGATTTAACTAAACCGGTCTAGGTCTTGGAATGTATCTGAGAACTTAACTGGATCTTTCCTGAAAGGTAAAGGTCAGTCATATGCAATGCGTGATATGGATCAAGCAGTGATGTTCTCAACGTAAATGAGATTTGTAAGATATGATGCTTATATGCATGCTGTAATGTATGAAAATGTGATGTTTATGAATGTATCTTTTCGTCTTAGGAAAATAAATCCTTGACGGGTGCCAGGAAGTCACTCCTGGGCTGATGTTGAAGAATAGATCTTTGCTTCCGCTGGGGATGATAGTTGCAAGAATACCGGTAGGAGAAGATAACTCCGTTGGGGAATAAACTTGACAAATGGATTACTCTGCAGGGAGAAAAGTACTCTAGCGATCTTGATGGGTAACAATACTCTGTGGGGAGAGAGGTACTTTGCTGAAATGTTGATGGTAACTTCGCTGGGGATACCATTGTTGTGTTGGAAGTGCTAACAGGCTTCACTGGGGATAAGAAGACTTTGTCGAGGACGCTCTTTCCGTGGCTTTTGGCTGAGGATAACCCAGTTATATCCTGGTAGGGACATAACTCTTTGAATGAAGCCGGGAGACGCGTTCGTGCTCTGCGGATGACAAGCTTCCAGAATCTACTGGGGATAAGCTTACTGCTTGGGGAGATGGATTCCAATTTTCCTGGGGAAACCGGATGGGACTCTCCTGGGGAAATTTTGAGATGCATTGGAAGTAACTCCACTGAATGTTTGATATACAGCCGGGGAACAATATTTGGGTCAAGACTGCCGGGGATGCTTGTTAAGAATACATATATACTCCGCTGGGGAATGTTGAGATCTGCGGGGGATACCCAACTTCCTTAAGGTTTGATAATATAGCTTGGGGAGAGTGCACTGACTTGCTGGCTCACTCTCTGGGGAATTAAGATGTCTGGTTACGTTCTTCAGTTGAACTTACCTTAATACCTTGGTGGATAGAGCAATTAGATCGTTTTAGACAACTCTTTATTGCCCCTGTTTCTAATGTTACCTGTAATTGATCCTTTGTTTCGTATACAAATATTCATGAGTTAGAAAATTATTGTCAATGCCTATATCACAAATTGAACCTTGGACGTTCTTCGCAAAACAAAACAGAAAAGAAAAAACAATTGGCAATTTTAACTGAAAAGTGATTTTTGTATTGATTTTGAATTTGCCTGTAAAATAGGCGTTTGTGTACAAGAGGCTGACGTCCTAGTAAGAGAACGCCGCCGAACAAAAGAGTTTATACAAATTTGTACAAAGGAAAATAAAACAGCTGTGTGAAAAGAATGATCCCACTGGGTTCCAACTCTGCTATCGCCCTTATATCTTCGAGCGTCTCATCACTTGATGACCTTAGTTGAAGATGAAGCTGATTGATCGATGCCGTCTGAACTTGATGTAGATACCGGATTCTGGATGCAAGGTGATCTAATGAGACATAGTATTACGCTTTATCCCTAACTTTTGCCTGGACCGCCCTTTCGGGTTTTCAGTCCACCGGGATACCCATTTTTGCCCAAGCCGCCTTTTCAGGTTTTCAACTTGCCGGGTGTACAGATTTTTTTTCATTTCATCCCTTCATTTTGCCCGAACCCTTTTGGTTCGCCGGGAAGCCCTAATTTTTGCCTAGGTATGTCAACCTAGCGGGTCTTTTTTCATGCGTAGTATCTTTTTACTATGTCTGCATTGGCGGGGTGAGGAAGGTCGTCACCATCCATGGTGGTTAGAATCATGGCTCCTCCTGAGAACACATGTTTAACCACAAATGGCCCTTCGTACGTAGGGGTCCATTTGCCCCTTGGATCACTCTGAGGAAGGATGATTCGCTTGATTACCAGATCCCCAACTTGATATTCTTGTGGTCTGACCTTTTTGTTAAATGCCTTGATTATTCGTTTTTGGTACGTTTGACCATGACAGATAGCAGCAAGTCTCTTTTCGTCGATAAGGTTTAGCTGATCAAGTCGTGTCTGGATCCAATCATCTTCACTCAGATCTGCGTCCTTCATTATCCGGAGAGAGGGTATCTGCACTTCGATCGGTAAGACTGCCTCCATACCGTAGACCAAGGAAAAGGGAGTTGCCCCGGTTGACGTCCTGGCTGAGGTACGGTACCCATGTAGAGCAAACGGTAACATTTCGTGCCAATCTTTATAAGTCACTGTCATCTTCTGCACGATTTTCTTGATATTTTTATTCGCTGCTTCTACAGCCCCATTCATCTTCGGTCTGTAAGGAGAAGAGTTGTGGTGCTGTATCTTAAACTGCTCGCAGAGCTCAGTGATCATCTTGTTATTAAGATTGGTACCGTTGTCTGTAATGATTCTTTCAGGGACCCCGTAGCGACAGATCAGGTTATGCCGAATGAACCGTGCCACAATAGTCTTGGTTACCGTAGCGTAGGATGCTGCTTCAACCCACTTCGTGAAGTAATCAATCGCTACCAGGATGAAGCGATGCCCGTTGGATGCCATAGGTTTAATCTCGCCGATCATGTCTATGCCCCACATTGCAAACGGCCAAGGTGCTGTCAAGACATTCAGAGGAACTGGGGGAACATGCACCTTGTCTGCATATATCTGGCACTTATGGCATGTCCGAGAATGTTGATAGCAGTCGGCTTCCATTGTGGACCAGAAATACCCTGCCCGCAGGATTTTCTTTGCCATAGTGTGTCCACTGGAATGTGTTCCGAAGGTCCCTTCATGTAGCTCTTCCATGATCTTTTCTGCTTCAGTTTTATCCACACAACGCAGTAAGGTCGAATCATGGTTTCGCTTATACAGGATGCCGTTGCTAAGGAAGAACTTCGCTGCGAACCTTCTCAGAAACTTCTTATCGTTGATAGATGCACCTTCAGGGTATTCCTGAGCTTCCAAATATCTCTTCACCTCGTGGTACCAAGGCTTCTCAGTCACCAATTCAGTTTCAAGATCGCAACAGTATGCCGGTTCGTCCAGTTTCCAGATGATGATCCGGGGAGCCTCATTGTCCCATTTGACCTTTAACATAGAAGACATCGTAGCTAACGCGTCCGCCAACTGATTCTCCTCTCTTGGGAAATGTTCAAAGGTTATCTCTGTGAAGTGGGGGATCAATGTCAACACACATTCTCTGTAAGGAATAAGATTCAGATGTTTCGTATCCCACTCTCCTTTGATCTGATTGATCACGAGAGCGGAATCTCCGAAGACACTCAGAAACTTGATCCTTAGGTCGATCGCTGCTTGGAGACCAATGATGCATGCCTCGTACTCCGCCATGTTATTGGTGCAGTTGAAACATAGCCGGGCAGTGAGTGGAGTATGAGTGCCCTGAGGGGATATGATCACAACGCCGATACCATTACCCAAAGTGTTGGAGGCTCCGTCAAAGTGCATGGACCATCGGGATCCTTCCTCAGGTCCTTCATCCGGTCCAGGTACTTCACAATCAGTCAATATCATGATGCTCTCGTCCGGAAACTCGAAGTTCATTGATTGATAGTCGTCTACTGCCTGATGTTCCAAGTGGTCTGCCAATACACTTCCCTTGATAGCTTTCTGAGTCGTGTACTGGATGTCGTATTCCGTCAAGATCATCTGCCATCTTGCTATTCTCCCAGACAGAGCAGGCTTTTCAAATATGTACTTTATAGGATCCATCTTTGAGATCAACAAGGTAGTATGAGTCAGCATATACTGTCTCAGCCGACGAGCAGCCCATACCAAAGCGCAGCAAGTTTTCTCGAGCAGTGAGTATCGGGTCTCACAGTCGGTAAACTTTTTGCTAAGGTAATAAATGGCATGCTCTTTTCGGCCATACTCGTCATGCTGCCCCAGCACACACCCCATTGAGTTGTCAAGCACTGTCAGGTATAGTATCAGAGGTCTCCCTTCAACCGGTGGCATAAGGATGGGTGGTTCTTGGAGATACTCTTTGATTCTGTCTAAAGCAGCCTGACATTCATCATTCCAACGTACTACCTGATCTTTCTTCAGCAGCTTGAAGATTGGCTCACAGGTGGCAGTTAGATGTGAGATGAACCGAGCAATGTAATTCAGGCGTCCTAAAAAACCTCTGACCTCTTTCTCTGTCTTAGGAACTGGCATCTCTTGAATAACTTTAACCTTGGCAGGGTCCACTTGAATACCCTTATCACTTACAACGAAGCCTAGCAACTTTCCAGATCTGACCCCGAAGGTGCACTTGTTCGGGTTCAACCTCAGCTTGTACAACTTCAGACGGACGAACAATTTCTGCAGATGATCAAGGTGTTCTTCCTCAGTCTGGGACCTTGCAATCATGTCGTCAACATACACTTTTATCTCATGATGGATCATGTCATGAAATAAAGCAACCATGGCACGTTGGTAGGTTGCCCCAGCATTTTTCAGTCCAAAAGGCATGACCTTGTAGCAGAAGGTGCCCCACTGAGTAACAAAGGTAGTCTTTTCCATGTCTTCAGGCGCCATCTTGATCTGATTGTAACCTGAAAAACCATCCATGAAAGAGAACACCTTATGCTGAGCAGTATTGTCAACAAGGACATCAATGTGAGGTAGGGGGAAGTCATCCTTGGGGCTGGCCCTGTTCAGATCCCTGTAGTCAACACACATCCTGACCTTTCCATCCTTCTTTGGTACTGGCACTACATTAGCAACCCACTGAGGGTAAGAAGTCACTGCAAGAAAACCGGCGTCAAACTGTTTCATAACCTCGGCTTTGATCTTCTCAGACATCTCTGGACGCATTCGGCGGACCTTTTGCTTAATCGGAGGGCAGTCTTCCTTAGTAGGCAAATGATGGACCACAATGTCGGTATCCAACCCGGGCATGTCTTTGTAGGACCAGGCAAATATCTCCACATAATCATGTAACATCTGAGTCAACCGTTGCTTCACGCTGAGCTCTAGGTCGGCGCCAATCTTTACCTCCTTCCTGTTCGTCTCAGTACCCAGATTTATTGTTTCCACTGGCTCTTCATGTGGTTGAATTGCCCTCTCTTCCTGGAGTAACAGTCTTGCAAGCTCGCCAGGCACTTCGCAATCATCTTCACCTTCGTCTTCGGCTAAGTTGATCGGATTTTCGAAGTCATAACTGGCAGTAGCAGAGTCGTTACCAGTGAGATCCAGAGTGGATTGAAACCTGTATGGGTGAGTGTGTGTAAATACAGCTGTTTTGCAATAGATAAAGAAAGGAAAGAAAGAAAAGGGAGCATAAGATTTGAAATGCGAGAAAACGTCCAAGATCTTTATTCATGATATATGAGATGACAATTAATATACCCTCACAAATGAAGCCAACGGTGCCTCGGGTAAGACACCGGGCCATAAAGTTTTAATCATTGTTTATTACAAATAACAAAACAAAGGAGTTTATTACTGCGTAACAAAAGTAACAGGAGTATGATCCTTAGCAATCCAATTGGTCAATCCGCCATCAGTCGTCGGGTAGATCCAGCTATTGAACTCTGACTCTCCCACTTCATCCTCATCCCCAACAGCATTCACTCATGGGTTGGTAATGAGCACAGGAGGTCTTCTGGCCTTTGCCTTGCGCATAGCCTTCTGACCCTCTGCAGTAAAACCCAGTCCAAACTTGTCAGTTTTTTGTGTAAAATCAGGGAGCCTGCCCCAGTTAGCACATTCACCTTTCTTGATCACAGCCTGGGCATCCTTCAAGGAAGCCATCTTCAAAGGAACATCCTCTTCGACCACTGTTTCTGCTGCTGCTAAAGTTGGAGGTACCTCTTCGAAATGCTGAAAGGGGGTTTCAATAAACTCCCCGTCCATCTCAATATACCTGAAGGAATTCAAATGGCTCACCATATACTCCTCCTCTCCCTGCACAGTGACAATCTTCCCTCTGACGGGGTACTTGAGTTTCTGGTGTAGGGTAGAGGTCACTGCCCCAGCTTTGTGGATCCAAGGTCGACCCAATAGACAAGAGTACGATGGACGGATATCCATCACATAGAAAGTAGAGTCGAATACTTGAGAACCCACACGAATAGGAATGTCTACCTCTCCATGAACCATCCTCTTAGAACCGTTGAAGGCTCTGACGATGATATTGCTAGGTTTCAACTCCAGGCCTTCACAATCCAAACGGTCTAAGGCCTTCTTGGGTAGCACATTTAGGGAAGAGCCAGTGTCTACTAACACATGCGCAAGAGTAGTGCCCCTGCATTCAATAGAGACATGAAGGGCATCATTGTGGTCCTTCCCCTTGGCAGTAAGGTCAGCATCTGAGAAACCCAAACCATTGTCCGCTGTCAAATTTGCTACGCAATCAGTAAACTGGACTGCAGATGTCTCCTGTGGCACATGGGCCGTCTTGAGAAATGAAATCAGGGCCTTAGCATGGGCCTCTGAGCATAGTAGTAAGGAGAACATAGAGATTTTGGAGGGTGTATGCCCCAGCTGCTCTACAACATTAAAGTCACTCTTCTTGATTATCTTCAGGATTTCCTCCATCTCTTGTTGGGAGGCCTCAGCATTCACGGATTTTGGCGCCTCCATCCGGGCAGGCTCATCTTCAATCCCTTTGCCCCGAGCATTAGATGACTCGACAGCAGGGGAAACAACTTGATCAGAAACGGGAACAGGTACACTTATAGGTGTTATAGTGAGGGGTCTTCGGATAGCAGGTGGCGCAATGTCAGGCGAGAAGAGCCTGCCACTGCGGGTAACTTTTGCTGGACCAGTGATATTGCTGATGCTGGTGCCAGTGTTGAACTCTTGCTTGATTCCATGTACATACACGTCTGCCCCATAGTGCCATGGGACAGCCTTATCAGATTCGTAGGGGAGAGGCCCCGGAACAGTAATAACAACGGGTGCGACAGTCATGATTTTAACCGGCTTCCTTGGGAGAGCCTTGATCGGATTATTAAAGATTGTAACAACAGAAACTTCTTCCACCGGAACAAACTGAACAGCAGTCTTCTTGAACATAATCTCTTTGCTGTCCATCAGGCCTTGGATGCCCAACTTCAGCAAAGGACAACCAGAAAGGGAAACAGCACAGAAAAGGCAACCCTCACTACAACCCGGAAATAAACCGGCCAGCAGTAGGTTCCTCTTAACAGTCATCAAGGGAGTAGCTACATCATTTACAGAAACGGCGTATACATCCTCATCAACGGCATTTACTCCATGCTGGGGCATAGGAGCAGTCACCACATTTGGCCTCTCGGGCGCTTCAAACTGTATTTCTTTTGCGTCAATAAGGTCTTGCACCTTATTCCTTAAGGCCCAGCAGTCATCAGTGGAATGCCCCGGGCTATCAGAGTGATAAGCACAGCAGGCATTTGGATTGTATTTCGGAGAGGCAGTATTCACAACTTTCGGGGCCTCCCTGACAGTCACTAAGTTGGTGGACAGCAACTGCGGCAAGATTTGTGATAGAGTCATACTCAGCCGGGTAAACTCTCTTCTGGGTCTTTCAGCCCTTTGAGGATTGGTTTGCCGAGGAGCGGCAGCAGGTTTAGCAATCATCATCGTGTTGACAGACTGGCGGCGCTCAGGTTTCTCTTGTCTTCTAGACCCATATACAGCACTGGCCTCCTTCTTAAAGGGCTTCTTCTCTGAATTTGGCGATGCACCCTTCTGAATTTTGCCAGACTTCATTCCAGCCTCTATTCTCTCTCCAGTCAGAATAAGATCGGTAAACCCTGCCGATGAGTTACCGATAAGATGGTTGGAAAATAGCCCAGATAGGGTCCCCAAGAACATGTCTACCAACTCCCGGTCAGTTAACGGAGGCTGCACTCTGCCAGCCAGATCCCTCCACTTCTGTGCATACTCTTTGAAACCTTCGCTTGACCCTAGCGACATACCCTGGAGTTGGGTACGTGTAGGGGCAAGGTCGGCATTATATTGATACTGCTTATAAAAAGCAGTAGCCAACTCCTCCCAGTTACGAACTTTGGTCCCATCCAGCTGATAGAACCATTCGAGATGAGTCCCCGAAATACTCTCCTGGAAGAAGTGGATCCATAAGTTCTTGTCCACTGTGTACGGTTGAATCTTCCGCACATAAGATCTGAGGTGTAGCTTGGGACAAGACGCCCCGTCTTACTTGGTGAAAGATGGTGCCTTAAACTTGTGAGGAATAATCACACCAGTAGATAAGCCCAAGTCTCCGAAATCCAGCCCAGGCACTTGTTGGATCTCCATAGCGTTCAGTCTGTCCTCCAACTGCTTGTACCGGTCTTCAGCAGGAGGATACTGTTCCTCATTGAAGTCAGTCTCGTTGTCAGAGACTACTGGACTAGGACCTTTTCCCCCTTGGGGACTGCTCTTGTCTACAGAAGAACCAGCCTCTTCATTCTGCAGGGTGTTGCCAAACCTTCGGCCCGAGTTGAAAAGAACAGTTCTCTTCTTTTTCTTCTTCTCCTTCTTCAGGAGCAAAGCCTTCAGCTCTTCTTGGCCCTGAGCCAAACCCATGATTAGTTCCTGAAATTGCGCGTTCTGCACCTGAAGAGCCTTGATAGACACCTCGGTTGATGATGAGTCAGGATTCATGATGCTGAAATAAACAGCGAAAAACGGTAAGCAACCTGAAAAGAAGAAAACCTGCTATGCACATGATGAATGGAATGCGTATGATTTATGTTTTCAAAGACAATCGGGAATCAACTTTGTAAACAAAAAGGAACACACTTCATTAGATTCAACTTTGAAAATTTAAATTGTTCAACAAGTTGCCCTTAGGCGTTACATAAATGGAAATACTGAAAAGGGAGATAAAACTGTAAAAGAAAATCCAGAGCTCTTCATTGATCCCATGGTCTCCTCTTCTCAGTACGAATGTAAGCATTCAGAGCTCGCTCATTCTCCAACTGCTTTGTCAGCTTCTGGATCTTCAATTCCTGTTCATTGAACTTCTCCCGATACGAATCCCGTTCTTCTCGCAGTTGCGACCAAGACCTCTTTAATGTCTCATAATCAGTAGGTATCTGAGGAGGGAGGACAGTCGGAGGAGCCCCATCTTTGTCAGGATGCTCAAGAATGATGGGTCTGACAGCTTCGTATGGCATACCTAACTTCTGAGCACGGATGCGAACCCATTTGTAGTAGGCTTCCATAGGTAGAGAAGTCTTTGGCCCCAACTCTTGTGGGTCAGCTTTATGAACTCTGTCCCAAGCCTTGATGAACCTACGACGCAGCTCGTCACTATCCACCTGAAACTCAAAACTGATGTGAGGCACCAACATCTCATGAGGCCCTGCTCTTCTGGCCCTTCCAAACTGACGGAGAGCTAGACATGGATTGTAAGAGATTCCTCCTTGAGTACCAATCAAAGGAACATTAGGGTATTCTCCGCAACGATCAATAACAGCTACCTCATCCAAGCCTCTGAAAGTCCAAATGATGTCCTTATTAGTGAGAGACATTAACCTATGAGCCCAACCTCTTCCTTCTTGGTTCTTCAGCACGAACTTAGGGAGGTGCGAAATAAACCACCTCACCAACAAAGGGATACAACACCATAGGGTTCCTCGTCTTCGGGTAGTACGAGCATAAAGTTGTTGCAGGATGTCACCCAAGAGAGTGGGCACAGGGTTCTGAGACATAAAGATCCTTATGGCAGTGACATTGATGAAGTTGTCAGGATTAGGAAACAAGACTAGCCCATAGATTAAGAGAGCCAAGATGTCTTCATATGCCCTAAAGTCTAGGTCATTCCAGAAACTGTTAGCTTTACCAATCAGAAACTTGGCCAAGAAACCCTTAACTCCGCTTCTAGTCACCCAGTTGTCCATTACTTCTTGATGGGTCAAAGGAAGAGCTGCAGCAACCTCCTCAAGCCTGAGGGTCTTTTCCCAACCAGTAAAGGGAGTCTGATCCAAGATAGGGATGCTAAGCAAATCAGAGAACTCTTCCAGGGTAGGGACCAGCTGGAAGTCTTGAAAGGTGAAGCACTGGTACAAAGGGTCATAGAACTGGGTCAGGACACTCATCAACTGTTGATCCCGCTTTGCAGTGACTAAACTGAGAAGAGAACCATGCCTCTGAATGAAGGAAGTGGTATTTGGAATTCTGCTAATCAACTCTTCAAGCAACTCGGGTGAGTGAACAAAGTTGAACCGGATAGTATTCCTTCGCACAGGTATCATGGTGTCCTACAAAACAGAGCAAAGGTGAAACCCTCTTGTCTTTGAAATGGTCAGTCCTTATGCAGGATGCATGCAATGCTCATGATGCTATGATGTTATGATAAAACACACCACAAATATTTACAAAGGCAAACATGGTAAGGCACACAAGTCACACAAGACAAACCCTTAAAGTTTAGGCCAACATGAGGTCTAGGTATTACCCTCTTTCAGTTTGTTGGTTCATACCTGTCCTATCAAAGTAAACGGGTTCTTAGAGGATCCCAATATCATTGACTACTCTCAATCGGTCATAACTCCAGCATCGCAATCTTTTCTTGCGGCCGGAACCATCACGAGAGTTTAGCCTCAATGGGCGTAGCATACTGCTACTGTTCTATTGGCCAAGTTGGGTCATTTAAGGTTCTAAGGTTGGTTGGTGCTTAATGACTCCTCAGAAGACCCATATTCTCCTCGTTGCGACACAAGGGATATCGGTACAGACCAAGGTGCCACACCAACGTAGCCACTATTTCACCCGTGTCGGTCTACGCCGGACAGGTCCCTCACAGCTTATGCTACCTAAACAGGGTATCCCCAGATCCGGGTTAGGATCTATGTAACTCCCATGCAACCCACAATTTTAAAGCAAGCAAGTCAATACAATTGAAAACACAGTTATGAACTACCCTAAGGTACACCTCACTTTAAGTTTATTCCCCAGCAGAGTCGCCAGTTCTGTGATCGGTGGATCTGGAACTGACTGTTTAACGCTGGTTCGCGAAATGTCGCGGAAGCAAGAGTCGCCACCGTCTTTTATTTTCTCCAAATGGAAAGGACAAAAGCACAGAAAAATTCCTTATAGAGATTGCTCTCGGTTCGGGAGGTAGATTATAGAAAGGGAAGGTGTTAGCACCCTTTCTATCCATGGTTATCCATGGGCTCTTAGATGCTTGCTCATTGTGTTTTCAAAAATGGTTTGTTTGCTTTTCAAGTGTGGGTTTTAAAAAAGGTTTCTTTGAAAATTCCAGTTCGACTCTTGTATCGGTCCTCAAGAGTGTTTGAAAAGTTGCTTTCGAAAGCTTTTTTGAAAAGGTGTCGGTGTGAAAAGTATTTTTTTGATTTTGTTTTGAAATTAGAGCAAGTATCTAGAGTCGTCTACCTACCCTAAGGAATTCGTCTGTGTAAATGTCCTTAAAGTAGTGCCATCCCACCATTGAGAGGTAGGTAGCACTACCGTTGGAGGTGTTCGGGTCAATTCGAGGGTTCGGGACATGGTGATCACCGGAGCAATAGGAAGACACCTTAGAAGCTACCCTCATGCCATGTTCATGGACATGAGGACTTACTAAAACATCCTCTACTCGACGATCACCTTTCGAGGGGCAAGGCAACAGTGAGGCGTAACCTAGGGGTGGTGTGTGATTTGTGTGTCATGTTTATTTATTTTTGTCTTATTCATGGATTGGTGATCTACGCGTTGCTTTTATTTTGACATTCATTCTTTCATGCAAATTATTAACAGTTTAAAAGGTGCGGAATTAAAAGTCCTACGCTATTACAAAGGCGCGGGTCCACATCGCCAAATTAATCCAGGACCCGATTTGAAATAAAATAAAAATGCGGAAAGGATAAACGTCTAATTAAGCTATTACATGGCTTTGGGAGAATTACATGAATATTCACAAAAAGAAATAAAAATGCGAAGAGAATTAAAGTCGGGAATGCGAGGGCGTTGGACCCTTTTAAAGAAATTGAATTAAAATTAATTAACTAAAATAAAAAGAAGAATTTTTTGGAGTTTTTTGTATTTATGGATTTAATGAGAATTAATGGAATTAAAACCTAATTCTAGCTATTTTTAATTTATTAAAAATGTTAAAGTTAAACCTAAAATCAACCTAATTATTTACATGGCAATTTATTTACAAAATAATAATTAATTATTAATAATGGTAAAAGAAAAGAAAAAAGAAAAAAGTGTTTAAAACCCTAATTCTACCCTTTTTTAATTATTTATTAAGAAAAAAACATTAAAATTAAACCTAGAGTTAAAACTAAATTAATTAATAAGATTTTTTAAAAAAAAACATTAAATAAAATATATTTTTATTTTGTGACTTTCTGATTTTTTTTATTATTTTTTATGTTAAAGAAAAAATTGATTTATGAATTAAACTAGAAAAGAAATAAAACAAATAAATAGAAAAGAATAAAAAAAGAAAGAAGAATTAATGCAAACCAATGGGGGTGTTGACCCCAATTTAGAGGTATCTGGCCAGCAATTAGGCCCATTTGATTCCTGGCCTTGTTGACTTCTGGTAATCACGTGTGGATTCGTTGACTGAATCATTCCATAGGCCTTAGATCTGGACCATTGGACTGATGCCATGGGACGTGTGGCAAGCCAAGTCATGAGGCTGCATGGTAGGCCTCAGGGAGCAAGCTACATAGAACCACGTTAAGAAGAAAAATATGGAAATAAGAAGGGGGACCTGGGGTTCGAACCCAGGTCCCAAGGCTTACCAATGCTATCCTCCACCAACTGAACCATTAACGCGCGTTGTACCTAGAATAACAAATAAACAATATAAAAGAAAATTGGTGTTAGTGACGTTAGAACAGAAATCAGCGCGCCAATTCAAACTGTCCAACCATATCATGCCACATGATCTTCTTCTCCACTCGTTTGCATTTTTACCTGAAAAAAACAAACTAAATAGCGGGGGTTTTAAACCCCCACTAAATGATGAACATAAAAATAGCGAATAGGCCATCGTGGTTCATAAATTAGGCGCGAGGTATGGAATCAAATGGTCATAAGCTTCTGGTTTCAATGGCGTGGGTTTCGTGTCTCAATTTTTCCTGAAGAGGAAAGCCCCAAATTTACAGTTACGAAACCCTAGCAAGCTTCAATGGTGAATTCGTGTATAGGGCACGAAACTTCAATTGAATGGTATGGTTAGATTCAGAAGGATAAGACTAGTACAAAACAAGCGTTAGAAATCAAAATTATGGCATGAATGATGAAACACGATTATGCAAAAAATATGAAACAGTTTGACTTCTATGTACCAATTCTTGATGCTATGGGCGTGGAAAAGTATTCAGTCAGGTTCAATGATGTCTTAGGAAGCTTTTGGGATCAATAGTTTCCTTTGAATCGTCCTCTAAAGCAGTTTTCAGTTTTTGATTTCTTTGACAAAAATGCAAACTTGGTTTTTGAGATGGGGCGCAGCTTTCAGGTCCTCTCCATTAGGTTTTCATTTTGGCTTATGTATGGGATAAATTAGGGTTGAATTTTGAGTCAAGAGATCCTTGCATTGATGTATGGAATATTTGATTTTCCATGAATATTTTTCAAATCTTTTCCATGTGATTTTGATGTCAATCATGGCCAAACCTTTCCAATTTTGTTGTGCATGAATCTTGAGTCTTTAAGGAGAGCAAATACTGCATAAAAAGATTCAAATGCATTGGTTTAGTATTTTTTCCATATTTTATTTAATTAAATGAATTAATTGTGATTAAAAATTCAAATAAATAATAAAAATGATGAAATAAATCCCCTTTGGGCCAAATGGTCGTGCATAGCCTTTGAATGATGAATCTTGGAAGAAAATGTGGCCCATTAGCAATTTTGAGGCATTTGAAGTAAAGTTGACTTTTCAAAATTCCCAAAAATTTCCCAACTTCCACAAGGCATATCTTGCTCAATTTTTAAGATTTGATCATGTTCTTGGACATTTTGGAAAGGTCTTTAAGTCCTATAACCAATTCCTTTGGTCCCATGTCATTTTGATTTACCAATATCAAGTTATGGCCTTTGACTTAAAGTCCTTTTTTGTTGACTTTTGAAAATGACCTATAATGTTGAAATTGATAACTTTTTGTGAGAGCATTTCTTGGACTTGAAGTGTGAAGAGGAGTTGTAGGAAATGTATTTCTCTTCAAAATGAGCTTTGGATGGAATTTTTCTGATGAACCATGTGGAAGTTATGCCTTAGTCAAGTTACAGTTGACCTTTTCAACTGTCCAAATATGGAAACTTTTGCATCTTGAGACTTTTTGAGCCATGCTTGTGGAATCATGGTCAAGACTTGACCAAATGATGTTTGTGACTTCAAAATGATATGTTGACCAAAACTTTGGACTTTTGACTTCAAATGACCATTTTGCCCCTGCAGTTGACTGTTGACCAATTAGGGTTTTTGACTGTGCAATTTTGTGCTGTAAGTCTTGAAAGTTGACATGAGGATGCTTGACCATGTTTGTAGGCATGTGGGACTTGATTGGACCCTTGGAAACTTCAATTACTTTGCCAAACCCAAAACCCTAGTTTTTGACTGTTAGGAGGCCCTTGAACTGTGCAACCCTTAGGGAGATTTTGAAGCATGCTCTTTGCAAATCTTGAAGAATATGGGAGGGCAAATTTTGGGGTACAACAATAGGGTTAATCAAGAAACATATTGGTAAAAAGCCAAGGAACTGGCACAAAACTTTGGACCAAATACTATGGGCCTGTAGAACATCTCCTAAAGAAGCTACTAACACCACGCCTTTCCAACTCACATTTGGTCATGATGCAGTTCTGCCAGTAGAAATTCATCTACAATCAGTTCGAATTCAAAGACAAAATGAAATTCCATCTGCATTATATTGGGAGATGATGATGAATGAGTTAGTTGAGTTGGACGAAGTTAGATTGCATGCATTGGAAATCCTGATGAGACAAAAGGAAAGGGTGGCCAGGGCATATAACAAAAGGGTGAAAGGAAAAGCATTCACTATTAATGACTTAGTCTGGAAAGTCATATTGCCCATGGACAAGAAAAATAAAACGTTAGGTAAATGGTCACCTCATTGGGAAGGACCTTTTCGAATAATAAAGATATTTTCAAACAATGCATATGAAATCGAAGAGTTGATGGATGATAAACGTGTCCTAAAGGTTAATGGGAAATATTTAAAGAAATATAAGCCACGCCTGCAGGAGACTCGAATAATAACAACGTAATCAAAATATCATAAAAATGCCAAAATGGTAATATGGGATTGCCAAAATGGCGTTGCTCGGATATTACAGACAAAAACCAAATTTCAAAACTAATTAAAACTAAGATTTAAAAATATACATTATTCATCAATCTATTAAAGGTACTTCGAAAGGACTCAAGCCTTTGTTGAGTAAAGCGCCTTGCTCCTTCTAGGGTAGCTACTTCTCCTTTAAGTTGTTCTGCTGCCTCCATTTCTGCAAGTCCTTTGTTGAGGAGCTCTTCGAAATGTTCACCAGCAGTATTGGTTTCGTAGGCCAATTGTTGTTGTTTAGCCTCCTTAACCTTTTGTTGAAGTTCGTGAATTTGGCTTTCCCAGAGAAGAATAGACTCAGCTCGAGCTTCATAGTCAGTTTTTACTTGTTTTAGATGCATGGCTTGATCTTCAGCTTCTTGAGAGAGCTTCGAAGCATGCTCATAAGCAGCGTCCATTGCAGTTCGTTTTTCTTGGACTTTTCTGGTAGCAAATTCATCTTGGAGAAGACACCCAGTCACGTTGTCTAGCAGAGATTGAAGATCGAACAAGATAGTGCTGACTGGCAAAGAGCAGGTAGCGAGGTTGACTTTTGTAAGTAGCTCCTTCATGGTATAGCAAGCTGTACTATCCTGTTTGAGCACTTCGAACAAATCCACATCAAGGATTGTTCTCCTAATTCTGTTAAGGAGTACAACTCTATCATCTGTGGGCAACGGATTGCTAGTCGAACTTGTACCAGCCCTAGCAAGAGGAATATCCCTTTGAGCTAGCTTCGCCTTCATGTACCCAATTGGGTCATTTCGTCTTAGGAGGGCTAGCTCCTCTTCAGTCATTTGAGATAGAGACGATTGGGGAAGTTCCATGCGCAAGGGAGTCACATCCATTTCGACTTCCATGGGTTTATTGGTCGCGTCACCGTCACCTTCACTCGTTTCCTGCTCATTGCCTTCTTCATTATCAACCAGATCCACCACTTCGATATCATATAGCATCTGACTCTGTTCCAGCAGTCGAACCATTGTTGGCATCTTCCTCCTCAGACCCTTCCTCTATAGATTCTTCGTTTCCTTGATCAGAATCAGCCTTCTCTCCTTCAGCGTGAATGTCCTTTGGATTCTCTTGAAGGGTCTCAAGAGGGGACTTTTGAAGAGAAGTTTTTTGTAAAGTCTCTGCAAATTCATGAAGCGTTGCTTCATTTGTTTCTTTCAGAGGGGGAGAAGTACTCTGGTCATCTTGCTGCTCTGAAGCCCCAGTAAGAACCGCCATGTTGGAGGATCCTTTGTTCTGCACCAGGTTACTGGAGTCCCCTTGAGGAGAAGAGTTGATGGGAGCAGCAGCCTTTGATGGAGAAGTCGAAGTGGTAAGAGCTGGGTTCAAAATGTCCTACAGAGGCAAAGAATACTAAGAGCATGCACCAAGGTAATGAATAATCATTTTGTTAAAAATTAGAGTTCAATTTACCTGTGGATTCTCAGAAGAGAGGTTGCTATCTATATGTTCCAACATTACGTTGGAGGTCGAAGGTGGATTTTTGGATTTAGTTGAGGGAGCAGCATCTCTGGAATCGAGTCCAGAGATACCAGTTGGTGCAGCACTTTTGGAAATTTCCTTCTTTTGCTTCTTCTTCGAAGCAGTTGGTGAATTCCCTCCAGCATTGGGATCCTTCCCATTAGTGTTTGTTTTTCTTTTCTTTGGAGTGGTTGGTGGGAGTTTGTTAGTCTGAAAAGATTTAAACATGAGTTAGATACAAATCATGAAACATTAGTGTATTCGAAACATCAAGGCTAATTGATTACCTGTGGAGTTGGAACAGTGGTTATTACTGGTGTTGTTGTTGTTGTTGCAGCAGTTGTTGTTGGTTTGGATAAAGTCACATTATCAATGGTTTCGACAGATGTTTGGGAGGCGCTTCCCTCTTTAGACTTTGAAGCATCAGTCTTTATCCTGATGGCTGAAAATCGAAACAATTAAGGCAAAAGTTAAAAATGTAGAAATTGAGAAACATTTGGGATTTTCCCAAGCATTCGCACCTGCGCCTTGATCAGATTTAATCGACATGGCAGAAAGGTCATAGCGAAGATGTCCTGGGAAATTGTGGAGCCAATGACGAGCCCATGTCACAGTCTCAGATGGCTTTGGTTTCTTTTGAATATATTTGAACATTTCTTTGCAAGTGAACCACCAAGGGTATGGAGGAAACCAAGCCAGAGCCAGTTCTGAGGTAGGCAATCTAGGAAATTTAGGTGGATGCATTTCGAATGCCAACCTATACCTATCCTCAGGTGACAACCCTGAAGGAAGTTTTAGCTTAGAAATTTTTTCTTTAAATTTTTCCTTCAAGGTCTCAGCCGCTTGATGCACAGTGGATTCCAAGTGTGTGGGATCATAAGTGGTTTCAAAATAATTTTGAAAAGCCCTAATCTCTTTGGCATGAGTGAACATAGCTTTCTTGGAGTGTACCTGCACATCGAACGCATCAGTTAGTTTCATTGAATAGAGAGGGTATCGAACATATAAGATTGGTAGAACTTTGTCCACCATTCCAGAAAACCCTTTGCTGTGAGGTGTGTAGGTTCGAAAGGTATTAGTTCAAAGTGGGCGAAGCCTTGATATTGTTCCTGTTGTAGTTTGGCTTCTCTTGCTTTGAAGGTTCGCCCAGAGGTGATGGCACTTTCTGTTTGGAACAGGGGTTCAGGGATTAGTTGGCACAGGCCAAATTGTCTAGAAACGAAGTTGGGTTGATAAGCAAAAAGGAAGATTTGATTCTTAGAGGGAGTAATTCGTGAGGAGATTAATCTGGGGAGCAAAAAGGCTTTCCATATATCTTGAATTTCTTTGCTTTTGATTGCTTCTGAGAGAGCCATGGTGAACCATGATGGTCCATGAGTCCTTGAAGCGAAGGGCGCCATGGTCTCTTCGAATTTGTGTCTCTTGGAGAAAATCATGATATAGTTGGAGAAGAGAACTTTGAAGTCATCTTTATCATCGTTTGGGGTAAGTCTTCGCAGCCTAGTACCTTCAATGATTATATCCGCTATCTCCGGATCTTGTTCAACAATAGTGTTAGCAGTTGATAGTGAAGGTTCAAACATGGCATTAAGCCATAACTGGAGTAACCAGAAGGGGCCAGCTAGCAGGATGTTTTTGGGAGTGTGGGATTTCAAACTCGAAACGGCTGATCTTAAACTTTCGTAAAGATCAACAAGTAACAGTTCGCTTAAACACACCCTCCGATTCTCATGTAAATCTCTAGCTAGAGGGATGAACCTGCTGGCTACCTGTAAGGACCTGCTGCAGAATACATACCTTGATAACCATAAGGTGAGGAAAGCAATGTGTTCCACATCCGACACACTATCTCCTTCAGTGTGGTAGTGGCTAATGAACTTTGAAAAGCTGGCTAATTTGACTTCGAAGTCAATAATGCTCGAGTGCTCTTCATTGTCAAGAATGTAGGTTTCTCCTACTAGTGACAAACCAGTAATGGCTGCTATGTCAAAAAAGGTGGGTGTAATCATTCCCCCAGGGAGATGGAAGGTGTTGTAGGTACTGTCCCAGAAATATAAGGACGCGAATAATAATGGATGGCTATAGGTGAAACCTAGTTTCGATAATTTAATCAAGTTGTAAATGCCTAGTTCCTCCCATTGCTGGGATTTCTTGGCTTCTACTTTGGTAAACCAGTTGTGGTAAGCTGTGTCAGAGGTGGGGCAGGATCGAAATGGTTTAAAGTTACTCTTCACATAATCTAGCACAAAAGGGTCCTTTGGGGAAACGATTGGAGTTTCCACGGTTGTTGAATTAGAAGACTCTCCTGTCTTAGGGATATCCATTTTATTAAACAAAGGCTTAAAATTATAACAAACAGGAAAGATTTTTCTAGTATCTTTTAAGATTTCAAAGACTGTAAGAGGACCCATTAAAGCAAACCTCTTGCCAGCGACGTTAGTGGGAATTAGTACCTGAGATGCGTAGAGCATTTCCTTCTCTTTGGAGATCATCTGAGGAATAAGCACAAATTGACCTTGATAGGTGCCAACCTTGCTTTCCATTGCGGTTCCTGTGTTCTTTCCTTTCTTTTTTGAAGCTTTTTTCAGTTGGGATGATGTTGTAGAAGACATTGTTGAAGTTTGTTGGAAGTTTTAGGGTTTCGGTGAGAAGAGAGGAAGAAAAGATTCAGAATGTGGAAAGAAAAATAAAAGACTAAGTTGATGGGTTTTTATAGTGTGGAAGTTTAAACATCCACTGAGTAAGATTGGGATACGTGGGATTCGTGGGTTGGATTGAGAAGGAGGTGGCGTAAAAGTTGATATTGGTAATAG
The DNA here is from genome assembly GCA_948472305.1 of Vicia faba. Lineage (NCBI taxonomy): Eukaryota > Viridiplantae > Streptophyta > Magnoliopsida > Fabales > Fabaceae > Vicia > Vicia faba. Next base: position 1,751,275,888 of record OX451736.1, on the reverse strand, counting down.
GCGTGATTAAATAATAATCATTGTTTTATAACTGCACCATGCTGTGAAGTACTAGTTCAAGACGGTTAAGGAATCTGAAAGGCGTCGTGATTGACGTGACTTGAGTCATATGCAATAAATGTTACGATTATTCAAAGGTCGCATCAAAATCTTGCATATATGTTTAAAATAAGTATTTCTCAAAGGATCAAAATACATATTTTAAAGGGGCATTTTGTTGGCTGAAGATTTTGATGATACTGTTCGAAGTGAAGCAAGTTGGATGTTTCGTTGGAATAAAGCAAGATGTCATGTTTCGAAATGGTAGAAGCAGTGCTTCGAATGGGCATGTCAAAACTCTGAGCTTCGAGTGACAGTTATAGGGATATATTCAAAAGAAGTCTCGAAGTGGTAACAAGGCTGTGTCCAAGAAATGAGTTCGAAACAAAGAGTGCCAAAACATTTGAAATTCAAACGCAAGTGGGGTGTTCGAAATTTAAAATATATGCGTTGGAGCATTCGAAGACGCGTGGAAGCTAGAGAGGGGGCATTGCTTTGCATGTTCTGAACGTGGCAGAATCTTATAGGCAAGACCGTTATGGTCGAAGTAGTATAAATAGAAGTCTTAGCGTTAGGATTTCGTGTGTCATATCTATTGTACAAAATTCAGTAAACATTCAAAATACCACATGGCTAGGGAAACGAATGCTCGAACAATGTACGTATGATAACACCAAATGTTTATGATTCAGCAAAACTCTTTACCATTTCCAGTTTATCCTCTATCTTCATGTCAATATCATTCAAAAGCTTTTACATTAAAATCTTTTTCATTCAAAGTCATCTACTGATTTATTGCATTTGAAAGTCTTTCTTTCTATTCCGAGTACTTTACATTTCAGAAATTCTTATACCTTTTATGCTGTTATTTTCATGCTTTTATCATTCGAATACCCTTTTCATCCAAAGTCATTTTACTGATTTCTTGCATTTAAACGCTTTCTTTCTATTTCGAATCTTTTACATTCCAGAAACGCTTTTACATTACATGCTTTTATACTTCGAAGTTATTTACTTGTCTTTTTGCAGTTTTACATGTCTTTACAATTGAACCTTTATTCATGCAATTTAGTTTCGCACGTATTTACTTGATCATGTCATTAGATCTTTAATAGAGTAATCGAAGTAAGTTGAACACCTACACAACATTCTAAATACCAACCATGAATATCAGTTCTACAATGAGAATTATCCAAACGACCAATACACCATAGGATCAATCTAGTCGATCCTGCAAGTTACCAGAGAGATTAAATAACAGTCATTAAGATTATTTGATAGTTTGGAGGACTAGCGGTTGTTTACCAAAAATAACTGTAAACAGTTGGTAGCTTCTATTGTGCCATTCATCTTAGGTCTGTATGGAGACGAGTTATGATGCTTGATCTTGAACTGCGTGTAGAGTTCAGTGGTCATGGCGTTGTTGAGGTTGGTACCATTATCAGTGATGATCCTCTTAGGGATACCATACCGGCATATGAGGTTATGCTTGATGAACCGGGCCACTATGTTTTTGGTAACTGAGGAAAATGAAGCTGCTTCAACCCACTTGGTAAAGTAGTCAATGGAGACAAGAATGAAACGATGTCCATTAGAGGTAATAGGCTTCATTTCTCCAATCATATCGATCCCCACACTGCAAAGGGCCAAGGGGCAGTCATGACATTCAAAGGGATTAGAGGCACATGAACCTTATCAGCATAAATTTAGCACTTATGGCAAGTCCTCGAGTGGGTATGACAATCAGTTTCCACGGTCGACCAATAGTAACCAGCTCCCAGAATCTTCTTGGCTATAATGTATCCATTGGAGTGAGTGCCAAAGATTGTGAGGGCAAAAGTTAAAGAACTGAGTTTTAATGCTTGCCAAAAACCTATCTGTGAAAATATATCATGCTTCAAACAAGTGCAAGTGAGAAACATTAAAAATAAGCCTTTTTCTTAAAACAGACTACATGAGCCGGCTCATGGAACCTTAGGTCGGCTCATGAGAAGAAGATTTTGGCTTGGAAACATCCCAGAAGGCGCACGCTTTCTCTATGGGTCGACTCATAGTTCTGGGAAAACATGATTCGGCGCATCAGACAATGAGTCGGCGCATAACTGAAGGAATTTCAACCTCTCTCGCTTGGGAAGGCGCACACCTTCTGTACACCCTGCATGAGCCAACGCATCGCTATATTGTCTCATTTTTCTGCTTTGCTGTTATATCATGGGAATCATTAACATATATATAGTTTGGTCTCTATTTTCCATAACAAGAACAAGAAAAAGTGAAAGATAGACACAAGAGCTCTCTTCATCTTCAACCTCTCATCAACCATCAACAACTACACACAATCATTTTTGTTGATCAAGTTTATGGGATTGTGTTGATAACGTCCGAATTGAAAGTGCAATTTCAGATTTGGGTAGAGATCTTTGTGGGTTTTTTCTTGAATAAAACCATTGGGGTTTTGTCCTCCAAAATTGGGGGTTTTTGTCACAAGTCTTTGCTTCATTGAATTCAGCCGAGCTAAGGGATTGGAAGACCGTGGGGTTTTCAATCGGGTAGCGGTAACCGGAGGATTGTGAAGAAGGATTTGGGGCCAATTTCTTGAGTTCAAAATCATTCAAGGTAGAAGAAGTTTTTTTCAAGATTTGGCATACTTGATTCATCTAGAATCAAGGGAAGAGGAGTGCAACATATAAGATTCATCAAGTGACTTCGAATTGTGGTGATTGTATCTTCTCTTACAAACTTTGCAAAATTAATTTCATATCCTAATTCTAGATTCTAGAATTGGGGGAAGAGTAGTCCACGCGAGGATGACAGGGTGAACTGCCTTAACAAACACTGTGTCCATTTTAGTTTTCTGCATTTTATTTCTATCTGCTTGAATTTGTGAGTTATCAATTCTTTCATTCATACAAAATAATTATAGTGACAAACTAAAACTTTACACCTCATATAAAATTCATTTAAATTGCTATAATCACTGCAATTTGAGTATAACCAAACCTTGTGTAGTACGTACACCAAGTGTTTGGTGAATTTACAACTCTCAAATTTGCTTTATCTTCTCCGCAACTAATTGGTAATAACTCACACCTTGTTAAAACTTGTTAAAGTGATTCATCATATTAAATTCTAGTGTGATTCTATTCTCATCATTTTCATTAAATTGGTTTGCATATCTGATCTTTCCAATACGTAAAGTTTAGACGATCAGATTTAGGATTGTAGCTCTCTGATAATTTTTTTTATAAAAAGCAAAAAATTTCAAAGGGATCTATTCAACCCCCCCCCCCCCCCCCCCCTTCTAGATCCGTCACATCGTCTAACAAAGATGCCTTCGTACATGTCCTCCATAATCTTCTATGCTTCCTTCTTGTCCATACAACAAAGCAGGGTTGTATCATGGTTGCGCTTGTATAAAATACCATTGCTCAGGAAGAACTTTGAAGAGAACCTCCATAGGAATTTCGTATCATTGATTGATTCCCCTTCAGGATATTCTTGAGCTTCAAGATATCTTTTCACTTCGTGAAACCAAGGCTTCTCCTCTACTCCACCAGTGTCAATCTCATAGCAGTGTGCCGATTCGTCAAATCTTTCAAAAATAATTTTGGGAGCTTCGTTGTCCCACTTGACCTTGGACATAGATGACATGGTAGCTAAGGCATCTGCCAATTGATTCTCTTCTCTTGGGATATGTTCAAAGGTAATCTCTTCGAAGTATCGGATCAAGGTTAGGTCAAGTTCTTTGTAAGGGATAAGATTTGGATGTTTTGTATCCCACTCTCCTTTAACCTGACTGATTACCAAAGTTGAGTCTCCATATACACTTAAGAATTTGATTCTTAGGTCAATAGCAGCTTTAAGACCCAATATACACGCTTCGTACTCAGCCATATTGTTGGTACAGTCAAAGCAAAGTCTGACAGTGAAAGGCATATGGTAACCTTCAGGGGAAATGATCACAACACCAATTCCGTTACCCAGTGCGTTCGGAGCTCCACCAAAAACCATAGTCCATCGGGATCCATGCTCAGGTCCTTCATGCAGTCCAGGCTTTTCACAATCTATAATCATCATGATATTCTCGTCCGAGAATTCAAAGTTTATAGATTGGTAGTCATCCCTAGCTTGATGCGCCAAATGATCTGCCATTACACTTCCTTTTATTGCTTTTTAAGTAGTGTATTGAATGTCATATTCAGTTAAGATCATTTGCCATCGGGCTATCCTTCCGAGATAGTCCCACATCGATTTGTACTAAAGAGACATTAATGTTTATAACCAAGTCACACACATAGCTCAATGAATTGAAATTAGGTTGAATAAATGGGCTTCTCTTGAAACAGAAATGGGCTTAGACCCAAATGTGATATTTTAATAAATTTAAAATAATAATAAAATTAATAATATAAAAAAGACATAAAAAATATAATATTAAAAAAAGAAAAAAATAAATAAATTATAATTAATGCCACTTAAAATTTTAAAAATAATTTAAAAATAAAAAACCACGGGGACTGTCACGCAAATAAAATGATAGAATCTTAGATGCAATTTGACAATCAGGATCATATTGGAGGGAATTTAGATATTACAATGAGAATAAAAAAAAATTTCTTAAGGGGGGTAAATTGAAACACACTAATATGGCAGGAGTAGAAGGCATTTAACCCTATTTTTTTTAATCAACAAAATATTTATAAATATTTATAGTTATTAGTGATATTTTTAAATATTTATAGTTATTAAATATATTTGATTTATCATGTTGGTGATTTGTTATATATATATTTTTAAATATTTGTATTTATTAATAATTTTATAATAACAATTATATATCAACAACAACTAAACCTTATTGAATGATCTAAAAATGAATGTAACATACAAACGCACGAGTCTTCTACTAATAAATATTTAATATGATATCATATACTATAATTAAATATGTTAATATATTAAAACTAATTAGGAAAAGATAAAATAATTAGATAGAAAAGATAAAATAATAAAATGAAGAAAAAAAAAAGAAGAATAAGATGATGAAAAGAGTGAGAAGTGGAAAAAAAGTGAAAATTAAAAAAATATCAAATAGAAAACAATAGAATAATTAATATTAGAGCACAAGGGATACTTATCCATGATACAAAATTACTTCAATAAAAGAAAATCTAGAGAACTCATTCACCAAAGGGCATTTGGTAGCATTTGGTTAAAGTATGATGAATTAATTTATTTTAAATTTTTTATAAATGTAATTTTTTTTTAAAACAAAAGTATTATTAATAGTTTGCATACATGTTTTTTTTAATAGATAGAAAATAGATTAAAGAAATCTCACTTGGAAGAATAGCTTCCATTGTATATTTATGGTATCTTATTATTGAGGCCACGTTGGTGTATGCTTTATCTTTATTTGTTTATTTAGATTTTTGAATGGTACCCATTCTAATGTAAAGTAGTTTTATTGAACTTAGTGGTTGTCCAAAGCATAAAGTATTTTTTCCATCTAAACTTAGTAATTTAAGTATATATTTTCTTATCTACAGGTGATTTATGAGTATGCCTAGTATGTGTTCTTTGATTAGAGCCCATTAACTTTAAATATATAAAATAAATTTTGAGATACTTATTTGTTTTAAATAAAATCAATTTTATTTTTAGAATTAATTTTAAATTTTGATTTTAAAATTAATTATTAAAATCAAATTCATTGTTCAATTCATTTTACATAACATATTTAAATAAAATAATTTCATTTTCAATTTGTATTTAACAATAATCAATTGAATAAATTACACTCCATTTCTTAAGAGAAACTTGAATTAGGTACTCTTTCTCTCTATATAATCAATTGAATTATCTTAACATTAAAGATAAGTGTAATATACTTTAAGTATTTCTTAAAAAAGAGAAGTGTAATTTACCAAATTGGCACTACAAAAAAAATCTGCGATAAGCTACGATTAAAATCGCGATTAATATAAAATTAGGGCTGACAATAAACCGAATCAATTCGAAAATAGTTTGAAATTCAGTTTGACAATTAAATCGTTGAAATTGGTTTATGAATTAAATGAAATAGAATTAAAATTAAGTTCATTAATTAAATAAGCAGAACTTAAATTATACATGATTCAACTTGTTAGGTTCATGAGTTAACTCTATTATATACGAGATGAATTATATTATCTTTAAGAATATGCTTAAAGATTTGCTCCAACTCTTACCTCTATCTTTTCTTTTAATCTAACGGTTTTAATTGATAATTTATATTTTCAAGAGAACAAAATATTTCTAAAAATAATTATACAAAAAAAATGAACATCGTATAAATTTTAATCTTATAACTTTTATTTTATTTCTATATTTTTTATTTAAAGATATTAATTTAAAATGTCAAATATATAAATAAAAAATAGACTTAAAAAATGATTTTTAAGTCTTTGAAGAAAGTAAGTTGAACCTAATAAATTGAACTGAACTGTTCGTAAATTTCTAACGAATCGAATTTAAGCTGAAAAAAAGTTCATGACGAATTCAAACCTATATTTAAATTAAACCAATTCTTAATAAACCGAACCGAATTGAGATGAGTTTGAATCGACTTGACTTATTTTAAGCTTTAGTTGAGATTAGTTTGAGATTAACTACTATATATGTTGTAGCTTGGATTGGTCGGCTAATTATCTAGAATAAAATTTCCTAACAGAATTCAAACTAATTTTTTACAATTCATAGTTAAACCATAAGTAAATCGTAGCAAATAATCTGTGTATTTATGTTTCCAAACTATATAGCTGCAATATCGCCACAAAAATATCGCAGTAAATCTCAAGCTAATTAGGCTCAAATTTTAAAATTTCTAATCAAAACTAATTAGGCTATAAACTATAAAATTTATTTATTTCCATTTAACGTTATACTTAACTACTAGAAAATAAAAACAACTTAAAACCAATTTCATATATAATATATCTTCAATGACTAATCTATTAATCATTAAGATAACAATAAAACAATTTTACAAAACCAATAATATTAATCAATTACAAGAAACATATTTATCCTCATCTCAGAATATTCTAAAAGTATCTAGTGTTAACCATCATGATGCTTCAAAAGCATCTACAATTAGAGTTATTTTCATTATCTATACAATACTAAAAGACACAATAATAACTTGCTACATAACAAACAACAATAAGTCTTTAAAAGACAATAACAAAGGATTGACACAGCAGACCCATTTAAGACATGCTCCCACTGCAACGAAAATTAATAAAATGGCACTAGATTATATAAACAAAAATAAAAAACATGCTAACTTTCCTCTATAAAAGAAAGACTATTTAAGTCTTTTTACCATTATCATATTGCATTTGGTAATGTGAACTTGTCTAAATGTTCTGATTATAATGGAGAAAATTAAGGTACAACTAGTATATTATAAAAAAACTCAACTAAAGTACATACGTACTATATTATAACATTATAGGATAATTTAGATGTTATATTAATATGTAAATGTGGTTGAGTTGTTTGACTAATTATGGTAGCATATACTACTTATCAATGAGTGTTGATGATTGACATCTGGTTTCCCTTAGTTGGAGACGTTATGTGTAAGGCTTTCTTTATTCTCTCGTTCATTAAATAATATGGAGGTTGAGTTGAATGCATTTTTTAACATAAATTTACAAAGTCCTTTGATTACTTTTGGACATAAATTTACAAAGTCCTTTGATTACTTTTGGACATAAATTTACAAAGTCCCTTGATTGTTTAAGGAAACAAGATATCCTCATTGGGCACATGAAATCTCTATCACGTGGGCTACAACCAATCAAAACCATGAGTTTCCAAAGACCTGTTCATGCTAAATTATAATAGTATAAAAATAGGGTAAGTGTTTCGATTTAACTATAGTAAGGGATGAGATTTCTTTTTTTCAAAATTAGAAAAGACATGTGAAATATGAAGTAATGTCTAGTTTTAATAGATTTGTATTTTTGATGGATGGAGAGTGAGACTGATATGTAAGATTAATATTCTAATGTTCAAGTTAGTGAGAGAATAATAAATATATGAGAGTGAGAATGATTTGGATACTTGAAATAACACACTTTTGTCTTTATATAATGAGAGCAGTTTAAATTGTCAGTGTGAGGTGAAACACGTTATGCGAGTAGTCGCTGGATATGATCAAACAATGATTATCACGTCTAGAGGGCGAAATCACATGTTTTTGGAGGAATGATGGATCATGTGCTCTAAGTGCTTTGCTGCTTGACGACACTTTTGGGCAATGTCACTTTGGGCGTTGCAAACGACACATAACATTTGCCCCTAAGCCCTTGTCCATATTTTACAAGACGAGGATTTGTCGTGTACGCCCCTAAGCCCGTTGCTTGGCAGAAGCAAACAAATATCCTTAATAGGACGTCACTTTCGTTGGGAACATATCTATTAAATATCTGTCTTATAATAAGTAACATTTCTTAGGAAGATTTTTGACGCGTGTCCCTACACTAATCAATAATGATTCCTCATCTACATAATGTTGGTGATTTTAGTATCACCAATGTATTTTAGTAGTAATGTGATTTACTAAAGGCCGATGCAATTATGTGTTAAGCTTGGAAATGAGTTAGGAAAGTGCGGAGTGCACGCTCGTCGAGCCAATGTATAATTGAATATGAATAATTGAAACGGGGTTCCAAGGGACGAAACCCCTGACAGGGTACGGGGCAGCGCCCCGTTGGGGTTCCAAGGGGCGAAGCCCCTGGCGGGGTGCAGGGTATATTTATAAAATAGAAATGATAATTAAATTATAAAAATAAATTATATCTTTTTAATAACTAAACATTGTTGTAAAGCAAAAAAACACTACATCATTATTTCTTGCAACAAATATTAAAATAACAAACAATTATTCCTTTAATAACATTACTTCTTTTATATATCCCTTTTCCATTAAAACAATAATCTTAATAATATTACTTTTCCTATTCTAAACAAGCATCTAATATAATGGATCTACAATTTGATGATCACACCCTCTTCTCTTTATTAACAACAACAAAACTTAAATGGGCTTTTAAGTTTCATCCCTCCTTTTTACTAACAGCAATTAACAGACTTAATATCTTAATTTCACTAGCAACTTAAACCCAGGCAGTTCTTAATAAATTAATAATTTACTAATTACTCCGGTGACTTTTTTTTTTATTTTCGAATTTCATGGGCCCATGGGCCAACATGCTTCGTGAATGAACTTATGAGTCTTTCTGATTTAGAAAGCCCCTATTAAAATACACCCTGTAGTCTTGGATAAAGATGGGCCATCGGATATTGTTGTACCATCTTTAATTGAATATTTCTTCAATTTTAATCTCGAGAAGTAAAATCATTGAGGTAGGAAAAATTTGGGGTACGACACTAGTGCATTGTGTTGTTTCTTCATATTTTCATTTTCTGTGTTGACATTATTCTTTAGAATGGAGATTCCATCGACCATGTGTTGTAAGGAAAAAGGGAGAAACTCATTAGGGTGGGTGGATCAAGAGATATTGGATACTGAGTCTACTTTCGTCTCTGAAGATTGTTTGGGCTGAGCTTTCATCGAGGTGGGACCTTCGTATGACTTAGGGGTGCTTGTTCTTGATGAATATAAAAGGGCGTGTAGCAAGTATGATGGGTTCATTATTCCTCTTCATGAGTGTCTATTTTATTTTATAGATTTTCGTCTTCCTTTCAATAATTTTGAGGTTAGCGTTCTTAACTACTTCTTATTTACTCATTCACAACTACATCTGAAGAGTTTGGCTTATGTTAAAGTCTTCCAATACTAGTGCGAATATAAGAAGAGTGTACTAACTTTGACGCTCTTCTTCCATCTCCTCAAAGCTCATCGTAGCTCGACTACTTTTGCAAAGGGCCATGGCTTGAGATTTCTTCGTCAATGCACTAGGATCTTTTATGTTTATTTGGATAATGTGAAGCCCTTTAAGGATCGATTTTTCTTGGTAACTCCTCTCAATGAAGAAGATAACGATAAAATATGCTCCATAAACCCTATTTCGCCTTACAAATGCTCGGGCATATTCTCTAAGTTCAAGTGCCAAAGCCACTTCTTGTTAGACTTCGAGTCTTATGTTTATAGAATGGATGTTTTGTCTCTAGAAAATGTTTTTCCTTAAGAGGCAACCAATGACTTTCTTTGAGGAAATAGGTTACAACAGGGTCGTCACCCCTTTCGATGCAGTATCAAAGTAACCAAAGTAGTTCATAGAGACACGCTTGCTGGTGGAAGCCTATTTGAAAGCTGCCCGTAAAATTTATTTTTGGTGAATGAGCTAGGGTATCTTCTCTATTTGAATATTTTTTTATGATTCCTTCTATAAATTTTCTATTCATGTCCTAAAGATAAAATGAAATGTGATAAAAAAAATGCAACAAATGAGGAGGAATCCATGGGCTATCCCTCTCCTGGCTGATGCTACCAATGTTCCTGCCACTGAAGGAGTTCTTGAAACGGGAGTCACTACTATGTTGGATATCCAAGACATGCCTAGTTCGGCACATTTGGAAGTCCAGTATTCATATGATCAGATTATGTTGGAGAATCCTTTGGGCTCGTCACGACCTGATGATGGAGAAATCGCTTGTTAAGTGCCCCCAACTTTCAGTGCGGTATTTAAGGAGGCTTGGCTCCGGAGGAGATTTTGCAGTGAATTCCAACCGGGTTTTCTCATATGATATGGATCCACCTTAGTCTTTGGACGCTTAAGAAGTTCTGGTCTTCTATCTCTAAATAAGATTGTTCCTATTTGTTAAACAAATTCGAAGAATCTTGTTAATAGGAGTTATCATACTTGACTTATTATACGCATCGAGCATCGTCTATCCTAGCCTTTGGTGTTGTTGGGTGAAGTGAAGCTTTCCTTCCCGACACTCTTAAAAGGGAAAAGTAAGTGGTTAAAAAAATTTGTCAATGCCCTTACCATAGAGCGAAATCAATATTTGGAAAAGTTAGTTGAGAAGCCTTTTGATTACTCCGACATGCTAGATGAGAAGGTGAAGTCACTCGTGAATGAAGTGACAAAGAAGAATGAAGCTTGTTTCTACCTAGTCATCACTATCTATGGCGAAGGCTACTCTTGCTGAAGCAAACCGAGAACTAGATCTTTCACACAAAAGGGTAGAAGTGCGTAAGGCATTTTTGACAGAGTCTTAAGAAGGTTGAGAGAATGCTAAAGACAACCTTCGTGAGAGGCGTCTTGAAAATGTTGCCATGGCCAAGGAGTACACAAAGTCAGTGAAGGAGAGTTATTATATTGCATACGACTCTTTTGAAATGCTTACAGCAAGTGGAACATTTTTATCTCATGGGAACTATCTTATGATAACAACCCTGTCTTAATTAGATGATAAAGGATATGAAGCCTATCTCCTTGGCATATTATCAATATTTTTTTGCTCTACTATGCTTGTACCTAGTGTGCTCGTACCTAGTATGCTTGTATCTTCAATGAATAAGTAAATCCAATGGTTCCTGCTTTACAATTTGTATGCTAATTTTTGTTACTTACCATTATTTTTACCTATTTATACGATATTGCTTTACGTACCAAGTTCATTTCTTTGGTACATAGCTTATTTTTTGAGATTGTGCTCGATGATTATTAGAAGTCTCTAGGGTCGTGCCCGACCAATGGTCGATACCCCTTTCATGCCTTTAGATAAAAACCTGGTTCAAGGTTAACATGATAGGAATATGTGGGGTTTTGATTACTTTCATTATATGCTTGGAGCGTTTATGACAACGCCCTAACATCATTGGTCGTGGGAAAGTCTTGCTTACACAATAAAGGTTACTTTTTCAACTTGTTGTATCAACCAACTTAATCAAAATTACTAGACAATTTAATAAGTTAAATGGGGAAGTCTTAAACTTACAAGGCACTCCTCACAAATGTAGGTCATAACCATTTATGATGCTCTTGATAATAATTATATTTCTTGACAATCCTCAGTGAGAACAAATTCATAATAAAACGTTTTTTTTTTAATTTATACAAATTGCATGATTAAAAAATTATTATTGTATAAAACTTAATAACAATAACCTCAAATAACATAAGCATGCTAAACGGATAATTTCAAATAAAATAAATATTAAATATTTATTTATACAAAAAAATGACAAACAAATTCTCATATACAACAAATAATTCTTTAAATAAATTATTTTAAAATCAAAAAAATCAACTCTAAAATCCAAAGTATCAAAAATTTAAATAATCAAATCTTTAGTTTTACCTTATAATTTTGAGTGATATTCAAAAGATTCAAAAAATTCCATAAATGATATATAATAACTAAATATATACATTAAACAAATTTGTATTTGTCTTATCTCTTCAAATCTAAATTCAGGTGCAAATTTTATGTGAATCAAATTGAAAAATAAACAAAAATAAAAAACCACATAAAATGATTTGATAATTAAAACTTTTTTTAATTCTAAATCAACAATCAAATCACTAAAATAAGATTTAAACTCAATATATATATAATTCAGGCGTCTCAAGAATCCTCTGACTTCCTTCTCAGTACGAGGAGCATGCATTTCTTGTATCGCTTTAACCTTGGCAGGATCAACCTCGATGCCTTTGTTGCTGAAAACAAGGCCTAGGAGTTTGCCGGACCGCACTCCGAATGTGCACTTGTTTAGATTCAACCTTAGTTTATACTCCTTCAATCTATCAAACAACTCTTGCAAATGATCAAGGTGCTCCTCTTCAGTTTGTGATCGGGCTATCATGTCATCTACATAGACCTCTATCTCATGATGTATCATATCATGAAACAAAGCTACCATGGCGCATTGATAGGTTGCCCCAGCATTCTTCAGTCCGAAGGGCATCACTTTGTAGCAGAATGTCCCCCACTGTGTGACAAATGTAGTTTTCTCCATGTCCTCAGGTGCCATTTTGATTTGGTTATAACCTGAGAATCCATCCATGAAGGAAAATACTTTGTGCTGGGCCGTATTGTCAACCGGGATATCGATGTGGGGAAGTGGAAAATCATCTTTAGGGCTGGCCTTATTCAAATCCCTATAGTCCACGCACATTCATACTTTGCCGTCTTTTTTAGGCACGGGAACAATGTTAGCAACCCATTGGGGATAGGAAGTGACAACCGAGAATCTAACATTGAATTGCTTCATGACTTCCGCTTTGATCTTCTCTGACATGTCAGGTCTCATGCGGCAGACTTTTTGTTTTACTGGTGGAAAGTCTTCTCTTGTGGGCAGACGATGTACCACGATGTCTGCATCAAGTCCTGGCATGTATTCATATGACCAGGAAAAGATCTCGACATAATCATGCAATAGCTGAATTAGACGCTCCTTGACACTCGGCTCTAGATTGGCACCCACATTGATTTCTTTCTTTTCCTCCTTGGTACCCAAGTTGATTGTATCCACCGATTCCTCATGAGGCTGAATAACTCTTTCCTCTTGTTGTAGTAGTCTGGCCAATTCCCCTGGTACTTCACAATCTTCCTCACCTTCGTCTTCGGCTTGGTAGATTAGATCTTCAGAGTCACTAAAGTCCATAGCAGTATCGTTACCCACGGTATCTGGAATGGAGGGGTACCTGCATTTGTGAGTGTGGGTGTGTGTAAGGGTATAGCCATCTTTAAACAATAAAATGTAAAAGAAAGACAATGAACACAAAAGGTTTGTATGTGAAAAAACGTCCATGATTCGTTGAATGTCATATGAAGATGAAATAAAAACCCTTACAAATGGACCATTGCGCCTCGGGTAAGACACAAGGTTTTAAATGTGCGAATTATTTGTGAATATTACAAGTCCAACAGAAATGTAAAAGATAAATTACTGAGAGATGAAAGTTATTGGGACAAAGTTTCTGGCTTCCCAATTGCGAAGTCCTCCGTTGTCAATAGGAAATATCCAATCCTCCAAGATGCCATATTCTTCACCATCTTCCATTGCGTTGACCTCTCGGTTGCTAATCTTCAAAGGTGGCCCTTCAGCACGGGCACGTCGCACAGCCTTCTGAGCACTTGAAGTAAACCCTAAGCCAAACTTGTCAGATTTATACGGAATGTCTGGAAGTTGCCCCCAGATGGTGCATCCACCCTCCTCTACTACTGCCTTGGCATCCTTTAGAGATGACATCCAAAGCGGAGGTCTTGTGATCTTGGGGATCTGGGATACCGTCTTGGTTACTGCTACCTCTTGAGAGACTTCTTCGAAATGTTAAAAAGGAGTTTCAATGAACTCGCCATCCAACTCCACATACCAGAAAGAATTTAGGTGGCTAATCATGTACTCTTCCTCTCCGTGGACAGTGATAATATTTCCATGGACCGGGTATTTCAGCATCTGGTGTAGTGTAGAGGTGACAGCACCGGCATTATGGATCCAGGGTCGTCCTAGCAGACAAGAGTAAGAGGGGGCGGATGTCCATTACATAGAAAGTTGAGTTGAAAGTCTGAGTCCCCACCTTTATGGGGATGTCCACCTCCCCGTGGACCATCCTCTTTGAGCCATCAAATTCTCTCACAACTATGTTACTGGGTTTCAATGTCAGTCCTTTGCAATCCAATCTATCGAGAGCTTTCTTCGGTAAACAGTTCAAAGATGAGCCAGTGTCCACCAAGACATGGGACAGAGTTGTTCCTCTATATTCCATAGAGACATGTAATGCCTCGTTGTGCTTTCTCCCTCTTGGTGTCAAATCAACATCAGAGAAGCCTAGGCCGTTATCAACTGTCAAACTGGCCACACAATCTTGAAATTGGTCAGTAGATGTCTCTTGTGGCACATGGGTTGTCTTTAGAAACTTCACCAGAGCTTTCGCATGTGCCTCAGAACACAGCAACAATGCCAACATGGAGATTTTGGAGGGAGTTTGCCCCAACTGTTCAACCACGTCATAGTCACTCTTCTTTATTATCCTCAGGATCTCCTCCATTTCCTTCTTGGAGGTTTCGGGGATAGTCAGTGGTTGAGCCTTCGTCCGGCCAGGCTCTTCTTGAATACTTTTTCCTCGAATTTCAGCAGTAGAAGTGTTGGTAGGGATAATAGCAGGGGTTGTGTCGTCTTTGCCAGTAGGAGCACTTGCAGATATGATTATTGGTATGGAGGTAACCTTTGGAATAGCCACAGGTCCAAAAACTTCCTTTGGAGGGGCAATTTCTAGAGAGAAGATTCTACCGCTACGGGTAATCTTACTAGTTCCGGAAATATTGCTAATGTCGGAGTCTTCTTCTTCGGAGCTCATTTCTTCGGCGGCCAGCCCATCTTGTTTGATACCATGGTAGTAGATGTCTCCACCGTAATTCCACGGTACTGTTTTGTGTGATTCATACGGGACCGGCCCGGGCATTGTGATTATAAGAGGAGTAGTTTTTGGAACCGATGTAATCCTAACGGGTCTTTTGGGGACCCTGGAAGGATTGGCGGAGATGGTTATGATTGAAACGTCTTCAACAGGAACAGGTGAAACAGGAGCATTTTCAAACAGAATTTATTGGTTGTCTATCAAGTGTTGAATGCATGTCTTCAACAAAGGGCAAACAGTTGGTGAGGATAAGCAAAGATGGCAGTCTTCATTACAACCTGGGAATACACCAACTTTCAACAAGTTTATCTTAATGATTGGGAGCGGAGTCAAGAGTTCATCAATTGTGGTAACAAACAAATCTTCTTCGATAGCATTGGTGTTGTGACCATGCCTAGGCATAGGAGCGGAAATGACGTTTGGTTTCTCGGGCGCATCAAACTCAATCTATTTTACATCTATAAGGTCTTGAATTTTGTTTTTCAAGGCCCAACAATTGTTAGTGTCGTGACCCGGACATTCAGAATGATATGCGCATCTGGCATTTGGGTGATAATGAGGGGACGCAGTGTTGGGATTCTTTGGAGCTTACTTATAGTTTCCAGATTAGATTTTAGAAGATGTGGTAAAACCTGGGCTAGAGTCATATTAATTCTGGTGAATTGCTGGACTGGCCTTTCCACCCTCGGTTGGTTACTTCTTGGTTGATCAGATGTAGGCTTTGGGATCATAACGGCCCCTACCATTGGTCGGCGTTCAACTCTCCCTTGATTCCTTTGTGAGTAAACAGCAGATACCTCCTTCTTCCTGGTGAAAGGCTTTCTCACAGCTGTAGAGGCAGACGAATCCTTCTGAATCTTTCCACTTTTTATGCCATCTTCCACCCTCTCTCCAGTTAGTATTAACTCAGTAAACTCAGCAGATGAGCTCCCAATCAAATGGTTGAAGAAAGGGCCCGATAGAGTGCCTAAGAACATATCCACCAACTCCCTTTCAGACATAGGGGGTTGCAATCTCCCAACTAGATCTCTCCATTTCTGCGCGTAATCTTTGAAACCCTCATTTGAAACCATAGCCATACTCTGAAGTTGAGTACGGGTAGGCGCCAAATCCGCATTATACTGGTATTGTTTATAGAAAGCTGCGACAAGGTCTTCCTAGTTGTGGATGTCGGCCCTTTCTAATTGGTAAAACCAATCGAGTTGTGTTCCGGATAAACTATCCTGGAAAAAATGCACCCACAGGTCTTTATCGGCGGAGTGCGGCTGGATCTTTCTCACGTATGATCGGAGGTGCATTTTAGGACATGACACCCCATCATATTTTGCAAACAATGGCACTTTGAACTTTGGTGGGATCACAATTCCCGATACTAGCCCCAATTCTTCAAAGTCTAGACCTGGTACCCTTTGTATTTCCATAGCGTTCAAACGCTCTTCAAGATGTTTGTACTTATCATCCGCTGGAGGATACTGTTCCTCAGAGTAATCTTCCTCTTCTTCCTCCTCTTCAGATTCTGACGGAACTGCTGTTTCTTTTCCTTTCCCTTCTCCTTCATCAGATGTTGCTGCGAAATTCAAGGTTCTTCTAGTTTGTCCTTGAAACCTTCTACCCGTGATTACAACACCAGTTGGTTTCTTCTCTTTCTTCTTTTTCTCTTTGGCCAACAGAGTCTTCAACTCCTCTTGTCCTTTGGCCAGGGTTGTGAGTAACTGTTGAAACTGCATGTTTTGAGCTTGAAGATCTTTAACTGTCTATTCGAGATCCATCTTACTGGAATAAATAGTAGAGAGATGAGGAAACTCGTTGCAAAAGACCTGTTTATGTTATGACGAATGATATGTACACATGCAATGCTTTCAAGGATTTTAAAAATTCAATTTCGTTTTAAACAAAAAAAACACACGTTATATTAATAAAATAGAGTTTGAGTACATCAATGCCCCTTGGGATAAATAATACAAAACTATAAGATAAAAAAAGTAGTGTGCATCCTCTTTGGTGCTATGTAGGCATTTAGAGTCTGCTCCTCATGAAGTAACCTAGTGAGTTCCAAAACCTTCTTCTCGCTTGCGTAGAATTGGGCCTCGAAAGTATCTCGCTCTCCTTTGAGTTGTATCCAATCCCTTTGCAGGTCTTCAAGATATGTGGGCATGTCAGGATGTAGGACAGTGTATGGAACTTCTCCTTCCTTAACAGACTCAATAATTACCGGGAGGATGGAAGGATAAGGCATCATAAGACTTTGAGCACGGGTTCATACCCACTTGAGGTAAGGCTCAAGAGGGATGGAATTCTTGTGTCCCAAAGTCTTGTTATCCACCTTGTTTAGCATCCTCCAAGCTCGGATGAATCTCTGGAGAAGACCTTGATTGTCGTTGTCGTAGTCGAATACCAAGCCTTGAATCATCATATCATGTGGGCCATCCCTTCGGGCATAACCAAACTGTCTTAGAGCTAAGCATGGGTTGTAGGTGATGCCTCCCCTAATTCCAAGTAGAGGGACATTAGGTAATTCCCCCTAACGGTCAAAAATTATAACATTCTCTTTGGATCGAGAGCACCAATGAATATCTGAATGTTTGAGCGTCATTAACCTTTGTGACCACCTTAATCCTTGCTCATTCTTTAAGATTGATTGGGGAAGATGAGAAATAAACCATCTTGCCAGGAGAGGAGTGCAACACATAAGGACACCTCTTTTCCTCATTGTGCGAGTGTGAAAAGAGTGCAGGATATCCCCTAGTAATGTAGGCACCAGATTGCGTGATATGAAGATTTTGACGGCTCTTACATCTATGTGTTGGTCAGGATTTGGAAACAAGATCATCCCATAGATAAGAAGATCCACAATCTCCTCAAAAGCTTGCAAGTCTAGGGAATTCCAACAGCTTTGAGTCTTCTCAATCAGAAACTTTGCTAAGAAGCCTTTGACACCACTTCTAGTTTCCCAATGAGTTGTGACATCAGATGAGTGCAAGTGCAGAGTTTGAGCAATCTCTTCTGGCTTTGGATCTCTTTCCGTACCGTTGAAAGGTAGTTTATTGAGAATAGGAATCCTCAAGAGTTGAGAGTATTCTTCCAAAGCAGGCACAAGATGATAGTCAGGAAATGTGAAGCAATGATGCAAAGGATCAAAGAACTGGAATATCACCTTCATCATGTCCTCTTCTGTGTTGGAGGTGACCAAGTTGAGTAGACGAACATACCTCTCGGTGAATGGAGAGTTATCAGGGATCCTTGAAGCTAGCTCCTTGATTTGTGTAGGAACTCGTACAAGATTGATTTGGATAGTTTTCCTGCGGAGTCAATCCATATCCTACAAAACAAGAACAAAGATGAATCTCCAAAATCCTTGAAATGGTTAGTGGATGCATATGATGTTCATGATGTTCATGATGTTATGTACAAGTATGTATATACAAACAAAACAAACAAGTTCTTAGTTTAGGCTTGCATGTGGTTTTATAGGTAAGTACCCTCTTGAAGTTTAGTTGGCTTAAACCTGTCCTAGTAATAGTAACCGGGTTCTAAGGAGCTCAATATCACTGGATTGTTTCCTTGGTCATTGTTTCAGCTCAAGCCTCTTTAATGGCGACCTAAATATCCCAAGAGACCAACCCTCAATGAGTGTAGTATCGAGTATCTACCAACTTCAGACTGCACCAAAGTCGGTCATCTCACTACATCCTAAAGGCCAAGTTGGTCAAGTAAAGGGTTCTAGAAGTTCATTAGTGCTTCATGACATCACTCAGCGGCCCCGTATTCTCTTTGATTGACTCAAAGGCTACCGGTACCCACAAATATGTCACACTAACATAGCTATTGCTTAGACCATGTCGGTATACCCCGCACAGTTTCCACAATGTATTGCTATTTACCTATAATGTTTCCCAAATCTGGGTGGAGGATTCAAACCCAAACAAAGAACCATAATGTAAAGAAAACAAGTCAAACAATGTAAGCAAATAAATATGATCTAGCATTAAGGTAACCCCACTTTTATAAATAATTCCCCAGCAGAGTCGCCAGTTCTGTGATACGGTGGGAGAACTGACTTGAGGTTTTTGCATTTTATCGCAAATGTTGCAGTTAACAAGAGTCGCCACCAACTTTTATTTTATCCAAAAGGAAAGGTGAAAAAGCACAGGAAAGACCTTTGAGATTGTTGTACCCCAAAATTTTCCCTCTCATTCTATCAACTTTTCTCATCACAAGGCTCTTGGAACTCAAATCAAGCTAGGGTTTGCTTTGCTCAAGACATCTCCTTGCACTGATGACCTAAATTAGGGTTTGAGTTTGCACAAGTATTTTTGGACCTTCAATGCTAAAATTTACTTTCATACTTCATATTGGACTCATAAGTTTGTCCATACCAAGTTTCAAGCCTTGAATCAAATTTTTGCCCAGTCAATTAGACAGTTGACCTAGAAATCAGTTGTATTGGGGGAAAAGTCAACTGGGGCCAATTTACAGTCAAACCTCATGAATTTTGACCCACATCAACATTATGAACTCATATGAACCATTTGATCAAGTTTGGACCACAATTCTACAAGAAATTTGATCAGATCACCAAAAGGGCAAAATGGTCATTTTTAGGGTTTTAACTGTACAAAGGCAATTTCTGACTTTTTGACCTAGCCAATGGCAAATTAGGTTCAACCAAGGACTCAAGTACTCAATGGCATCATCTTGACCTATTCAACAAGTTCAAAAGATCTCAAATGCGTGGAATTGACTGATGAATTTTTCAGTCAACTGAACAAAATTTGACTGTACACTGAAAAGTCAAACTTGGAATTTTTGGTCAAAATCAAGTGCCAAGGGTCATTTTTCATCAATATGTGTAAAATTATGAAACTTGTTCATCAAGAAACCCAAAATTGCAAATTAGGGTTTGAAATTGAAAAATTTCATAACTTAGATTTTTCTAAGTTATGAAATTTTCTTAATTTTTCCTAACTCTGTCCCACATTTCCACCATGATGCAAATGGTTTCAAACAAAACTTACAACATGAAAGTTGTAGTCCTCCACAAATTCTACAACTTTGATTAACAAATTTTTCTCAAAAGAAGCTTGGATCTCAAGTTATGATTTTTGGAACAAGGGTCCCTAAAACTTTTAACTTAGTGAAATTTTGCCCTAGTTTAGGCAGGATTTTGGCCTATCTTCTTGGCCATTTTTCACATAGTTCTACTTGGATTCTCAAGTTTCATTTCAAATATAGATTATAGAGCATGTTGCAAGCTTTCCAAATTGTCCAAGAACTCCTCAAACACATTTGTGGTTAGGGAGAATCGAATGCTTGAAGTTGGCAAAAACTCACTTTATATCCATGGCAAATTCATGTTCACTCAAGTTGTATTTTCAAACCAGCATGTCTTACACTAGTTTTCAGGCCTCTAAACCACTTCACACTCCATAATTTAATTCAAATCCATTTATCTAATACATTTTCTTGGTCATTAGAGTATTGTACACAAGTTTAATCCCTAAATGGTAAAAGGCACATTTCCATTTTTGCAAAAAGTTGCTTTATGTCAAACCACTAATCCTTGAGCATAGAGACAAATCTCTTTCAGCTAAACAAATACACTAATTATAGGGGCCAAGAGGATTGTATGCAGGGTGATAAGATGGCCTGTACAGGACTGTAACCTCACTTCCACTTTCTTGCTTCAAAAATAAGAAACTTGTCAAAATGCTTACAACTTCAATGTTAACTTACACAAACACTTCAAACATCTTTCTCACAACCCTTTGAGCTAGAAACACGAGTGCTTGAGCCCCAAAACACCCCATAGCCAGAAATCACACTTCTTTGACAAAACAGGGCAGGTGCTGCAACTTGAGTTCCCCAACTCATTTGGCTCGTGCGTTTTGCCCCATTTTACTTCAAACACTTTCCATTCAACTCACTCAAGCTATCCCAAACCTCCATTACCAACTGTAACTCCATTTACAGTGTTCACCATTTTCATTTCAAGCTTGTGCAGGTTGAGTTCTATAGGATGATTCAAGGACATTCAAGGCAAGCTAGCTATTGGAAAAGGTCAAGTAGAGTTCAAGCAAGCTACCAGACATCTCAAAACTTGTTGAGAAGCACTGCATTGCCCTACATGAATCCAACTGAAACAAGTTTTTCTTCACTTTCTATCTCTCTATTTAGGAACATTTAGCCTTAGGTTTGTGAATAAAAAATGTAGTGCTCATTGCCATGAAGCTGTAAATATGCTAGGTTTTCATTTATATTAAGTGTGCTAGGAGAATTTCATCCATGAACATGCTGAAAAAACTAGGTCAGATTTTAGGGCCAGAGAAATTCTCTCTGGTCTTTGAGAGTTAGGATTAGTTTTTTATATGGTTGGAATCGTCTTGAAATTCTCTACAAGTTTGATGTTGTGTGTTTTTGCAATAGATCACGTATACAGGATCTAGTGTTTGAACAGGGCACGCGCGCGTTTTTCAGTCTGAAGGTTGAAGATGAAGCTGGCTTGGGCTGGGCTTGGCCTGGCTTGCTTCTAACACCTCCCATTTTCATTTTTGCACCCCCTGGCCCATTTTCTTGTATTTTTACATTTTTGCATTTTTGTTTTCTTTTCTGATTTTGTTTATTTATTTCCAAGTATAAAAAAATGCTAAAAAAATATTTTCATATTTTTTTACATTTATTTAGCATTTTATTTTAATTTTTCTAATATCGAAAACCTTTTAAAATACTTTTATACTATTTATTTAAACTTGAAAATAATATGTAAATCATACTTTTATTTTTATTTCTTATTTTTATTCATACTAAAAATATTTTCCTAAATATATTTCATTTTTGTACATATTTTACTTTATATTATACATATTTAATATATTTAATATATATATATATATATATATATATATATATATATATATATATATATATATATATATATATATAAGTATATACTTTTTATTTTATTAAATACTCTAGAATAAAAATATACAAAATATTACATTTTTTTATTTTTATTTTTATTTATACTAAAAAATACTTTTTTCTATGTATATTTTATTTTTACATATATATTTCATAGTATATAAATAATATATTGTATTTATTTTCTTAAAGAAATTAGGGTTTACCCTTAAATAAATAAAATTAATCTCTTTTTATTTATTTCTTTATATTTTTTTTACATTAAAAAATATTTTACATACATTAATGAACAAAAACCCCTTTTTTGCATACTTCATATTATTTGATATATTTGTTTATTTTGAATATTTAAAATATTGTCCATTTGTTTTATGCAATTAAATTCAATTTGGATGTAATAGTAAACTAGGGTTTATATTTCTTGTCAAATACCCCCCCCCCCCCCCCCCCCCCCATTCAAAATTGTACCCCCATCCCCATAATCATGTTGTAATAGCTTAGAATTTTAAATTCTCGCACTTTATGCTTTCGATTATGCCATGATTAGAGAATTAGGGTTTGTATGCAAAAATTCAAATCAACAAATAGTTTGACTTAATCAAAGACAAAAATGCATGAAAAACAAGCACAATGCATACTTGCACCCCTAGGGTTACAATCCACTTGTTGCCTTCAAAAAATGGGCCATGTTATGCATGTTGGGTACTTTGGCAAAACAAAAGATCATAGTCCCTCAATGACGCTATCTTGGTTGCCTAAAAAAAAATGATCAAGTCCCTCAAAAATTTGCCAAAGATACTTGACACAATTGCTATCATGGTCTATTCGATGATACGCGCCTGTCCCGTTTAACATCCTAACACAAGGTTGTTCAGCACATGCAATGGTGAAACAACATTGTCAAAAGGGTTAAAAACATTAGGAAAGATCTTTGAGTAAAATAGGGTAGATAGCTCTTAGTTACTTGATCAAAGGCTTGTAAAACATCCTTGCTATTTTCAAACACACCTCACCACACAATTTCAAAACATTTTCCCAAATCAAACTTTCAAACATTGAAATCTTTTCAAAAGACAAAAACACCTTTGTATACATTCAAACAAGAATCATTACAAAGGTTGCCACAACGATGGCCTCTTTTCAAAACATCTTTCCAAACCACACACAAAGCACCATTTCAAACAATTGGAAAAGCAAAGCAAGTGATCTAAACAAGTAACTAAGAGCCCATGGATAACCATGGATGAAAATGGTGCTTGCACCTTCCCTTTTCATAATCTACTCCCCGAACCCAAGAAAACATCTCAAAGGTCTTTCCTGTGCTTTTTGACCTTTCCTTAGGATAAAATAAAAAGTTGGTGGCGACTCTTGCTAAACCGAAACATTTGCGAACACAAACGCAAAACCTCAAGTCAGTTCTCCCACCGTATCACAGAACTGGAGACTCTTCTAGGGAAAATATAAAAGTGGAGTAACCTTAGGGTTTAGATCACCTTTGCATACTTATCTTGTTTGCTTTGTTTGCTTTATATTTTGTTCTCTTGTTTGGGTTTTGAATCCTCCACCCGGATTTTTAGGAAACATTCATAGGTAAATAGCAATACGTTGTGGAAACTGTGCGGGGTATACCGACATGGTTGAAGCAATAGCTATATTAGTGCGACATATTTGTGAGTACCGGTAGCCTTTGAGTCAATCAAAGAGAATACGGGGCCACTGAGTGATGTCATGAAGCACTAATGAACTTTTAGAACCTTACTTGACCATCTTGGCCTTTTTAGGGGTAGTGAGATGACCGGCTTTAGTACAGTCCGAAGTTGGTAGATACTCGATACTACACTCATTGAGAGTTGTTTTCTTGGAATATTTTGGTCTCCAGTTAAGTGGCTAAACTAAAACAATGAACACAGAAAATAATCCAGTGATATTGAGCTCCTTAGAACCCGGTTACTATTTATAGGACAGGTTGAGCCAACTAACTTCAAAAGGGTACTTACCTATGAAACCCCATGCAAGCCTGAAACTAGGATCTTGTGTGACTTGCTTGTACATATACTTGTGCATACATCATGGACATCATGAAGCATCATATGCATCTACTAATCGTTTCAAGGGTTTGGATCTTCATCTTTGTTCTTGTTTTGTAGGTCATGGAATCTCTTCGTAGGAAAACAATCCAGGTCAACCTTGTGAGGATCCCTCCTCAACTCAAAGAGCTCACTTCCAAGATTCCAGAGAATTCTCTCTTCAGTGAAAGACATGGTAGACTTCTCAACTTGGTCAACTCCAACATTGAAGAAGACATGGTGAAAGTTCTCTTCCAGTTCTTTGACCCCCTACACCACTGCTTCACATTCCCTGATTACCAACTAGTACCTACTTTGGAGGAATTTTCTCAACTCCTGAGGATTCCCATTCTCCATCAACTACCCCACAACGGTACGGAAAGAGAACCAAAGCCTGAAGATGTTGCTCAAGCCTTACACTTGCAACCATCTGATATCAAAGGTGAAATTCTGGCTGCAGATACTCAATGTCACGTTCAATGTTATGACACCGTATCTGACTTTCTATAAGACAGTAAATACAAAAACAGTAAAGAACACAGTCAATTGTTTACCCAGTTCAGTGTGCAACAATACCTACTCTGGGGGCTACCAAGCCAGGGAGAAAATCCACTATAAGAGATATTAATTCAGGAATAAACCAACCAGTTTATCTCCTTCACTTAAGACCTACCCAATGCAACTTCAATCTAAGTACAACTTAAACCTGAGTTCCTACTCACTCCCCCTCAATCACAGCAGTGATACTTAAAACAATTGACTAATGATTTAATGAAGACACTCTTCAAAACATACACTTGATTATGCTTCACAGCTTTTTAATCAAGCACCACAAACACTCTTGCTTCACAGCTTTGAGTGATACATAAACCTAACTTGACTTTGCTTCAAAGCTTTAGTCAAGAGACACAAAACACTCTTGCTTCAAAGCTTTGAGTGATAAAAAAACCCTTACAATTAAAACCTATTCCAAGTCACTTATCACAATGATAATTGCTTGGATTACAGTAGTTAAAACTATACAGCTCCTAAATGATCTTCTGTCAAAAGGATAAATTCCAAACAGCAGCCCTGTTGAATATATAGCAGCTGCTTCTTCAGTTAGGGTTTCCACAAAAAGCTAGGGTTAATTAGGTTAACCTTAAGACTTGGTCACAAGACTTTATCAACCAGATTAGGGTTGAGCTAGGTTAACCCAAAGACCACGCAGGATTCTGTTCTGGAAGGAATGACTCAACTTCCTGAAAAAACTCAGAATTAACGAAACTGCAAAACTGTTATATCAGTACAGGATGTCTTAACATTTGTTATGACATCTGAATTCCTGTTTACTGATTTTGGTAAATGTGATCATTTTGCAAAATGCTCAGATACACATTCATAAACAGCAGTACCTGTATGCCACTATTTTTCTGCAAAGGTACCTAATAAATCAGTACCTAATAAACTAGAATGTTATAACATCAGTCATGACATTCACACACCTGGTTTTACCAAAAATGCATGCCAATAACTAAACACCTACAAACTCCCCCTTTGGCATATTTTTGGCTAAAGCCCCTAAGCAATCAGAGAATAGATAGCAGCAGAATAAATATGACTGCAGAAAAATAGAGTCTAATAATGTCTACCAAAATATATCTCACCCTCTTTAGCCACAAATGGGCCAAAGATACATGTTCTTAAAAGTTATATAGTCATCCCAAAAGTAGAAAAAACAACAACTAAAATCTGAACACACTTGCAAACTCCACCAGGAACCAGCATCAACTCTACCAACTTTTAGGCACTGTCCCCTTCAGAGGAGCTACTTTCTTCAGTATTGAGTTGATCTTCAGCAACACCCTTTTCCCTTCTGTTTCCTTCAGCCTCCTCCTGTTCTAACCTGGCAATTAGGTTTTCTAGAGTCTTTTTCCTAGTCTCCAACTCTTTGCAGGTCTCTTTCAATATAGCTATAACATCAGATGTTTTGGACTGAGTTTTTACAGATGATGTCTCAGCTGATGTTATGACAATATCAGGAACATGAGATCCCTGAAAAAGCTTGTAGTGTAACCCAAGAGCAGGAGCTCTTTTGCAAGCAGTATCTCTTGCCACCAGGATATCAGGGTACTGTGCAAGGATAATTCCACAAAGGAGGGAGGGAAAGGCGATAGGGCCTTTGACAGCAAAGCTACCAGCATGCTTTAAAGTTTGTTCAAAAATATACTTGCCATAGTCAAATTCAGCCTTGGTTCCCACATCATAAATGAATCTCCCCAATCCTGTGGAGATAGTTGATTTGTGGTTGGTAGGGACCCAGTTGGCTGCACCAATCTTGTGCAGGATGGCAAATTTCATGCTTAGTTTGCTGGCATTCAGCTTGCCTTTCAAGGGCCAGCACTTGACTTGTCTTGCTGTGATGGTTTGGCATACTTCATTGTCATGACTTCCAGTTCAGGGCAATCCTCATTTGGTCTTCCAAGAAATTTGTTAATTTCTGATGGAGAGAAATTAACCCTTCTTCCTCTAACATAAACACATTCAAAGTCAGCTGACCTTCCATCAGCACATTCATCAAACAAGTTCACTATAAATTCCTTGACCAGATTTTCATAGCACTTGGTAAATTTTACCACAGTCTTCATCAGTCCAGCAGCTTTGATCAGGTCCATGATTTCCTTGCAATCCATGGCACCATTGTTTAGTTCTCTTTCTAAAGCTATTCTCTTTAAGCAAACATACTTCCATCTGTTGGCATTGTCAGGGTGGTGAAAAGAGATGTTGTTTGTTGGGACTTCAGGAACTCTAGCCATTTTGCTGGAAGGGAGTTTCCTTCTGATAGGAATTTCTTCAGCATCAATCTCAGTGAGACATTATACTCAGTGAGCATCTGTTTTGTCCAGATAATTTGAGAACAGCTACTACCAGCTGCAACTATTTCAGCACAAAGTTGAAAAGGAATTCTTTTGACATGAATCATAGCTCTGGCAGATTCCTGTATGATCCTATTTTCCTTCTGTCAACTTCATTTTGTTGAGGAGTTATGGGAGAAGAGAATTCATGACTAATTCCTTCTGAGAAACAGAACTTATTAAACTTGCTGTTTCCAAATTCCTTGTCATGATCACTTCTGATTCTGACAATACACCCTTCTTTTTGAGTTCTTGTGCACAGTTCTTTAACAACTTCAAAGTTATTCACCACATCATAGACATATCTCTTTTCACCAAGCCTTTCCACTTGATGTTCACCATAAACCCTCCCTTTATCAATTTACAGTCTTGGAATCCTTCTGACTGCTTCCATAGAGATAGTCCTTTTCATTCTTCTTAGATGAAGATGGCCAAGTTTTTGGTGCCACAGTTTCACCTCTTTTTCTTCTTTTGCAATAGAACACATAGTGGAGTTATTAGTGTTCTCAGGCTGCCACAAGTAACAGTTGTCTTTAGATCTGATTCCTTTCATTACAACTTCTTGTTTTTCATTAATTACAAGACATTCAGATTTTGAGAAGATGACCTTGAATCCTAGATCACACAATTGACTGATACTAATGAGATTAGCAGTCAGGCCTTTTACCAATAGTACTTCATTCAGATTTGGAACTTCAGGGCAGTCCAAATTACCAACTCCTTTGATTTCACCTTTAGCACCATCTCCAAAGGTCACATAACTAGTGGTGTGAGGTTTAACATGATTGAGAATGTTCTTTATTCCAGTCATGTGCTTAGAGCACCCACTATCAAAGTACCAGCCTTCCTTTGCAGAGACTCTCAGGGAAGTGTGGGCTATCAGGGCAGTAGCCTTTTTCTTCCATTGAGGAGTATGTGGTACCCTTTTAGACTTAGGTTTAACACCTGGGCTCTGATTAGGGTATCCATACAATCTGAAGCAGAAAGGCTTAATGTGACCATACCTCCCACAATGATGACATCTCCATCTTTGGTACTTTTTCTTCATATATCTCTGTTCCTGATGTTGAGAGTTGTGTTGAGACATCTGCTTTGACATTTGTTTAACAAGCCTGATCTTCTTGTCTGCACCAGATTTCTTTGCTTCCACAAATCCTAGTCCAGATTTGTTTCCCACATTTTGTCCAACCTGAAGAATTTCTTCCAATTTGTCTGTTCCATTTGTCAGCATCTTGACAGATTTGGTCATCTGGTTTAGTTTTGAGTTCAGCATTTGAACTTCCCCTTCTAGATGACTTATAGTTTCAAGGTCTGCCCTTTTTTCAGCCTCCAGCTTTATGATGAGTTTTGATTGTTTCTCATTTTGCACACAGACTTCAGTACTTCTGATACACAATTTCTTGTAAGTATCATCCAGTTCTTCAAATGTTACTTCCTCATCACTAGTGTCACTTTCAGAGGTACAAACACCAGTTAGTGCAGTAACTAGTTTGGCAGATTCTTCTTCAGAATTACTTTCTGAATCACAGTCAGACCAGGTAACAGTCATTCCTTTCTTTTGCTTCTTAAGAAAGGTAGGACATTCAGCTCGAATATGCCCATATCCTTCACAACCATGGAATTGAATTCCTCTGCCTTGATTTCCCTTCTCTTCTGACCTTGGTCTTCTGCTGGAACTGTCAAAGTCAGATGGGATGTTATGAACATTAGACCTTGACTTTGGATCTATTCTTTTGATAAGTTTGTTGAATTGTCTTCCAAGCATGGCTATAGCTTCTGAAATATTTTCTTCTTCATCCTCCTTGTTTTCATCTTCAGTGTTGGATACAAGTGCTATGCTCTTGTTCTTTTTGTCAACATTTTCAGTGATCCCCATCTCAAAAGTCTGAAGAGACCCTATGAGTTCATCCACTTTCAACTTGCTGATATCCTGGGCTTCCTCTATAGCAGTTACCTTCATTGCAAATCTTTTAGGCAAGGATCTGAGAATCTTTCTCACCAGTTTTTCTTCTGACATCTTTTCTCCCAATGCTCCTGAGGTGTTGGCAATCTCCAAGATGTTCATGTGAAACTCATGAATGGTTTCATCTTCCATCATTTTTAGATTCTCAAACTTGGTAGTCAACATCTGAAGCCTTGACATTTTTACTTTGGAAGTGCCCTCATGGGTAGTTTTGAGAGTGTCCCAAACTTCCTTGGCCAGTTCATATTGATGTACTAGTCTGAATATGTTTCTATCAATTCCATTGAACAAGGCATTTAAAGCTTTGGAATTACCCAGGGCTAACTCATCTTCTTCTTTACTCCATTCTTCCTCAGGCTTCAGACTGATTGTCCCATCTTTCTCAGTTATGGTGGGATGGTTCCATCCTTTGTCAGCAGCTCTCCAGGCCTTTTTGTCCAGAGATTTTAAGAAGGCAATCATACGAGGTTTCCAGTAGTCATAATTTGATCCATCCAGAATGGGTGGTCTGTTTCCAAAAACTCCTTCTTTGTCCATAGTGCCAGAAAGTGATATCCCTAGATCTCACCCAGTAATACAGACAGGGTGCCTGCTCTGATGCCAATTGAAATTTTGGCTGCAGATACTCAATGTCACGTTCAATGTTATGACACCGTATCTGACTTTCTATAAGACAGTAAATACAAAAACAGTAAAGAACACAGTCAATTGTTTACCCAGTTCAGTGTGCAACAATACCTACTCTGAGGGCTACCAAGCCAGGGAGGAAATCCACTATAAGAGATATTAATTCAGGAATAAACCAACCAGTTTATCTCCTTCACTTAAGACCTACCCAATGCAACTTCAATCTAAGTACAACTTAAACCTGAGTTCCTACTCACTCCCCCTCAATCACAGCAGTGATACTTAAAACAATTGACTAATGATTTAATGAAGACACTCTTCAAAACATACACTTGATTATGCTTCACAGCTTTTTAATCAAGCACCACAAACACTCTTGCTTCACAGCTTTGAGTGATACATAAACCTAACTTGACTTTGCTTCAAAGCTTTAGTCAAGAGACACAAAACACTCTTGCTTCAAAGCTTTGAGTGATAAAAAAACCCTTACAATTAAAACCTATTCCAAGTCACTTATCACAATGATACTTGCTTGGATTACAGTAGTTAAAACTATATAACTCCTAAATGATCTTCTGTCAAAAGGATAAATTCCAAACAGCAGCCCTGTTGAATATATAGCAGCTGCTTCTTCAGTTAGGGTTTCCACAAAAAGCTAGGGTTAATTAGGTTAACCTTAAGACTTGGTCACAAGACTTTATCAACCAGATTAGGGTTGAGCTAGGTTAACCCAAAGACCACGCAGGATTCTGTTCTGGAAGGAATGACTCAACTTCCTGAAAAAACTCAGAATTAACGAAACTGCAAAACTGTTATATTAGTACAGGATGTCTTAACATTTGTTATGACATTTGAATTCCTGTTTACTGATTTTGGTAAATGTGATCGTTTTGCAAAATGCTCAGATACACATTCATAAACAGCAGTACCTGTATGCCACTATTTTTCTGCAAAGGTACCTAATAAATCAGTACCTAATAAACTAGAATGTTATGACATCAGTCATGACATTCACACACCTGGTTTTACCAAAAGTGCATGCCAATAACTAAACACCTACAAAAGGTCATTGGGAAACCATAAGTGGTGTCAAGGGTTTCTTGGCAAAGTTTCTGTTTGAGAAGGCACAAGACTACTGGAATTCTTTAGATCTACAAGCTTTTGAAGAGATTGTGGCACTCCTCATCTATGGGTTGGTCTTGTTCCCAAACCCTGATCAGCTTATAGATGTGAACGCTGTCAAGATTTTCATATCTCGGAATCTTGTGCCTACATTACTTGGGGACATCCTACACTCATTTTACACACGAACAATGAGGAAAAGAGGTGTTCTCATGTGTTGTACTCCTCTTCTAGCAAGGTGGTTTATTTCTCACCTTCCCCAAACAGTTTTGAAGAATGAGCAGGGTTTAAGGCGGTCACAACAGTTGATGACCCTCACACATTCTAATGTTCATTGGTGTTCTCGGGCCAGAGAAAAAGTCATCATCATTGATCGCTGTGGAGAGTTCCCTAATGTCCCACTACTTGGCATTAGGGGAGGCATCACCTACAACCCCTGTTTAGCTCTAAGGCAATTTGGGTATGCCCGGAGGGATGGCCCTCATGATATGCTGATTCCTGACTTGGTTTTTGACTTCGACAACGATGCACAAGGACTTCGACAAAAGTTCATCCGAGCTTGGAGGATGCCCAACAAAGTGGATAGTAAGACACTGGGGCATAAGAATTCCATCCCTCTTGAGCCTTACCTCAAGTGGGTACGAACCCGCGCCCAGAGTCTTATGATGCCATACCCTCACATTCTCCCCGTGATCAAAGAGCCTGTTATGGAAGGAGAGGTTCCATACACCCTCCTACATCCTGACATGCCAACATCATTGGAAGAATTACAAAAGAGTTGGATACAACTCAAAGAAGAACGGAATACTTTTGAAGCCAGCTTCTATGCCAGTGAGAAGAAGGTTTTGGAGCTTACCCGCCTACTTCACGAAGAGGAGACTCTTAACACTTACATAGCGCCAAAGAGGATGCACAATGTCTTTTTACATTAAGAATTTTGTAATATTTTTTCCCATGGGGCATTTATGTACTAACAAATTTCTTCTTAATATGACGCGTGTTATTTTTGTTTGCAACAAATTTGAATTTCTGAATCCTTGAATGCATTACATGAATAACATATCATTCATCATATGCATAAACAGGTCTCTACACTAGGTTTCCTTATCTTTCTGCTGTTTATTTCAGCAAGATGGATTTGGAGCAGACGGTTAAAGATCTGCAGGCACAAAATTCGCAATTCCAACAACTCCTCATGACCTTAGCAAAGGGTCAAGAGGATCTTAAGGCACTGTTAGAGAAGGAGAAGGAACCAGAAAGGAAGAAAAAGAAAAGAATTGGGGTAGCCACTATGGGAAGGAGATTTGAGCATCAGGCTAGGAGAGTTCTGGAGTTCCCCTCGACGTCTGACGAAGGGGTTGGTAAAGGAAAAGGCGTTGCAATTCCTTCTGAATCTGAAGCTGAAGAAGAAGAAGAGGAAGAGGACGAAGATTACTCATAACAGCAATATCCCCTGGCGGATGATAAGTATAAAAATCTTGAGGATCGGTTGGCAGCCATGGAGTTGCAAAGGGTACCTGGTTTAGATTTCGAAGAACTAGGATTGGTGGTTGGGATCGTCATTCCTCCCAAGTTCAAAGTACCTACATTTGCTAAGTATGACGGTTTGTCCTGTCCAAAGATGCATCTGAGATCCTACGTCAGAAAGATCCAACCTCACTCCTCTGATAAGGATCTTTGGGTCCACTTTTTTTCAAGATAGCTTGTCAGGTACACAATTGGACTGGTTCTATCAACTTGAGAGATCGGATGTTCATAACTGGGAAGACTTAGCTGCTGCTTTCTACCGACAATACCAATACAATGCAGATTTAGCACCTACTCGTACTCAACTACAGCGTATGGGTATGGCTTCTAATGAGGGATTTAAGGAGTATGCCCAGAAGTGGCGGGATTTGGATGGAAGGGTGCAGCCACCATTATCAGATAAAGAGCTGGTTGACATGTTTTTAAGGACCCTGTCTGGTCTGTTCTTTAATCACTTGATCAGGAGCTCATCTGCAGGGTTCACCGAATTAATTCTGACCGGTGAAAGGGTCAAAGCTGGCATTAAAAGTGGTAAAATTCAGAAGGATGCCTCCGCTTCCACTGCTATTAAGAAGACCTTCCCAACCAAGAAAGAAGCTTCTGCTGTTTATTCCCAGAAAAATCAAGGAAGAATGGAGCGCCGACCAACGGTGGGGGCTGTGATGATCCAAAACTCCTCAACCGATCAACCTCGCAACAATCAACCAAGAGCTAATCAGTAAAGGGTAGAAAGGCCACAACGACAATTCACCCGAATCAATATGACACCGGCTCAAGTCCTCCCTCATCTGTTAAAGCTGAACCTTACCAACTTGAAAGAAGCGCCGAAAAACCCTAATACCTCTTATCCTTATTATCATTCCAATGCAAAATGTGCATACCACTCTGACAGTGTAGGGCATGATACCAACAACTGTTGGGCTCTTAAAAACAAGATCCAAGACTTGATAGACGCCAAGGAGTTAGAATTCGATGCGCCCGAAAAGCCGAATGTGATTTCTGCCCCAATGCCCAAGCACGGTAATAATGTCCATGCCATTATGGAAGATCTTCATGTTACCACCGTTGATGACCTTTTGACTCCGTTACCAATAATTAAAGTGAATTTGATGAAAGCCGGAATATTTCCAGGATGTGGAAAAGACTATTACTTTTGCTCAAATTTGCAAACTGACTGCCCACTGTTGAAATCAGGCATCCAACGCCTGATGGATACCTAAGAGATCCTCTTTCAAAAGACTCATGTTGATACTATCACTCATGTTATTCCTATTACCTTTGATACTCCAACCAATGACATTGCTATAATAACCATCTCCGACGATCTTTCCAAGACCTGCAAAAGGCCTGTTAAGATTACGCCTGATCCTAAGTTTGTACCGTTGAAAATCACCATGCCGGGGCCTGTCCCGTATAAATCTAACAAGACGATACCATGGAATTACGGAGGAGAAATATTCTACCATGGCATCAAGCAGATTGAATCAGTCCAAGAGAATTCCGATGTTGAAACCCCTGATATAGGGAATATTGCGGGAACAAGCAAGATAACTCGTAGTAGAAGGATCTTCTCTCCGGAGATTGCTCCTCCACAGGAAGTCTTCGTACCCTCGAGAGTTTCTGTACCTATCAAGCCATCTGTGCAAAGCCCGGTAATTGAAGAATTTGATGCTCCCGAAGCTGGACCCTCTGATGTTACTACCAATAAAGGTAAGGGGATACAAGAAGCGCCTGTCAGGACGAAGGCTCAGACTGTGGTTATCCCCTAGACCACCCAAAAAGAGATGGAAGAAATCTTAAAGATAATCAAGAAGAGCGACTACGATGTCGTAGAGTAGCTGGGGCAAACCCCTTCCAAAATCTCCATGCTGGCTCTCTTACTCTACTCTGAGGCTCATGCTAAAGCCTTGATCAAATTTCTAAAGACGGCACACGTGCCTCAAGAAACTTCTGCGGACCAGTTTCAAGAGTGCGTGGCTAGCCTTACCGCCAATAATGGTCTTGGTTTTTCTGATGCTGATTTGACCCCTAAAGGAAGAAAGCATAATGATGTACTGCATGTCTCGGTAGAATGCAGAGGGACCACACTTGCCCATGTTCTGGTTGACACCGGTTCATCTTTAAATGTGCTACCGAAGAAGGAGTTGGACATATTGGACTGTGAAGGTTTGACCCTAAAGCCCAGTAACATCGTTTTTGGAGCCTTCGACGGTTCTAAGAGGATGGTTCACAGAGAAGTGGACATCCCAATCAAAGTGGGTACATAAATTTTCACTCTACTTTTTATGTGATGGACATCCGTCCTTCATATTCATGCTTGTTGGGAAGGCCATGGATCCACAGCGCTGGGGCAGTCACTTCTTCTTTACACCAAATGCTAAAGTATCTGGTTCAGGGTAAGATCATAATGGTTCATGGGGAGGAAGAGTATATGATAAGTCACCTTAACTCCTTCCGCTATGTGAAGATAGATAGCGAATTCATAGAAACGCCTTTCCAACACTTTGAAGAGGTTTCTCCTGAAGTCGCAGTGGAAAAGACAATGGCTGATGTGTCTATCATTTCCAAGCCTGTTTCTCGGATGGCACCCCTTAAAGACGCGGAGGCTGTAATCAAAGAAGGAAGGAGTACAGTGTGAGGGAAACTGCCTGATTTTTCTCACAAAACGGACAAGTTCGGACTAGGTTTCACTGCCGCTGGCCAGAAAGTTATGCGTCACTCCCGGGCTGGAGGACCACCCTTAAAAATCACTTACCATGGAATTAATGCCTTAGGAGATGATGATGAAGAAGACAACTTCGAAGATTGGATTTTTCCAACCGTT
This sequence comes from Vicia faba, assembly GCA_948472305.1. Taxonomy (NCBI): domain Eukaryota; kingdom Viridiplantae; phylum Streptophyta; class Magnoliopsida; order Fabales; family Fabaceae; genus Vicia; species Vicia faba. The sequence continues at coordinate 1,751,240,522 of OX451736.1, read as the reverse complement.
GAAGGAGGATTAAGCAACTGGGAGGCGAAATACTTCGTTCCCATCACTTTCATCAATCAGTAATTTATCTTTGAAAAATTTCTTATTTTGGTCTGTAATAATTAAACAATTCGTACACTCTTTTCACCTTATGCCTTACCCGGGGCATATAAGTCCATTTGTAAGGGCTTGATTTCTTCATTATCATATGCCATTTTTAATGAATCATTGGACGTTTTCATCTATAAACTGTTGTGTTCATTTTCTTTCCTTTTAAATTTTGTTTTGTTTAAGGATGGCTATCCCTTACACACACACACACTCACAAAATGCAGGTACCCATCCACTCCGGATTCCATGGGTGACTATTCTGCTTTGGCCTTCAGTGACTTTGAAGATTTGGTCAATCATGCCGAGTACGAAGATGATGAAGATTGTGAAGTGCCTGGGGAGTTAGCTAGACTTTTGCAACAAGAGGAAAGGGCTATTCTGCCCCATGAAGAGTTGCTGGAGACTGTCAATTTGGGAACAGAGGAAGACAAGAAAGAGGTTAAGGTGGGTGCCAACCTGGAGCCAAGTGTCAAAGAGCGTCTAGTTCAGCTGTTGAACGAATATGTTGAGATCTTTGCCTGGTCCTATGAAGACATGCCGGGACTAGATACATATATCGTGGTCCACCGTCTCCCTACAAGAGAAGACTGTCCACCGATCAAACAAAAAGTCCGCCGGATGAGGCCCGACATGTCTGAAAAGATCAAAGCAGGGGTGATGAAGCAATTCAATGCTGGCTTTCTGGTTGTTACTTCCTATCCACAATGGGTTGCTAACATTGTGCCCGTGCCAAAGAAGGATGGCAAAGTCAGAATGTGTGTGGACTACAGAGACCTAAACAGGGCTAGCCCTAAAGATGATTTTCCACTGCCACACATCGACATCTTGGTTGACAATACAGCTCAACACAAGGTATTTTCCTTCATGGATGGATTCTCGGGATACAACCAGATCAAAATGGCCCTCGAAGACATGAAGAAGACTACTTTTGTTACGCAGTGGGGTACCTTCTGCTATAAAGTGATGCCATTCGGACTCAAGAATGTCGGGGCAACCTATCAGCGAGCCATGGTAGCTTTGTTTCATGACATGATACATCATGAGATTGAAGTCTACGTAGACGACATGATAGCCCATTCATAAACAGAAGAAGAACACCTTGACCATCTGCAGAAGCTGTTTTTCAGGTTAAAGGAATATAAGCTCAGACTGAACCCTAGCAAGTGCACTTTCGGAGTCAGGTCCGGTAAACTTTTGGGATTCATCGTCAGTAACAAAGGCATCGAGGTTGATCTTGCCAAAGTCAAATCTATACAAGAAATGCCTTCCCCCCCGCACTGAAAAGGAGGTTAGAGGTTTCTTGGGACGCTTAAACTATATTGCAAGATTCAAATCTCACCTAACAGCTACATGTGAGCCAATCTTCAAGCTGTTGAAGAAAGATCAGGTGGTGGAATGGAACAATGATTGTCAAGTTGCTTTTGATAAGATCAAGGAGTATTTACTGGAACCTCCTATCTTAATGCCACCCGTCGAAGGAAGACCTTTAATCATGTATCTGACTGTTTTGGATAATTCAATGGGGTGTGTACTGGGCCAACATGACGAGTCTGGCCGAAAAGAGCATGCCATTTATTACCTTAGCAAAAAGTTTACCGACTGTGAGACTCGCTACTCACTACTCGAGAAAACTTGCTGCGCTTTGGTATGGGCTGCTCGCCGGCTAAGGCAGTATATGTTGACACATACCACTTTGCTGATTTCTAAGATGGATCCGATCAAGTACATCTTCGAGAAGCCTGCTTTATCCGGAAGGATCTCTAGATGGCAGATGATCCTGACTGAGTATGATATCCATTACACAACCCAAAAAGCTATAAAGGGGAGTGTATTAGCTTACCATCTAGCTCATCAAGCCGTCGAAGATTACCAATCTATGAGATTCGACTTCCCTGACGAGGACATTATGACATTGGACAACATTGAAGGTAACGGACCGTATGACGAACCTGAACAAGGATCCCGATGGACTCTGTACTTCGATGGTGCTTCAAATGCACTTGGCAATGGTATCGGCGCGGTACTTATTTCTCCAGAAGGTTGCCATACACCTTTCACTGCTAGACTCTGCTTCAACTGCACCAACAACATGGCCGAATATGAAGCCTGTATCTTTGGTCTCAAGGCTGCAATTGACCTAGGAATCAAATCTTTGGTCGTATTTGGGGACTCAGCTTTGGTTATCAGTCAAATCAAAGGAGAGTGGGACACTAAGCATCCTAATCTTATCCCATACAAAGAACATGTCTTGACATTGTTACCTCATTTCGAGCAGATTACCTTTGAGCACTTCCCGCGAGAAGAAAATCAGCTAGCAGATGCTCTGGCTACAATGTCTTCCATGTTTAAACTCAACTGGGATAATGAGGTTCCCCAAATCACCATCGAACGAATGGACGAGCCTGCGCACTGTCATGAGATTAATACCGAAGAAGTAGTGGAACAACCCTGGTTTCATGAAATCAAAAGGTATCTCCAGACTCGAGAATACCTTGAAGGAGCTTCCGTCAATGACAAAAAGTTCTTAAGGAGATTTGTTGCCAAGTTCTTCCTAAGCAATGGTATCTTATATAAGCGCAACCATGATTGTGTTCTACTTTGTTGTGTGGACAAGGTTGAAGCAGAGTTGATCATGACCGAAATACATAGTGGCACATGTGGCACCCACTTGAGCAACATACGATGGCTAAGAAGATTCTAAGGGCAGGCTACTACTAGTCTACCATGGAAGCTGATTGTCATCAACATTCCCGTACTTGTCACAAATGCCAAGTCTATGCTGACAAGGTACATATTCCTCCAGTTCCTCTCAACGTCCTAACAGCTCCTTGGCCATTCGCGATGTGGGGAATCGACATGATTGGAGAGATCAAGCCTACGGCATCCAATGGACATCGCTTCATATTGGTCGCTATTGATTATTTTACCAAGTGGGTCGAAGCAGCTTCCTACGCCTCCGTTACAAAGAATGTGGTTGCCCACTTCATCAGGCTGAATCTCATATGCCGGTATGGTATCCCCGACAGGATCATCACGGACAACGGTACAAATTTGAACAACATTGTGATTACCCCTCTGTGCGAGCAGTTCAAGATTCAACATCACAATTCATCTCCCTACCGACCAAAGATGAACGGTGTTGTTGAAGCTGCGAACAAAAATATCAAGAAGATCATTCAAAAGATGACAGTCACCTACAAGGACTGGCATGAGATGTTACCGTTTGCTCTGCATGGATATCGTACCATGACGCGTACTTCAACTGGGGCAACCCCCTTTTCTTTGGTATATGTCATGGAGGCTGTTTTACCTATGGAAGTTCAGATTCCTTCTTTGAGGATTATGAAAGATGTTGGTTTAAGTGAAGACGATTGGATTCAGACCCGGCTTGATCAGCTTAATTTGATCGACGAGAAGCGACTTACTGATGTTTGTCATGGTCATACGTATCAAAAACGGATGATCAAGGCTTTCAACAAGAAAGTTAGGCATCAGGTATATCAAGTCGGAGATCTTATAATCAAGCGGATCATCTTGCCGCAAAGTGATCTCAGGGGCAAATGGACTCCTACTTACGAAGGACCATTTGTGATCAAGAATATTTTTTCTGGTGGGGTAATGATTCTGACCACTATGGACGGCGACGACCTGCCGCACTCTGCAAACGCAGACATAGTCAAAAGATACTACGCATAAAACGACCTGACAAGTTGAAAACCCGAAAGGGCGACTTGGGAAAAAATGGGCATCCCGGTGAATCGAAAACCCGAAAGGGAGGTTCAGGCAAAAATTAGGGATAAAAAAAAAATATGTACACCCGGCGAGTTGAAAACCCGAAAGGGCGACTTGGGCAAAAAAGGGTTTCCCGGTGGACTGAAAACCCGAAAGGGCGGTCCAGGCAAAAGTTAGGGAATTAAAGCGTATGACTATGTCTCGTTAGATCACTTTAAGGACAATCTCTTCACGACCAAACTCCAGGCTCATGATCAATCCAATCACCTTCGGACGAAGCAACGAATGGAAAAGATACTCAGAGTTGTGAAGGCTATAGCAGAATGGAAACCCCATGGAATTGTTACACATAGCCATCTTTCTTTGTATATAAGTTTTCTCAATTTTTACGACAACATTCTCTTACTAGGATGTCTGTCTCCTTTGTACAAAAATACTTACAAAAGTTAATACAAAAATACTTCAAAGTGCAGAAATTTGCTTGCCTTTCCTTTCTTTTTACACTTATGTTTTATTTGAAAACGTCCAATTGTTTGTTAAATAGGCATATGCATTTGAATATAATCACTGCTTACAAATAAAACAAAATAAGAAAGGATAATTACTGATAGGTCGAAAGTATAGGAAACCGTCTTTAGGCTATTCCAGAAGAAATCCCCTATAGTATGTCACTCAGATCCTCAACAGAGCTAAAACCTTGAAGTGCATATCCCCAACGGAGTTAAATTTCAAATTTCCCATCAGAGTTAAGTTTCTAAAAAACTCCTGATCCCCAGCGGAGCCAGAATACTCTAAACTTTCATCACCAGCAGAGTTCTCCACAAAACAAGGAATCCCCAGTAGATTGGCATACGACCCAAGCTCCTGATTTCCCCGGCAGAATAAACATTCTCCCCACAGATTTGTTTCCCGACAGAACGAAGATTCTAATTCCCGTTTCTCCATTTTGAAGCCTCCCAGGTTTTAATCCCCCAGTAGAGGTCGTCGGATTTTTCCTTATTTCCCCAGGAAAGTCATGAAGGATTCTCACATCCCCACAGAAGTTGTCAAAGTTTTGATCATCCCCACATGTTTGCCAAGGATTCTCACATCCCCAACAGTAATCAGCAAAGTTTCTCTCATCTTCAACAATCAAAATTTTTAGAATCCCCAGCATCGGTCAAGGATTTACTTTCCCCGGCAACAGTCAAAGATTTCATTATCTCTAGCTATCAAGGATTTATTTTCCTCGGAAAGACAGCTAATCAACTTACCTGCAAATCCATTACATTCATATATCATAAACATTGATGAAACCCATTTTATTGCATCATACATATCATGCAACATAACTTTGTGCTTTAGCTAACATTCTACCCTTTTCAGGATAAGATTAAAAAGCTATCGTTAACAACTTTTCAGAGACTTCAGATGCAGTATGGATACACCCCAGACACGACGGTCATTCTATTACTCCTTCAGACTTCAGCAATCAAATACATACTAGATACGCTCCAGACACGGCAGCCATTCTATTTCTCATTCAAATTCAACTATCAAATTCAAGTTCAGACGCACTCCAGACACGGAAGTTATTCTGTCACCTGTCCGGATCCAAGTTACAGTACGGATACACTCCGGACACGGAAGTCATTCTGCTACTCATACAGATCTCAACTTCAGATACAGTCCAGATACGCTCCAGACACGGTTGCCATTCTGTCACTCATTCGGAATTCATCCCCAACACATAAATACTCCATTCACAGATGTTTCTATGTCACCCATTCAGAATACAGATACACTCCAGACACAGCAGTCGTTCTGATATTCATTCAAGAATCAAATACAGTTACATCTCGGATATGCTCTAGACACGGACTCCATTCCCTTACTCATACAAACCCAGTCTCCAGATACAACGCAGATACGTTCCAAATACGGATACCATTCTGACGTTCATTTTCCTGATTTTCAACAAACAAGTTTTGTATGGCATCTCTAAGCCCATCTCCCGCAATATTCTACCAATTCCAAATGGCATCTCTAAGCCCATTCCTTCAGCTACATTTTTGACGAGTGCAAATTTACGGGCACTCTAGTGTCCAATCCTCTTTTACCTTCGAGTAACGAAAGGCAAAACTTGCCAATCTAACTCTTCAGGTTAAAGAAGATTGAACAGGGGAAACTGTTGTACCCCAAAATTTTCCCTCTCATTCTATCAACTTTTCTCATCACAAGGCTCTTGGAACTCAAGATCGAGCTAGGGTTTGCTCTGCTCAAGACATCTCCTTGCACTGATGACCTAAATTAGGGTTTGAGTTTGCACAAGGATTTTTGGACCTTCAATGCTCAAATTGACTTTCATACTTCATATTGGACTTATAAGTTTGTCCATACCAAGTTTCAAGCCTTGAATCAAATTTTTGCCCAGTCAATTAGACAGTTGACCTAGAAATCAACTGTATTGGGGAAAAAGTCAACGGTGGCAAATTTACAGTAAAACCTCATGAATTTTAACCCACAACAACATTATGAACTCATATGAACCATTTGATCAAGTTTGGACCATAATTCCACAAGAAATTTGATCAGATCACCAAAAGGGCAAAATGGTCATTTTTAGGGTTTTGACTGTACAAAGGCAATTTCTGACTTTTTGACCTAGCCAATGGCAAATTAGGTACAACCAAGGACTCAAGGACTCAATGGAATCATCTTGACCTATTCAACAAGTTCAAAAGATCTCAAATGCATGGGATTGACAGATGAATTTTTCAGTCAACTGAGTAAAATTTGATTGTACATTGAAAAGTCAAACTTGGACTTTTTGATCAAAATCAAGTGCCAAGGGTCATTTTTCATCAAGATGTGTCAAATTATGAAACTTTTTCATCAAGAAACCCAAAATTGCAAATTAGGGTTTGAAATTGAAAATTTTCATAACTTAGATTTTTTCTAGTTATGAAATTTTCTTAATTTTTCCTAACTTTGTCCCACATTTTCACCATGATGCAAATGGATTCAAACAAAACTTACAACATGAAAGTTGTAGTCCTCCACAAAGTCTACACCTTTGATTCACAAAGTTTTCTCAAAAGAAGCTTGGATATAAAGTTATGATTTTTGGAACAAGGATCCCTAAAACTTTTAACTTAGTGAAATTTTGCCCTAGTTTAGGCAAGATTTTGGCCTATCTTCTTGGCCATTTTTCACATAGTTCCACTTGGAGTATCAAGTTGCATTTCAAATATGTATTATAGAGCATGTTACAAGCTTTCCAAATTATCCAAGAACTCCTCAAACACATTTGTGGTTAGGGAAAATCGAATGCTTGAAGTTGGAAAAAACTCACTTTGTATCCATGGCAAATTCATGTTCACTCAAGTTGCATTTTCAAACCAGCATGTCTTACACTAGTTTTCAGGCATCTAAACCACTTCACACTCCATAATTTAATGCAAATTCATTGAGATAATACATTGTCTTGGTCATTAGAGTATTGTACACAAGTTTAATCCCTAAATGGTAAAAGGCACATTTCCATTTTTGCAAAAAGTTGCTTTATGTCAAACTACTAATCCTTGAGCATAGAGCCAAATCTCTTACAGCTAAACAAATCCACTAATTAGAGGGGCCAAGAGGATTGTATGCAGGGTGATAAGATGGCTTGTACATGACTGTAACCTCACTTCTACTTTCTTGCTTCAAAAACAAGAAACTTGTCAAAATGCTTACAACTTGAAAACCAGCCAATGTTAACTTACACAAACACTTCAAACATCTTTCTCACAACCCTTTGAGCTAGAAACACGAGTGCTTGTGCCCCAAAACACCCCATAGCCAGAAATCACACTTCTTTGGCAAAACAGGGCAGGTGCTGCAACTTGAGTTCTCCAACTCATTTGGCTCGTGCGTTTTGCCCCATTTTGCTTCAAACACTTTCCATTCAACTCACTCAAGTTATCCCAAACCTCCATTACCAACTGTAACTCCATTTACAATGTTCACCATTTTCATTTCAAGCTTGTGCAGGTTGAGTTCTATAGGCTGATTCAAGGACATTCAAGGCAAGCTAGCTATTGGAAAAGGTCAAGTGGAGTTCAAGCAAGCTACCAGACATCTCAAAACTTGTTGAGAAGCACTGCATTGTCCTACACGAATCCAACTGAAACATGTTTTTCTTCACTTTCTATCTCTCTATTTAGGAACATTTAGTCTTAGGTTTGTGAATAAAAAATGTAGTGTTCATTGCCATGAAGCTGTACATATGCTAGGTTTTCATTTATATTAAGTGTGCTAGGAGAATTTCATCCATGAACATGCTGAAAAAACTAGGTCAGATTTTAGGGCCAGAGAAATTCTCTCTGGTCTTTGAGAGTTAGGATTAGTTTTTTGTGTGGTTGGAATCGTCTTGAAATTCTCTACAAGTTTGATGTTGTGTGTTTTTGCAATAGATCACGTATACAGAATCTAGTGTTTGAACAGGGCACGCGCACGTTTTTCAGTCTGAAGGTTGAAGATGAAGCTGGCTTGGGCTGGGCTTGGCCTGACTTGCTTCTAACACCTCCCATTTTCATTTTTGCACCCCCTGGCCCATTTTCTTGTATTTTTACATTTTTTCATTTTTGTTTTCTTTTCTCATTTTGTTTATTTATTTCCAAGTATAAAAAAATGCTAAAAAAATATTTTCATATTTTTTTACATTTATTTGGCATTTTATTTTAATTTTTCTAATATAGAAAACCTTTTAAAATACTTTTATACTATTTATTTAAACTTGAAAATAATATGTAAATCATACTTTTATTTTTATTTCTTATTTTTATTCATACTAAAAATATTTTCCTAAATATATTTCATTTTTGTACATATTTTACTTTATATTATACATATTTAATATATTTAATATATATATATATATATATATATATATATATATATATATATATATATATATATATATATATATATATATATACTTTTTATTTTATTAAATACTCTAGAATAAAAATATACAAAATATTACATTTTTTTTATTTTTATTTTTATTTATACTAAAAAATACTTTTTTCTATGTATATTTTATTTTTACATATATATTTCATAGTATATAAATAATATATTGTATTTATTTTCTTAAAGAAATTAGGGCTTACCCTTAAATAAATAAAATTAATCTCTTTTTATTTATTTCTTTATATTTTTTTTTACATAAAAAAATATTTTACATACATTAATGAACAAAAACCCCTTTTTTGTATACTTCATATTATTTGATATATTTGTTTATTTTGAATATTTAAAATATTGTCCATTTGTTTTATGCAATTAAATTCAATTTGGATGTAATAGTAAACTAGGGTTTATATTTCTTGTCAAATACCCCCCATTCAAAATTTTACCCCCATCCCCATAATCATGTTGTGATAGCTTAGAATTTTAAATTCTCGCACTTTATGCTTTCGATTATGCCATGATTAGAGAATTAGGGTTTGTATGCAAAAATCCAAATCAACAAATAGTTTGACTTAATCAAAGACAAAAATGCATGAAAATCAAGCACAATGCACACTTGCACCCCTAGAGTTACAATCCACTTGTTGCCTTCAAAAAATGGGCCATGTTATGCATGTTGGGTACTTTGGCAAAATAAAAGCAAAACAAAAGATCATAGTCCCTCGATGACGCTATCTTGGTTGCCTAAACAAAAATGATCAAGTCCCTCAAAAATTTGCCAAAGATACTTGACACAATTGCTATCATGGTCTATACGATGACCCGCGCCTGTCCCGTTTAACATCCTAACACAAGGTTGTTCACCACATGCAATGGTGAAACAACATTGTCAAAAGGGTTAAAAACATTAGGAAATATCTTTGAGTAAAATAGGGTAGATAGCTCTTAGTTACTTAATCAAAGGCTTGCAAAACATCCTTGCTATTTTCAAAGACACCTCACAACACAATTTTAAAACATTTTCCCAAATCAAACTTTCAAACATTGAAATCTTTTCAAAAGACAAAAACACCATTGTATACATTCAAACAAGAATCATTACAAAGGTTGCCACAATGATGGCCTCTTTTCAAAACATCTTTCAAAACCACACACAAAGCACCATTTTAAACAATTGGAAAAGCAAAGCAAGTGATCTAAACAAGTAACTAAGAGCCCATGGATAACCATGGATGAAAAGGGTGCTTGCACCTTCCCTTTTCATAATCTACTCCCCGAACCCTAGAAAACATCTCAAAGGTCTTTCCTGTTCTTTTTGACCTTTCCTTAGGATAAAATAAAAAGTCGGTGGCGACTCTTGCTAAACCGAAACATTTGTGAACACAAACGCAAAACCTCAAGTCAGTTCACCCACCGTATCACAGAGATGTTTTCTTGAGTTCGGGGGGTAGATTATGAAAATAGAAGGTATTACCACCCTTTTCATCCATGGTTTTCCATGGGCTCTTAATTACTTGCTAGGTCACTTGCTCTTGTTGTTTGAAAATGTGTTTGGTGTGGTTTTTGAAAGTATTTTGTAAAAGAGGCCATTGTTTAGGCAATCTTTGTAATGATTCTCGTTCGTAAGAATGTATACAAAGATGTTTGTCTTTTTGAAAATGTTTTCATTGTTTGTAAGATGTTTTTGAAATGTGTGTGTTTGTTTTTGAAAATAGCAAGGATAGTTATTTGGAAATAGAGCAAGTAACTAGAAGCAATCTACCTACTCAAATGTCTTTTTTATGCATTTTTCTATTCCTTTGACATTGTTGTCTTACCATTAATTTGGTAAGCAACCCTATCTTTGGATGTAAACGAGACGAGCGTGGGTCATCGTATAACCATGATTAGCAATGTTGCAAAGTATATTAGCATTTTTAAGGGACCAAGATCAGTTTTGTAAGGAAACTTTGAATAGCATCGTCGAGGGACTATGATTGTGATACGGTGGCAGAACTGACCTGGGATTTTGCGTTTGTGTTCGCGCTTGTTCGGTTTAGCAAGAGTCGCCACCGACTTTTTATTTTATCCAAAGGAAAGGTCAAAAAGCACAGGAAAGACCTTTGAGATGTTTTCTTGGGTTCGGGGGGTAGATTATGAAAAGGGAAGGTGCTAGCACCCTTTTCATCCATGGTTATCCATGGGCTCTTAGTTACTTGTTTTAGATCACTTGCCTTTGCTTTTCAATTGTTTGAAATGGTGCTTTGTGTGTGTGGTTTTGAAAATGTTTTGAAAAAGATGCCTTTGTCTAGGCAACCTTTGTAATGATTCTTGTTTGAATATATACAAAGGTGTGTGTCTTTTTGAAAAGATATTTCAATGTTTTGAAAGTTGTTTTGAAATTGTTTTGAAGTTGTGTTGTGAAGTGTGTTTGAAAATGGCAAGGATTTTTTGCAAGATTTTTGATCAAGTAACTAAGAGTTGTCTACCCTATTTTACTCAAAGATCTTTCTTATGTTTTTAACCCTTTTTAACAGTGTTGTTTCACCATTGTGTTTGATGAACAACCTTGCGTTAGGATGTTAAACGGGACAGGCGCGGGTCATCGCATACAATCATTGAAGGCAACTTGTGAGACGCTCTAGCAATTTTGTAAGGGACGAGATCGTTTTATTGAAGGCAACGTCGAGGGTCATCGAGGGACTGCGATCTTTGTTTATCGAAGGGACATTTGCTAGAGTGTCTCATACTCGAGGGAAATGATTGTATTTTCCGAGGCAACAAACGAGGTTACCCTAGAGGTGCAAGTGTGAATTGTGTATTGATTTTCATGCATTTATCTTGTATTAGGTCATCTAGCGATTGATTTTGAATCTTCGCATACAAACCCTAATTACTATACAGTATATGGAAAGCGATAAATTGTGGGAATTTAAAGTCTAAGTTATTACAAATAAGTATCCATGGATGGGGGTACAGATGTTTACAAATGGGGATGAGTCTTATCAGAATAATAATGTCCAAGTATTATGTTACAACCAAATCGAATTGACGTAATTCAAATATAAAATAATAACAAGGTATAAGATAATTAAAGACTTAAGTATTTTTTTTTTTGTATTTTTATGTTTTTTTATTGATTATATAAACAAAGGGTTTTAAAGGAAAGAAAAATTATTTAAATTAAAAATTCTATTATTTATGTATGTTTATTAAAATGTAATAATTGTTTTAAGAAAAATTATTAAGAAAATTTGTACAAAAAATTTACTATATTTTTTATCTAACAAAAGAAAAGAAAAGAAGAAATAGATTATAAAAAATGATAATAAAATGATAAAAATGTTAGTTTTTTTAAAAAACATAAAAAAAAGGATAATGGGCCTAACAAAATGTTTTCTTGAATGGCCCAAGGGAATTAAGAAGAAGAACAAATTTAATATCAGAAAATGAAGGAAAAAAAGGGTTGGGCGCTGGAACGTATTGGGCTTTAGTGTTTGCTTGGGTGAAGGCCCAGTTGCATTGTTTGAACAAATTTTAGGGTTCAGAGTTTGTTTTGGGAATTAGGTTTTACAGTATAACGGTGCCGCTTTCTCTCGTCCTCGTCCTCTTTGTCTCTCTCAAACCATGGGGCTTCTGATTCGTTCCTCCAAGCTCCAGGCTACCAAAATGTTGCCTCCATCCTCTCCTCTCCGTGACTATACAGGGCGGTGATTTGAAAGGTATCATTTTCGTTCTTGACGCGTTTTCTTTACAGTTTGCATGTTCAAATCTTATATGTTTTATTGTTTGCAAAGTTTAATCTTTGGCGTTTATGATGTGAGATATAGGAAAATTGAGGGAAAAATACCTTGGCGTTTTGTTCTGTAAGACGATGGAAGGAGAGAGGACTTGGAACGGCGGCGCTCTTGGTGGACGGAGAAGGAGAACGAGGATGACAGCCCGCTGGTATTTTGTATTTCTGTATCTTTGTTTGATGATGACTTTGTTTCTGAAAACTATTCTTTTACTTCTAAAACTCCTCCTTTCTGTTGGCCATTGATATTCTGATGATGATGAACTTTGAAGTTTGTTTGTTGTTAGCTTTTGTATGGCTTGAGTTGATCATGAACTTTGAAGTTTGTTTGTTGTTAGATTTTGTATGGCTTGAGTTGATGATGATTCTTTTCTGAGACTACTCTGCTTCTAAACTCTTCCTCTCTTTGTGGACCCTGATATTCTGATGATGAACTTTGTTCTGAGGATTGCTTGTTGTTCTCTTCACTTATGACTTCTTCCTCTTCTTTGAGTACTGACTTTTGATGATGAACTTTGTTTGTTATGAGAAAAAGCTATTTTGGTGTTTACTGATTGTTGATGAAGGTTTAGCAGTTTTATTCACTGGTTTGTTGGCCTGAGAGTTTGGAAGGCAGTTTTACAGGTTGAACTGGTTTGTGTGATTTGTGAGGCAGGCTGATGAGTATTTGGTGTTTGTTGTTTAAACTGTTTCTTTGCAGTTTTGTGCAGTTTGAGCTTTAAACTTGCAGTTTTACAGGTTTGAATAGGTTTGAGTGGTTTGGATTTGTTTGTTGAACTTTGCTTGATACAGTTTAACAGGTTTTAGGCTTTGAAAGCAAGCTTGAAGGCTTGTGAGTTTAGGCCTGTAGGTTATGCAGTTTAAAACAGGTTGGTGTTTTTGGTGAGCAGGCTTGAAGGTTTCTCAAACTTGCAGTTTTGCAGGTTTGCTTGTATTTCTGTTTTGGAGGCAGTTTTTGCTTCTTGGATGCAGGTTTGCTATTTTGTAAGGCAGGTTCTGCTATTTTGTAAGGCAGGTTCTGCTATTTTGTAAGGCAGGTTCTGGAGTTTTTGCTTTCCAGTTTGGGATAGTTATGCAATATTTTTATTCTATCCTCCCCTTGACTGTTTACAGTCTTGTTCTCTTATATCTTTTAAGCCTGCCAAAACTGCAAACCTTTTTTCTGATTCTCTCTTTCTCTCTCCATAAAAGCATTTTAAATTGCTTAATGTCTTCTTTTTATGAAAAGCTTTGTTGGCCAGAATGTGATGAGAAGTTTGACAAGCCTGCTTGCTTGTATCTTGGTTTATCTCTGCATTGTATGCTTTTTTCTTTTTGACAACTTGTGTACAGTTTTTCTGTTTTGACAGCTTTGTGTACTTGGTTTGACATTTTTGCAACTTAGTTTGCTTTTGTGTGCAGCCTTGTGCCTTTGGTTGACTAATGCGGTTTGGGAATCCAGTTTGCTTTGCCTTGTTGCCTTGTATCTTTGCATTTAATTGTATGCTTGCAAATTATTTTACTTTCCTCTTTGTGAACCAAGAAGAGAAATCTTCTTGTGATTTGCAAAGAGGACAAGTAAAACATGATGAAACCAAAAACAATCTGATTCCGACCAACAAGCTTTAATGATGACTTTATATTTATCTGCTTGAAAATGTTTTTTCAGTTTAACTGCACTGATTTCTTTTTCTGTCTTTGCAGGTAAATACCAGTTGGATAATGGAAGAAGCAGTAGAAGATAGAAGATTTCAAGAGACTTAGGCTTTAGATTTATTTTCTTTTCATTTATTGTAATAAATATTATTGTAAACACTGTAAATAAATTTACAATATTCGAATAACATTTGTAACAATATTTGAAAAAAATAAAAATTCTTTGTCAAATAAGAATTCTTTACTGTCAAATATTTCCTTCTTTCCTTTGCACTGTCTATTTAATCATTTAAATCTCTTGAACTAAAATAACTGGAAATGTATCCCAATGACTTTAATCCAGATGAAATAAATAATCAACAAACTCTGCAGTCTCACAATCTTGCATTAACCACAATACGCCTGGCACTCCAATTAATCATATGCTTTGTATAGTTAAACAAACAAGCATTCCATACACTTTTCACTTCACTGATCAAACCAATGCCTCAAAGTTTCAATCAAAGCCTCAGCTCCTATCTCAGATATTTAGGTTTTGAGAAACAACCAGTAATTTAGAACAAGCGTAAAAATAATGTAACAGTCAATTGAATTATTGTGGATTCAATTTCTTCTGAGAAATACGAGTGAATGCCCTAATTCCAGATTTGTCGTCAAAGAAAAGTCTGTTTGATCAATTCCTGAGCCAATCTCAACCCAATCAATGGAAACCCTAATTTTGGACTTGTTGTCAAAGAAAAGTCGGTTTGATCAATTCAAAATCAATGGAAACCCTAATTCTGGATTGACTGATAAAGAAAAGTCCGTTTGACCGATTCTTGAGTCAATCTTGAAAAGTCAGGGAAAATCCTGAAGTTGTGATTTCTTGTGAAAAAAGGAGGGCAAATTTTGGGGTACAACAGTTGCCCCTGTTCAATCTTCTTGAACCTGAAGAGTTAGATTGGCAATTTTGTCGTTCGCGACTCGAAGGTAAAAGATGATTGGACACTAGAGTGCCCAAAAATTTGCACTCGTCAAAGCGTAGTTGAGGGAATGGGCTTAAAGATGCCATTTAGGAGATGTGACAGAATCTTGTCGGAGATGGGCTTTAAAGCTTCCATCCAAGATTTTTTGCTGAATTGTACGTTATAGGTGAGTGGGTGAGTATCAGAAAGGTGCCTATGTTTGGAACATCTCTGAGCTGGGGGTCTGAATAGGCAATAGATTAGCATCCGTGTTTGGAGAATCCGTAAACCGTTTTCGAAAGTTGAATCTGAACAAGCGATAGATTAACATCCGTGTCTGGAACATATCTAGTCCGTATCGGATTGTTGAAGTAGTAGAATGACCGCCGTGTCTGGGGTATATCTGTACTGTATTTGACTAATTGTTAACGATAGCCTTTTAATCTTATCCTGAAAAGGGTAAAATGTTAGCTGAAACATAAAGTCATGTTGCATGATATGTATGATGCAATGAACTGTACTTCATCAATGTTTATGATATATGAATGTAATGGATGTGCATGTAAGCTGAGTAGCTGTCTCGCTGAGGAAGATAAATCCTGGATAATGAAATCTTTGACTGCTGCTGGGGAAAGTAAATCCTTGACTGCTACTGGGGGGATTGAAAATCCTTTGATCGTTGAAAATGAGAAGTCCTGGGACCACTGTTGGGGAAATCAGGAGTTTGGGTTGTATGCCAATCTACTGGGGATTCCTGTTTTGAGGAGATCTTCGCTGGGGAATATCTGAATACTCTGTGAGGAATTGAGAATGAGAGTCTTCATTCTGCTTATGGGATTAATGTTTGTGGGGAATAGCCATACTGTTGAAAAGTAGCTATCCTGTTGGAGAGTAAAAACTCAGGACTTTGGGAAAAGCTTATTCCTGTCTGGAAGAAGTTCAAGTTTAGGTTGTATGCCACTTTAAGAATGAGAATCTTCACTCTCTATGAGAAATGAGAATCTTCATTCTGTCGGGAATATCAGGAAGTTGAATTGTATACCACTTTGAGAATGAGAATTTCCATTCCGTTATGAACATCAGGAATTCAGGTTGTATGCCACTTTGAGAATGAGAATCTTCATTCTGTTGGGTTAGGAGGTTGGGTGTATTCCAATCTACTGGGGAAGCCAAAATGAGAATCTTCATTCAGGTCTTGGGTCAGAAGGTTGGGTGTATACCAGTCTTCTGAGGTTTCAAGGATGAGAATCTTCATTCTGTTAAGGGTCAGGGGGTTGGGAGTATACCAATCTCTTGAGGTTTTAAGGATGAGAATCTTCATTCTGTTAAGGGTCAGGAGCTTGGGAGTATACCAATCTTCTGAGGTTTCAAGGATGAGAATCTTCATTCTGTTAAGGGTCAGGAGGTTGGGAGTATACCAATCTCTTGAGGTTTCAAGGATGAGAATCTTCATTCTGTTAAGGGTCAGGAGGTTGGGAGTATACCAATCTCTTGAGGTTTCAAGGATGAGAATCTTCATTCTGTTAAGGGTCAGGAGGTTGGGAGTATACCAATCTTCTAAGGTTTCAAGGATGAGAATCTTCATTCTGTTAAGGGTCAGGAGGTTGGGAGTATACCAATCTCTTGAGGTTTCAAGGATGAGAATCTTCATTCTGTTAAGGGTCAGGAGGTTGGGAGTATACCAATCTTCTGAGGTTTTAAGGATGAGAATCTTCATTCTGTTAACGGTATCAGGAGCTTGGGAGTATACCAATCTCTTGAGGTTTCAAGGATGAGAATCTTCATTCTTGAGAGAAACAGATTTTTAGGAGCTTCAGTTGTCCGTTACTCTGTTGGTGGGTGTAACTTCCAACAGGTGATGAAGGAATCTTTGATGACGACCGTAACTTCCAACAGGTGATGAAGGAATTTTTTGAACGATTGTGGCTTCTAACAGGTGATGAAGGAAATTTTGAACGACCGTTCAATCTGTGTATGTTATGAATGTTGTTGAAATGTAATTTTGTTTTGGAGAATAATTCCTTGACAAATGTTGAGGAAATAAACCCATGACTGCTGGTCTGCTAGAGAGGTGATGAACTTCTCGAGGACGCTCGAATTTCTTTTCAGAAAGATTTCGGAGAGATTCGTCACTGCCCCTAGTATCAAATGCCTGTGGCACTGCCAGGAAACTTGGACTGTACGTAACCCTTTGGTGAGATTGACGTTTAAACGCCCCAAGTGATGGTGAGGGAGACTTGCCCCAAGTTGATCTGCAATTGAGAGATTTCTTGAAATCTTGACTGTACTGCCCCAGGTGAACTTTGAAAGATTTGTTGAAATCTTGATTGGACTGCCCCAGGTTAACTTTGAAAGATTTGTTGAAATCTTGACTGGACTGCCCTAGGTTAACTTTGAAAGATTTGTTGAAATCTTGACTGGACTGCCCTAGGTTAACTTTGAAAGATTTGTTGAAATATTGACTGGACTGCCCCAGGTTTACTGGACAATGCCATATCAAATCCCCTTTTGTTGATAGGAGATTTTTGTAACGGAAGTGTCATCCCACTTGAAGTGATTTTATTCACTGAGAGAGTTTTCGTTCCTCCGAACATTCACTGTTGTGAATTTCTCCGCTGTCAAACAAATAAACATGTGCAAACAACGATATTCGAATAATGCAAAGTTTATGCTTGTCTCGAAGTTTTGAAAAATGCGTTTTTTAGCAGAAAACTTTTTATAAGACAAATTCAACACAAGATTTAGGGCAAAGCCTTACAGGAGTCAGGATACCTTTTGTAACAGTATGCTTTCGAACTAACCCATGCTTCAATTAGGACTTTTGAAGGGTTGTAACGTGGCTCGGTTCACGGTTTAAGAAACAAAGGATAAAGGCTCAAAGTATATTTGTACCCACCCGCTCTTCGTGATGTTCTTCAATCCTAAACTTAGTTAATTGTGCGTCGAACTCTATTCGAGTTTGGAACGACATTTGGTGATGGTCCACACAAGTTGAAATTTATGGAAGGCAGTCATCATTTTTGCAACATTTTTCATGTTGTTGAGGATTTATAATGACCTTTTTTTTATTTGTTATCCCTAATTTTTGCCTGACTGCTCTTATTTTTGAGATTACAGTCAGCGGGATGCCCCAACTTTCTTAAGCCTCCCTTATAGGTTTTGGCTTAGTGGGCTTTTCTCTTTTGAGAGGTAATGACTTCCTATGAGATAAGGAACTATCACTGTCTTTTTGGTTCCCAAAGGAATGTTTTTGATGTCATTCGTTGTATTATGAACTGAGATTTTGCGACTTCAATGCGCATCTTTTGAATTAACTGAGAGACTACCCTGCCCCAGGTTTAAATCAAAGGTTTCAATTTGTGTTTAAAAAAGAAAACTCCTACTTCTTTGACTCGAAGGGGTTGACTAGGGATTATCTTCCTTATAACTCCAGTGTTTAGGATTTGAAAGAAATGCATGTACATCGTCAACAAGGTCTGTTCAAAAGCATACTGCATGAGATTATGGTATTGTTTCGTCATCCTCCCTCTAAAGGCTTGTAGCTTTTTATCAAGAGTTAAATATCATGAAGAAAGTAGGAAGCATAATTCAAGAATAGTGAAAACGAATGGATGAATTCAAGACAAACATATGCAATGCATTAATGAAAACAGAGTTTGACATCAACAGATAATTGTTTGAATAACAAAAGAAATTACAACTTGAAAATTCAAATGGAACAAAAGTCTCTTAGTTCGAACTTTGTCATTTAGGGTGGAGAACCCTTAGCGGAAGATTTTCATCTCGCCATCCGGCATGAATTCCAACACTCCTTCGTCAATCAAGTCTTGGATCTTGTTTTTCAAATCCCAACAGTCATCGGTGTCATGTCCAAGACTATGGGAGTGGTATACACAAAATGCATCGGGGTGATAGCTAGGAGTAGAGGTATTGGGCCTCCGAATAGGATCCTTTAAAGCAAGCAGATTGACCTCCAACAGGCGTTTCAGTATTAGAGATGATGGTATGTCAGTCTCAGAGAAATGTCTTCCAGACGTATTTTTCTTACGCCGATTACCCTGTTGACGCTGGCGAGGTTGTTGCTGGGCTTGTGACCCTGAAGCAAGTTGAGGAGCTTTTCCCTTGTCTTCTTGTCTGAAAGGAGGTTGAATGATTACTTGATCTTCAACCCTAGTTGTTATTCCCACTTGGTTATCTCGAAGCAGTTTGTTGACGAGAACCCTGAGCTCTTCTTATCTTTGAGCCAAGTCTTGAATGAGAGCCATCTGGCCCACCAGTTGTCCCATCATCTGGATCTTCATTGTTGCCAGCTCAATCTGTAATTCTTCCAACTGATCATTCCTGACACTGCCTGAATTCCCTAGGACCATGCCCCTTGTGAGGAGAGCTTTCACTTCTTCTTGCCCCTAGGATAGGTTCAAGAACATTTCTTGAAGTTGAGCATTTTGATCCTGGATATCTTTGACAGTCCTCTCTAGAGCCATCTCTACTGAAATAAACAGTAGGAGAATAAGGAAACCTAAAAAGGAAAACTTGTTATGATATAATGCATGATATGTGGATGCATGTTTTCAAGGATCTCTCGGGGTAAACACAAGAAAATGTTAGAGGTCGAATTTTGATCAACATCTTTGATTAGAGAACTTTGTATCGGTGGATGTCTTTCCACGAGAATCAAGCTCACCATGTCAAGTGGGTCATAGCCCTAGATTCAAGTTGTTGTACTTGATCTTTGACGGTGTTTGTTTAGAGGAAGATGAATCCTCTTGCCCTTTGGTAGACGTCTGATTCAACGTGACCCTGCATCAAAGACCCTCGAGATCCTTGAAATGGTTATTGAAAATGCCATGGTATGATGTTATGATGTTATGTATTTGTTATGCAAAAGTAAGCAAGTGTATATACAGGTAATCATATCCACACAAAGCAAACAAGTCCTTAGGTTTAGGCTTGCACGGGGTTTGTAGGTAAGTACCCTTTTGAAGTTAGTTGGCTCAACCTGTCCTAAAATAGAAACCGGGTTCTAAGGAGCTCAATATCACTGGATTATTTTCTATGTTCATTGTTTTGGTTTATCCACTTAACTGGCGACCAAAATATTCCAAGAAAATAATCCTCAATGAGTGTAGTATCGAGTATCTACTAACTTCAGACTGTACCAAAGTCGGTCATCTCACTACCCCTAAAAAGGCCAAGATGGTCAAGTAAGGTTCTAAGAGTTTGTTAGTGCTTCATGACATCACTCAGCGGCCCCGTATTCTCTTTGATTAACTCAAAGGATACCGATACCCACAAATATGTCACACTAACGTAGCTACTACTTCAACCATGTCGGTATACCCCACACAGTTCCCTCACAGTTTATTTCTACTTACCTAAAAGGTGCCCCCAAATCCGGGTGTAGGATTTAAAACAAACCCAAACAAGGAACCCGAAAAAGTAAAGCAATCAAAGCAATCAAGGTAAGCATGTAAAGGTGACCTAAAACCCTAAGGTAACCCCACTTTTAAAATTATTCCCCAGCAGAGTCGCCAGTTCTGTGATACGGTGGCATAACTGACTTGTGATTTTGCGTTTGTGTTCGCGCTTGTTCGGTTTAGCAAGAGTCGCCACTGACTTTTTATTTTATCCAAAGGAAAGGTCAAAAAGCACAGGAAATACCTTTGAGATGTTTTCTTGGGTTCGGGGGGTAGATTATGAAAAGGGGAGGTGCTAGCACCCTTTTCATCCATGGTTATCCATGGGCTCTTAGTTACTTGTTTTAGATCACTTTCCTTTGCTTTTCAATTGTTTGAAATGGTGCTTTGTGTGTGTGGTTTTGAAAATGTTTTGAAAAAGATGCCTTTGTCTAGGAAACCTTTGTAATGATTCTTGTTTGAATATATACAAAGGTGTGTGTCTTTTTGAAAAGATATTTCAATGTTTTGAAAGTTGTTTTGAAATTGTTTTGAAGTTGTGTTGTGAAGTGTGTTTGAAAATGGCAAGGATGTTTTGCAAGATTTTTGATCAAGTAACTAAGAGTTGTCTACCCTATTTTACTCAAAGATCTTTCTTATGTTTTTAACCCTTTTTAACAGTGTTGTTTCACCATTGTGTTTGATGAACAACCTTGCGTTAGGATGTTAAACGAGACAGGCGCGGGTCATCGCATACAATCATTGAAGGCAACTTGTGAGACTCTCTAGCAATTTTGTAAGGGACGAGATCGTTTTATCGAAGGCAACATCGAGGGTCATCGAGGGACTGCGATCTTTGTTTATCAAAGGGACATTTGCTAGAGTGTCTCATACTCGAGGGACATGATTGTATTTTCCGAGGCAACAAGCGAGGTTACCCTAGAGGTGCAAGTGTGAATTGTGTATTGATTTTCATGCATTTATCTTGTATTAGGTCATCTAGGTATTGATTTTGAATCTTCGCATACAAACCCTAATTACTATACAGTATATGGAAAGCGATAAATTACGGGAATTTAAAGTCTAAGTTATTACAAATAAGTATCCAGGGATGGGGGTACAAATGTTTACAAATGGGGATGAGTCTTATCAGAATAATAATGTCCAAGTATTATGTTACAACCAAATCGAATTGACGTAATTCAAATATAAAATTATAACAAGGTATAAGATAATAAAAAATCAAAGAAAATATGAGATGCGTATATTTATTCATAAATGCTCAAATAAAAATTAACCTAATTAAAGACTTAAGTAATTTTCTTTTTGTATTTTTATGTTTTTTTATTGATTATATAAACAAAGGGTTTTAAAGGAAAGAAAAATAATTTAAATTAAAAATTCTATTATTTATGTATGTTTATTAAAATGTAATAATTGTTTTAAGAAAAATTAATAAGAAAATTTGTACAAAAAATTTACTATATTTTTTATCTAACAAAAGAAAAGAAAAGAAGAAATAGATTATAAAAAATGATAATAAAATGATAAAAATGTTAGTTTTTTTAAAAAACATAAAAAAAAGGATAATGGGCCTAACAAAATGTTTTCTTGAATGGCCCAAGGGAATTAAGAAGAAGAACAAATTTAATATCAGAAAATGAAGAAAAAAAGGGGGTGGGCGCTGGAATGTATTGGGCTTTAGTGTTTGCTTGGGTGAAGGCCCAATTGCATTGTTTGAACAAATTTTAGGGTTCAGAGTTTGTTTTGGGAATTAGGTTTTACAGTATAACGGTGCCGCTTTCTCTCGTCTTCGTCCTCTTCGTCTCTCTCAAACCATGGGGCTTCTGATTCGTTCCTCCAAGCTCCAGGCTACCAGAATGTTGCTTCCATCCTCTCCTCTCCGCGACTATACAGGGCGGTGATTTGAAAGGTATCATTTTCATTCTTGACGCGTTTTCTTTACAGTTTGCATGTTCAAATCTTGTATGTTTTATTGTTTGCAAAGTTTAATCTTTGGCGTTTATGATGTGAGACGTAGGAAAATTGAGGGAAAAAATATCTTGGCGTTTTGTTCTGTAAGACGATGGAAGGAGAGAGGACTTGGAACGGCGGTGCTCTTGGTGGCCGGAGAAGGAGAACGAGGATGACAGCGCGCTGGTATTTTGTATTTTTGTATCTTTGTTTGATGATGACTTTGTTTCTGAAAACTATTCTTTTACTTCTAAAACTCCTCCTTTATGTTGGCCATTGATATTCTGATGATGATGAACTTTGAAGTTTGTTTGTTGTTAGCTTTTGTATGGCTTGAGTTAATGATGGACTTTGAAGTTTGTTTGTTGTTAGATTTTGTATGGCTTGAGTTGATGATGATTCTTTTCTGAGACTACTCTGCTTCTAAACTCTTCCTCTCTTTGTGGACCCTGATATTCTGATGATGAACTTTGTTCTGAGGATTGCTTGTTGTTCTCTTCACTTCTGACTTCTTCCTCTTCTTTGAGTACTGACTTTTGATGATGAAATTTGTTTGTTTTGAGAAAAGCTATTTTGGTGTTTACTGATTGTTGATGAAGGTTTAGCAGTTTTGTTCACTGGTTTGTTGGCCTGAGAGTTTG
This sequence comes from Vicia faba, assembly GCA_948472305.1. Classification (NCBI taxonomy): domain Eukaryota; kingdom Viridiplantae; phylum Streptophyta; class Magnoliopsida; order Fabales; family Fabaceae; genus Vicia; species Vicia faba. The sequence continues at coordinate 1,751,217,397 of OX451736.1, read as the reverse complement.
GAAGGCAGTTTTATAGGTTGAACTGGTTTGTGTGATTTGTGAGGCAGGCTGATGAGTATTTGGTGTTTGTTGTTTAAACTGTTTCTTTGCAGTTTTATGCAGTTTGAGCTTTAAACTTGCAGTTTTGCAGGTTTGAATAGGTTTGAGTGGTCTGGATTTGTTTGTTGAACTTTGCTTGATACAGTTTAACAGGTTTTAGGATTTGAAAGCAAGCTTGAAGGCTTGTAAGTTCAGGCCTGTAGGTTATGCAGTTTAAAACAGGTTTGTGTTTTTGGTGAGCAAGCTTGAAGGTTTCTCAAACTTGCAGTTTTGCAGGTTTGCTCGTATCTCTGTTTTGGAGGCAGTTTTTGCTTCTTGGATGCAGGTTTGCTATTTTGTAAGGCAGGTTCTGCTATTTTGTAAGGCAGGTTCTGCTAATTTGTAAGGCAGGTTCTGGAGTTTTTGCTTGCCAGTTTGGGATAGTTATGCAATATTTTTATTCTATCCTCCCCTTGACTGTTTACAGTCTTGTTCTCTTATATCTTTTAAGCCTGCCAAAACTGCAAACCTTTTTTCTGATTCCCTCTTTCTCTCTCCATAAAAGCATTTTAAATTGCTTAATGTCTTCTTTTTCTGAAAAGATTTGTTGGCCAGAATGTGATGAGAAGTTTGACAAGCCTGCTTGCTTGTATCTTGGTTTATCTCTGCATTGTATGTTTTTTTCTTTTTGACAGCTTGTGTACAGTTTTTCTGTTTTGACAGGTTTGTGTACTTGGTTTGACATTTTTGCAACTTAGTTTGCTTTTGTGTGCAGCCTTGTGCCTTTGGTTGACTAATGCAGTTTGGGAATCCAGTTTGCTTTGCCTTGCTGCCTTGTATCTTTGCATTTAATTGTATGCTTGCAAATTATTTTACTTTCCTCTTTGTGAACCAAGAAGAGAAATCTTCTTGTGATTTGCAAAGAGGACAAGTAAAACATGATGAAACCAAAAACAATCTGATTCTGGCCAACAAGCTTTAATGATGACTTTATATTTATCTGCTTGAAAATGTTTTTTCAGTTTAACTGCACTGATTTCTTTTTCTGTCTTTGCAGGTAAATACCAGTTGGATAATGGAAGAAGCAGTAGAAGATAGAATATTTCAAGAGACTTAGGCTTTAGATTTATTTTCTTTTCATTTATTGTAATAAATATTATTGTAAACACTGTAAATAAATTTACAATATTCGAATAACATTTGTAACAATATTTGAAATAAATAAAAAGTCTTTGTCAAATAAGAATTCTTTACTGTCAAATATTTCCTTCTTTCCTTTGCACTGTCTATTTAATTATTTAAATCTCTTGAACTAAAATAACTGGAAATGTATCCCAATGACTTTAATCCAGATGAAATAAATAATCAACAAACTCTGCAGTCTCACAACCTTGCATTAACCACAATACGCCTGGCACTCCAATTAATCATATGCTTTGTACAATTAAACAAACAAGCATTCCATACACTTTTCACTTCACTGATCAAACCAATGCCTCAAAGTTTCAATCAAAGCCTCAGCTCCTATCTCAGATATTTAGGTTTTGAGAAACAACCGGTAATTTGGAACAAGCGTAAAAATAATGTAACAGTAAATTGAATTATTGTGGATTCAATTTCTTCTGAGAAATACGAGTGAAAACCCTAATTCCAGATTTGTCGTCAAAGAAAAGTCTGTTTGATCAATTCCTGAGCCAATCTCAACCCAATCAATGGAAACCCTAATTCTGGACTTGTTGTCAAAGAAAAGTCTGTTTGATCAATTCAAAATCAATGGAAACCCTAATTCTGGATTGACTGATAAAGAAAAGTCCGTTTGACCGATTCTTGAGCCAATCTTGAAAAGTCAGGGAAAATCCTGAAGTTGTGATTTCTTGTGAAAAAGGAAGGGCAAATTTTGTGGTACAACAATAATGTTATATTTGTTTGTTTTACCAAGATACTTCGCATGCGTAATATGGCTATTTTTATATAAGGCAACAAATGGGGAAACTCTAAGGATGCTTGTGTGCAAGTGTGTTATTTTCATGCTTTGTTTTTATCTTGCACTTAGGGTTTTCTATTTGCTTTGTTTTGATCTTACCATACAAACCCTAATTACTAATCATGACATGTAAATCGGTAAATTGCGTAAATGTAAAGATTACTAAGCTATTACAACAATTTTATGGGAGGGGGGAATACAAATTTAAATCGGGATTTGCAAGAATGTAGACCTAAATAAATTATTACAACCAAATCGAATTTGTACGAATATCAGAATAAATAATATACAATATTTAAATATGCAATATTATGTATATGTAGGAAAAAGATTTTGTTTTGTTTTTTTTTTGTGTGAAAAGAAAAATTTAATCTAATCTTAAAAATATAGGGAAAAGAAATTAATTCTTAAAAAAGGGTTTAACCCTAATTTCTATTTTGAAAGAAAATATGGTTCTTATATATATTATATGTATTTTTTGTATTAAAATAATAAATGATATCTTATGAAAATATTTAATTCTTATATGTCAAAAATAAATAGTTTACAAGTATGAATAAAAAATAAAAAGGGATAAAATAATTAACCTAAACCTATTATATCTACAAGTTTGTTTAAGAAAAATAATTAATATATATAGTTTAAAATATTTTTTTTATGTGAAAAATAAAATAAAATAAAATGCAATATTGTCATATTTATATTTTTTAGGATTTTTATGGATTAAAGAAAATATTAATGAAAACAAAAATAAATAAATAAAAATGTATGGAAAAAAGTTGGGCTAGGGGTGTTGTAGGAAAACTGGAAGCAGTGTGTTAGTAAAAAATGTTAGGCCCAAAGAACCAAGCCCAATCCTGCAAAAAACAGCAAAGATGGAAAGAAGGAAAAATGTGGAAAAAAACCAAAAGGTAGCGCCAAGGTTCGAACCCAGGACATGGGTCTCACCAGCGTGCTACCTTGCCACTGGGGTGGCTATACATCTGTTGATTAATGTGAAACAAAAATAACATAACATGAAACGCTTCCATGGCCCTGTACTTCATCTTCTTCCTCTAGCCAGCCAGATGCTCTGTAACTTACTTATCTCTCCATGAAAATGAAAACTCATAACATGAAAGTTGTAGCATTTTGTCTCACGATTCTAACCATATAAATCATGTAAGCTAACAATCAAAGATCAAAATGAATTTTAAAAGCCCTAAATTAAAACCTAATTTTTTCAGAAACTTCAAGTTCAAAATTCTCTCAACTCAGGCCAAATAAATGCAAGATAAATGTATGTACAACTTCGTTGCAATGAGGACTACATTGTTTATTCACAAATCGTGGCCAATGGTTGCCTGTATAAAGAGATAGAAGTTGAGATTTTTACCTCTTTCAGTTGAAATCATGGATAGAGTTGGAGTGAGTTTGATGGAGGCCTGATGATTGCTTGAGCTTGCTTGAACCTCCCTGAGTGTGTTCCAACCCTTGCCTTGCTTTGAAAGTGTCTGAAACTCTCTATCCAAGTCAACCTGCAAGCTTTGAAAACAAAAATGGCAGGTGATGGAGAAGTGGTTACAGTACAAGGATGAGGGTTTGGATCAATTAGATATCAAGTAGGTAAGGTGTTTTGATGATCAAGACTTGAAACGCACGAGCTAAATGAGAGATTGGTATGCTTATGCAAAAACTGCAAGTCTTGACAGTTTTTTGGTGTTTTTGAGTTTGGGAGTGTTTCAGGCTTCTATTCCTCTTGTGTTATGTTGTAATGTGTTTGTATATTAGTATGGAATCAGTTTCTTGTCAGCTCCCCAACAGATTTGCAAGTTATAGGCTTTTGGAACACTTTCTTGCTTTTGAAGCAAAGTGAAGGGACAAGGACTTACCTGCTTGTACTGGCTTGCTTAGGGTTGGTATTTACTCTATACAAATTGCCTTAGGTCTGTGGTACTTGTATGTGCAAAGGAGACAGGTTCAATGCTCAAGAATTGGAAAGTGGAAAAAGTTGAGCTTTTTCAAAATGGCAATGGTCACTTTATGCCATTTATGGAATTACAACTTGGGTAATGGATCTAAGGCTTGGATCAAAGCTTTGTCAACTGAGTAAGCATTAAATTAAGGAGTAAGAAACAAGTTTGGGACCTGTAAAGCATGGATTATGCAGCATAGGTACTGATTGGAACTTTGTTCTTCATGAAGTGGCTTGAATCAAAAGTGAGAAATTGCCAACTTTATCTCTTCGATTCTCCCTACTCAAAAATGATCTTGAGGAGTTCTTGGATATTTTGGAAAGCTTGCAATGTGCTCTATAACTTATCTTTGAAATTAATTTCAAGATACCTCTTGGGACTAGGTGAAAAATTTCCATGAAGTTGAGTCCAAAACCTGTCTAAATTAGGGCAAAAATTCACTAAGTTACTTAGTTCATGAGCATGTATTCATAAATTTATATCTTGAGATCTAAGCATCTTTATAGAAAAGTGTGTGAAGAAAAGTTGTAGATTTCATGGAGGTCTACAACTTTCATGTTGGGAACTTTCTTTGAATCATTATGCATCATGGTGAAAAAATGGCCTAAAGTTGAAAAAAAATAAGAAATTTTCTATACTTAGAAAATTTTCTAAGTTAAGAAAATTTTCAAATTTAAACCCTAATCTTCAAAATTGGATTTCTTGATGAACAAGTTTCACATTTTGACATGTTTTGATGAATTGTGACCCTTGGCACTTGATTTTGACCAAAAAGTCAATGTTTGACTTTTCAGTGTACAGTTGACTTTTGATCTGTTGACTGCAAATTTCATCTGTCAATCCAATAAAATTGCAATGTTTTGAACCATGCTATTAGGTCAAGATGATACAATTTAATCCTTGAAATCATTCTTTAACTCAATTGGTCATTTGCTAGGTCAAAAACCAGAAATTACCCTTCCTTAGTCAAAACCTTAATTTTTGACCATTTTGCCCTTTTGGTGATTTGATCAAATTTCTTGAGGGATTGTGATCCAAACTTGACCAAATGATACATATAAGTTTAAAATGTTGATGTGGATCAAAAATTATGAAGTTTGACTGTAAATTGGCCATAGTTGACTTTTTCCCCAATACAGCTGATTTTTAGGTCAACTGTCCAATTAACTGATCAAAATATGTTTCAAAGCTTGAAACTTGTCCTGAGTGATCTTAGGGATCCATAATGATGTTTGAAAGTCACATGAAGCATTTATAGTCCAAAAATCCTTGTGCAATATCAAACCCTAATTTTTGGTCATCAGTGCATGATGAGAGGTCTTGAGCTGGTCAAACCCTAATCCAGTCTTGAGTCAAAGAGATCTTGTGAGAAAAGTCTTGATAAATGAGAGGGCAAATTTTTGGGTACAACACCATGCACTATCCTTTTTGATCCGTAGAAGGCCCTCACTACTATGTTGCTCGGTTTCAATGTCAATCCTTCACAGTCAAGCATATCAAGAGCCTTTTTAGGCAATACATTCAGAGACGAACCGAAGTCAACCAAGACATGATCCAGAGTTGTGCCCCTGCATTCAATTGAGACATGTAATGCCTCATTATGCTTCCTCCCTCTTGGCGTTAAATCATCATCCAAAAAACCTAAACCATTATCTGCAGTCAAGCTGGCTACGCAGTCTTGGAACTGGTCGATAGATGTTTCTTGGGGTACATGGGCAGTTTTCAGGAATTTTACCAAGGCCTTTGCATGTGCCTCGGAACACAGTAATAAAGCTAGCATGGAAATTTTAGACGGAGTTTTCCCCAGTTGCTCGACTATGTTGTAGTCGCTTCTTTTTATGATCTTTAGAATTTCCTCCATCTCTTTCCGAGAGGTCTCAGGGATAGCCACTGATTATGCCTTCGTCCGGACAGGCTCAATCAGAATACCTTTACCTCGAGTCTCAGTTGACTCGGCAGCAGGAATGTCAGTAGGGTTGATAACAGGGATTGTAACAGTTTTGTCAACAGGAGTATTAGCAGGGATGATTGTAGGACTGGGAATAACCTTTGGAGGAGCAACAATAACATGAATGATTACGGGTCCAGAAACTGCTTTTGGGGGAGCAATTTCTGGAGAGAATACCCTTCTGCTTTGGGTTATCTTACTAGTCCCTGCGATGTTACTGATATTGGAGTCAACTTTCTTAGAACTTGAATCTTCAGCAGCTGGCCAATCTTGCTTGATAGTGTGGTAGTAGACATCACCTCCATAATTCCATGGGACGATCTTGTCTGACGAATACGGGATTGGTCCATGCATTGTAATTATCAATGGAGCTACTTTAGGAACTTATATAATTCTAACGGGTCTTTTGGTGGATACCTTGGAAGAATTAGCGGAAATGGTCACGATGGAAACATCATTATAAGAAACAGTTGGAATAGAAGTCTTCTTGAAAAAAATTTCCTTGTCATCTATTAGGCATTGAACGCCTGCTTTTAACAAAGGACAGTTGGTTGGTGAGGATAAACAGAAGCGACAGCTTTCATCACAGTCTGGGAATACACCGACTTTCAACAAGTTCTTTTTGATAGTCAAGAGTGGGGTCACAAGTTCATCAACTGCAGTAACAAACATATCTTCCTCAACGGCGTTGGCATTATGGTTGTGTTTGTGCATAGGGGCAGTGATGACATTGGGAATTTCTGGCGCATCTAATTCAATCTCTTTGGCTTCAAGGAGGTCTTGTACCTTGTTCTTCAGAGCCTAACAATTGTTAGTGTCATGGCCGGGACTCTCAGAATGGTATGCACAACGGGCATTGGGATGATAGTGAGGAGAGGTTGTGTTAGGATTCTTTGGAGCTTCTTTTAAAGTCACTAGATTGGACCTTAACAAATGTGGCAATACTTGAGATAGTGTCATATTAATTCGAGTGAATTGTATGACTGGTCTTTCCATTATTGGTTGGTTGCTTCTTTGCTGAGCAGGCGCAGGTTTAGGAATCATGACAGCCCCCACCATTGGACGGTGTTCAACTCTATCTTGATTTCTCTGAGGATATACAGCAACCACTTCCTTCTTTCCAATGAAATGTTTCCTTACAACAGCAGCGGATGCATCTTTTTGAATTTTCCCATTCTTTATCCCGGCCTCTACTCTTTCTCTGGTCAATATCAATTCAGTAAATCCTGCTGATGAACTCCCAATTAAGTGATTAAAGAAGGGACTAGACAAGGTGCCCAAGAATATGTCTACTAATTCTTTTTCAGATAGGGGGGGCTGGACCCTTCCTGCTAAGTCCCTCCACTTTTGTGCGTAATCTTTGAAGCCTTCACTCGAAACCATGGTCATACTCTGAAGTTAAGTACGGGTGGGCGTAAGATCAGCATTGTATTGGTATTGTTTGTAAAAGGCAACAGCAATATCTTCCCAGTTATGAACATTGGCTCTTTCTAACTGATAAAACCAATCAAGTTGAGTTCCAGACAGGCTGTTTTGGAAGAAGTGTACCCATAAATCCTTGTCAACGGTATGAGGCTGGATTTTCCTCACATAGGAACGAAGATGCAATTTGGGACATGAAACTCCGTCATATTTGGCGAACACCGGTGCTTTGAATTTTGGAGGAATGACAATCCCATACACTAACCCCAATTCCTCAAAGTCCAATCCAGGCACTTTTTAAATTTCCATTGCACTCAACCGTTCGTCTAGATGCTTATACTTGTTGTCGGCTGGAGGGTATTGTTCTTCAGAATAATCTTCTTCTTCCTCTTCCTCTTTTGAATCAGGCTGGACAACTGCTTCCTTGCCCTACCCATCTTGATTTTCTTTCTCGCCAGATGACGTTGCAAAGTCTAGGGTCCTTCTCGCTTGACCTTGGAACCTTCTTCCTATGTTTAGAACTCGAGTTATTTTCTTTGTCTTCTTTTTCTTCTCTTCAACCAGCAAGGTCTTCAACTCTTCTTGTCCCTTGGCTAGAGTCAAGAACATCTGTTGAAACTGTGTATTCTGTGCTTGGAGGTCTTTCACCGTTTACTCGAGATCCATATTACTGAAATAAACAGTAGAAAGATGAGGAGACTTGTTGCAAGAAACATGCTTATGTTATGATGAATGGTAAATGCATATGCAATGATTTCAAGGATTTTAAGGATTCAAATTTGTTTTAGACAAAAAAGGAAACACACGTTATATTCATAAATTAAAGCTTGAGTAAATCAATGCCTTTTTGGGAAAAATAATAAAAAAAACTCTAAGATAAAAAGGTAGTACGCATCCTCTTTGGTGAGATGTAGGCATTCAGAGTCAGCTCCTCATGAAGTTGCTTAGTGAGTTCCAAAACTTTCTTCTCGCTAGCGTATAATTGGGCTTAGAAAGTATCTCGCTCACCCTTGAGTTATATCCAATCTCTTTGTAAGTCTTCAAGAGAGGTGGGCATGTCAGGATTTAAGATAGTGTGTGGAACATCTCCTTCCATAACAGGCTCAATAATTCCTGGGAGAATGGAGAGGTAAGGCATCATAAGACTCTGAGCACGAGTTCGTACCCATTTGAGATAAGGCTCAAGAGGGATGGAATTCTTATGCCCTAACGTCTTGCTATCTACCTTGTTCAACATCCTCCAAGCTCGGATAAATCTCTGGCGAAGACCTTGATCGTCGTTCTCGTAGTCAAATACCAAACTTTGAATGAGCATCTCGTGAGGGCCATCCCTTCGGGTGTAACCAAACTATCTTAAAGCCAAGCAGGGGTTGTAGGTGATACCTCCCCTAATTCCAAGTAAAGGGACATTAGGGAATTCTCCATAACGGTCGACAATAGTAATATTCACTATGGATCGGGAACACCAATAGATGTCTGAATGTTTGAGCGTCATCAACCTTTATGACCACCTTGAACCTTGCTCGTTCTTCAATACAAATTGAGAAATATGCGAAATAAACCATCTTGCCAAGAGAGGAGTGCAACATATAAGAACACCTCTTTTCCTCATTGTGCGAGTGTGAAAAGAATGTAGGATGTCCCCTAGCAAAGTAGGCACCGGGTTGCGGGATATGAAGATTTTGACTGCGTTCACATCTATGAGTTGGTCAGGATTTGGAAACAGAACCATCCCATAGATGAGGAGAGCCACAATTTCCTCAAAGGCTTGCAGATCTAAGGAGTTCCAACAGTTTTGGGCTTTCTCAAACAAGAAATTTGCTAGGAAACCTTTGACACCACTCCTTGTTTCCCAATGAGTTGTGACATCAGATGATTGTAAGTGTAGATCTTGAGCAACCTCTTCTAGCTTTGGGTCTCTTTTCGTACCGTTGAAAGTTAGTTGATTGAAAACAGGAATCTTCAAGAGTCGGGAGAATTCTTCCAAATTGGCACAAGTTGATAATCGGGAAATGTGAAGCAATGGTGTAAAGGATCAAAGAACTGGAAGAGCACCTTCATCATGTCCTCATCAGTGTTGGAGGTGACCAAGTTGAGTAGGCGACCATGTCTCTCGGTGAATGGAGAATTTTCAGGAATCCTTGAAGCTAGCTCTTTAAGTTGTGAAGGAATCCTTACAAGGTTGACTTGAATAGTTTTCTTGCGAATAGAATCCATATCCTACAAAACAAGAACAAAGATAAATCCTAAAATCCTTGAAATGGTTAGTGAATGAGTATGATGTTATGATGTTCATGATGTTATGTACAAGTATGTATATACAAACAAAGCAAACAAGTCGTTAGGTTTATGCTTGCATAGAGTCTCATAAGTAAGTACCCTCTTAAAGTTTTGTTGGCTCAAAGCTGTCCTAGTAATGGTAACCGGGTTCTAAGGAGCTCATTATCAGTGGTTTGTTTCCTTGGTCATTGTTTCAGCACAAGCCTCTTTAATGGCGACCAAAATATCCCAAAAAACCAAACCTCAATAAGTGTAGTATCGAGTATCTACCAACTTCGGACTGCACCAAAGCCGATCATCTCACTACTTCCTAAAGGCCAAGTTGGTCAAGTAAAGGTTCTAAAAGTTCATTAGTGCTTCATGACATCACTCAGCGGCCCCGTATTCTCCTTGATTAACTCAAGGGCTACCGGTACCAACAAATATGTCACACTAACGTAGCTATTGCTTAGACCATGTCGGTATACCCCGCACAGTTTCCACAATGTGTTGCTACTTACCTATAATGTATCCCAAATCCGGGTAGAGGATTCAAATCTAAAGGTAACCCTACTTTTAGAATTTCCTCAGCAGAGTCGCCAGTTCTGTGACACGGTGGGATAACTGACTTGAAGGTTTTGCGTTTGATCGCAAATGTTGCGGTTAGCAAGAGTCGCCACCGACTTTTCTTTTATCCAAAAGGAAATATGAAAAAGCACAGGAAAGACCTTTGAGATTATTTCTTGAGTTCGGGGGGTAGATTATGAAAAGGGAAGGTACTAGCACCCTTTTCATCCATGGTTTTCCATGGGCTCTTAGTTACTTGCTAGATCACTTGTTTTTGTTTGAAATTGTGCTTTGTGTGGTTTTTAAAAGTATTTTGTAAAGAGGCCATTGTTTAGGCAATCTTTGTAATGATTCTCGTTCGTAAGAATGTATACAAAGATGTTTGATCTTTTGAAAATGTTTTCGAGTTTGTAAGAGGTTTTGAAAGTGTGGGTGTTTGTTTTGAAAATAGCAAGTATGTTTTGTTTGAATTTGAGCAAGTAATTAGGAGCATTTTACCTACTCAAAAGTCTTTCTTGTTCATTTTCTTTTCCTTTGACATTGTTATCTTACCATTGATTTGGTAAGTAACCCTATCTTTGAATGTAAAGGGACGGGCGTGGATCATTGTATAACCATGATAAGCAATATTGCAAGGTATCTTAACATTCTCTTTTTAGGGACTAAGATCATTTGAAAGGAAACTTAGATAGCGTCATCGAGGGACTATGATCTTGTATTTGCTTTGTTTTTGCTAAGATACCTCACATTCGTAATATGGCCATTTTTGTAAAGGAAACCAAGTGGATTTACCCTAGGGGGTGCTTGTGTGCAAGTGTATTGTTTTCATGCTTGGTTTTGTCTTGAATTAGGGTTTTCTAAGTATTGGTTTTAGTCTTTCCATACAAACCCTAATTACTAGCATTTATATATAAAGTGATAAATTGCAAAATTTAAAGTTACTACGCTATTACAATACTTGTGGGAGGGGGTATACAAAGTATGAATGGGGATTGCAAGAAAATAAACCTAATTAAACTATTACAACCATATTGAATTGGTATAAATGTACAAGAAATTAAATGAATATAATGCACAAAATGAATAAATATGCAAGAACATAAATGTAAAGTAAATGGATATTTTGTTTGATTTTTTTAGAGAAAATGGGTTTTGATTTTAACCTAATTAATTAAAAGAAAATAATTAATTAAACCTAGATTTACTAAAAAAAAGATTTTAAATAAAACCTTAAATCTATTAATTGATTAAAAAGAAATTAAGTTTAAGAAAAGTATTTTTGGTATTTTTGTCTTGAAAATAAATTATAGTATTATAAAATATTTTTGATCTTTTTATATTAAAAATGATATATTTTAATTGGTGTAAAAGAAAATAACTAAAACCTATTTTTAATTAAATTTACGAAGAATAATTAGTAAAATAAATAAAGTATGGTTAAAATAAAATATTTTTGTGAGAAAAAAATCAATGAACTAAGTCAAAATATAAATCTACTATTTTTATATTTTTTGTGATTTTTTTAATATTAGAAAAATAATTAAGAAAATAAATAAAATGAAAATAAGAAAAGAAAATAAAATTGGGCCAGGGGTGCTGATAATCTGCAAGGGGTTAGAAAGCAAAAACAAAAATAACAAATCCCAATGAGGCCCAACGCCTGTCCAAGAAACAAAGTCAAAAAGCAAAAAATGTGAAAAAATTAAAAGGGTACCACTGGGGCTCGAACCCAGGTCCCTCAGGTTTAAGCCGCGCGCTTCTATCACGGGTGGCTATACATCCGTTTATATAAATTAAACAATAAATACATAAAGCAAACACGTTCCTAAGGCCATCTTCATCTTCAACCTCACGCCCAGCCAGAAGCTCTGTAAATTGTTCAAATCTAAAAAAAAATAAAAACTGTAAACATGAAACTTGTAGCAAATTTCCTCACGGTTTCAGAAATGTAAAGCATTAAAACTATAGATCGAAGACAAACATGAATTTCATTGGCCCTAATCTGAACCTTAAAAATCTCATAAAATTCAATCTCAAAATTCTCTAAGCTCAGGAAAAATTAATGGAAACTATGGACATAGTTAGCTTTAGGGAAAAGATATCTACATGTTTCATTCACAAATAAATCATTGATGATGCCTGTATGAAAAGTTCCAAAGTTAGAAAACTTACCTTGCAAGAAGGTATCGGGTTTGAAGTTTGAGCAACTTTCAAGGAGTTCCAATGATTGGGTTAGCTTCCTCAAGTTCCCAGGAAGCTAATGGGGATGCTTAACTTGAGCTGAAAGTACCTGAGGAGTTCTGGAGAAGTCCAAGTGCAAAAATTTGTTTTTGAAAATGGAGGATGGTGTTAATGGTGTTACAGTTCTGTAACAGGGAGTGGGATCAATTCTAAATGATGTTTAGAAGCTTTAGGAATCAAAAGGCTTGAAAACGCACGAGGGAGTTATGAGTTTCAAGTTTTTGGTCAGTTTATGTGAAAATGGAGGTATGAGATATGATTCTGAGCTCTTTGTGTTTTTAGGGGTCAAGCCTTCGTGTATTTTGTGGCAAATGGTTTGTATATCTATAAGCAAAAGGATTGGAGTGGTTTGGACAATCAGAAGTACAAGTTTTTAGCTAATTGCTAGGTTACTTGATTTTGAAGAAAAGTGGGAAACCAAGTTTCAATGTGAGGTACAAGCATGGACTGAGTGATTGTAAGTGTCTAACAAGTTTCTTATGGGTTATGGGACTTGTATGATCAGAATAGAACAAGTGCAAGGCTCAAGAACAAGTTTTGTGCAAAAAGTCACTTTATTAAAATGGCAATGTGCACTTTCTTCTCAAAATGGACATAAAGCATGGCCTTGCATTGAATGCTTGAAATGAGACCTCTAACAGATGTGCAAGCCATTAATTATGGAGTTCCTATCAATTTTGATGCCTGCAAAGTAGATTTTATGCAGCATACTTTGAATTTTGAATTTGGTTCATCACAAAATGACTTGTAATTCAAGTGATAAAACCCTAACTTCATCTCTTCGATTCTCCCTACTCAAAAATGATCTCAAGGAGTTCTTGGACATTTTGGAAAGATTGAAATGTGATATACAACCCATATTTGAATTTATTTTGAATATTCCCCTTGGAACTATATTAAAAAGTGCCATGAAGTTAGGTTAAAATCCTGACCAAATTAGGGCAAAAATTTCACTAAGTGTTTTGTTTCATGACCATGTATTCTTAAAATTATAACTTGAGATCCAAGCACTTTTGGAAGGAGTTGTGTAAAGAAAAGTTGTATATTTCATGGATATCTACAACTTTCATGTTGGAAGTTTCTCTTGAATCATCTTGCATCATGGTGAAAATTTTGCTCAAAGCTATGAAAAAATAAGAAATTTCCAACACTTAGAAAAATTTCTAAGTTTGGAAATTTTAACTTTTCAAAACGAATTTTTTAATTTTGGATTTCTTGATGAATAAGTTTCATATTTTTACATGCTTTGATGAATTGTGATCTTTGACATTTGATTTTGACCAAAAAGTCAAAGTTTGACTTTTTAGTATATAGTTGACTTTTGATCAGTTGACTGCAAAATTCATCTGTCAATCCATTGGACTTGCAATGCTTTGAGCCATGTAATTAGGTTAAAATGATGCAATTGGACTCTTGAGATCATTTGTTAGGTCAAAAATCAGTAATTTCCCTTTCCCAGTCAAAACCCTAATTTTGACCATTTTGACCTTTTGGAGATTTGATCAAATTTCTTGAGGAATTGTGGTCCAAACTTGATTAAATGATACATATGAGTCTAAAATGTTGACATGGGTAAAAAATTATGAAGTTTGACTGTAAATTGGCCATAATTGACTTTTTCCCCAATACAGTTGATTTTTAGGTCAACTGCTCAATTGACTGAGCAAAAGTATGATCCAAGGCTTGAAACTTGACATGAGTAATCTTGGGGGTCCATAATGACCCATGGAAGTCATATGAAGCATTGGAAGTTCAAATATCCTTGTGCAATCTCAAACCCTAATTTTGGTCATCAGTGCTTAAGGAGGTGTCTTGAGCTGATCAAACCCTAGTGCAATCTTGAGCCAAAGGAGATCTTCTGAGCAAATTCTTGATAAGTGAGAGGGAAATTTTTTGGGTACAACACCTTATGATGTTAAAACCGACGCATAACTGATATGCTATTCAGACTTTGATTGTGGAGATAGATTTGACAGAAGAAGTACTTCTGGATATTTTTTCAAGTATCTGGGAAGTCTCATTTCTTGGTGCTCCAAGAAGCAACCTGTGGTTGAATTTTCAATTTGTGAAGATGAATACATTGCAGGTGCTTTCACTACTATAAAACGCACAAGCAACAACACCAAGTTTACAACGAATTCATATACACTATTGTAATAGGTTAAAACTTTCGCACCCAGTGAGTAGTTGGATTTATAAGCAATAATTTATTGACGGTTGTCTTAAATGTAAAATCAAGCTTCTCAAATGCACTTTTGTTTTGATGAAGGCAAACCATGAGTGACAAAGAAGGAAAAGATTATTGATCAAGCTAAAAGTATCTCTGGATAAAGTCTTCAGTTCAAGCACTTAGCAAATTTCAAGGTATAATGATAATACTTACTTTGAACTTAAGACATAGATGCTCAATGGTCAAAAGAAATATTTTATATTGTCCAAATCTTTACTCAAGTTTTTCTAAGCAAAAAATCATTTTTTACCTAAGTGCAATCGATTTGCATATTAGTGCAATCGATTGCATGTTTCAATTTTTCAAATCTTTTGCTACTGTTTCTAAGTGTAATCGATTTGCATGTTTATGCAATCGATTACACTCAATCAATTTTTGCTACTGACTTCACATGCAATCGATTTTCACTCTTGTGCAATCGATTGCACACTCAAAATATTTGAAATTCTAGCTGTTGAAACCCCGTGCAATCGATTTACACAAAGGGTGCAATCGATTGCATGCTGCACGATTTTGAAAAATAGCAGCTTTGCACATGCCTGTTCATAACACCATTTCATGGAAACCTTTCACTCAATCTTGGCAATTGTTCACGATTCATTTACAGAACTTTATGTTGTTTCAAAAAGGTGCTATGAACATATAAATACTCATTTTAAAAATCATTTCAACACCTCTTCCAATTATATTTTCTGAATTTTCAAAAAACAAACTCAAGCTGTTATACATTTTCATACACAAGTTTTCTGCACACTTTCACATATTGTTAACCAGAAAACTTTGAGCATTATATATCTTGAGTCATTGTATACTATTATCATTGGAAAAGAAGATCAATTCATCTATTAAATCACTCAAAGTGATCATTTCTACTCAAACTCACTCAAATCAAATATTTCTATATACTTGCTTATTTTTCAGGATTGTTGGAAATAAGTTTAAGTGGTTTTATAAATCTTGTTTTTCCAGGATTGTTGGATACAAGTGAAGTCACTTTGAGAGGATTGTTCTCATTGTTGACATAGTGAAAATACAATAGGATTGTTCTTGGTTTTGGGTAGTTCTTGTTTAAGTTTGCCATAATAAGGAAATCTCTTTCATGTTGAAAGGGGACTAGAGTACTCTCGGCTGTGGGGGGAACCAGGATATATCGCTTGTGTCTCTTTATTTTTCTGCACTTTACTCTTTCATAAACTCACCATAATCCAGAAAAATAATATCCATCATCACTAAAACCAGAATTTTTTAAAGTACCTAATTCACCCCCCCCCCCCCCCTCTTAGGCGCACTTCGTACTTACAATTGTTATCAGAGCAGGTTATAGGTAACTTGTTCCTAAAAGATCCAGAATGGCTTCCGCAAATCAAAATCCCGTTTTCAGAGATGGTGGTAGTAACAACAAGACTTCTCTATTTTGTGGTGAATATTTTTACTTCTAGAAAATACGTATGAAGGTACATCTAGAAGTACAAGGAGAAGAAATATGGGATGCCGTCAAGAATGGTCCTTTTATCTCTATAACAGTAATCAATGGTGCTGGCTCATCAAAGCCTAAGGCTGCATGGGACGAAGATGATAAGAAGAAGGTTCTCTATGATAAAAAGGCAATAAATCTTCTTCAAGGTGCACTTAGCATGGATGAATTCTTCCGTGTCTTGGCATGCAAAACAGTGAAAGAAATATGGGATACCTTGGTACAAACTCATGAAGGAACTGTTGAAGTTAAAAGATCAAGACTAAATACCCTGAGTCAAGAATACGAATTATTTCGAATGCAGCTCGGAGAAACCATTCTTGACCTACAAAAGAGATTCGTGCACTTGACAAATCATCTAAGTGCTCTTGGTAAGACTTTGACAAATGATAAACTAAATCTGAAAGTTCTTAGGTCCTTGACTAGGGAATGGCAACCAAAGGTAACGACAATTTAAGAAAAGAAAAGTCTCTCCTCAATGACTTCCACAACATTGTTTGGAAAACTTCAAGAATATGAAACGAAACTCAGAAGACTTGAAAAACATGAAAATCAAGAGAAGAAATCCAAGAATATTGCTTTAAAGATAAATTCCAAGGAAGTTGAAAAGGAAGACAATCCGGAAGAAGATGAAAATTTCATGCTTCTTGTGGAAAGGCTTGGTAAGTTCTTTGGTAGAAATGACAAATCTTTTTCTCATTCAAAAGGAAAGAAACAATTCAAGAATAAGGAAGCTTCCACATCAACACAAGAAGTCACATGTTATGAATGTGGTAAGCAAGGTCATATCAAGGCGTATTGTCTGAAACTCTCCAAGAAAGGTGGCTACAAAAGCAAAAAGGGATTTAAGAACAAAAAGGCCTATGTTGCATGGGAGGATAATGAAATAAGTTCCTCATCCGATTCCGATAGTGATAAAAGTGCAAATCTAGCATTGATGGTCTCACACCATTTCGATGATGAAGACAATGAAGTTAGTAATGAATTTTCTCTTTTTGATAGTGATGCACAAGGTGCTATAGATGAACTATTAAATGAATGCAAAATTCTGTATTAAACTATTTCATCTCAAAAGAAACACATTTCATCTTTAGAAGAAAAATTTGAATCTATGGAAAAAGATCTCAAAGAAGAAAAACAAAAATTAAGTAATGAACAAAAATAGAATCTTGTATGCAAAAATTGTGAATCACTCTCTTTCCAAATTATCCAATTAAAAAGAGTCATCGAAAGATATGAAAAAGGCCAAATTGGATTGGAAGGTATTCTTAGACAACAAAGATACTCCAATGATAAAAGTGGACTTGGATATTCAAAGTTTTCAAAACCAAGTTCTAATAAAACTATCTTTATTAAGGCTAGTGATCAATCATCCAAAGAGAAAGTGAACAAACCTAAAATAGTTCATCACTATCCTAAAAATAAAACATTTCCTAAGAAGAAATCTTATCCTTCTAGATATAGAAGTAACTTTGAACCTACTTGTTATTATTGTGGTATTAAAGGCCATACACCTAATGTTTGCTATGTTAGAAACTTTAGTGTGGCAAGTGGGCATTATGTGTGGGCAAAGAAAGACACTAATTATGAAGGACCCAAAGCAACTTGGGTACCTAACAAAGCCTAATTTGTTTTACAGGTATGCTTGAAGACCACATGCAATCTTTGGTATCTTGATAGTGGTTGTTCAAAGCATATGACGAGAGACATAAACCAATTTTCAAATATAGTTCTAAAGGCCAAGGTTTTTGTCACTTATGGAGACAATAATAAGGGAAGAATTCTTGGCAAAGGTAAAGTTGGTGCTCCACCTTTCACATCCATTGAAGATGTTATTTATGTTGAAGGACTAAAGCACAATCTTCTTAGTATTAGCCAACTTTGTGACAAAGGCTTCAAGATCAAGTTCACCAAGGATGAATGCTTGATAGAAGACGAAGTCACACATGAGGTTATACTTAAAGGTAAAAGAATCAATAATATATTCATGATTTCCCTTGATGATCCATCTTTGAAGGTAAAATATCTCATGGCGAATAACGATGATTCATGGTTGTGGCACAAAAGAATTGCTCATATTCACATGGAACACTTGAATAAACTAATCAAGCATGATCTTGTCATTGGGTTTCCTAAGAGAAATTTCGTCAAAGATCGACTTTGTGATGCTTGTCAAAAAGGGAAACAAACAAAATCAACTTTCAAATCTAAGAATTAAATGTCTACTACAAGGCCACTACAATTGTTACATATGGACTTATTTGGTCCATCAAGAACAAGAAGTTTCAGAGGTAATGTATATGATTTGGTTATTATTGAAGATTTCTCTAGATATACTTGGACATTCTTTTTAGTGCAGAAAAGTGATGCATTCAAGGCGTTCAAGAAGTATGCTAAACAAATTCAAAATGAGAAGTCTCTAACAATTTCCTCCATAAGAAGTGATCATGGCGGAGAATTTCAAAATGCTCTATTTGAACAATTTGTGGAGAACATGGAATATCTCACAACTTCTCTGCACCAAGGACTCCTCAACAAAATGGAGTGGTGGGAAGAAATAATAGGTCTCTTGTAGAACTTTCAAGAACGATGCTTAGCGATTCAAATCTTCCAAAATATTTTTGGGAGGATGCGGTGAGCACGGCGTGTTTTGTTAGCAATAGAGTTAACATAAGACCGATCTTGAAGAAAATTCCATATGAACTCTTCAAAGGGAGGAAACTAAACATTGCTTTCTTTCACATTTTCGGATGCAAATGCTTTGTCTTAAACAATGACAAAGATAACCTTGGTAAGTTTGATGAAAAAACCGATGAAGGTATTTTTCTTGGCTACTCTCTTTCTAGTAAGGCATATAGAATCTATAATAAAAGAACTTTAACAATTGAAGAATAAATGCATGTATCTTTTGATGAAACTAACCCATCCAAGGAGGATAATATTGTTTGTAATGATGATGATGAAATACTAGAAGGACCTCAAGAAAATAATTCCAAAGATCAACCAATCCAACACGAAGAATCATCCCAACAAGAATCAAATCTCAATGATCTACCAAAAGAATGGAGAACTCATAGAGATCATCCTATCGATAAAGTAATTGGTGATATAAGTCAAGGTGTGACAACAAGACTAAATCTCAATGATGCTTGCCTAAACATGGCGTTTGTCTCTCAAATTGAACCTTCCAAAGTTGATGAAGCCTTAGGCGATGATGAATGGATTATTGCTATGCAAGAAGAATTAAATCAATTTGAAAGGAATCAAGTTTGGGAACGTGTCCCTAGGCCAAGCAACAAACACATTATTGGAACAAGATGGGTGTTTAAAAATAAACTTTACGAAAATGGAATAATTGTTCGGAACAAAGCAAGGTTGGTAGCACAAGGCTAAAATCAATAAGAAGGAATATATTTTGAAGAAACTTTCGCTCTAGTTGCAAGGTTAGAAGCTATTCGTCTCTTACTTGCCTATGCTTGCTCATTAAATTTTCAGCTTTTCCAAATGGATGTCAAAAGTGCATTCTTGAATGGATATATCAACGAAGAAGTCTATGTTAAGCAACCCCCGGGGTTCAAAGATTTCAAGAATCCATCTCATGTATTTAAATTGGGAAAAGCTCTCTATAGGTTGAAACAAGCACCAAGGGCATGGTATGATCGGTTAAGCAACTTCTTATGCGAAAAAGGTTTTGAAAAGGGTAAAGTTGATAAGACTTTGTTTATCAAGAAAATCAAAGATGACACTTTGCTAGCTCAAGTCTATGTTGACAATATCATTTTCGGATCTTCAAACCAAGAAATGTGTGAAGAATTTTCAGCAATGATGCAAGGAGAATTTGAGATGTCTATGATGGGTAAAATGAATTATTTTCTTGGACTTCAAATCGAACAATTAAAAGATGGCATCTTCATCAACCAATCCAAGTATTGCAAGGAACTCTTGAAAAGATTTGACATGGATAACTGTAAGGAAATGTCTACACTAATGGGTTCTGGTACATATGTTGATCAAGATGAATCAGGTGTTTCCATCGACATTACAAAGTATCGAGGTATGATTGGCTCCTTATTATATTTGACGGCAAGCTGTCCTGACATAATGTTTAGTGTTTTTTTATGTGCTCGCTTTCAAGCAAATCTAAAGGAATCTCATCTCACGGCGGTGAAAAGGATCATGAAGTATCTCAAAGGGACAACAAATGTCGGATTATGGTATCCTAAAGGTAGTATTTGCAACTTAGTTGGTTATTCTGACGCGGGTTATGCAGGTTGTGAAAACTGATAGAAAAAGCACAAGTGGTACTTGTCACATCCTTGGAAATGCATTAGTATCATGGGCCTACAAGAAACAAGCATGTGTTGCTCTTAGAACGGCCAAAGCAGAATATATTGTAGCGGGTAGTAGTTGCGCTCAAATTTTGTGGCTCAAACAACAACTTCATGACTACGGACTCGATCTAGGATGCATTCCTCTACGGTGCGACAATACAAGTGCAATAAACATTACAAAGAATCCAGTCATGTATTCAAGAACCAAACACATAGATATACGACATCATTTCCTTCGTGATCATGTAATTCAAAGAGATGTCGAGGTGACATTTATAGATACTCATAATCAACTTGCCGATATCTTCACTATACCTTTGGCAACATAACCGTTTTACAAGATTCGACGAGAGCTTGGAATTCTTGATGAACACGGCATATAAGATGCTTTCTATCCTTGTTATGATTTTATATATTTGTTTTAACCTTGAAATATGTGAATATATATGTTAAGTGGTGTTTAAGTTTAAGAAAAATATGTCTTTGGTAATTTTTGGTTGATGCAAATCGATTGCACAAATAGTGTAAATCGATTGCTCACTGAGTGTTTTTAATTTTGACCTTTCTGTTTCAGTGCAAATCGATTGCACCATAAGTGCAAATCAATTGCACTCTGTGCATTTAAGTTTTATTTTGCTTATGTTTTATGTGCAAATCGATTGCATCTGTATGCAAATTGGTTGCACCCACTGTAACATGCCTTTATGACACAAATATTTGTTGGTCAGAATTCCTCTCTCTCTCATATTCCCAAGCTCACCTCTATTATTGAAAATCCAATTAAACTTTATTACATATAATACAACCCACTCATTTCTATCTACTCACAAATCATATCCAAACTTCATCTCATCAAACATCCTTCTCTCAAAAACCTAAAACCTTCAAAACCCTAAAAACACCTTACCCATGGCTTCAAGGCAAAAACGAAAGGTGTCAGCTTCAGAGAAAGGGAAGAAAAAGGTTGGTTCATCCTCTGAGAATCCATTAATTTCATCTCTCACCGAAGCACAAGAAGCAATATTCACAAAGGATTTTCAAATAAATATAGTATCCAATCCTAAATATGGTATGCTATCATCCTTTCCCCAGGAATGTTTCTCTTTTCAAAATGATTTAACTGCTTATGGACTAGAACAATTAATTTCATCATTTGGTCCATATTATCCGGATCTGGTAAGAGTATTTTTCATCAATTTAACTCCCCACAAAGACAAGATGGTGACATATGTGTTGGGTACTCGAATCTCTCTAACCTCTGAGATTGTTGGTGAGATCCTACATATTCCCTACACTGGAAGCTCTTTGTATGACCCTGAAAACGAGGCATGGGATGACTACAGAAAAAAGGAATTTTATTACAGCATTTGGAGATTAAGCGAATCTGAATTTCGTGCCAAGAGGATTCGTGGTCTAGGCGGAGTGATTCCCTCTAGAGACTCATGGAGTGCAGGTAACTTTTATATAGACGATCGACTATTTCATTATTTTATGGTCTATATTATGTTTCCACAGGCTAGAAACCACTGAACCGTGACTGGCCTGGAAATGCAGCGGATCTATGAAAGAAAGGAATAAGTGTTAATTGGGCAAGTCTCATAATGATTCATATGCTGAGAGTTGATGCAAAATCGAAATTTCTACCATATGCTTACTTTGTTACATTAATTATGGAAGAATTTGGAGTTGATTTTGCTGGGTTTGAGAAATTTAATATGGATCCAAATATGCATAAGATTTCAATCAAGAATGTTGACTCAAGAACGGGTGTTCATTATAATCCAGAACAAAAACTATAACTTACATTGGTGAAGATGTGGTCGGTGATGAAGGGAACGATCAAGAAGTTGAAGGTGGTGAAGATGTACCTCCTCCACCTACTGCTCCCTTTGGTCCAAGCAATTAAGATCTTATGGATTTCATGTCTCAACAATTTGCTTCCATGAATACCAACATCAACAACCAATGGAATGCTATCAAAAATTCTACAACAACCCGGATTAATGACTTCCGCACAGATGTGAATCAACAATTTTATTACCTTTACTCTCATCTTCACATTCCACCATATGACCCAAATAATGCAGCTGCACCTCCACAACATTACACAGAATCTCCTCTACAACAACAATTTCCAAATCAAGGATCTTGGTTCTATAACAACCGGGACATGAATCAACCATAAAGTTCTGTCCAACCATATTATATCTACTATTTTCTGTTATGTCCTTGTTCAGTTATGCTATGTTTTGTTTGTTGTTAAATTTATTTGTAATCGTTATGTTACTATGTCTATGACTATTTGTGATTCATGATTAATTAAGTTTTATCTTCAATATTGCTTTATTACTGTCCTTTTTTTTTTGCATCTTTCCCTTCTTTTTGATAATGTCAAAGGGGGAGAAGGGTGTGGTACTTTATGCTTGTATATTTCCCAGTCTCAAATTTTTAAGGTAATTTTCAACCAAGATGAAAAAATTCAAAGGATTCCAACCTTCTCATACAAAGGGGAGTTATGCATCTTAGAGGGAGAAGCTCTTTCCGGAAATTACAACACATAAAGCAAGATCGTTTGTCATCATCAAAAAGGGGGAGAATGTAAAATCAAGCATCTAAAATGTACTTTTGTTTTGATGAATACAAAACATGAGTGACAAAGAAGGCAATTATTATTGATCAAGCTAAAAGCATCTTTGGATAAAGTCTTCAGTTCAAGCACTTAGCAAATTTCAAGGTATATTGATAATACTTACTTTGAAATTAAGACATAGATGCTCAATGGTCAAAAGAAATATTTTATATTGTCCAAATCTTTACTCAAGTTTTTATAAGCTAAAAATCATTTTTTACTTGAGTGCAATGGATTTGCATATTAGTGCAACCGATTGCATGCTTCAATTTTTCAAATCTTTTGCTACTGTTTCTAAGTGTAATCGATTTGCATATTTATGCAATCGATTACACTCAATCAATTTTTGCTACTGACTTCACATGCAATTGATTTACACTCTTGTGCAATCGATTTCACACTCAAAATATTTGAAATTCTAGCTGTTGAAACCCCGTGCAATCAATTTACATAAAGGGTGCAATCGATTGCATGCTGCACGATTTTTAAAAATAGCAGCTTTGCACATGCCTGTTCATAACACCATTTCATGGAAACCTTTCACTCAATCTTGGAAATTGTTCATGATTCATTTAAAGAACTTTATGTTGTTTCAAAAAGGTGCTATGAACATATAAATACTCATTTTAAAAATCATTTCAACACCTCTTCCAATTATATTTTCTGAATTTTCAAAAAACAAACTCAAGCTGTTATACATTTTCACACACAAGTTTTCTGCACACTTTCACATATTGTTAACCAGAAAACTTGGAGCATTATATATCTTGAGTCATTGTATACTATTATCATTGGAAGAGAATATCAATTCATTGGTTAAATCACTCAAAGTGATAATTTCTACTCAAACTCACTCAAATCAAACATTGTTATATACTTGCTTATTTTTCAGGATTATTGGAAATAAGTTTAAGTGGTTTTATAAATCTTGTTTTTACAGGATTGTTGGATACAAGTGAAGTCACTTTGAGAGGATTGTTCTCATTGTTGACATAGTGAAAATCCAAGAGGATTGTTCTTGGTTTTGGGTAGTTCTTATTTAAGTTTTCCATAATAAGGAAATATCTTTCATGTTTAAAGGGGACTGGAGTACTCTCGGACTGTGAGGGGAACCAGGATATATCGCTTGTGTCTCTTTATTTTTCTGCACTTTACTCTTTCATAAACTCACCATAATCCAGAAAAATAATATCCATCATCACTAAAACCAGAATTTTTTAAAGTACCTAATTCACCCCCACCCCCTCTCTTAGGCGCACTTCGTACTTACATTAAAATACCATAGTATTAAATGATGTGTAGCAAGCTTCGATTCCCAACAACTACATTTTTTCCATTTTTAAGAGTACATTAAGCGTGTATCACTTAAGTCCATTATTTAAAAATTAAATTGTAAATGATTTGACAACGGTGAAGTAAACCAACCGTTGTTAGATGACTTAAATTTCCACTACGGTTGCGTTATCTAACCGCAATTAAAGGGTTTTCTGATAAATTAAAACAAAAATTATTATGTATTTCTCTCATAAGACGCCCTAGTCAAACAAGAGAGCCAAAGGCGACATCGGTGGCGTAATCATTACCCTCTTCGTATCCATTCATTTGGAGCTCAAATCTTCACCCTCTTCGTTCATTTGATTTTTCAGCTTCGAAGAACGGTACTCTTCAATATCTTTATTTCTTTTTTCTTGGTTTAGATTGTATATGCTCAAATATCCACCCTCTTCGTTCATTTGATTCTTCATCTTCGAAGTACGGTACTCTTTAACATCTTTATTTCTTATGTGCATAAGATTCTTCATCTTTGAAGTACGGTATTCTTGAACATCTTCATTCCTTTTTTTCTTTATTTATATTGTATATGCTCAAGTCAGTATGAGAGTGCATTTTTCATATGCTTTAGGTTTAGATTTGCATATGCATATGCTTTAGTTTTTGGATTAGATTTTGGTGTGTCATTCACATTATTATACATGTATAAATTTTAGAAGTTGTTATGGATCGTAGTTGGATGAAAGCTGATATATTAGGTCCAATTTATGAGAACAGGGTTCTTGAATTCCTTGAATACGCTGATAAACATCTTCTCGGCAATAATGATATCTTTTATCGTCCTTGTGTTATTTGTGCGAATATAAATAAGGATACAAAGAAAGAAATATTCCATCACCTTTGTTGTGATGGTATATGTCAAAATTATATAATATGGATGTGGCATGGTAAAAGAGAAAAGTTGGGCATCGCAAAGTCAAAGAGTGGATGAAGATGAATATATGGAAGATCAACTAGAGGATATGTTCTGTGATATTGGGGAATCTTCTTTTAAGAATGCTCATATTTATGATACTTTATGTAGTGAGAAAACACCCCTTTATATAAGGGATGCACAAATTTTACACGATTGTTGGTGGTGTTAAAAATGTTTAATCTGAAGGCAAAAAATGGATGGTCGAATAATAGTTTCACGGAATTACTTGAATTTCTAAAGCAAATGTTACCAGAAGATAACAAATTGTCGGATCGTTGCTATGAGACCAAGAAGATACTGTGTCCAATGGGTCTGGAGTATATCAAAATACATGCTTTCCCTAATAATTGTATATTATAAATGAAAAAGCATGAAGACTTGTATCAATGTCCGAAATATGGTGCGTCGTGTTACAAGCTGAAGGGCAATAATGGTGATGACAATGACTATGACAATGTTAGTAGGAAGCATCCTCCTGCTAAAGTGTTATGTTACTTGCCAATAATTTCTTGATTTAAGAGACTTTTTGCTAATTAGAATGACGCAAAAAATCTTAGATGGCATGCAAATGAAAGGACTCGTGATGGAAACATTCACCATGTACCTGATTCATTGCAATGGAAGAAAATTGATTCATTGTTTCTGGATTTTAGAGTTGAGCCAAGAAACCTTAGGCTTGGGCTTTCCCCCAATGGAATTAACCCCTTTGGTAATTTGAGCACTAATCATTCTCCATGTGTGTGAAAGTTTGATTGGCACACTTCTAAATATTTATGGCAAGACTAAATATAGTGAGACTTTACGTCTTGATATGGAGTCGATGGGTATATAGAAACAATTGGCTCCAATAGAGAAAGTAAGCAGAACTTATCTACCTCCAACATGTGACACTCTATCTAAAAAGGAAAAGAAATTTTTTTTGTGAGTGTTTGCAAGGTATTAACGTTCCACAAGGTTTCTCATCAAACATAAAGAAACTTGTATCAATGAAAGATATCAAGTTAATGGTTTAAAATCTCATGATTATCATGTATTGGTGCAACAACTTCTACCAGTGGTTATCAGGGGGATCCTACCAAAATATGTGAAAGTAACTATAACGAGATTGTGCTTATTCTTCAACGCCATGTGTAATAAAGTTCTTGATTTCAAAAAATTAGAAGAAGTAGAAGATGAGGCTACCATAATCTTGTGTCAATTGGATATGTATTTTCCTCCATCATTTTTTAACATTATGGTTCACTTACTTGTTCATCTAGTCAGAGAAATCAGAATTTATAGTCTAATTTATTTAAGGTGGATGTATCAAATAGTGTGATAAATTAAGATCTTTAAAGGATATACGAAGAATTATCACCGACCAGAAGCTTCGATTGTTGAAAGGTACATCACAAAAGAAGTTGTTGATTTTTGTACAAACTATTTGTCGGACGCAGATTCTATAGGAATTCCAAAGTCTCATCATGCTGACACAGACATAAGAGGTATTTTAAGTCAATGGCTCGGGATATAGTTATTCAAGTATATTTATATATATTGAATAATATAAATGAAGTTTGACCTTTCATAAATACTCACAAAAGACTTTTGAGGAAAAAATATCCCCGAATGACTGACATGTTGTTGCTGATAAAGCATAACAAGAGATTCATAGATTGGTTTAATAAAAGTTTATCTAATGATCGTAGTGCATCCGAGATACTTAGATGGTTGTCGTAGGAGCCAAAATTTTGTTTCATTACTTGGACTGCATACGACATTGATCATTATACCTTTTATACAAAACCAAAAGATGATCATAGTATAATGCAAAATAGTGGGGTTATGGTTGAAGTCGAATCAATATATTTATCTAGTTCGAAAGATAAGAATCTTGTATCGGTAACTACCGCATTTTATGGTGTCATTGATGAGATTTGGGAGATTGATTATGGTGAACACATTGATGACTTGGGATTCAACCGGGTCGACCTTGGCAATGCATATTTTATGACCAAACCATTCATCATGGCTTCTCAAGCAAAACAAATTTTCTATGTTACCGACTCATCGGACATATCAGGGAAATGTTCAATCGTTCTCCAAGGAAAACACATTCCTCTTAGTGATGAAAATCTTGATATTCCGTCCAAACCTTCTTACACAATATAAGTTCCTACCTCATATGATGAAGTTGATGGAGATGTTGTGCATACTATTCGAATCAATTATGAAGAAGGCATATGGGAAAATTAACAAGTATGTAATTTATTCTTTATTCATAATATATTAATTGTATGTTATAGTTTCTAAGTGTTTTTACTAACAAGTATAATTATTTGAGATCATAGGTCTTTAGAGTCAAGACACCAAGAGACAGGACACCAAGAGACAAGAAACCAAAGCACCAAGTTATAATTATGTGATGTCATATAATGTGTTCTGGATTGGGCCTGCCTTGGCCCAAAAGGCAGATAAAGGCCCAAATCCAGACAACTCCTCAAGGAATGCTCACAAACAGATCACCACCAAACGTGCCCGACCACGGACTGCAGCTGCTACGCCCGCCATTGCCCGCGACAAGCAGTGTCCCCGACCAAGGGAACTCTAGCTCGAGACTAGCTCGAGCACCCTCCCCGTAGGGCAGACTCTGTCACCCTAACCGTTGTGGAATCCTCCAAGCTCCGGAAAGACCGCGTCTTCGTCCCTCCTTGTTCTCCGCACAACATCACCAGGAAGGGGACCACGTGCAGAGCCCTACTACACACGTAGAACCTGGTAGTTCCTTTATTGGGCCAGTTCTGGTCGGCCCAATGGGGGGACCTTGGCCCAGCGTTGGGGGCTATAAATACCCTCTGTTTCGAGAGGGTCAGGTATTCATTCATTACACACCTATAAACTTTTTTCCTGCCCATTCTGTCTCTCACTTTAGCATCAGAGTGTCTTACAGGTACCCCCCCCCCATCTCACTCAAACCAGTTCGAGCCAGCTGTGACGGTCCAAGTCTTATCGGGTAAGATCAGTGGTGCCGTCTGTGGGAAACTAGCTTCCCCGTCTTGCACACTCTCGAAGACCAAAGCTAAAAATCACCTCCTACCATCATGGCTGACCAAGTTCGGGACGACCAGAACGTCCGCGTCGTCGACGCCAACAACAACCTCGCGGACAAGAATGGAATCCCCGACAACACCGGCAACCCGACCATAGCACACTCCCCGGGGGCGCCATCCCTAGGCCCTCGGGCCACCGCGACGGAGCCACTGCCTCATCTTCTTCAGTCCCTCCTCCACTCAAAGAAGACAATACGGCTCCCCTAAACTATCTAGCTGCCCAATTCCAGGAAGTCCTTGTCCCCGCTGGGGCAGATGCCACGACCAGAGTGCTGTTCGCGGCAATCAATCAAACCAACTACCTCATCTTTTCCCAGGGGGAAAGATTGAGGGCGCTAGAGGATGACAGAAGACCCCCGAGGAGGCACAGGAGGCCTCAGACCCCACCTCCTCGAGTAACAGAGGTACGTCTCCCGTCTCCCCCGCGGAGGCAATACAAGGACACCTCCTGAAGCCCGTCGCCCCGACCATCGGGGAGACGACCCCCCTTGGAGAGGAAACCCATCATTGAAGCCAGAGGGCACAACCACGACCCCTTACGGCAAGAAAGAGACACCATGGAGACAGGCACGGGAGGGCGGACCAATGAGCATCCCGCTCGAGGGGCATTCAGCACGACCAGGACCGTTGGGCCCGACAATATCTCAGGTCCCCGTCCTTATCCCCAGAGCGAAGTGACGAGGACGACCCCCGCGGTCCCCTTTCACAAGCCATCATGGAGGCGCCCATTCTCCCGGGCATGGAGAAGCCTCCACATCTGAAAGAATACGACGGAGTCGCAGACCCAATCGACCATATAGACGGGTTTGAGGCTATGCTGCATTACCATAATGTCGGGGGACCCATCAAATGTCGGTTGTTTCCCACGACCCTCAGAAAGGAAGCAATGGATTGGTATAAAGGTCTCGCCCCGGGATCAATCACCTCGTGGTGAAACCTGAAGAATCAATTCATAAGTTCGTTCACCGCGTCTCAGCGACATCCAAAGACCGAGGCAGCACTCGAGGCTATCGTTCAGAGGCAGGACGAGACTTTGAGAGAATTCATCAACCGCTTCAATCGCGAAGCCATACAGGTCCCCTGCGTGGACCACATGAAAAGGTACTTGCTGGAGAGGGGGCTCCTCCCCGACACATAATTCAGAAAGGCGGTGGGCATCGAACCGCCCCGAATGTTTGATGCTCTCCTCGAGAAGGCCCGGGCATATATGGATTACGAGGAAAGGGAAGCGGCCAACAGAGCCCGGGACCCCAGAACTCGCGGATCCAGCAGCAACCCACACCAAGAGACCGCTCCTCCTCGACGAACAGGGGAGAAAAGAAAAGAGGACAGACCCCGAGAAGTCCGAGAGCAGAGAGGACCCTCGGGGAGTTTCACAAAATACACTCCGCTCACGGCTTCCCGCGAGTGCATCTTGGTGGAGTGCGCCAGCACAGATTTCAAAGATGGAGGCGTCAAATGCCCTCGACCAGCTCCTGCCAAGCCCGGGGTGGACAAGAGCAAATACTGTCAGTACCATAGGAGCCACGGTCATCTGACGGAGGACTGCGTCCACCTCAAGGACGCCATCAAGACCCTCATAAAAGGGGGGAGACTCGCCCAATATCGGCGAAACAACGCTCCTCGTCGCGACGCCCGGGATACAAGAGAACCAGATGAGGATGCCCGACCATCTGACGAGTCGGTCCCCATCCAGACCGCCTTCTCCGGCATAAGACCTGAGGACTTCTACATCCCCGAGCACCTGTAAGAACCGTTGTCAACACACAGCAGGCGGGAGCACTTTCCCTCCGCCATGGTCATCAATGGTGGAGGATTCAACGACCTAACCATAAATTCGGCCAAGAGGAAGCTGGAACTGGTCGACTCTGCACCTCCTCAGACGGTGACTTTTGAAAGGGTGAAAGGTAGGTCGGAGCCTATCACCTTTTACCTCGAAGAGCTCCCCGGAGGAGCCCCCAACGCCGTCATTCCTCTACTAATAAGAGCGAGAATGGCTACTTTTGACGTACACCGCATTCTCGTTGACGAAGGAAGTTCCGTCGATGTAATGTACAGTCAACTGTTCCAGACCCTGCAACTCGACGACTCACACCTCTCACCTTATGTGGGGTCGGACCTACAGGGCTTCAACGGCTCGACCTCCAAACCTTGGGGATACGTCGAGCTCATGGTTACCTTTGGCGAGGACACGGCGACGAGGCAGGTCAAGGTACGCTTCCTTGTGATCGACTGCCCGTCCCTCTACAACTGCATCCTGGGACGACCAAAACTAGCAGAACTGACCACGGTACCCTCTACCGTCCACTTAAAGATGAAGTTTTACACCAAGAGGGCACGGGTCGCCACCATCCAAGGGGACCTGGCTGCTGCTCGAAGGTGTTTCAACGCGGCATCAAAGGGACGCGACACGGTCGACATTCGGACAAGGCTCGCCAAGAGACCAACGACGACACGGCCAGAGCCCGAGAAGACAGAGCCCG
This sequence comes from Vicia faba, assembly GCA_948472305.1. Taxonomy (NCBI): domain Eukaryota; kingdom Viridiplantae; phylum Streptophyta; class Magnoliopsida; order Fabales; family Fabaceae; genus Vicia; species Vicia faba. The sequence continues at coordinate 1,751,186,519 of OX451736.1, read as the reverse complement.
TCAAGACAGAAGAACAGAGGGCTCCCCCAAAGGTCGACTCCATAGCCTTGGACACCCGTTTTGACCAGGATGAGCCTCCCAGCGTCGAGCAAGCCTCCCTCCGACCAATTCCGGACGGGGACTTCGAGCTCGTCCCCCTCGGCGAGGACCCAAGCAAAGGAGTGAAGATCGACACCGACCTCCCCGACCTGGCAAGAAAGCAGATCAAAGCCTGCTTACGCGAGAATGCTGACTTGTTCGCGTGGAGCGCCGCAGAAATGCCCGGACTCGACCCCGAGGTCGCCTGTCACCGTCTCGCCATAGATCCAGCCGCTAAGGCAGTAGTACAACATAGACGTAGGCAGTCCCCGGAGAAAACGGAGGCTGCTGAAAAAGCTGTAAAAGACCTCTTAGAGGCAAATTTTATTTCTGAAGCCCGGTATTCAACCTGGCTGTCAAACGTTGTATTGGTCAAAAAGAATAATGGAAAATGGAGAATGTGTGTTGATTATACTGACCTCAATCGGGCATCCCGAAGGATGCTTTTCCTTTACCGAACATAGACATGCTGGTCGACAACTTGGCCAGTTACAAAATATTGTCGTTCATGGATGCCTATTCAGGCTATAACCAAATCCCAATGGCCATGAGCGACAAGCATTGCACTGCCTTCATGACCAGCTCAGGCAACTATTACTACAATGTAATGCCATTTGGTCTAAAAAACGCAGGGGCAACATACCAACGTATGATGAACATAGTGTTCCACAAACAAATCGGGGACATGCTCGAAGTTTACATGGAAGACATGATCGTCAAATCCCGAGCAGACACCGACCATGCATCCCACCTCAAAGCAGTCTTTGCCCGAGCAAGACGATGTAAGATGAGGTTCAACCCCGAGAAGTGCACGTTCGGGGTCAAGGCAGGGAAATTCCTCGGTTTTTACCTGACAGAACGAGGAATTGAAGCCAATCCCGACAAGTGTCGATCTTTCTCCGACCTCCCAACACCCACGTCAAAGAAATCAATACAAGTCATGAACGACATGCTCACCTCGCTGTCCCGCTTCATAGTGAGATCCGCTCAACACGCCCTCCCCTTCTTCAGACTCCTTCGCAAAGAGGCAGCCTTCGAATGGACCGAGCAATGCGAACGGGCGCTGCGCCACCTAAAACAAAGCCTATCCCAACCGCCCGTACTGTCTCGACCAGTCGACGGGGAACCTTTGTTCTTATACCTGGCCGTCTCGAACGAAGCCATCAGTGCAGCTCTCATCCGCGAGACTGCCGACGGGCAGAAACCCGTTTATTTCACGAGAAAATCCCTACAAGGGCCCGAGAGCAGATACCAACAAATAGAAAAGGTAGCTCTAGCCCTTGTCAACGCGATGAGGAGACTCAGACACTATTTCTTGGCTCACACGATCATAGTACAAACCGATCAACTAGTGAGACAGCTCTTAGGTCGACCCGACATGGCAGGAAGAATGTTGAAATGGTCCTTGGAGTTGTCCGAGTTTAACATTCAATATGAAAGCAGGAAAGACCTGAAGGCACAAGCCTTGGCCGACTTTGTCGCAGAGTTGACCGCCCACAACCCCCCCGCAGGGAAAGAAGATAAGTGGATCATCTTCGTCGATGGAGCCTCCAGCTCCTCCGGGAGCGGCGCAGGGATCCTCCTGGAAAATGAGAAGGGCGTGGTGATCGAGCACTCGTTAACCCTCTCCTTCCCGATGTAGAACAACCAAGCGGAGCACGAGGCCCTGCTCGCGGGACTAAGGCTAGCTGAGGACCTAGGAGCACGTGCAGTACAAATTTTCACAGACTCTCAACTTGTTGCTTCCCAAGTCCAGGGGAGCTACCAGGCCAAAAACGACAGCCTCATTAAATACCTAAACTTAGTAAGAGAGCACATGAGGAAGTTCGACCAAGCGGAAATATCGCATGTCCCGCGCGAGCAAAACATAAGGGTCGACGTACTATCGAAGCTCGCAAGCACAAGGAAGAAGGGCGGGAACAAATCCGTCATCCAAGAATCCCTATCACGCCCGAGCATCGAAAGAACCTCAACCCCCATTGAGGTACACGCCATCGAAGACGCTTCGTGTTGGATGACCCCGGTGTATAACTTTCTGACAAAGGGCGAGCTCCCTTTGGACCGGACAGAAGCGGCCGCGACCAAACGACGAGCGTGCTCCTATGCGGTGCTCGAGCACAAGTTATACCGCGGGGGATTTTCCATTCCCCTACTGAAGTGCATCGACGAATCCACAGTCCCCGAGGTATTACGAGAAATACACGAAGGGGTTAACACCCAACACATGGGTGGTAGGTCCCTGGCGAGGAAAGCTCTACGAGCAGGGTACTACTGGCCGATGATGCAGCAGGACGCCAAAGATCACGTTAAGAAGTGCGACAAGTGCCAGAAGCACGCCGACATGCATCTCTCCCCCCCTCACGAGCTGAGCATACTGTCATCCCCGTGGCCATTTGCATGGTGGCGGATGGATATCCTCGGACCATTTGTGCAAGGGACTTACCAAAATAAGTTCCTTATTGTGGCCGTGGATTACTTCACGAAATGGATAGAGGTCGAGGCTCTTGCGAAGATCACCTCACACAACATCCTCTGTTTTTACAAAAGAAACATCCTCGCCAGATTCGGGATCCCGAAAGCGCTAGTCACGGACAACGGCACCCAATTCACCGACCACGGGTTCCGAAACTTCGTCACCAAACAACATTTTACCTCGGTCGAACACCCCCAAACCAACGGGCAAGCCGAGGCCGCCAACAGGGTCATCCTGCGAGGACTCAAACGCCATCTCGGCGAAGCAAAAAGAGGGTGGGTCGAGGAGCTGCACAGCATCTTATGGGCCTATCGCACCACGCCCCACTCAATGACAGGCGAAACCCCTTTTCGACTGACATACGGCACCGAGGCCGTCATCCCCGTGGAGATCAGAGAACCCTCCAGGCAGACAGAAATGCCTCTCGACGAGGAAATGAACGACGAAGCACTTAGAGACGAACTCGACCTAGTCGAGGAAATTCGATCAGGGGTAGCCCTGCGCGAGGCTGCTCTAAAGCAACGAATAGTCCTGCGTCATAACGACAAGGTCATCAGACGCGAGTTTCAGATCGGCAGTCTGGTGTTGCGAAGAAACCAGAAAGACTCCCGCGAAGGGAAACTGGCCGTAAACTGGGAAGGACCCTATCGCGTCCATGGCACCACAGGCACCGGGGCATATCACCTCGAGCAGCTAAACGGAGAACTGTTACCACGACCCTGGAACGCTGCTAAACTAAAGCAGTACTATAGCTAAAGCCCTTAAACACTAAGGACTTTCGCCGTCGAACATCCACATCTAGTTAACAGAGAGAAATGTCTCGAACACGTAGATAGGCCAAGGTACGGGCCCGATCTATACCTAAACGATATAACGTCGTTCAGCCAACAAGGTCGAACGACAATGCCCGACAGGGACACCTCAATCGAGCTCCACTGTCAAAGTATCCACATGGCAGAACACCCAGCTCGCGATGGGCGGTTCACGCCGCGGGCATACAACCTCGATCTGGGTCATACGCTCGACACGCGGGCTTCACTCCGCACAACCGACGCATTTCGAAGTACGTCGGACCACCAAAGGGGTCGAAAGGATATCTCCGCTCGAGGACATAACTTAGACAAATTTCGTCATAAAGTAACGGTCGAATACAAGCTTAGCTCGAGGACATAACTTAGACAAATTTCGTCACAAAGTAACGGTCTAATACAAGCTTAGCTCGAGGACATAACTTAGATAAATTTCGTCACAAAGTAACAGTCGAATACAAACTTAGATACGAGCAAGTTAACATGAAATAAACATCCATCAAAAGAGCTTATACACAAGACAAGTTAATTGTGAACCGACCAAAAAGGCCGGCGATGTTCGGGGTTATAAGCCATGGCACGCAGGCCCAAAAAATGATCACGGGCATGCAGGCCCCAAAACAAATAAAAACCAATATGCAGGAACGCAGGCCCGAACAAAAACTTCACGCTAAACGTCCCCAGGACTACCGGCATCTACCACAGGAGACTCAGGAGGAGGCACGACCTGACCGTCAATAATCTGAGACATGAACCCGACTCCCTCGGTATTCATGCCCGGATTCAGGATGGCAAGCTGGCTAACCGCGACCTCAAACCCATCGGCTAGGGCACCAGCACAGTCTGACTCTCCAAGCGTTCCTTGTCCAGTTGGAGGCAATCCCTCTCCTCAGCAACCTTCACAGAGTTTTCCTTCTCCCCCGCCAGCAGGACGGCTTGCTCGCGGAACATTTCCTCGGACCGCTCGAGGGCTGCCTTTAACTTACGAGAACTAGCAGAAAGAGCGGCTTTCTCTGACTCCAACTCCCTAACACGGTCCGAGGAGTCCGACCCTTCCTCGGCAAGGACTACGACCATCTCGGCCATCTTCACTATCCCGACCATACTGGCGGCGAGGTGTTTCCTCCGGCTCTCTTTGTCGAGCTATCTAATAGTCTCGGCCTCGTCATTGCTCACTGTCAGAGGAAACCCCTCGAAGAAATATTTCTCTTTGAAGCAGGGGGGTAAGCCGAAAGCCCTCGCAGCTGCAGACTCGTCGCCAACCTCCGACCTGTTTTCAGCTCGACTTCTCTTCCTGAGAATCAGCTCGGTGGGTTGCTCGGCATCGGGAGAGCCCGAGGACCCACTAGAGGCATCTCCGCCGGAACTGGTCGGCGGTCCCATCCTCGTGGCTTGCGGTGCCCGCACCAACCTTTTGTTTATTTTCTTGTCGTGGGTTAGTTTTAATAGCCTCTCTCGTTGTTCAGCCATATCGCCTGCAAAAAGGAGTAAAACTCGGGTTAGCTGTAAGCGAGCAAAAACAACAAAAATGGAATCAAACAATAAGAGCAGAAGCAAGAAACCTAGCAGATCTACGGCCTTCCCATAAGATTGGCACTCGACGAGCGCCTTCGTGTTAATTGGAAGAGCCTCGAATGTCGGGTACCCCTCCTCGTCGAGAATACCATCCCCCTCCCTCGTGACCCACCGGGCAGGGAAGAAGCTGTCAACGTACTTGCACAGGACATCATAGGCCTCCTCGTCCTCGGTGCTCATGCTCCCCGTGGGTGTATGATAGTACCCGGTGCCATGGTCGTAATGGCCTGAGCACCAATGAATCGGAAACTTTGAAATACGCCCGACCGCCGGACGACCCTCAACATCCACGAGGGGCTCCCCGTCCGCGTCGACCACCGTGGTTTCCGATTCGAACAGGGAGTCCAAGGCGGTTTGGGTGACCGGCTGTAGAACATACTATTTATCCTTAAAGTCCCTTACCGAATCCATATACATCCGGAACAACCTCTTCGACTGTTTCAAGGACACCCAGTTGTGCCTGCCTCCTCAAGACTAACGCTGCAGGTGAAAGACCGTGAAGAAAAGGGGAATCATCGCCCCGATTCTCAGAAAACGGCACGTCAGCTCGAATGCCCGAAGGAAGGCGATCGAGTTAGGGTGAAGCTGCGAAGGGGCCAGATTCAAATGGCTGAACACACCGACTTGAAAGTCGCTGAAGGGTAGTTTAAGACCAAGATCCCTGAACACGATCTCGTACATAGGGAACCCGTACTCAGTAAACTCCGAGCATATACGCGCATCTTTCGACGTCCTCATCACTACAAAATTCTTTTGAAAACCTGGCTGACAACCTCCATGCTCGACGATAATATAAGCACGCCGACTTCGCCGACAGTACGCCGAGGCAATCCCTCGGGGCTCGGCACCCACCCAGTCCAACATGGGGTCATCAATGGTGTCGACTAAAGTGACATTCTCCTCGGTACTTGTATCCTCGACTTCATTTTGCCTCGAAGATTCCGGTTCGTCGGCCATTTACCTGCAAAGCACAAGAAACCGGTGAATTCGAGAGCAAATCCGCGTGCTCGCTACAGAGATAGGAAGTAGTACACAACAAGTCGAGCACGGACACCCCAGATCCGACCATGCATTGGGGACAACGACGGAGTAGCACGAACGCCCCAGGCGAAACATGAATCACTCGAGCAAGTTTCTGACTTCTCCTGCCCGACACTAGGACACCACGAGAAGGCTACCCTACATACTTCCTAAAAAGGATGAATATCCCGGCCAGTTCATGGGCATGCCGACCAAACGCATGAATGTCACGAGCAGTATCATGAGTCATATGCCTAAAAACTATGAATGTCACGGGCAGTATCATGAGTCATATGCCTAAAACTATGAACGTCACGAGCAGTATCATGAGTCATATGCCTAAAGCTATGAAGGTCACGGGCAGTATCGCGAGTTATGTACCTAAACTATGAGTTTACAAGGCACAATCATGAATTTACCGGGCACTACTCCCAGATATGGTCTTCTAACATCAAAAATAACATCAAAACTACCTACAGCGAAGAAAAACAGGAGGAATAAACACTTACTTGGAAGAAAGAGAGATACGTACGACGGCGGTGGAAGTAATCAGCGGCGGATGGTGCGGTAATCTCACGGTGTTGCAGGAAACGACGGCGGCGGAATCAGAGAAAGAGGGAGAAGTGCGAAGAGGAAAAACAAATTATGGGCCCAATGGTCCTATTTATAGGGATGACATGGAATACGAAACGTCGCACCGAGGGGCCGCGAACTTCCCCGTCCTCGACACCTACTCCCCTAGGCAATGATGACCCTATTGTTACTAGGGTGGTGTTACAATTCCCAAGGACTGCCTCGTGTATCCGACGAGCACAGCCCGCGAGAAACTCCTCGAGCACACTTCGAAAAATAAAAAGCCCTGGTCTGGCCATCAAGTTCCCCCGGGAAAAGCGAGCTAAGATCAAGTCATAACTCCTGTACCAGGAGCAACGACTTGGGGGGCTTCTGTTCTGGATTGGGCCTGCCTTGGCCCAAAAGGCAGATAAAGGCCCAAATCCAGACAACTCCTCAAGGAATGCTCACAAACAGATCACCACCAAACGTTCCCGACCACGGGCTGCAACTGCTACGCCCGCCATTGCCCACGACAAGCAGTGTCCCCGACCAAGGGAACTCTAGCTCGAGACCAGCTCGAGCACCCTCCCCGTAGGGCAAACTCTGTCACCCTAACCGTTATGGAATCCTCCAAGCTCCGGAAAGACCGCGTCTTCGTCCCTCCTTGTTCTCCGCACAACATCACCAGGAAAGGGACCACGTGCGGGGCCCCACTACACACGTAGAACCTGGCAGTTCCTTTATTGGGCCAGTTCTAGTCGGTCCAATGAGGGGACCTTGGCCCAATGCTGGAGGCTATAAATACCCTCTGTTTCGAGAGGGTCAGGTATTCATTCATTACACACCTATAAAATTTTTGTCTGCCCATTCCGTCTCTCACTTTAGCATCGGAGTATCTTGCAGGTACCCCCCCATCTCACTAAAACCAGTTCGAGCCAGCTGTGACGGTCCAAGTCTGATCGGGTAAGATCATAATGTGTAGGTTATTTTCTCTGATAAATTGTAGGGTGTTTATTCTGATACAATTGAATATGATACAATTATGTGATATTATGAATATGATACAATTAATATTATTATGATAACTTTATCACAAATGTGAGTTGTATTTTCTGTTGTGATATGGTGAACAATGATACAAGTTAAAAAATGCGATTAATTATAAAAGCAAGATAATATTTGTTAATTATGCATAAAATGTAGCAACGGTTATATATCATAACCGTTATAATATCTCGCGCGCTATCCAGAAAAAAATAAATCAAAATGGCGCAGCTGAGAATCAAACCTAAGACCATTATTTTTATCACAATGATCTTTTTGAAAACCCGTTATGATAGGGGGCGCGCTTTCCAGTTTATTACAACAGTTATTGGGTCGTGATTGTAAGTATCATATATAAAATGACACTCTACATGACAACACATGGGCCCGCGTGATTATATATCTTTCCTAACCGTTATTAAATGAGCTTTCTGTAGTAGTGTTTGTCTGTGTGTCAAGCTATTTGGTTGATGAATTTATTGCAGGATCTGAAGATCAAGGTGAGCAAGCTTGTAAAGTTAATGATTGACAAGAAACTTGCCATAAGCCTTGCCAAGAAACCAATGCTGCATGGGAGAAACAAGCACATTGACACGAAGTTTCATTTTCTAAGGAATCAATTTAGAATGGAGTGCGAGAAGTTGTTCACCGTAGTACTCAGAAGCAACTTACAAATGTTCTGATGAAAGTTATCAAAATTGAATACTTTGTCCATTTGAGGAATGAAATTGGCGTTGTAGATTTTGGTTAGCTGAACATGAATTGTGTTAGAAGTAATTAATGTTTAGAAGGTAATGATCAAAAAGTGTTTTGACTCAGAAGCATAAGCTTTCACTACTACGGAAAACCCATTTAACAACAGTTGGAAAACCCATATAATCACGCGGGTCCAGGCGTTGTTGTGTAGAGTATTTTGTAAATGTGTTACTTATAATCACGGTCCTGGAACCGTTGTAGTATACTCGATAGTTCGCGTGATATCATAATGGTTAGTTAACTTAACTGTTGTTGTATGTTTTTTAATAAAATAAAAAAATAGCAGTAGAACAACAATAGCAGTAAGAACAACAAGAACAACATGAACAACAAGAACATCAACAAGAACAATAAGAACAACAACAAGAATAAGAAGAACAACAACAAGAACAACAACAAGAACAAAAAAAACAAGAAGAAGAACAACAAGAACAACAAAAATAAGAAGAAGAAGAACAATAACAATAACAACAAAAATAACAATATACAACAACAATAACAAGAACAACAACAAGAACAACAATAATAAGAACAAGAACAACAACAACAACAATAACTAAAAAAAGAACAATAAGAACAACAATAACTAACATTGCTAACTTGAATCAATACTTTCCTTGTCTCATTCAAGATGAAGAATAAATGCTTTCGAGTATTGCTTATGGAAGAAATGATATTTTCGAGCTTGGTTTAGTGCATAAATAGAGTATCGTAAATGAAAGATGGTGTTTGAAGGTAGAAGATGAAGTTCGTCTAAGTTGAAAGTTTGTCTAAGTTTTAGGTTTCACGCAGATCACTAACGGTGGTGTCCTGAGCGTTGATAGTTACTTTAATGGACGATTGAGATCTATTTAAGGATGGTGAAGAAACTCAATAATTATGCTACATACAATAACAATTGTATTAAATAACCGTTGTTATATGTATTTTAATAAAATATAAAATGTGCAGCACTAGAAAAGCAACAAAAGCAAGATTCGAACTCATGACCATGTGTGCTACATACAACAACGGTTGTATTAAATATCTATTGTTGTATGTCTTTTAATAAAATATAAAAAATAAAGCAGTAGAACAACAACATCAAGATTCAAACTCATGACCATGCACCACATTTTACCAGGGTTGAAACTTCCAACCGTGGTGAAAGTGGCTTAATTTTGAAAATAAAAAAACTCTTAGTAGAATAGATTTTACCACGGTGGATCCTTTGACGTGGTGACTTATATGTTGTTGTTTGCACATTTTGTAGTATTTTGAGGTTGCGTTTGTTAGTGCGGAGACACTTTTAGTGAGGAGAGAAAGAGAGAATAATAAAGGAAATAAGGATTTGTATTATTCAATTGTACAAATAATGATATACACTATGACTATGTATATACAATCCTAATTGAGTTTGAGCTAACACAACTTGAATTATATTAAATATTAAATCTAATCAAATCTAATCTAATATTTCAACACGGTTGTTGTTTCAGAAGTTGTGTCTAACTTCTAGATTTAAGAGTTATTTTTGCACGTGATCGTTTAGCTTTATTATTAGCTTTAACTTTGTCTACGTGCATTTGATTTTGTTGCGCATTTAAACAACTTTATAACTAGTTTTCATGACGTAAATTTACGAGAGTTTTTCGTAATAGAATTTTCCTATCCAAAGTTTATTATAATTGTATCTATGAATGGTATATGACACTGTTGATCAAAATTAATATATTTTTACTTAATAGCTTTAGCTCATTAAAAGAAGTCCGTCTATTCCCTTAAAAATTAAAAATAAAAGTATTTACATTTGAGTATTTATTATTACTCCTATTAGTAGTAATCATAAAGCTTGGTTTTGAATATAAAAAAGCTTTTACTTATATAAAGTATCAAATCCTGCGATCATTCTCACAAATGCAGTGAGATTACACCAGTAATACAAAATAATTGTTAATTTCCATTTTGAAATATTGAAAGGCACTCTATAACTGATTAATGGTCCCTTATTTTACAAATATTTATTATATTACCCCATATTGAAAAGGACAAAATTGCCAACAGTGAAAATATATAGAAAACAAAGAGAAGAACCGCTTTTGACGCAAACCTTAAAACAGGAAAAAATAGCGCCCTCGGTTTTAGAAACTACACGCGTCAATTCCCCATACGTCACACTTTTCACTTCTTTCGGGGTCCCCACGATCCTTGGATTCCGATGTTGTTTTTAGGACAAACTATTCCACGCGCACACTTGCTTCGTTTTCGCCACTCTCCCCCTCAATTCGAAACGTGCCCATTTTACTGCATGCAGTAAGCGAGTAGAATTCACGCGCTTATCTTATGTACTTGGTTCAGATAAACCAGACAAAGGGAAACCTTAAAACCACTAATCTTAGAAAACCATTTCTTAAACACATATTTGAATCATGATGACAATGTTTCACTAGAAATTGAACCTAAGATTAATTATAAAAATTACTCAAATTGTTAACAATTTTATTATTTCAAACATACAAAGTCATCAGTAACATACAAAGTCGCATGAGATAAGATTCCAATCTAAAATATAATATCTGATTTTATAATATTCACAGTTGTCCATTGAAATAACTTTCACATATTGTTTGTAAATTTTACTACAAATATAAGAAGGTAAGAAATTTTTTTCAGATTAAACAAAGGTCATGAGTTTAAATTCAATAGTAATATTAAATTTTTTTGAGTGAGAATTTTGTTGCCCATTATAAGAAGGATTAATCAAATAATCAAATATTGTTGATAATTTTTTACCAACAAGTAGTATTAAAACATAATACACTTATTATCTTTCTTTTTCTATGATGGGTTCTCTTTCTTATTGCATTCCTATAAATAGAAAAAGAATGAAAATTATATAAATATGGTAATGACTTTTGTCCTAAAGCTCCTTAGTCTTTCCATATAAAGAATAAAACTGCATCAAATACTTCTTTCTACGAATCTATACCAACATCTATAAACAGTTTCTCAACCTTCTTCCTTCCCTCCTTACTACTCCATACTCCTATAGTTTTCAAGTAAGTCACTTTTTCTTCTCTATTTTATCTTCCGTAACTTTTTCCTATTTTATTTTTTTAAATTTATTTCTCAAAAAAATATTGAATATCCCTTGGTGATGGATCTTAATAAGAAGAGTATTTGACTACTGATCTAGCAGGTGAAAGAAACCCTAATCCATATTTTGAGATGGGAAGAGGAAAGATTGCGATTAGGAGGATTGATAATTCAACAAGCAGGCAAGTAACTTTCTCAAAAAGAAGAAATGGATTGTTGAAGAAAGCTAAAGAGTTGTCCATTCTCTGTGATGCTGAAGTTGGATTGATTGTTTTTTCAAGCACTGGAAGGCTCTATGATTATTCAAGCACTAGGTACTAATTAATTCTAATCTAATTATTAATTTTACATTTTTTGCTTTTTGATTTGTGATCTAAAATCCTAGTTTTTTATTAACCGGAGAGAAAATGAAATATATATATACACGGTTGTTGTGATTATTTTGTTGCATTATTAGGAGGTTTTTATGGCATTAATATATTTGTAATTATCATATAATAAAACATATATATGATTTTTATCCTGATATGCACCTTAACTATATGTAGGGAGTTTAAAGTGGCACAAAATCTTATACTGTACGGTAAATACTATATATATGTATCTATAGGTTAAAGTATTGAAGTGTAGTTTGGGAATCTATTTTCTGCAGTGAACACTATCAACAGAAAGCAGGTGCATACCTTTTCTTTTGAAATTTTCAAAGAAGTAAAATGGTTGTAGTAAAATAATAAAAGTTTAATATATGTTTTTTTATCCACGCATGCATTGTCCCTAATATGAAAAGTATAAAATCTACAAATAAAAAATGCACAAACAGAAAGATGAGGAAATGCTAGATTTAGAATGTCAAAAATTTACTATGATCTATATCTATGTATATGTAGTATTATTGAGCTAGCTAGATATAGTCCATTAAACCAGTAAACTAACTTCTTTTGGCGGTTAATATCATTATATAATCAATATTTATGGGAGATGATTTTTGTCTCTTAACTTGAAGAGAAAATTTTCTTAGCTTTTTATTCCTTAGTACTATAGTTTCAACTAAGAAATATCTTGTGATCATGGTGGAAAAAATCAATTCGTGGGAGATAGTTAGTGGGGTGGAATGGAAGTAAGAAGGTTTTTTTTAGAGTTTGTTAGAAAGCAATGGATATTTATAAAGTTTCAAGGGTAACTTTTGTATTGAAGTAGATATCGAAGAAAGGTTAACCTAATTTGAAAAAAATAATCTTGGTTAAAACAAAGTTAGATGAACAAGATTTTTTTGTTTGTTTTAACGTAGATTGATATGGTGGAATCGATCAAGGTATACCTTGGACAAGGAGCTGTAAACATGTTTATGGAAAAATAACATACTTTGGAGGCCTGGACCATACTTATTACTTTTCTTAAAGCAACAAAATATTATAAAAGGATAATACAAGAAACATTTCCAACCTTGATAAGTAAAACTGTTTAAGAAAGGGAAAACAAAACAAGTTACCATAGCAAACCAATTCAAGAAGATCTCCATCCACACCTATTTTCAAGATATACAATATAAATTACAAGAAACACATAAAAGATAATATTTGAATTAATTTGGTGAAAATTCATTTTAAAAGTTTTCTCAAATAGTTCTTTTAACAAAAATAGTTTTTATACTAAAAGAGTGTTTGATAGAAAAATAAAAGGGAAAATGCTTTTTAGTACGATAAGATAAGAGAGGAAAATGAAAAAAATAAAAAAGGTTATATACATAATATTTATAACACTTGTAGTGGTGTAATTGATATTTGATAGTTGACAGAAGATAGTTTTAGAGAGTTGTTTAGAAAGAAGATTATGTCATTGATTTTTTGGATGATGCATTACAAAATACCAAATGTTTATTTATAGGTTCAAGTCACCAACCTCTCAATGGTGGTGAATGTTTCTACATTACTTTAGTTTTTTCTAGAGTTTTTATGTTAGTATCATGATAGTTCTAGGTTCTTCTATCTTTTACATACACTTATAGTTCTAGATTATTCTATCATACTCATACACACTATAGTTTCTAGGGTATTCTACCATTACCATAAATATTATATTTAGAATATTCTGGAAATTTGTAGCAATTTCAACACTCCTCCTTGATGCAAATTTCTGTATCTCCAAGCATAGTTCGCAGCTCTTCAAATCTTGGTCTCGGTAACGCCTTTGTGAATATGTCTGCAATTTGCTCTTCTATTCTGCAGTAGTCTAGTTTGATCTCCTTAGTTCCTTCAGCTTCTCTAATAAAGTGATACTTGATTGCTATGTGTTTTATTCTACTGTGACGCACTGGATTTTTCGCCATTGCAATTGCTGATTTGTTGTCACAATTAATTTTAGTAGGCTCATCTTGTTTTTCTCTCATGTCTTCAAGTATCCTGCGAAACTATATAGCTTGACTCGTTGCTTCAGCAGCAACCACATACTCTGCTTCTGCTGTTGATTGTGGAACTGTAGCTTGCTTCTTCGATGCCTAAGAGAAAATTCCTAATCCTAGTGAGAAGGCATAGCCAAAGGTGCTCTTCATGTCATCTATCGAACCTACCCAATCATTATCGGTGTAGCCAAGTAATCCTGAGTTGGTTTCGGTAGTGTACCATATACCAAACTCTTTTGTTCCTTGTAGATACCTTAAAATTCTTTTTCCTGCTCCAAACTGTATTTGACTTGGGCTTTGTATGAATCTTGTTAGAAGACTTGCAGCATACATTATGTTTGGCCGTGTAGCTGTCAAATATAGAAGGCTTCCAATTAGACTTTGATATTTGGATGCATCAGCTTCTGATGTTCCATCATTCTTCTGTAGTTTCTCATTTGTTATGAGTGGAGTAGCGACAGGTTTGCAACTGTACATATTGAATTTCTTAAGCAATTCTTCTGTATATTTCTTTTGCGAGATGAATATCCTTTGATTTCCCTGACTTACCTCTATACCGAGGAAGTAACTCATCAAACCAAGGTCGGTCATCTCAAAGGTCTTCATCATGTCTTCTTTGAACTCCATCATCATCTTGGTATTGTTTCCCGTGTAGATAAGATCATCTATGTATAGAGAGAGTAAGAGAGTGCAATGACCTTGAGACTTGATGTAAAGTGTAGGCTCACTCTTGCTCCTCCTGAATCCTTGATCTATGAAATACTGGTCAATTCTGCTATACAATGCTTGAGGTGCTTGCTTCAAACCGTAAAGTGTTTTTCATAGTCTTAACACTTTGCTTTCTTCGCTTTCAGAAATGAATCCTTGTGGCTGCTCCACATAGATCTCTTCTTCAAGTACACCATTAAGGAATGCTTACTCGTCTTGGAGTAGACTCTGGTGATGATAATTCTTGATCATGTTGTTGTGGTGGAGGTGAAGAAGGTTCACCTGGGCCTTCTTCCTCAGATTCTTCTTGAGGTAGTTGAGCTAGTATACGGATGTTCTTTTCCCCTTTTTCTTCATACCAATTCCAAGAATCATTCTCATCAACTTCAACATCTCGATTGATGATGAGTTTTTTAGTTTGCAAGTTGTAGACACGATAGCCTTTAGAGATTGTGTTATACCCCAAGAAGATACCTCATATAGTTTTCTCTTCAATCTTGTGCCTCTTCACGCCTGGAATATGAATGTAGCATATAGATCCAAAGACCCTTAGGTGCTTTGTTGATGGCTTCTTCCTGTTCCCAGATTCAATTGGAGCCTTATCTTGTACTGACTTAGTTGGACATCTATTAAGTATGTAAACAACAGTGTAGACTGCTTCATCCCATAATATGTTAGGAAGTCCCTTCTCCTTGAGCATCGATCTAGCCTTCTCCATAACTGTGCGATTATTTCTCTCAGATACACCATTTTGTTGAGGAGAATATGCAACTGTAATTTGTCGCTCTATGCCTTCATCCTCACAAAATCTGTCAAACTCGCGGGAGGTGTATTCTTTTCCGCGATCACTTCTTAGTACTTTTATCCGTTTTCCACTTTGATTTTCAATAAGGGCCTTGAACTTTTTGAATACTCCAAGGACTTATGATTTTTCTTTTAGGAAATAGATCCATGTCATTCTAGGGAAGTCATCAATGAAGAGTATGTAGTACATGTTATTCTCGTGTGATGGCGTCCTCATCGGTCCACAGACATCAGTATGAATTAGCTCCAATAGATCTTTTGCTCTCCATGCTCCGTTTGTTGAGAACGAAAATCGGTGTTGCTTACCAATGAGACATCCTTCACACACTTCATTGTTCTCCTTTATGCTTGGAAAATCTCTCATCATGTTCTTCTGATGTAACAACTTTAAGTCATGTGTGTTGAAGTGGCCAAATCTTCGATGCCAGAGCCATGAATCAGCAACTTGTACCTTCATGGCAATGTTAGTTGTATGTTTTAAATTTAGCGGGAAGCTTCTATTGCTCTTATTCATCTTCACTTGGATTATCTCGGCCCTTTTATTTTTGTTGTCTAAGATTTTGCATACTCCTCCTTCAAAGTGAAGTGTGTAGCCTCTCTCCATTATTTGACCAATGCTTAGAAGATTTTCTTTAAGGTTGGGGACTAGTAAGACATCATGGATGAGTTGCATGCCTTTATCTGTCTCCACCATGACAATGCCTATTCCTTTTGATTCAACCATACTGCCATTTCCCAGTCGAACTTTGACTTTGACAGACTCGTCAATTCTTTTGAAAATAGTCTCATCCTTGGCCATGTCATTGCTACATCCACTATCCAAGTACCAACTTCCTCCTTTTTCTTTGACTGAGTCTTGAGTGGTATAAAATATACATTGTTCTTGATCATTCTCCTCTGTGATATTAGCTTGATGCATATTTTTGTTGCGATAATTTTTCTCTATGTGCCCAAACTTCTTGCAATGGTTGCATTGTGGCATATTACGGAACCATCAATTTTTCTCTCTGTGGCCCAGTCTTTTGCATATAATGCATGGAGGATTTTTATCTGTTTTGTTCTTAAGGAAATTTCTAGAACCTTCTCTTCTTCTTGAAGTTTCTCCATAATTTTTCTTTCCTCCATTTTCTTTGTTTTGGGGATGAAATTTGAGATTTGACTGGAACACATTTTCAAGTGTATCTTCTTTATGCCTATACAGTCTTTGCTCATATGCTTCAAGAGAGCCCACAAGTTCTATCACTGATAGAGTGGACATATCTTTGGTTTCTTCAATCGTTGTCACGATTAGGTAAAATTTTGGGGGCATAGTAATTAGAATTTTTTTCAATAATTTTCTTGTCAAGAATGTCTTTCCCAAAAGCTCTCATTTGATTAACTATTTCTTTAACTTTAGAATAGTAATCTTTAACTATCTCAAACTCCTTCATCTTTAATAGTTCAAAATCTCTTCTTAGAGATTGAAGTTTGACAGCACGTACCTTAACGCTTCCTTAAAACTCCTCCTGCAATGTGTTTCACGCTTCTTTGGCAGTCTTAGCTCCCATAATTCTTGGAAAAATTGCATCAGTTACTGCTTGTTGCAAGGTGAACAATGCCTTTGAATTTTTCTGTTTATTTTTCTTCAACTCTTTTTCTTGAGCTGCATTAAGAGCTGAAGTATCTGCGGGAACAATGAATCCTTCTTCTACTATGTTCCATAAATCTTGAGAAGAAAAAAATATTTCCACTTTAACACGCCAGAAATCAAAATTTTCACCATTGAAAATAGGGACAGAAAGAGTCGATGATTGAGTGGTGTTATCCATGTCTTAAACAAATATTGGAGTGGTTTAATAGTACAAGGGAAATTTTTGAAGTAGTTGGGAGGAATTTGAAATGATATGTATTAATTTAACTACGTCCAATGTATGACCGAATGTAGCTCTGATGCCACTGTTAGTAATGGTGTAGTTGATAGTTGATAGGAGATAGTTTTAGAGAGTTGTTTAGAAAGAAGGTTATGTCATTGATTTCTTAGATCATGATGCATTACAAGATACCAAATGCCTATTTATAGGCTCAAGTCACCAACCTCTCAATCGTGGTGAATGTTTCTCCATTACTTTAGATTTTTCTAGAGTTTTCATGATATGTTAGTATCATGATAGTTCTAGATTTTTCTATCTTTTACATACACTTATAGTTTTAGATTATTCTACCATACTCATACACACTATAGTTTCTAGGGTATTCTACCGTTACCATACATATTATATTTAGAATATGCTAGAAATTTATAGCAATTTCAACATCATCACTGCAATCTGGTCAATTCTGGTGAAAGAGTGTCGCGGGAGATTTTGCCCTTTCAAAGTTCTGTATGTACATTTTAGTTACCATAAAAGGTTAAGCATAAACAATAAGAAAAATGAAGTAATTAATTTTGATATCTTAGCCAATAGATTTAAGAGAAAAAATGCAACAAGCTCTTGTACCGTAGGTTGTTTTAAAACTGATTTTACTATCTGCCAAACATAATTTTAGTAAAAAACACATCCATCAAAAAATTGATTTCCTTTTCAAATCTTAGTTTGACGGTAAGGGAAGCAATTTTATAGACGTAGCTATGTTTATGACATGGTATTAACCAATCTAACTCATTTATACACACACATAAAATATCAATTCCTACCTCTATGTCAATGTAAATACTTAATACTACTACCGTAAATAGTATTAACCAATCTAACTCATTTATACACACACATAAATAGTTGTCAATACTTTTTATTAACTTTGTACATTATGGCAGCATGAAAGCCGTTATCGAGCGCTATAACAAACAGAAAGAAGAACAGCATCAGCTAATGAATCCTGCTTCAGAAGTCAAGGTAATTATTGCTATACCACTCATCTTTTTCCGAATTTTCTTTAGTAAGAACTGTTTAAACATATTTGATATCTGCGTTTCTACTTTGCTAGTTTTGGCAGACAGAAGCAGCTGGACTGAGACAACAACTGCAGTACCTGCAAGAAAGCCATAGGTAAATTAAATAATGAGCACTTTGCTGTTGCATAATCATAACCTTTTTTGTAAAAGAAGATATTGATTTTTCGAAGTTCTCGTATAAGTTAAACCGACCGATTTTGTAAGAAAATGTATATTGTACTTTCTTTCGGGTAAAAAGCAGGCAATTGATGGGTGAAGGACTTTCTGGGTTG
Organism: Vicia faba; assembly: GCA_948472305.1. Lineage (NCBI taxonomy): Eukaryota > Viridiplantae > Streptophyta > Magnoliopsida > Fabales > Fabaceae > Vicia > Vicia faba. Next base: position 1,751,168,020 of record OX451736.1, on the reverse strand, counting down.
GGTATTAAAGAACTACAAAATCTGGAAAATCAACTGGAGATTAGTCTGAAGGGTGTTCGAATGAAAAAGGTATGTCGGGTATATTCGGATCAGTTTTAAGCTTTTTACACCAAATTATCGACTGTTACAATGCTGTCTATTTTCCTGCAGGATCACATTTTGACTAATGAGATTAAAGAATTACACCAAAAGGTACCGGGAAGAGTCTGGTTTTCTTGCTGTATTTGACTAGGCTTTCTCACGAAATTCTGACCAGTTTCCGTTAATGCCATTGTAGGGAACTCTTGTCCGTCAAGAAAATGTAGAACTCCATAAAAAGATGGACTTCATCCAGAAAGAAAATGCCGAGCTGCAGAAGAAGGTAAATGTATTAAATTTACATTTCATTAGGCTTCGAATTTTCGTGTGCTAAAACTAAACAGAAGATTTGGATATTAGGTTTATGAAGCAAGGAGTACAAATGAGGCAACCTTCATGCACTATCAGAAATGGATATGATTTACATGCACCTATCAGCCTCCAGCTAAGCCAGCCGCAGTCTCAATACAGTGAACCAGCAACAAAAGCCATGAAATTAGGGTATTCCTTCCAACTAATAATGTACCACATATATATCCAGTTGTTTCTAATTTGTTTAAAAACTGAACACTTAAATTCTGCACCAGATTACAGCTGCATTAGCAAGAACTGTTTGATAATCACATGTGAATTCATTCCTGAAAGCTGTCATGAACCAGTTCAAATATATAATCATGCTGCTATGTGTGGGATCTTGTAGTTCATCAGCCACATTGTTCAATTCAACAGATAGGGTATTATGAGATTGTCTATCAAGAAACTTACAATTGCTATTAAAGATCAGACATAATGACTGTCTTTGTAAATTTTATGCAATAAGATATCAATGAATGTGTCTGCTGTTATTTTATATGATTTCTACAAATGGAATTAAATGGAATTTGGAACACAACTTCCTGAGCATTCCTATTCCTTTAATATGAGTTTGGGGAGATAACTGATTCTATTGGAAGATTAAAAATAATTTAAATGCACTCTGGAAACTTTTGTGGTCGTTTCGAGCAAACAGCTTATCTGAAAAGTATTTCTGAAAAAATTTGGAAATTGAAATTTTCGAAGAAGAAACTGGTTTTCCAGTTTGAGGAAATCGGTTTCCAGTGCGAAATTTTGTTTTTTCAACTGTTCTGTGAGACAGTTTTGGTTCAGTGTGTTTTTTCTTGTATCCTATAAATACCTTTTGTAATGTGTAATTGTAAGAACAATGTGCTAATGTCAAATAGAATATTTTTTCTCCTAAATTACTCTTTCTCTCAATATCTCCAAATTCTCTTTCTAACTTCATCTTCTCCAATTAACCACTTTTCACCATTAATTCAACAACTTATTTTTGTGTATGTTCCAACATTTGACATCAAGAGCCTTGGTTCTGATCCATTAATCCGCTGCAAACATGTCTACCGTTTTCAATGATTGAATCTCTACTAATCTTTCAACCCTTGACTCCAAGAACTATGACAAATGGTGCAAACAAATGAAAGTTTTGTTTGGGTATTAAGACGTTCTTAAACAGGTTAACGATGGTGTTACACCACTTGGGGGTAGAACTTAGAAGCTACAACTGCTCAACAGGCTACATTCAAGGAAGATAAGAAGAAAGATTATAAGACACTCTTTTTGATACATTCTTGCGTCGATAACGACAACTTTGAAAATGTTGGTGATTGCGCGTCGGCGAAGCAAGTGTGGGATATCTTGAAGAAAGCTTATGAAGGGGCTGATAAAACAAAGGTTATGAGGTTACAAATTCACAAGAGGCAGTTCGAGCTGGTGCAAGTGGAAGAGAAGGAATCGATCAATGATTATGTTACGCGTATAACGCATTTGGTGAATCAAATGAAGTCTTGCGGTGAAACCGTGTCGGTGCAAAATATGGTGGCAAAAATCCTACGTTCTTTAACGTCAAGATTCGACAATATTTTGGTTGCAATCGAAGAATTAAAGGATCTTCTTACATTGAGCAAGGAGGAGCTTCAAAGTTTATTAGAGGCTCATGAACAATGGATGGATGAAAGAGGAAATGAAGGGCAAAGCGAAGATTGCGTGCAAGCACAGTTCAATGAGAAGAACAAGAGATCGAAAGGAAAATGGTCTTCGAAAGGAAAGACAAATTTCCAGAATTTTGGTGGAAAAGATTCACAAAATTCAAAGGCTTCGATGCCGCAAAGAGGTGAGAGCAGCTCCAAAGATAGTGGTCAAGGTAACTACACCAAAAAGTTTGACAAGAGCGGTGTGAAGTGTTACAATTGTCACAAGCTTGGGCATTTCACAAAGGAATGTAATACAAAATCGAGAGAAAATCAAAGTGATGAGACTAAGGTAGCTCGACAAGAGGTGGATGATGATAACACACTTATGGTCATGATCACATAGGAGAATTATGGCAAGGAAAAGTTGTTGTACAGCAGCAGTAGCAGTGCAGAAAAAGCTGCAAAAATGCGTTTGAAGCAAAATGTAATGGTGACTGTTCGAGATGGAGTCTAAGGAAGTGATGAATGGTACTTGGATTTTGGTTGTTCAACACATATGACAGGTAGAAAGGATTGATTTGTCAAAATCAATAAAGCCACAAAGAATAGAGTAAAATTCGCGGATGACACCACTTTAGCGGTCGATGGTGTCAGATGTCATCCGCGAATTTTACTCTATTCTTTGTGACTTTATTGAGAGAAGAAATCGTTCAATAATGAATATGGTTCGTAACATGTTGATGAGTAAAAATTTACCAAAAGATTTGTAGGGTGAAGCTGTGTCTACAACCGCCTACTTGTTGAATATGTGCCATACAAATAAGCTTGATAAAGTAACTCTAGAAGAGGTATGGTCTGGTTTTAAACCAAGCTTGAGTCATTTTTAAAAATTTTCAATTCAGTTGCATTTCGTCATATTACGGGTCAACTTCGAAAGAAGTTGGATGACAAAGGGGAGATGATGTTACTTGTTGGTTATCATCCTACCGGTGGCTACAAGTTGTTTGATGTGAGTAGCAAGAAGATTGTGATGAGTCGAGATGTGGTCGTGGACGAGTTGAGGCTATTTGACAGTAGAAAAAAGCCAATATCAATACTGGAAACCGACTTCCTAGATGAGTGTAACCGATTTCCTCCATAATTTTTACATCCCAAAGCTATTGGAACTGATTTTTTGGAAGCAAAAGCTGGTTCCCCTGTTTCTGGAAATCGGTTTCCACAGGAAAATGCACAAATGCAGAATTCTGCAGGTACAGTTCAGCAGACAATCAAAGTCAAAAACGGTGAATCTAGTAGACGAATAACAAGGCGCAAAGGTCTACCTCAGAGGCTCCGAGATTTTGAAGTATTCCATGATAATAAGATCAACAATGATGGTGATTTTATTCACTTTGCGCTTATGTCTGAATCTGAGCTCGTGAGCACGGAGGAAGCATTAAGAGATTCAAAGTGGATGTGTGTGATGAAAGAGGAGCTGAAATCGATTGGAAAAAATAGTGCTCGGGAGCTAGTCGATCTATCGGAACGGAAAAAGTTAATAGGAGTGAGATGAGTCTATAAAGTGAAGGCAAACCTAGAAGACAAAATTGCCAAGCATACGACTCGACTAGTTGCGAAGGGATTTTTGCAAAGAGAAGGTATAGACTATGATGCAGTGTTTGCACATGTGGCTAGATTAGAAACTATACGACTAGTTGTTGGTCTTGAGAATAGCAATAATTGGTCAATGTATCCAATGGATGTAAAATCCACACTTTTGAATTGTTCACTAGAGGAGAAAAACTATGTAGAGCAGCCCCATAGTTTTGTGATGACAAATCAAGAGGGAAGAGTCTACAAATTGAATAAGACACTTTATGGTTTGAAACAAGCTCCTAGAGCTTGGAACAAACGCATCGATGTTTTTCTAGTTGAGGTTGGCTTCAAGAAGTGTGTATCCGAACACGGTGTTTATGTGAAGACGGATGCAAGCAAAAATGTGATCATATTTTGCTTATATATGGATGATTTATTGATCACGTGCAACAATTAAGTGAATATTTCTAAGTTCAAGAGTGAGCTTATGGAAGAATTTGAGATGAGTGACCTTGGCTTGATGAAGTACTTTCTTGGCATAGAGTTTCATAAGTAAAAAATAGGGTTACTTATGCATCAAAGGAAGTATGCACTTGAGATCTTAAAAATATGTGATATGGAGCATTGTAATGTTGCCATACACCAGCTGAAGCAAGATTGAAGCTTTCCAAAAGTGATGATGATCAAGATGTAGATCCAACTCAATATAGGAGGTTGATTGGATTGTTGCGTTATTTGTGCAATACGCAGCCAAATTTGGCATTTAGTGTCGGTATTGCAAGTAGATTCATGGAGAGATCGAAGGTGTCTCACTTGGCCACAGTTAGAAGGATCCTAAGATAGATCAAAGGAACTTTTGGTTGTGGGATTCTCTTTCCCACAACTGATACGGGCATAAAATGCGAGTTACTCTGTTACACGGATTCCAATTGGTGCAGAGATAAGGATGATCAAAATTCTACGGTTGTTTATGTATTTATGTTCGGCAGAGCTCCAATCTCTTGGTGCTCTAAAAAGGAACATGTGATGGCACTCTCTTCTTGTGAGGTCGAGTATATCGATGCGTTAATTTGTGCGTGTCAGGTTGTGTGGCTTGTGAATATGCTGGAAGAGATGGACAACAAGGTTGAAGAAGTTGTCACACTCTTGGTTGACAATGTTTCAGCCATTAATCTTACAAGGAATCCCATAGCACCTGGGAGGAGAAAGCATATAGAGATGAGATTTCATTACTTGAGGGAACTGGTGTGTGCAGGCCAACTGAGATTAGGAAACTATCGAAGCAGATAGTAAGTTGCAGATTTGTTAATGAAAGGTGTGACAAATGATATGTTCAAGAAGTTTGTGAGGAGTTTAGGAATGAAGAATGCTAAACATTTGAATTAAGGTTGTGTATTGGAAGCATTATTTGTCAGAATCGCGATCAGAATCATGAAATCCATGGATTTTGTGATTTTTCTCACCCTAAACGATCTGAATCGTGAGTAGAATCCTAATTCAGAGAAAAATCCCAATAAAATCGCACAAAAAATTGCTAAATCATAGCAATATCCACGATCTCATATGAATTCCACCGATTTGGTCCTTTTTGGGTAATTTTAGAATGGGACGACCCATTTTAGTTTTGTGACCCGGTTTTAACCTTTTTTATTTTAAAAGGGGGAAAACTCTATTTTATTGATATTCATTTGAGATTATTGAAGATGACAATGTTGACATTATAGGAGATGATCCAAGTAGATGGCGCATTAGTGATCTAATTTAACATCTAGGTTTTAAGTATTTTATTTTATATTTAAGATTTGAGACTTGGTTGTTTTATGTTTGTTTCATGATTTTAAACTTTTGAGTACTTTTATATTTAAGATTTGAGACTTGGTTGTTTTATGATTTTAAACTTTGAGTACTTGCATTTTATAATATATATTTACTATTATGAGTTGAATCCATCGATTTTGGTTGTGATTTTCGATTATGCGATCTTGATTTCCCTTTCGATTCAACAAAACGATTTGAGTAGAGTCCACCGATTTTGGTTGTGATTTACGATTTTTCGATCTTACTATTCTCTTTCGATTCAAAGTAAATTTTTGATTCTGACAACCTTGATTGGAAGTTTAAAAATAATTCAAATACATTCTGGAAGCTTCTGTGGTCGTTTCGAGCAAACAACTTATCTGAAAAAGCACTTCTAGAAAATCTGGAAATTGGAATTTTCGAAGAAGAAACTGGTTTCCCAGTTTGAGGAAACCGCTTAGAAGCGCAAAATTTTTTTTCCAGTTTTCTGTGAGACAGTTTTGGTTCAGTGTGTTTTTTCTTGTAATCTATAAATACCTCTTGTAATGTGTAATTATAAGAACAATGTGTTAATACCAAATAAAATACTTTTTTCTGAATTACTCTCTCTCATAATTTCCAAATTCTCTCTCTAACTTCATCTTCTCTAATTAATTATTTTTTTATTAATTCACCAATTTATTTTTGTATATGTTCCAACCGAACTTGTGTAGCTCATTTTCTACTCTCAAGTGAAAATCATTATGATTCTTCAAAAGGCTATACTAATAATTAATTGCCAACAATAACGAGGGAAAATATATTAGACATCTCTATATCACACTCAATAATATTGTATCTATCTGCCTCAGCCAATGTTCTTGTTTGCATGCAATCTAATTCTCCACAATCATCAACCGTGAAGAGCTAGAATTATGCATGATCAAGCCATTGAACTGGGAAAAAAAATCAGCGTGAGATTGCGTGGCAAAGTGGAGTGGTTGAATTTGAAGAAGAAAAAGGATTCAACTCATCGTACACTACGCCAAAATTGACTTTTGGCATCACCAAAAAGACAGCACTTTAATGAGAAAACGCTGTTGTAGGTATTTTAAAAAATTCGCTAAAAAAAAGCGTTGCTACAGACAGACTTTAGAAAGAGCTTTTAAAAAGTGCTGCTAAATTTCTTGCCTTAGAAAGCACTTTAATGAGAAAACGTTGTTGTAGGTCTTTTAAAAAGTTTGCTAAAAAAAGTGCTGCTACAGACAGCCTTTAGAAAGCGCTTTTAAAAAGCGCTGCTAAAGGCCTTAAATTCGCCCCACTTAAGAAAGAGCTTTCTCGTGAAAGTGCTGCTAGATCTTGTATGATAGAAAACGCTTTTAAAAAGCGCTGGCTTAGGTCAAATTATAAAATTAAAATATAAAATTTCCCCACTTAAGAAAGCGCTTTCTCGTGAAAGCGCTGCTAGATCTTGTATGATAGAAAGCGCTTTTAAAAAGTGCTGTCTTAGGTCAAATTATAAAATTAAAATATAAAATTTTCAGCACCCTATTCATTCATTTCTAATCGTTGTAATCGTTTCTTCTCCGTGACCGTTTCTTCTCCGGCCGATTCTTCTCCGACCGTTCCTAATCGTTTCTTCTCCGACCACCATAGACCGCTGTAGTTCAGGTACATAATTCTTGTTGTTGTATGTGTCCAGTGATTCTTGCTGTTGTATGTTTTTAGTGTTCAATGTTTAGTGTTCAGTGTTCAGTCTTAGATGGAGTAGAAAAGAACATGGTTCAAGTAGGAAGGTGAAATGATGAAATTATTAACTACTGCATAAATTGTTCATGGATGAGGATGTTGTATTGCATAGTTTGAACCGTGTTAGTCGATCCCACTTGCTGCTTGGATAAGGTTTGATTGTTGTTGTTGCCCCATAAACTGCCAGTTGCTGGAGGAAAATAGCCTGTGTGGTTTGGCATTAGGGTTACTGTTACTAATTTGATACCAACACAACAAGGAAGCTATTATCTTTTGAATGACGTATTCCAGTTGAACTATGCATGAATAACATATAGATCAATGAATGTATAAGTTGCCCACAGCTTTTTTTCTTCAGACATTTGAAATTTAAAATTGGCTCTTTTGTCATTTTTTCATTTTTTTTATATTTCCCTAGTGGATTTTTATATTTGTAATATTATTTTTATTTTTTTCTTTATTACAGGTCAATGGCTAGTAATCAAGAAAACTCACAAGATACAAATGCTCCAGATAAGACATCAGAGGGAGAAATTACACGAGGCATCACTATTATGAGAAAAATCATTCTTAATAGAGATAAAGGAGTAAAATATGATGTACATTGGAATGATGATAACTAACTAATCGATCCTAATGGTGCAAAGTTGACAAGCTACATTGGTACACTTGCTCGTATGCACGTTCCAATCACCTTTGATAAATGGACTAATAAAGGTTTGGATTCCTACAAAGACAAAATTTGGACTGATATACAGGTACCATATAATTTAGCTTTAAAGTATAATGTTTTTGTTATTTTAGTCCCTAACTAAGTAAGGCTTGGGAATGTCTTATATGTATGCTTAATATTTGTTCCCTTATTGAAGATCACATGGTAATGTCTTTAAATTACTTATACTAACACACTATAATGCGTATGTTTTTTTCGTAGAGGTCTTTTAACATTTAAGATAACCGAAAAAAGTATTGTCTTCAAGTGGCCGGAAAAAGACACCAAGGGTAGAGAACTTTTTTAACAAACAAATTTCTTAAGGATGAGCAAGGAAATCTTGCTAAAGCGGATCGTCCAATGAAGTATAGCAACTTCATTGGACCCGAAGAATGGGATGAATTTGTATCCAAACGAATATAAAATGAGAAATTCAAGAAAGTGAGTGACACAAATCGCGAGAGAGCATCAACACCCACATATCCATACAGAAAAGGGCGTTTGGGATATGCACGCTTACAGCAAAAAAGTGTAAGTATATATAAATGCTAAGATCTTATTAATTGTCTCAATGTGTTATAATTGATGATCTTATGATTTGTGTCAATGCATAGTTAGAGGAGACGAAAAGTGAGGAAACATCACTTCCGACGCATGTTTTGTGGAAGGAAGCTCGTGTGGGCAAGGATGAAGTTGTTAGGGAAGATGTTCAACATATTTATGATGAATGTGTAAGTATAACATTGTGTCTTTAAGTAAATCAAAATTTTATTAGTATATATATGTAAATGAATTTCAGGAGACTCCATCTCAATCGGTAACCACAGATAAGGACCAAGATAACAGGAGCGTACTTAGTCGTGCACTAAATGTTGCTGAGTATCCCGGTCGGGTGAGGGGTAAAGGACATGGTGTGACTCCATCTTCCTTGTATAAGCATCCAAGGAAAAGAAATCCTAGCAATCAATAAGTGATGCAAACGTTGGAGGAATTAAAGGCGCAAGTCCGTGAATTGCAACAGGATAGAGAGAGAGATATGGCGTAAAAGTGCAGTTCAAAGGCGAAAGAAACTAGTGACAAAGCTAGTATCAATTGTCAAAATAAATTTCCCGAGGTAATTATATATGTTATTATGAAATTAAACTAGCACATTTATTTTAATTGACATATATACACATTAACAGTAACATATTTATTATTGGTTTAGGGCATTTCATCTTGTCAACTATACTTATCGTCACCGACTTATCACTTAGTTGGCAAGGGAAAAGGGCATAACACTTCGGGAGATTTACTTCACCATAGACCGCTCCCTGATGGACATCTGAAAGTATCGGTTGATATTGCATTAGATCTGGATGCATTTCTACCGGTACCTGACATTATTTCAGAGACAACATTGCTACGAGAAAGAAGTGATCCCAGGGGAAAATGGACTCCTACTTACGAAGGACCATTTGTGATCAAGAACATCTTTTCTGGTGGGGCAATAATTCTGACCACCATGGACGGTGATGACCTGCCGCACCCTACGAACGCAGACATAGTCAAAAGATACTACGCATAAAACAACCCGGCAAGTTGAAAACCCGAAAGGGCGACTTGGGCAAAATTGGGCATCCCGGTGAATCGAAAACCCGAGAGGGAGGTTCAGGCAAAAATTAGGGATAAAACAAAAACAAATCTGTACACCCGACAAGTTGAAAACCCGAAAGGGCGACTTGGGCAAAAAAGGGTTTCCCGGTGGATCGAAAACCCGAAAGGGCGGTCCAGGCAAAAGTTAGGGAATTAAAGCGTATGACTATGTCTCGTCGGATCACTTTAAGAACCATCTCTTCACCAACAAGCTCCAAGCTTCTGATCAATCCAATCATCTACGGACGAAGCAACGAACAGACAGATACTCAGAGTTGTGAAGGCTATAGCAGAATGGGAACCCCATGGAATTGTTACACATAGCCATCTTTCTTTTGTATAAATTTTTCTCAATTTTTACGACAACATTCCCTTACTAGGATGTCTGTCTCCTTTGTACAAAGACACTTACAAAAATTAATACGAATATACTTCAAAGCGCAGAAATTTGCTTGCCTTTCTTTTTCTGTTTTACACTTATGTTTTACTTTGAAAAATGTCCAATGTTTTGTTGAATAGGCATACGCATTTGAATATAATCACTGCTTACAAATAAAACGAAATTGGGAAAGGATAATTACTGCTAGGTTGAAGGTGTAGGAAGATATCTTTATGCCATTCAAGAAGAGATCCCCCTGCATTACTTTGTTCAGATCCTCAACAAAGCTAAAACCTCGGAGTACATTTCCCCAGCAGAGTTAAGCTTCAAGATCCCCCAGCGAAGCCAGTACATTTCAAACTGGATTCCCCAGCCAAGTTAAGCTTCAAAGTTCCCATCCGAGTTCAAACTCCCAATTCCCAACGGAGCCAGAATAATCTAAACCTCCTTACCCAGCAAAGTCAAATTTCCAACCGATCAAATTCACTCAATTTCCCCAACAGCTAGGATGATTCCCCAGTAGATTGGCATACAATCCAAAGCTCCTGGTTTCCCCGGCCGAGTAAGCATTCTCCCCACAGGGTCATTTCTCAGCAGATTGAAGATTCTCGGTCTCATTTCTCCAGCAGAAGCCTCCCAGGTTTTAATTCCCCAGTAGAGGTCGTCAGAGTTTTCCTTATTCCCCAGGGAAGTCATGAAGAATTCTCATTCTCCGCAGAAGTTGGTAAAGCTCTTGTTAAAATCCCCACAAGTCACCAAAGATCTTCAATCCCAAACAGTCAGCAAGGATTTCTCATCTTCAACAATCAAAGGGTTTTTTAATCTTCAACATCGGTCAGGAATTTACTTCCTCCGGCAGTAGTCAAAGATTTCATTATCTCCAATTACCAAGGATTTATTTTCCTCAGCCAGACAACTACTCGGCTTATATGCACATCCATTACATTCATATATCATAAACATTGATGAAACACAATTCATTGCATCATACATACCATGCAGCATAACTTGGTGTTTTAGCTAACATTTTACCCTTTTCAGGATAAGATTAAAAGGCTTTTGTTAACAATTGTTCAGATACAGTACGGATACACCCCAGACACGGCGGTCATTCTATTACTCATTCAGAACTTCAAGTCAAAATACAGTACAGATACACCCTAGACACGGCGGTCATTCTACTACTTATTCAGACTTCAGCAATCCGATACAGGCTAGATACGCCCCAGACATGGCGGCCATTCTATCCCTCATTTAGATTCAACTATCAACCTCAAAGTTCAGATACGCTCCAGACACGGATGCCATTCTGTCCCTTACACCAACAACTTGATTCTCCCCAGTGCAATCGCCACAGAAGTCATTTTGTCACTTATTCAGATCCCGGTTACAGTACGAATACACCCCAGACACGGTGGTCATTCTACTACTCATACAGATCTCAACTTCAGATACAGTCCAGATACGCTCCAGACACTGTTGCCATTCTGTCACTCATTCATAGTTTATCCCCAGCACACAGTTGCTCCATACGCAGATGTTTCTCTGTTACCTAGATACAATACAGATACGCTCCAGATACAGCAGTCATTCTGATATTCATTCAAAATTCAAATACAGTTACAGCTCAGATACGCGCCAGACACGGACGCCATTCTTTTGCTCATACAAACTCAGTCTTAGATACACTCCAAACATGGAAGTCATTCTGCTACTCATACAGATCTCAACTCCGGTTATAGTCGCATATATACTCCAGACACGGAAGTCATTCTGCTACTCATACAGACCTCAACTTCTGAAAACAGTTTACGAATTCTCCAAACACGGATGTTAATCTATCGCTTGTTCAGATTCAACTTTTGAAAAACAATTTACAAATGCTTCCCAACATGGATGTCAATCTATTGCTTATTCAGACCCCCAACTCAGAGATGTTCCAAACATGGATACCTTTCTGATACTCACCCACTCACCTACGACATACAGTTCAACAAACATTCTTGGATGGCATCTTTAAGCCCATCACCGACAAGACTCTGTCGCATTCTTAGATGGCATCTTTAAGCCCGTCTCAAACAAGATTCTGTCACATCTCTAAATGGCATCTTTAAGCTCATTCCCTCAACTATGCTTTGACGAGTGCAAATTTTTGGGCACTCTAGTGTCCAATCATCTTTTACCTTCGAGTCACGAAAGGCAAACTTGCCAATCTAACGCTTCAGGTTCAAGAAGATTGAACAGGGGCAACTGTTGTACCCCAAAATTTTCCCTCCCTTTTTCACAAGAAATCACAACTTCAGAGTTTTCCACCTTTTGTTGAGATTGGCTCAAGAATTGATCAAACAGAGTTTTCTTTATCAGTCAATCCAAAATTAGGATTTCCACTGATTTTTGTTGAGATTGGCTCAAGAATTGATCAAGCAGACTTTTCTTTGACGACAAGTCTGGAATTAGGGTTTTTCACTCGTATTTCTCAGAAGAAATTGAATCCACAGTATTTCAATTGACTGTTACATTGTTTTTACGCTTGTTCAAGATTGCTGTTTGTTTCTCAAAACCTAAACATCTGGGATAGGAGTTGAGGCTTTTGATTGAAACTTTGAAGCATTGGTTTGATCAGTGAAGTGAAAGGTGTATGGATGTTTGTTTGTTTAACTGTACAAAGCATATGATTAATTGGAATGTCGGGCGTATTGTGGTTAATGCAAGTTTGCGAGACTGCAAAGTTTGTTGATTATTTATTTTATCTGAGTTAAAATTATTGGGATGCATTCCCAGTTGTTTTAATTTAAGAGATTTAAATAATTAAATAGGCAGTGCAAAAGAAAGAATGAAATATTTGACAGTAAAGAATTCTTAGTTGACAAAAAAACTTTTTATTTATTTCAAATATTGTTACAAATGTTATTCGAATATTGTAAATTTATTTACAGTGTTTACAATAATATTTATTATAATAAATGAAAAGAAAATAAATCTAAAGCCTAAGTTTCTTGAAATCTTCTATCTTCTATTGTTTCTTCCATTGATAATTACCTGCAAAGGACAGAAGAAAAAAGAAATCAGTGCAGATAAATTGAAAAGCAGTTTTAAGCAGATAAATAAAAAGGATCATCATTAAAGCTTGTTGGCCGGAATCAGATTGTTTTTGGTTTCATCATGTTTTTCTTGTCCTCTTTGCAACTCACAAGAAGATTTCTCTTCTTGGTTCACAAAGAGGAAAGTAAAATAATTAGTATACAATCAATTAAATGCAAAGATAGAAGGCACAAGGATGCACACAATGTCAAACTGAAGTGCCAAACTGAGTTTCAAAATGCAAACTAACTGTCAAAACAGAAAAGCAAACTAAGTTGCAAAACTGTCAAACAAGCACACAAGCTGTAAAAAAAAACTGTCAATGCAGAAAATATGGAAAATGCAGAAATAAACCAAGATACAAGCAAGCAGGCTTGTCAAAACTTTTCATCATATTCTGGCCAAAACAAGCTTTTCAGATTAAAAAAAACATATTAAGCAATTTAAAATGCTTTTTATGGAGAGAGAAAGAGAGAATGAGAAGAAGGTTTTGCAGTTTGGCAGGCTGTACAAAAGCAATGAAAAAGAAAATAAATATAACAACATAGCAGTCCAGGGGAGCCCACAGAAGCTCAACCAGAAAACCTGCTATCAAAGCAGAAAAATGCAGAGAGATATGATGGAACCTGTAAAACAAGGGTGTTAGTTCAAGAGGCAAAGCAAAAGAACTGCAAGTTAAAAAGCATGCCTTCAGAACTGTAAGTTACAAGCCTGCCTTCAAAAACAAAAGGGTAAGCCTGTTTCAAAGCATATATGCTGCAAACCAGCACAAAACAGAGAGAGCCAAAAAAACTGCAACTCAAAGCAAAACTAGAAGCAAAACTACCTCAGAACCATACAAACTTGCACAACAAAAACACAACCTGCAAGTTATCAAACTGCTTGTAAACACAAGCATAACAAGACAGCCTGCTTTCAAAACCTTCAAACTGCTAAACCTGTTCAAACACAAGCCTTCAAACCTGTTAGACTGCATAACCTGCCTAAAACCATTCAAACAAGCCTCAAAAAATAGCAAAACCTGCAGAAGCAAGACAACCTGCCTTACCAAAACACCAAATCACTAAAACCTGTCCAACTACACAACAAACATGTAAAAAACTGCAGTTCAATCCAAACTCAACAAAGACAAACAAACACCAAATGCTCATCATCCTGCTTTCACAAAAGCTCAACAAAGACAAACAAAGAACAAATAAATCCATTATTGTCAAGCATTCAGGGGCAATGGTTTTCAGTTTCACCATCATCAAACATCCATGAAAATCAACAACAATAGCAAACCTCAGAAAACCATTTCATCATCCAATATCCAACATCCAAAGAAAGGAAGAGTGTTAAAAAAATAACCTTTTTCAGAATATATCAATCATCATCAAAAGCCATTACTCAGAGAAGAAGAAGAGAGAAGTCAGAAGTGAAGAAAAAATAAGTTTCAGAATACGTATATTCAACATCAAATCAGAACAACATTTCAGAAGTACTCATCATCAACTCAAGCCAACAAGAACAAAGTCAGCATTCAGATAAGAAGAAGAGAAGATTAAGAAGCAAAACGATATAGGGTTTTCATAATACAAAGTCATCATCAAACAAAGATACAGAAATACCAAAAGTGAGCTAGCATCATCATCACGCTCCCTCCTCCGGCCACCTGAGAGCGCCGCCTTTCCAACCCTCCATCGCCTCTCCAGAAACAAAACCCCAAGGTATCAGTTTCCCTCTTTCTTTTCCTACATCAACATATCATGAATATCAAAGGTTAAAGCTTAGTAAAACGATAACATGCAAGCATACAACCTAAACCCTAAAAACGCGCTTAGAACGATTTTGTTACCTTTCAAAAACCGATGTGGGCCACTGTGAGAGGGTTAAAGATGGGTGGAGGCAACGCTCTAGCAGCTGGGCGTGAGAGAGGCATCATTGCTCCGTTTGAGAACGAGGAAGAGAGAGCGAAGAAGAAAGAAGAGCGCCGATGTACAAACCAAACCCTAGCTCTGAAAACGTGAAACTCAAACCCTACAAAACTTGTGCATTTCAATTGGGCTTCTGCCCCATAAACCAAACTGAAGCCCAAACACGTTTGGCTCCTACACCCCCCTTTACATCCAATTTTTTTTTTGTTTTTTTACTTACTTGGGCCATACTAATCATTAGACCCGTCATCATCATTTTTATTGAACTAATCCTTTTTTTATCAATTATTTTCTTTTTTACAATATACTTCCTTTTTCTCTTATTGCTAAAAAATATATATTTTGTATAAATTTTCTTAATATTTTTTTCTTCTAATGATTATTACATTTAATAAACACACATAAATAATAGAATTTTTTAACTTAAATAATTCTTTCTTTTTCTTTAAAACCCTTTGTTTATATATAACTAACAAAAACACAAAAATAATAAATACTTAAGTCTTTAATTAGGTTAATTTTTATTTGAACATTTCTAAATAAATACACGCACTTCATACTTCCTTGATTTCCATTATCTTACACTTTGTCATATTTTTTATATTTGAATTGCATCGATTCAATTTGGTTGTAACCCATAATATTTGGGACATTATTCTGATGAGACTCATCCCCATTTGTAAATAATTTTACCCCCATCCCCAGATACTCTTTTGTAATAGCTTAGAATTTAATTCTCGCACTTTATGCTTTTTAAATATGCCATGATTAGAGATTAGGGTTTGTATATGAAAATCCAAAATCGATCGCTAGATGACCTAACACAAAGACAAATGCATAAAAATCAATACACCATTCACACTTGCACCTCTAGGGTAACCTCACTTGTTGCCTCGGAAAATGAAATCATGTCCCTCGAGTACGAGACACTCTAGTAAACGCCCCTTCGATAAACAAAGATCGTAGTCCCTCGATGACCCTCGATGTTGCCTTCGATAAAACGATCTCGTCCCTTACAAAATTGCTAGAGCGTCTCACAAGTTGCCTTCAATGATTGTATACGATGACCCGTGTCTGTCCGTTAAACATCCTAACGCAAGGTTGTTCACCAAATACAATGGTGAAACAACACTGTTAAAAGGGTTAAAACATAAGAAAGATCTTTGAGTAAAATAGGGTAGACAACTCTTAGTTACTTGATCAAAAATCTTGCAAAACATCCTTGCCATTTTTCAAACACACTTCACAACACAACTTCAAAACAATTTCAAAACAACTTTCAAAACATTGAATTATCTTTTCAAAAAGACACACACCTTTGTATATATTCAAACAAGAATCATTACAAAGGTTGCCTAGACAAGGCATCTTTTTCAAAACATTTTCAAAACCACACACACAAATCACCATTTCAAACAAATGAAAAGCAAAGGCAAGTGATCTAAAACAAGTAACTAAGAGCCCATGGATAACCATGGATGAAAAGGGTGCTAGCACCTTCCCTTTTCATAATCTACCCCCCGAACCCAAGAAAACATATCAAAGGTCTTTCCTGTGCTTTTTGGCCTTTCCTTAGGATAAAATAAAAAGTCGGTGGCGACTCTTGCTAAACCAAACAAGTGCGAAAACAAACGCAAAACCTCAAGTCAGTTCTCCTACCGTATCACAGAACTGGCGACTCTGCTGGGGACTTATCTTAAAAGTGAGGTTACCTTAGGGATTAGATAACCCTTGACATGATTATTGTTTGCTTTGATTGCTTTACATTTTGGTTCTCTTGTTTGGGCTTGAAATCCTCCACCCGGATTTGGGAAACATTCATAGGTAAATAGCAATACGTTGTGGAAACTGTGTGGGGTATACCAACACGGTTGAAGCAATATCTATATTAGTGCGACATATTTGTGAGTACCGGTAGCCTTTGAGTCAATCAAAGAGAATACGGAGCCGCTGAGTGATGTCATGAAGCACTAATGAACTAGAACCTTACTTGACCATCTTGGCCTTTTATTAGGGGTAGTGAGATGACCGGCTTTGGTGCAGTCCAAAGTTGGTAGATACTCGATACTACACTCATTGAGGGTTGTTTTCTTGGAATATTTTGGTCGCTAGTTAAGTGGATAAACCAAAACACTGAACATAGAAAAGAATCCAATGATATTGAGCTCCTTAGAACCCGGTTACTATTTATAGGACAGGTTTTGAGCCAACTAAACTCAAGAGGGTACTTACCTATGAAACCTCATGCAAGCCTGAAACTAGGGTTTTGTGTGACTTTCATGTACATGTGCTTGTGCATACATCATGAGCATCATAAAGCATCATATGCATCCATTAACCATTTCAAGGGTTTGGATCTTCATCTTTGTTCTTGTTTTGTAGGTCATGGAACCTCTTCGCAGGAAAACAATTCAAGTCAACCTTGTGAGGATCCCTCCTCAACTCAAGGAGCTTACTTCCAGGATTCCAGAGAATTCTCTCTTCAGTGAAAGACATGGTAGAATCCTCAACTTAGTCAACACCAGCATTGAAGAAGACATGGTGAAAGTACTTTTCCAGTTCTTTGACCCCCTACACCACTGTTTCACATTCCCTGATTATCAGTTGGTGCCTACTTTGGAGGAATTTTCTCAACTCTTGAGAATTCCCATTCTTCATCAACTACCCTACAACGGTACAGGAAAAGAACCAAAACCTAAAGATGTTGCTCAAGCATTACACTTGAAACCATCTGACATCAAGGGGCATTGGGAAACCAGAAGTGGTGTTAAGGGCTTCTTGGCAAAATTTCTGTTTAAGAAGGCACAAGACTGCTGGAATTCTCTTGATCTACAAGCCTTTGAAGAGATTATGGCACTCCTTATCTATGGGTTGGTCTTGTTCCCAAATCCTGACCAACTTATAGATGTGAATGCTGTCAAGATTTTCATATCCAGGAATCCCATACCTACATTGCTTGGGGACATCCTACACTCATTTTACACACGAACAATGAGAAAAAGAGGTGTTCTCATGTGATGTACCCCTCTCTTAGCAAGGTGGTTTATTTCTCACCTTCCACAATCAGTTTTGAAGAATGAGCAGGGTTTGAGGTGGTCACAATGATTGATGACCCTCACATATTCTGATGTACATTGGTGTTCTCGATCCAGAGAAAATGTCATCATCATTGATCGTTATGGGGAATTTCCTAATGTCCCACTACTTGGCATTAGGGGAGGCATCACCTACAACCCCTGTTGTACCCCAAAATTTGCCCTCCCATATTCTTCAAGATTTTCCAAGATCAAGGTTCAAAATCTCCCAAGGGTTGCACAGTCCAATTGCCTCCTAACAGCCAAAAATTAGGGTTTTGGTTCTGGAAAAGAAATTAAAGTTTCCAAGGGTCCAAACAAGTCCCACATGCCTACCTACATTGTCAAGCATCCACATGCCAAGTTTCAGGACTCACAGCACCAGATTGCACAGTCAAAAAACCCTAATTGCTTCACAGTCAACTGTAGGGGCAAAATGGTCATTTGACAATCAAAAGTCAATTTTTTTGGTCAACATCTTATTTTGAATCCGCAAACATCATTTGATCAATTATTGATCATGATTCTCAAGGCATGGCTCAAAAAGTCTCAAGATGCAAAAGTTTCTATTTTTGGACGGTTGAAAAAGTCAACTGCAAATTGACCAGGGCATAACTTCCACATGGTTTATCAAAAAATTTCCATCCAAAGCTCATTATGAAGAGAATGACATTTCCTACAACTCATCTTCACACTTCAAGTCCAATAAATGCTCTCATAAAAAGTTATCAATCTCAACATTATAGGTCATTTTCAAAAGTCAACAAAAAGGCACTTTAAGTCAAAGACCATAATTTGAGATTGGTAAATCAAAATGACATGGCACCAAAGGAATTGGTTAGAGGACTTCAAGTCCTTTCCAAAATGTCCAAGAACATGATCAAAGCTTAAAAATTGAGCAAGATATGCCTTGTGGAAGTTGGGAAATTTTTGGGAATTTTGAAAAGTCAACTTTGCTTCAAATGCCTCAAAATTGCTAATGGGCCTCAATTTCTTCCATGAATCATTACCCAAAGGCTATGCACGACCCATTGACATCCAAGGGAGTTATTTTCTCATTTTTGATTAATTATTTGGATTTTTATTATTATTAATTCACTTAATTAAAATTAAATATGAAAAAATATCAAATGACACCTTTCAAATCTTTTTATGCAGCATATTCACTCTTTATGTACTCAATATTTCGTGCATCATCCAAAAAGGAAAGAATCTCCCATGATTGGCAATGATTGGTATGGAAAAGTTTGAAAAAAGATCATGAAAATCAAATATTCAAAATCATCAATGCAAAGTGTTGTACCCCAAAATTTGCCCTCCCATTTCCTCAACATTTTCTCATCACAAGACCTTTGAAGATCAAGATCCAGTTAGGGTTTCCTCTGCTCAAGACTTCTCCTTGCACTGTGGACTCAAATTAGGGTTTGTGTTTGCCTAAGGATGTTTTGATCTGAAATGCCTAAGATGACTTTCATGCTTCATATTGGACTCCCAAGTTTACCTATACCAAGTTTCAGGTCTTGATTCCAAGTTTTGCCCAGTCAATTGGACAGTTGACCTAGAAATCAGCTGTATTGGGGAAAAAGTCAACTGTGGCCAATTGACAGTCAAACCTCATGAAATTTGATCCACATCAACATCATGAACTCATATGAACCATTTGATCAAGTTTGGATCACAATTCCACAAGAAATTTGATCAGATCATCAAAAGGGCAAAATGGTCATTTTTAGGGTTTTGACTGCACAAGGGCAATTTTTGACTGTTTGACCTAGCCAATGGCAAACCAAGCTCACATATGGCCTCAAGGACTCAATGGAATTATCTTGACATGTTCATCAAGCTCAAAAGATCCCAAGTACACAAGATTGACAGTTGAATTTCTCAGTCAATTGATCAATTTTGACTGTATACTGAAAAGTCAAACTTTGACTTTTTGGTCAAAATCAAGAGTCAAGATTCATTTTTCATCAAAACATGCCAAATCATGAAACTTGTTCACCAAGAAATCACAAAATGCAAATTAGGGTGTGAAAATGGAATTTTTCATAACTTAGAATTTTTCTAAGTTATGAAAAACCCTAATTTTTTTCCCAACTTTGCCCCATCTTTTCACCATGATTCCTTTGGATTCAAACAAAAGTCAAAACATGAAAGTTGTAGCTTGTTGCATAATCTACAACTTTGATTCACAAAGTTTTCTCATTTGAAGCTTGTATCTCAAGTTATAATTTTTTGAATAAGGGCACTAAACCATCTTTTAACTTAGTGAAATTTAACCTATTTTGACAAGGTTTTCTACCCTACTTCAAGGCCACTTTTCATACCCTTCCACTTGGAATTTCAAGTTTCATTTCAAAGATGGATTGTAGTACACATTCCAAGCTTTCCAAAATGTCCAAGAACTCATCAAACAACCTCATAACTTGAGAGTTTCGAATTTCACAAATTGGCAAAAATTCACTTTTGTTCTTCATCAAAGCATGTTCATAAACTTGGCAAATTTGAACTCAGCATAGTTTGTGCTACTTTGCAGGTCCTTAAACCACATTACACTCCTTAATTTAATGCTTGTTCATTGTGTCTAAGTGTTGTTCCATGAATTCAAGCATTATACACAAGATTGATCCATTTTTGGATAAAGTGAACTTTCCATTTTTACAAAAGTTTGCTTTATGTCAATTGGTAAATCAAACAAGTACATAGAAGATCTGCTTAGCACAAGATTATGGGCATAACACACTGATCAAGAGGTGTTGATGCAGCACATTAGGGGGTCCTATACTGACCTAGAACACCAATTTGCTTTTGTTGCTTAGAAAAGAAGAAAAGTCCATAACTTGTGACAACTTGAATCTCAGCTTACAAACACAACACAAAATATATCAAACACATTCAAGATCACCCAACCAAGCTTTTGCACGAGCCTTTTGCCTTTCAAACACTCTCCATCTCAGAAACACCACAAAACTGCTCAAACAGAGCAGGCCCTGCAGATTGAGTGCTATCTCTCAATCCCTTCGAGCATTTTGATCAAAACCTGTTCCTATACCTTCCTCATAACATATGCAAACTATCCAGAAGCTAAGGCACGATCTGTAGTTGCTCTAACCACTTCCACCATTTTCATATCTTTGACTTGCAGGTGAAGTTCTACAGCTTGATACAAGAAGGTTCAAGACAAAGTAAGTGTTGAAAAAGCATCCCTGGACATCAAGGAAGCTTTTCCAATCATTACATTGTACTGAAAGTCTCTCATTCTCCACATAGAAGTTCAACTGCACAGGTAAAAGTTTGAATTCGTATCTCTCTTATTAGGCATCTTTAGTCTTAAGTTTGTGAAGAAACAAGGTCCTACTCATAGCCCTGAACATGTACATAGCTTTACTTTTCATTTCTTTTATCTGAGTAGAGAGAATTTGAGCTCTGAAAATGGTAGAAAAACTAGGTCAGAAAAGAGGGGGAGAGAAATTCTCCCTCATCTTAGAGAGATAGGTCATGTTCTTTATATGGTTGAAACCGTCTCTTAATGCTCTACACTTTTCATGTTATGAGTTTTGCTTGAAAGTCCAGGAATCCAGAGATAAAAAACGCGTGTTGTAGCTTGAAGAAGGCTGTACAGAGGTTGAAGAAGGAGTGGTCTGGGCTGGGCCTGGATTTGTTTTCTTTTCACACCCCATTTTCATGTTTACACCCCCCTGAGCCCATTTGTTCATTTCTTAACATTTTTTGACTTTTTTCTTTTTGGTTGACTTTGTTTATTTTTTCTCATGACATTAGAAAATTAAAAATATTTTTTTCATCATTTTTTGCATTTATTGCATATTTATTTGTTTATTTTCTTTGTTTGTATATAATATATATATGTACTATTATAGAAAATAAATAGAAAATAATGTAAATACAATTTTTATTTTTTATTTACTTTCTGAAAATATTTCATACAAAAAATACTCTTTTATTTATTTTATTAAAATATTAAATGAATATTTATTCTTTTTGTATAATACATATTTAGGGTTTAATATAAATATATATATGATTATTAATATATTTAAGACAAAAATATAAAAATACTTGATTTTTCATTTTATTTAATATTTGATACAAAAATACCTTTTTTCACAATACACTTCATTTTATTTTATTTTTATAAATAATAAGTAAATAGTTGTATTAAATTAGATAATAATACCTTTTTCTTTAAAAATTAGGGTTTTTTACCCTAAGTTCAAAATACTCAAAAAATAAATACATTTTTATTTTCTTTTCCCTTTTACATAAATAATATTTTCTCATACACATAAAAAAAAAACTTTCTTTTTGCATTTCACATATTTATTTAATTTACGTTTAATTATGCATTATTTAAATTACAAATATTCAAATGATGTAATAATTTAGATTTAAATTCTTGTCAATATTCCCCATTTGAACATTTGTACCCCCCTTCCCATATTTGGTTTTGTAATAGCTTAGTAATTTTAATTTCGCACTTTATTGCTTTCTAATGATAACATGCTAGAATTAGGGTTTGTATGCGAAAAACGATAAAAAATAGTTTGACCTAATACAAGATAAACAAACATGAAAATGGACACATAAATCACACTTGCACCCCCCTAGGGTATTCCACTTGTTGCCTTCAAATAAATGGGCCATATTGCATGTTGAACTTCTTTGGGCAAAACAAACAATTTTGAATGATCATAGTCCCTCGATAAAACTTTTCAAAACAAGCAAAAACAAATGATCAAGTCCCTTAAAGAAATTGCCCAAAGACATTTAACGTCGTTGCAATTACGGTCTAAAACGATGACCCGCGCCTGTCCCTTTCACATCCTAACACAAGGTTTCCCACCAAATACAATGGTGGTGCAAACTTGTTAAAAGGGTTAAAGTATAGCAATAATCTTTTGAGAAATTTAGGAGTAGAGAACCTCTTAGTTACTTGAATCAACTTGCAAAACAAAACACTTGCCTAATTTCAAAATCACACATCACAACACTTTCAAAACAACTTTCAAAAACAAATGAAAACTTTTTCAAAAGACATACATCTTTGTATACATCCCCACATGGATCATTACAAAGGTTGCCACCACATTGGCCTCTTTTCAAAAACATTTTCAAAACCCACACACTCAAGCACCATTTAAAACAATTGAAAACAAAAGGCAAGTGATCTAAGCAAGTAACTAAGAGCCCATGGATAACCATGGATAGAAAGGGTGCTAATACCTTCCCTTTCTATAATCTACTCCCCGAACCCAATAAAACATCTCAAAAGGTTTTTGCTGTGCTTTTTTAACCTTTCCTTAGGATAAAATAAAAAGTCGGTGGCGACTCTTGCTAACTGCAACATTTGCGAATACAAACACAAAACCTCAAGTCAGTTCTCCCACCGTATCACAGAACTGACGACTCTGCTGGGGACTACCTTAAAAGTGGAGTAACCTTAGGGTTTAGATCACCTTTTGTTTTCAATTGATTGTCTTGTTTGCTTTTACATTTGTGGGCTTTGTATCGGAGTTTTATAGATCCTAACCCGGATCTGGGGAAACCTTTTTAGGTAGCAACAAGGCTGTGAGGGAACTGTGCGGGGTATACCGACATGGTTGAAGCAGTCTGCTACGTTGATGTGGCACTTTGGTGTGTACCGGTAACCCTTGAGTTCAGTCAAGGAGAGTACGGGGCCGCCACGTGGTGTCATGAAGCATCAACTGACCTTAGGAACCTTAATTGAACCATCTTGGCCTTGTTAGGGTAGTGAGATAACTGACTTTGGTGCAGTCCGAGGTTGGTTGATACTCGATACTACACTCAATTGAGTTTTGCTTTCCTGGAATATTTCGGTCGCCAGTTCAGTGGCTAAATCGAAACGATGAACAATGAAAGCAATCCAGTGATATTGGGACCTTTAGAACCCGGTTACTTTTGATAGGACAGGTTGAGCCCACCAAACTTCAAGAGGGTAATACCCAGACCCCATGCAGGCCTAAACTCTAAGGGTTGGTGTGACTTGTGTGCCTTACCATGTTTTGCCTCTGTGAATGTTTATAGTGCATTTAATCATCACACCATTACATCATACAAACATCATGAGCATTGACTAACCATTTCAAGGGTTTCGAATCTTCATCTTTGTTCTTGTTTTATAGGACATGGAAACTGCTCGCAGAAAGACAATTCAGATTAGCCTTGTAAAGATCCCTCCTCAACTTAAGGAACTTCTGTCCAGGATTCCCGAGGGTTCTTCATTCAGTGAGAGACATGGAAGACTCATCAACTTGGTTAACACCAACATTGAGGAGGACTTGATAAAGGTCCTGTTCCAATTCTTTGACCCTCTGCATCACTGCTTCACCTTCCCGGATTATCAGTTGGTGCCTACATTGGAAGAGTTCTCCCGACTTCTGAAGGTCCCTATCCTTGATCAACTACCCTACAACGGTACGGAAGAGGAACCCAAGCTTGAAGAGATTGCTAAAGCCTTGCACCTACAGATATCTGACCTCAAGGGACATTGGGAAGTTAGAAGTGGTATCAAAGGGTTCTTAGCTAGGTTTCTGTTTGAAAAGGCCCAAGAATGTTGGAATTCTCTTGACCTACGAGCTTTTGAAGAAGTTGTGGCCCTCCTTGTCTATGGTTTGGTGTTGTTCCCTAACCCAGATCAGCTTATTGATATCAATGCTGTCCAGATCTTTATGACCAGGAATCCTATACCTACACTGTTGGGGGACATCCTTCACTCATGTTACACTCGAACCATGAGAAGAAGGGGTGTCCTTATGTGTTGCACTCCTCTCTTGGGAAGGTGGTTTATTTCGCATCTTCCACAATCAGTTTTGAAGAACGAACGGGGTTTGAGATGGTCACAACGGTTAATGACTCTCACGCATGCAGATATACATTGGTGCCCTAGGTCTAGGGAAGACATCACTATCATTGATCGTTGTGGGGAGTACCCTAATGTTCCTTTATTTGGAATCAAAGGGGGTATTACTTACAACCCATGCCTGGCTTGGAGACAGTTTGGTTATGCTCGGAAGGATGGCCCTCATGACATGTTAATTCCCGACATAGTTTTTGACTTCGACAACGATACTCAAGGACTTCGTCAGAGATTTATCAGAGCTTGGAGGATGCCAAGTAGGATAGACAGCAAGACATTGGGGCACCGGAACTCCATCCCGTTGGAACCTTACCTCAAGTGGGTACGAGCCCGCTCCCAGAAATTAGTGATGCCTTATCCTCATATGCTTCCTGTGATCAAAGAACCAGTCTTGGAAGGAGAAGCATCCTACACCATTCAACATCCTGACATGCCCACCTCCTGGGAAGAGATGCAGAAAAGCTGGGTCCAGCTTAAGGAAGAACGAAATTCTCTTGAGACCAGTCTACATGCTAGTGAGAAGAAGGTCCTGGAACTCACCCGTCTGCTGCACGAGGAAAGGAATCTTAACACCTACATCGCGCCAAAGAGGATGCGCAATGTCTTTTTACCGTAGAGAGTTATTTTGTAATATTTGGCCCATGAGGCGTTTATGTACTAACGAATTTTTCCTTATTAATGTGATGTGCGTTCCTTTTTTGTCTACAACAAATTTTGAATATTCTAAATCCTTGAATGCATTGCATACATACGCATTCCATTGCACCATATGCATAGCAGGTACCCTATTTCACAGGTTGCTTAAATTTTTCGCTGTTTGTGTGCACAGTCATCATGAATCCAGAATCCTCCAGTGAGCAAGCAATCAAGGCCCTTCAGGCCCAAAGTGCACAATTTCAAGAGATGGTCCTAAGCCTAGCCCAAGGTCAACAAGAGTTGAAGACTCTACTCATGAAGAAGAAGAAGAAAAAGAGGACTGCATTGTTCAACACCGGACGCCGATTTGGGAACACACTCCACAATGAAGCTGATCCAACCACTTCTTCTGCTGAGAAAAACAGTCCCCAGGGGGGAGGAGCTCCTAGTCCCGCAGTCTCCGACAACGAGACGGACTATAACGACGAACAATACCCACCTGCTGCTGACAGATACAAACAATTGGAGGACCGCTTGAGCGCCATGGAGATTCAGAATGTGCCGGGACTGGATTTCGGAGATTTGGGGTTATCTTCTGGGGTAGTCATTCCACACAAGTTTAAGGCGCCTGCCTTCGCCAAGTATGATGGGGTCTCCTGCCCAAAGCTGCATCTAAGGTCGTACGTAAGGAAAATCCAACCTTACACGGCGGATAAGAACCTCTGGATTCACTTCTTCCAAGATAGCCTCTCGGGGTCACAGCTTGAATGGTTCTACCAATTGGATGGAGCTAGCATCCAACACTGGGAGGATTTGGCAACCGCATTCTACAGACAATACCAATACAATTCTGATCTCGCTCCCACACGTACCCAACTTCAGGGTATGTCTCTAGGAACGGGTGAAGGGTTCAAAGAGTACGCTCAAAAATGGAGAGATTTGGCTGGCAGGGTGCAGCCTCCATTGACTGATAGAGAGCTGGTTGATATGTTTCTGGGGACGTTGTCTGGTCCGTTTTTCAATCATTTGGTTGGTAATTCCTCCGCTGGATTTACAGATTTGATATTAACGGGAGAAAGAATTGAAGCTGGCATCAGGTCAGGCAAGATACAGAAGGCTGCCTCTACAAGTGCTGAGAAGAGGCCGTTCAAGAAAGAAGCAAGTGCCGTCTATGGTCCTAGAAGACAAGTCAAGCCCGAAAGTCGCCAAGCCGTCAATGCTTTGGTCATCTCCAAACCTGCTGCTGCTCCTCAGCAGTACAATCAACAAAGAAGCGAAAGGCCCAAAAGGAAGTATACCCGACTAAGTATGACATTATCTCAAATTTTACCCCAACTGTTATCCACCAACCTGGTGACCCTCAAGGAAGCTCCTAAAGTCGTCAACACTGCGTCTCCTAAATACAACCCAAATGCCCGGTGTGCTTATCATTCTGATAGTCCCGGGCACACTACTGATGATTGCTGGGCCTTAAGAAACAAAGTGCAAGATCTGATCGACGCGAATGAAATTCAGTTTGAAGCGCCGGAAAGACCAAATGTTGTAACGGCTCCTATGCCCCAGCATAGGGTAAATGTCGTTGAGGAAGAAGTGTACGCTGTTTCGGTAGATGAAGTTGTTACCCCTCTGAAGACTGTTAAGAAGAACCTACTGCGGGCCGGTTTATTTCCGGGTTGCGGTGAAGGTTGCCTATTTTGTGCTGTTTCCCTATCTGATTGTCCCTTGCTAAGGTTAGGCATCCAAGGCCTAATGGATAGCAAGGAGATTCTATTCAAAAAGACTGATGTTCAATTGGTTCCGATGAAAGAAGTTTCTGTAATTACCATCTTCAAAAATCCAATCAAGGCTCCCCCAAAGAAGCCTGTTCAAATCTTGACAGTTGCGCCTGTGATCATTACTGTTCCAGGACCCCTCTCCTACGTGTCTGATAAAGCTGTCCCCTGGCATTATGGGGCAGACATATATATAAATGGAATCAAGCAAGAATTCGACGCTAGTGCCAGTATCTGCGATATCACTGGTCCAGCCAAGGTCACCCGCAGTGGCAGGCTCTTCTCGCCTGACATTGCGCCGCCCGCTATTCGAAAACCCCTCCTCATAAAACCTACAAGTTTACCCAGTCCTGTTGCTGATCCAATTGTGTCCCCTGCTGCCGAGTCATCAAATGCTCGGGGCAAAGGGATTGAAGAAGAGCCTGCCCGGATGGAGGCGCCGATATCCATAAATGCTGAGGCCTCCCGACAAGAAATGGAGGAGATTCTGAAAATAATAAAGAAAAGTGATTTTAATGTTGTCGAGCAATTGGGGCATACACCCTCCAAGATCTCCCTGCTCTCCCTATTATTATGCTCCGAGGCCCATGCTAAGGCCTTAATCTCATTCCTCAAGACGACCCATGTGCCGCAAGAAACGTCTGCAGTCCAGTTCACTGACTGCATAGCGAATCTGACAGCGGACAACGGCTTGGGCTTTTCAGATGCTGACCTGACCGCAAAAGGGAGAGACCACAATGATGCCCTGCATGTCTCTATTGAATGCAGGGGCACTACTCTGGCACATGTTTTGGTGGACACTGGTTCCTCCTTGAATGTTCTTCCGAAAAAGGCTTTGGATCGTCTGGATTATGAAGGCCTGGAGTTGAAACCCAGCAATATCATCGTCAGGGCCTTTGACGGTTCCAAAAGGATGGTTCACGGAGAGGTTAACATCCCTATTCGTGTGGGCTCTCAAGTGTTTGACTCTACCTTTTATGTGATGGATATACGTCCATCGTACTCTTGTCTGCTGGGCCGACCTTGGATCCATAAAGCTGGGGCAGTGACCTCCACCTTGCACCAGAAGCTGAAGTATCCCGTCAGGGGGAAGATCGTCACTGTACAAGGAGAAGAGGAGTATATGGTGAGCCATTTGAATTCCTTCAGGTACATCGAGATGGACGGAGAGTTTATCGAAACTCCCTTCCAGCATTTCGAGGAGGTGCATCCAATTTCAGCAGCTGCAGAGACAACGGCCGAAGAGAGTGATTCCTTGAAGATGGCTTCCCTAAGGGATGCCCGGGCTGTGGTTCAGAAAGGCAATTGTGCACACTGGGGTTAGCTTCCTGACTTCACTCAGAAGAACGACAAGTTTGGGCTAGGCTTTACTACAGAGGCTCAGGGGGCGGTGCGCAAAGAGAAGATCGGAAAGGCTCCGGTATTTATTTCCAGCTCAAGGGTGAACGCTATTGAGGAAGATGTGGAGGAAGCTGAGTTTGACAGTTGGATCTACCCGACTACCAGCAACGGACCTAGCAACTGGACAACAAAGGATTTTACCCCTATCACATTTGTCACGCAGTAATTGATTTCTTTTGATTTCCAAATTTGTAACAAACAATATGTTAAAACTCTGTTGGCTCGGTGTCCTACCCGGGGCATCGTAGCTCCATTTGTGAGGGCTTTTTGTATGACATTTTCATATATCATCAATCAAAACATTGGACGTTTGTTGCATTTCAAATCTTGTGCTCTTTTTCTTTCTGTGTTATACATATTGCAAAACAGCTATATTTACACACACTCACTTATACAGGTTTCAATCCACTCTGGATCTCACTGGTAACAGCTCTGCTACCGCCAGTTATGACTTCGAAAATCCGATCAACTTGGCCGAAGACGAAGGTGAAGATGATTGCGAAGTGCCTGGTGAACTCGCAAGACTGCTACTACAGGAAGAGAGGGCTATTCAACCACACGAAGAGCCTGTGGAGACAATTAACCTGGGTACTGAGACAGATAGGAAAGAGGTCAAGATTGGCGCCAATCTAGAGCTCAGCGTGAAGCAACGATTGATCCAGATGCTACAAGACTACATGGAGATTTTTGCTTGGTCCTATGAAGATATGCCTGGTTTGGATGCCGACATTGTAGTTCACCATCTGCCAACCAAGGAAGATTGCCCTCCGGTAAAGCAAAAAGTTCGACGGATGCGTCCAGAGATGTCTGAGAAGATCAAGGCCGAGGTCATGAAACAGTTTGATGCCGGGTTCCTTGCAGTGACTTCTTACCCTCAGTGGGTTGCCAATGTTGTGCCAGTGCCAAAGAAGGATGGTAAAGTCAGAATGTGTGTCGACTACAGGGACTTGAACAGAGCCAGCCCCAAAGATGACTTCCCTCTACCTCACATCGATGTCCTTGTTGACAACACAGCTCAACACAAGGTGTTCTCCTTCATGGATGGTTTTTCAGGGTATAATCAGATTAAGATGGCTCCAGAGGATATGGAGAAGACTACCTTTGTGACTCAGTGGGGCACCTTCTGTTATAAGGTCATGCCGTTCGGATTGAAAAATGCTGGGGCAACCTATCAACGTGCCATGGTTGCTTTATTTCATGACATGATCCATCATGAGATTGAAGTATACGTTGATGACATGATTGCGAGGTCTCAAACTGAGGAAGAGCACCTTGACCATCTGAGGAAGTTGTTTGACCGACTCAAGTTATACAAGCTGAGGTTGAATCCCAACAAATGCACCTTTGGGGTAAGATCCGGAAAGTTGCTAGGTTTCATTGTAAGTGATAAAGGTATTCAGGTGGACCCTGCCAAGGTAAAAGCCATACAAGAAATGCCGACTCCAAAAACAGAGAAGGAAGTCAGAGGTTTCCTAGGACGACTGAATTACATTGCCCGATTCATCTCACATCTGACTGCTACTTGTGAGCCAATCTTCAAATTACTGAAGAAAGATCAAGTAGTACGCTGGAATGATGAATGTCAGGCCGCCTTTGAAAGGATAAAGGAATACCTCCAAGAGCCACCCATTCTTATGCCACCGGTGGAAGGAAGACCTCTGATACTATACTTGACAGTGCTTGATAATTCAATGGGGTGTGTGCTGGGGCAGCATGACGAGTCTGGCCGAAAAGAGCACGCTATTTATTACTTGAGCAAAAAGTTTACCGACTGTGAGTCTCGTTACTCATTGCTTGAGAAAACTTGCTGCGCTCTTGTATGGGCTGCTCGCCGGCTGAGACAGTATATGCTGACTCACACTACCTTATTGATTTCAAAGATGGATCCCATCAAGTACATATTTGAAAAGCCCGCTTTGTCTGGGAGAATCGCGAGATGGCAAATGATCTTAACAGAATATGATATCCAGTATACAACTCAGAAAGCAATTAAGGGAAGTGTACTGGCTGATCATTTGGCACACCAACCTGTGGACGATTATCAATCATTGAACTTTGATTTTCCGGATGAAGACATCATGGTGGTAACTGACTGTGAAGTACCTGGACCGGATGAAGGACCTGAGGAAGGATCCCGATGGTCTATTCATTTTGACGGAGCCTCCAATGCTTTGGGTAACGGCGTCGGTGCTGTAATCATATCTCCCAAGGGGACTCATACTCCACTCACCGCCCGATTATGTTTCAGCTGCACCAACAACATGGCAGAATACGAGGCATGTATCATGGGTTTACAAGCTGCAATCGATTTGAGGATCAAGTTTCTAAGTGTCTTCGGAGATTCCGCTCTCGTGATCAATCAGATCAAGGGCGAGTGGGATACGAAACACCCGAATCTTATTCCTTACAAGGAGTATGTGTCGACCTTGCTCCCTCACTTTGAAGAAATAACTTTTGAGCATTTCCCCAGAGAGGAAAATCAGCTAGCGGACGCACTAGCCACGATGTCTTCAATGTTCAAAGTTAAATGGGACAATGAGGCTCCCCGAATCATAATCTGGAAGTTGGATGAACCGGCATACTGCTGTGAGCTCGAGGCTGAGAAGGTAACTGAAAAACCCTGGTATCACGAGGTGAAGAGGTACTTGGAAGCTCAGGAATACCCTGAAGGTGCATCCGTCAATGATAAGAAGTTCATGAGGAGATTTGCTGCAAAATTCTTCCTCAGCAACGGCATTCTCTACAAACGGAATCATGATTCAACCCTGCTACGTTGTGTGGATAAGGCTGAAGCGGAGAAAATCATGATGGAACTGCATGAAGGTACATTTGGAACACATTCCAGTGGACACACCATGGCTAAGAAAATCCTTCGGGCAGGATATTTCTGGTCCACAATGGAAGCCGATTGTTACCAACACTCCCGAACTTGTCATAAGTGCCAGATCTATGCTGACAAGGTGCATATCCCTCCAGTTCCTTTGAATGTCCTAACGGCACCTTGGCCTTTCGCAATGTGGGGCATCGATATGATCGGTGAGATCCGACCAACGGCATCCAATGGGCATCGCTTCATCTTGGTGGCGATCGATTACTTCACGAAATGGGTTGAGGCAGCTTCTTATGCCACAGTAACCAAGAGCGTCGTGGCACGTTTCATCCGGCATAATCTGATCTGTCGGTACGGCGTCCCAGAAAGAATCATTACGGACAATGGTACCAATCTCAATAACAAAATGATCACCGAACTCTGTGAACAATTCAAGATACAGCACCACAATTCTTCTCCCTACCGGCCGAAGATGAATGGGGCTGTAGAGGCAGCCAATAAAAATATCAAGAAAATTGTGCAGAAGATGACAGTGACCTATAAAGATTGGCACGAGATGTTACCGTTCGCTCTTCATGGGTACCGCACCTCAGCAAGGACATCAACCGGGGCAACTCCATTCTCCTTGGTCTATGGCATGGAGGCAGTCTTGCCGATCGAAATCCAGATACCCTCTCTCCGGATAATGAAGGATGCAGACTTGAACGAAGATGATTGGATCCAGACTCGACTTGATCAATTAAATCTGATTGACGAAAAGAGGCTCACTGCTATCTGTCATGGTCAAACGTATCAGAAACGGATGATCAGGGCATTTAACAAGAAAGTCAGACCGCAAGAGTATCAAGTTGGGGACCTGGTAATCAAACGCATCATCCTTCCTCAGAGTGATCCCCGGGGCAAATGGACCCCTACATACGAAGGGCCATTTGTGGTTAAGCGTGTGTTCTCAGGAGGAGCCATGATCCTAACCACCATGGACGGTGACGACCTTCCTCACCCCGCCAATGCAGACATAGTGAAAAAATACTACGCATAAATAAAAGACCCGCTAGGTTGACATACCTAGGCAAAAACAAGGGCTTCCCGGCGAACCAAAAGGGTTCGGGCAAAAATAAGGGATGAAATGAAAAAATCTGTACACCCGGCAAGTCGAAAACCTGAAAGGGCGGCTTGGGCAAAAAAGGGTATCCCGGTGGACTGAAAACCCGAAAGGGCGGTCCAGGCAAAAGTTAGGGATAAAAGCGTAACACTATGTCTCATTGGATCACTTCGCATCCGGAATTCGGCATCAACTATCTGGCTCCAGATTTCGGCATTGACCAATCGGCTTCATCTTCAACTAAGCAGCAAAGCGATGAGACGTTCGAAGACATGAAGGCAATAGCAGAGTTGGAACCCAGTGGGATTGTTCACATAGCTGTTTTGTTTCCTTTTTTGTAAACTCTATACTATTTGGCGATATCCTCTTACTAGGATGTCAGTCTCTTGTACAAAAAACGCCTATTCACAGGCAAAGTTTAAATCAATACAAATTCACTTGTCCATACAAATTACCATTTGTTTTCCCTTTTTTCTGTTTTGTCTTGCGAAGAACGTCCAATGTTCATTTTTGATATATGCATTTGACATTAAATTGCTGATTCATAAATATTTGCATATAAAACAAGAGATTAATTACAGGTGACATCAAAGACAGGGGCAATGTGGAGTTGTCTAATGCAGTCTAGTTGTTTTGTCCGCCAAGGCACCAAGGTAGGTTCAACTGAAAAATGTGGCCAAATCATCTTAACTCGCCGCAGAGTAAAACAAGGTTCAACAATACTTTCCCCAAGCAGGAGTCGATTCCCCGTCGATCCTGAAGAAGCCCAACATTCCCCGGCAGGTCTTAAAGCTCATCCCCAGTAGATTCTGGAAGCTTATCCCCTACAAAGTACGGACGTCTCGCCCGAGTTTTATTTAGAGTTATTTCCTCACAAGGACTTATAATTGGGTTATCCTCAGCTAAAAGCCACGGAAGACCGCTCTCGGCAAAGTTCCTTCAATCCCCAGCGAAGTCTACCCTTAGCATTCCCAAGCAGAGTTTATATTCGAAGTTCCTCAGCGGAGTTTATCATCATTATCCTCAGCGGAATCCGTCATTAAATTCCTCGACAGGCCTCTCATCAAAACTCCGACCAAGTATCTCTTCCACAGAGCAGTTTCCCGGCCGTTCGTCAAGGATTTATTTTCCTAAGATGAAATTACACTCATAAACATTTCACATTTTCATACATCTTGCTTACATACATGGTGAAACGCATACAACATCTCATGTTGAACATCATGACATCATGCATATCATACATCATGACATTGCATACAACTTACGTCTTTGCCTTTTCAGGAAAAAGACAATCTCAAAAGCGACTACCTTCAACTGTCACAATTCCAGATTCGATACCTGTATCTAGCCAGGGCACATCTGAGAGTGATCAGTTTCTAGACTCGATTCCTGTATCTAGCCAGGGCACGTCTAAAGAGTTCGAAGATTCGATTCCTGTATCCAGCCAGGGCACATCTATCAACTACAACAGCTCCAGATTCGATTCCTGTATCCAGCCAGGGCATATCTGTTGACCACATTTCCAGACTCGATTCCTGTATCTAGCCAGGGCACGTCTGCAGAGTTCAAAGATTCGACTCCTGTATCCAGCCAGGGCATATCTATTGACGACTATTTCCAGATTCGACTCCTGTATCCAGCCAGGGCACATCTGTGAGCAACCGTTTGTAGATTCGACACCTGTATCTAGCCAGGGCATATCTGCATAAGGAGACTGAAGATCAAACACCTGTAACAAGCCAGGAAAACATCCGTCTTCTTCAAATACACAAGTTCTCGCTAAGGAATCTCTTATGCGATCAACACTTCCAAATGGCATCTATAAGCCCATTCCCGACAAAGTTCTGTCACTTCTCCAGATGGCATCTATAAGCCCATCTCTCTATCCACCATCTCTCCAAATGGCATCTATAAACCCATTCCCGACACCACATTGTTGAGACTCCAGCATGCGAGTGCAAATTTCCGGGCACTCTAGTGTCCAATCTCCTTTTACCCTCGAGTCACGAAAGGCAAACTTGCCAATCTAACTCTTCAGGTCCAAGAAGATTGAACAGGGGCAACTGTTGTACCCCAAAATTTGCCCTCCCATTTCCTCAACATTTTCTCATCACAAGACCTTTGAAGATCAAGATCCAGTTAGGGTTTCCTCTGCTCAAGACTTCTCCTTGCACTGTGGACTCAAATTAGGGTTTGTGTTTGCCTAAGGATGTTTTGATCTGAAATGCCTAAGATGACTTTCATGCTTCATATTGGACTCCCAAGTTTACCTATACCAAGTTTCAGGTCTTGATTCCAAGTTTTGCCCAGTCAATTGGACAGTTGACCTAGAAATCAGCTGTATTAGGGAAAAAGTCAACTGTGGCCAATTGACAGTCAAACCTCATGAAATTTGATCCACATCAACATCATGAACTCATATGAACCATTTGATCAAGTTTGGATCACAATTCCACAAGAAATTTGATCAGATCATCAAAAGGGCAAAATGGTCATTTTTAGGGTTTTGACTGCACAAGGGCAATTTTTGACTGTTTGACCTAGCCAATGGCAAACCAAGCTCACATATGGCCTCAAGGACTCAATGGAATTATCTTGACATGTTCATCAAGCTCAAAAGATCCCAAGTACACAAGATTGACAGTTGAATTTCTCAGTCAATTGATCAATTTTGACTGTATACTGAAAAGTCAAACTTTGACTTTTTGGTCAAAATCAAGAGTCAAGATTCATTTTTCATCAAAACATGCCAAATCATGAAACTTGTTCACCAAGAAATCACAAAATGCAAATTAGGGTTTGAAAATGGAATTTTTCATAACTTAGAATTTTTCTAAGTTATGAAAAACCCTAATTTTTTCCCAACTTTGCCCCATCTTTTCACCATGATCCCTTTGGATTCAAACAAAAGTCAAAACATGAAAGTTGTAGCTTGTTGCATAATCTACAACTTTGATTCACAAAGTTTTCTCATTTGAAGCTTGTATCTCAAGTTATAATTTTTTGAATAAGGGCACTAAACCATCTTTTAACTTAGTGAAATTTAACCTATTTTGACAAGGTTTTCTACCCTACTTCAAGGCCACTTTTCATACCCTTCCACTTGGAATTTCAAGTTGCATTTCAAAGATGGATTGTAGTACACATTCCAAGCTTTCCAAAATGTCCAAGAACTCATCAAACAACCTCATAACTTGAGAGATTCGAATTTCACAAATTGGCAAAAATTCACTTTTGTTCTTCATCAAAGCATGTTCATAAACTTGGCAAATTTGAACTCAGCATAGTTTGTGCTACTTTGCAGGTCCTTAAACCACATTACAC
This sequence comes from Vicia faba, assembly GCA_948472305.1. Lineage (NCBI taxonomy): Eukaryota > Viridiplantae > Streptophyta > Magnoliopsida > Fabales > Fabaceae > Vicia > Vicia faba. Next base: position 1,751,132,115 of record OX451736.1, on the reverse strand, counting down.
TCCTTAATTTAATGCTTGTTCATTGTGTCTAAGTGTTGTTCCATGAATTCAAGCATTATACACAAGATTGATCCATTTTTGGATAAAGTGAACTTTCCATTTTTACAAAAGTTTGCTTTATGTCAATTGGTAAATCAAACAAGTACATAGAAGATCTGCTTAGCACAAGATTATGGGCATAACACACTGATCAAGAGGTGTTGATGCAGCACATTAGGGGGTCCTATACTGACCTAGAACACCAATTTGCTTTTGTTGCTTAGAAAAGAAGAAAAGTCCATAACTTGTGACAACTTGAATCTCAGCTTACAAACACAACACAAAATATATCAAACACATTCAAGATCACCCAACCAAGCTTTTGCACGAGCCTTTTGCCTTTCAAACACTCTCCATCTCAGAAACACCACAAAACTGCTCAAACAGAGCAGGCCCTGCAGATTGAGTGCTATCTCTCAATCCCTTCGAGCATTTTGATCAAAACCTGTTCCTATACCTTCCTCATAACATATGCAAACTATCCAGAAGCTAAGGCACGATCTGTAGTTGCTCTAACCACTTCCACCATTTTCATATCTTTGACTTGCAGGTGAAGTTCTACAGCTTGATACAAGAAGGTTCAAGACAAAGTAAGTGTTGAAAAAGCATCCCTGGACATCAAGGAAGCTTTTCCAATCATTACATTGTACTGAAAGTCTCTCATTCTCCACATAGAAGTTCAACTGCACAGGTAAAAGTTTGAATTCGTATCTCTCTTATTAGGCATCTTTAGTCTTAAGTTTGTGAAGAAACAAGGTCCTACTCATAGCCCTGAACATGTACATAGCTTTACTTTTCATTTCTTTTATCTGAGTAGAGAGAATTTGAGCTCTGAAAATGGTAGAAAAACTAGGTCAGAAAAGAGGGGGAGAGAAATTCTCCCTCATCTTAGAGAGATAGGTCATGTTCTTTATATGGTTGAAACCGTCTCTTAATGCTCTACACTTTTCATGTTATGAGTTTTGCTTGAAAGTCCAGGAATCCAGAGATAAAAAACGCGTGTTGTAGCTTGAAGAAGGCTGTACAGAGGTTGAAGAAGGAGTGGTCTGGGCTGGGCCTGGATTTGTTTTCTTTTCACACCCCATTTTCATGTTTACACCCCCCTGAGCCCATTTGTTCATTTCTTAACATTTTTTGACTTTTTTCTTTTTGGTTGACTTTGTTTATTTTTTCTCATGACATTAGAAAATTAAAAATATTTTTTTCATCATTTTTTGCATTTATTGCATATTTATTTGTTTATTTTCTTTGTTTGTATATAATATATATATGTACTATTATAGAAAATAAATAGAAAATAATGTAAATACAATTTTTATTTTTTATTTACTTTCTGAAAATATTTCATACAAAAAATACTCTTTTATTTATTTTATTAAAATATTAAATGAATATTTATTCTTTTTGTATAATACATATTTAGGGTTTAATATAAATATATATATGATTATTAATATATTTAAGACAAAAATATAAAAATACTTGATTTTTCATTTTATTTAATATTTGATACAAAAATACCTTTTTTCACAATACACTTCATTTTATTTTATTTTTATAAATAATAAGTAAATAGTTGTATTAAATTAGATAATAATACCTTTTTCTTTAAAAATTAGGGTTTTTTACCCTAAGTTCAAAATACTCAAAAAATAAATACATTTTTATTTTCTTTTCCCTTTTACATAAATAATATTTTCTCATACACATAAAAAAAAACTTTCTTTTTGCATTTCACATATTTATTTAATTTACATTTAATTATGCATTATTTAAATTACAAATATTCAAATGATGTAATAATTTAGATTTAAATTCTTGTCAATATTCCCCATTTGAACATTTGTACCCCCCTTCCCATATTTGGTTTTGTAATAGCTTAGTAATTTTAATTTCGCACTTTATTGCTTTCTAATGATAACATGCTAGAATTAGGGTTTGTATGCGAAAAACGATAAAAAATAGTTTGACCTAATACAAGATAAACAAACATGAAAATGGACACATAAATCACACTTGCACCCCCCTAGGGTATTCCACTTGTTGCCTTCAAATAAATGGGCCATATTGCATGTTGAACTTCTTTGGGCAAAACAAACAATTTTGAATGATCATAGTCCCTCGATAAAACTTTTCAAAACAAGCAAAAACAAATGATCAAGTCCCTTAAAGAAATTGCCCAAAGACATTTAACGTCGTTGCAATTACGGTCTAAAACGATGACCCGCGCCTGTCCCTTTCACATCCTAACACAAGGTTGCCCACCAAATACAATGGTGGTGCAAACTTGTTAAAAGGGTTAAAGTATAGCAATAATCTTTTGAGAAATTTAGGAGTAGAGAACCTCTTAGTTACTTGAATCAACTTGCAAAACAAAACACTTGCCTAATTTCAAAATCACACATCACAACACTTTCAAAACAACTTTCAAAAACAAATGAAAACTTTTTCAAAAGACATACATCTTTGTATACATCCCCACATGGATCATTACAAAGGTTGCCACCACATTGGCCTCTTTTCAAAAACATTTTCAAAACCCACACACTCAAGCACCATTTAAAACAATTGAAAACAAAAGGCAAGTGATCTAAGCAAGTAACTAAGAGCCCATGGATAACCATGGATAGAAAGGGTGCTAATACCTTCCCTTTCTATAATCTACTCCCCGAACCCAATAAAACATCTCAAAAGGTTTTTGCTGTGCTTTTTTAACCTTTCCTTAGGATAAAATAAAAAGTCGGTGGCGACTCTTGCTAACCGCAACATTTGCGAATACAAACACAAAACCTCAAGTCAGTTCTCCCACCGTATCACACAAAGGATTTGGGCTTGGTCTTTCTGACCTAATTCCTTCCACATACATGTGCAAACATAACCCTAATGCCTAAAAACACAGAAGCTGCGCCCAAGAGATAGAACAACATTGCACTTTTTTCACAAAAATCTCAAAAAACTGAAAACATACCTAGAGCTTGTTTCAAAGATCAAAAAGCATTCCAGTAGACTCCTGACACTACCAGGAAGTTGTTCCAATCAAAACCACGCCTCCATACTCAAGGAATTGGTAGATTGAAGTTTGACTTTTCTTTAAAATTTTCATAATCGTGTTTCATTATCCAAGCATTATTTGTGATTTTTAATCATTGATTTGTACTAACATGATCATTCTGAAGCTAACGGTACCGTTCAATTGAAGAATGGTTGCCTAAATAAGAATCCACCATGAATGCATATTAGGGTTTCAGAAGTTTGAAATTAGGGCTTCTTTCATGTGGAAAAATCAGGCCATAAAACCTAGACCATTGGAATCAGGACCTTCTGACGAGTTGAACTCACACCTCGCGCCCTTTTTCTTTTTAACCATACTCTAATCGCTATTATTGCAGGTTTGTTTTAGTGGGGGTTTAAAACCCCCGCTATTTGGTGTTATTTACAGGCAAAACGAAGAAGAAAGTGGACGTGGCTGGACATGACTGGACAGTTTGAATTTAGCGCGTTTTTGTTTTGCTTCAGGCCACCAGCGCTTTTTTACATATGTTATTCACATTCTATAATAATATCAAACTAACGCGTTGGCTCAGTTGGCTTGTGCGTTGTCCTACAGGCATTGGGACCTGGGTTCGATTCCCAGGTCCCCCATATTCTCCATAATTTTGGTTACAATGTGTTCAGGTACAATTCCCCCCCAGTGGTCCACCAAACACCCAACGCTTGTGCATGCCACATGTCTCCAGGGATCAATCTGATGGCTATCACATGAAGTCCACCATGCACGCTAGTCAAAGGCTCCATACACAATTCCAGGAAAGTCAAAAAGGGCTTAAATCTATTGGGCCAAATTCCTCAAATCACACCTCCAAATTGGGCAGAAACCCCCCATTGTTTGTATTTCCCTTTTTCTAAATTCCCTTTTCTTTTCTTCTTGTTATTTTAATTGTTTTTTTATTTAATTCATAAAAATAATTTTCAGTATAAAAATCAGAAATCAAAAAAATAAAATATGTTTTATTTAATATTTAGTTCATTAATATTTTGTAAATAAATCTTTTAATAAATCAATTTAGTAAAATTAGGTTTTATTTTAATCTTTTTTCTGAAATAACTAAAAAATGTAGAAATTAGGTTTGTTAGCATTTTTTATTCTTTTGCTTAATAAATAATCTTCTTATTACCATTATCATTAATTATTAATTATTTTGTAAATAAACATGTCATTAAATAATTAGTATAAATTAGGTCAAAACTTAAATATTTTCTTTAATAATTAAAAACAATTTAGAACTAGGGTTTTATTTAATTTCTAATTAATTCTCTTTATTTCCATTAAATACAAAAAAATATAAAAAATAACGTCTTTTCTTATTAAATAATCAATTAACTTTCAATTTCAATTTAATTTCTTTAAACGGTCCAACGCCCTCGCACACTCGATTCCAATTTCTTTTTCGTGCGTTTGTTCTTATTTTTCTTTTTAATATTATGTAATTGCTCAAAGCTCTGTAATAGTAAATTAGGAAATTATTTATTTTCTGCATTTTATTTAAAATCGGGTCTTTGTTAATTTGGCGATGTATGGACCCGCGCCTTGTAATAGCGTATGACTTTATTTTCTGCATTTTAATTTCCGCACCTTTTAACTGCTAATCACATGAAAGAATGAATGGCCCAAATAAAATCAAAGCGTAGCTCACCCAATGCATGATCAAGATAAAACATAATTGAAAATGACACACAATTCACACACCACTCTTAGGGTACGCCTCACTGTTGCCTTGCCCCTCGAAACGTGGTCGTCGAGTATAGGACGTTTTAGTAAGTCCTTATGTACATGAACATGGCATAAGGGTAGCTTCTAAGGTGTCCTACTATTGCTCTGGTGACCACATTGTCCCTAACCCTCGAATTGACCCGAACACCTCCAACGGTGGTGCTACCTACCTCTCAATGGTGGGATGGCACTACCTTAAGGACATTTACACAGCCTAATTCCTTAGGGTAGGTAGATGACTCATAGATACTTGCTCTAATTCAAAACAAATCAAAACCTCTTTTCACACCAACACTTTCAAAAAGCTTTCAAAAACAACTTTTCAAACACTCTTGAGGACTGATACAAGAGTCGATCTGAAACTTTAAACGAAACTTTTTTCAAGACCCACTCACACTTTGAAAAGCAAACAAACATTTTTGAAAACACAAATGAGCAAGTATCTAAGAGCCCATGGATAACCATGGATAGAAAGGGTGCTAACACCTTCCTTTTCTATAAATCTACCTCCCGAACCGAGAAACTATCTCATTAAGGAATTTTTCTGTGCTTTTGTCCTTTCCATGTTGGAGAAAATAAAATACGGTGGCGACTCTTGCTTCCGCGACATTTCGCGAATCAGCGTTAAATAGTCAGTTCCAGATCCACCGATCACAGAACTGGCGACTCTGCTGGGGAATCTTATAAAGTGAGGTGTACCTTAGGATAGTTCATAACTGTGTTTTCAATTGCTTTGACTTGTTTGCTTTATTATTGTGGGACTGTCTTGGGAGTTCTATAGATCCTAACCCGGATCTGGGGATACCTTCTTAGAAAGTAGCAACAAGGCTGTGAGGGAACTGTGCGGGGTATACCGACATGGTTGAAGCAGTCTGCTACGTTGATGTGGCACTTTGGTGTGTAGCGGTAACCCTTGAGTTCAGTCAAGGAGAGTACGGGGCCTCCGCGTGGTGTCGTGAAGCATCAACTAACCTTAGGAACCTTAATTGAACTATCTTGGCCTCTTTAGGGTAGTGAGATAACTGACTTTGGTGCAGTCCGAGGTTGGTTTATACTCGATACTACACTCAATTGAGGGTTGCTTTCCTGGAATATTTCGGTCGCCAGTTCAGTGGCTAAATCGAAACGATGAACAATGAAAGCAATCCAGTGATATTGGGACCCTTAGAACCCGGTTACTTCTGATAGGACAGGTTGAGCCCACCAACTTCAAGAGGGTAATACCCAGACCCCATGCAGGCATAAACTCTAAGGGCTTCTCTTGTGACTTGTGTGCCTTCCAACTTGACTATTTGCATGCTTGTTATCTGACACTTGAGTTTCTTGCAGGTTTTGTTTATAGTCCTTAATCTGGACTCATAACAGGGTTTACCTACATTACTCCATGCATAGCATAACATCATACCATTGCATGCATCCTGCATAAAGACTAACCCATTTCAAGGATCTCAAGGGTCTGTGATGCAGGTCATGATGAACAAAATGTCTAGCAAGGGGAAAAGAGGATTTATTTTCCTCTAGCCAAGGTTGTCAGGGGCTATGACCCACTCGATATGGTGAGCCTTGACTCTTGAAGAAGGACTCTCAACAATAGGAAGTTCCTTCAATCAAGCTATCGGATCCCAGCTCTAACAAATTTCTTGTTTACCCCGCGAGATCCTTGAAAACATTGCATGCATACATACATATCATTGCATTACAGGTACCCTTTTTACAGGTCACTTACCTTTGTCGCTGTTTATTTCAGCAATGGCTTCCCAACAAGATAACCAGGGTCTTCATGCTCAAGAGACCCAGTTCAGGGAAATCTTTTTAAGCCTATCCAAGGGGCAAGAAGAGGTGAGGACACTCCTTATGGGGAATTTGGCCAAGCAAAACCCCGAAGATGATAAGGACGAACGACTGAAACGTCTGCAAGCTGAGGTAGATACGTTGAAAACCCAGATGCTGGGGCAAAGGGCTCTCATCCAAGGTTTAGCTCGGGAGCAAGAAGAGCTGAGGTCCATGATCAGTCAGCTTCATCAAGACATGAAGCAACCAGCCCAAGTCAGGGACCAAGTCATTAATCAGCCTCCAAGAAGTCAAAGGTTTGGTTTAATGAACGGGCCTCTCCAAGCTGCTACTACTTCACAGGTCCAACAACGACCTCGCCAAGAACAACGGGCTGATCAGAGCAAGCCAGACAAGCCTAAAAGGCAGTTCACCAAGCTCAACGTGTCACCGTCTCAAGCTTTACAACAATTGTTGAGGTCGGATCTGGTGACGTTAAGGGACCCTCCTAAGAATCTCAACACAACCTCCCTAAAGTACAATCCTGAGGAAAGATGTGCATACCACTCTGACAGTCCAGGACATGACACCGACGACTGCTGGGCTCTGAAGAATAAGATCCAAGACCTGATTAATGAAAGAGCTATGGATTTCACCCAGATGGGCCAGGCTGAATGCTCCTTCCATCCCTACAAGATGCACCAGTCGAAGTAACAATCCCTGAGACTAGAAGACTTTTGTTCATTAGAATTTTTCAAGTTGTGATTTTCTTTTGATTGTTCAAACATTTATTCATGTTAAACATTGTTATTTCATTAATGCACTACGCATGTCTGTTTTGAAGTAATTATTTTGTATTCACTATTTAAAATTGCTTTCATTTTTTGTGATGTTCAATGCTCGATTAATAATTCTAAGCCTCTTGAGGGAGGATGACGAAAACGATACCGCTATCTTTACAGTATGCTTTTGAACAGACCCCGCTGATGAGGTACGGGCATTGTTTCAATTCCTAAACACTGGAGTTATAAGGAAGATAATCCCTCGTCAACCCCTTTGAGCCAAAGAAGTAGGAGTTTTTCTTTTCGAAAATTAAAACCCTTTATCATAACCTGGGGCAGGGTAGTTCTCTCAGTTGATCCAAGTGCATAACAAATGGCACCAAAGAGGTCCTTACAACAAAAAAGAAGACAGTGATGATTCCGAATAATCATAAGGATAGGCAGTTATTATATCTCAAAAATAAAAATCCATTAAGTTAAAACCTATGAAGGAGACTTACAAAACTGGGGCATCCCGCTGACTGTAATTCCAAAAAGAAACAATTCAGGCAAAAAACAGGGATAATGAAAGAAAAAGAAAGAGGTCTTACAAACCCTAAACCAAAAAAAATGACTGCCTATTCAGAATAAATCATCAATATCTGAACCATCATTGGAACATCAGGACAAAGACTCAAACAAGGTCTAACGCACGATCAACTGAGCTTAGGTTTGAAGAACATCACGAAGAACGAGTGGGTACAAATAATTTGAGCCTTTATCCTTTGTTTCTTTAACCGTGAACCAGGCCACGTTATAACCCTTAAAAAGTCCTAGCTGAAGCATGGGTTAGTTCGAAAGCATACTGTTACAAAAGGTATCCTGACTCTTTAAAGCTTGCTATAAAATATTGAGTTGACATCACATTTTACAAAATTTTGCTGGTTTTACTAAAAAATGCATTTTTCAAAAACTTCAAGACAGAAATAAGCTTTGCATTTTTAACATAACTTTGTTTGCATATGACTTTTTGTGTGAACAGCATAGAAATTCGCACGACGAATGCCTAATGAACAAAAGCACCTCCAATCAAGGGGCAGACATGATCATGGTCTATCATCTGGGGTAGTTAAGTCAAGATCCGGAGAATCTCTCAAAAGGCCAACCAACTTGGGGCAAATCTCCATCTGGATCACTTGGAGCATTGTACGATCAAACGAAGATCTTCTGGTAGTAGGGCAACGCAACACTACTGACAGGGGCACCTCCCTACATCCTAAGAGCACGGACATAGTCGAAAAAAATACTACACGTAATCAAAGACCCGCTAGGTTGACACACCCAGGCAAAAATAAGGGCTTCCCGGCAAACCAAAAGGGTTCGGGCAAAAATAAGGGATGAAATGAAAAATCTGTACACCCGGCAAGTCGAAAACCTGAAAAGGCGGCTTGGGCAAAAATAGGTATCCCGGTGGACTAAAAACCCGAAAGGGCGGTCCAGGCAAAAGTTAGGGATCAAAAGCGTACGACTATGTCCCAGCGCCTCGTCACTTGCCTATCAGAGGAAGGTTTGTCAAACGGCAGTTATCAAGACTCCACCAGTATCTTCTCCCACAGAAATAGGGACAGTAATGAGTCGTCTAAGCAATCTAGTTCCTCTGTCCATCAAGGTACCAAGATAGGTTTGGCTGAAGGACACAACCAAGATACCTTAACTCCCCAGAGAGTGAGCCAGCAAGTCAACATACTCTCCCCAAGCAATGTTATACTGTCAGCCTTAAGAAAGTTGGGCATCCTCCAGCAAATATCAAACATTCCTCAACAGAGTACACAGACATTCCTAACAAGCATCCCCGGCAGTCTTGATCTAAGATTGTTCCCCGGCGGTATACCAGACATTCAGCGGAGCCACTTCCCCAATGCATCTCAAAATTTCCCCAGGAGAGTCCAGTATAGTTCAAGATTTCCCCAGGAAAGTTTGAATCCATCTCCCCAGCAGGAAGCTTATCCCCAGTAGATTCTGGAAGCTTATCCCCTGCAGAGCACGAACGCGTCCCTCGGCTTTATTCAAAGGTTATTTCCCTACCAGGATATAACTGGGTTATCCTCAGCCAATAACCAGGGAAAGATCGTCCCCGATAAAGTCTTCCTATCCCCCAGCGGAGTTCATCATATTCTTCAACAAAACACAACAATGGTATCCCCAATGGAGTTCTCATTCATCTCAGTGAAGCACCTCTCCTCCCACAGAGTATTGTTCCCCAGCAAGATCGCTAGAGTAGTTATTCCCCGCAGAGTAATCTCTTCATCAAGTTTATTCCCCAACGGAGTCATCTTCTCCTACGGGTTCATTCTTGCAATCTTCATCCCCAGCAGAAACGAAGAACTCTCTTCAACCATCAGCCCAGGATTTAACTCCCGGCATTCGTCAAGGATATATTTTCCTAGACGAAAATACATTCAAAAACATCACATACATCATGATACATGCATAAACGCATCATATCTTACAATCTCATTTATGTTGAGAACATCATTGCTTGATCCATGGCATGCATTACATATGACTGACTTTTAAATTTCAGGAAAGATCTAGTTAAGTTCTCAGCTATTCCAAGACCTTGCCTGGTTCAGTTAAATCGATTCCTAAAGATTTTTCTGATGCCGATCCAGTCAAAGGCCTTCTCTGGTCCAGTTAAATCGATTCCTAAAGATTTTCCTGATGAAGACCCAGTTGAAGATTCCAAGACCTTGCCTGGTTCAGTTAAATCGATTCCTAAAGATTTATCTGATGCCGATCCAGTCAAAGGCCTTCTCTGGTCCAGTTAAATCGATTCCTAAAGATTTTCCTGATGAAGACCCAGTTGAAGATTCCAAGACCTTGCCTGGTTCAGTTAAATCGATTCCTAAATATTTTTCTGATACCGATCCAGTCAAAGGCCTTCTCTGGTCCAGTTAAATCGATTCCTAAAGATTTTCCTGATGAAGACCCAGTTGAAGATTCCAAGACCTTGCCTGGTTCAGTTAAATCGATTCCTAAAGATTTTTCTGATGTCGATCCAGTCAAAGGCCTTCTCTGGTCCAGTTAAATCGATTCCTAAAGATTTTCCTTATGAAGACCCAGTTGAAGATTCCAATACCTTGCCTGGTTCAGTTAAATCGACTCCTAAAGATTTTTCTGATGCCGATCCAGTCAAAGGCCTTCTCTGGTCCAGTTAAATCGATTCCTAAAGATTTTCCTGATGAAGACCCAGTTGAAGAATCCAAGACCTTGCCTGGTTCAGTTAAATCGACTCCTAAAGATTTTTCTGATGCCGATCCAGTCAAAGGCCTTCTCTGGTCCAGTTAAATCGATTCCTAAAGATTTTCCTGATGAAGACCTAGTTGAAGATTCCAAGACCTTGCCTGGTTCAGTTAAATCGACTCCTAAAGATTTTTCTGATGCCGATCCAATCAAAGGCCTTCTCTGGTCCAGTTAAATCGATTCCTAAAGATTTTCCTGATGTAGACCTAGTTGAAGATTCCAAGACCTTGCCTGGTTCAGTTAAATCGACTCCTAAGGATTTTTCTGATGCCGATCCAGTCAAAGGCCTTCTCTGGTCCAGTTAAATCGATTCCTAAAGATTTTCCTGATGAAGACTCAGTAGAAGACATCCAAGATTCCTTCATCATTCTGTTGAGGTAGTAATCGCCCAAGGTTCTCTCATCGTTACTGTTGAGGTAGTAATCGCCCAAGGTTCTCTCATCGTTACTGTTGAGGTAGTAATCGCCCAAGGTTCTCTCATCGTTACTGTTGAGGTAGTAATCGACCAAGGTTCTCTCATCGTTACTGTTGAGGTAGTAATCGTCCAAGGTTCTCTCACCGTACTGTTGAGGTAGTAATCGCCCAAGGTTCTCTCATCGTTACTGTTGAGGTAGTAATCGACCAAGGTTCTCTCATCGTTACTGTATAGGTAGTAATCATCCAAGGTTCTCTCACCGTCCCGTTGAGGTAGAAATCGTCCCTGATCCATTCATCATCCTGCTGAGGTAGCAATCGTCTCAGAGTCCTTCATCACATCATTACCAATAAAAAAAACTTTTGAAGTTCCAGATCTGATTCCTGTATCTTGCCAGGGTGTATCTGTTGACGACTAGCATTACCAGACCCGATTCCTGTATCTTGCCAGGGTGCGTCTGAAGAGTTTGAAGATCCGATTCATGTATCCTGCCAGGGTGTATCTGTTGACGACTGTATTCTCCGGACTCGATTCCTGTATCTCGCCAGGGCATGTCTGAAGAGTTTAAAGATTCGATTCCTGTAACCATCCAGGGCGTATCTAAACAAAGAGTTTGAAGACCAACACCTGTAACAGGCCAGGTAATTATTTTTCTTTCTCAGGTACGCAAGTTCTCGCTAAGGAAACTCTTACGCGATCGACACCCAGATGACATCTATAAGCCCATCCACCTATCCATCACCTCTCAACATGACATCTATAAGCCCATTTTCCTATCCATCAATCTCCAAATGGCATTTGTAAGCCCATTCCCACCATCATACTGCTGACACTCTACTATGTGAGTGCAAATTTCTGGGCACTCTAGTGTTCAATCATCTTCCACCTTCGGATCACGAAAGGCACGCCAGCCAATCTACATCCTCAGGTCTAAGAAGATTCAACAGGGGCAACTGTTGTACCCCAAAATTTTCCCTCCCATATTCTTCAAGATTTGCCAAGATCAAGGTTCAAAATCTCCCAAGGGTTGCACAGTCCAATTGCCTCCTAACAACAAAAATTAGGGTTTTGGTTCTGGCAAAGAAATTAAAGTTTCCAAGGGTCCAAACAAGTCCCACATGCCTACCTACATTTTCAAGCATCCACATGCCAAGTTTCAGGACTCACAGCACCAGATTGCACAGTCAAAAAACCCTAATTGCTTCACAGTCAACTGTAGGGGCAAAATGGTCATTTGACAGTCAAAAGTCAAAATTTTTGGTCAACATCTTATTTTGAAGCCAGAAACATCATTTGATCAATTCTTGATCATGATTCTCAAGGCATGGCTCAAAAAGTTTCAAGATGCAAAAGTTTCTATTTTTGGACGGTTGAAAAAGTCAACTGCAAATTGACCAGGGCATAACTTCCACATGGTTTATCAGAAAAATTCCATTCAAAGCTAATTGTGAAGAGAATGACATTTCCTACAACTCATCTTCACACTTCAAGTCCAAGAAATGCTCTCATAAAAAGTTATCAATCTCAACATTATAGGTCATTTTCAAAAGTCAACAAAAAGGCACTTTAAGTCAAAGACCATAATTTGAGATTGGTAAATCAAAATGACATGGAACCAAAGGAATTGGTTAGAGGACTTCAAGACCTTTCCAAAATTTCCAAGAACATGATCAAAGCTTAAAAATTGAGCAAGATATGCCTTGTGGAAGTTGGAAAATTTTTGGGAATTTTGAAAAGTCAACTTTGCTTCAAATGCCTCAAAATTGCTAATGGGCCTCAATTTCTTCCATGAATCATTACCCAAAGGCTATGCACGACCCATTGACATCCAAGGGAGTTATTTTCTCATTTTTGATTAATTATTTGGATTTTTATTATTATTAATTCACTTAATTAAAATTAAATATGAAAAAATATCAAATGACACCTTTCAAATCTTTTTATGCAGCATATTCACTCTTTATGTACTCAATATTTCGTGCATCATCCAAAAAGGAAAGAATCTCCCATGATTGGCAATGATTGGTATGGAAAAGTTTGAAAAAAGATCATGAATATCAAATATTCAAAATCATCAATGCAAAGGATTTGGGCTTGGTCTTTCTGACCTAATTCCTTCCACATACATGTGCAAACATAACCCTAATGCCTAAAAACACAGAAGCTGCGCCCAAGAGATAGAACAACATTGCACTTTTTTCACAAAAATCTCAAAAAACTGAAAACCTACCTAGAGCTTGTTTCAAAGATCAAAAAGCATTCCAATAGACTCCTGACACTACCAGGAAGCTGTTCCAATCAAAACCACGCCTCCATACTCAAGGAATTGGTAGATTGAAGTCTGACTTTTCTTTAAAATTTTCATAATCGTGTTTCATTATCCAAGCATTATTTGTGATTTTTAATCATTGATTTGTACTAACATGATCATTCTGAAGCTAACGGTACCGTTCAATTGAAGAATGGTTGCCTAAATAAGAATCCACCATGAATGCATATTAGGGTTTCAGAAGTTTGAAATTAGGGCTTCTTTCATGTGGAAAAATCAGGCCATGAAACCTAGACCATTGGAATCAGGACCTTCTGACGAGTTAAACTCACACCTCGCGCCCTTTTTCTTTTTAACCATACTCTAATCGCTATTATTGCAGGTTTGTTTTAGTGGGGGTTTAAAACCCCTGCTATTTGGTGTTATTTACAGGCAAAACAAAGAAGAAAGTGGACGTGGCTGGACATGACTGGACAGTTTGAATTTAGCGCGTTTTTGTTTTGCTTCAGGCCACCAGCGCTTTTTTACATATGTTATTCACGTTCTATAATAATATCAAACTAACGCGTTGGCTCAGTTGGCTTGTGCGTTGTCCTACATGCATTGGGACCTGGGTTCGATTCCCAGGTCCCCCATATTCTCCATAATTTTGGTTACAATGTGTTCAGGTACAATTCCCCCCCAGTGGTCCACCAAACACCCAACGCTTGTGCATGCCACATGTCTCCAGGGATCAATCTGACGGCTATCACATAAATTCCACCATGCACGCTAGTCAAAGGCTCCATACACAATTCCAGGAAAGTCAAAAAGGGCTTAAATCTATTGGGCCAAATTCCTCAAATCACACCTCCAAATTGGGCAGAAACCCCCCATTGTTTGTATTTCCCTTTTTCTAAATTCCCTTTTCTTTTCTTCTTGTTATTTTAATTGTTTTTTTATTTAATTCATAAAAATAATTTTCAGTATAAAAATCAGAAATCAAAAAAATAAAATATGTTTTATTTAATATTTAGTTCATTAATATTTTGTAAATAAATCTTTTAATAAATCAATTTAGTAAAATTAGGTTTTATTTTAATCTTTTTTCTTAAATAACTAAAAAAATGTAGAAATTAGGTTTGTTAGCATTTTTTATTCTTTTGCTTAATAAATAATCTTCTTATTACCATTATCATTAATTATTAATTATTTTGTAAATAAACATGTCATTAAATAATTAGTATAAATTAGGTCAAAACTTAAACATTTTCTTTAATAATTAAAAACAATTTAGAACTAGGGTTTTATTTAATTTCTAATTAATTCTCTTTATTTCCATTAAATACAAAAAAACATAAAAAATAACGTCTTTTCTTATTAAATAATCAATTAACTTTCAATTTCAATTTAATTTCTTTAAAGGGTCCAACGCCCTCGCACACTCGATTCCAATTTCTTTTTCGCGCGTTTGTTCTTATTTTTCTTTTTAATATTATGTAATTGCTCAAAGCTCTGTAATAGTAAATTAGGAAATTTATTTATTTTCTGCATTTTATTTAAAATCGGGTCTTTGTTAATTTGGCGATGTATGGACCCGCGCCTTGTAATAGCGTAGGACTTTATTTTCCACATTTTAATTTCCGCACCTTTTAACTGCTAATCACATGAAAGAATGAATGGCCCAAATAAAATCAAAGCGTAGCTCACCCAATGCATGATCAAGATAAAATATAATTGAAAATGACACACAATTCACACACCACTCTTAGGGTACGCCTCACTGTTGCCTTGCCCCTCGAAACGTGGTCGTCGAGTATAGGACGTTTTAGTAAGTCCTTATGTCCATGAACATGGCATAAGGGTAGCTTCTAAGGTGTCCTACTATTGCTCTGGTGACCACACTGTCCCTAACCCTCGAATTGACCCGAACACCTCCAACGGTGGTGCTACCTACCTCTCAATGGTGGGATGGCACTACCTTAAGGACATTTACACAGCCTAATTCCTTAGGGTAGGTAGATGACTCATAGATACTTGCTCTAATTCAAAACAAATCAAAACCTCTTTTCACACCAACACTTTCAAAAAGCTTTCAAAAACAACTTTTCAAACACTCTTGAGGACTGATACAAGAGTCGATCTGAAACTTTAAACGAAACTTTTTTCAAGACCCACTCACACTTTGAAAAGCAAACAAACATTTTTGAAAACACAAATGAGCAAGTATCTAAGAGCCCATGGATAACCATGGATAGAAAGGGTGCTAACACCTTCCCTTTCTATAAATCTACCTCCCGAACCGAGAAACTATCTCATTAAGGAATTTTTCTGTGCTTTTGTCCTTTCCATGTTGGAGAAAATAAAAGACGGTGGCGACTCTTGCTTCCGCGACATTTCGCGAACCAGCGTTAAACAGTTAGTTCCAGATCCACCGATCACAACCCCTGTCTAGCTTTGAGACAATTTGGATATGCTCGGAGGGATGGCCCTCATGACATGCTGATTCCTGACCTAGTTTTTGACTTCGACAACGATGCGCAAGGACTTCGACAAAGGTTCATCAGAGCTTGGAGGATGCCTAACAAGGTGGATAGTAAGACATTGGGGCACAAGAATTCCATCCCCCTTGAGCCTTACCTCAAGTGGGTACGAACCCGCTCCCAGAATCTTATGATGCCATACCCTCACATCCTCCCCTTGATCAAAGAGCCTGTTACAGAGGGAAAGGTTCCATACACCATCCTGCATCCTGACATGCCAACATCATGGGAAGAAATGCAAAAGAGTTGGATCCAGCTCAAGGAAGAACGGGATACTTTTGAAGCCAACTTCTATGCCAGTGAGAAGAAGGTTTTAGAGCTTACCCGCCGACTTCACGAGGAGGAGACTCTCAACACTTACATCGCACCAAAGAGGATGCGCAATGTATTTTTACATTAATAATTTTGTAATATTTCGCCCATGGGGAGCTTATGTACTAACAAATTTCTTCTTAATATGACGTGCGTTCTTTTTGTTTGCAACAAATTTGAATTTTTGAACCCTTGAATGCATTACATGAATAGCATACCATTCATCATATGCATGAGCAAGTCTTCACGTCAGGTTTCCTTATCTTTCTGCTGTTCATTTCAGCAAGATGGATCTGGAGCAAACGGTAAAGGATCTGCAGGCACAAAATTCATAGTTCCAGCAACTCCTCATGACCTTGGCAAAGGGTCAGGAGGACCTCAAAGTTTTGTTGGAAAAGAATAAAAAGAAAAAGAAAAAGAGACCTGGAGTAGCCACTTTGGGAAGAAGATTTGAGCATCAAGCCAGGAGAGTTCTTGAGTTCCCCTCAACGTCTGACAAAGGGGCCGGTAAAGGGAAAGGGACTGCCGTACCTTCTGAATCCGAGGTTGAAGAGGAGGAAGAGGAAGAAGACGAAGACTACTCCGAACAACAGTATCCGCCAGCGGATGATAAATATAAGAACCTTGAAGATAGATTGGCAGCTATGGAGTTGCAGAGGGTGCCCGGATTGGATTTTGAGGAACTAGGGCTGGTAGATGGGATTGTTATCCCTCCCAAGTTCAAGGTGCCAACATTTGCCAAGTACGACGGTCTGTCTTGCCCTAAGATGCACCTAAGATCGTATGTCAGAAAAATCCAACCCCATTCGTCCGACAAAGACCTCTGGGTACACTTTTTCCAAGACAGCTTGTCTGGCACACAGTTAGACTGGTTTTATCAACTCAAAAGATCAGAGGTTCATAATTGGGAAGACTTGGCAGCTACTTTTTATAGTCAGTATCAATACAATGCTGATTTGGCACCCACTCGTACTCAGTTGCAAAGTATGGGGATGGCTTCCAATGAAGGGTTTAAAGAGTACGCCCAGAAATGGCGTGATCTGGCAGGAAGAGTGCAACCACCGTTATCAGATAGGGAGTTAGTTAACATGTTCCTGGGGACCCTGTCTGGCCCTTTCTTCAACCATCTAATCGGAAGTTCTTCCGTGGGATTTACTGAACTAATTTTGACCGGCGAAAGGGTTGAGGCCGGTATTAAAAGTGGAAAGATCCAAAAAGACGCCTCCGCTTCCACCGCTATAAAGAAGACATTCCCGACAAAGAAGGAAAGTTCTGCTGTTTACACCCAGAAAAATCGAGAAAGAGAGGAACGTCGGCCAACAGTGGGGGCCGTATTGATACAGAAGTCCGCATCAGACCAGCTTAGAAACAGTCAACCGAGGAATGATCAGCCCAGAACTTATCAGCAAAGGCCACCACGGCAGTTTACCCCAATAAATATGACACCCGCTCAGATCCTTCCAGATCTCCTAAAATTGAACCTTGCTAATTTAAAAGAGGCACCAAAGAATGTAAATACCACCTCTCCATCCTACAACTCAAAAGCCAAATGTGCCTACCATTCCGACAGTGCTGGGCACGATACCAATAATTGTTGGGCACTTAAGAACAAAATTCAGGACTTAATTGACGCCAAAGAGGTTGAATTTGATGCTCCTGAGAAGCCCAATGTTATATCTACTCCGATGCCCAAGCACGACCACAATGTGCATGCCATTTTGGAAAACCTCCATGTTACTGATGTTGCCAATCTATTGACTCCATTGCTTGTGATTAAAGAAAATTTGTTGAGAGTCGAGATCTTTCCTGGTTGTGGTAAAGACTGTTATTTTTGTTTGAACATTCAAGGTGATTGTCCCATGTTGAAGTCGGGTGTCCAACGCCTGATGGATACTCAAGAGGTACTTTTCCAGAAAACCCCTGTTAACACTTTCAATCCGATTACTCCTGATACTTGTGATACTTCAACCAACAATATTGCTATCATAACCATTTCCGACAATCCTCCCAAGGCTTGCAAAAGGCCTATCAGGATTACACCCAACTCTGAATGTGTACCTTTAAAGATCACCATGCCGAGACCTGTCCCGTACAAATCCAGCAAAACGATACCGTGGAACTATGGGGGAGAAATCTTCTACCACGACA
The DNA here is from genome assembly GCA_948472305.1 of Vicia faba. NCBI lineage: Eukaryota > Viridiplantae > Streptophyta > Magnoliopsida > Fabales > Fabaceae > Vicia > Vicia faba. The sequence goes on along the minus strand of OX451736.1, from coordinate 1,751,113,805 downwards.
TCAAACAAATCGAAACAGTCCAAGAGATTTCTGAGGAAGACCCTGATATAGGGAACATCGCGGGTACAAGCAAGATAACCCGCAGTGGCCGGATATTTTCTCCGGAGATTGCTCCCCCTCGAGCAGTTTTTGGACCCTTGAAAGTTTCTGCACCTGTTGGACCATCTGTGCATGGCCCAGTGATTGAAGATTTGGTTACTCCTGAAGTAAGACCATCTGCTGATATTATCGACAAGGGTAAGGGGATACTGAGAGTGCCTGTCCGGACGAAGGCCCATGTTGTGGTTATCCCCGAAACCACTCAGAAAGAAATGGATGAAATCTTGAAAATAATCAGAAAAAGTGACTACGATATTGTGGAACAATTAGGGCAGACCCCTTCTAAAATTTCAATGTTGGCTCTTCTGCTCTATTTTGAGGCCCACGCTAAGGCCCCGATCAAATTCTTGAAGGAGGCACATGTTCCCCAAGAGACTTTGGCTGACCAGTTTCAGGAATGTGTGGCCAGTCTTACTGCTGATAATGGCCTCGACTTTTCTTATGCTGACTTAACTCCCAAAGGAAGGAAAGACAATGATGCGTTACATGTTTCAGTTGAATGCCGAGGAACCACTCTCGCCCATATCTTAGTTGATACTGGTTCTTCCTTGAACGTGCTGCCAAAGAAAGCCTTAGACCGCTTAGACTGCGAAGGACTGACTCTCAAGCCTAGTAACATCATTGTTAGAGCTTTTGATGGTTCCAAGAGAATGGTTCATGGAGAGGTTGATATTCCTATCAAGATAGGCACCGAAGTCTTCAACTCAACCTTTTACGTGATGGACATCCGACCTTCATATTCATGTTTGCTAGGGAGACCGTGGATCCATTATGCTGGGGCAGTTACCTCCTCTTTGCACCAGATGTTGAAATATCCTATTAAGGGTAAAATTATAACGGTGCACGGAGAGGAAGAGTACATGATAAGCCACCTCAACTCCTTCCGTTATGTGGAGCTGGATGGAGAGTTCATCGAAACGCCTTTCCAGCATTTTGAGGAAGTTTCTCCCGAGGTAGCAGTTGCGAAGACAATGGTTGAGGTGCCTATTATTCCCAAGCACGTATCTAGGATGGCATATCTCAAGGACGCATAGGTGGTGATCAAAGAAGGGAAGAGTACAACATGGGGGCAATTGCCTGATTTTCCCCATAAGACGGACAAATTTGGACTAGGGTTTACAGCTGCAGGACAGAAGGCTATGCGTTGTTCCAAGACTGGAGGGCCACCCATAAGGATCACTCATCACAGAATTAATGCTGTAGAAGATGAAGATGAAGAGAGCCATTTTGAAGATTGGATCTTTCCGACCGTCGAAGGGGGTTTGAGCAATTGGGAAGCAAAGGATTTTGTTTCCATCACCTTTATCAACCAGTAATTTTATCTTTGAACAATTTCCCATTTTTATGGTCTGTAATAACTAAAACGATTCGCACACTATTTTCACCTCATGCCTTGCCCGGGGCATGTAGGTCCATTTGTAAGGGTTTGATTTTCTTCATAATCATATGCCATGTTTTAATGAATCATTGGAAGTTTTTCATCTATAAACTGTTGTGTTCATTTTCTTTCCTTTTGCATTTTTGTTTATTTAAGGATGGTTATCCCTTACACATACCCACACTCACAAATGCAGGTGCCCATCCGTTCCGGATTCCCTGGGTGACTATTCTGCTTTAGCCTTCGATAACTCTGAAGATTTGATCAATCATGCTGAGTACGAAGTTGACGAAGATTGTGAAGTGCCGGGAGAGTTAGCCAGGCTTCTACAACAAGAAGAGAGGGCCATTCTGCCTCATGAAGAGCTGTTAGAAACCATCAACTTGAGGACAGAGGAAGACAGGAAGGAAGTAAAAGTGGGTGCCAACCTGGAACCAAGTGTCAAGGAGCGCTTAGTGCAGTTGTTAAACGAATATGTTGAAATCTTCACCTGGTCTTATGAAGACATGCCAGGGTTAGACACAGATATCGTGGTTCACCGTCTCCCTACAAGAGAAGACTGTCCACTGATCAAGCAAAAGGTTCGTCGAATGAGGCCTGACATGTCTGAAAAGATTAAGGTTGAAGTAATGAAGCAACTCAACGCTGGCTTTCTGGCTGTTACCTCCTATCCACAATGGGTTGCTAACATCGTGCCCGTGCCTAAGAAAGACGGCAAAGTCAGAATGTGTGTGGACTATCGGGATTTGAACAGGGCTAGCCCTAAAGACGATTTTCCGCTGCCACATATCGACATCTTGGTTGTCAACACAGCTCAGCACAAGGTATTTTCCTTCATGGATGGTTTCTCGGGATATAACCAGATCAAAATGGCCCCCGAGGACATGGAGAAAACTACTTTTGTCACACAATGGGGTACCTTCTTCTACAAAGTGATACCGTTCGGACTAAAGAACGCATGGGCAACCTATCAACGCGCCATGGTGGCTTTGTTTCATGATATGATACATCATGAGATTGAAGTTTACGTAGACGGCATGATAGCTCAATCACAGACAGAAGAAGAACACCTTGAACATTTGCAAAAGCTGTTTGCCAGGTTGAAGGAGTATAAGCTCAGATTGAACCCAAGCAAGTGTACTTTTGGGGTTAGGTCTGGTAAACTCATGGGATTTATTGTCAGCAACAAAGGCATTGAGGTTGACCCAACTAAAGTAAACGCTATACGAGAAATGCCAACCCCCCGTACTGAAAAGGAGGTTAGAGGATTCTTGGGACGCTTGAACTATATCGCCAGATTCATCTCTCACATGACTTCTACCTGTGAGCCAATTTTCAAACTGTTGAAGAAGGATCAGGTAGTTGAATGGAACAATGATTGTCAAGTTGCTTTTGATAAGATCAAGGAGTATTTGCTAGAACCTCCTATTCTGATGCCACCCGTCAAAGGAAGGCCGTTAATCATGTATCTGACTGTTTTGGATAACTCAATGGGGTGTGTGTTGGGCTAACATGACGAGTCTGGTCGAAAAGAGCATGCCATTTATTACCTTAGAAAAAAGTTTACCGACTGTGAGACTCGCTACTCACTGCTCGAGAAAACTTGTTGCGTTTTGGTATGGGCTGCTCGCCGGCTAAGGCAGTATATGTTGACTCATACCACTTTGTTGATTTCCAAGATGGATCCAATCAAGTATATCTTCGAGAAGCCTGCTTTATCTGGAAGAATTGCTAGATGGCAAATGATCCTGACTGAGTATGATATCCAGTATACTACCCAAAAAGCTATAAAAGGGAGTGTACTAGCTGACCATCTAGCTCATCAAGCCGTCGAAGATTACCAATCTATGAGATTCGACTTCCCTGACGAGGACATCATGACATTGGACAACATCGAAGGTAACAGACCGTATGACGGACCTGAACAAGGATCCCGATGGACCCTGTACTTTGATGGTGCTTCAAATGCACTTGGCAACAGTATCGGTGTGGTACTCATCTCTCCGGAAGGTTTCCATACACCCTTCACTGCCCGACTTTGTTTCAGCTGTACCAACAACATGGTCGAATATGAAGCTTGCATCTTTGGTCTCAAGGCTGCTATAGACTTGGGGATCAAATCTTTGGTCGTATTTGGGGACTCGGCTTTGGTTATCAGTCAAGTCAAAGGAGAGTGGGACACTAAACATCCTAATCTTATCCCATACAAAGAACATGTCCTGACGTTGTTGCCTCATTTCGAGCAGATTATTTTTGAGCATTTCCCGCGAGAAGAGAATCAGCTAGCAGATGCTCTAGCTACAATGTCTTCCATGTTTAAGCTCAACTGGGATAACGAGGCTCCCTAAATTACCATAGAGCGAATGGACGAACCTGCACACTGTCATGAGATTAATACCAAAGAAGTAGTGGAACAACCCTGGTTTCATGAAATCAAAAGGTATCTCCAGACTCGAGAATACCCTGAAGGAGCTTCCGTCAATGACAAAAAGTTCTTAAGGAGATTTGCTGCCAAGTTCTTCCTGAGCAATGGTATCCTTTATAAGCGCAACCGTGATTGTATTTTACTTTGTTGTGTGGACAAAGATGAAGCAGAGTTGATCATGACTGAGATACACAGTGGCACATTTGGCACCCATTTGAGCGGACATACGATGGCTAAAAAGATTCTAAGGGCAGGCTACTACTGGTCTACCATGGAGGCCGATTGTCATCAATATTCCCGTACCTACCACAAATGCCAAGTCTACGCCGACAAGGTACATATTCCTCCTATTCCTCTCAACGTTCTGGCAGCTCCTTGGCCATTCGCAATGTGGGGCATTGACATGATTGGAGAGATCAAGCATACGGCATCCAATGGACATCGCTTCATCTTGGTCGCTATTGATTATTTTACTAAGTGGGTCGAAGCAGCTTCCTTTTGCTCTGTTACAAGAATGTGGTTGCCCGCTTCATCAAGCAGAACCTCATATGCCGGTATGGTATCCCCGACAGGATCATCACGGATAACGGTACAAATTTAAATAACACCATGATCACCGCTCTATGCGAACAATTCAAGATTTATCATCACAATTCATCTCCCTATCGGCCGAAGATGAACGATGCTGTTGAAGCCGCAAACAAAAATATCAAGAAGATCATTCAAAAGATGACAGTCACCTACAAGGACTGGCATGAGATGTTACCGTTTGCTCTGCATAGATATCTTACCACGACACGTACTTCAACAGGGGCAACCCCATTTTCTTTAGTCTATGGCATGGAAGTTGTTCTACCCATGGAAGTTCAGATTCCTTCTTTGAGGATTATGAAGGATGCCGGTTTGAGTGTAGACGATTGGATTCAGACCCGGCTTAATCAACTTAATTTGATCAACGAGAAACGACTTACTGCTGTTTGTCATGGTCAGACATATCAAAAACGGATGATCAAGGCTTTCAACAAGAAAGTTAGACGTCAGGTATATCAAGTCGGAGATCTTGTAATCAAGCGGATCATCTTGCCGCAAAGTGATCCCAGGGGCAAATGGACTCCTACTTACGAAGGACCATTTGTGATCAAGAACATCTTTTCTGGTGGGGCAATGATTCTGACCACCATGGACAGCGATGACCTGCCGCACCCTGCGAACGCAGACATAGTCAAAAGATACTACGCATAAAACGACCCGGCAAGTTGAAAACCCGAAAGGGCGACTTGGGCAAAATTGGGCATCCCGGTGAATCGAAAACCCGAGAGGGCGGTTCAGGCAAAAATTAGGGATAAAACAAAAAAAATCTGTACACCCGGCAAGTTGAAAACCCGAAAGGGAGACTTGGGCAAAAAAGGGTTTCCCGGTGGATCGAAAACCCGAAAGGGCGGTCCAGGCAAAAGTTAGGGAATTAAAGCGTATGACTATGTCTCGTCAGATCACTTTAAGAACCATCTCTTCACCAACAAGCTCCAAGCTTCTGATCAATCCAATCATCTACGGACGAAGCAACAAACGGAAAGATACTCAGAGTTGTGAAGGCTATAGCAGAATGGGAACCCCATGGAATTGTTACACATAGCCATCTTTCTTTTGTATAAATTTTTCTCAATTTTTACGACAACATTCCCTTACTAGGATGTCTGTCTCCTTTGTACAAAGACACTTACAAAATTAATACGAATATACTTCAAAGCGCAGAAATTTTCTTGCCTTTCTTTTTCTGTTTTACACTTATGTTTTACTTTGAAAAACGTCCAATGTTTTGTTGAATAAGCATACGCATTTGAATATAATCACTGCTTACAAATAAAACGAAATTGGGAAAGGATAATTACTGCTAGGTTGAAGGTGTAGGAAGATATCTTTATGCCATTCAAGAAGAGATCCCCCTGCATTACTTTGTTCAGATCCTCAACAAAGCTAAAACCTCGGAGTACATGTCCCCAGCGGAGTTAAGCTTCAAGATCCCCCAGCGAAGACAGTACATTTCAAACTGGATTCCCCAGCCAAGTTAAGCTTCAAAGTTCCCATCCGAGTTCAAACTCCCAATTCCCAGAGGAGCCAGAATAATCTAAACCTCCTTCCCCAGCAAAGTCAAATTTCCAACCGATCAAATTCACTCAATTTTCCCAACAGCTAGAATGATTCCCCAGTAGATTGGCATACAATCCAAAGCTCCTGGTTTCCCCGGCCGAGTAAGCATTCTCACCACAGGGTCATTTCTCAGCAGATTGAAGATTCTCGGTCTCATTTCTCCAGTAGAAGCCTCCCAGGTTTTAATTCCCCAGTAGAGGTCGTCAGAGTTTTCCTTATTCCCCAGGGAAGTCATGAAGAATTCTCATTCTCTGCAGAAGTTGGTAAAGCTCTTGTTAAAATCCCCACAAGTCACCAAAGATTTTCAATCCCAAACAGTCCGCAAGGATTTCTCATCTTCAACAATCAAAGGGTTTTTGAATCTTCAACATCGGTCAGGAATTTACTTCCTCCAGCAGCAGTCAAAGATTTCATTATCTCCAATTATCAAGGATTTATTTTCCTCAGCAAGACAGCTACTCGGCTTATATGCACATCCATTACATTCATATATCATAAACATTGATGAAACACAATTCATTGCATCATACATACCATGCAGCATAACTTGGTGTTTTAGCTAACATTTTATCCTTTTCAGGATAAGATTAAAAGGCTTTTGTTAACAATTGTTCAGATACAGTACAGATACACCCCAGACACGGCGGTCATTCTATTACTCATTCAGAACTTCAAGTCAAAATACAGTACAGATACACCCCAGACACGGCGGTCATTCTACTACTTATTCAGACTTCAGCAATCCGATATAGGCTAGATACGCCCCAGACACGACGGCCATTCTATCCCTCATTTAGATTCAACTATCAACCTCAAAGTTCAGATACGCTCCAGACACAGATGCCATTATGTCCCTTCCACCAACAACTTGATTCTCTCTATTGCAATCGCCACGGAAGTCATTCTGTCACTTATTCAGATCCCGGTTACAGTACGGATACACCCCAGACACGGTGGTCATTCTACTACTCATACAGATCTCAACTTCAGATACAGTCCAGATACGCTCCAGACACGGTTGCTATTCTGTCACTCATTCATAGTTTATCCCTAGCACACAGTTGCTCCATACGCAGATGTTTCTCTGTTACCTAGATACAATACAGATACACTCCAGATACGACATTCATTCTGATATTCATTAAAAATTCAAATACAGTTACAGCTCAGATACGCGCCAGACACGGACGCCATTCTTTTGCTCATACAAAATCAGTCTCAGATAAACTCCAAACACGGAATTCATTCTTCTACTCATACATATCTCAACTCCGGTTATAGTCTCAAATATACTCCAGACACGAAAGTCATTCTTCTACTCATACAGACCTTAACTTCTGAAAACAGTTTACGGATTCTCCAAACACGGATGTTAATTTATCGCTTGTTCAGATTCAACTTTTGGAAAACAGTTTACGGATGCTTCCCAACATGGATGTCAATCTATTGCTTATTCAGACCCCCAGCTCATAGATGTTCCAAACATGGATACCTTTCTGATACTCACCCACTCACCTACGACATACAGTTCAACAAACATTCTTGGATGGCATCTTTAAGCCCATCACCGACAAGACTCTGTCGCATTCTTAGATGGCATCTTTAAGCCCGTCTCAGACAAGATTCTGTCACATCTCCAAATGGAATCTTTAAGCCCATTCCCTCAACTATGCTTTGACGAGTGCAAATTTTTGGGCACTCTAGTGTCCAATCATCTTTTACCTTCGAGTCACGAAAGGCAAACTTGCCAATATAACGCTTCAGGTTCAAGAAGATTGAACAGGGGCAACTGTTGTACCCCAAAATTTTCCCTCCCCTTTTCACAAGAAATCACAACTTCAGAGTTTTCCACCTTTTGTTGAGATTGGCTCAAGAATTGATCAAACAGACTTTTCTTTATCAGTCAATCCAAAATTAGGGTTTCCACTGATTTTTGTTGAGATTGGCTCAAGAATTGATCAAGCAGACTTTTCTTTGACGACAAGTCTGGAATTAGAGGTTTTCACTCGTATTTCTCAGAAGAAATTGAATCCACAGTATTTCAATTGACTGTTACATTATTTTTACGCTTGTTCAAGATTGCTGTTTGTTTCTCAAAACCTAAACATCTGGGATAGGAGCTGAGGCTTTTGATTGAAACTTTGAAGCATTGGTTTGATCAGTGAAGTGAAAGGTGTATGGATGTTTGTTTGTTTAACTGTACAAAGCATATGATTAATTGGAATGCCGGGCGTATTATGGTTAATGCAAGGTTGCGAGACTGCAAAGTTTGTTGATTATTTATTTTATCTGAGTTAAAATTATTGGGATGCATTCCCAGTTGTTTTAATTTAAGAGATTTAAATAATTAAATAGGCAGTTCAAAAGAAAGAATGAAATATTTGACAGTAAAGAATTCTTAGTTGACAAAAAAACTTTTTATTTATTTCAAATATTGTTACAAATGTTATTCGAATATTGTAAATTTATTTACAGTGTTTACAATAATATTTATTACAATAAATGAAAAGAAAATAAATCTAAAGCCTAAGTTTATTGAAATCTTCTATCTTCTATTGTTTCTTCCATTGATAATTACCTGCAAAGGACAGAAGAAAAAAGAAATCAGTGCAGATAAATTGAAAAGCAGTTTTAAGCAGATAGATAAAAAAGGATCATCATTAAAGCTTGTTGGCCGGAATCAGATTGTTTTTGGTTTCATCATGTCTTTCTTGTCCTCTTTGCAAATCACAAGAAGATTTCTCTTCTTGGTTCACAAAGAGGAAAGTAAAATAATTAGTATACAATCAATTAAATGTAAAGATAGAAGGCACAAGGCTGCACACAATGTCAAACTGAAGTGCCAAACTGAGTTTCAAAATGCAAACTAACTGTCAAAACAGAAAAGCAAACTAAGTTGCAAAACTGTCAAACAAGCACACAAGCTGTCAAAAAAAACTGTCAATGCAGAAAATATGGAAAATGCAGAAATAAACCAAGATACAAGCAAGCAGGCTTGTCAAAACTTTTCATCATATTCTGGCCAAAACAAGCTTTTCAGATTAAAAAAAACATATTAAGAAATTTAAAATGCTTTTTATGGAGAGAGAAAGAGAGAATGAGAAGAAGGTTTTGCAGTTTGGCAGGCTGTACAAAAGCAGTGAAAAAGAAAATAAATATAACAACATAGCAGTCCAGGGGAGCCCACAGAAGCTCAACCAGAAAACCTGCTATCAAAGCAGAAAAATGCAGAGAGATATGATGGAACCTGTAAAACAAGGGTGTTAGTTCAAGAGGCAAAGCAAAAGAACTGCAAGTTAAAAAGCCTGCCTTCAGAACTGTAAGTTACAAGCCTGCCTTCAAACACAAAAGGGCAAGCCTGTTTCAAAGCATATATGCTGCAAACCAGCACAAAACAGAGAAAGCAAAAAAAAAACTGCAACTCAAAGCAAAACCAGAAGCAAAACTACCTCAGAACCATACAAACTTCCACAACAAAAACACAACCTGCAAGTTATCAAACTGCTTGTAAACACAAGCATAACAAGACAACCTGCTTTCAAAACCTTCAAACTGTTAAACCTGTTCAAACACAAGCCTTCAAACCTGTTAGACTGCATAACCTGCCTAAAACCATTCAAACAAGCCTAAAAAAATAGCAAAACCTGCAGAAGCAAGACAACCTGCCTTACCAAAACACCAAATCACTAAAACTTGTCCAACTACACAACAAACCTGTAAAAAACTGCAGTTCAATCCAAACTCAACAAAGACAAACAAACACCAAATGCTCATCAGCCTGCCTTCACAAAAGCTCAACAAAGACAAACAAAGAACAAATAAATCCATTATTGTCAAGCATTCAGGGGCAATGGTTTTCAGTTTCACCATCATCAAACATCCATGAAAATCTACAACAATAGCAAACCTCAGAAAACCATTTCATCATCCAATATCCAACACCCAAAGAAAGGAAGAGTGTTAAAAAAATAACCTTTTTCAGAATATATCAATCATCATCAAAAGCCATTACTCAGAGAAGAAGAAGAGAGAAGTCAGAAGTGAAGAAAAAATAAGTTTCAGAATACGTATATTCAACATCAAATCAGAACAACATTTCAAAAGTACTCATCATCAACTCAAGCCAACAAGAACAAAGTCAGCATTCAGATAAGAAGAAGAGAAGATTAAGAAGCAAAACGATATAGGGTTTTCATAATACAAAGTCATCATCAAACAAAGATACAGAAATACCAAAAGTGAGCTAGCATCATCATCACGCTCCCTCCTCCGGCCACCTGAGAGCGCCGCCGTTCCAACTCTCCATCGCCTCTCCAGAAACAAAACCCCAAGGTATCAGTTTCCCTCTTTCTTTTCCTACATCACCATATCATGAATATCAAAGGTTAAAGCTTAGTAAAACGATAACATGCAAGCATACAACCTAAACCCTAAAAACGCGCTTAGAACGATTTTGTTACCTTTCAAAAACCGCCGTGGGCCACTGTGAGAAGGTGAAAGATGGGTGGAGGCAACGCTCTAGCAGCTGGGTATGAGAGAGGAATCATTTCTCCGTTTGAGAACGAGGAAGAGAGAGAGAAGAAGAAAGAAGAGCGCCGCTGTACAAACCAAACCCTAGGTCTGAAAACGTGAATCTCAAACCCTACAAAACTTGTGCATTTCAATTGGGTTTCTGCCCCATAAACCAAACTGAAGCCCAAACACGTTTGGCTCCTACACCCCCCTTTACATCCAATTTTTTTTTGTTTTTTTACTTACTTGGGCCATACTAATCATTAGGCCCGTCATCATCATTTTTATTGAACTAATCCTTTTTTTATCAATTATTTTCTTTTTTACAATATACTTCCTTTTTCTCTTATTGCTAAAAAATATATATTTTGTATAAATTTTCTTAATATTTTTTTCTTCTAATGATTATTACATTTAATAAACACACATAAATAATAGAATTTTTTAACTTAAATAATTATTTCTTTTTCTTTAAAACCCTTTGTTTATATATAACTAACAAAAACACAAAAACAATAAATACTTAAGTCCTTAATTAGGTTAATTTTTATTTGAACATTTGTAAATAAATACACGCACCGCATACTTCCTTGATTTCCATTATCTTACACTTTGTCATATTTTTTATATTTGAATTGCATCGATTCAATTTGGTTGTAACCCATAATATTTGGGACATTATTCTGATGAGACTCATCCCCATTTGTAAATAATTTGTACCCCCATCCCCGGATACTCTTTTGTAATAGCTTAGAATTTAATTCTCGCACTTTATGCTTTTTAAATATGCCATGATTAGAGATTAGGGTTTGTATGTGAAAATCCAAAATCGATCGCTAGATGACCTAACACAAAGACAAATGCATGAAAATCAATACACCATTCACACTTGCACCTCTAGGGTAACCTCGCTTGTTGCCTCGGAAAATGCAATCATGTCCCTCGAGTACGAGACACTCTAGCAAACACCCCTTCGATAAACAAAGATTGTAGTCCCTCGATGACCCTCGATGTTGCCTTCGATAAAACGATCTCGCCCCTTACAAAATTGCTAGAGCGTCTCACAAGTTGCCTTCAATGATTGTATATGATGACCCACGCCTGTCCCGTTAAACATCCTAACGCAAGGTTGTTCACCAAATACAATGGTGAAACAACACTGTTAAAAGGGTTAAAACATAAGAAAGATCTTTGAGTAAAATAGGGTAGACAACTCTTAGTTACTTGATCAAAAATCTTGCAAAACATCCTTGCCATTTTTCAAACACACTTCACAACACAACTTCAAAACAATTTCAAAACAACTTTCAAAACATTGAATTATCTTTTCAAAAAGACACACACCTTTGTATATATATTCAAACAAGAATCATTACAAAGGTTGCCTAGACAAAGCATCTTTTTCAAAACATTTTCAAAACCACACACACAAATCACCATTTCAAACAAATGAAAAGCAAAGGCAAGTGATCTAAAACAAGTAACTAAGAGCCAATGGATAACCATGGATGAAAAGGGTGCTAGCATCTTCCCTTTTCATAATCTACCCCCCGAACCCAAGAAAACATCTCAAAGGTCTTTCCTGTGCTTTTTGGCCTTTCCTTAGGATAAAATAAAAAGTCGGTGGCGACTCTTGCTAAACCAAACAAGTGCAAAAACAAACGCAAAACCTCAAGTCAGTTCTCCCACCGTATCACAGACCCAAGTTAGTTTAATTGACCGTGTTATTCTGTTCATATATAAGCGGATTCGAATAGAAGGTTTTGTTGTTCTTGAGTATTATCACCTTTATACGAAATTCTTGGAGTTTGTTGTTCGAAATAGTCATAAATTTGTCCTTATTATAGTGCATCCTCCTCCTACTTAGTAGAAAACATGTGAATTGAATTATAATGGTGTTTATATTTTGGTATATAATGGTATATAATGGTATTATAATGGTATATAATACTTTTTTTGTATGTAAAGGCTTCTTTGTTGAAATAAAGGTCGTTGAAATGTAAGGCTTGAAGTACAGGTTTATTGGATTATTCCCAAAAATATGCCTTCTAAAAAAGAAAGAATACACAGCGTTTTTACATAAAAAATGCTTAAATTTACGTGAAGTAACGAAAGCGCTTTTTAGGAAAAAGCGCTTCTAAACGCCTACTTTAGAAAGCGCTTTTCCTAGAAAAGCGCTGCATAAAGATGGCTTAAAAAATACATTAGACATTGCTTTTGAAAGCGTTGTCTAAAGGGGATCAATAGAAAGAGTTTTTTCAGGTAAAAGCGTTGTTAGAAGCCTACCTTAGAAAGCGCTTTTCCAAGGAAAAGCGCTGCTAAAGAATACATATGGCAGCGCTTTTGCGTAAAAAAAAGTGTTGTCTATACCTACGGCAGCGCCACCATAGGCAGCACTTTTAAGCGCTGCTAAAGGGGAAAAAGTGCTTTCTTAGGTCTTTTTTGGCGTTGTGGTAGATGATTATGCATGAATACAGTGAAGCATCATCAGCGAAGACTTCAAATTTACATAATTAGAGATTTAGGTTTTAATGAATTATTGGCTGAAACTTCATGTCCTGTCTATATACATACTCATGTTCTTCAAGTAAACTATGTAATACAAGTTATATTTTCGATCTAGTCATTCTAAGTTTTTTAGCGGATGTTTATTCGCTCTTATAAGATACAATATGATATTTTAATTAATTGGTAAAAGTTATGGTTTGTCCAGTATCAAAAAAGAATTTTGTTATATGGTTAAGTAACCTATTGAAACAATCAAAGAACTACTACACGAAGTCTAATTCAAAATCCATGTTAAAGCATAAATGAGGATCATATCTAGCGTTAAATTTACCTAGGATATGCATTGCATACCAATATAACTATCATTTGTAACAAGAACTCAATGCATATGAATTATCCGCTTAACACTCATGCGTATTCACTTGTCAAATTTGTTTAGATTCTTGAGTTATTTTCACGTTTGGGGATTTAAATATTTATGTTTGTGCTTATCAAAAAGTGTAGGAGTATGTGTGTAATACGGTGGGAGAACCGACTTGAGGTTTTGCGTTTGTGTTCGCAAATGTTTCGGTTTAGCAAGATTCGCCATCGACTTTTTATTTTATCCAAAGGAAAGGCCAAAAAGCACAGGAAAGACCTTTGAGATGTTTTCTTGGGTTCGGGGAGTAGATTATAGAAAGGGAAGGTATTAGCACCCTTTCTATCCATGGTTATCCATGGGCTCTTAGTTACTAGCTTAGATCACTTGCTTTGCATTTCTATTGTTTGAAATGGTGCTTTTCAATTGTTTGAAATGGTGCTTTGTGTGTGATTTTGGAAAATGTTTTGAAAAGAGGCCATCATTGTGGCAACCTTTGTAATGATTCTTGTTTGAATGTATACAAAAGTGTTTTTGTCTTTTGAAAGGTTTTCAATGTTTGAAAGTAGGGTTTTGAAATTGTGTTGTGGAGTGTGTTTTGAAAAGTAGCAAGGATGTTTTTTTGCAAGCTTGATCAAGTAACTAAGAGCTATCTACCCTATTTTACTCAAAGATCTTTCTTATGTTTTTAACCCTTTTAACAGTGTTGTTTTACCATTGTATTTGGTGAACAACCTTGTGTTAGGATGTTAACGGGACAGGCGCAGGTCATCGTATAGACCATGATAGCAATAGTGTCAAGTATCTTTGGCAATTTTCTTGAGGGACTTGATCATTTTGTTTAGGCAACTCAGATAGCGTCATCGAGGGACTATGATCTTTTGTTTTGTTTTTGTTTTGCCAAAGTACTTGACATGCAACCATGGCCCATTTTTGAAGGCAACAAATGGATTGTAACCCTAGGGGTGCAAGTGTGCATTGTGTTTGTTTTTCATGCATGTTATCTTGGATTAGGTAAAACTAATTGTTGATTTTATTTACATACAAACCCTAGGTCTAAGCATGGCATAATTGAAAGCTTTTTAAATGTGCGAGAATTTAAAAGCTACACTATTGCAACATGATATAGGGAGGGGGGTACAAATTTGAATTGGGGATATTTTGACAAGAAAAGAAATTCTAAGTTATTACAACCATATCGAATGTACAAGATACAATATTTAACTGTACAATAATTGAAATAAATACAATAAATAAATGTAAATAAAATGTATTATGCCAAAAATGTTTCTAGTATGTAAAAAGTATTTTTTTTTAATGAGAAGTGTATAAGAAATGTCAATTTTAAATATTTTCTATTTAGGGATAAAAAACCCTAATTCCTAATAAATAATATTATTTATTAATTATGTGCAATAATATAATAATTTATACAAAAAATAAAAGTATATTATAAAAATGATTATTTTTGGTCCAAAATAATAATAAAAAGAAAAATGTAATATTTTTTGTATTTTTTGTTCTAATTATTTAGTAAAATATATATATATATATATATATATATATATATATATATATATATATATATATATATATATATATATATATATATATATATATATATATATATATATATATATATATATATATATATATATATATATATATATATATATATATATATATATATATATATATATATATATATATATATATATATATATATATATATATATATATATATATATATATATATATATATATATATATATATATATATATATATATATATATTTTAAATATATTAAATATAATAAATATGTATAAAACAAGATAAAATATTTACAAAAATAAAATATATTCAAGAAAATATTTTGGTGTAAATAAAATTAAGAAATAAAAATAAAAGTATTATTTGCATTATTTTTCAATTTAAACAAAATAATATAAAAGCATATAAAATGTTTTAATGCTAGTAATAATAAAAATAAATACCAAATAAATGTAAAAAATTATAAAAATATTTTTGGATCATTTTTTATATTTGAAAATAAAATATTAAAGTCAGAAAAGAAAATAAAAATGCAAAAATATCAAAATATAAGAAAATTGGCCATGGGGTGTGAAACTGAAAGTGGGGGTGCCAAAAGTAGGAAGTAGCCAGGCCCAGCCCAGCTACTTCATCTTCTTCCTCTGTCCAACAGAATTTGAAAAAACGCGCGCTAGCTACCCCAACCTGTATCTCCTGATTCTTTGATCTTTTGACTCAAAACATGAAACTTGTAGAGCATCAAATAACGAATCTAACCATATAAAAAACTTGGATTAACTCTCAAAGACCATAGAGAATTTCTATGGCCCTATTTTCTAACCTAGTTTTTTCAGAAAGTTCATGAGTGAAATTCTTTCAGCACGATTAATGTAAATGAAAACTAAGCATATGTATGGCTTCAGGGCTATGAGTACAACATTTTTCATTCACAAACCTAAGCCTAACCATTCCTAAATATGGAGATAAAAGTCCATGAAATACCTGTTTCAGTTGACTTCGAGCTGGACAATGCAGCAACCTTCAATGGTGTTTGAGCTTCTGTTGAGCTTGCCTGAGGTCCAAGGAAGCTTCTCCAATGCTTGGCTTGCTTTGAAACGACTTGAATCGTGCTATAGAACTCAACCTGCAGAGCTTTAAAATGAAAATGGAAAAGTGTGTTAGAGGTGTTACAACTTGCAATGGGGGTCTGGGATAGTTCAGGCGAGTTGATTGGAAGGTGTTGGAACTATCTTGGGACAAAACGCACGATGGAATTATGTTGTGGCTTGCAAAATGCAGAACCTGCCCTGTTTTGCAGAAAAACAGTGATTCTGAGTATGGGGAGGTATGAGTGATGAAAGGGTCGTGTTTTAGGCTTGTTGGGGGGTATGGAACTTGTTCACAAAGTTCTTGTAAGCTTGTGTTAACAGATATGATAGATCTTTTATGTTTTGCCACCTTTCTTCTACTTGAAGCAAAAGAATGGAAATGATGTTATAGCCCTGTACCAGCCCTCCTATCATGCTGCAACTTTTGTTCTTGGTTACTGGAATTAGTGGACTTGATTTTGCCTCAAAGATCTGGCCCCATGCCTCAAGGATTTGGTTTTGACATAAAGTGAAGTTTAGGCAAAAATGGCAATGTTGCTTTTTCCTTTTTAGTCTTAAACTAAAGTATAATGCCCTAATGACCAAGACAAAACCTTAATACAATGGATATGCATTAAATTAAGGATTAAAAATTGGTTTTGAGGCCTGTAATGTTGAACTAAGCTAGCTAGATCAGAATTGCAAGTTGTTATGAACATGTATTGGCCATGGACAAAAGTGAGTTTTTGCCAAATTCAAGAATTCGATTCTCTCTAACCACAAAGGTGTTTGAGGATTTCTTGGACAATTTGGAAAGATTGGAACATGTAATACGATCCATATTTGTAATGCAACTTGAAAATCCAAGTGGAATTATGTGAAAAATGGCCAAGAAGATGGGTCAAAATCCTGCCTAGATTAGGGCAAATTTTCTCTAAGTTAAAAGTTTTAGGTACCCTTGTTCCAAAAATTATAACTTGAGATACAAGCTTCTTTTGAGAAAACTGTGTGCATAAAAGTTGTAGACTTTGTGATGGACTACAACTTTCATGTTGCAAGTTTTGTTTGAATCCATTTTCATCTTGGTGAAAAAATGGGACAAAGTTAGGAAAAAATAAGAAAATTTTATAACTTAGAAAAATTCTAAGTTATGAAATTTTTCCATTTTAAACCCTAATTTGCATTTTTGGGTTTCTTGATGAACAAGTTTCATAATTTGACAGGTCTTGATGAAAAATGACCCTTGGCACTTGAATTTGACCAAAAAGTCAAAGTTTGACTTTTCAGTATACAGTCAAATTTTGATCAGTTGACTGAAAAAAATCATCTGCCAATCCTATGCATTTGAGATCTTTTGAACTTGTTGAATGGGTCAAGATAATGTCATTGAGTCCTTGAGTCCATATGTGAGCTTGGTTTGCCATTGGTTAGGTCAAACAGTCAAAAATTGCCTTTGTATAGTCAAAACCCTAAAAATGACCATTTTGCCCTTTTGGTGATCTGATCAAATTTCTTGTGGAATGGTGATCCAAACTTGATCAAATGGTTCATATGAGTTCATAATGTTGATGTGGGTCAAATTTCATGAGGTTTGACTGTCAATTGGTCACAGTTGACTTTTTCCCCAATACAGCTGATTTCTAGGTCAACTGTCCAATTGACTGGGCAAAGATTTGAATCAAGGCTTGAAACTTGGTATGGGAAAACTTGTGAACCCAACATGAAGCATGAAAGTCAATTTGGGTATTGTAGGTCAAAATATCCTTGTGCAAACTCAAACCCTAATTTGGGTTAACAGTGCAAGGAGGGGTCTTGAGCAAAGCAAACCCTAGCTTGATCCTGAATTCCAAGAGTCTTGTGATGAGAAAGTGTTGATGAAATGAGAGGGAAAATTTTGGGGTACAACAGTTGCCCCTGTTCAATCTTCTTGAACCTGAAGAGTTAGATTAGCAAGTTTGCCTTTCGCGACTCGAAGGTAAAAGAGGATTGGACACTAGAGTGCCCGTAAATTTGCACTCGTCAAAACATAGGTGCGAGAATGGGCTTAAAGATTCCATTTGGGAGATTGTAGAATCTTGCTGGAGATGGGCTTAAAGATGCCATCCAAGAATCTTTGTTGAATTGCAATGCTGTAGGCCAAAAGAATGAGTATCAAAATGGTATACGTGTTTGGAGTGCACTTGAACTGTATCTGGAGACTGAGTTTGTATGAGCAAAAGAATGGCGTCCGCGTCTGGGGCGTATCTGAGTTGTAACTGTGTTTGAATGTTGAATGAATATCAGAATGACTGCCGTGTCTGGAGTGTATCTGTATTGTATCCGGGTAACAGAGAAATGTTTGTGTATGGAGCAACTGTGTGCTGGGGATAAACTCTGAATGAGTGACAGAATGGCAACCGCGTCTGGAGCGTATCTGGACTGTATCTGAAGTTGAGATCTGTATGAGTAGTAGAATGACTTCCATGTCTGGAGTGTATCTGTACTGTAACTGGGATCTGAATAAATGACAGAATGACTTCAGTGGCGACTGCACTGAGGGAATCAAATCGCTGGTGTAAGGGTCAGAATGGCATCCGTGTCTGGAGCATATCTGAACTTGAGGTTGATAATTGAATCTGAATGAGAGATAGAATGGCCGCCGTGTCTGGTGCGTATCTAGTTTGTATCGGATTACTGAAGTCTAAATGAGTAGTAGAATGACCGCCGTGTCTGGGGTGTATCAATACTGTATCTGAATAATTGTTAACGATAGCCTTTTAATCTTATCCTGAAAAGGATAAAATGTTAGCTAAAACACAAAGTTATGCTGCATGATATGTATGATGCAATGAACTGTATTTCATCAATGTTTATGATATATGAATGTAATGGTTATGCATGTAAGCTGAGTAGCCGTCTTGTTGAGGAAGATAAAATTTGGATAGCTGGAAATAATGAATTTTTGACTGCTGCCGGGGAAACTAAATCCTTGACCGATGCTGAGGATTTGAAGATGAGAAACCCTTGCTGACTGTTTGGGGAATAAGGGAAACTCTGAAAAATCTCTACTGGGGAGTTATAACCTGGGAGACTTCTACTGGAGAAATGAGACTGAGAATCTTCAATCTGCTGAGAAATAAATCTGTGGGGAAATGCTCACTATTCTGGCTCCACCGGGGATAGGATTTTCAGGGTTTTGGGGCTCCACTGGGGATCTTGAAACTTGACTCTGATGGGAATTTTGAAATTCAGCTTAGCTGGGGAATCAAACTTTAGAAAGCAATGGCTATGTTGAGGATCTTGAAGCTTAACCCCGCTGGGGAAATATATTCCAAATTTTAGCTTTGTTGAGGATCTGAATGATGTAATGTAGGGGATTTCTGCTGAAATGGCATGAAGATATCTTCCTACACCTTCAACCTATCAGTAATTATCTTTTTTCAATTTCGTTTTATTTGTAAGCAGTGATTATGTTCAAATGCATATGCCTATTTAACAAAACATTGGATGTTTTCAAATAAAACATAAGTGTAAAAAGAAAAGAAAGGCAAGCAAATTTATGCACTTCGAAGTATATTTGTATTTAACTTTTGTGAGTATCTTTATACAAAGGAGACAAACATTCTAGTAAGAGAATGTTGTCGCAAAAATTGGAAAAATTTTATACAAAAGAAAGATGGCTATGTGTAACAATTCCATGGGATTCCCATTCTGCTATAGCCTTCACAACTCTGAACATCTTGTCCATTTGTTGCTTCATCCACCGATGACTAGGTTGATCAGAAGCTCGGAGCTTGTTGATGAAGAGATGGTTCTTTAAAGTGATCCGGCGAGACACAGTCATACGCTTTAATTCCTTAACTTTTGCCTGAATCGCCCTTTCGAGTTTTCAATCCACCGGGAAACCCTTTTTTGCCCAAGTCGACCTTTCGGGTTTTCAACTTGCCGGGTGTACAAATTTTTTTGTTTTATCCCTAATTTTTTCCTGAACCGCCCTTTCGGGTTTTCGGTTCACCAGGATGCCCATTTTTGCCCAAGTCGCCCTTTCGGGTTTTCAACTTGTCGGGTCGTTTTATGTGTAGTATCTTTTGACTATGTCTGCGTTCGCAGGGTGCGGCAAGTCGTCACCGTCCATGGTGGTCAGAATCATTGCCCCACCAAAAAAGATGCTCTTGATCACAAATGGTCCTTCGTAAGTAGGAGTCCATTTTCCCCTGGGATCACTTTGCAGTAAGATGATCCGCTTGATTACAAGATCTCCGACTTGATATACCTAACGCCTGACTTTCTTATTGAAAGCCTTGATCATCCGTTTTTGATATGTCTGACCATGGCAAACAACAGTAAGTCGCTTCTCGTCGATCAAATTAAGTTGATCAAGCCGGGTCTGAACCCAATCGTCTTCACTTAAACCAGCGTCCTTCATAATCCTTAAGGAAGGAATCTGAACTTCCATGGGTAGGACAGCCTCCATGCCATACACCAAAGAAAATGGGGTTGCCCCTGTTGAAGTACGTGCCATGGTACGATATCCATGCAGAGCAAACGGTAACATCTCATGCCAGTCTTTGTAGGTAACTGTCATTTTTTGAATGATCTTCTTGATATTTTTGTTCGTGGCTTCAACAACACCGTTAATCTTCGGCCGATAGGGAGATGAATTGTGATGATAAATTTTGAACTGTTCGCATAGAGCGGTGATCATAGTGTTGATCAAATTCGTACCGTTGTCTGTGATGATCCTGTCGGGGACACCATACCGGCAGATTAGGTTCTGCTTGATGAAACGGGCAACCACATTCTTTGTAACAGAGGCAAAGGAAGCTGCTTCGACCCACTTGGTAAAATAATCAATAGCGACCAAGATGAAGCGATGTCCATTGGACGCCGTGGGCTTGATCTCTCCAATCATGTCAATGCCCCACATTGCGAATGGCCAAGGAACTGTCAGAACGTTGAGTGGAACATGAGGAATATGTACCTTGTCGGCATAGACTTGGCATTTGTGGCAAGTACGGGAATGTTGGTGACAATCAGCTTCCATGGTAGACCAGTAGTAGTCTGACCTTAGAATCTTCTTTGCCATTGTATGTCCTCTCAAGTGGGTGCCAAATGTGCCACTGTGTATCTCAGTCATGATCAACTCTGCTTCAGCTTTGTCCACGCATCGAAGTAAAATGCAATCATGGTTGCGTTTATAAAGGATGCCATTGCTTAGGAAGAACTTGGCAGAAAATCTCCTTAAGAACTTTTTGTCATTGACGGAAGCTCCTTCCGGATATTCTCTTATCTGAAGATACCTTTTGATTTCATCAAACCAGGGTTGTTCCACTACTTCTTCGGTGTTAATCTCATGACAGTGTGCAGGTTCGTCCATTCGCTCGATGGTAATTTGGGGAGCCTCGTTATCCCAGTTGAGTTTAAACATGGAAGACATTGTAGCCAGAGCATCTGCTAGCTGATTTTCTTCTCGCGGGAAATGCTCGAAGGTGATCTGCTCGAAATGAGGCAACAATGTCAAGACATGTTCTTTGTATGGGATAAGATTAGGATGTTTAGTGTCCCACTCTCCTTTGACTTGACTGATAACCAAAGTCGAGTCTCCAAATACGACCAAAGATTTGATTCTCAAGTCTATAGCAGCCTTGAGACCAAAGATGCAAGCTTCATATTCAGCCATGTTGTTGGTACAGCTGAAGCAAAGTCGGGAAGTGAAGGGTGTATGGCAACCTTCCGGAGAAATGAGTACCGCACCGATACCGTTGCCAAGTGCATTTGAAGCACCGTCAAAGTACAGGGTCCATCGGGATCCTTGTTTAGGTCTGTCATATGGTCTGTTACCTTCAATGTTGTCCAATGTCATGATGTCCTCGTCAGGGAAGTCGAATCTCATAGATTGATAATCTTCGACGGCTTGATGAGCTAGACGATCAGCTAGTACACTCCCTTTTATAGCTTTTTGGGTAGTATACTGGATTTCATACTCAGTCAGGATCATCTGCCATCTAGTGATTCTTCCAGATAAAGCCGGCTTCTCGAAGATATACTTGATCGGATCCATCTTGGAAATCAGCAAAGTGGTATGGGTCAACATATACTGCCTTAGCCGGCGAGCAGCCCATACCAAAGCGCAGCAAGTTTTCTCGAGCAGTGAGTAGCGAGTCTCACAGTCGGTAAACTTTTTGCTAAGGTAATAAATGGCATGCTCTTTTCGGCCAGACTCGTCGTGTTGGCCCAGTAAGCACCCAATTGAATTATCCAAAACAGTCAGATACATGATCAACAGCCTTCCTTCGACGGGTGGCATCAGGATAGGAGGTTCTAGTAAGTACTCCTTGATCTTATCAAAAGCAACTTGACAATCATCGTTCCATTCAACTACCTGATCTTTCTTCAACAATTTGAAAATTGGCTCGCAGGTAGATGTCAGGTGAGAGATGAACCTCGCAATATAGTTCAAGCGTCCCAAGAATCCTCTAACCTCCTTTTTAGTACGGGGAGCAGGCATTTCTTGTATAGCCTTTACTTTAGCAGGATCAACCTCAATACCTTTGTTGCTGACAATAAATCCCAAAAGTTTACCAGACCTAACTCCAAAAGTGCACTTGTTTGGGTTCAGCATGAGCTTATACTCCTTCAACCTGGCAAACAGCTTTTGCAAATGTTCAAGGTGTTCTTCTTCTGTCTGTGATCGAGCTATCATGTCGTCTACGTAAACTTCGATCTCATGATGTATCATATCATGAAACAAAGCTACCATGGTGCATTGATAAGTTGCCCCTGCGTTCTTCAGTCTGAACGACATCACCTTATAGCAGAAGGTACCCCATTGTGTAACAAAGGTTGTTTTCTCCATGTCCTCGGGGGCCATTTTGATTTGGTTGTATCCCGAGAATCCATCCATGAAGGATAACACCTTGTGCTGAGCTGTGTTGTCAACCAAGATGTCGATATGTGGCAGCGGAAAATCGTCTTTAGGGCTAGCCCTGTTCAAATACCGATAGTCCACACACATTCTGACTTTGCCATCCTTTTTAGGTACGGGCACAATGTTAGCAACCCATTGTGGATAGGTTGTAACAGCCAGAAAACCAGCGTTGAATTGCTTCATTACTTCAGCCTTAATCTTCTCAGACATGTCAGGCCTCATTCGGCGAACCTTTTGCTTGATCGGTGGACAATCTTCTCTTGTGGGTAGACGGTGAACTACGATATCGGTGTCTAGCCCTGGCATGTCTTCATAAGACCAAGCGAAGATTTCAACATATTCGTTCAACAACTGCACTAAGCGCTCCTTGACACTTGGTTCCAGGTTGGAACCCACTTTTACTTCCTTCCTGTCTTCCTCTGTCCCTAAGTTGATGGTTTCTAACAGCTCTTCATGAGGCAGGATGACCCTCTCTTCTTGTTGTAGAAGTCTAGCTAACTCTCCCGGCACTTCACAATCTTCGTCAACTTCGTACTCAGCCTGATTGACTAGATCTTCAGAGTTATCGAAGGATAAAGCAAAATAGTCACCCATGGAATCCGGAATGGATGGGTACCTGCATTTGTGAGTGTGGGTGTGTGTAAGGGATAGCCATCCTTAAACAAACAAAAATGCAAAATGAAAGAAAATGAACACATCAGTTTATAGATGAAAAACGTCCAATGATTCATTAAAACATGGCATATGATTATGAAGAAAATCAAGCCCTTACAAATGGACCTACATGCCCCGGGCAAGGCATGAGGTGAAAATAGTGCGCGAATTGTTTTAGTTATTACAGACCATAAAAATGGGAAATTGTTCAAAGATAAAATTATTGGTTGATAAAGGTGATAGGAACAAAATCCTTTGCTTTCCAATTGCTCAAACCCCCTTCGACAGTCGGAAATATCCAATCTTCAAAATGGCTCTCCTCATCTTCATCTTCTACAGCATTGATTCCGTGGTGAGAAATCTTGACGGGTGGTCTTCCAATCTTAGAGCGACGCATAGCCTTCTGTCCTGCAGCAGTAAACCCTAAACCAAACTTGTCCGTCTTATGGGGAAAGTCATGCAATTATCCCTATACTGTTCTCTTCCCCTCCTTAATCACAGCCTCCGCGTCCTTGAGAGATGCCATCCTAGATGCATGCTTTGGAACGATAGGCGCCTCAACCATTGTCTTCGCAACTGCTACCTCGGGAGAAACTTCCTCAAAATGTTGAAAAGGCGTTTCGATGAACTCACCATCTAACTCCACATATCGAAAGGAATTGAGATGACTGATCATGTACTCTTCCTCGCCGTGCACAGTTATGATTTTACTCTTAATAGGATATTTCAGCATCTGATGCAAAGAGGAGGTAACTGCCCCGGCATAATGGATCCACGGTCTTCCTAGCAAACATGAGTATGACAGACGGATGTTGTTGTACCCCAAAATTTGCCCTCCCATTTCCTCAACATTTTCTCATCACAAAAACCTTGAAGATCAAGATCCAGTTAGGGTTTCCTCTGCTCAAGACTTCTCCTTGCACTGTGGACTCAAATTAGGGTTTGTGTTTGAACAAAGATGTTTTGACCTAAAATGCCTAAGATGACTTTCATGCTTCATATTGGACTCACAAGTTTACCCATACCAAGTTTCAAGTCTTGATTCCAAGTTTTGCCCAGTCAATTGGACAGGTGACCTAGAAATCAGCTATATTGGGGAAAAAGTCAACTGTGGCCAATTGACAGTCAAATCTCATGAAAATTGACCCACATCAACATTATGAACTCATATGGACCATTTGATCAAGTTTGGATCACAATTCCATAAGAAATTTGATCAGATCACCAAAAGGGCAAAATGGTCATTTTTAGGGTTTTGACTGCACCAAGGCAATTTTTGACTGTTTGACCTAGCCAATGGCAAACCAAGCTCACATATGGACTCAAGAACCCCATGGAATTATCTTGACATGATCAACAAACTCAAAAGATCCCAAATGCACAAGATTGACAGTTGAATTTTCCAATCAATTGATCAATTTTGACTGTATACTGAAAAGTCAAACTTTGACTTTTTGGTCAAAATCAAGAGTCAAGATTCATTTTTCATCAAAACATGCCAAGTCATGAAACTTGTTCACCAAGAAATCACAAAATGCAAAGCTAGGGTTTGAAATGGAATTTTTCATAACTTAGAATTTTTCTAAGTTATGAAAAACCCTAATTTTTTCCCAACTTTGCCCCACTTTTCCACCATGATTCATTTGGATTCAAACAAAAGTCAAAACATGAAAGTTGTATCTTGTTGCATAATCTACAACTTTGATTCACAAAGTTTTCTCATTTGAAGCTTGTATCTCAAGTTACAAATTTTTGAATAAGGGCACTAAACCATTCTTAACTTAGTGAATTTTTGACCTATTTTGACAAGTTTTTCTACCCCACTTCAAGGCCATTTTCCATACACTTCCACTTGGAATTTCAAATTGCACTTCAAAGATTTATTGTATTACACATTCCAAGCTTTCCAAAATGTCCAAGAACTCATCAAACAACCTCATGGTTAGGGAGAATCGAATTTCACAATATAGCAAAAACTCACTTTTGAATTGGCCATTTTTCATGTTCATAAGTTATGCAAACTTCTCAAAACCAGCATGCCCTTGATTACAGGTCCTTAAACCAAGTTACACTCAATAATTAAATGCCAATCCATTGTGTTTTAGCTTTGTTTTGTTCATATATTCATTACACAAGGAATTAAGCCTTAATTGGAAAAAGTGGTTTATCCATTTTTGAAAAGAAGAACTTTATGTCAAGTTTGCAAATCAAATGGTACAATGCATATCTTTGGACATAAGATTCATGGACATAACACTCTGATCAAGACAAAAAGATGCAGCATAGTGTGGGGGCCTGTACAGGCTAGAATGATCAAGTGGCTTTTGTTTGCTTCAAGTTCAAGAAATATGGCATAACTGGTACCAACTCAAAAACCAGCTTACAAACACTTAGACAAAATCATCAAACACATTACACACATCATAACCAAGCTATTGCACGAGCCATTTACCTCCTAAACATCATCAAACCAAAAAACACCATCAAACTGCAAAAACAGAGTTGCCTCTGCAGTTTGAGTGCCAACTTCTATTTCTCTCAAGCATTCTTGCCAAAACCAGTTCACACACCTTCCATACCATCTATGCAAGCTAACCAAAAGAAAAAGCACGATCTGTAACACCTCCAAGCCACTTCACCATTTTTGTTTTTCTGTTTTGCAGTTGAAGTTCTCCAGCACGATTCAGGGAGTTTCAAGACAAAGTAGAACTTGGAATAGCATCCTTACACTTCAAGGAAGCTATACAAATCATCATCTTGCTCTGAAAACTCCTCTATTGCAAAGCACGATTCCAACTGAACAGGTATCTTCATGAAGTTTTATCTCTCTTATTAGGCATTGTTAGCTTTAGGTTTGTGAAGGAAACATGTCACAATCATAGCCCTGAACATGCCCATATGATTAGATTTCATTTATATTATGTGTGCTTAGAGAATTTTGGTTCTGAATATTGATGAAAAGTTAGGTCAGAAATTGGGGGAGAAGAAATTCTCCCTCATCTTAGAGAGTTAGGTCAAGTTCTTTACATGGTTGAATTCGTCTTCTCATGCTCTATACTTTTCATGTTATGAGTTTTGCTTGAAAGTCCAGGAATCAAGAGATAAAAAACGCGTGCTTGCTTGAATGATGTTGTTCAGAGGTTGAAGAAGACAGGTCTTCTGGGCTGGGCCTGGAATATTTTCTTATTTGCACCACATAAATTGCTTCTGAACCCCCTAGGCCCATTTGCTTATTTCTTTGACTTTTTGACCTTTTTCTTTTTTGATTGACTTTGTTTACTTTTTCTCATGACATAAAAAATATAAAAATATTTTTTCTCACCATTTTTAATTTATTAGGTATTTATAAGATTTTCTTTTGATTAATACTTAGATAAATTAAATATATACATTTCATTAAAATATTGAGAAATATGTAAAAATACTTTTATTTTCATTTTTATTTTATTTTACCTTCTGAAAATATTATATATAAAAAAAATACTTTTTTTACAAATATTAAAAATTATTATTATTTATATATATATAACACATATTTAAAATAATACATATATACATATATTTATTAATATATTTAGGGTAAAATACAAAATATATATACTTTTTGTTTTTTATTATTATTATTAATATTTAATATAAGAATATATTTTTGACAAATACTTCACTTTATTTTATTTTGTGCCTAATAAATAAATATTTTATTAAATTAAACAATAATACATTTCATTTAATAAAATTAGGGTTTTGCTCTAAATTCCAAAATACTCAAAAAATAATATCTTTTCATTTTCTTTTTACATAAGTAATTCTTTTTTTCATACATATAAAAAATTCTTTTTGCATTCTTGCATATTTGTCTTATTTTATTTAATCTATGCAAAATATTTGTCTTGTAAATATTCAATATTGATGTAATAGTTTTAGGTTTACATTACTTGTCAAAATCCCCATTTGAACATTTGTACCCCCTTCCCATATTTGGTTTTGTAATAGCTTAGTAAATTTATTTTCGCGCTTTATTGCTTTCTAATTATTCCATGTTAGAATTAGGGTTTGTATGCGAAAAAACGACAAAATAGTTATGACCTAATCTCAAGACAAACAAGCATGAAAATGGACACACAAATCACACTTGCACCCCCCTAGGGTATTCCACTTGTTGCCTTTCAAAATTGGGCCATATTGTATGTTAAGTCTCTTTGGGCAAAACAAACAAACCAAATGATCATAGTCTCTCGATAACATTTTCAAAATACTTCCAAAACAAATGATCAAGTCCCTTAAAGAAAAATGCCCAAAGATACTTGGCACCGTTGCAATTATGGTCTAAACGATGACCCGTGCCCGTCCCTTTCACATCCTAACATGAGATTGTCCACCAAATACAATGGTGGAACAAACTTGTGAAAAGGGTTAAAACATAGCAATAGTCTTTGAGAAATTTAGGAGTAGACAACCTCTTAGTTACTTGAATCAAACTCGCAAACAAAACACTTGCCTATTTTCAAAAACCATACATCACTACACTTTCAAAATAACTTTCAAAAACAAATGAAAACCTTTTTCAAAAGACGTACACCTTTGTATACATCCCCACATGGATCATTATAAAGGTTGCCACCACATTGGCTTCTTTTCAAAACATTTTCAAACCCACACACACACAAGCACCATTTAAAACAATTGAAAACAAAAGGCAAGTGATCTAAGCAAGTAACTAAGAGCCCATGGATAACCATGGATAGAAAGGGTGCTAATACCTTCCCTTTCTATAATCTACTCCCCGGACCCAAGAAAACATCTCAAAAGGTTTTTGCTGTGCTTTTTAACCTTTCCTTAGGATAAAATAAAAAGTCGGTGGCGACTCTTGCTCAACCGAAACATTTGCGAAAACAAACGCAAAACCTCAAGTCAGTTCTCCCACCGTATCACAGAACTGGCGACTCTGCTGGGGAATTTTAAATTGTTTGCTTTGTTTGCTTTTATATTTGTGGGCTTTGCATCGGAGTTTCATAGATCCTAACCAGGATCTGGGAAATACCCTTTTAGGTAGCATAATCTGTGAGGGACCTGTCCGGCGTAGACCGACATGGGTGAAGCAGTGGCTACGTTGGTGTGGCACCTTGGTCTGTACCTATATCCCTTGTGTCGTAACGGGGAGAATATAGGTCTTCTAAGGAGTCATTAAACACTAACCAACCTTAGAACCCTAAATTGACCAACTTGGCTATTAGGACAGTAGCAGTATGCTACACTCATTGAGGCTAAACTCTCGAGATGGTTCTGGCCGCGAGAAAAGATTGCGATGCTGGAGTTATGACCGATTGAGGGTAGCCAATGATGTGAGATCCTCTAGAACCCGGTTACTTTTGATAGGACAGGTTTTAACCAACAAAACCAAAAGAGGGTAATACCTGAAATTCATGCTGGCCTGAAACCTAAGGGTGTCTTGTGTGACTTGTGTGCCTTATCATGCTTGCCTATGTGAATACTTGTGGTGTGCTTCATCATAGCATCATGCCATCATACCATTGCATGCATCCTGTATAAAGGACTAATCCATTTCAAAGACAAAAAAAGTTTCATCTTTGCTCTGTTTTGTAGGACATCATGATGCCCGTACGTAGGAATACTGTCCGGCTCAATTTTGTTCAACCACCAACTTTACTCAAGGATTTGGTTGGTTGGAAGGATTCCAAACACTTCTTCCTTCATCAGCAGACATGGTTCTCTCCTTGGCTTGATCACTGCAAAATGGGACCAACAACTGATAAGTGTTCTGACCCAGTTTTATGACCCTTTGTATCATTGTTTCACCTTTCAAGACTTCCAGCTGGTTCCTACCCTGGAAGAATTCTCTTATCTGCTTGGGATCCCTGTTTTGGAACAAACTCCCTTCACTGGTTTGGAAAAGACTCCTAGGCCTGAAGAGGTTGCTGCAATTCTCCCCTTGACCAAAGAAGAGGTATTAGCCAATTGGGAAACTAGAAATGGGGTCAAGGGCTTTTTGGTCAAATTTCTGGTTAGCAAGGCTAATGATTTCTGGAATGACTTGGACTTCAGGGCATACGAAGATATTCTGGCTCTTTTGATCTATGGTCTGGTATTGTTTCCCAACCCTGACACCTTTATCAGTACCCATGTCATAAGGATCTTCATGTCTCGGAATCCTGTACCCACTCTTTTGGGTGATATTCTACAACAACTCTATGCTCGTACTGCTCGAAAACGGGGAACTCCGTGGTGTTGTGCTCCTTTGCTAGTAAGGTGGTTTATTTCGCACCTTCCTAAGTTCGTGCTGAAGAATGAAGAAGGAAAAGGTTGGGCTCGGAGGTTAATGTCTCTCACTGATAATGACATCACCTGGACTCTCAGAGGTTTGGATGAGGTAGCTGTTATTGACCGTTGCGGAGAATACCCTAATGTTCCGTTGATTGGTATCCAAGGAGGAATCTCTTACAATCCATGCTTAGCTCTCCGTCAGTTTGGAAGAGCCAGAGGAGATGGGCCTCATGAAATGCTGGTTCCTCACTTCCATTTTGAGTTTCAGGCAGACAGTGACAAACTACGCCATGGGTTCATTAGAGCTTGGGACAGAATTCACAAAGCTGACCCACATGAGTTGGGACCGAAGACTTCTCTACCAATAGAGCCCTATTGCAAGTGGGTCCGCATCCGCGCTCAGAGGTTAGGTATGCCGTACGAAGCTGTCAGACCAATCATTCTTGAATCTCCTGATGAAGATGGGGTTCCTCCGACTGTCCTCCCTCCTCAGATACCTACTGATTTTGACACAATGAAGAGATCTTGGGCGCAGCTAAAGGAAGAACGGGATTTCTATCGGGAGAAGTTCAACGAACAGGAACGGAAGATCCAGAGGCTGACTAAGCAATTGGAGGAAGAACGGGTCCTGAACAACTACATCAGCACTGAAAAGAGGAGGCCATGGGAGCATTGATGAGCTTTGGATATTTCCTTTTATAGTTTTATTTCCTTTCCAGTATTTTTCATTCCTGTAATGCCTAAGGGAAAATTGTTGAACAATTGAAAATTTTAATCTAATGAAGTGTGTTTCCTTTTTGTCTACAAAGTTGAATCTTGTTTGTCTTTGAAAACATAAAACATACGCATTCCATTGCACCATATGCATAGCAGGTACCCTATTTCACAGGTTGCTTAATCTCCTTCGCTGTTTATTTTGAACAGTCATCATGAATCCAGACTCCTCCAGTGAGCAAGCAATCAAGGCCCTTCAGGCCCAAAGTGCACAGTTTCAAGAGATGGTCCTAAGCCTAGCCCAAGGTCAGCAAGAGTTGAAGACTCTACTCCTGAAGAAGAAGAAGAAAAAGAGGACTGTGTTATTCAACGCCGGACGCAGATTTGGGAACACACTCCATAATGAAGCTGAACCAACTACTTCCTCTGCTGAGAAAAACAGTCCCCAAGGGGGAGGAGCTCCTAGTCCCGCAGTCTCCGACAACGAGACGGACTACAATGACGAACAATACCCACCTGCTGCTGACAGATACAAGCAATTGGAAGACCGCTTGAGCGCCATGGAAATTCAGAATGTGCCGGGACTGGATTTCGGAGATCTGGGGTTATCTTCTGGGGTAGTAATTCCTCACAAGTTTAAGGCGCCTGCCTTCGCCAAGTATGATGGGGTCTCCTGCCCAAAGCTGCATCTGAGGTCGTACGTAAGGAAGATCCAACCTTACACGGCGGATAAGAACCTCTGGATTCACTTCTTCCAAGATAGCCTCTCGGGGTCACAGCTTGAATGGTTCTACCAATTAGATGGAACTAGCATCCGACACTGGGAAGATTTGGCAACCGCATTCTACAGACAATACCAATACAATTCTGATCTCGCTCCTACGCGTACCCAACTTCAGGGTATGTCTCTAGGAACGGGTGAAGGGTTCAAAGAGTACGCACAAAAATGGAGAGATTTGGCTGGCAGGGTGCAGCCTCCATTGACTGATCGTGAGCTGGTTGATATGTTCCTAGGGACTTTGTCTGGTCCATTCTTCAATCATTTGGTTGGTAACTCCTCCGCTGGGTTTACGGATCTGATTCTAACGGGAGAAAGAATTGAAGCTGGCATCAAGTCAGGCAAGATACAAAAGGCTACCTCTACAAGTACTGAGAAGAGGCCGTTTAAGAAAGAAGCAAGTGTCGTCTATGGTCCTAGAAGACAAGTCAAGCCCGAAAATCGCCAAGCCGTCAACGCTTTGGTCATCTCAAAACCTGTTGCTGCTCCTCAGCAGTACAATCAACAAAGAAGTGAAAGGCCCAAGAGGCAGTATACTCGGCTGAGTATGACATTATCTCAAATTTTACCCCAACTTTTATCAACCAACTTGGTGACCCTCAAAGAAGCTCCTAAGGTCGTCAACACTGCGTCTCCTAAGTATAACCCAAATGCCCGGTGTGCTTATCATTCTGATAGTCCCGGGAACACTACTGATGATTGTTGGGCCTTGAGAAACAAAGTGCAAGATCTTATCGACGCAAAGGAAATTCAGTTTGAAGCGCCTAAGAGACCGAATGTTGTAACTGCTCCTATGCCCCAGCATAGAGTAAATGCCATTGAAGAAGAGTTGTATGCTGTTTCGGTGAATGAAGTTGTTACCCCTCTTTTGACTGTTAAGAGGAACTTGCTACTAGCCGATTTATTTCCGGGTTGTAGTAAGGGTTGCCTCCTGTGTGCTGTTATCCCTACCGGTTGTCCACTGCTAAAATCAGGCATCCAAGGCCTGATGGATAGCAAGGAAATTCTATTCAAGAAAACTGCTGTTCCGTCTGTTTCCGTTGAAGAAATATCTGTTGTCACAATTTATAATCCTGCCAAAGCTCCCGTAAAGAAACCAGTCCAGATCATGTCTGTTGCACCCATCACTATTACTGTCCCGGGGCCTCTCCCGTATGAGTCTGATAAAGCGGTCCCATGGCATTATGGAGCCGACGTGTATGTGCTTGGGGTGAAGCAGGAGTTCAACACCAATACCAATATCAGTAATATCACTGGTCCCGCAAAGATTACCCGCAGTGGCAGGCTCTTCTCGCCTGACATTGCACCGCCAGTTATCCGAAAACCTCTCACCATCACACCCGCAAGTGTGCATGTTCCAATTCAAGTTCCTGTGTCTACTACTGCCGCCGAGTCCTCTGATACTCGGGGCAAAGAAGTTGCTACTGATTCGCCTGCCAGGACGGAGGCACCAAAAAAGAAGACTGTTGTGGAAGCCTCCCAACAAGAAATGGAGGAAATTCTTAAAATTATCAAAAAGAGTGATTTTAACGTCGTTGAACAGTTGGGGCATACTCCCTCCAAAATATCTATGTTATCATTGCTGCTATGCTCAGAGGTCCATGCAAAAGCCCTGATTTCATTTCTGAAAACGGCCTATGTGCCGCAAGAGACCTCCGCGGATCAATTCACCGACTGTGTAGCTAATTTGACGGCTGACAATGGTTTGGGGTTCTCAGATGCTGACCTTACCGCCAAAGGGAAAAATCACAATGATGCCCTGCATGTTTCCATAGAATGCAGGGGAACTACTCTCACCCACGTGCTAGTGGATACCGGCTCTTCCCTGAATGTTTTGCCCAAGAAGGCATTGGATCTCCTGGATTGTGAGGGCCTGGAGTTGAAACCCAGTAACATCATTGTTAGAGCCTTCGACGGTTCTAAGAGGATGGTGCACGGTGAAGTAGACATCCCCATTCGTGTGGGTTCCCAAGTTTTCAACTCAACATTCTATGTAATGGATATTCGTCCATCTTACTCCTGCTTGTTGGGGCGACCCTGGATTCACAAAGCTGGGGCAGTAACATCCACTCTACACCAAAAGCTCAAATACCCTGTCAAAGGGAAGATTGTTACTGTGCAGGGTGAGGAGGAATACATGGTGAGTCACTTGAATTCATTCCGGTATATCGAGATGGACGTGGAGTTTATTGAAACCCCCTTTCAGCATTTTGAGGAGGTACCCCCAGTGTTGGCATCGGCTGAGGCAGTGGTTGAAGAAGATTTTCCGTTGAAGATGGCGTCCTTGAAGGATGCTCGGGCTGTAATCGAGAAAGGCAGTTGTGCAAACTGGGGTCAGCTTCCTGACTTCACTCAAAAGAACGACAAGTTTGGGCTGGGCTTTACTGCAGAGGCTCAGAGGGCTGTGCGCAAGGAAAAGATCAGAAAGGCTCCGGTGTTTATCTCCAACCCAAGGGTGAATGCCATCGAGGAGGATGTAGAGGAAGCAGAGTTTGACAGTTGGATCTACCCGACTACCAGCAATGGACCGAGCAACTGGACGACAAAGGATTTTACACCTATCACATTTGTCACGCAGTAATTAATTTCTTTTGATTTCCAATTTGTAACAAACAATATGTTAAAACTTTGTTGGCTTGGTGTCCTACCCGGGGCATCGTAGCTCCATTTGTGAGGGCTTTTTGTATGACATTTCCATATATCATCAATCAAAACATTGGACGTTTGTTGCATTTCAAATCTTGTGCTCTTTTTCTTTCTGTGTTATATATATTGCAAAACAGCTATATTTACACACACTCACTTATACAGGTTTCAATCCACTCTGGATTCCACTGGTAACAGCTCTGCTACCGCCAGTTATGACTTCGAGAATCCGATCAACTTGGCCGAAGACGAAGGTGAAGATGATTGCGAAGTGCCTGGTGAACTCGCAAGACTGCTACTCCAGGAAGAGAGGGCTATTCAACCACATGAAGAGCCGGTAGAGACGATTAATCTGGGTACTGAGATAGATAGGAAAGAGGTCAAGATTGGGGCTAATCTAGAGCTCAGCGTGAAGCAACGATTGATCCAGATGCTACAGGATTACATGGAGATATTTGCTTGGTCCTATGAAGACATGCCTGGTTTGGATGCCGACATTGTAGTTCATCACCTGCCAACCAAGGAAGATTGACCTCCGGTAAAGCAAAAGGTTCGACGTATGCGCCAAGAGATGTCTGAAAAGATCAAGGCTGAGGTTATGAAGCAGTTCGATGTCGGGTTTCTAGCAGTGACTTCTTACCCTCAGTGGGTTGCTAATGTGGTGCCAGTACCGAAGAAGGACGGTAAAGTCAGAATGTGTGTCGACTATAGGGATTTGAACAGGGCAAGCCCCAAGGATGACTTCCCCTTACCTCACATCGATGTTCTTGTTGACAATACTGCTCAACACAAGGTTTTCTCCTTCATGGATGGTTTTTCAGGGTATAATCAGATCAGGATGGCTCCGGAAGACATGGAAAAAACTACCTTTGTGACTCAGTGGGGCACCTTCTGTTATAAGGTCATGCCATTCGGATTGAAAAATGCTGGGGCAACCTATCAACGTGCCATGGTTGCTTTATTTCATGATATGATCCATCATGATATTGAGGTATACGTTGATGACATGATTGCAAGGTCTCAAACTGAGGAAGAGCACCTTGACCATCTGAGGAAATTGTTCGACCGACTCAAGTTATACAAGCTGAGGTTGAATCCCAACAAATGCACCTTTGGGGTAAGACCCAAAAAATTGCTAGGTTTCATTGTAAGTGACAAAGGTATTCAGGTGGACCCTGCCAAGGTAAAAGCCATACAAGAGATGCCGACTCCAAAGACAGAGAAAGAAGTCAGAGGCTTCCTGGGACGACTGAATTACATTGCCTGATTCATCTCACATCTGACTGCTACTTGTGAGCCAATCTTCAAATTACTGAAGAAAGATCAAGTAGTACGCTGGAACGATGAATGTCAGGCTGCCTTTGAAAGGATAAAGGAATATCTCCAAGAGCCACCCATTCTTATGCCACCGGTGGAAGGAAGACCTCTGATATTATACTTGACAGTACTTGATAATTCAATGGGGTGTGTGCTGGGGCAGCATGACGAGTCTGGCCGAAAAGAGCACGCCATTTATTACTTGAGCAAAAAGTTTACCGACTGTGAGTCTCGTTACTCACTGCTTGAGAAAACTTGTTGCGCTCTTGTATGGGCTGCTCGCCGGCTGAGACAGTATATGCTGACTCACACCACCTTGTTGATTTCAAAGATGGATCCCATCAAGTACATATTTGAAAAGCCTGCTCTGTCTGGGAGAATAGTGAGATGGAAAATGATCTTGACAGAATATGACATCCAGTATACAACTCAGAAAGCAATTAAAGGAAGTGTACTGGCAGATCATTTGGCACACCAACCTGTGGACGATTACCAATCATTGAACTTTGATTTTCCGGACGAAGACATCATGGTGGTAACTGACTGTGAAGTACCTGGACCGGATGAAGGACCTGAGGAAGGATCCCGATGGTCTATGCATTTTGACGGAGCCTCCAATGCTTTGGGTGACGGCGTCGGCGCTGTAATCATATCTCCCAAAGGAACTCATACTCCACTCACCGCCCGATTATGTTTCGGCTGCACCAACAACATGGCAGAATATGAGGCATGTATCATGGGTTTACAAGCTGCAATCGACTTAAGGATCAAATTTCTGAGTGTCTTCGGAGATTCCGCTCTCGTGATCAATCAGATCAAAGGCGAGTGGGATACGAAACACCCAAATCTTATTCCTTACAAGGAGTATGTGTTGACCCTACTTCCCCACTTTGAAGAAATAACTTTTGAGCACTTCCCAAGAGAGGAGAATCAGCTAGCAGACGCACTAGCTACGATGTCTTCAATGTTCAAAGTTAAATGGGACAATGAGGCTCCCCGGATCATTATCTGGAAGTTGGATGAACCGGCATACTACTGCGAGCTTGAGGCTGAAAAGGTGACTGAGAAACCCTGGTATCATGAGGTGAAGAGGTACTTGGAAGCTCAGGAATACCCTGAAGGTGCATCTGTCAATGACAAGAAGTTCACGAGAAGGTTTGCGGTGAAGTTCTTCCTCAGCAACGGCATTCTCTACAAACGGAATCATGATTCAACTCTACTACGTTGTGTGGATAAGGCTGAAGCAGAGAAAATCATGATAGAACTGCATGAAGGTGCATTCGGAACACATTCCAGTGGACACACCATGGCTAAGAAAATCCTTCGGGCAGGATATTTCTGGTCCACAATGGAAGCTGATTGTTACCAACACTCCCGAACTTGTCACAAATGCCAGATCTATGCTGACAAAGTGCATATTCCGCCGGTTCCTCTGAACATCCTGACGGCACCTTGGCCTTTTGCAATGTGGGGCATCGATATGATCGGTGAGATCCGACCGACGGCATCCAATGGACATCGTTTCATCTTAGTGGCGATCGATTACTTCACGAAGTCGGTTGAGGCAGCTTCCTACGCCACAGTAACCAAGAGCGTCGTGGCACGTTTCATCCGGCATAATCTGATCTGTCGGTACGGTGTCCCGGAAAGAATCATTACGGACAATGGTACCAATCTCAATAACAAGATGATCACTGAACTCTGTGAGCAATTCAAGATACAGCACCACAATTCTTCTCCCTACCGGCCGAAGATGAATGGGGCTGTAGAGGCAGCTAATAAAAATATCAAGAAAATTATGCAGAAGATGACAGTGACCTATAAAGATTGGCACGAGATGTTACCGTTCGCTCTTCATGGGTACCGTACCTCAGCAAGGACGTCAACCGGGGCAACTCCTTTCTCCTTGGTCTATGGCATGGAGGCAGTCTTGCCAATTGAAGTCCAGATACCCTCTCTCCGAATAATGAAGGATGCAGATTTGAATGAAGATGACTGGATCCAGACTCGACTTGATCAATTAAATCTGATTGACGAAAAGAGGCTCACTGCTATCTGTCATGGTCAAACGTATCAAAAGCGGATGATCAGGGCATTTAACAAGAAAGTCAAACCACAAGAATATCAAGTTAGGGACCTGGTAATCAAGCGCTTCATCCTTCCTCAAAGTGATCCTCGGGGCAAATGGACCCCTACATACGAAGGGCCGTTTGTGGTTAAGCATGTGTTCTCAGGAGGAGCCATGATCCTAACCACCATGGATGGTGACGACCTTCCTCACCCCGCCAATGAAGACATAGTGAAAAGATACTACGCATGAATAAAAGACTCGCTAGGTTGACATACCTAGGCAAAATAAGGGCTTCCCGGCGAACCAAAAAGGTTCGGGCAAAAATAAGGGATGAAATGAATAAAAATTGTACACCCGGCAAGTCGAAAACCTGAAAAGGCGGCTTGGGCAAAAACGGGTATCCCGGTGGACTGAAAACCCGAAAGGGAGGTCCATGCAAAAGTT
Organism: Vicia faba; assembly: GCA_948472305.1. Classification (NCBI taxonomy): domain Eukaryota; kingdom Viridiplantae; phylum Streptophyta; class Magnoliopsida; order Fabales; family Fabaceae; genus Vicia; species Vicia faba. The sequence continues at coordinate 1,751,075,945 of OX451736.1, read as the reverse complement.
AGGGATAAAGCGTAACACTATGTCTCATTGGATCACTTCGCATCCGGAATTCGGCATCAATTATCTGGCTCAGACTTCGGCATCAACCAATCACCTTCATCTTCAACTAGGCAGCAAAGCAATGAGACGCTCGGAGACATAAAGGCGATAGCAGAGTTGGAACCCAGTGGGATTGTTCACGTAGCTGTTTTGTTTCTTTTTCAAAATTGTAAACTCTATGTTGTTTGGCGGCGTCCTCTTACTAGGATGTCAGCCTCTTGTACGAAAACGCCTATTCACAGGCAAAATTCAAATCAATACAAATTCACCTGTCTATACAAATTGCCATTGTTTTTCTCTTTTCTGTTTTGTTTTGCGAAGAACGTCCAATGTTCATTTTTGATATATGCATTTGACATTAAATTGCTGATTCATAAATATTTGCATATAAAACAAGAGATTAATTACAGGTGACATCAGAGACAGGGGCAATGTAAAGTTGTCTGATGCAGTCTGGTTGCTTTGTCCACTAAGGTGCCAAGGTAGGTTCGACTGAAGATTGTAACTAAATCATCTCAACTCCCCGCTGAGTAAAACAAGATTCAGCAGTACTTTCCCCAAGCAGAGTTGACTCCCCGTCAATCTTGAAAAGGCACAACTTTCCCCGACAGGTCTTAAAGCTTATCCCCAGTAGATTCTGGAAGCTTGTTCCCTGCAGGGTACGGACGTATCTCCCGAGTTTTATTCAGAGTTATTTCCTCACAAGGACTTATAACTGGGTTATCCTCAGCTAATTGCCACGGAAGATCGCCCTCGGCGAAGTTCTTTCATTCCCCGGCAAGAGTCTATCCTCGGTTATCCCCAGCGGAGTTTATCATCATCATCCCCAACGGAGTCCATCATTGAAGTCCTCAGCAGGCCTCTCAGCAAAACTTCAGCAAAATATCTCTTCCACAGAGCAATTCCCTGGCCGGTCGTCAAAGATTTATTTTCCTAAGACGAAAATACATTTATAAACATTTCACATTTTCATACATCTTGCTTACATACATGATAAAATGCATACAACACTATCTCATGTTGAACATCATGACATCATGCATATCATACATCATGACATTGCATACAACTTATGTTTTTGCCTTTTCAGGGAAAAAGACAATCCCAAAGACAACTACCTTCAACTGTCACAATTCCAGATTCGATACCTGTATCTAGCCAGGGCACATCTGAGAGTGATCAGTTTCCAGACTCGATTCCTGTATCTAGCCAGGGCACGTCTGAAGAGTTCGAAGATTCGATTCCTGTATCCGGCCAGGGCATATCTAACAACTATCACAATTCCGGATTCGACTCCTGTATCCAGCCAGGGCATATCTGTTGACCACATTTCCAGACTCGATTCCTGTATCTAGCCAGGGCACGTCTGAAGAGTTCGAAGATTCGATTCCTGTATCCGGCCAGGGCATATCTAACAACTATCACAATTCCGGATTTGACTCCTGTATCCAGCCAGGGCATATCTGTTGACCATATTTCCAGACTCGATTCCTGTATCTAGCCAGGGCACGTCTGAAGAGTTCGAAGATTCGATTCCTGTATCCGGCCAGGGCATATCTAACAACTATCACATTTCCAGACTCGATTCCTGTATCCAGCCAGGGCATATCTGTTGACCACATTTCCAGACTCGATTCCTGTATCCAGCCAGGGCACATCTGTGAGCAACCAATTGTAGATTCGACACATGTATCTAGCCAGGGCATATCTGCATGAGGAGATTGAAGATCAAACACCTGTAACAAGCCAGGAAAACATCTGTCTTTCTCGAATACACAAGTTCTCGCTGAGGAATCTCTTATGCGATCAATACTTCCAAATGGCATCTATAAGCCCATTCCCGACAAGGTTCTGTCACATCTCCAGATGGCATCTATAAGCCCATCTCCCTATCCACCACCTCTCTAAATGGCATCTATAAGCCCATTCCCGACATCACATTTTCTGATACTTCAACATGCGAGTGCAAATTTCTGGGCACTCTAGTGTCCAATCTCCTTTTACCCTCGAGTCACGAAAGGCAAACTTGCCAATCTAACTCTTCAGGTCCAAGAAGATTGAACAGGGGCAACTGTTGTACCCCAAAATTTGCCCTCCCATTTCCTCAACATTTTCTCATCACAAAAACCTTGAAGATCAAGATCCAGTTAGGGTTTCCTCTGCTCAAGACTTCTCCTTGCACTGTGGACTCAAATTAGGGTTTGTGTTTGAACAAAGATGTTTTGACCTAAAATGCCTAAGATGACTTTCATGCTTCATATTGGACTCACAAGTTTACCCATACCAAGTTTCAAGTCTTGATTCCAAGTTTTGCCCAGTCAATTGGACAGGTGACCTAGAAATCAGCTGTATTGGAGAAAAAGTCAACTGTGGCCAATTGACAGTCAAATCTCATGAAAATTGACCCACATCAACATTATGAACTCATATGGACCATTTGATCAAGTTTGGATCACAATTCCACAAGAAATTTGACCAGATCACCAAAAGGGCAAAATGGTCATTTTTAGGGTTTTGATTGCACCAAGGCAATTTTTGACTGTTTGACCTAGCCAATGGCAAACCAAGCTCACATATGGACTCAAGAACCCCATGGAATTATCTTGACATGATCAACAAACTCAAAAGATCCCAAATGCACAAGATTGACAGTTGAATTTTCCAATCAATTGATCAATTTTGACTGTATATTGAAAAGTCAAACTTTGACTTTTTGGTCAAAATCAAGAGTCAAGATTCATTTTTCATCAAAACATGCCAAGTCATGAAACTTGTTCACCAAGAAATCACAAAATGCAAAGCTAGGGTTTGAAATGGGATTTTTCATAACTTAGAATTTTTCTAAGTTATGAAAAACCCTAACTTTTTCCCAACTTTGCCCCACTTTTCCACCATGATTCATTTGGATTCAAACAAAAGTCAAAACATGAAAGTTGTATCTTGTTGCATAATCTACAACTTTGATTCACAAAGTTTTCTCATTTGAAGCTTGTATCTCAAGTTACAAATTTTTGAATAAGGGCACTAAACCATTCTTAACTTAGTGAATTTTTGACCTATTTTGACAAGTTTTTCTACCCCACTTCAAGGCAATTTTCCATACACTTCCACTTGGAATTTCAAATTTCACTTCAAAGATGGATTGTAGTACACATTCCAAGCTTTCCAAAATGTCCAAGAACTCATCAAACAACCTCATGGTTAGGGAGAATCGAATTTCACAATATAGCAAAAACTCACTTTTGAATTGGCCATTTTTCATGTTCATAAGTTATGCAAACTTCTCAAAACCAGCATGCCCTTGATTACAGGTCCTTAAACCAAGTTACACTCAATAATTAAATGCCAATCCATTGTGTTTTAGCTTTGTTTTGTTCATATAGTCATTACACAAGGAATTAAGCCTTAATTGGAAAAAGTGGTTTATCCATTTTTGAAAAGAAGAACTTTATGTCAAGTTTGCAAATCAAATGGTACAATGCATATCTTTGGACACAAGATTCATGGACATAACACTCTGATCAAGACAAAAAGATGCAGCATAGTGTGAGGGCCTGTACAGGCTAGAATGATCAAGTGGCTTTTGTTTGCTTCAAGTTCAAGAAATATGGCATAACTGGTACCAACTCAAAAACCAGCTTACAAACACTTAGACAAAATCATCAAACACATTACACACATCATAACCAAGCTATTGCACGAGCCATTTACCTCCCAAACATCATCAAACCAAAAAACACCATCAAACTGCAAAAACAGAGTTGCCTCTGCAGTTTGAGTGCCAACTTCTATTTCTCTCAAGCATTCTTGCCAAAACCAGTTCACACACCTTCCATACCATCTATGCAAGCTAACCAAAAGCAAAAGCACGATCTGTAACACCTCCAAGCCACTTCACCATTTTTGTTTTTCTGTTTTGCAGTTGAAGTTCTCCAGCACGATTCAGGGAGTTTCAAGACAAAGTAGAACTTGGAATAGCATCCTTACACTTCAAGGAAGCTATACAAATCATCATCTTGCTCTGAAAACTCCTCCATTGCAAAGCACGATTCCAACTGAACAGGTATCTTCATGAAGTTCGATCTCTCTTATTAGGCATTGTTAGCTTTAGGTTTGTGAAGGAAACATGTCACAATCATAGCCCTGAACATGCCCATATGATTAGATTTCATTTATATTATGTGTGCTTAGAGAATTTTGGTTCTGAATATTAATGAAAAGTTAGGTCAGAAATTGGGGGAGAAGAAATTCTCCCTCATCTTAGAGAGTTAGGTCAAGTTCTTTACATGGTTGAATTCGTCTTCTCATGCTCTATACTTTTCATGTTATGAGTTTTGCTTGAAAGTCCAGGAATCAAGAGATAAAAAACGCGTGCTTGCTTGAATGATGTTGTTCAGAGGTTGAAGAAGACATGTCTTCTGGGCTGGGCCTGGAATATTTTCTTATTTGCACCACATAAATTGCTTCTGAACCCCCTAGGCCCATTTGCTTATTTCTTTGACTTTTTGACCTTTTTATTTTTTGATTGACTTTGTTTATTTTTTCTCATGACATAAAAAATATAAAAATATTTTTTCTCACCATTTTTAATTTATTAGGTATTTATAAGATTTTCTTTTGATTAATACTTAGATAAATTAAATATATACATTTCACTAAAATATTGAGAAATATGTAAAAATACTTTTATTTTCATTTTTATTTTATTTTACCTTCTGAAAATATTATATATAAAAAAAATACTTTTTTTACAAATATTAAAAATTATTATTATTTATATATATATAACACATATTTAAAATAATACATATATACATATATTTATTAATATATTTAGGGTAAAATACAAAATATATATACTTTTTGTTTTTTATTATTATTATTAATATTTAATATAAGAATATATTTTTGACAAATACTTCACTTTATTTTATTTTGTGCCTAATAAATAAATATTTTATTAAATTAAACAATAATACATTTCATTTAATAAAATTAGGGTTTTGCCCTAAATTCAAAAATACTCAAAAAATAATATCTTTTCATTTTCTTTTTATTTTTACATAAGTAATTCTTTTTTTCATACATATAAAAAATTCTTTTTGCATTCTTGCATATTTGTCTTATTTTATTTAATCTATGCAAAATATTTGTCTTGTAAATATTAAATATTGATGTAATAGTTTTAGGTTTACATTACTTGTCAAAATCCCCATTTGAACATTTGTACCCCCCTTCCCATATTTGATTTTGTAATAGCTTAGTAAATTTATTTTCGCGCTTTATTGCTTTCTAATTATTCCATGTTAGAATTAGGGTTTGTATGCGAAAAAACGACAAAATAGTTATGACCTAATCTCAAGACAAACAAGCATGAAAATGGACACACAAATCACACTTGCACCCCCCTAGGGTATTCCACTTGTTGCCTTTCAAAATTGGGCCATATTGTATGTTAAGTCTCTTTGGGCAAAACAAACAAACCAAATGATCATAGTCCCTCGATAACATTTTCAAAATACTTCCAAAACAAATGATCAAGTCCCTTAAAGAAAAATGCCCAAAGATACTTGGCACCGTTGCAATTATGGTCTAAACGATGACCCGTGCCCGTCCCTTTCACATCCTAACATGAGATTGTCCACCAAATACAATGGTGGAACAAACTTGTGAAAAGGGTTAAAACATAGCAATAGTCTTTGAGAAATTTAGGAGTAGACAACCTCTTAGTTACTTGAATCAAACTCGCAAAAAACAAAACACTTGCCTATTTTCAAAAACCATACATCACTACACTTTCAAAATAACTTTCAAAAACAAATGAAAACCTTTTTCAAAAGACGTACACCTTTGTATACATCCCCACATGGATCATTACAAAGGTTGCCACCACATTGGCTTCTTTTCAAAACATTTTCAAACCCACACACACACAAGCACCATTTAAAACAATTGAAAACAAAAGGCAAGTGATCTAAGCAAGTAACTAAGAGCCCATGGATAACCATGGATAGAAAGGGTGCTAATACCTTCCCTTTCTATAATCTACTCCCCGAACCCAAGAAAACATCTCAAAAGGTTTTTGCTGTGCTTTTTAACCTTTCCTTAGGATAAAATAAAAAGTCGGTGGCGACTCTTGCTCAACTGAAACATTTGCGAAAACAAACGCAAAACCTCAAGTCAGTTCTCCCACCGTATCACAGATGTCCATTATGTAGAAGGTGGAGTTGAACACTTCGGTGCCTACCTTGATAGGAATATCAACCTCTCCATGAACCATTCTTTTGGAACCATCGAAAGCCCTAACGACAATGTTACTAGGTTTGATGGTCAAACCTTCGCAATCCAAACGGTCTAAGGCCTTCTTTGGTAGCACATTCAGGGAAGAACCAGTATCAACCAAGACATGGGCGAGAGTGGTTCCTCGGCATTCAACTAAAACGTGTAACGCATCATTGTGCTTCCTTCCTTTTGGATTTAAGTCGGCATCGGAAAAGCCCAGGCCATTGTCAGCAGTAAGACTGGCCACACAATCCTGAAACTGGTCAGCCGAGGTCTCTTGGGGTACATGTGTCGTCTTCAAGAATTTAATCAGGGCCTTAGCATGGGTCTCCGAACAGAGCAGGAGGGCTAACATTGAAATTTTAGAAGGGGTCTGCCCTAGTTGTTCTACAACGTCGTAGTCACTTTTTCTGATTATTTTTAGGATTTCATCCATTTCCTTCTGAGTGGTTTCGGGGATAACCACAGCATGAGCCTTCGTCTTGACAGGCATTTCCAGTATCCCCTTACCTTTGTTGGTATTATCAGCAGATGGTCTTTCTTCAGGAGTATCCACTTCTTCAATCATTGGGCCTTGCACAGAGGGTCAAACAGGTGCAGAAGCTTTTAAGGGTCCGAAAACTGCTCGGGGGGGAGCAATCTCCGGAGAAAAGATCCGGCCACTGCGGGTTATCTTGCTTGTACCCACGATGTTCCCTATATCAGGGTCTTCTTCAGAAATCTCTTGGACTGTTTCGATTTATTTGATGCCGTGGTAGAAGATTTCTCCCCTATAGTTCCACGATATCATTTTGCTTGATTGGTACGGGACAGGTCCCGGCATGGTGATCTTTAGAGGTACACATTCGGAGTTGGGTGTAATCCTGACAGGCCTTTTGCAAGCCTTGGGAGGATTGTCGGAAATGGTTATGATAGAAATATCGTTGGTTGAAGTATCATAAGTATCAAGAGTAATCGGATTGAAAGTGTTAACAGGGATTTTCTGGAAAAGTATCTCTTGAGTATCCATCAGGCGTTGGACACCCGACTTCAACATTGGACAATCATCTTGAATGTTCAAACAAAAATAACAGTCTTTACCACAACCAGGAAAGATCTCGGCTCTCAACAAATTTTCTTTAATCATAAGCAATGGAGTCAACAGATTGGCAACATCAGTAACATGGATGTTTTCCAAAATGGCATGCACATTGTGGCCGTGCTTGGGCATCGGAGCAGATATAACATTGGGCTTCTCAGGAGCGTCAAATTCAACCTCTTTGGTGTCAATTAAGTCCTGATTTTTGTTCTTAAGTGCCCAACAATTATTGGTATCGTGCCCAGCACTGTCGGAATGGTAAGCACACTTGGCGTTGGAGTGATAGTATGGAGAGGAAGTGTTAGGGTTTTTTGGCGCCTCCTTCAAACTAGTCAGATTCAGCTTCAACAAATGGGGAAGAACCTGAGCGGGTGTCATGTTGATGCGGGTGAACTGCCGTTGTGGCCGTTCTACCCGTTGTTGATTAGGTCTCGACTGGTTGATACGAGGTTGATCATTTGACGAATTTTGAATCATCACGGCCCCTACAGTCGGCCGACGCTCAGTTTTTTCCAATCCCTTCTGAGAGTACACAGCAGATGCTTCCTTCTTGGCTGGAAAAGGTTTTTTAACAGCTGTGGATGCGGAGGCATCCTTTTGAATCTTTCCACTTTTAAAACCGGCTTCCACCCTTTCACCGTTCAAAATCAGTTCAGTAAATCCCGCAGAAGAGCTCCCAATTAGATGGTTGAAGAAAGGGCCAGACAGGGTCCCCAAAAACATGTCAACTAATTCTCTATCTAATAGCGGTGGCTGTACCCTTCCAGCCAGGTCGCGCCACTTCTGGGCGTACTCCTTAAACCCTTCATTTGAAGTCATCCCCATACTTTGTAACTGAGTACGAGTGGGCGCAAAATCAGCATTGTACTGATACTGACGATAGAAAGCAGCTGCCAAGTCTTCCCAATTGTGAACTTCTGATCTCTTGAGCTGATAAAACCAATCTAACTGAGTGCCAAATAAGCTGTCTTGGAAAAAGTGTACCCAGAGGTCTTAATCGGATGAATGTGGTTGGATCTTTCTAACATACGACCTCAAGTGCATCTTAGGGCAAGACAGACCGTCGTACTTGGCAAATGTTGGCACCTTGAACTTGGGAGGGATTACAATCCCAGCTACCAACCCCAGTTCCTCAAAATCCAATCCGGGCACCCTCTGCAACTCCATAGCTTCCAATTTGTCTTCAAGGTTCTTATATTTGTCATCCGCTGGTGGATACTGTTGTTCTGAATAATCTTCATCTTCTTCCTCTTCTTCCTCTTCTACCTCAGACTCAGAAGGTACAATAACTCCTTTCCCCTTGCCAACCCCTTCGTCAGATGTTGAAGGGAACTCAAGAGTCCTTCTAGCATCACCCTTAAACCTTCTTCCGAAAGTGGCTACCCCAGGTCTCTTTTTCTTGTTCTTCTCTTTATTCTTCTCTAGCAGAACTTTGAGATCCTCTTGACCCTTTGCCAAGGTCATGAGGAGTTGCTGAAATTGTGAATTTTGTGCCTGTAGATCTTTTACTGTTTGCTCCAAATCCATCTTGCTGAAATAAACAACAGAAAGATAAGCAAACCTGGCTTGAAGACCTATTTATGCATATGATGAATGGTATGTTATTCATGTAATGCATTCAAGGGTTCAAAAATTCAAATTTATTGTAAACAAAAAGAACGCACGTCATATTAAGAAGAAATTGTTAGTACATAAGTTCCCCATGGGCAAAATATTACAAAATTCTTAATGTAAAAAGACATTGCGCATCCTCTTTGGTGCGATGTAGGTGTTGAGAGTTTCCTCCTTGTGAAGTCGGCGGGTGAGCTCTAAAACCTTCTTCTCACTGGCATAGAAGCTGGCTTCGAAAGTATCCCGTTCTTCTTTGAGTTGGATCCAACTCTTTTGCATTTCCTCCCATGATGTTGGCATGTCAGGATGTAGGATGGTGTATGGAACCTCTCCTTCCATAAGAGGCTCTTTGATCAAGGGGAGAATGTAAGGATATGGCATCATAAGATTCTGGGAGCGGGTTCGTACCCACTTGAGGTAAGGCTCAAGGGGGATGGAATTCTTGTGCCCCAATGTCTTACTATCCACCTTGTTAGGCATCCTCTAAGCTCTGATGAACCTTTGTCGAAGTCCTTGCGCATCATTGTCGAAGTCAAACACTAGGTCTGGAATCAGCATGTCATGAGGGCCATCCCTCTGGGCATATCCAAATTGTCTCAAAGCTAGACAGGGGTTATAGGTAATGCCTCCCCTAATGCCAAGTAATGGGACATTAGGGAATTCACCACAACGATCAATAATGATGACATTTTCTCTGGACCGAGAACACCAATGTACATCATAATGTGTGAGGGTCATCAACCGTTGTGACCACCTTAAACCCTGCTCATTCTTCAAAACTAATTGTGGAAGGTGAGAAATAAACCACCTTGCCAGGAGAGGAGTAAAACACATGAGAACGCCTCTTTTCCTCATTGTTCGTGTGTAAAATGAGTGTAGGATGTTCCCAAGCAATGTAGGTATGGGGTTCCTGGATATGAAAATCTTGACAGCATTCACATCTATAAGTTGATCAGGACTTGGGAACAAAACCAACCCATAGATAAGGAGTGCCACAATCTCTTCAAAGGCTTGTAGATCAAGAGAATTCCAGCAGTCTTGTGCCTTCTCAAACAGGAACTTTGCCAAGAAACCCTTAACACCACTTCTGGTTTCCCACTGCCCCTTGATGTCAGATGGTTGCAAGTGTAATGCTTGAGCAACATCTTCAGGTTTTGGTTCTTTTTCCGTACCGTTGTAGGGTAGTTGATTAAGAATAGGAATTCTCAGGAGTTGAGAAAATTCCTCCAAAGTAGGCACCAATTGGTAATCAGGGAATGTGAAACAGTGGTGTAGGGGGTCAAAGAACTGGAAGAGAACTTTCACCATGTCTTCTTCAATGTTGGTGTTGACTAAGTTGAGGAGAGATCCTCACAAGGTTGACTTGAATTGTTTTCCTGCGAAGAGATTCCATGACCTACAAAACAAGAACAAAGATGAAGATCCAAACCCTTGAAATGGTTAGTGGATGCATATGATGCTTTATGATGTTCATGATGTATGAACAAGCATATGTACAAGCAAGTCACACAAAACCCTAGTTTCAGGCTTGCATGAGGTTTCATAGGTAAGTACCCTCTTGAGTTTAGTTGGCTCAAAACCTGTCCTATAAATAGTAATCGGGTTCTAAGGAGCTCAATATCATTGGATTGTTTTCTATGTTCATTGTTTTGGTTTAGCCACTTAACTAGCGACCAAAATATTTCAAGAAAACAACCCTCAATGAGTGTAGTATCGAGTATCTACCAACTTCGGACTGCACCAAAGCCGGTCATCTCACTACCCCTAATAAAAGGCCAAGATGGTCAAGTAAGGTTCTAGTTCATTAGTGCTTAATGACATCACTCAGCGGCCCCGTATTATCTTTGATTGACTCAAAGGCTACCGGTACTCACAAATATGTCGCACTAATATAGCTATTGCTTCAACCGTGTCAGTATACCCTGCATAGTTTCCACAACGTATTGCTATCTATGAATGTTTCCCAAATCCGGGTGGAGGATTTCAAGCCCAAACAAGAGAACCAAAATGTAAAGCAATCAAAGAAAACAATAATCATGCAAAGGGTGATCTAAGCCCTAAGGTTACTCCACTTTTAAAGTTATCCCCAGCAGAGTCGCCAGTTCTGTAATACGGTGGGAGAACTGACTTGAGGTTTTGCATTTGTGTTCGCAAATGTTTCGGTTTAGCAAGAGTCGCCACCGACTTTTTATTTTATCCTAAGGAAAGGCCAAAAAGCACAGGAAAGACCTTTGAGATGTTTTCTTGGGTTCGGGGAGTAGATTATAGAAAGGGAAGGTATTAGCACCCTTTCTATCCATGGTTATCCATGGGCTCTTAGTTACTAGCTTAGATCACTTGCTTTGCATTTCTATTGTTTGAAATGGTGCTTTTCAATTGTTTGAAATGGTGCTTTGTGTGATTTTGGAAAATGTTTTGAAAAGAGGCCATCGTTGTGGCAACCTTTGTAATGATTCTTGTTTGAATGTATACAAAAGTGTTTTTGTCTTTTGAAAGGTTTTCAATGTTTGAAAGTAGGGTTTTGAAATTGTGTTGTGGAGTGTGTTTTGAAAAGTAGCAAGGATGTTTTTTTTGCAAGCTTGATCAAGTAACTAAGAGCTATCTACCCTATTTTACTCAAAGATCTTTCTTATGTTTTTAACCCTTTTAACAATGTTGTTTTACCATTGTATTTGGTGAACAACCTTGTGTTAGGATGTTAACGGGACAGGCGCGGGTCATCGTATAGACCATGATAGCAATAGTGTCAAGTATCTTTGGCAATTTTCTTGAGGGACTTGATCATTTTGTTTAGGCAACTCAGATAGCGTCATCGAGGGACTATGATCTTTTGTTTTATTTTTGTTTTGCCAAAGTACTTGATATGCAACCATGACCCATTTTTGAAGGCAACAAATGGATTGTAACCCTAGGGGTGCAAGTGTGCATTGTGTTTATTTTTCATGCATGTTATCTTGGATTAGGTCAAACTAATTGTTGATTTTATTTACATACAAACCCTAGGTCTAAGCATGGCATAATTGAAAGCTTTTTAATTGTGCGAGAATTTAAAAGCTACACTATTACAACATGATATAGGGAGGGGGTACAAATTTGAATTGGGGATATTTTGACAAGAAAATAAATTCTAGGTTATTACAACCATATCGAATGTACAAGATACAATATTTAACTGTACAATAATTGAAATAAATACAATAAATAAATGTAAATAAAATGTATTATGCCAAAAATGTTTCTAGTATGTAAAAAGTATTTCTTTAATGTGAAGTGTATAAAAAATGTCAATTTTAAATACTTTCTATTTAGGGCTAAAAAACCCTAATTCCTAATAAATAATATTATTTATTAATTATGTGCAATAATATACTAATTTATACAAAAAATAAAAGTATATTATAAAAACGATTATTTTTGGTCCAAAATAATAATAAAAAGAAAAATGTAATATTTTTTGTTCTAATTATTTAGTAAAATATATATATATATATATATATATATATATATATATATATATATATATATATATATATATATATATATATATATATATATATATATATATATATATATATATATATATAATATGGGGAGGTATGAGTGATGAAAGGGTCGTGTTTTAGGCTTGTTGGGGGGTATGGAACTTGTTCACAAAGTTCTTGTAAGCTTGTGTTAACAAATATGAGAGATCTTTTATGTTTTGCCACCTTTCTTCTACTTGAAGCAAAAATATGGAAATGATGTTATAGCCCTGTACCAGCCCTCCTATCATGCTGCAACTTTTTTTCTTGGTTACTGGAATTATGGACTTGATTTTTCCTCAAAGATCTTGCCCCATGCCTCAAGGATTTGGTTTTGACATAAAGTGAAGTTTAGGCAAAAATGGCATTGTTGCTTTTTCCTTTTTAGGCTTAAACTGAAGTATAATGCCCTAATGACCAAGACAAAACCTTAATACAATGGATATGCATTAAATTAAGGAGTACAAATTGGTTTTAAGGCCTGTAATGTTGAACCAAGCTAGCTAGATCAGAATTGCAAGTTGTTATGAACATGTATTGGCCATGGACAAAAGTGAGTTTTTGCCAAATTCAAGAATTTAATTCTCTCTAACCACAAGGGTGTTTGAGGAGTTCTTGGAAAATTTGGAAAGCTTGGAACATGTAATACAATCCATCTTCGTAATGCAACTTGAAACTCCAAGTGGAACTATGTGAAAAATGGCCAAGAAGATGGGTCAAAATCCAACCTAGATTAGGGCAAATTTTCTCTAAGTTAAAAGTTTTAGGTACCCTTGTTCCAAAAATCATAACTTGAGATACAAGCTTATTTTGAGAAAACTTTGTGAATCAAAGTTGTAGACTTTGTGATGTACTACAAATTTCATGTTTCAAGTTTTGTTTGAATCCATTTTCATCTTGGTGAAAAAATGGGACAAAGTTAGGAAAAAATAAGAAAATTTTATAACTTTGAAAAATTCTAAGTTATGAATTTTTTCCATTTTAAACCCTAATTTGCATTTTTGGGTTTCTTGATGAACAATTTTCATAATTTTACATGTCTTGATGAAAAATGACCCTTGGCACTTGATTTTGACCAAAAAGTCAAAGTTTGACTTTTCAGTATACAGTCAAATTTTGATCAGTTGACTGAAAAAAATCATCTGCCATTCCTATGCATTTGAGATCTTTTGAACTTGTTGAATGGGTCAAGACAATTCCATTGAGTCCTTGAGTCCATATGTGAGTTTGGTTTGCCATTGGTTAGGTCAAACAGTCAAAAATTGCCTTTGTGCAGTCAAAACCCTAAAAATGACCATTTTGCCCTTTTGGTGATCTGATCAAATTTCTTGTGGAATGGTGATCCAAACATGATCAAATGGTTTATATGAGTTCATAATATTTATGTGGGTCAAATTTCATGAGGTTTGACTGTCAATTGGTCACAGTAGACTTTTTCCCCAATACAACTGATTTCTAGGTCAACTGTCCAATTGACTGGGCAAAGATTTGAATTAAAGCTTGAAACTTGGTATGGGAAAACTTGTGAACCCAACATGAAGCATGAAAGTAAATTTTGGTATTGTAGGTCAAAATATCCTTGTGCAAACTCAAACCCTAATTTGGGTTAACAGTGCAAGGAGGGGTCTTGAGCAGAGCAAACCCTAGCTTGATCCTGAATTCCAAGAGTCTTGTGATGAGAAAGTGTTGATGAAATGAGAGGAAAATTATGGGGTACAATAGTGTGGTACTCCTAAGCTAGTATAAATGATCAGAGGACTTAATAGTTTTATGGTTGTTAGGGAATGTCTACAGCGGTGAGAAGCCTTGTTTGATGGTATTTGTGGTTTTGGAGAGAGTAAATTCACGTGAGGTGAAATTCCATGTGTTTATCTAATCTCCCCCCTTTCCTGTTGGGGAAGAGGTATCTATAGAGATGCTATGGCCTACGGTTTAAAGAACCCTCAAGAAGTGGAAAATGCTCTCCCTTGACTGAGGAAAGTTGTTGGTTGTCTATTTCCTCAAGAGTTATGACATGATTCAACATATGCAGTTAGGAATTGGATAAATAATATTATCCAAGTCTTCCCTTAGGGAGAGCTCCAGTGCCACGTAAAAGACACGCCCTAGGCGATTCCTCATGGGGCGTGCGCCAACGAAGAACATGTGTTTTCCTATTTCGGGATCCTTCTAAATATCTCACTACACAATCCCTCAAGCATGATGACTTGTAAAGGGAGAGGTGTTTTAAGCTTCCATTAGGATGAACTTTATGGCCAGGGGTGAGTTCCATGGTTGAAGGTGAGTCCCTAAGTTGAGGTTGAGTTCCTCAACTGTAGGATACTCCTTTAGTTGAAGGGTGAGTCCCTCATCCATAAGAAACTCTTTTAGTTGGAGAGTGAGTCTCTCAGTTAAGGGTGAATCCCTCTGATGTAGGAGACTCCTTTAGTTGGAAGGTGAGTCCCTCGATTTAGGGTGAGTCCCCAACTCATTGCCCAATGTCTTCTGGATAGCCATGGTGTTAGTTGGGAATGACAACCATCAATCACTCAGACGAACACGCTTGTCATCATTTAATGTAAGTAAAGATGACTTATTTTCAAGACTCTAAACACTCTCAACATGTGTCAAATACATGTTAAGCCTTTTAGAACTCCTAGGTGAGCCTAAAAGGGTTTCAGTGATTGTTTTATTAATGTTTTCTCTCTCTCTCTCTATCTCTCTCTCTCTCTCTCTCTCTCTCTCTCTCTCTCTCTCTCTCTCTCTCTCTCTCTCTCTCTCTCTCTCTCTCTCTTCATTTCTTTACTACTCTGATCACACACATTCTACAAGCTTCATTTTAGTTTCTGATCTGACCTGATCAGGAGGTTTGGACCGTCACGGCTGCTCCGAGCTGAAGGCTTTTTGAACGAGGAGGGGGGGGTACCTGCAAGGCACTCCGATGCTTAAGTCAGTGGGAGTACTAGCAGATAATAGAGTTGAGGTTAGAATTGAAGATTACCTGACCCTCTGGAAGCAGAGGGTATTTATAGCCCCCAGCGCTGGGCCAAGGTTCCTTCACTGGGCCGGGCGGATTTGGCCCAATGGAGGAACTGCCAGGTCCTACGTGGGTAGTGGGGATCAGCACGTGGTCCCCTCCCTGGATGTGGTGCGTGAAGTGCGGGCGGACAGAGACGCGGTCTTTACGGAGTATCGTTGGGGCACTGGTGACTGAGTCTGCCCTAGCAAGGTAGCTTGAGTCCATGTCGAGCAGTGCAGCATGATGTCGAGCTCGGCGCCAAGACCCCGAGCTGGACAGCGAATGTCGAGCTGGAAGCCAGGGCATAGAGCTGGACGGCAGTCGGTCGAGCGTGACTTCGTCGCGTGGGCTGGCACACTGAGATGTCGAGGTGGACATCATGGTGTCGGGCATGGACGTTGTGGTCCTTAGTGAGTCCCATTGGATTGGGCCTTAGTAATGCTTTTGGGCCTGTCGGGCCCAGTCCAGAACAGGAGCCCCCCAAGTCGTGGTTCCTTTGTGAGGAGCCATGACTTGAAACCAAGTTGTTCAGTCGCTGAGGTCTCGTGCCCGGAATGGAGGCGCGGGCCCTCGAGGGGCCTCCTCGTGTCGTGCTCGGGGACGTCCTCGGTGGTGGATGCGTGGAGGATCCGTACCGGGCACGTTGGTCGGGCACGCGAGGCATCTTTTGGGAATTGTGCCGCCACCCTAGGGGGGTAGGGCCATCATTGCGTTGGGTGCAGTGCGTCGAGGAGACGGAGTCCGTGGCTAAACGAGGTGACGTTTGGTATTCCATGTCATCACTATAAATAGGGTCCTTGGGCCCCATAATACGCTTTCCGTTCTTCGTGCTCTCTTCGTTGCAACTCTCAACACTCTCTCCAGCCGTGACTTCCCGTCTCAGATTCTTCATTTCCCAGCCGAATCCCATCTTTGATCCAAGTAAGTGATCCACTTTCTTTATTTTCTTGTTTTAGAATGCATGATTCTAGGAAACTGTGGATGTTTTAGGACCGTTAAAGTGGGATTAGCCCGGTAAACTCGTGTTTTGCCCGACATATTTACGTCTAGGACCGGCGAATGCATACTTGTGGCCGACACGTTCTTAGTTTTAGGTGAAAACTTCAGAGCTGCCCGGGGTGTTCATGATCCTGGGCGCCTGATTCATGCCGGTGCCCGGTATGTTTATGGTCGTGGCCGTGGGCTTCATAATGCGGCTCGCCATGTTCATACCTCGGAGCGACATGCTTGAAGAGTGGCCGCGCAGTTGGTTTGTGGAGGAACTCTGGATTCAGGAGAGTCGGGGAGGCATCCACTTGTGAAAATGGACTCGTGGTAGTGTATGGACGACATGATTATGTCGAGCATAGGGCTTCATGCTCAATCTGATTGGTTTCCCGTGCTCTGCAGGTAACCATGGCGGATGAGCCGAGCTCCTCAGGTCGTCATGACAGCGAAGAACAAAGTGCCGACGAGTCGGCCAACCTTATAGACACTGTGACCGACCCGTCGCTGGAATGGGTGGGCGCCGAGCCTCGGGGGACGGCGTCGATATACAGTCGGGATGACCGACACCCGTTCATCGCCATTGAAGGGGGGCAGGACCAGCCCGACTTTCAACCGAATTTCGAGGTCATGCTGCCTGCGACCACTGCCAGAATCTGCTCGATGTACCCGGATTACAGTTTTGCGATGTACGAGATCGCCTTTAAGGACTTGGGTTTGCGGCTGCCCTTCACAGACTTTGAGACCGGGGTTTTTACGCATCTGGAGCTGGCCCCGTCCCAGCTACACCCTAACTCTCTCGCCTTCATCCGGGCGTTTGAGCTGACGTGCCGCTACTTAAGGATAGGGGCGACCATCCCTCTCTTCTTTAGGGTCTTCCACCTACAGCGCCAGTCCCGAGGAGGGAAGCACAGCTGGGTGTCCTTGAAGCAGTCGAGGAGACTGTTTAGGATGTACATGGACTCTGTGAGGGGGTTCAAGGATAAGTGGTATGTGGTACACCCTATCACTGACTCTGCTGTGGATTCCCTCTTCGAGGAGGAAGGGCCGGTCAGCGATGATGACGGGGAGGCCATGGTGACCGATGACGGGAGCCCCGTACTAGGACGTCGGGCTAAGTTCCCGGTGTACTGGATGTCTCGACACTTCCAGAATGGAACCGGCTACTTCCACACTGCAGTCGGGGACATGTGCACGGAGGATCAACGGGCGTATGCGGCTCTCTGTAACTTTGTCGACGGTTTTCATCCCGCCCAGTGGGTTACACGGGAGGGGAATGACATCCTCGACAAGGACGGTTATCCGATATTCGAGGCTCGCCCGATTGATACCAAGGCGTTGGTGGAATGCTCGACCTATAGGGAGGCAGCCCGCCTGTTAGGTTGTTTGTTTGAAATTCTTGACTCGTCATTTATTTACGCGTTTTGCTCGATACTGACTTTTCTTTTACTTCGTGCAGGTACGATGGCCAGCCGACATGAAAGGCTCCTGAAATTGTCAACCGGCCAGAGGCGAAATAAGAAGGTCGTGCCGGGCCCTCAGATGACGAGAATGGGTCCACCGACAAATCTGAACGCTTCTCAGCCTGTGAGGGTGGATTCGACCTCGAGCTCGGGGGCGGCGTCAGATCCAGATGTCGAAGTCATTGATGCCGAAGCCGTTCTGACACAAAGGAAGAGGACCCGCGTGGAAGGCGGTCCAACTGTCGGGGGAGATACCGGTCCCGTTCAATCCTTTGCCTTTCCCCCTTGCATCGAGGAGGAGGGTTTTTTCGAGCGGTTTCCCCCGACCGTGGTCGCGCATGAAGCCGAGGCCATAAAAAGGATGACCAAAGAGGAGAGGCGGTCGCGGCTGGTCGCCAGCGTGGATGGGCTGGTTAAAATGGCTGAAATGGCTCTGGTATTGTCTGAAGACGCAGGGGACGCTGCTCGTGTTGAAGAGCTCGAGCGGGAGAAGGCAGCCTTGACGGCGAGCTCAAGGAAGTTGAAGGTCGCTCTGGAACGCTCCGAGGGGATGTTCCAAGAGCAGACCGTGATACTTGACGCCGAGAGGGAGGCGCTGACCTTGGAGAAAGAGAAGTCGGGGCGGTTGACCGAGGAAGGGGAGTTGCTCCGGGCTGATAGGGATCGTTTGGCTGCTGAAGTCGAACGCCTGGGCAAGCAGGTCGAGGAACTGAATGCTGCTCAACAACCCGCTGAAGATGAGCCCGAGGACCTAATGGCTTTGAAGAGTCGGGCTGAGTTTATTGCTCATATTCGGAACCTCGAGGAGGACGCAGTCGGTGCCCTGGAAGACGGGTTCAATTCTGCCGTCGACCAGCTCTCGTTGCTAAATCCCGGCTTGGTCACCGAGGGTATCGGGCACACTCATCGGGTTGTCGGTGGCGCGATCATTCCCCCGCCCGACTCTCCCTGCGTCGACAGTGGTGATAATACGGAAGTTTGATTTGTATTTTTTGGTTGGTGGGCCTGCGTGCCTGATATTTGAATTTGTATTCTTTGGGCCTGCGTGCCCGTTTATTTCATGTATGAACATCGCCGGCCTTCTTGGTCGGTTTAATATTACTTTGTTGCCTACGGGCGTTTATACCTTGTTTATTTTGTTTTCTGCCCTTGTATGAACTGACATGCTTGTATGAATTTAGCTCGTCCCGGGCCCGATGAGTGCCCGTAGACGGCTTTGATTTGGCGAGCGACTATGCTCGACTCCGTTTGTGCGCAACCTCGACCCAATTTCGGTTGGCCGGGGTTGCTTGAGTGTTTCGCTCGAGGGGAGAGATTTTGTTTTGACCCTTGTAGATGTCCCGTTATTCTTGATGGAATGTCGGGTATTTCGGAGCGAGGTTGCTCAGTCGGGCGTGGAGCCCGTAGGGACGATTTGCCCTTGGCGTGAACTGCCCATCGCGAGCTGGGTGTTCTGCCTCATGGGTACGACGACGGTGGTGCTCGGTATAGCCGTCCACGTCGGGCACTATAGATCGTCAACGTCTACCGCGCGATGCCGTGCCATTTTTGTCGTGTGTCGGCCTGTACCTTAGCCTTAAACGAAGTGGGACGTTTTTCCTCGTTGCCCGAGCATGGTTGCTTCTGGTCGAGGGTCCTAGGTGTTGTCAGTTTTTAACTGTAGTACTGCTTCAACTTAGCAGCATTCCAGGGTCTTGGTAAAGGCTCTCCGTCTAACTGTTCGAGGTAGTACGCCCCGGTACCCGTGGTGCCGTGGACGCGGTAAGGTCCTTCCCAGTTCGCGGCCAACTTCCCCTCGCGGGAGTCTTTCTGGTTTCTGCGTAGTACCAGGCTGCCTATTTCGAACTCGCGCTTGATGACCTTGTCGTTGTGGCGTAGAGCCACTCGCTGTTTTAGGGTTGCTTCGCGCAGGGCAGCCCCCGAGCGGATTTCCTCGACTAGGTCGAGTTCATCCCTAAGTGCTTCGTCATTCATTTCTTCGTCGAGGGGTTCCTCCGTTCGTCGGGATGGTTCCATGATTTCGACTGGGATGACAGCTTCGGTGCCGTACGTTAGTCGGAATGGTGTTTCACCCGTCGTTGAATGGGGTGTGGTACGGTATGCCCACAGGACGCTGTGGAGCTCCTCGACCCATCCTCTTTTGGCTTCGCCCAGTCGACGTTTGAGCCCTCGGAGGATGACTCTGTTCGCAGCTTCGGCTTGCCCGTTGGTCTGGGGGTGCTCGACTGATGTGAAGTGATGTTTGGTCCCCAGTTTGGCGACGAAGTCTCGGAATCCGTGGTCGGTGAACTGGGTGCCGTTGTCGGTCACCAGCGCCTGTGGAATTCCGAACCTGGCGAGCACGTTTCTCTTGTAGAAACGGAGGATGTTATGTGAGGTGATTTTCGCGAGGGCCTCGGCCTCGATCCATTTTGTGAAGTAATCCACGGCGACGATTAGGAACTTGTTCTGATAGGTCCCTTGCACGAAGGGTCCGAGGATGTCCATGCCCCACCAGGCGAACGGCCATGGGGATGACAATGTGGTCAGCTCGTGTGGGGGAGCGAGGTGCATATCCCCGTGCTTCTGGCGCTTGTCACATTTTTTTACGTGTTCCTTGGCGTCCTGTTGCATCGTCGGCCAGTAGTATCCCGCGCGGAGGGCTTTCCTCGCCAAGGATTTGCCGCCCATGTGCTGGGCGTTGATGCCTTCGTGTATCTCCCGCAGTACGTCGGGGATGGAGGACTCGTCAATGCATTTCAGGAGGGGAATGGAGAATCCCCTTCTGTACAGTCTCTGTTCGAGGACAACGTAAGAACATGCTCGACGCTTTATTGTGGCTGCGTCGGCCTGGTTCGTCGGGAGTTCTCCCTTTGTAAGGAAATTATAGACCGGGGTCATCCAAGACGTGGCGTCCCCGATAGCATGAACCTCTACCGTAGTCGAGGGTGATTCGATGCTCGGCCGTGCCAGAGATTCCTGGATGACGGATTTGTTCCCGCCTTTCTTTCGTGTGCTCGCGAGTTTGGACAATATGTCCGCCCTCGTGTTCTGCTCGCGGGGAACATGAGAGATTTCTGCTCGTACGAATTTTGCCATGTGTTTTTTGACCAGGTTCAAGTACTCAATGAGGTTGTCATTCTTGGCCTGGTAGCTTCCTTGTACTTGGGAAGCGACGAGCTGGGAGTCGGTGTAAATTTGAACTTCGCGGGCTCCTAAGTCCTCGGCCAATCTCAGTCCCGCGAGCAGTGCTTCATATTCTGCCTGGTTATTTGATGTCGGGAAGGAGAGAACCAAGGAGTGCTCGATCACCACCCCTTCCTCGTTTTCCAGGAGAATCCCTGCGCCGCTTCCGGACGAGCTGGAGGCTCCGTCGACGAAGATGGTCCACTTGTGTTCCTTTCCCGGGGGAATGTCGTTAGAGGTCATTTCGGCGACGAAGTCGGCCAGGGCTTGTGCTTTCAGGGCTTTCCTGCTCTCGTATTGAATGTCGAATTCAGAGAGTTCCAGGGACCACTTCAGCATTCTGCCCGCCATATCTGGTCGACCCAGAAGTTGTCTCACCGGTTGATCAGTTCGCACAATGATGGTGTGTGCTAGAAAGTAGTGCCTGAGCCTCCTCGCAGCATTAACGAGGGCCAGTGCAACCTTTTCTATCTGTTGATACCTGCTTTCGGGGCCTTGTAAGGCTTTGCTTGTGAAGTAGACAGGTTTCTGCCCGTCGGGAGTCTCGCGGACAAGAGCTGCGCTGATGGCTTCGTTTGAAACAGCCAAGTATAAGTAAAGCGGCTCGTTGTCATCAGGTCGAGACAGCACGGGCGGTTGAGACAGGCTCTGTTTCAGGTGGCGAAGTGCGTGTTCGCATTCCTCGGTCCATTCGAAGGCTGCTTCCTTTCGAAGGAGTTTGAAAAAGGGAAGGGCGTGCTGAGCGGACTTCGCGACGAAGCGCGAAAGCGATGTCAACATGCCGTTCATTATCTGTATCGACTTCTTCGACGTTGGAGTCGGGAGGTCGGCAAACGCTCGGCACTTGTCGGGGTTGGCTTCGATGCCTCGTTCTGTTAGATAGAATCCGAGGAACTTTCCTGCCTTAACCCCAAATGTGCACTTCTCGGGGTTGAACCTCATTTTGCATTGTCTTGCTTGGGCGAAGACAGTCTTGAGATGAGCTGCATGATCGGTGTCTGCCCGGGATTTAACGATCATGTCGTCCATGTATACCTCGAGCATGTCTCCGATCTGTTTGTTGAACACCTTGTTCATCATGCGTTGGTACGTCGCGCCGGCATTCTTCAGTCCGAAGGGCATTACGTTGTAGTAATAGTTGCCCGAGCTGGTCATGAATGCCGTGCAGCGTTTGTCGCCCGGAGCCATTGGGATTTGATTATATCCCGAGTAAGCGTCCATGAACGACAAAGTTTTGTAGCCGGCCGAGTTGTCGACCAGCATATCAATGTTCGGTAGAGGAAAAGCATCCTTCGGGCAAGCCCGATTGAGATCGGTATAATCAACACACATACGCCATTTTCCATTATTCTTTTTGACAAGTACAACATTTGACAGCCAGGTGGAATACCGGGCTTCAGAAATAAAATTTGCCTCTAGGAGGTCTTTTACAGCTTTTTCAGCAGCCTCCGTTTTTTCTGGAGACTGCCTACGCCTACGTTGTACTACTGCCTTGGCGGCCGGATCAATGGCGAGGTGATGACAGGCGACCTCAGGGTCGAGTCCGGGCATCTCTGCAGCGCTCCAGGCGAAGAGATCAGCATTCTCGCGCAGACAGGCCTTGATCTGCTTCCTGGCCAAGTCGGGGAGGTCCTTGCCGATCTTCACCCCCTTGGTCGGGTCTGCCCCGAGGGGAACGAGTTCGAAATCACCGTCCGGAATAGGTCGGAGGGGGATTTGCTCGCTGCTGGCCGGTTCATCTTGGTCAAAACGGGCGTCGAGCGCAATGGAGTCGACCTTTGGTGGAGCCTTCTGAACTTCTACCTCTGGAGATGCTGTGTCGGGCTCTTGCTTTGTCTTCTTAATGGGCCTAGTACTGGGACCCACGTCGACAGTATCCCGACCCCTTGAAGCGGCGTTGAAGCACCGGCGGGCAGCAGCGAGGTCGCCCTGGATGGTGGCTACTCTCCCCCTCTTGGTGTAGAACTTCATTTTTAGGTGGACAGTTGAGGGGACCGCCGTCAGTTCCGCCAATGTCGGCCTCCCCAGGATGCAATGGTACAGGGATGGGCAGTCAATGACGAGGAAGCGGACCTTCACCTGTCTTGTAGCAGTATCTTCCCCGAATGTCACGAGGAGCTCGACATATCCCCAAGGTTTGGACGTCGAACCGTTGAAGCCTTGTAGGTCCGAACCTATATATGGAGACAGATGGGATTCGTCCAGTTGTAAGGTCCGGAACAGCTGGGTGTACATCACGTCGACGGAACTCCCTTCGTCGACCAGAATGCGATGCACGTCGAAATTGGCCATCTTCGCCCTTATCAGCAAGGGGATGACTGCGTTCGGTGCTCCGCCGGGGAGCTCTTCCAAGTAGAATGTGATGGGCTCTGATCTGCCCCTCACCATTTCAAAAGTCACAGTTTGAGGAGGAGCTTTGTCGACCAGTTCGTCCAACTTCCTCTTGGCCGAATTGATGGTGAGGTCGCTGAACCCGCCCCCGTTGATGACCATGGCGGAGGGGAAGTATTCCCACCTGCTGTGAGTAGTCAGGGGCTCCTGCAGGAGCTCGGGAAGTTCGAAATCCTCGGGCCTGGTTATTGAGTAGGCGGTCTGGATTGGCACCGACTCGTCAGATGGTCGGGCATCTTCTTCGGGCTCCTTTGCTTCGCGGGCTTCACGACGGGGAGCGTCGTTTTTCCTGTACTGCGCAAGTCTCCCTCCTTTGATGAGGGTTTCAATAGCATCCTTCAGGTGGACGCAGTCCTCTGTCAAGTGACCATGACTCCTATGGTACTGACAGTACTTGTTTTTATCTACTCCTGGCTTGGCAGGAGCTGGTCGGGGACGCTTGACGCCACCGTCCTTGAAATCTGTGCTTGCACACTCCGCCAGAATACGCTCGCGGGAAGCCGTGAGCGGAGTGTACTCAGTAAACCTGCCCGAGGGGCCCCTTTGTTCCCGGACCTCCCGGGGTCTGTCTTCCTTCCTCTTCTCTCCGGTGCGTCGGGGAGGAGGGTCTTGTCTTGAGCTGCTTCCATGGTTGCGGGCTCTGGAGTCCCGTGCCCTGTTGGCAGCTTCTCTCTCCTCGTAATCCATATATGCTCGAGCTTTGTCGAGGAGAGCATCAAAAGTTGCAGGTGGCTCGATGCCTACAGCTTTCCTGAATTCGGTGCCGGGGAGGAGGCCCCTCTCCAGCAAATACCTCTTCATGTGGTCCGCGCAGGGGACCTGGATTGCTTCCCGGTTGAAGCGGTTGATGAATTCCCTCAAGGTCTCATCATGTCTCTGGATGATGGCCTCGAGGGCTGCCTCTGTCTTTGGGTGGCGACGAGAGGCTGTAAAGGAACTGATGAACTGGTTCTTCAAGTTCCGCCACGAGGTGATGGAGCCCGGGGCAAGTCCTTTGTACCAGTCCATGGCCGCCTTCCTGAGAGTTGTTGGAAAGAGACGGCACTTGATTGGCCCCCCGACATTGTGATAGTGGAGCATGGCTTCAAACCCGTCAATATGGTCGACTGGGTCTGCCACCCCATCATACTCCTTTAGGTGTGGGGGCTTCTCCATGCCCGGGGGGATAGGTGCGTCCATGATTGCCTGCGACAGGGGACCGCGGGGGTCGTCCTCGTCGCTCCTTTCTGGAGAAAGAGAAAGGGTCCTGTAGTTGTGTCGGGCACGTTGCTCGTGCTGGGACTCCCTTGAACGTGACGTTCGGTGGGCGAAGGTCACATGTCCGTCTCTGTTGTGCCTCCGTTCGTGCCTTGAGGCGTCGCGGACAGGCTCTTCGGCAGGGATGACGGGCTGTCTTTCGTATTGGGGCCGCCTCTGCCTTGGTGCGGGAGAGGGGCTCCTAGAGATTTCCCTGTAATGTCTCCGCGGGGGAGTAGGGTGTCGAGCTTCTTCGACCCGAGGAAGTGGAGATGGTGGCCTTTGATGTCTCCTCGGGGGGCGTCGATCATTTTCCAGTGCCCTAAGTCTTTCTCCTTGTGCGAACAGGAGATAGTTCGTCTGGTTGATGGCCGCGAACAGTGCCTGAGCAGTGGCATCTGCTCCGACAGGGGCCTGGACTTCATAGAACCGGGCAGCCTGGCGATAGGCGAGAGCTTCCGGATCGTCCTCGAGTTCTGGGGGAGTTGTCGAGGAGGACGCAGTGTTACCGTCCCTGCGGGTGGAAGGTCCAGGGGCGGTTGTCAGGGGGATGGCAATGTGGCCGGCACTACTGGGATTGTCCAGGTGCCCATTCTTGTCCGCGGGACCGTTGTTGGCGTCGAGGACGCGAGTGTGTTGTTCTTCACGAGTTGGAGAGGCCATGACAGTGGATGGATTGAGCTTTGGTCTTTGAAAACTGTTCGTTAGACGGGGAAGCTGTTCCCACAGACGGCGCCACTGATCTGACCTGATCAGGAGGTTTGGACCGTCACGGCTGCTCCGAGCTGAAGGCTTTTTGAACGAGGAGGGGGGGGTACCTGCAAGGCACTCCGATGCTTAAGTCAGCGAGAGTACTAGCAGATAATAGAGTTGAGGTTAGAATTGAAGATTACCTGACCCTCTGGAAGCAGAGGGTATTTATAGCCCCCAGCGCTGGGCCAAGGTTCCTTCACTGGGCCGGGCGGATTTGGCCCAATGGAGGAACTGCCAGGTCCTACGTGGGTAGTGGGGATCAGCACGTGGTCCCCTCCCTGGATGTGGTGCGTGAAGTGCGGGCGGACAGAGACGCGGTCTTTACGGAGTATCGTTGGGGCACTGGTGACTGAGTCTGCCCTAGCAAGGTAGCTTGAGTCCATGTCGAGCAGTGCAGCATGATGTCGAGCTCGGCGCCAAGACCCCGAGCTGGACAGCGAATGTCGAGCTGGAAGCCAGGGCATAGAGCTGGACGGCAGTCGGTCGAGCGTGACTTCGTCGCGTGGGCTGGCACACTGAGATGTCGAGGTGGACATCATGGTGTCGGGCATGGACGTTGTGGTCCTTAGTGAGTCCCATTGGATTGGGCCTTAGTAATGCTTTTGGGCCTGTCGGGCCCAGTCCAGAACAGTTTCCTTCCTACTAGGTGATAAGTGTAAATTGTAGCTATTTTTGTATATACTTTTTGTTGCACTTATCAACTCTTTGTTGTTAATATCATTGAATAAACCCGACTTTGATGTAAATACATTTAGTTTGTATTTGTGTTTTTGTATATATAGTGTACCATTTTATGTTTTTCCATTCATTTTATAGGTATTTGTTGCATTTTGGAACATCGAGGAATAAGGTGTAGAAGGCACGGCTCCAGATGCGTGTTTTCAGAATAAAGGACCAGTTTTGGGAAGTTTTCTCCAAGAGAACCCTCTTATCATGCAGAAGGCCGCTAAGCGCGAGTGCGCTCAGTGCATTTTATAGCGCGCTGCTTGCATTTTGATATTTTGGCATAAGCATAGTTTTGGAGCCTGCTTAGCGCGGATAGAGCGCTTAGTACAGTTTAGATCAGTTTAATGTGTAAATATCGCGTAGCGCGCTTAACGCGGTGAGCCCGCTCAGCGCTATCTGCTGAAATGAGTTTTATAAAAGCAGATTTAGTTCATTTTTAGGTTATGGTATTGGGGAAGTTTTTGCTCCCAACTCCATCAACCTTCATTTTGGTTAGATTAGCTTAAAAAACAACACTAGGGCCTTGCTTATGGATGATTGAAGGTGGATTTCTCATTGACCGACGCTGACAAACCGGAAGATTTTTGGTTTATCTCTTGTCCTCTCTTTGTATTTCTCTTTTGTTGGGTATTGTATGTATATTTACTTCAAACTCATGTATATTTGTCGCCCATGGCGTTATATAAAACTTGCTTTACAAATATTTGTCGATTGGCATCCTTAATTTATGCTCTGTGCTAGGGATTTGAGTTGTTATAGACATATATTTCTTGATTTCTTATCTAGGATGATTATCTAATAGTGTCTGAATTCTAGAGATAGATTTAACGCTGTTATTCACTTAGGGTGTCTGTGATTAATGCCTGTGTTGTTTGTGTCGCTCTGAGAGATCGTCGATGCAAGCGAGCACGATTGACTTCTATTTTGTTAAGGTGGTTGAGAGATCGCTGCCGAGGTGATACAATGGGTGTTGTGTTTGACACGTGATGATATTGATGAATATTATAGGTTTACTATAATAGATCGATAGGTTTAAGTCTGTAAGAAGTGGTACATATGCATGCTTGATAAGTTATTCTTTTTTTCCTTTTTATACATTTATTTTCTGTTGATACTTTTCCTTTCAACCCATTTATCCCCAAACCCATTAACAAGAGATTTATCGAACGACATTCCAATTCACTAATCTCTGTGTACACAATAAATTCTCGGATAAATATTTCCAAAACTTTTGTTGCTTGCAGCTTTACCGCTTCAGCAAAATGGCGCTGTTGCCGGGGATCAGTGTTTATTATTTCGCATTGTGATAAGTTTCTTTGTTTTTAATTTTTGTAATTACTGTGTATGTTGTATAGAATGTGTACATAAACTTGTCTATTTTTACTTGTACATGTTTTGCGTTTACTTTTCATACTTGTGCATATATGTGTTTTTCTTTGTTTTCACGCATTGTTATAAATTGTCTCATTTTTGTAACGTTTGTTGTTTGGTTGTTAAGACACTTTCTTTAGATTTGCACGGTATGACAATACCATGGCATAACGAGAGGATATTACTAGCTCGCACAATAAAGGCGTCGAGATTATGACATAAAACAAGCATGTTTTGTTTGTATTCATTTATGTATGTGTTGACTTGTGTTTTAACAAGTTGAAATTGGACCTTTTTTAAATTCACAAATTTTTACTTTTCAACTTGTTAATTTACTTTCACCCGTTAGTTTTGTGATGTCAATTTGTGTTTTTCCGCAAGCTTGTCGTGTTTAGCTTGAGGAAGTTTGTATGTTGTAAATATTGTGTGTTGTTTAGATTATGTAGGTGATTGTAGAGGGTGTTGTTGCACTGTTGTTGTTGTCCTGTTTTTCTGCAACTGGTGTAGCACGCCTAGCATGCTCTGTGCCGCTTAGAGCGTCCTAATGTGAAGAGCCAGTGAATTCTTTTATTTTCACTTGCTTTCCTTTTTCCCACTTCCACCTAGGCTTTAAATAGTAAATAATATTAGTGTATTAATTTTTTTGTTATTGTTTGGACTCAATTTTGGTTCGATAGCTTGAAGTCGCTTTTGGTGATTTTCTAAGTTTGAGTGTTTCAGCTTGCAAATGCGTGGTAATTATTTTGTTAAAGTTTTTACACATTCGAGGTATGTATTTATCGCTTTATATACTTTAGCATATTCATGATACTTAGACTTTTTACAATTTTTATGCCATTCATTCTTTTGTATATTTGTTCATTTGTGAATCACTTTAGTTCCTACCCTTTTTGTGAGGTAGTTTTCTATTGTTCATTTATGCTGAAGATCAAAACTCTTGTTTTAACTGAATTTTATTATGTTTAATCTTTTGCTTATGTTGTTGTATGAAAACTTGAGCATGATCAAGGCATTTTTCTGTTCCATTTTGAGCACAATTACCCCTAGCCAAATAGTCAATTCACCTTGTGAGTGTGTGATCATTAGTAACCCCTTTTGACCCTTTTTGTCGATGTCAATGTTGTTTTTGCTTAATGCTTGTTTATGAGTGTTGAGTTCATCTTTTTGTATGGATGTTGATTCTTGTTTTTTCTTGAACCCTCAACTATAATTTTTAGTTGATTTTTACCTTGCCTTAGAAAGTAGGGAGTATTTACATTATGATGATGGTTGAATTTAAGTTGGGGAGAGAAATTCTTATGTGCTTATGTTGTGATTGCTATGAGGTTGTGATAGAAAAGAAACAGAAAAAAATGTGAAAAAGAAGTGAAAAGAAAAAGAAAGAAAAAAAATGAAAAAATAAGCTTTGAAAAATAAAAACAAAAAGAGTTCGAATAATTGTGCTAATAAGTGATGTGTGTTGGTTTGAAATTTTAAATGAAAAAGAAGTTTGATTGAAATTATTTTGCTTTAGACTTTGTGAGTTGATCATTCCCTTAGGTTTAGGCAAGTTTTTGTTTCAATTAGCTTTAGGATTTATCCCTTGTTTGTTAACCAAGCCACATTACAACCTTGAAAAGCCCCTGAGAGTCTTGCATTTGTATTTTCAATATGAGTTTTTGGATGAATTCATAATTTAGTCTTTTGTTTGCAAGATTGTGGATGAGTGAAAATACCTTATTTTGTGTGTTTTTCATCTACCGGTGATTATTTTTTCTAGGTGTGATTCATTTGTGAACTGGTGTTGTTTTATAATTTTTGGCATGTTCTTTGTATTTAGCATTTGATTCGTGTTTATGTTATCGTCGTAGTTTAGTGGCAAGTATGTTTCTTAGTGTGTACCGTTTTTCATTTGAACTATTGCATTTGTTTTCCGTTTTCAAAACTTATGGATTCATGATTCTTTGTTTTGTTACTTTTATTTCTGTGAGTTACTTGGCCTTGTTTGAGGACAAACAAGTTCAAGTTGGGGAGACTTTGATAAGTGAAAATTATAGATATTTTTGTATATACTTTTTATTGCACTTATCGACTCTTTGTTGTTAATATTGTTGAATAAACTTGACTTTTGTGTAAATATGTTTAGTTTGTGTTTATTTGCATTTTTGTGTACATAGTGTACCGTTTGATGTTTTTCCATTCAATTTGTAGGTATTTGTTGCATTTTGGAGCATCGAGGAATAAGGTGTCGAAGGCACGACTCTGGATGCGCGTTTTCGGAATAAAAGTCCAGTTTTGGGAAGTTTTGTCCAGAAGAGCCCGCTTAGCATGCAGAAGGCCGCTAAGCGCGAGTGCGCTCAGCGCATTTTTTAGAGTGCTGCTTGCATTTTGACATTTTGGTAGAAGCATAGTTTTGGAGCCCGATTAGCGCGGATAGAGTGCTTAGCGCAGTTTAGGTCAGTTTAATGTGTAAATATCGTGCAGCCCGCATAGCGCGGTGAGCCCGCTTAGTGCGGTCTGCTGAGATGAGGTTTATAAAAGTAGATTTAGTTCATTTTCAGGTTATGGTTTTGGGGAAGTTTTTGCTCCAACTCCATCAACCTTCATTTTGGTTAGATTAGCTTAGAAAACAACACTAGGGCTTTGCTTATGGATGATTGGAGGTGGATTTCTGATTGACTGACACTGACAAACCGAAAGATTTATGGTTTATCTCTTCTTCTCTCTTTGTATTTCTCTTTTGTTAGGTATTGTATGTATATTTACTTTGAACTCATGTATATTTTTCTCCTTTGGCGTTATATAAAAATTGCTTTACAAATCTTTGTCGATTGGTATCCTTGATTTTTGCTCTTTGCTAGGTATTTGAGTTGTTATAGACATATATTGCTTGAATATTATCTAGGATGATTATCTAATAATGTCTGAATTCTAGAGATAGATTTAGTGTTGTTATTCACTTAGGGTA
This sequence comes from Vicia faba, assembly GCA_948472305.1. NCBI lineage: Eukaryota > Viridiplantae > Streptophyta > Magnoliopsida > Fabales > Fabaceae > Vicia > Vicia faba. The sequence continues at coordinate 1,751,045,380 of OX451736.1, read as the reverse complement.
TCTGTGATTAATTCCCATGTGTTGTTTGTGTCGCTCTGAGAGATCGTCGATGCAAGTGAGCACGTTTGACTTCTGTGTTGTTGAGGTGGTTGAGAGATCGCTACTGAGGTGATACAGCGGTGTTGTGTTTGACACATGATAACATTGATGAATATTGTAGGTTTAGTATAACATGTCGATATGTTTAAGTCTGTAAGAAGTAGCACATATGCATGCTTGATAAGTTATTCCTTTTTCCTTTTTAAACATTTATGTTGATATTTTTCCTTTCAACCCATTTATCCCCAAACTCATTAACAAGAGATTTGTCAAATGTCATTCCAATTCACCAATCTCTATGAACACGATAAATTCCCAAATAAATATTTCCAAAACATTTATTGCTTCCCGCTTTACCACTTTAGCACTAGGCCTTCCCCACGTTTCTTTCTCACTCACAACCTTCTCAAGTATATGTCCATTCTACTTTTTTCCTTTCATAGAAAATGTGATCTAGGGATTTTATAGGAAAACTAACAGTAGGGATTATGTTAGTTTAGAGGTTTTGAAGCTTTAGTGGTCATGTTGGTGATTGAGATGGTGGTAGAAATTTCTTTTTGTTCTTCTACTTTCACAAGAAGAAAGAGATAATGGATCCCCCCATCCATTGTACCCAAAAGGCCAAGGATATTGGATCCTTTTATGTCCTTCAAGGTGGATATCCTCTCCTTTTGGGCGGAGATGTGCATTTCTTCTTCATAAGACGAAGACAAGGTCATTATGGAGGCATATTCACCATCAGAGAGGGTCACCATTGTCATCCCTTCTTCCTTCCCACACTTATACTTTTACCTCCCCATATAAAGGACATGGGGGTTGTGCCCACTTTTTGTCTTTTGCTGTGGAGGTCCTCAATGTTGCGCCTTCTCAATTAATTTCTAGAAGATGAGGTTTTGTTAATGCCTTTGAGACGGTGTGTGAAAGTTTTGAAGTTTCCCCTACTGTTGGGATATTCTTCTTGTTATACGCCATCAGTGTAACACCCTAAATCCCCCGCGTAATTATAAAATAAAATTCAAATAAATTTAAAACCTTTCAATATTCAGGATGTTACCGTCATACATACGCATGCTCATCAATGTGAAATACGTAACACATTTATAAAAACATAAAAATACATATACTTCATGCTGAAAATTCTGTCATTTACTTGCAGCGGGAAAACATCGACAATAATTATTCTTAATTCTTCAACATGAGTTATAATTATCATAATCAAAATTCAACATAAAACATCAATTAAATCCAACAAATGGAGTTTTACAGTAGTTTACTCCCAACTTAACAAACAAATGCAATTATCCCCAATGTTACGTATCAGAGTTGACACCGACTCAATCTACTCAATATGAGACAATCTCCTAAGCTAACCATAACCTCGAGCTACTTCGGATCATCTGCAGGTTACCCACGTAAAGGTAACATTCAAACAGAAGGGGTGAGATATCGTAACCATATAAAAGAATGCATAATAACAAGTAGATAGAAATTTAATTACACATAATCATACTTCTTTACCTCATACCTTTACTTCGTTTTATAACAATCACAAGGCATATCAAATTACAATCAACAATCCAAATAACACATAGTATCAATCATAGTATAATCCATACATCATCCACATCATATAACTACAATCAAATCGGCATATCAAAAATACAACTTCAACATGATACAACATTAACATACATCAATTATGCAATGCAAGTTCAACATGCATCATCCACATATTATAACGTTAAGTTAATAATAATAATGTAATGCAATGAGACCGACACTGCCTCAATGCATGTGGTACCAACAGGGAATAATCCCTCGTCATAATACCGAATTAGGCAGAAACATCATCACGCTAATATAAGCCATCTCTTGCCAATACATGCCATCTTTCACTAATATAGGCCATCTCTCGCCAATACATACCATATTTCTCCAATAAAGACCATCTTACAGAGCATAAGCTTTTATCATGAATGCATGTGAAACCGACATGCAACAACATGAATTAAATTAATATTTATATTCATTAATGTCATGCAAAAACAGACCATCGTTATCATCATTATCATGCAATACATCATGCAAAATAATCGAACCATTCATACAACATCATCTTACTCAATCAACATAAATCATGGCACATTACTCAAGAATATACACAGATAGGCATCAATGTTGATAAAATAATTAGTTATTATGTTCCAATTTATTTTTATTGGATAAAAAATAATTTTAGCTTTGTAGTAGTCTAAATGGCGCGTCAAACGGACACCCGAGTAAAAAGTTATAGATTTTCAAAGTTTCAAAAACATTTCAGTTCAGCACAGACAAGAAACCGGTTTCCCCAAAACTGGAAACCCGTTTCTGCATTTTTACAGCAACCTACATGACAAAACACGTTAAAGAAACTGGTTTCTCCAAAACTGGAAACCTGTTTCTTCTTAGACAGAAACATATTTCTTCTGCAATTTCTCAGGCGGAAGCCGGTTTCCCAAAAACCAGAAACCGGTTTCTGCTTCGTAGAACAAATTTTTCTGCTATTTTCCAGAACACAATTCTTGTTCCAATCAACCACAAAGTATCCCAGTTTTTAATTCAAATCAATATCATATGATTCCATAAAACACACACATCATACCCATCATTCCAACATAACTCACATAAACAATTTTAACCAATTTCATCCGATTTATAATCAACAATCATCAAAGTACAAAACCCCACAAAGTAATGATAATGAGAAATCAAGAACACAAACTTCATTATACAACCCGTTATAGAGTTATAACCCCACCCTTACCTTAGATCGACGATTCTAAACTTCTACGGCGAATCCATTGGGACTTTGCTTCGAATATAATCGCTTCCGATTCTTTCTTTCTCGTTCTCTATTTATCTTCTCTCGTTCATAACATGTCATGTTCTCACTTCTAATTTTCCTCTTATGAATACTTAACCCCTTGGACCCCTAAATCCATATTTCAACTTTGCCCTTCCTCATTAAAATAATAATAATATAATTATAAAAACTATAATTATTATTTTAATTTAAATAATATTAATATTAAACCAACACTATCCTTCCACCTCTATTTTTTTCTCATTTTTAGTCATACAACCCTAATGCCTAAATTTTTTCATTTCTAAGGTGATTATCCCTTATTAAGGAATCACAACACGTCGAAACATAAATTACTCGTAATCACATATACTCCCTTAATATTTATTTATAAATTTTAAATAAATAAAAATCGGGGTGGTACAACTTTCCCCCACTTAGAATATTTTCGTCCTCAAAAATTCACCTAATGCAAACAACCCCGGATACGATCCTCGCATCCTACTTTCAAATTCTCATGCCATGCACATCGACTCTACTATTTCATCACACGACAACACCATCATAAGAACGTCAGCATAACCGTAATACCGACATCTTCGACATACAACATTAGTACCACAATGCTATGACTCACCAATTGAACGTGTAAATGATTACATCTATTGACATGACAATAAGACGGATAATATATAAACCATTCACCTAACAACTCCATTCTGGAATGTCCAATAGTTTGCATTATTCCCAAAACTTCTAATGTTTAATCCTTTACTCCAAAAGTCATACACGCATAACGAACTGCACCACATCATGCTTCAGTTGCGCCACTCTGATCATCTACCTTAAGTCAATGTCCTTATTTTGATTTCCATTAACTACCAGATCTACAAGTTTCACATCTATCTCCAGACTCTCTTCGTATCTACCAGAAAATCACTGTTCATGACCAAAAGTCAACTGTATACTGAAAAGTCAAACTTTAACTTTTTGGTCAAATTCAAGTGCCAAAGACCACAATTCATTAAACCATGTCAAAATATGAAACTTATTCATCAAGAAATCAAAAAGTCAAAATTTCATTTTGAAAAGTCAAAATTTCTAAACTTAGAAATTTTTCTAAGTGTTGGAAATTTCTGATTTTTTCATAACTTTGAGCAAAATTTTCACCATGATGCAAGATGATTCAAGAGAAACTTCCAACATGAAAATTGTAGATCTCCATGGAATCTACAACTTTTCTTCACACAAATTCTTCCAAAAGTGCTTGGATCTCAAGTTATAATTTTAAGAACATAGGGTCATGAAACAAAACACTTAGTGAAATTTTGTCCTAATTTGGTCAGGATTTTGACCCAACTTCATGGCACTTTTTCATATAGTTCCAAGGAGAATCTTCAAAATCAATTCAAATATGGGTTGTAGAGAACATTGCAATATTTCCAAAATGTCCAAGAACTCCTTGAGATTATTCTTGAGTAGGGAGAATCGAAGAGATGCAGTTAAGGTTTTATCACTTTAATTACAAGTCATTTTAGTGATGAACAAAATTCAAATTCAAACTATGCTGCAAAAACACTACTTTGCAGGCCACAAACTTGTTAGGAACTCCATAATTAATGGTTTACACACCGGTTAGAGGCCTCACTTCAAGCATTCAATGCATGGACATGCTTTTTATCCATTTTTGAAAGAAAGGTCACATTGCCATTTTGATAAAGTGACTTTTTGTACAAAACTTGTTCTTGAGTCTTGCACTTGTTCTCTTCTGATCAAACAAGTCCTATAACTCATGATAAATGTTTCAAACACTTAAAATCACCCATCCCATGCTTGTACCTCTTCTTGAAACTTGTTTCCCTCTTTTCTTCAAAATCAAGTAACCTAGCCAAAAGCTAAGAACTTGTACTTCTGACTTGCCAATGCACTCCAATCCTTTTGCTTATACATAGAAAAACTATTTCCCACAAATACAAGAATGTTGAAGCCTTGAAAGAACCTATAACTCAGAATCACACTTCACACTTCCATTTTCACACAAACTGACCAAAAACTTGAAACTCATAATCTACTCGTGCGTTTCTTGGCCTTTTGGTTTCTAAAGTTTCTAAACATCACATAGAATCAATCCCACACCCTGTTTTAGAACTGTAACACCATTAAAACCATTCTCCATTTTCAAAAACTCAGCTCTGCACATTGACTTCTCTAGACCATTTCAGCCATCCATTGTTCAAGCTAATCATTTCATTAGCTTCCTAGGACCTCAAGGAAGCTAACCTGATCATCACCATCACTTGAAACAAGCTCAAACTCAAATCACGATTTCCAGTTTTGAGGTAAGTTTTCTCAACTTTGAACTCTTCATACAGGCATCATCAATAGTTTATTTGTGAACAAAACATGTAGATATCATTGCCCTGAAGCTAACCATGTCCATAGTATCCATTAATTTTGCTTGAGCTTAGAGAATTTTGAAACTGAAATTTCTGAGATTTTTAGGGTTCAGATTAGGGCCATTAAAATTCATGCTTATCTTTGATTTATAGTTTTAATTCTTTACATTTCTGAAACCGTGAGGAAATTTTCTACAAGTTTCATGTTTATAGTTTTCATTTTTGATGAGAAATGAGCAAGTTACAGTTAGTCTGGCTGGAGGTTGAAGATGAAGTCATCAGGGCACGTTTTGCCTTGTATATTTATTGTTTTGCTTATGTTAACGAATGTATAGCCACCCCAGTGGTATAAGCGCGCGCCTGTAACCTTTGGGACCCGGGTTCGAGCCCCAGTGGTACCCTTTTGTAGTTTTTCACACATTTTGCATTTCTGACTCTCATTTTTGCAGGCGTTGGGCCTTCCTTTGGGCCTATATGTTTTTTCTTGTTGCTGACCTCCCTGTTAACTAATGACACCCCTGGCCCAATTTATTTTTATTTTCTTATTTTTATTTCTTTTATTTTTCTTAAATATATTTTCTAATATTAAAAATCATAAAAATATAAATAAAAATTAGATTTTTATTTAACTTAGTTTATTTTATTTTTTCTCATAAAAATATTTTTATTAACTATACCTTATTTATTTTTACTAATTTCTCTTGTAAATTTAATTAATACTATGTTTTTTTATTTTATTTTATTTCACACCATTTAAAATATATTATTTTAACATAAAGGCTAAAAATATTTTATATTGTTATAAATATTTTCAAGACAAAAAATACCAAAAAAACACTTTTCTTAAACTTATTTTCTTTTAATCAATTAATAGGACTAGGGTTTTATTTAAAATCTTTTCTTAATAAATTTAAGTTTAATTAATTATTTTCTTTAATCAATTATATTAAGACAAAATCCATTTTCTCTAAAAAAAATCAAACAAATATCCATTTACTTCATATTTTGCATTTTTGTACATTTATTCACTTTTGTACATTGTATCCATTTAATTCCTTATACATTTATACCTATTCAATATGGTTGTAATAGCTAAGTTTACATTTTTGCAATCCCCATTAACAAATTGTACACCCCCTCCCCACAAATGTTGTAATAGCTTAGTAACTTTAAATTCCACAATTTATCGCTTTATATATAACATGTTAGTAATTAGGGTTTGTATGGAAAGATTAAAACCAATACTTAGAAAACCCTAATTCAAGAAAAAAACAAGCATGAAAATAATACATTTGCACACAAGCACCCTTAGGGTTATTCCACTTGGTTGCCTTATACAAAATGGCCATATTATGCATGTAAGGAATCTTAGTAAAAACAAGCAAATACAAGATCATAGTCCCTCGATGACGCTATCTAAATTGCCTTTCAAATGATCTTAGTCCCTCAAAAAGAATGCTAAGATACCTTGCAACATTGATAATCATGGTTATACGATGACCCACGTCCGTCCCGTTTACATCCAAAGATAGGGTTACTTACCAAATTAATGGTAAGATAACAATGTCAAAGGAAAAAGAAAATGAACAAGAAAGACTTTTGAGTAGGTAGAATGCTCCTAATTACTTGCTCAATTTCAAACAAACATCCTTGCTATTTTCAAAACAAACACCTACACTTTCAAAACATCTTATAAAACTTGAAAACATTTTCAAAAAGATCAAACATCTTTGTATACATTCTTAAAAACAAGAATCATTACAAAGATTACCTAAACAATGACCTCTTTACAAAATACTTTCAAAAACCACACAAAGCACAATTTCAAACATAAAGCAAGTGATCTAGAAAGTAACTAAGAGCCCATGGAAAACCATGGATGAAAAGGATGATAATACCTTCCCTTTTCATAATCTACCCCCCGAACTCAAGAAATAATCTCAAAGGTATTTCCTGTGCTTTTTCACCTTTCTTTTTGGATAAAAGAAAAGTCGGTGGCGACTCTTGCTAATCGCAACATTTGTGATCAAACGCAAAACCTTCAAGTCAGTTCTCCCACCGTACCACAATAACTATATAAAAATTATTTGTAGTCGTGATAACAACCCCACGAATATGCATGTGGATATTATGTTATGAAACATATAGAAACAACATTAAAGATTAAATATCCACAACAATAACAACAACATAAACCATTTACTAGCTAAAATGTTTATGTTGTTGTTGTTGTTGTTGAGATTGAATCTTTAATATTGTTGTTATATGGTTATCCTATTTTAAATTATGTTCAAATTATAGGTGTTAAACAATCCAACACCATTTCCACAAGAAGATATAAATGGCATTTGTTCATGTTGGGTCAGATCCTTCCTATAATTTTATGAACTTCAATAACACTAGTTTCTCTTGGTCGTTGTAAACTATGTGTCATACCCCAAATTTGTCCGTCCTTTATTTCTATGATCAAAAAATATTTTCAAACATTGGTATTATAATATTCTTTGATTTTTATAAATAATCTCTTCCAAACCTATTTAAAAATCTAATGATTTATTTCAGATCATTTGTATTTTTGAATAAACAAATACTTGTTCATCCTCGTGTACTTTCAATTGGATTTTTATTTCGAATAAGTAACATAACACAATTTTTAAAGAATGAAGCTTGCAAGTATGAGGTCGCGAGTTCGAATATCTTGTATTGCATTTTTAACATTTTTCCTATTTTTTTTGTTACTAATTTTCTTTCCTTTTTTGGAGATCAGACTTTGGGCTTCTCTTGGTTTTTGGACTAACTTACTTGCTAAGTATTTTAACCTAATTTCACTATATAAATAGGACTCATTGTTGTCCTAATTTTTCATCCACAAAATTCTCACAAATCTACAATTTTTCACAATCAACAATTTCACAGTTTAACTCTTACAAAATATTTTTGCAATTTCTTTCAAAGTTTCCACTTGGTTTATTAAAGGATTTCTAAACAGAAACTCTAAAACCCTGTTATTGTCTATATCAGACAATAACCAAGGAACGACCGATGATTTCATATGAGACCCCTTCATTTTTTATTTTTCAATACTTTTATAATTTTAAATTGTTTATTGTTTAACCAAATGATGATGATCCTGGTTTTTTTTAGCTTAGAACCGCACACGTTACTACACATTAGAATAGAAAACCACTTTTTATCACCTTTTTTACCTTTAGCGATTCATGTTCTTACTAACAGTGCTTTTTTATGCCAATTCTTTTTTACACACTAACACTCTTTTACCACTTCATGTAATCACTAAATTTTCGTACAATAAAAAGGCACATCAAAACACATTTTGTGTTGTATATGCATATCACATTACACAAATTCTAATTATTTCCTTTTTACTATTGTTTACTTCTTTTTTTTCTAACATAAACAAAACTCACTGCATATTAACACACGTATACAAATTTATTATCGATTCTTCTCACGTGTGGTTTTCACACACACACACACACACACACACACACACACACACACACACACACACAGAGAGAGAGAGAGAGAGAGAGAGAGAGAGAGAGAGAGAGAGAGAGAGAGAGAGAGAGAGAGAGAGAGAGAGAGAGAGAGAGAGAGAGAGAGAGAGAGAGAGAGAGAGAGAGAGAGAGAGAGAGAGAGAGAGAGGAATTCAATCTCAATATTCTGTCTTTAAAGTGTCAAATAATGTGGTTTTTTATTTTTTGTTTATCATCATCATTATTATATTTATTATGATCAGTATATTTCTTATGATTGTAAGTAATTTTGATAAAGTATCATGACTTCTATTGTCAAATAAATTGCAGTATTCCTAAACTGGACGTGATAAAGTTAGGACTATTTTTATTCTCTTTACTTTTTTACTATAATATTTAAGTCGGCTTTATATTCATTTGTAGTTTTTTTTTAAAATTAATACGATTTTATTATAATTTGTTCATTAAATCTTAGTTAATTTAATTATATTCATGTAATTATAAAATGGTAATAAATATGCCTTTAGTTTTTTAAGTAATTAAATAACTAATTCAAACAATCCATAAATAATAGGATGTCCATCTTTGAGTAATTAAATCGACTGGCACATCGTCTACCAGTTTATTATTCAAAATAAAATATTAAAACCAATGCAACTCACAAGTTACCACATCTGCGAGAAACATGTGTCAATATCTGGCCACGTGATGAGGAGACTATATCAGAATCCTCCGACTTTGCATCTTATCTAATCATACTCTTTAATCAAATTAAAACTCAAAATAGCTAACCAACAACATCAAATCATTTTCTACTAACATAATAAAAATCTAATATCATTTTCGAAAAAGGATTAAGGAGAATTATTTTCAAATTAACTGCGAACTACGTCTACGCTCACACAACTTTCAACCCATACAAGGTTCAAGGATGATTCGAAATCAATTCTATGTAATCATGTAAAAAACATCAACCAAATTGCGAACTACGAATTAAGACTTTGATTCCTCATAAGAGGATACATAGGCATACGACTAAAATCGTGGCGAGTTCTCCTAATAAAACATTAAAACCCTATTTCTTAAAAAATTGCACTTCCAACCCTAGTATCCTTGTGAACAATGTAGATGAGGGGTGTCTAACACCTTCCCTTCGTCTAGATTCGAGTCCAAAAACATAGAATATCTGACTTTTTAGGGTTAACCTTTATATTCCCTTCCTTAGAATAAAAATTAAGGGTGGCGGCTCTTATTTTAAAACCAGTTACAATAGTTGGCGACTCTGTTGGGGACTCAGCCCTAGGGTCTAGAAGCCTTTTCTTTTGGTTTTAGGGTTTTTCTTATTTTTTGGATTTTTATTTAATTATTTATTTATTTTTGCTCATCATATTATTTATTATATTATTCATTATATTATATTCATCTGTAGTGGGATTTTGTTGTTTAAAAAATAATTTTCAAAAACCCTTAGAAAGAAGGTTCGTCTATTAGCCAATGGGATACATCAGCTCTACGAGTTTATGTGACGACTTCTCCTTGAGTCGGTGAAATTCTGCGAAAGGAATACCTCTCAAGAGACATCCTCTTGAGAAGTAGGACTTTAGAATGAAACCCATGACTCTTTGTACAACCCTTAAATCAAAAACTCTTGACGAGACTTTTCATGGCCTAGAGATGAAAGTTTCAGTCTGTAAAGAGGCTCCGCTTAAGGGAGGCCCTTGTTCCTTTCCCTCTAGTGTTATTCATGATAACCTTAAGGAAACCACCTTATGGGAAGGGTAGAATATCCGTAGGCCAAAACTAGGAGCCTAACTTCTAAGGATACCTTTCACAAGTCCCACTATAATCCCTAAACCCGCAAGGGTTATCTTTTCTTCCACTAATATCTTTAGCCTGTATGGCTTCTGTCTTTTTAGGATATAACCCCTAGCCAGTAGGGATTTTATTTTTAAAATATTAATCCCTAGCTTATAGGGATCCCCTTTCATCCGACATTATCCTTAGAGCTCTTATAGGATCTTGTTCATCTTCCCATGAAGGACGTCCTCGCTAATACACGCCGTGTGGCCTATATTAGCCATATGATATGGTGACTATTGACTGGTGTGATACGGTGGGAGAACTGACTTGGGATTTTGCGTTTGTGTTCGCAAATGTTTCAGTTTAGCAAGAGTCGCCACCGACTTTTTATTTTATCCTAAGGAAAGGTCAAAAAGCACAGGAAAGACCTTTGAGATGTTTTCTTTGGTTCGGGGAGTAGATTATAGAAAGGGAAGGTATTAGCACCCTTTCTATCCATGGTTATCCATGGGCTCTTAGTTACTTGCTTAGATCACTTGCTTTGCTTTTCAATTGTTTGAAATGGTGCTTTGTGTGTGATTTTGAAAGATGTTTTGAAAAGAGGCCATCGTTGTGGCAACCTTTGTAATGATTCTTGTTTGAATGTATACAAAGGTGTTTTTGTATTTTGAAAAGTTTTCAATGTTTGAAAGTAGGGTTTTAAAATTGTGTTGTGAAGTGTGTTTTAAAAATAGCAAGGATGTTTTTTTTTTGCAAGTTTTGATTAAGTAACTAAGAGTTGTCTACCCTATTTTACTCAAAGATCTTTCTTATGTTTTTAACCCTTTTTAACAATGTTGTTTCACTATTGTATTTGGTGAACAACCTTGTGTTAGGATGTTAACGGGACAGACGCAGGTCATCGTATAGACCATGATAGCACTAGTGTCAAGTATTTTTGGCAATTTTCTTGAGGGACTTGATCTTTTTGTTTAGGCAACTCAGATAGCGTCATCGAGGGACTATGATATTTTGTTTTGTTTTTGTTTTGCCAAAGTACTTGACATGCATATCATGACCCATTTTTGAAGGCAACAAGTGGATTGAAACCCTAGGGGTGCAAGTGTGCATTGTGTTTGTTTTCATGCATTGTTATCTTGGATTAGGTCAAGTTATTTGTTGATTTTATTTTGCATACAAACCCTAAGTCTAATCATGGCATAATTGAAAGCTTTAAAGGTGCGAGAATTTAAATTCTACACTATTACAACATGATATAGGGAGGGGGGTACAAATTTGAATTGGGGACTATTTTGCAAGAAATTAAATCCTAAATTATTACAACCAAATTGAATGTATAAGATACAATATTTAAATGTACAATAATTAAATAAAATACAATAAATAAATGTTAGATAAAATGTGTTATGCATAAAAAGATTTTTATGTATGTAAAAAGTATTTTTAAATGTGAAGTGTAAATAAATAAAAAGTCAATTTCAATTATTTTGTTCTTTAGGGCAAAAAACCCTAATTTCTTAAACAAATAAATTATTTATTATTTATATACAATAATATATCAATTTGTACAAAAAATAAAATATATTGTAAAAAAGGTATTTTTAGTATCAAATATTAATAAAAATAAAAATGTATTATTTTTGTGTTTTTTGTTCTTATTATTTAATAAAATATTATATATATATATATATATATATATATATATATATATATATATATATATATATATATATATATATATATATATATATATATATATATATATATATATATATATATATATATATATATATATATATATATATATATATATATATATATATATATATATATATATATATATATATATATATATATATATATATATATATATATATATATATATATATATATATATATATTAAGTGTATATATTAAGTGTATATATTAAGTGTGTATAAAAATAAAATAAATTATTTACAAAATGTATATATTTCAAGAAAATATTTTCAAATATGTATAAAAATAATAAATAAAAATAAAAGTATTTTTTACATTATTTTCTTAAGTTTTAATAAAAGAATATAAAATATTTAAACATTTTTATACTAGTAAAATAAAAATAAATATCAAATAAATATGAAAAAAATATAAAAATGATTTTTTGGCATTTTTTATATTTGGACATAAAATAATAAAGTCAGAATTAAAATAAAAATACAAAAATTGCAAATATACAAAGAAATGGGCCAGGAGGGTGTAAGCTGAAAAGGCAGGTGTTAGAAGTAAAAACAACCAGACCCAGCCCAATCATCTTCATCTTCTTCCTCAGTTCAAACCAAAACGCGCGCTTTGTACACAAAATGCTATCTCCTGATTCCTTGCTTTTTTGACAAAACTCATAACATGAAACTTGTAGAGCATCAAATAACGAATCTAACTATATAAAAAACTCAAGCTAACTCTCAAAGACTAGAGAGAATTTCTCTGGCCCTAATTCTTAACCTAGTTTTTTCAGAAAGTTCATGAACAAAATTCTCCTAGCACGATTAATATAAATGAAAACTAAGCACATGTATGGTTTTAGGGCTATGAATACAACATCTTTCATTTACAAACCTAAGTCTAACTATTCTTAAATAGAGAGATAGAAGTTCATGAAATACTTGTTTCAGTTGACTTTGAGTTGGACAATGCAGCAACTTCCAAGGGTGCTTGAGGTTCTTTTGAGCTTGCCTGATGTCCAATGAAGCTTTCCCAATGCTTAGTTTGTTTTGAAGTAGCTTGAATCGTGCTACAGAACTCAACCTGCAAAGCTTTTAAACAAAAATGGCAATGTGTGTGAATGGTGTTACAGTTAGCAATGGAGGTCTGGAATAGTCCAGGTGTGTTGGTTGGAAGGTGTTTGAAGTATCTTTGGGCAAAACGCACGATGGAATTTGATGATGGATTGCAAAATGCAGAACTGACCCTGTTTTGCAAGAAAATGGAGATTTTGTGCACAAGGAGTTTTGAGAGGTCAAGGAATCGTGTTTTTGGCTTGCTAGGGTGTATCAAACTTGTTTGACCACTTTGTTTTAGTTGGTTTTATCAGATATGAGAGATACAAGCTTTTGGCCCTTTTACTTGTTTTGAAAGCAAAGTTGGAAGTGAAGTGTGATAGGCCTGTACAGGCTATCTCCAAGCATGCACCAACTCCTTGTACCTTTGCCTAAGTTTGTGGAACCTGTTTGCTACAAAGAAAGAAGTTCAAAGCTCAAGAAAGACAACTTTGCAAAAGTTCATGCTTTATGAAAATGGAAGTGTGATCTTTATACTTAAAATAGAAATGTTCAATGTACAAAGCTCTCTTGATCAGAACAATGCCAATATCCAATGTATTTGCATTCATTTTTTTAGTGTAAGTTAGTTTAGAGGCCTTTAATCATGTACTAAGCTAGTTTGGTTTGAAAATGCAAGTTGTATGAACATGTATTGGCCATGGATCAAAGTGAGTTTTTGCCAACTTCAAGCATTCGATTCTCCCTAACCACAAAGGTGTTTGAGGAGTTCTTGGAAAATTTGGAAATCTTGGAACATGTAATACAATCCATCTTCGTAATGCAACTTGAAACTCCAAGTGGAACTATGTGAAAAATGGCCAAGAAGATGGGTCAAAATCCTGCCTAAACTAGGGCAAAATTTCTCTAAGTTAAAAGTTTTAGGTACCCTTGTTCCAAAAATCATAACGTGAGATACAAGCTTCTTTTGAGAAAACTTTGTGAATCAAATTTGTAGACTTTGTGATGGACTACAACTTTCATGTTGCAAGTTTTCTTTGAATCCATTTTCATCTTGGTGAAAAAATGGGACAAAGTTAGGAAAAAAATAAGAAAAATGACCCTTGGCCCTAATTTGCATAATTTGACATGTCTTGATGAAAAATGACCCTTGGCACTTGATTTTGACCAAAAAGTCAAAGTTTGACTTTTCAGTATATAGTTAAATTTTGATTAGTTGACTGAAAAATTCATCTGTCAATCCTATGCATTTGAGATCTTTTGAACTTGTTGAATGGGTCAAGACAATTTCATTGAGTCCTTGAGTCCATGGTTGAGCTTGATTTGCCATTGGCTAGGTCAAACAGTCAAAAATTGCCTTTGTACAGTCAAAACCCTAAAAATGACCATTTTGCCCTTTTGATGATCTGATCAAATTTCTTGTGGAATTATGATCCAAACTTGATCAAATGGTTCATATGAGTTCATAATGTTGATGTGGATCAAATTTCATGAGATTTGACTGTCAATGGGCCACAATTGACTTTTTCCCCAATACAATTGATTTCTAGGTCAACTGTCCAATTGACTGGGCAAAAATTTGAATCAAGGCTTGAAACTTGGTATGGACAAACTTGTGGGTCCAACATGAAGTATGAAAGTCACTTTGGGAATTGTAGGTCAAAACATCACTGTGCAAACTCAAACCCTAATTTAGGTCAATAGTGCAAGGAAGTGTCTTGAGCAGAGCAAACCCTAGCTTGACCTTGACTTCCAAGATCCTTGTGATGAGAAATGTTGATGAAATGAGAGGGCAAATTTTGGGGTACAACAGTTTCCCCTGTTCAATCTTCTTGAACCTGAAGAGTTAGATTGGCAAGTTTGCCTTTCGTGACTCGAAGGTAAAAGAGGATTGGACACTAGAGTGCCCGTAAATTTGCACTCGTCAAAACATAGATAAGGGAATGGGCTTAAAGATGCCATTTGGAGATGGTAGAATCTTGCTGGAGATTGGCTTAAAGATGCCATCCAAGAATGTTTGTTGAATTGCAATGTGGTAGGTCAGAAGAATGAGTATTAAAATGGTATCCATGTCTGGAATGCATTTGAACTGTATCTGGAGACTGAGCATGTATGAGAAAAAGAATGGAGTCCATGTTTGGAGCGTATCTGAGCTGTAAATGTATTTGAACTTTGAATGAATATCAGAATGACTGTTGTGTCTGGAGTGTATCTGTATTGTATCTGAATTCTGAATGGGCAACAGAGAAACATCTGTGTATGGAGCATCTCTGGGTTGGGGATAAATTCCGAATGAGTAACAGAATGGCAACCGTGTCTAGAGCATATCTGGAATGTATCTAAATTTGAGATCTGCATGAGTAGCAGAATGACTTCCGTATCTGGAATATATCTGAGACTGTAACTGGGATCTGAATAAGTGACAGAATGACTTCCGTGGCGACTGCACTGGGGATAATCAAACTGCTGGTGTAAGGGCCAGAATGGCATCCGTGTTTGGAGCATATCTGAACCTGTGGTTGATAGTCGAATATGAATGAGAGATAGAATGGTTGCCGTGTTTGGAGCGTATCTAGTCTGTATCGGATTGCTGAAGTCTGAATACGTAGTAGAATGACCGTCGTGTCTGGGGTGTATCTGTACTGTATTTTGACTTGAAATTGTGAATGAGTAATAGAATGATCGTCGTGTCTGGGGTGTATCCATATTGTATCTGAATAATTGTTAACAATAGCCTTTTAATCTTACCCTGAAAAGGGTAAAATGTTAGCTAAAACACAAAATTATGTTGTATGATATGTATGATGCAATGAACTGTGTTTCATCAATGTTCATGATATATGAATGTAATGGTTATGCATATAAGCTGAGTAGCTGTATTGCTGAGGAAAATAAATCCTTGATAACTGGAGACAACGAAATCCTCGAATGTTATCGGGGAAAGTAACTCCTTGACCGATGCTGGGGATTCCAAAAATCTTTGATTATTGAAGATTGAGTAATCCTTGTTGACTGCTTGGGGATTAAAGATCTCTGATTATTGAAGATTGAGTAATCCTTGCTGACTGCTTGGGGATTAAAGATCTCTGATTGTTTGAGAAGGAGAAATCCTGGGACCACTGCTGGAGATTGAAAATCCTTGACGATTTGTGGGGATTTACAAGGGTTCTGACAACTTCTGCAGGGAATGGGAATCCTTCATGACTTTCCTGGGATATAGGGAAAACTCTTGAAAATCTCTACTGGGGAGTTAAAACCTCGAAGGCTTCTTCTTGGATAAATGAGACCGAGAATCTTCGATCTTGCTGGGAGATAACTCTATGGGGAAAATGTTCACTATTCTGGCTCCGCTTAGGATAGGATTTTCAGGGTTTTCAGGCTCCACTGGGGATCTTGAAGCTTAACTCTGATGGGAATTTTGAAACTTAACTCAGCTGGGGAATTAGGTTTTAGAATGCACTGGCTCTGCTGAGGATCTTGAATCTTAACTCCGTTGGGGAAATATACTCCAAATTTTTAGCTTTCTTGAAGATCTGAATGATGTATCGTAGGGGATTTCTTCTGAAATGGCACAAAGATTTCTTCCTACACCTTCAACCTATCAGTAATTATCCTTTTTCAAATTCGTTTTATTTGTAAGCAATGATTATATTCAAATGAATATGCCTATTTAACAAAACATTGGACTTTTTCAAATAAAACATAAGTGTAAAAAGAAAAGAAAGGCAAGCAAATTTCTGCACTTTGAAGTATCTTTGTATTTAACTTTCGTGAATATCTTTGTACAAAGGAGACAGACATCCTAGTAAGAGAATGTTGTCATAAAAAATTGAAAATTTTTATACAAAAGAAAGATGGCTATGTGTAATAATTCCCTGGGATTCCCATTTTGCTATAGCCTTCACAACTCTGAATATCTTGTCCATTCGCTGCTTCGTCCGCCGATGACTGGATTGATCAGAAGCTTGGAGCTTTTTGTGAAGAGATTGTTCTTAAAGTGATCCGACGAGACATAGTCATACGCTTTAATTCCCTAACTTTTGCCTGGACCGCCCTTTCAGGTTTTCGATCCACTGGGAAACCCCTTTTTGCCCAAGTCGCCCTTTCGGGTTTTCAACTTGCCGGGTGTACAGATTTTTTTTTTTGTTTTATCCCTAATTTTTGCCTGAACCGCCCTTCCGGGTTTTCGATTCACCAGGATGCCCATTTTTGCCCAAGTCGCCCTTTCGGGTTTTCAACTTGTCGGGTTGTTTTATGCGTAGTATCTTTTGACTATGTCTGCGTTCGCAGGGTGCGGCAGGTTGTCGTCGTCCATGGTGGTCAGAATCATTGCCCCACCAGAAAAGATGCTCTTGATCATAAATGGTCCTTCGTAAGTAGGAGTCCACTTGCCCCTGGGATCACTTTGCGGTAAGATGATTCGCTTGATTACAAGATCTCCGACTTGATATACCTGACGCCCGACTTTCTTGTTGAAAGCCTTGATCATTCGTCTTTGATACGTCTGACCATGACAAACATCAGTAAGTCGCTTATCGTCGATCAAATTAAGTTGATCAAGCCGGGACTGAATCCAATCGTCTTCATTCAAACCAGCATCCTTCATAATCCTCAAGGACGGAATTTGAACTTTCATAGGTAAAATAGCTTCCATGCCATACACCAAAGAAAATGGGGTTGCCCCTGTTGAAGTACATGCTGTGGTACGATATCCATGCAGAGAAAACGGTAACATCTCATGCCAGTCCTTGTAGGTGACTGTCATCTTTTGAATGATCTTCTTGATATTTTTGTTCGCGGCTTCAACAACACCGTTCATCTTCGGCCGATAGGGAGATGAATTGTGATGATAAATCTTGAACTGTTCGCATAGAACTGTGATCATGGTGTTGTTCAAATTTGTACCGTTGTCTGTGATGATCCTGTCGGGGACACCATACCGGCATATGAGGTTCTGCTTGATGAAGCGGGCAACCACATTCTTTGTAACTGAGGCGTATGAAGCTGCCTCGACCCACTTGGTGAAGTAGTCAATAACGACCAAGATGAAGCGATGTCCATTGGATGTCGTGGGCTTGATCTCTCCAATCATGTCAATGCCCCATATTGCGAATGGCCAAGGAGCTGTTAGAACGTTGAGAGGAACAGGAGGAATATGTACCTCGTCGGCATAGACTTGGCATTTGTGGAAGGTACATGAATGTTGATGACAATCAGCTTCCATGGTAGACCAGTAGTAGCCTGCCCTTAGAATCTTCTTAGCCATCGTATGTCCGCTCAAGTGGGTGCCAAATGTGCCATTGTGTATCTCAGTCATGATCAACTCCGCTTCAGCTTTGTCTATACAACGAAGTAGAACACAATCATGGCTGCGCTTATAGAGGATGCCATTGCTTAGGAAGAACTTGGAAGCAAATATCCCTAAGAACTTTTTGTCATTGACGGAAGCTCCTTCGGGGTATTCTCTAGTCTGGAGATACCTTTTGATTTCATGAAACCAGGATTGTTGCACTACTTCTTCGGTATTAATCTCATGACAGTGCGTAGGTTCGTCCATTCGCTCGATGGTAATTTGGGGAGCCTCGTTATCCCAGTTGAGTTTAAACATGGAAGACATTGTAACCAGAGCATCTGCTAGCTGATTTTCTCTTGCGGAAAGTGTTCGAAGGTAATCTGCTCAAAATGAGGCAGCAATGTCAGGACATGTTCTTTGTATGGGATAAGATTAGGATGTTTAGTGTCCCATTCTCCTTTGACTTGACTGATAACCAAAGCCGAGTCCCCAAATACGACCAAAGATTTGATTCCCAAGTCTATAACAGCCTTGAGACCAAAGATGCAAGCTTCATATTCAGCCATGTTGTTGGTACAGCTGAAGCAAAGTCGGGCAGTGAAGGGTGTATGGAAACCTTCCGGAGAAATGAGTACCGCACTGATACTGTTACCAAGTGCATTTGAAGCACCATCAAAGTACAGGGTCCATCGGGATCCTTGTTCAGGTCCGTCATATGGTCCGTTACCTTCAATGTTGTCCAATGTCATGATGTCCTCGTCAGGGAAGTCGAATCTCATAGATTGGTAATCTTCGACGGCTTGATGAGCTAGATGGTCGGCTAGTACACTCCCCTTTATAGCTTTTTGGGTAGTATACTGGATATCATACTCAGTTAGGATCATTTTCCATCTAGCGATTCTTCCAGATAAAGTAGGCTTCTCGAAGATATACTTGATCGGATCCATTTTGGAAATCAGCAAAGTGGTGTGAGTCAACATATACTGCCTTAGCCGGCGAGCAGCCCATACCAAAGCGCAGCAAGTTTTCTCGAGCAGTGAGTAGCGAGTCTCACAGTCGGTAAACTTTTTGCTAAGGTAATAAATGGCATGCTCTTTTCGGCCAGACTCGTTATGTTGGCCTAGCATGCACCCCATTGAGTTATCCAAAACAGTCAGATACATGATTAACGGCCTTCCTTCGACGGGTGGCATCAAAATAGGAGGTTCTAGTAAATACTCCTTGATCTTATCAAAAGCAACTTGACAATCATTGTTCCATTCAACCAACTGATCTTTCTTCAACAACTTGAAGATTGGCTCACAGGTAGATGTAAGGTGAGAGATGAACCTTGCAATATAGTTCAAGCGTCCCAAGAATCCTCTAACCTCCTTTTCAGTACGGGGAGAAGGCATTTCTTGTATAGACTTTACTTTAGCCGGATCAACCTCAATGCCTTTGTTGCTGACAATAAATCCCAAAAGTTTACCAGACCTAACCCCAAAAGTGCACTTGCTTGGGTTTAGTCTGAGCTTATACTCCTTCAACCTGGCAAACAGCTTTTTCAAATGACCAAGGTGTTCTTCTTCTGTCTGTGATCGAGCTATCATGTCATCTACGTAAACTTCGATCTCATGATGTATCATATCATGAAACAAAGCTACCATGGCGCGTTGATAGGTTGCCCCTGCATTCTTCAGTCCGAATGGCATCACTTTGTAGCAGAAGGTACCCCATTGCTAGACAAAGGTAGTTTTCTCCATGTCCTCGGGGGCCATTTTGATCTGGTTGTATCCCTAGAATCCATCCATGAAGGAAAAAACCTTGTGTTGAGCTGTGTTATCAACCAAGATGTCGATATGTGGCAATGGAAAATCATCTTTCGGGCTAGCCCTGTTCAAATCCCGATAGTCCACACACATTCTGACTTTGCCGTCCTTCTTAGGCACGGGCACGATGTTAGCAACCCATTGTGGATAAGAAGTAACATCCAGAAAGCCAGCGTTGAATTGCTTCATTACTTCAGCTTTAATCTTCTCAGACATGTCAGGCCTCATTCGGCGGACCTTTTGCTTGATCGGTGGACAGTCTTCTCTTGTAGGGAGACGATGAACCACGATATCCGTGTCTAGTCCCGGCGTGTCTTCATAAGACCAGGCGAAGATTTCAACATATTCGTTCAACAACTGCACTAAACTCTCCTTGACACTTGGTTCTAGGTTGGCACCCACTTTTACTTCTTTCTTGTCTTCTTCTGTCCCCAAGTTGATGGTTTCTAGCAACTCTTCGTGAGGCAGAATAACCCTCTCTTCTTGTTGCAAAAGTCTGGCTAGCTCTCCCGGCACTTCACAATCTTCGTCAACTTCGTACTCAGTGTGATTGACCAAATCTTCAGAGTTATCGAAGGCTAAAGCAGAATAGTCACCCATGGAATTCGGAGTGGATGGGTACCTGCATTTGTGAGTGTGGGTGTGTGTAAGGGATAGCCATCCTTAAAACAAACAAAAATGCAAAAGGAAAGAAAATGAACACAGCAGTTTATAGATGAAAAACGTCCAATGATTCATTAAAACATGGCATATGATAATGAAGAAGATCAAGCCCTTACAAATGGACCTACATGCCCTGGGCAAGGCATGAGGTAAAAATAGTGTGCAAACTGTTTAGTTATTACAGACCATAAATGGGAAATTGTTCAAATATAAAATTACTGGTTGATAAAGGTGATGGGAATAAAATCCTTTGCTTCCTAGTTTCTTAAACCCCTTTCGACGGTCGGAAAGATCCAATCTTCAAAGTGGCTCTCTTCATCTTCATCTTCTACAACATTGATTCCATGGTGAGAGATCCTGACGAGTAGCCCTCCAGCCTTGGAGCGACGCATAGTCTTTTGTCCTGCAGCAGTAAACCCTAACCCAAACTTGTCCGTCTTATAGGGAAAATCAGGCAATTGCCCCCATATTGTGTTCTTCCCTTCTTTAATTACAGCCTCTGCGTCCTTGAGAGATGCCATCCTAGATACATGCTTGGGAACGACAGGCACCTCAAACATTGTCTTCGCAACTGCTACCTCAGGGGAAACTTCCTCAAAATGTTGGAAAGGCGTTTCGATGAACTCGCCATCCAACTCCACATAGCGGAAGGAATTTAGATGACTTATCATGTACTCTTCCTCGCCGTTCACTGTTATAATCTTACCCTTAACAGGATATTTCAGCATTTGGTGCAAAGAGGAGGTAACTGCCCCGACATAATGGATCCACGGTCTCCCTAACAAACAAGAATATGACGGACGGATGTCCATCACGTAAAAGGTGGAGTTGAAAACTTCTGTGCCTACTTTGATAGGAATGTCAACCTCTCCATGAACCATCCTTTTGGACCCATCAAAGGCCCTAACAACGATGTCAGTAGGTTTGAGGGTCAATCCTTCGCAATCCAAACGGTCTAATGCTTTCTTCGGCAACACATTCAAGGAAGAACCAGTATCAACTAAAACATGGGCAAGGGTGGTTCCCCTGCATTCAACTGAAACATGTAGCGCGTCGTTGTGTTTCCTTCCTTTGGGAGTCAAGTCAGCATCGGAAAAGCCAAGGCCATTATCAGCAGTAAGACTGGCCACACATTCCTGAAACTGGTCAGCCGAAGTCTCTTGGGGTACATGTGCCGCCTTCAAAAATTTGATCAGGGCCTTAGCATGGGCCTCAGAGCAGAGTAGAAGAGCCAACATTGAAATTTTAGAAGGGGTCTGCCCTAGCTGTTCCACAACATCGTAGTCACTTTTTCTGATTATTTTCAAGATTTCATCCATTTCTTTCTGAGTGGCTTCAGGGATAACCACAGCATGAGCCTTCATCCTGACAAGCACTTCTAGTATCCCCTTACCCTTATTGGTAATATCAGCAGATGGTCTTTCTTTAGGAGTATCCAATTCTCCAATCACTGGGCCTTGCACAGATGGTCCAACAGGTACAGAAGCTTTCAAGGGTCCGAAAACTGCTCGAGGGGGAGCAATCTCTGGAGAAAAGATCCGGCTGCTGCGGTTTATCTTGCTTGTACCCGCAATGTTCCATATATCAGGGTTTTCTTCTTTAGAATTTTCTTGGACTGCCTCAATTTGTTTGATACCATGGTATAAGATTTCTCCTCCATAGTTCCATGGTATCGTTTTGCTGGATTGGTACGGGTCAAGTCCCGGCATGGTGATCTTTAAAGGTACACATTTAGAGTTAGGTGTAATCCTGACAGGCCTTTTGCAAGCCTTGGGAGGATTGTCGGAAATGGTTATGATTGCAATATCGTTGGTTGAAGTAGCAAAAGTAACAGGAGTAACAGGATTGAAGGTATCAACATGGGTTTTCTGGAAAAGTATCTCTTGAGTATCCATCAGGCGTTGGACACCTGATTTCAACATTGGGCAATCAGCTCGTATGTTCAAACAAAAATAACAGTCCTTCCCACAGCCCAGGAATATCCCGACTCTCATCAACTTCTCTTTAA
Source organism: Vicia faba (assembly GCA_948472305.1). Taxonomy (NCBI): domain Eukaryota; kingdom Viridiplantae; phylum Streptophyta; class Magnoliopsida; order Fabales; family Fabaceae; genus Vicia; species Vicia faba. Next base: position 1,751,022,275 of record OX451736.1, on the reverse strand, counting down.
TCACTAACAATGGAGTCAACAGATTGGCAACATCAGTAACATGGAGGTCTTCTATAACGGCATGCACATTATGGCCGTGCTTGGGCATTGGATCGAATATCACATTGGGCTTCTCAGGAGCATCAAATTCTACTTCTTTGGCATCAATCAGATCCTAGATTTTGTTCTTAAGCGCCCAACAATTATTGGTATCGTGCCCAACACTGTCAGAATGGTAAGCACATTTGGCATTGGAGTGGTAGTATGGAGAGAAGGTGTTAGGGTTCTTTGGCGCTTCCTTCAAACTGGTAAGATTCAGCTTCAACAAATGAGGGAGTACCTGAGCGTGCGTCATGTTGATTCGGGTGAACTTCCATTGTGGCCTTTCTACCCGTTGTTGATTAGGTCTCGACTAGTTGTTACGAGGTTGATCATTTGAAGAATTTTGAATCATCACAGCCCCAAACAGTCGTCCGACGCTCGGTTCTTCCCTTACCCTTCTGAGAATACACAACAGATGCTTCCTTCTTAGTTGGGAAAGGTTTCTTAACAGCTGTGGATGCGGAAGCATCCTTTTGAATCTTTCCACTTTTAATCCTGGCCTAAAACCTTTCGCCAGTCAAAATTAGTTCAGTAAATCCCGCGGAAGAACTCCCAATTAGATGATTGAAAAAGGGGCCAGACAGGGTCCCCAGAAACATGTCAACTAACTCCCTATCTAACAACGGCGGCTGCACCCTTCCAGCCAGATCACGCCACTTCTGGGCGTACTCTTTAAACCCTTCATTGGAAGCCATCCCCATACTTTGTAACTGAGTACGAGTGGGTGCCAAATCAGCATTGTATTGGTATTAACGATAAAAAGCAGTAGCTAAGTATTCCCAATTATGAACCTCTGGTCTCTCGAGCTGATAGAACCAGTCCAACTGCGTGCCAGACAAACTGTCTTGAAAAAAGTGTACCCATAGGTCTTTATCAGACGAGTGGGGTTGGATCTTTCTGACATACGACCTCAGGTGCATCTTTGGACAAGACAGACCGTCATACTTAGCAAATGTTGGCACCTTGAACTTGGGAGGGATAACAATCCCAGCTACCAACCCTAGTTCTTCAAAGTCCAAACCAGGGACCCTCTGCAACTCCATGGCGGCCAGTCTATCTTCAAGATTCTTATATTTATCATCCGCTGGAGGATACTGTTGTTCGGAGTAGTCTTCGTCTTCTTCCTCTTCCTCCTCTTCAACCTCGGATTCAGAAGGTACAACAACCCCTTTCCCTTTACCGGCCCCTTCGTCAGACGTTGAGGGGAACTCAAGAACCTTCCTAGCATTGCTTTCGAACCTTCTTCCAAAAGTGGCTACTCCAGGTCTCTTTTTCTTTTTCTCTTTATTCTTCTCCAACAAAGCTTTGAGGTCCTCTTGACCCTTTGCCAAGGTCATGAGGAGTTGCTGGAATTGTGAATTTTGTACCTGCAGATCCTTTACCGTCTGCTCCAAATCCATCTTGCTGAAATAAACAGCAGAAAGATAAGGAAACCTGGTGTGAAGACCTGTTTATGCATATGATGAATGGTATGTTATTCATGTAATGCATTCAAGGATTCAGAAATTCAAATTTGTTGCAAACAAAAAGGAACGCACGTCATATTAAGAAGAAATTGTTAGTACATAAATGCCTCATGGGAAAAACATTACAAAATTCTTAATGTAAAAAGACATTGTGCATCCTCTTTGGTGCGATGTAAGTGTTGAGAGTTTCCTCCTCATGAAGTCGGCGGGTAAGCTCCAAAACCTTCTTCTCACTGGCATAGAAGCTGGCTTCAAAAGTATCCCGTTCTTCCTTGAGTTGGATCTAACTCTTTTGAATTTCTTCCCATGATGTTGGCATGTCAGGATGTAGGATGGTGTATGGAACCTCTCCTTCCATAACAGGCTTTTTGATCACGGGGAGAATGTGAGGATATGGAATCATAAGATTCTGGGCATGGATTCGTACCCACTTGAGGTAAGGCTCAAGGGGGATGGAATTTTTGTGCCCCAGTGTCTTACTATCTACTTTGTTGGGAATCCTCCAAGCTCAGATGAACCTTTGTCGAAGTCAAAAACTAGGTCAGGAATCAGCATGTCATGAGGGCCATCCCTCCGAGCATATCCAAATTGTCTCAAATCTAGACATGGGTTGTAGGTAATGCCTCCCCTAATGCCAAGTAGTGGGACATTAGGGAATTCCCTACAACGATCAATGATGATGACATCTTCTCTGGACCGAGAACACCAATGTACATCAGAATGTGTGAGGGTCATCAACTGTTGTGACCACCTTAAACCCTGCTCATTCTTCAGAACTGATTGTGGAAGGTGAGAAATAAACCACCTTGCTAGGAGAGGAGTACAGCACATGAGAACACCTATTTTCCTCATTGTTCGTGTGTAAAATGAGTGTAGGATGTCCCCAAGCAATGTAGGTATAGGATTCCTGGATATGAAAATCTTGACAACATTCACATATATGAGTTGGTCAGGATTTGGGAACAAGACCAACCCATAGATAAGGAGTGCCACAATTTCTTCAAAGGCTTGTAGATCAAGAGAATTCCAGCAGTCTCGGGCCTTCTCAAACAGAAACTTTACCAAGAAACCCTTGACACCACTTGAGCAACATCTTCAGGCTCTGGTTCTTTTTCTGTAACGTTGTAGGGTAGTTGATGAAGAATAGGAATCCTCAGAAGTTGAGAAAATTCCTCCAAAGTAGGCACCAACTGGAAATAAGGGAATGTGAAACAGTGGTGTAGGGGGTCAAAGAACTGGAAGAGAACTTTCACCATATCTTCTTTAATATTGGTGTTGACCAAGTTGAGGAGTCTACCATGTCTTTCACTGAAGAGAGAATTCTCTGGAATTCTGGAAGTAAGCTCCTTGAGTTGAGGAGGGGTTCTCACAAGGTTGACTTGAATTGTTTTCCTGCGAAGAGATTCCATGACCTACAAAACAAGAACAAAGATGAAGATCCAAACCCTTGAAATGGTTAGTGGATGCATATGATGCTTTATGATGTTCATGATATATGCACAAGCACATGTACAACCAAGTCACACAAAACCCTAGTTTCAGGCTTGCATGAGGTTTCATAGGTAAGTACCCTCTTGAGTTTAGTTGGCTTAAACCTGTCCTATAAATAGTAACCGGGTTCTAAGGAGCTCAATATCACTGGATTGTTTTTTATGTTCATTGTTTTGGTTTAGCCACTTAACTAGCGACCAAAATATTCCAAGAAAATAACCCTCAATGAGTGTAGTATCGAGTATCTACCAACTTCGGACTGCACCAAAGCCGGTCATCTCACTACTCCTAACAAAAAGCCAAGATGGTCAAGTAAGGTTCTAAGAGTTCATCAGTGCTTCATGACATCACTCAGTGGCCCCGTATTCTCTTTGATTGACTCAAAGGCTACCGGTACTCACAAATATGTCACACTAATATAGCTATTGCTTCAACCGTGTCGGTATACCCCGCACAGTTTCCACAACATATTTCTATTTACCTATGAATGTTTCCCAAATTTGGGTGGAGGATTTCAAGCCCAAACAAGAGAACCAAATGTAAAGCAATCAAAGCAATAATCATGCAAAGGGTAATCTAAGCCCTAAGGTTACTCCACTTTTAAAGTAGTCCCCAGCAGAGCCGCCAGTTCTGTGATACGGTGGGAGAACTGACTTGGGATTTTGCGTTTGTGTTCGCAAATGTTTCGGTTTAGCAAGAGTCGCCACCGACTTTTTATTTTATCCTAAGGAAAGGTCAAAAAGCACAGGAAAGACCTTTGAGATGTTTTCTTGGGTTCGGGGAGTAGATTATAGAAAGGGAAGGTATTAGCACCCTTTTTATCTATGGTTATCCATGGGCTCTTAGTTACTTGCTTAGATCACTTGCTTTGCTTTTCAATTGTTTGAAATGGTGCTCTTCAATTGTTTGAAATGGTGCTTTGTGTGTGATTTTGAAAGATGTTTTGAAAAGAGGCCATCATTGTGGCAACCTTTGTAATGATTCTTGTTTGAATGTATACAAAGGTGTTTTTGTCTTTTGAAAAGTTTTCAATGTTTGAAAGTAGGGTTTTGAAATTGTGTTGTGAAGTGTGTTTTAAAAATAGCAAGGATGTTTTTTTTGCAAGTTTTGATTAAGTAACTAAGAGTTGTCTACCCTATTTTACTCAAAGATCTTTCTTATGTTTTTAACCCTTTTTAACAGTGTTGTTTCACCATTGTATTTGGTGAATAACCTTGTGTTAGGATGTTAACGGGACAGGCGCAGGTCATCGTATAGACCATGATAGCACTAGTGTCAAGTATTTTTAGCAATTTTCTTGAGGGACTTGATCATTTTGTTTAGGCAACTCAGATAGCGTCATCGAGGGACTATGATCTTTTGTTTTGTTTTTGTTTTACCAAAGTACTTGACATGCATATCATGGCCCATTTTTGAAGGCAACAAGTGGATTGAAACCTTAGGGGTGCAAGTGTGCATTGTGTTTGTTTTCATGCATTGTTATCTTGGATTAGGTCAAGATATTTGTTGATTTTATTTTGCATACAAACCCTAAGTCTAATCATGGCATAATTGAAAGCTTTAAAGGTGCGAGAATTTAAAATCTACACTATTACAACATGATATAGGGAGGGGGGTACAAATTTGAATTGGGGATTATTTTGCAAGAAATTAAATCCTAAATTATTACAATCAAATTGAATGTATAAGATACAATATTTAAATGTACAATAATTAAATAAAATACAATAAATAAATGTTAGATAAAATGTGTTATGCAAAAAAAGATTTTTATGTATGTAAAAAGTATTTTTAAATGTGAAGTGTAATAAATAAAAAGTCAATTTCAATTATTTTGTTCTTTAGGGCAAAAAACCCTAATTTCTTAAACAAATAAATTATTTATTATTTATATACAATAATATATCAATTTGTACAAAAAATAAAATATATTGTAAAAAAGGTATTTTTAGTATCAAATATTAATAAAAATAAAAATGTATTATTTTTGTGTTTTTTGTTCTTATTATTTAATAAAATATATTATATATGTATATATATGTATTAAATATATTAAGTGTGTCTAAAAATAAAATAAATTATTTACAAAATGTATATATTTCAAGAAAATATTTTCAAATATGTATAAAAATAATAAATAAAAATAAAAGTATTTTTTACATTATTTTCTTAAGTTTTAATAAAAGAATATAAAATATTTAAACATTTTTATACTAGTAAAATAAAAATAAATATCAAATAAATATGAAAAAAATATAAAAATAATTTTTTGGCATTTTTTATATTTGGACATAAAATAATAAAGTCAGAATTAAAATAAAAATACAAAAATGACAAATATACAAAGAAATGGGCCAGGGGGGTGTAAACTGAAAAGGCAGGTGTTAGAAGTAAAAACAACCAGGCCCAGCCCAATCAACTTCATCTTCTTCCTCAGTTCAAACCAAAACGCGGGCTTTGTACACAAAATGCTATCTCCTGATTCCTTGCTTTTTTGACAAAACTCATAACATGAAACTTGTAGAACATCAAATAACGAATCTAACCATATAAAAAACTCAAGCTAACTCTCAAAGACCACAGAGAATTTCTCTGGCCCTAATTCTTAACCTAGTTTTTTCAGAAAGTTCATGAACACAATTCTCCTAGCACGATTAATATAAATGAAAACTAAGCACATGTATGGTTTCAGGGCTATGAATACAACATCTTTCATTCACAAACCTAAGTCTAACTATTCCTAAATAGAGAGATATAATTTCATGAAATACTTGTTTCAGTTGACTTCGAGATGGACAATGCAGCAACTTCTAAGGGTGCTTGAGGTTCTTTTGAGCTTGCCTGATGTCCAATGAAGCTTTCCCAATGCTTAGTTTGTTTTGAAGTAGCTTGAATCGTGCTACAGAGCTCAACCTGCAAAGCTTTGAAACAAAAATGGCAATGTGTGTTAATGGTGTTACAGCTAGCAATAGAGGTCTGGAATAGTTCGGGTGTGTTGGTTGGAAGGTGTTTGAAGTATCTTTGGGCAAAATGCACGATGGAATTTGATGATGGCTTGCAAAATGCAGAACTGGCCCTATTTTGCAAGAAAATAGAGATTTTGTGCACAAGGAGTTTTGAGAGGTCAAGGACTCATGTTTCTGGCTTTCTAGGGTGTATCAAACTTATTTGACCACTTTGTTTTAGTTGGTTTTATCAGATATGAGAGATACAAGCTTTTGGCCCTTTTACTTGTTTTGAAAGCAAAGTTGGAAGTGAAGTGTGATAGGCATGTACAGGCTATCTCCAAGCATGCACCAACTCCTTGTACCTTTGCCTAAGTTTGTGGAACCTGTTTGCTGCAAAGAAAGAAGTTCAAAGCTCAAGAAAGACAACTTTGCAAAAGTTCATGCTTTATGAAAATGGAAGTGTAATCTTTATGCTTAAAATGGAAATGTTCAATGTACAAAGCTCTCTTGATCAGAACAATGCCAATATCCAATGTATTTGCATTCAATTTTTTAGTGTAAGTTGGTTTAGAGGCCTGTAATCATGTACTAATCTAGTTTGGTTTGAAAATGCAAGTTGTATGAACATGTATTGGCCATGGATTAAAGTGAGTTTTTGCCAACTTCAAGCATTCGATTCTCCCTAACCACAAAGGTGTTTGAGGAGTTCTTTGACAATTTGGAAAGCTTGCAAAATGTACTATAATACATATTTGAAATGAAACTTGAAACTCCAAGTGGAACTATGTGAAAAATGGCCAAGAAAATGGATCAAAATCCTTCCTAAACTAGGGCAAAATTTCTCTAAGTTAAAAGTTTTAGGTACCCTTGTTCCAAAACTCATAACTTGAGATACAAGCTTCTTTTGAGAAAACTTTGTGAATCAAAGTTGTAGAATTTTTGATGTACTACAACTTTCATGTTGCAAGTTTTGTTTGAATCCATTTGCATCTTGGTGAAAAAATGGGACAAAGTTAGGAAAAAATAAGAAAATTTATAACTTAGAAAAATTCTAAGTTATGAAAATTTTCCATTTTAAACCCTAAATTGCATTTTTGGGTTTCTTGATGAACAAGTTTCATAATTTGACATGTCTTGATGAAAAATGACCCTTGGAACTTGATTTTGACCAAAAAGTCAAAGTTTGACTTTTCAGTATATAGTTAAATTTTGATCAGTTGACTGAAAAATTCATCTGTCAATCCTATGCATTTGAGATCTTTTGAACTTGTTGAATGGGTCAAGACAATTTCATTGAGTCCTTGAGTCCATGGTTGAGCTTGATTTGCCATTGGCTAGGTCAAACAGTCAAAAATTGCCTTTGTACAGTCAAAACCCTAAAAATGACCATTTTGCCCTTTTGATGATCTTATCAAATTTCTTGTGGAATTATGATCCAAACTTGATCAAATGGTTCATATGAGTTCATAATGTTGATGTGGGTCAAATTTCATGAGATTTGACTGTCAATGGGCCACAGTTGACTTTTTCCCCAATACAGTTGATTTATATGTCAACTGTCCAATTGATTGGGCAAAAATTTGAATCAAGGCTTGAAACTTGGTATGGAAAAACTTGTGAGTCCAACATGAAGTATGAAAGTCACTTTGGGCATTGTAGGTCAAAACATCACTGTGCAAACTCAAACCCTAATTTAGGTCAACAGTGCAAGGAAGTGTCTTGAGCAGAGCAAACCCTAGCTTGACCTTGACTTCCAAGATCCTTGTGATAAGAAATGTTGATGAAATGAGAGGGAAAATTTTGGGGTACAACAACTGGTCACCATGTTCTCTCTTTCACGCCACTCCCTCGAGTCCATACTTCATATCAACCGTTCGCTGGCCTATCACAATTCCTAGCCTGTAGGAATTCCTGTCCTTCTGTTATAATCCCTAGCCTGTATGGATTCTTCGTTATCTTCCTTTATCCTTAAGGAGTTCCTGTCTGTCTCAATCTCTGAGTCAGTACAGGGTAGCCTTATTTACATGTCTATGATTATCTTCAAGTTCTTGCCTATCTCAATCTCTGAGTCAGTGTAGGACATCATCACTTTCATATCTACCATTAAACTTGTATAGGGTACCCCTACGTCTACCCTCATACTACGTATGTGTCACATTGCATATCCATGAAACTTTTTTGCATACAAAAAATGAAAAAAATAATTTTTTCATACCCATGGTTTTTCGTACATCCATACATTTGCATATCATGCATTTCCACCTTCGCCCTTATCCAACTATTACCCATATGCTAGCTGATTTCTTGGAGACTCAATTGAACTTGGTCCTACAAAGAAAGAAGGTAGCCCTTCATAGTATCAACAACAGACCTACACAACTCCTCAAATGTCGCTACCATTGGTGATTCCTCAACATCAAGAGCAACCGCCCTATCAAAATAATGGTATGCCCAAGAAGAGTCAAAGGTTACCCCCGTGCTCTGACAAATCCAAGAACTACGAAGCATCTCCTAAAGTCAAGTGGATCAACTAAAAAGATCATCTCTAGGTTCATTAGACTTTATCAATTTCAAATTGTAGTTTCCAAGTTGCTACGTTGTATTTGGTGTAAATCTGTATCTTTTGATCAGTAATTCTAATAAAATAATCATGCATGTTTTTGAAATCAGTTCATTCGTATTCACTCTTTCATCACTTTCCATTTCACTTTTCACTCTTCCATTCTCAATTTTCTTTAACAAACTTTAAGGGATAATGATGAAAATACAAAATAATTGAATTTTGCTGACGTTTGCTTTTTAATAGTAAGGCTTAGCCGACGATGTAAGGCATTGTTCCACTTTCTAAACAGTGGAGAAATAAGGAGATAATCCGTAGTTAACCCCTTCGACCCAGAAGTTGGAGTTATTTCTATTTTCTAAAAACCCTTAATCTTAACCAAGGGCAGGGTAGATTTCAATTAATTCATGAATGCATTCTAATCTCAAGAAAATCAGTCTATCCATGCAAAAGGTTCAAGCACATCCTCTTCCTTGCATACATCATCCAAGATCGAGAAAACAATGAAGATAAAGCTCATAACATCTTCTTTCTAACTTACGTCATACAACATCGAGGGAGAAATAAAGATGAAGCTCACCAAAATCAAATATGGCAGTCATGACTTTCCTGAATTAAAAAAAAAATCTGAAAAGAAAATTTTCAAAAAAGAGAGCCCGCTAAGTCAAGAACAAAAATAATTGACTTAGGCAAATGTTAGGGCATCCCGATGGACTGAAAAGTTCAAAAGAATTGGTCCATGCAAAAATAAGGGATTGAAAATAAATAAATTAGAGAACAATTTTGTGACTGCCACCGAAAATAAGCATCAATGCTTCTCATCAAGTGCTTAAATCTTATCAATGCTTTCACTCATCAAATTTTCTTGCAGACTGAACACATACATTGGGTTAATTAAATTTAGGAACGGAGAATATCAAGGAGAATGAGGGTGGTATAAATAAAAATTCGAGCCTTATATCCTTTATTTTTTAAACCGTGAACCAGGCCACATTAGAACCTTCAAAAGTCCTAATTGAAGTTAGGTTCACTATGAAGGAATACTCAACAAGATTTGTGTTAAACTGACTCTTAATGTTTATTAAATTATCATGAAACCACATTTCCACTTATTCATCTCTAATCATCCATTTCTTTTCAATAATCAATTTCGATTTCAAGAATTTGCATGTGCATCATATTAGGATTACTTTTCAAAGGGGACAGTTTTACTTATAAGTCAATACTTAGCATCAAGAAGATTTCAAAAAAAAGGTCTAATCAAAGGCAACATTTCCAAGAAGATTCTAACTAGGGGAAAAACATCTAAGAGGACCCCTATAAATAGGGGCAAATGTTAATGATCGTAGGGGTATATCACATGAAAATACTATTGACAAGGGGTGATCATTCCAAGATTCAATCAACTTGGATCAAATTTCAAAGCATTGTTCAATCAGGGGCATACCTTTTGAAGGAGAATTCCTTAATCAAGTCATATCACAACAAGCTATGACTCGGTTTCCTCGTTTTAACAAACCTCTCAAGGCCTTGATAATTAGGGGCAACCTTCTAAGATTCAAATGTTGGGGTAGTACGTACCAAGTTCATCCTATTGCACGTAGGGTCCAAATCCCCCTTCAAGCAACTTCAAGTACAAACTTTTCAAGCTTCGAATACCTGGGGAAATCTATGTCAAGTTCATGGAGAGGTCTAAGTTCTTTCTGAGGGTACTTCCTCCAGATCCTGGAGATTGAGGGGCACATCTTTAAAAATTTGAATGTTGGGGAAAACCACTGCGAGGCTCAATCAAAAGGAGTTGATTCAAAATGGTTCACCAAAGCCAAACATCTTCAAGAGTCTTTTAATCAGGGGCATAATGCAAAATAGTGGGGTCATTCATATTATGATCAAAATATTTCCAAGATCATATCAATGAGAATCTCCTCCAAGACCCTATCAACAAATTAGGGAAAGACAGTCCACATAGGGACAAGCTCTCCGCGTACTTTCATAATCTCCAGTGGATCTTTCTCCTACATCAGCAATCTTCAAAGTTCAAATCGAGTATCAGGAAATCATCATAGCATAACATGCAACCATCATGTGACAAGAAACCTTGTTGCATAGGCAAACCTCTACACTTTAATCATTTACAACCCATCATATGGGCATCAATCAAAAGCACATGAGTCTGCATAAATCATTATCATGCATTCATTAGGTTACTTTGATCCAGAATCAAGCTATGCTTATCGTCTCATCCATCTGACGACTTCCAACAACATGCATCTAACAAAGAGCCTAATTCTCATTGGCACATCAAAATTTCAACATCTGTTGACGCATATCCAAGTCATCCATTACATGCATTGGTCAGTCATTTTACGCATTAACGCCTGCATCTACATGCATCCATGGCATATCATAGACCGAGACTTGGGACACTGTAAAATCTAGAGTCAATTTCTAGGTGAGTCACTATTACAATCTCTAACATCTCTCCGACTATCCCTCTCAGTGAGTCTATGATACAAGCGTTCTTCATCAAACTAAGGCGTGCACAACCTCATACAACCTCATTTCTTTATCCATACGTAAGAAGCCTTATGTAAAAGTCGTGAGAAGCCTCACATTTTCTAAACACCTGATCGACGTCTTCTGATGACCCTACTGATATTAGCGACCTTGTTGTCCGTCTCACCTTCGCAAGTTGATAATATTCTGGTAGCCCCACTGACGTTGGTTTAAAGCCCAGTTCCTGTCTGGTGCATAAATTCAAAAATCTAGTTATCGTCTAGCAGTGTTCCAATTTCCATTTGGAAGCTAAATCATCATCACCAGTTCTCAGCTGGTAGACTGCCTTAGCCACTGATTCTACAGTTCAAATAAAATGGGCATGGAATTTATCAATCATTGCATCATTTCAATTCATAATATTATCATGTTAAGCATACATACCATGCATCACACATGCATCTAGCATAAACATATCAAACATACATACATACATTACATTCAATCATACATACCCATGAAAATTACGAAAAAGCTTAAGGCATGAATACCAGCTAAGAAAAACTCAAATTCAAATCCAAGCTTAGCACTATCCATTCATTTTGCTATCACTATAGCTACCTCGGTTGAGAACAGACATAATCGTCAAAGGTACCACTATCAAAATTTCACTAGGAAGCTTACCTACGATACATATCCAAGGCCTAATCATCACCATCCTCTGGGCATTACACTTGCAATTATCAAGTTCAAACTTTCCAAGTTCAAACCTTTCAAAACATTCAATTTCATTTGGTTATCATGTTGATCAAGCCTTGGTTAAGAACAAACACAACCGGCTTCATTAGCAAAATTTTAGGGTTTATTTCTTCTTGTTGATAGTCTTGGTTGAGGATAGACACAACCGACATCATCCATGAATTTGGGGTTTATATCTTCCTATTGATAGTCTTGGTTGAGGACAGACATAACTGACTTCATCAGTGAATTTGGGGTTCATTTCTTTATGTTGATAGCCTTGGTTGAGAACAGATACAACCGACATCATCAGCGAAACTTCGGTTTCAATCTTCAAACCTAGCATTTTTTATGCTAAACAATTACCTTGGTTGAGAATAGACACAACCTGTAAAAAAATCTGATCTAGTTATCTAAGATTTGATCATCAAAAACAACTTTTTCCGCGATACAACTCATTGTGTCAGTCTCCATGTAGTGGTGTTACTATCAAGCTTTTTCAATCATCTACCCCCTAGGTTGTGGTAGATGTTTGAATTGGCAATTCATATTATTCATTCCCTAGGTTGTAATGAATATGTGAATTCATCCTCAAATTATTTGCTCTCTCGGTTGTAGTAAACATGACGAAGTCGGTAATAAAACTCATTGCGCCAGGCTCCATGCATCAATGTTGTTATCAAGATTTTTCAATCATCTACCCCCTAGGTTGTGGTAGATGTGTGAATTGTCGATTCATATTATTCATTCCCTAGGTTACAATGAATACGTGAATTCATCCTCGGATTGTTTGCTCTCTCGGTTGTAGTAAACATGACGAAGTCGACAATATAACTTATTGCGTTAGGCTCTATGCAACAATGTTGTTATCAAGCTTTTTCAATTATCTATCCCCTAGGCTGTGATAGATATGTGAATAAATCTCCTCTAACCCATTGCGTCATTCTCCATGCAGCGATGTGGGAAATCTATGATATAACCCGTTGTGTCAGTCTCCATGCGGCAATGTGGGAAATCTGCAATATAACTCATTGCATCAGTCTCCATGTAGCGATGTTGTTATTAAGCTTTTTCAATCATCTATCCCCTAGGTTTTGGTAGATGTTAAAATTTCCTGTTTATATTATTCATTCCCTAGGTTGTAATGAATACGTGAATTCATCCTTGGATTATTTGCTCTCTTGGTAGTAGTAAACATGACGAAGTTGACAATATAACTCATTGCGTCAGGCTCCATGCAACACTGTTGTTATCAAGCTTTTTCAATTATCTATCCTCTAGGTTGCGATATATATGAGAATTTTCAGGGTTACATTATTCATCCCCTAGGTTGCGATGAATAATGTAAGCCATCCCCTGTTGTATTTTATCACCTAGGTTATGATAAATATACAGGTTTTCCTCGTACTATTTACTCCCTAGGTTGTAGTAAACAGGACAAAATTTGCGATATAACTCATTGCGTTAATCTCCATGTAGCGATGTGTTATTAAGTGTTGTACCCCAAAATTTGCCCTCCCTTTTTCTCAACATTTTCTCATCACAAGGCCCTTGGAGCTCAAGATCCAGTTGGGGTTTCCTCTGCTCAAGACTTCTCCTTGCACTGTTGACCCAAATTAGGGTTTGTGTTTGCACAAAGATGTTTTGACCTTAAATGCATAAGATGACTTTCATGCTCCATATTGGACTCCCAAGTTTATCTATATCAAGTTTCAGGCCTTGATTCCAATCTTTGCCCAGTCAATTAGACAGTTGACCTAGAAATCAACTGTATTGGGGAAAAAGTCAATTGTGGTCAATGGACAGTCAAACCTCATGATTTTTGATCCACCTCAACATTATGAACTCATATGATCCATTTGACCAAGTTTGGATCACAATTCCACAAGAAATTTGATCAGATCACCAAAAGGGCAAAATGGTCATTTTTAGGGTTTTGACTGCACAAAGGCAATTTTTGACTGTTTGACCAAGCCAATGGCAAACCAAGCTCACATATGGACTCAAGGACCCAATGGATTTGTCTTGACATGCTCAACAAGTTCAAAAGATCCCAAATGCACAAGATTGACAGTTGAATTTTCCAGTCAATTTATCAATTTTTGACTGTATACTGAAAAGTCAAACTTTGACTTTTTGGTCAAAATCAAATGTCAAGATTCATTTTTCATCAAAACATGCCAAATCATGAAACTTGTTCATCAAGAAATCAAGAATTGCAAATTAGGGTTTGAAATGAAGATTTTTCATAACTTAGAATTTTTCTAAGTTATGAAAAACCCTAATTTTTTCCTAACTTTGTCCCACTTTCTCACCAAGATTCATTTGGATTCAAGGAAAAGTCAAAACATAAAAGTTGTAGAACATTGCAAAATCTACAACTTTGATTCACAAAGTTTCCTCAAAAGAAGCTTGTAGCTCAAGTTACAATTTTTGGAACAAGGGTACCAAACCATTCTTAACTTAGAGAAATTTTGACCTATTTTAGGCAAGGTTTTTGCCTAACTTCAAGACCACTTTTCACATGCTTCCACTTGGAATTTCAATTTTCATTTCAAAGATGGATTGTAGTACACATTCCAAGCTTTCCAAAATGTCCAAGAACTCATCAAACAACCCCATGGTTAGAGAGAATCGAATTTGGCAAATTGGAAAAAACTCACTTTGTTCTTGGCCAATTTACATGTTCATAACTTGTGCAACTTTTCAAATCAGCATGCATAAGCTAGTTACAGGCCTCTAATCCCATTTGCACTCAATAATTAAATGCCAATCCATTGTTTGTTAGTATTATTTTGTGCATTTGGACATTACATGTTAGATTAAGCCTTAATTAGAAAAAGCACTTTATCCATTTTTGTAAAGTTTGGCTTTATGTCAAGTTTGTGAATCAAGGAGTACAATGCATATCTTTGGACACAAGATTCATGGAGATATCACACTGATCAAGGTTCAAGTGTGCAGCATACTTGAGGGGCCTGTACAAGTCTAGAGAACCACTTGACATTTTCTTGCTTAAGTGTGAAGAAACATGGCATAACGATACACAACTCTCATTCCTATGAACCAGAGCTTAAGCAAAGATTGTGAGCACATTCTAAACATCCACCCTGACCCAAAACACAAGCCAACCATCTCCATTTCCTTCTCAAACACAGAAACACCATAGAACTGCCAAAACAGGGCACCTGCTGCAGATTGAGTTCCATAACTCAATCCATTCGTGCATTCTTGCTAAAACCACTTCAAACACATCCCACATCATCCCTTGAAACTATTCCAAGCCTCAAACACGACCTGTAACACTCCCAATCAACATCACCATTTTCATTTTTCTGTTTTGCAGTTGAAGTTCCATAACACGATTCACTTGGTTTCAAAGCAAACTAAAGCTTGGAATAGCATCCCTGGACATCAAGGAAGCTATACCAATCATCACCTTGCATTGAAAACACCTCCATCACCAGATACGATTCCAACTGAACAGGTAAGTTCATGAACTCTTATCTCTCTATCCAGACATTGTTAGGTTTAGATTTGTGAAGAAATTATGTCACATTCATGGCCCTGAACATGCCCATATAATTAGTTTTTATTTATGTTATGTGTGCTATGAGAATTTGATGTCTGAACTTGGAACAAAAACTAGGTCAGGAATTGGGGGAGAAGAAATTCTCTCTCATTTCTGAGAGTTAAATCATGTTCTTTATATGTATGAACTCGTGAGATGATGCTTGACATTTTTGTTGTTGTGAGTTTTCATTAAAAGTCAAAGAATCAGGTTCTTGTTATGGAAGCAAAGAGGCCCGCGTTTTTTCAAACAGAGATGGCTGGAGGTTGAAGAAGCTGGTCTTTGGGCTGGGCATGTTCCACTTTTCTTATTTGCACCCTATGTTTACTTTTGAACCCCCTTGGCCCATTGTGCTTATTTGAGACATTTTCTTGACTTTTCTTTTTATTTCTGACTTATTTATTTTTTCTCATAATATTAAAAATATAAAAAATATTTTTCACACCATTTTTATATTTATTAGGCATTTATTTGTTTAAATTGATGTTTGTACATAAATAATAACATAATATCTTTTATTAAAAAAAAATACTAAAATTAATACCAAATACATTTATTTTCTAATTTTTATTTTATTTTATCTTCTAAAAATATTTTATATAAAATATACTTTTTTTTATAAATATTAAATATTATTATTTTGTACATATTTAATATATTTAGTAAATAATATAAATGCTCATATATTTATTAGTGTATTTAGGTTAAAAACATAAAAATAATACATTTTTATTTTTATTAATATTTAACATTAAAAATACCTTTTTGACAAATATACTCCTCTTTTATTTATTTTTTTGTAAATAATTAATAAATATTGCATATATTATACAATAAATACTTTTATTTGTAAAATTAGGGTTTTTGCCCTAAATACATAAAAACTCCAAAAATTAATACTTTTTATTTTGTTTATTTGACACATAAAAAACACTTTTTTTTCATACATATAAAAAACATTTTTTTTGCATCTTGCATATTTATTCCATATTTATTTAATTATTGTATATTAAATAATTTGTATAATTCAAATTTTGATGTAATAGTTAGGTTTAAATTCCTTGTCAAAATACCCCCATTTGAACATTTGTACCCCCCTTCCCATATATTGTGTTGTAATAACTTAGGAACTTTATTTTTCGCACTTTAATGCTTTCTAAATATGCCATGTTAGAATTAGGGTTTGTATGCAAATCAATCAACCAAAAGATAGTTTGACCTAACTTCAAGATAAACAAGCATGAAAATGGACAACACTAATCACACTTGCACCCCTAGGGTATTCCACTTGTTGCCTTCAATAATGGGCCATATTGCATGTTAGGTCTCTTTGGGCAAAACAAAACAATCAAATGATCATAGTCCCTCGTTGACGCTTTCGAAAGTTGCCTAAAAATGATCAAGTCCCTTAAAGAAAAAACTGTCCAAAGATACTTGGCACCATTGCAATTATGGTCTAAACGATGACCCACGCCTGTCCCGTTCACATCCTAACACAAGATTGTCCACCAAATGCAATGGTGGAACAAAATTGTTAAAAGGGTTAAAACATAGCAAAAATCTTTGAGAACTTTAGGGTAGATAGCTCTTGAGTACTTGTCAACTTGCAAAACAAAAACACTTGCCTATTTTTTCAAACCACACATCACTACACTTTCAAAACAACTTTCAAAAAACCTTGAAACATCTTTTCAAAAAGACAAAACACCTTTTGTAAAACATTCGAGTAAAGAATTGTTACAAGGGTTGCCTAGACAAGGCATCTTTTTCAAAACATTTTCAAAAAACACACACGTAAAGCACCATTTCAAACAATTGAAAATCAAGGCAAGTTGATCTAAGCAAGTAACTAAGAGCCCATGGATAAACATGGATAGAAAGGGTGCTAACACCTTCCCTTTCTATAATCTACTCCCTGAACCCAAGAAAACATCTCAAAGGTTTTTGCTGTGCTTTTTTAACCTTTCCTTAGGATAAAATAAAAAGTCGGTGGCGACACTTGCTCAACCGAAACATTTGCGAAAACAAACGCAAAACTCAAGTCAGTTCTCCCACCGTATCACATTAAGCATTTTCAATCATCTACCCCCTAGTTTGCAGTGGGTGAGAGAATTACTTTTCATATATATATATATATATATATATATATATATATATATATATATATATATATATATATATATATATATATATATATATATATATATATATATATATATATATATATCCCACAGGTTACGATAAATATACGAATAAATTTGCATAATCCATATATATATATATATATATCCCACAGGTTACGATAAATATACGAATAAATTTGCATAATCCATTTCATCAGTCTCCATGAAGTAATGTGTTATCAAACTTTGTTTTATTCATCCCCTAGGTTGCAATGAATAGACAAAATCAAATCAAAACTTACTATATTAGTCTCCAAGCATTAGTAAGTCAACTTTTTCAAAACTTATATTTTTGTAATATGCAAAGGAATCTACAATATCTTAGATACTGACGAGTTATCCGCGTCGTCGTATCTAAGTTAAATTAAAACTTTGGTTCAAACGCTGTAAAGATGATACATAATCATTTATGCCTACTCTTCATACCCATGGGAACATTTTACATTGTATCCTTATAATCTTTCAACTTGTTTTGTTTACCTCCTAGGTCATGGTAAATACATAAAAAATTACTATCTCTTTTCTAGATATGGGCGAGTTATATGCGTCGTCATATCTAGGTCAAACTTACTCTTCAATCATATCTCTATATTCAAACTCTGGTAGAATGATACATTATCATCATTGCCTATTTCTTTATTCAAACTCTGGTAGGATGATGCAACATCGTCCTTGTCTATTTCTTTAAACTCTGGAGTATTTTATATCAATGTATCCCTGTTTAATAAATCTTTGGTCCAAATTTTGGGGTCTTCCATTACTTAATAACCCTCTGATTCGAATGTGTGAGACCTGCGCATTCTCGCATCATTCAATCTAAGAGTGATTAAATAGGGGCAGCTGTCATACCCCAAATTTTCCCGCCCTTTATTTCTACAGTCAAAAAGTATTTTCAAACATTAATTTTATAATATTCTTTGATTTTTATAAATAGTCGCTTCCAAACCTATTTAAAAATAAAATGATTTATTTCAGATCATTTGTATTTTTGAATAAACAAATACTTGCTCATCCTCATGTACTTTCAATTGGATTTTTATTTTGAATAAATAACATAGCACAGTTGGTAGGGAATGAAGCTTGCTAGTATGAGGTCGTGAGTTCAAACCTCTTGTGCTGCACTTTTAATATTTTTTCTATTTTTTTGTTACTAATTTTATTTCATTTTTTAGAGATCACCTTTTGGGTTTCTATTGGTTTTTGGGCTAACTTACTTGCCAAGTATTTTAACCTAATTTCACTCTATAAATAGGACTCATTGTTGTCCTAATTTTTTATCCATAAAATTCTTACAAATCTACAATTTTTCACAATCAACAATTTCACAATTTCACTCTTACAAAATATTTTTGCAATTTCTTTCAAAGTTTCCACTTGGTTTATTACAGGATTTCTAAACAGACACACTGTTATTGTCTATATCAGACAATAACCAACGAACGACCGGTGATTTCATATGAGGCCCTTCCATTTTTTATTTTTCAATACTTTTATAATTTTAAATTTTTTGTTGTTTAACCAAATGATGATGATCCTGGTTTTTTAAGCTTTGAACCACACACATTACTACACATTAGAATAGAAAACCACTTTTTATCACATTTTTTACCTTTAGCGATTCATGTTCTTCCTAACACTACTTTTTTATGCCAATTCTTTTTTACACACTCACTCTTATTACCACTTTTCACTTCATGTAATCACTAAACTTTCTTACGGTAAAAAGGCACATCAAAACATATTTTGTGTTGTATATGCATATTACATTACAAAAAATTCTAATAATTTCTTTTTTACTATTGTTTACTTCTTTTGTTTCTAACATAAACATAATTCACTGCATATTAACATGTATATACAAATTCATCACCGATTCTTTTCACGTGTAGTTTTCACACAGAGAGAGGAATTAAATCTCAATATTCTGTTTTTAAAGTGTCAAATAATATAGATTTTTATATTTTTGTTTATTATCATCATTATTATATTTATTATGATCAGTATATTTATTATGATTTTAAGTAATTTTAATAAAGTCTCATGAATTCTATTGTCAAATAAATTGCAGTATTCCTAAACTGGACGTGACAAAGTTAGGACTATTTTTATTCTCTTTACTTTTTTTACTATAATATTTAAGTAGGCTTTATATTCATTTGTGTTTTTTTTTAAAATTAATAGGATTTTATTTTAATTAGTTCATTAAATCTTAGTTAATTTAATTATATTCATGTAATTAGAAAATGCTAATAAATATGCCTTTAGTTTTTTAAGTAATTAAATAACTAATTCAAACAATCCATTAATAATAGGATGTCCATCTTCGAGTAATTAAATTCATTGACACATCGTCTACTGGTTTATTATTCAAAATCAAATATTAAAACCAACACAAATCACAAGTTACTACATTCTCAAGCAACACGTGGTCAATATCTGACCACGTGATGAAGAGACTATATCAGACTCCCTCCGCTCCGCGTCTTATCTCATCATACTCTTTAATCAAATTGAAACTCAAAACAGCTAACCAACAACATCAATCATTTTCTACTAACATAATAAAAATCCAAGATCATTTTCGAAAAAGGAATAAGGAGAATTATTTTCAAATTAACTGTAAACTACGTCTACGCTCACATAATTTTCAACCCATACAAGGTTCAAGGATAATTCGAAATCAATTTTACGTAATCCTATAAAAAAAACACCAACCAAACTGCAAACTACGGATTAAGACTCTGATTCCTCATAAAAGGATACGTAGGTATACGGCTAAAATCGTGGCAAGTTCCTCTAATAAAACATCAAAACCTTATTTCTTAAAAAATTGCGCTTCCAACCCTAGTATCCTTGTGAACAAGGTAGATGAGGGGTGCCTAACACCTTTCCTTCATCTAGAACCGAGTCCAAAAACCTAGAATCTATGACTTCTTAGGTTTAAACTTTATTTTCCCCTCCTTAGAATAAAAATTAAGGGTGGCGACTCTTATTTTAAAACCAGTTACAACATATTGTATAAAGATTTTCTGTTACACATGTGTATTTGTTTTTGCCATTCTGATTTTGTTATCAAATATGTATATAGATTATCTTGGTGTACCATTTTAGATATGTGTATATTAAGTTATGTTACAAATGTTGTAAATAAATGTTCTGGTTCTGTTACATATGTGTATATAAATTTTTGCCATAAATATAGGTTTTGTCTAAAAACAAATACATATCAAAATAAAATTTAATACAAATTATATTTGATAAAAAATGTTTTTCCCCTCTCTTTTAAATTCAAACCGGGGTAAATACACATTTTCTACTTCGAATATTATCAGCAATCGAGAGGTATAGTTACACGCCTGGAGTTCGAACCCATGATAATACAATTTTCCCCTCAGTAGAACTGTGGCAAGTTTCATGAAAACTCAATCCACACCTTTAACCCCTAACTGAGATGTCTTTGTCCAAATATTATTAGCACTAAAGTTTAGGATTATGCACCTTTGTGAGATACACACCACTTATCCACCTAAAACCTTAAGGTGATGAGTGAATGAGTTCTCTCACTTATATATGCTCAATTCTCCCTATTCCTATCTAATGTGAGACTATTTTTAAACTTATTCACACTTTCATTATTATTCTAATACTTTACACCTATAGGTTTATCAAACTTTCTACACTTTTAATTTTTCCACGTCTCAATCAACTTTTCTCTAGCAGTCTTTGAGAATACAACTAGCGCCCTATTTGAATTTTTTCTGCTCCCCTCTTCCTGCTTTTCTTTACCATTTCCAAGAAAATCATCATAATCTTCTTCTTCATATTCCAAGTGCCTATTATTCTCTGATTCACTCGCCGAAAGAATCATATGATTTTGAAAATTGTGACCCTTTCCCTGCATTCAAAGGGATGCTAATTCTTAATGGACCATACAAATCTTTCACAACTTTGATCCTGAAAACTTATCCATTGATTTTCACATTGAATGCTTAGTTCATCATCAACGCATATTTTATTCTAATCATACTACGCGCCACATACATGTTAACTTGTTTTTTTTGTTGTATTTTTATCTTAAGACAAATAGATACCAAGGGGTGCAGTGATGAATTCAAAGAAATTAGGGTTATATGCATGACACTCAGGGTTTTAAAAAACGGCTCATGACCACGAATGTCTCTATGACAAAACGGTTTTGTAAGATATCGATACCGATACGTTATTATCATTGTTTTCTATATTGAAGAACAAATTATGGTAAATTCACTGTGACAACTACAATCAGGATCATAACACTTATATCGACTAAAGTTGAGAAAACCTTTATGCGACCGCGATGCAACCGTTACTATTTTTGAAAACCTTGCATGACACATAACACCATAACATTGTAATCATGTTACTTTTTCATTATCCACAACAGGAAGATCCCATTTTCTAATTACCTTGAACTATTGCTTCAACCAATCACCTATGTCATTAAATAGGGCTTGAATTTCTCCCTCCTCCATTTTTTCGAGCAAACATACATTAACTCATAAATGGTGTAGCATGTATGGAAAGTATCCCTCGGAATTGAATATATATTGGATATTGTATGTCAAGCATGAATTCTCCATGTCCCTATGTAAGCCTTCTTGAATATACTCCATGCCTCTTCTTCTTCTTCAATATTGAATTCCACACAATAAAACAATGTCTTTGGTTCCCTGTTGTGGTTTTCTCTTGGCTCCCTTTTAAAGTTTGACCTTTGGTTCACATTGTTGTGTTTGAGTACCTCTACATATGATCTAGAGTCTTTGTTTTCTTAGTGGACCGATTCCCCGAATGTTTAGCATGTCTATTCTTGTCCTTGAATGGTTGACCATGCATCCAACCTCTTGTATATTCTTTCTTTATGTATGTTTCTCTTCTAAAATCATGATTTCATTGGGCCTCATCATGACTTCTCCTTTGAAATCTGGGAAGATTCACAAAGATTTTATGGCGACCAATAAAGATGTTATCTATAAGTTAGTTACTAACAAGCTCTTATTCTCTACATTGAAAAATCTAGCAAACTCATATCTTATTCTCCTTATATGTCTCTCTTGGATGGAATCACAACCTCATATATGTTGCCATAACTCCTGAATACCTCGTACATCTCCTAATCCTTGCATGGATTTGGTATTTCGTTCAAAAAGAAAGATGTCCTCCTTGTTGGAAATAGACCAAATATCTATGATGAACTTCTACCAATCTTGATGAACAATATAGATATCACCACACAATGACAATGAATTATGAGAAAAGAAAAGAAAGAAGACAATTATTTTCTACAGAGTTTCTCTCTGCCCACAAATTATGGAAAACTTTATTAATCACTTGCAACTGCGAATTCTGTGATTACAATGAATTGACTTGATTGCCTTGATTACAAAAATAGGGGTTACTCCCTCTATTTATAGACTATGGTTAGCTTGCTCTTAAGCCAAAGCCCAAAACTATAAAAGCCCAAAATACTCATGTTGGTACTAAATCAAATCTATCTATTTTAGATCTAAATCAAATCTATCTAAATCTAAAACAAATCAAATATGTGTGTAGCTTGCTTCGATCCACAAGCTCTTCAACTGGGAAACCTCCCTTCGACACACACACACACACACACACACACACACACACACACACACACACACACACACACACACACACACACACACACACACACACACACACATTGTTTTGACACAATCAAATTATAATTTAACACACCACCTAATTCATTGTGTCTAAACTATTTATATTTATCATGGTTCTTAGTCTTAGAAATACTTTGACCTGCACACCCTTTGTCATAATGTCTGTGTTGTACCCCAAAATTTGCCCTCCCATATTCTCCAAGAAATTGCCAAGTCAAGCTGCAAAATTCCCCAAGGGTTGCACAGTGCAAAGGTCCCCCATACAGTCAAAACTAGGGTTTGTATTCTGATCAAGGAAATGAAGTTTCCAAAAGTCCAATCAAGTCTCACATGCCTACAAATATGGTCAAGCATCCTCATATCAAGTTTCAAGGCATTCAGCTCAAAATTGCACAGTCAAAAACCCTAATTGCACTACAGTCAACTGTAGGGGCAAAATGGTCATTTGACAGTCAAAAGTTCAAATTTTTAGTCAACATATCATTTTGAAGCCACAAACATCATTTGATCAATGCTTGATCATGATTCTCAAAATTTGGCTCATAAATCATCAAGATGCAAAAGTTTCCTTATTTGGACAGTTGAAAAAGTCAACTGAAATTGACCAGGGCATAACTTTCACATGGATTATCAGAAAAATTCCATCCAAAGCTCATTTTGAAGAGAAAGACATTTCCTACAACTCACCTTCATAATTCAATTCCAAGAAATGCTCTCACAAAAAGTTATCAATTTCAACATTATAGGTCATTTTCAAAAGTCAACAAAAAGGGACTTTAAGTCAAAGGCCATAACTTGAGATTGGTAAATCAAAATGACATGGGACCAAAGGCATTGGTTAGAGGACTCAAAGACCTTTCCAAAATGTCCAAGAACATGAGAAAAGCTTAAAAATTGAGCAAGTTATGCCTTGTGGAAGTTGGGAAATTTTTGGATATTTTGAAAAGTCAACACTACTTCAAATGACCTAAAATTGCTAATGGGCCCATTTTTCTTCCATGATTCATCATTCTAAGCATATGCACGACCACTTGGCCCAAAGGGAAGTATTTTCTCATTTTTTATTTATTTATTTGAATTATTATTTATATTAATTCATTTAAATCATTTAAATATATGAAAAATATCTAACTTGACCTAACCAATCTTTTTATGCATGTTTTGGACTCAATATTTCGTGCTTAGCTAAATGTGGAAAGAATTGGAGCAATTGGATATGATTTGAACCAAATGCACATGGGAAAAGATATGAAAAAGATCTTAAGAAATCAAATTTCAAAAACCATTAATTCAAGAGATTTTGATCAATATTTTTGACCTAATAGACTCAGTACATAAGCATGATCATAACCCTAATGATGCTAGACACGCAGCAGCTCAGAAGAGGCCATTGAAAACTTGAAATTTTCTCTAAGAAAGTCAATTCTGAAAACCACCTTTGAGGACGATTCAAGACCTAATCTCTATTCCATTAGCTTCCTTGGAGGCTCCTGAACGTGTTCCAATCAAAGACAACCATCAAAGCACGAAGAACTGGTATATTGAATCAAAACTGTACAGAAAAAAACTCATAATCGTATATCATATTCCACGCATTATTTGTGAAATTTATTCATTGATTCATGTTCATTATGATGTTGTGAAGCTAACCAATGCATTTAATTTGATTATTACGATGTATACACGAATATGCCATGTTTAACTTTTAGGGTTTACAGAGTTCTAAGTTGGGGGTTTCTTGTTAAAGAAAAATTGGTCCTCCAGACCAAGACCATTCAATTCAGCGCATGGAGACGAAGAAGAATCACCTATCGCGCCCAATTTATGAATGCCTGAGACCTATTCGCTATTTTTCCAAAAGCCACCTAACGAAACACATAGAAAACCGTTGCTTTTGTTTTTTGTGTTTCAGGGATGGTGAAGACGATGAAGCCGTGTCACACGCTGATTGGCACGTTTAAATTTCGCGCGTTTTCCAACCATAGACTTTTCTTTCTTTTTATAATATTTGTTAACTATTATATATTAAATACATGCGTAGTGGCTCAGTGGCACAGGTGTTGATTGGTGATGCTAGTGACCTGGGTTCGAACCCCAGGTCTGTATAATTTCCCATATTATTTTGCCATATATGTTCCTATGCAATTTCCATACTGCAGACGCACCATACACTTCATCATCCAGTCATCCACGTGCACGCTGAGATCCAGTCAAGGGCATAGATTGAAAGCATACCATGAGCATAGGTCAAAGTGCTAACACGCTACTCAAAAAAAGTCAATAGACCTGAAGCTTGCTGGGCCAAATTACTGGATCCATACCTCCTAATTTGGGACTGAACCCCCCCTGGTTTGCAATTCTCCACATTTTTTTTATATTTTATTTTATTTTTAATTGTTATTTTATTTTCTTTATTGTTTTAATTTAATTAATTATTTTTTTTACAAAATACAAAAACCTCATAAAAATCAGAAAAGATGAAAAAATATAATAAGTATTTTATTTTAATTATTTTTTGTATGTAAATAAATTTAGTTTTAATTTAGGTTGCAATTTTAATTCTTTTCATAATAAAAATATAAAAAATGTAGAAATAGGTTTAATTAATGTTTTTATTCCTTTTTAATTTTTCTTTCTCATAATAATATTTATTTATTTTATTTATTTTCATAATCAAAATTGTATATAAGAATTAGGTTTAATTTAGGTTAAATTTTAATACTTTCATAATAAATTTAAAAATAACTAGAATTAGGATTTGCCTTTTATTTTAATTTTAATTAATTCTTTTTCTATTAAATCTTAAAATACATAAAAATACACCAAAATACCAAAAACAGTTCTTTTCTTAAATTAATTATTTCATGTAAATCCTAATTTTTGCAAAAGGGTCCAACGCCCATGTTCTTAATTTCTTATTCGTTCGCATATTTATTTTATCGCTTGAATAATTATGTACCTCTTCCGAAGCCTTGTAATTATTTCTCGCACTTTACTTTCTTTACTTTTTTTGTCAAATCGGGTCCGGTTTAATTTTGGCGATGTGGACCCGCGCCATTTGTAATAGCTTTAGAATTTACCTTCCTGCAAATATTTTAACTGTTAAACAAAGCATGCAAGAATGAATGGCCTTAAATAAAATCAAGCGTAGAACACCAATAAACATGACAAGACAAAAATAAACGAATCTGACACACAAATCACACACCACCCCTAGGGTACGCCTCACTGTTGCCTTGCCTCGAAAGGTGATCGTCGAGTAGAGGATGTCTTAGTAAGTCCTCATGATCCGGGAACCTGGCATGAGGGTAGCTTCTAAGGTATCTTCCCATTGCTCTGGTGATCACCATGTCCCGAACCTCGAATTGACCCGAACACCTCCAATAGATGGTGCCACCTACCTCTCCATGGTGGGATGGCACTACTTTAAAGGACATCTACACAGACGAATTCCTTAGGGTAGGTAGACGACTCTAGATACTTGCTCTAATTTCAAAACAAATTCAAAAATACTTTGCACACCGACACATTTTCAAAAAGCTTTCGAAAGCAACTTTTCAAACACTCTTGAGGACCGATACAAGAGTCGAACTGGAATTTTCAAAGAAACTTTTTAAAACCCACACTTGAAAAGCAAACAAACAATTTTGAAAACACAAATGAGCAAGTATCTAAGAGCCCATGGATAACCATGGATAGAAAGGGTGCCAACATCTTCCCTTTCTATAACCTACCTCCCGAACCGAGAGCAATCTCTTTAAGGAATTTTTCTGTGCTTTTGTCCTTTCCATTTGGAGAAAATAAAAGACGGTGGCGACTCTTGCTTCCGCGACATTTCGCGAACCAGCGTTAAACAGTCAGTTCCAGATCCACCGATCACAGTCTGCAATCTGATTCTCAGTTCTGCAATGTTCCAAATTTATCTTCCCATCTGCTACCTGCTCTCGAAGATAGTGGAACCTCATTTTGACGTGCTTGCTTCGACCATGTTCTATCGGGTTATTCGCCATATTGATAGCTGACATGCCGTTGATCTTCATGGTAATTGCTCCATGATCTTTCCCTGTTATCTCTTCGACCAAGTTCACCATCTAAGTTGCTTGACATTCACAAAGAGAAGGAACTATGTATTCTGCTTCGCATGATGATAATGCCACTACTGGTTCCTTTCTTGAACTCCAAGCAACTGGTTCACCACCTAACATAAACAGATATCCTGTTGTTGATTTTCGACCTTCAGCATCACTACACCAACTTGAATAAGTGTATCCCACTAACTTGTATTCTTTTCCTTTATCAGTTGTAGGAAACAAAATGCCATAGTCAAGAGTTCCTTTGAGATACCTTAGTATCCTCTTCACTGTTGCTATATGTGATACCTTTGGCTTCTGCATGAATCTACTTGCCATACCTACATTATATGCTAAGTCAAGCTTTGTGTGACAAAGATATCTCAATGACCCAATAAGTCTTCTGTATTAGGTTGGGCCGACATCATCTTCATCTGCATCTTTCGACAGTTACAGTCTTGGTTCAGCAGGTGTCGAAGTTGAGTTGCATTCTTCCATCTCAAATCTCTTGAGAATTTCTCTTGCATATCTTCTTTGATGCATCATCAAACCTCTACTGCTCTTGTAGAATTCGATGCCAAGGAAATATGAAATCTCACCCAGATCAGACATTTCGAATTCCTTGCTGAGATCACCTTTGAAGTCTTCGATCTCACTTTTGCAGCTACCTGTTATCAATAAATCATCGACATAAAGACATAGTATAAGCGATTCACTATTGCTGCTTCTTACATATACTCCATGTTCAGTTGTGCACTTCATAAATTCCTTCTCCCTTAGGAAACTATCAATTTTCTTATTCCAAGCTCTTGGAGATTGTTTCAATTCATACAGGGCTTTATGCAGTTTGTACACCTTTCTCTCTTCGTCATGTTTCAAGAACCCAACTGGTTGTTTAACATAAATTCTTCGTCTAAGGGTCCATTCAAGAATGCACACTTCACGTCCATCTGACATATGTTCCATCTGTTTATTTCTGCTAGACCAACAACCATCCTGATTGTTTTGATCCTAGCAATAGGTGCAAAAACTTCATCAAAGTCTATTCCTTATTTCTGTAAAAATCCTTTTGTCACAAGCCTTGCTTTGTGTCGAGTTACTTCCCCTTTGGGATTCATCTTCACTTTGTATACCCACTTGACATCAATTTCCTTCTCGCCTTGAGGAAATTCGACAAGTGACCAAGTGTTGTTGTCTTTGATATACTTCACTTCTTAGTTCATTGCTTTCACCCACTTCGAATCCCTCAATGCTTCAGCTGCATTGACAGGTTCGACATCTACATAGAAAGCATAATGTACCAATTCACCATCATTATTTATCACATCATCTGATGTAATCACACAATCTTGTAATCTTGCAAGCATGCGTCTTGTTCTTTGAGGTCTACTTGTACTTGTTTGATATATAACCGTTGGTTCCTCTTGTCGAATTTCTCTTTCGAATCGAGTTTCTGGTTCTTCAAGTAGGATTCCCATTGATATTTGTTGACATTTTAAGTCCAATCCCATTCTTTAAGCTCATCTATGATCATGTCCCTGATGATCACAATCTTCCTGTTCACTGTGTCGAACAACTTGTAACCTCCTGCCGAATGATATCCAACTAGAATCATTTGACTCGACTTGTCATCAAGTTTTCTTCTCAACTAATCTGGCACATGTCTATATGAAATAGATCCAAATACCTTCAGATGACTCAAGCTAGGCTTCACACCAGACCAACATTCTTATGGAATAATTCCTTCTAGCTTCTTCGTAGGAGATCTGTTTAAAATGTATGTTGTAGTCGACACAACTTCATCCCAAAACTCTTTAGGTAAATTCTTGCCTTTCAACATACTTCTCACCATATTCATGATGGTTCGATTCTTCCTTTCTGCAGTTCCATTATGTTGTGGAGTATAGGGTGGTACCACCTCATGCACAATCCCTTCCTTTTCACATAACTTATCGAAGTCCTTCGACACATACTCTCCACCACCATCAGTTCTCAAAACTTTGAGTTTTTTGCCACTTTGTCTTTCGACCATAGACTTAAACTTGGAAAATACCTCGATCATTTCACTTTTCTTCTTGATCAGGTAAGTCCACAGCTTTCAACTGAAATCATTTATGAATGTAACAAAGTGTTTGTTACCTCCCATCAAATCCACCTGGATTGGTCCACATACATAAGAGTATATGACTTCAAGAATAACCTTCGACCTGCTTCCTAATTCCTTGCTGAAGTTGTTCTTGTGTTGCTTCACCTGCATACATTCCTCACATACCTCGTTTGGAATGTCGATTTCTAGCAATCCTGAAACCATATTTCTTCTCTTCAAATCTATGATATCTTTGAAGTTGAAATGGCCTAGTCGATAATGCCATATCAATTCATCTCTCCTAGCTGTAGTCGAAAGGCACTTGTGCTCCATCACATTTAGTTCGATCTTGAAGGTTCTATTCTAATACATAGGATCAAGATTAATCTTCCATTTGTGTCGACGACTCTCATCATCTTATCTTTGATCGACACATTATAATTATTTTCAACCAACTACCCTATACTAAGCAAATGGCTCTTCAATCCTGGTATGTGCAACACATTGGAAATTACTGACCTCTTGCCATCTTTCATCATAATCATAACATCACCAATACCTCCAGCTGCTAGGGTATTGTTATTTACGAATTTTACCATATTTTTCATTGAGGGATTTATGTTGACAAACCAGTCTTTCCTTCCAGACATATGTGATGAGCATCCTGAGTTCAAGTACCATTGGTCCTTGAATCTATCTTCATCTCTTGTTGTGACCATCAACATCATCTATTCTTCTTCTTCTTCTTCGTGTTTTGCAAACTTTGCATCACTTTCTTGATTCTTTCGCTTTTCTGGACAATCACTCGAATAGTGACCATACTTCTGACAATTTTAATATTGAATGTGACTCTTGTCAGGTTTTCAACCACCGCCTCTTCCTCTATTTGC
Organism: Vicia faba; assembly: GCA_948472305.1. NCBI lineage: Eukaryota > Viridiplantae > Streptophyta > Magnoliopsida > Fabales > Fabaceae > Vicia > Vicia faba. Next base: position 1,750,992,011 of record OX451736.1, on the reverse strand, counting down.
AACACCACCTCTTTGGTTGCCTTGGTATGGTCTTCTCTGATTCAACATGTTTCCTTCATTTTGGTTTCCTCTACCACTCGATTTGCTATAGCCGCCTCTACCTCTGCCAAACCACTTTCCTTTTCCTTTGGTTTCTGTTGTACCCCAAAATTTTCCCTCCCATATTTCTCAAAACATTGCAAGAAAAATCTCCAAGTTGCTCAAGATAGCCCAAGAGTTGGTCAGACAAGCTCTCTCCTAAGGCAGTCTACCCCAAATTAGGGTTTCATGTTGCATCAAGATCCTTGAGTCCAAGTGACCCCAAGTGCTCACCAATGTCCTAATATGTTCTCAAAATCATCCATGTCAAGTTTCAAGCCTTGCAGAGGAATGTTTCCCATTCAATTGCTCAAAAGATCCAAAAATCAACTGTGCTAGGGCAAAAGTCAATTGTGACCTACATACAGTTAAACTTCAAGATTTTTTGTCAAAATTCTCATTTTGAAGGATATTTCATCATTTGATCAAGGGTTAATCATGATTCATCAAGGATTGCTCAAAATTCATCAAGATTCAAAAGTTGCTAAATTAGGGTTTTGTAGGAAAAGTCAACTCAACTTTGACCAAGCATAACTTTCTCATAATTTATGCGAAATGACCCATCCAAAGCTCATTTTGAATAGGATGCAATTCTCTACAATACATATTCATACCCCAAGATCAAAATTTGCACTCACAAGAAGTTGTGAATTTTGACATTATAGGTCATTTTTGAAAGTCAATAAAAACACTTTTTTTGTCAAAGCTTCTAACTTGAGCATGGAATATCAAAATGAGATGAGACCAAAAGGTTTGGTTACATGACATCTCAATATTTCTATAAAGTCCAAGAACACCTCCAAATAGTTAAAATTGAAGAAGTTATGCATTGTTGAAGTTGGACTTTTTTGCAAAATTGCCAAAAGTCAACTATCCCCAAAACTTCAAATTTTGCCAAATGGGTCCATTCTTTTTCACTTGATTTGAGTTTGCATTATTGCCCACGTGCTCTAGATTTATCCATGTGTCCATATATTATTTTTATTATTTAATTTGATTTTTATTTGAATTAATTCATTTTAAATCAAATAAAATCCAAAGCATTGACACCAATGGATTTCTTGATCATTTCAGGCTCCAATTACAGCTAACTTTGCAATCAAATTCGTATCAATGCCATTATGCACAAAGAGATTGGATTCAAGCCAAAATTGGAAGGTTTTAATGGAAGATCAAATCAAATATCAAAGCCTTAATGGAGAGAGATTTGGACAAAGTTTGTTACCCTAATACAATGCACATTACATAAGCAAGCAAAAGGCACGAGAATAAGGGTTGGAAAGCAAGCATAAAGGCAGAACGAAAGTGGAAAAAATCACAAAAAAGTGTGACTTTGAAATCAAGGTTAGAGACACTTTCAAGACTTGAGACGTATCCCAATCGATTGCTGGTCATCTCCAGAAGCTAACCCAATCCAAATCACGCATTTTCAAGCATCCTAAAGCACTGTAAATACCTCACGGATCCGCCATGTTCTTGAAATCGAAACTCTCTATTATTGCGTCCATTGAATGAAATAACTGCATATTCTTGACACTCATATCATTTGCAAACTGTTTGAAATAACCAATTTGATTTATATGCTCTGTATCGTGAAACGCCATTGCAAGGGTTTTGCTTTTGTTTTTAGGGGTTTTCGTTTCAGGTAAAATTGATCTACATGATGGACATGGTTGTGATCAGCAGGCTGAGACGGACTCAACCATGTCCTTAGAAATCATTTTCATGACCTGGAGAGGATTTTGGAACGAGGTTACGCTTTTAGCTGCGGATAAAAATCCGCAGGTAAAGTTTACAGGTTTTGGAGGAAGGGGATGATGAGCTGTCGTCCTCCCATAAGTCCATTAAAAAATAATGCGCGTTTTTTATGTTTGCTGGAAATTAACTTTGTTTTTATATATTATATTTCATTTGCATTATTATAACAAAAACAACAACACGCCCCAGCGGTCAACACATCAGCGTTTAAGGCATTCCAAGGCTGGAGGTCAGGGGTTCGACCCCTGCCTCCAGCAAATTACATTTTCTTGATATTTTTCAGGTGATCAGGTGCGCACATAGGCCAGATTTCGATCATACTCCCTCATGCTTCAGCATGCCAGATGGCCAAATGGCCAGATCTGGTGGTCAGTCTTGGAGGCCCACCAAAGGGCCAGGTCAACGCGTATGCAGCAAATCAAGAAAGTCAATTGGGTCAATGTTGGCTCCTAAATTCGACACCCTTGTTTTATTAATATAAGCCATTAAAGCATGAAAGATGGTTTCGACCAGCTGGTTCTGTCGAAATGCTCATCAGAAGATGGCAATGTACTTAGAGAATTTCTTCTAAGGGAGAATCCTGTTGCCTTCGACGTTAAAGGTGCTTCTCGACAAAGGAGTTCGATGCTCAGAGTGGAACGGTTTGAGATTCAAACGTTTGGAGGGAAAATGGTTCCCAGCGGTTACCAAGTGCAACGTGCCAAGATCTGGAGCATCGAATGCTGCGAGCGTGCCAAGTGGAGTCATCTCGAAGCAGCGTAACTGCCCGACGGTTACTTGGGATGTGTTTAGTATAAATATTAGTAGTTCACGCAGTTTTTCGCGTGTGTTCACAATTATATACAAGTCACTCATATAGATTCAAGTACCCAGTATGAGCGAAAGAATTGTTGAGAATGTATGTGTGAAACACCACTTTAATTAATCAAAGTCATTTATTTTCCATAACTTTATTGCTCTTCATTTACTTTTCCAGTCGAAGCCTTCGTTTCAAGCCTTTCTTTTATTCTACCAAGTTTTCTTCTTCATGCAATTTACATAAAGCTTCTTTATTTTCTTGCCATTTAATCATTATCAAACTTAGTCAAAACCCCAATATCAACCATGTCTTAGGATCAATCTGATCGATCCTACGAGTCACCAAATAAGTAACCTTTTGGAAGATCAGCGGTTGTTTACCAATTCCCACGGTAAACAAATTGGCACACCCGGTGGGACCTTGTGTTGATTTTTAAGTTTAACCTTTTTACACAGAATATCATCTTTTTCGAGAAGTATTGCATGTTATTGAGAAGTGGTAGAATATACACTAACAATACCAATAATGCCAGAAGAAGAGAAGCGATGGCGAATCCGCCAAACAATAACGAAATCCCACAAACGAATGTGGGAACAACGGTTATCTCAATCGTAAGTGAAGCGATAACCGCTGGTTCAACACCAGCAGTAACGGTCACAACAACGGGGCCATTACCTCCGTTCACTGGCCCCAGAGTGCCTTTGGGAACTCCCCCACCAAGGGGAAATCTAGGCACCAGGCCTTATGTTCCCCCAGGATTTATGACAGGCGGGCCAAATCAAGAACCACTCTATGGCATGCCAACGTCTGAATTGGCTAGCCTGACGAACGCTGCGTCCACTTTTTCAGACCCTTTAGTGAGTGCCTCTTCGCCACTCCAAGGTTCTGGAGTTGGTATGGCGAACAGAAATGGGACCCAACTCTTAGGAGGAACGTCCCAAGTAGCGCATGGCCTTACAAATGCCTCGACAACAGTCTTGAGGCAACAAATGGACGAAAGCAACCATGATATGGTTCAAATGTTGGCACAAACTTTAAGTACGGTGTTGAATCCTCTAATACAAAACACCACCCAGTCGAATCAGTAGATGACAGCGCAAATGACGCGTCTGGCTGATTTCTTTGGGGTACCCCAACCTATTCGACAGCCCCAAAGGGCGCAAATAAGGGGAAATCAAGGTATACTCTTAGAGGAAGAAACCACTATTAACCAAGTCCAGCAGCCTGTCAAAGAAAACCTTAGGGCACGATTGGAGCAGCCTGTCGAAGAACCTAGGGTCATAGCCCCAGAGGTAAGGTTAGTCAACAGAAACCAAAATGCTGACGAAGTAGTTCAGCATATCCAATACCAGAATATGGGTTTGGAAAATAATCTGGCAGCCATGATCGAAAGAATCATGACGCAAAATGGGATGAATATGGGCTTTCGTAGGCCCAACTTCACATCCCCACTGTCAGAATATGTGTTACAAACAGACTTACCTCCTAGATGTAAAGTCCCTAAGTTCACCAAATTCTCAGGGGACACGACATAATCTACTGTCGAACATGTGGCGAGATACTTGATCGAAGCAGGAGATATTTCAAACAACGAAAACCTGAGGATTAAGTACTTCCCAAGTTCTTTAACAAAGAACGCGTTTACTTGGTTCACAACTTTCCCCCCTAATTCGATCCATCATTGGACCCAGTTGGAGAGATTGTTCCATGAGCAATTCTACATGGGACAAACCAAGATAAGCCTGAAAGAATTGGCCAATGTAAAGAGACGTTTCACTGAACCTATAGACGAATATCTAAATAGGTTTAGGTTGCTCAAAGCAAGATGCTTTACACAAGTGCCAGAACATGAGTTAGTCGAAATAGCCGCAGGCGGCTTAGATTATTCCATTAGGAAGAAATTAGACACTCAATACCTGAGAGGCATGGCCCAATTGGCCGATAGAGTTCGACAGGTAGAACGCCTTAAGGCTGAAAAAGCCAAGGCGACAAAAACTCATAAAAGAGAGAGGATAGCGTATGTCGAAATGGATGATGAAGATCCAGAAACCTTCGACGAAGCCATAACCGTCGAAGAAAGCGAGGTCGATTTAGAGGAACTGAAACAAGGGCCACCATACTCTTGCAAACTGTTAGTCCCCTCAAGTAGAAAAAATCCCATTGGTCCAGAAAGGACCAACGATAGGTTCCCCAAAAAGACTTATAGTTTTGATATTACAAAATGTGATGAAATCTTTGACTTACTTGTAAAAGATGGCCAAATGATAGTACCCCCAGGGGTAAAAGTGCCTCCTCTTGATCAAAGAAAGAAAAGAGGCTTTTGTAAATATCATAATTTTCTGGGCCATAAAACGTCTCAATGTTTTCTTTTCAAGAATCTTGTGCAAGACGCTATCGAAGAAGGGAGATTGAAGTTTGCTGACAAGACCCCCATGACTGTGGACTCCAACCCTTTGCAGGCTGAAGCCCATTATGCTGAACCTTCAGAGGTGAACGTGATCGAGGCATCCAGAAGCCAGTCGAAGAGGCCAGGAATCATAATGGTCGAAGTCACAAAGGACCATGTCAACATGCCAATCTTTGGCAGTTTTTCTGGGAATCTATCCAGAAAGACAATTGAAGCGGTCCAGAAGGCGGTCGAAAGCCCAAAGCTGGAGACAGTTGGAGCCCAAAAATCTGGAACAAAACCCAGTTCTTACTTGGCTGCAGTTCAAGGCCAGACAGAGGACTTGGAGATTCAGATGAAGCAGTTGACCCTTGCCACCAAAGACACCATGAATGTCAACATGGTCGAAGTCTCTGAACCAAAAGCATCAGAGGAGGCCATTAGGCAAGAACAAGCCAACAAAACTGCTTTCCCTCGAGAAAATGAAAATCTGGCAGATTTCCTGCAAAGATGCCAGAAAAAGAAGTCAGAAGTGATGTTGTATCCTCGATGCAGCTCGATCTTCGACAAAAAAGCTGCTGAACATATTCAAGGTGTGAGAGCAGCAAACAAAAAAAGGGAAAGTGTTGATACTCGACATGACCCCAGAAGAACCTCCCAAAGGGGTTCAAATCAAGAAAAGAGGCCACTGACTTTCAGGCCTCCAACTAATGTTCCAGTTGATACATGGTACAAAACATCTGGTCGAAAGAGGCCAAGCGAGGAAAGATGGCACTCCTTCGAAGTGCCAAGAGGTTCATCTTTTACACATAAGAAAGAACCTCAGGTTGCTACCCCTAAAGTGACCCAGGTGTCAAGCAACTACAAAGGGAAGAATCCCATGTCTCGATCTCAATGGAGGAGATACCAGAGGCGACGAAAAGCTGAGAGGGAAGCTGCTAATGAACCAAAGGCAGAATCAAGTTCAAATGTTCCTCAGAGAAAGCAGAGGAAGCCTTTGGAAAGAAAACCAGTGACCAATAGGCTAGTCTGGCCTAACCAGGGTGAAGTCGATAACGAAGATGGCTCTGAGTCTGATGACACTTTAGATATCATGGTGAACATAGTCTCAGTTTTGCCAAGAGAGTTCAACCGCCAGGTGGAGGTCGAAACAAGCGATTGGGAAGTTGAACAAGAAATGGCCAAGCATAGGCCAGTGTGCTATTTCGTCATGGATAATGGCGCTACTGAAGAGCAGAATGGGTTCTTCGAACCTCCTACAGAGGCGATGAAAAATCACCTTAAGCCTTTATTTATAAGGTTTAAACTCGAAGAAACCATAGTAAATAAGATCTTGGTAGATTGTGGGGCAACCATCAACATCATCCTTCACTTTATGCTAAGAAAAATAGGCAAAAGCGATGAGAACATCAAGCCTCACAACATGGTCCTGTCGAATTATGAAGGCGGCATAGGGACCACTATGGGTGTGATCCAACTGGACATCAAGGTGGGATCTATCCTTCGACCAACTATGTTTATGGTCATATCGGCCAAACCTAATTATAATCTTTTGTTGGGCCGTGAATGGATACAAGGTGTTGGAGCTGTACCATCATCAATGCACCAGAGGTTGCTACTATGGCGTCCTGATGGAATGGTCGAAAACATAGAAGCGGATCAAAGCTATTACCTGGGCGAAGTAAATCACCTAGGGCTGGCAGACTTCGACAAAAACCTGGCTCACATTGGGCCATGCCCAACACCTGACTTCGACTTGGCGCCAGCGCCAAATACTTTTTGTTCCCTATACCTGCACCCTGAGCATGGTTTTCAATGGGACAGAGAAGACTTGTCCCACATTGACTTTAGTAGGCTAACTGATATCCAGCCAACTGGTTGGGAAAGTGAATTCAGTGAAAATGACTGAGTCACAATCATTGCAGCGAATTTCGGCTTACGTAGCCGAAACAAGGATGATAACGGCTCTCGAAGCCGAAGTAAAATATATGGCCACACAGGCCAATGATCAAGAGTTACCTTCTGCAGGTCCTGGAAAGGATTTCGATCCAGAACCTCCTGATATCATGCCAGAAGGAATGTAGGAACAAAGGCTCGACGCTATCTACGACGATGAGCCTTTGGGATTCGAAAAGGACCCCTTAGCGAACAACATCAAAATGTTAGCGCAGGATCCTTTAGAAGAAATCAACTTGGGCGAAGGGTTAGAGAAAAAGCTAACTTATATTAGCGCAAAAATAGACCCAGAACTCAGGTTGGAAGTAATCCATTTGTTAAAGGAGTTCAAGGACTGTTTTGCATGGGATTACGACGAGATGCCTGGTCTCGACAGAGGATTGGTAGAACTTCAGTTGCCAATCAAACCTGGGAAGAAGCCAGTCAAGCAAAGTCCAAGACGCTTCGCTCCAGAAATACTATCGAAGATCAAAACGGAAGTCGAAAGACTGCTGAAGTGCAAATTCATACGAGCTACAAGGTATGTCGAATGGATTGCAAACATTGTGCCAGTGATTAAAAAGAATGGTACATTGAGGGTGTGCATACATTTCAGAGATTTGAATGTTGCTACACCCAAAGATGAATATCCTATGCTTGTGGCGGAAATGCTAGTCGATTCTGCCGCTGGCTATGAGTACCTGAGTATGCTCGATGGTTATTCAGGATATAATCAAATATTCATTGCTGAAGAAGATGTGTCGAAAACAGCTTTTCGATGCCCTGGGCTTTAGGAACTTACGAATGGGTAGTGATGCCTTTTGGCCTAAAGAATGTTGGGGAAACATATCAGCGAGCAATGAATTCTATCTTCCATGATTTTATTAACACTTTTATGCAAGTATATATTGATGACATTGTTGTAAAATCTGTTTCCAGGAAGAACCATATAGACCACCTTCGACAATCATTCGAAAGAATGAGAGAACATGGTCTGAAGATGAACCCTTTGAAGTGTGCATTTTGTGTAAAAGCTGGAGATTTCTTGGGCTTCGTCGTCCACAAGAAAGGAATCGAAATCAACCAGAACAAGACGAAGGCAATTCTGGAAGCGAAAGCGCCAGCGAACAAAAAGGAACTGCAATCTCTGCTAGGAAAGATAAATTTCTTAAGGAGATTCATATCTAACCTAAGTGGGAAAGCTCAAGCCTTTTCACCCTTACTTCGATTGAGCAAAGAAAGCTTTGAATGGGGGCAAGAGCAACAAGAAGCCTTCGACAAAATCAAAGGGTATCTCACAAAGCCACCTATTTTGGTGCCTCCTTGCAGCAACAGGAGTATGAGATTGTACATAGCTGCATCCGAAAAAACTTTGGGAAGCATGTTAGCCCAAGAAGATGAAAATGGAGTCGAAAGACCCATTTACTATCTTAGTAGAGTTTTGAACGATGCAGAAACTAGATATAGCGAAGTTGAAAAATTATGTCTATGTCTGTATTTCTCTTGTACAAAGCTCAAACAATATATAAAACCGGTTGATGTGTATGTTTCGTCTCATTTTGATGTTTTCAAGTACATGTTGTCGAAACCCATCCTGCACAGTCGAATTGGCAAGTGGGCACTAGCATTAACTGAATACTCCTTGACCTTTATGCCTCTTAAGGCAGTAAAAGGACAAGTGGTGGCAGACTTTATAGTCGACCACTCAATTCAAGTTGAGAGTATAAATTATGTGGAGATAGAGCCTTGGAAACTCTACTTCGATGGTTCCAGCCATAAAGATGGAACGGGAGTAGGGGTCTTGATTATTTCTCCAGAAAAAATTCCAACAACATTCAAGTACAAGATATCAGGTACTTGTTCGAACAATGAGGCTGAGTATGAAGCTCTAATTACTGGCCTTGAGATATTGTTGGAATTGGGGGCAACTCGAGTCGAAATAATGGGAGACTCAGAGTTAGTCATTAAGCAAGTCACAAAAGAATATAAGTGCATAAGAGAAAATCTTATTATGTACTTTGTGATAGCAAATCGTTTATTGAAAAGATTCAAAATGGTCAACATTCGACACATACCCAGATTGGAAAATCAAATAGCCAACGATTTGGCACAAATTGCATCTGGGTACAAAATTTCAAAAACGAGATTACAAAGAGCAATCGAAGTTCGAGAAAAGATAAAAGCAACTTGTCTGTCACCAACAGATTTGAAATCGACAAGACTAGGGTATACTGATCAAAGGAACTTCGAAATTTCGTTCATAGACAATTTGTCAGAGCAAGACTGGAGGAAACCCATTGTGGATTATCTACAAAATCCAGCAGCTTTGACAGAACGAAAAATAAAATATAGGGCGTTGAGTTACGTACTCATGGGTAATGAGTTATTTAAAAAGACGCCTGAAGGGGTATTACTAAAGTGTTTAAGTGAAACTGAAGCATACATAGCCCTTTCGACTACGCACGCTGGAGCATGTGGGGCTCACCAAGTAGGCCATAAGATGAAATGGTTATTGTTTCGACAAGGACTATACTGGCCCACCATCTTGAAAGATTGTGTCGAGTTCGCCAAGGGTTGCCAAGAATGTCAAGTCCATACAGGCATCCAGCATGTACCAGCAAGCGAACTTCACTCAATAGTGAAACCTTGGCCCTTTAGAGGATGGGCGTTGGACCTTATTGGAGAGATTCGACCAGCATCATCAAAGAGCCAGAAGTATATATTGGTAGGCATTGATTATTTCACTAAGTGGATCGAAGTTATTCCTTTAGTCAATGTAGACCAAGAAAATGTCATTGAATTTATTCAAAAGAACATTATCTTTAGATATGGAATCCCTGAAACTATAACGACTGATCAAGGATCAGTTTTTACCGGTCGAAAGATGCAGGATTTCGCTCAAGAAACAGGCTTTAGACTCCTAACATCAACGCCTTATTATGCACAGGAAAACGGTCAAGTCGAAGCAGCGAATAAAATAGTGATTGGCTTGATAAAAAAGCATGTAGGGAAGAAGCCAAAAAAATTGGCATAAGACGTTAGACCAGATCTTGTGGGCCTGTCGAACGTCCCCAAAAGAAGCCATAGGTACGACACCATATCGGCTAACCTTTGGTCATGACGCAGTGTTGCCAGCGGAAATTTGTCTTCAATCTGCAAGGGTTCAGAGACACCATGATATCCCCTCTGAAGTTTATTGGGATATGATGTTAGACGAACTAGTAGATTTAGACGAAGAAAGACTGCGCGCTCTCGACCTACTAAGGATTCAGAAGAAAAGAGTAGAAGACTCTTACAATAAAAAAGTGAAACCTAAGGCATTCTCGCTTGGAGAATTAGTTTGGAAGGTGATTCTCCCCATGGATCGAAGGGATCGAAGCATGGGAAAATGGTCACCCAAATGGGAAGGACCATTCAGAATTATCCAAACTTTTTCTGGTGGAGCTTATGAAGTCGAAGAGTTAGGTGAAGATAAAAGGCTCTTGAGAGTAAACGGAAAATATTTGAAAAAGTATAAACCCATGCTCCAAGAGATCAAAATAAATAGCAAGTAATGACTAAATCAACCATAAATAGCCAAAATGGAAAATTTTATAAGAATTAGCCAAAATGGCTACATTGTCAAATACATATTACAATATATGGTTAATAAATAGCTGAGTAATTCAGAAGGGGATAGAATCTCTGAGTCGAAGGTACTTGGCCTGCTGCAACTCCAGTCTTTTGTTGCACAAGGCATTCGCCTGGGCAAGCTTGGCAATTTGGTCATCGAAGGCTTGGGCTTTCTCATCAAACTCTAGGCCTCGTGTGACTTCATCTTGGCTCTCCGTGTCTGAAACAGTCGAGAGAAGCTCCTCCTTGCGCTTAGTATTGGCATTCATCTTGGCCTCCAGCTCTTCGATTTGCGCCTTTATGGAGGCATTGTCTCGATCTATGGCATCAATTTCTTCTTGCTTAGATGCCTTTTGCTTCGACAACTCTACAATTCGAGAAGTCGTCTCAGCTACTGCAGTCCAGGCAGAAGAACTTTTGCCATGTAACGCTTCGAGCTGGCTGTTGAAGCCCCTCTGACGTCGATAGTCTGCTGAGACTTGATCAACAATGGAGTATAACTCGATGATAAATCTCGAAACCTCTGGAGTCACAGCAAGCAAGTCGACTGCATTCAAAACAGCTCCCAAACACGACGGAGCAGTAGGGTCCCCCTCCAAAGCCTTCATCAAATCTTTCTTGAAGAACTGAGCCTTGACTTTCATCAAAGCCTCATCGAGAGGAGAAGTCGAAGTTGACTTCCCCGATTGAGTGGAAGCATCCTGACTAAGGTCATATGAACTTCCCCTACTCTCGATAATGGCATTCAAGTAGCCAATGGGATAAGTTTGCTTCAAGAGTGCTAAGTCTTCTTTAGACTTATGCTTTGTCGAGGTAGTAACCCTTACAGCAGCGTTGTCTTGGGGTTGAAGTTGTTGAGTAGCGTTTGCATCGACATGACTCTCTTCGACCTGAAGTTCAGCAGTGCCAGCATCAGCGTGATCCCCTTCGCCATGTTGTTCCTCTGACAGATCGACCACTTGAATCTCCTTTGGTTGTTGTTCTTTTGTTTCGGCATTGGCTTCATCATTCGCCAACTCCTTCTCTTGAGGCCTACTGTGTTCAGCAGAGTCTAGTGTTTCAGAAGTCTTTGGTGCTGAACTTTCAGTGGTCTCCTGAAAATAGAAGAGGCAGAGTCTTCTAGTTTAGAAAGAGACACAATCGAACGTGAGTATCGACACCTGAGTTAAAAAATGGTCAGAGAAATTACCTGCAGAGGAACTTCAGCCCCAGGGCTGGAATTATCACTTTCGACGGGTTTATTGAGCAAAACATTTAGCTCCTCCTCCGTTGGCTCTTCGATAATCACTGGAGGTGGCCTGGGTCTTCTCCCAGCAACCTTTATTCTGATCGTGGGTCGAGTCTCAGGAGAAGGAGCATCTTTCTTCAGTTTTCTCCGTTTAAGAGGAGCGGGGGGAGATTCGTCCTCTTCGTCACTCCCAGATTCGACCGTCAGTGTAGGTCGTTTCTTGGGTGAAGGTGCCTAAAAACCAATTGGAGTTCGATTTAGAACGCTACATCGAAAATGTTAAAACCAGAAGGAAATAATAAAAGTTTGGTTACCGGTGCTGAAGATTTTATCGAAGGACCTTCCCCCTGATGGCTTGTTGTAGTTTTCGCCGGTGCTGGAGGTTTTGTCAAGGGACCTCCTCCCTGTTGGCCTTCTGCGGCTTTCTTTGCTGCAGGCTTTCGAACAACTGAAAGAAGACAAGTTATAATTAACAAGTTACCTGTCGAAATGGAAAGACAAAATAATTTGAAGAGTGAACGTACATTTCTTTATTTTGTCTAGGACTAGAACGAAAGACTTCTGAAGTTCGTCCACAAAATCTTTCTCGTCGAAGAACTCTTCAGCATAGTAACTCTTCCACCAGTCTTCGAAGGATGGTGAACAGAGAAAGTTAAGTTGATAGTCGAACAGTGAAAGTACTGTTCGACCAGCATACCTGCCAATATGCTTGGTGGCAGCATCTTCAGTATAGTCGTTGCAAAAATATAACATGGACTTCTCCTTAGGAAAAATAGGAGAAGGAAGTGATTGAATGATACCAAACTGTCGAGAGACCAAGTTTGGTTGGTAAGCGATCAAGCTCAGGTGAGTCTTGGAGCTCTTGAAGCGCAGGGGCATTATTCTAGGTGTGAGAAATGCTTCCCACATTATTGTGTGTTCTTCGACATGAGGGTCACCTGACGACTTAGGATGGGGTCTGGTGAACCATTCTGGACCAACCTTTCGTCGAGCGAAAGGAGCCATGGTCGAAGTGAATTCTTTTCTTTTTGCAAACATCAAGACGAAGTTTGCAAAAGTCTGTTGAAGCTCCAGCCCATCTTCAGTCGGGGTCAGTAGAGCTAATCTGGTGCATTCGATACGCCTATTGGCTACCTCAGGAGCTTGCTCATTTATTTGAGTTTTCTGAGGTAAGAAATACTCGAAAGTGGCATTTAGCCACAGTTGAAGTAGCCAAAAGGGTCCTGCAAGCAACAGACTGGCTCTATTTTCGATGACCTTTAACAGAGTCGCTCCGCTGCTGATCGACTCGTACAGATTCGCCAAGATTAATTCTGCCAAACAAATATTTTGGCCATGGTGAAGCTGGGTGGCGAGGGTGACCATCTTCTTTGTCACCTGTAAAGACTTTGTACAGAACACAAAGCGTGACAGCCAAAGGGCTAGAAACGCAATATGCTCTACATCCGTCACAGTTGTTGTCGACCTATCACGGTAATGGTTGATATAGGTGGTATAGGTGGGTTTCGTAGCTGAGAATCCAATCTGATCCTCCGACATTTCCTCTGGGTCGAAATAATCCCCAGTGGGTCGAAGGCCGGTGATGGCAGCCACGTCGAAAAGCGTGGGTGTTAGCATTCCACAAGGAAGGTGGAAAGTGAAATGAGTGTAATCCCAGAAAAGCAAGGAGGCTATCAGCATCTCAGGGGAGTAGTTGAGACCCGTCTTCGACAGCATGACTAGGTCGTATATCCCCAGGTCCTTCCAGATCGAAGCCTGGCTTTTTTCCATTTTCTCTAGCCAAGCGATGTAGTCAGGTGTGAGGCTAAGGCTAGACCTAAAAGCCATAACACCCCTATTGAAGAAGCGAAGATCTATCTTCTCCTTAGCGGGATCTTCGTTGTCATCTGCAGCTTTCTTAGAGCACCCAACAGGTTTGAGCGCCTCAAGCACTGGAAAGAAGTTCTTGATCTTCATGGATTCATCAATGCATGTGGATAACGGGCCAGACATGGCGAAGATTTGGTTGGAGTATCCAACTGGAATCATTAGTTGGTGTGAATAAGCTTCACGCTCAGCAGTTTCTAGGGGTTCAGGAACCCTTCGTTGGCCTGTAGGGGTAACTGTGGGAACAGTTGAGAAGATTTTGGGTTTAGCATTTCTGGAAGGAATGTTAGAACTAGGAGCGTTAGAGGAACCTGAAGCCATTGTTGAGTTAAGGTTGAAGGTGAAGTGAAGAACAAAGTTTTTGCAAGTTTGCAGAGATTTTGTGTTCAGCAATGAGGTTTTGAATGCAGGTAGCGTGAAAAAGTCCCACAATGGGTACCTAGCGCTATTTATAGTGGTTGGGAAATCCCCAAATTCGAGGCCATTTAATGTTGCAGAAGATAGTGGGACACGTGGCGCTCCCTCGCTGACATAGCCGTTCTGCAGAAACGAAAAGGTGCAGCGTGCGCCCTCGTTTTTGGGAAATTGTCATGATGACGATTTGTGAAAGGACATTGGGCACGCTAAACGTCGTACTGAGGTGACGTCTTAGGTACAGATGGAATGATGGCTTTTTCTTGGGATTGTCAGTGGTTGGTAGAAGACAAAAAGCGCACAGTTTAATTTGTGGCTAAGAATGAAGGACAGGTGTCGAATGGAATCTCAAAGAATGCCTTTTTCTTTTCAGCGTCGAAATAAGGCATTCTTAGGGGGCAATTCGTTGGCTCCTAAATTCGACACCCTTGTTTTATTAATATAAGCCATTAAAGCATGAAAGATGGTTTCGACCAGCTGGTTCTGTCGAAATGCTCATCAGAAGATGGCAATGTACTTAGAGAATTTCTTCTAAGGGAGAATCCTGTTGCCTTCGACGTCGAAGGTGCTTCTCGACAAAGGAGTTCGATGCTCAGAGTGGAACGGTTTGAGATTCAAACGTTTGGAGGGAAAACGGTTCCCAGCGGTTACCAAGTGCAACATGCCAAGATCTGGAGCGTCGAATGCTGCGAGCGTGCCAAGTGGAGTCATCTCGAAGCAGCGTAACTGCCCGACGGTTACTTGGGATGTGTTTAGTATAAATATTAGTAGTTCACGCAGTTTTTCGCGTGTGTTCACAATTATATACAAGTCACTCATATAGATTCAAGTACCCAGTGTGAGCGAAAGAATTGTTGAGAATGTATGTGTGAAACACCACTTTAATTAATCAAAGTCATTTATTTTCCAGAATTTTATTGCTCTTCATTTACTTTTCCAGTCGAAGCCTTCGTTTCAAGCCTTTCTTTTATTCTACCAAGTTTTCTTCTTCATGCAATTTACATAAAGCTTCTTTATTTTCTTGCCATTTAATCATTATCAAACTTAGTCAAAACCCCAAAATCAACCATGTCTTAGGATCAATCTGATCGATCCTGCGAGTCACCAAATAAGTAACCTTTTGGAAGATCAGCGGTTGTTTACCAATTCCCACGGTAAACAGTCAGCTTATTGGGCCAACAAAGTTGCTACCCACACCCTCCAAATAAAAGGCCCATTCTCTCTTTCTCTTATATTTATTTATTTTAATTTATTTACTTTATTTTATTTAATTAATTTCTAACCAATAGATTATTTTATTTATTTTAGAATTCTTTTTTTATTAATAAATACTAACTAATTAATTTAGGTTTTTTATTCTAGGAAACTTTAATTTATATTTTATAAATAAATAAAATTAATTAGAAATCATTAGGTTTTAATTCATTTAATTATTTTAATTTCTTTCTTAAAATATCAAAAAAACTTCAAAAACATGTCATTAATTTATTTTTCATTAATTAATTTATTTTTAATTTAATATTTAACTTTAGGATTTAATTTCTTTTCTTAAATAAAAACAACAAAAAAAAAGCAATTTTCTTTCAAAATGGTCAAAACCCTAATTGTGCATCCGATTTAATTTCGCATCGCGATTTACTTTTCTTTATCCATATTGATGTATATATTTCCGGTATGTAATAGATAATTAGGACATTTTATTTATTTACCGCTTTATTTTATTTTATTTTCAAAGGGTTGCTTTTGGCGATGTAAATACCCGACGCTTTGTAATTTAAATTCCGCACCTTTAATTTCTACAAACTATACAACTGTTAGATGTTTGATAATAGGGTTTGCATGACAAGAATGAATGCTTAATCTTAAAATCAAATTAGATCACCCTTAACATGTGCAGAGATAAAAATAACTGAAAACGACACACTCGCACATGCGCACTCTTAGGGTACACCCCACTTGGTTGCCTTCGTACGCGGTCATTGAGTATAGGTCGTTTTAGAGGTCACCATCTTGTCTAAAAGATCATAGTCACCTCGAAATGGTTGCCTCGGATATTGTTGCCTCAAACAAAAAAGACATTAGGGTTACCGCTAAGGCGTCCTAACATTGCTTTAGTGACCGTATGTCCCTCATTCGAATTGACCCTTAAACTCCAACGACAGTGCTACCCACTCACTCATAGTGGGATAGCATTGTCTAAAGGAAATTACCATAAAACGATTCCTTTTTCGAGTAGTTAGATGGTTCTTAGATACTTGCTCTTTCAAAAACAAAACTTTTCACACTTACACTCCTTTTCGAACAAAGTTTTCAAAAACACTTCATTACACTCTTGAGGACAGAAGCAAGAGTTAAATCGAAGTTTTTAAACATAATCTTTTCCAAACCCACAAGCACAAAGAAAACAATTAAGTAAGTACCTAAGAGCTCGTAGATAACTACGGATAGAAAGGGTGCTAATACCTTCCCTTTCTATAATCTACCCCCCGTACTCAAAACATATCGAAAAAGGAATTTTTCTGTGCTTTTTTCCTTTCCTTGTTGGATAAAATAAAAGTCGGTGACGACTCTTGCTTACCGCGACATTTTGCAAACACAAAACGCAAAATGCAAACCAGCATTCCAAAAAACAATCAGTTCTTCCCACCGTATCACAGAACTGGCGACTCTGCTGGGGATATTAAGTGGGGTGTACCTTAGGATTAGTTCATCATAATGTTTTCAATTGCTTGATTTGTATGCTTTATCTTTGTGGATTTGAATCAGAGTTACTATAGATCCTAACCCTGATTTGGGGGATACCTTTTAGGTAAGTAGCAATAGACTGTGAGGGAACTGTACGACGTAGACCGATACGGTTGAAGCAGTAGCTACGTTGGTGTGGCACTTTAGTTTGTACCGATATCCCTTGTGGTGGAACAAGGAGAATATGGGTCTTCTAAGGGGTCATTAAGCACCAACTGACCTTAGAACCTATAATTGACCAACTTGGCCATAAAACGGTAGCAGTATGCTACACTCATTGAGACCAAACTCTCGCGATGATTCCGACCGCAAAAAAAGGTTGCTAAATTGGAATTATGACCGATCGAGGGTGGTCAGTGATATTGAGATCCTCTAAAACCCGGTTACTATTACTAGGACAGGTTGAACCAACTAAACTGAAAGAGGGTAATACCTAAACTCCATGCCAGCCTGAGATCTAAGGGATATTGTGTGACTTGTGTGCTTTCAAACTTGAACTACTTGCACATTTTTGTTATCTGACAACATGTGTTCCTTGCAGGTTTTGTTTACGGTCCTTATCCAATAACTTGGATTTCTTGTCGGATTTACTTGCTTATATCACCTCACATTTTTTCTTAAACGCATGTCATACACATCATAACATCATGCCTTAACATTTCCTTAACCATTTCAAGAATCTCAAGGGTTTGTGATACAGGTTATGGTAAATCAAATGTCCAGCAAGGGGAAATTGGGATTTATTCTCCTCTAGCCAATGTCCACTAGAGATCAAAACACGATAACTTGAGTCAGGGGCTATGACCCACTCGATATGGTGAGCTTGACTCTTGAAGAAGGACTCTTAACAACACGAAGTTTCAACAATCAAACTGCAAAATTCAAATTCTAACAATTTCTTGTTTACCCCGCGAGATCCTAGAAAACATTGCATACATATATCATACATATCATTGCATAACAGGTCTCCCAGTACAAGTCTCTCATGTTCTTGCTGTTTATTTCAGCAATGGCTTTCCAACAAGACAACCAAGATCTTCAAACTCAAGAAGCTCAGTTCAGGGACGTACTCCTAAACCTATTCAAGGGGCAAGAAGAGTTGAAAACACTCCTCGTCGGGAACCTGGTCAAGAAAAGTCCTAAAGACAATAAGGACGAATGACTGGAACAACTGCAAGCAGAGGTAGATGCAACGAGAACCCAAATGCTGGGGCAGATGGCCCTTATCCAAGGCTTAGCCCAGGAACAAGGAGAGCTGAGAATCATTATCAACCAGCTTCATCAAAACTAATACAACAATATGAAGCAAACAGTCGAGGCCGGAGACCAAGTCATTGATCAGCCTCCAAGAAGACAAGGGTTTGGTTTGATGAAGAATGGACCTCTCCAAGTTGCTACTACCTCACGGGTCCAACAACAACCATGCCATAAACAACAGGTTAATCAGAGGCAGTTTACCAAGCTCAACATGCCGCTGTCTCAAGCTTTACAACACTTGTTGAGATTGAATCTGGTGACGTTGGTAGAGCCTCATCCGAATCCCAAGACTTCTTCACTTAACTATAATCCTGATGCAAGGTGTGCATACCATTCTAACAGCCCGGGGCATGATACTGACGACTGTTGGAAGTTGAAGTACAAAATTCAAAACCTGATTGATGAAGGAGCATTGGAATTCACACAAGATGGTCAGGCTGAGTTCTTCTACCACCCCTCCAAGGCACGTCCTCTGAAGTGACAAGTTCAAACGAGAAGACTTTTGTTCATTAGAATTTTCAATTTGTAATTTTCTTTTGATTGTTCAGACATTTATTCATGTCAAAATTTATTACTTTATCAATGCATTGCATATGTCTGTTTTGAATCAATCCATTCGTAATCACTATATTTAAATTGATTTCATTTTTGTGATGTTCAAATCTCGATTAAAAAATTCTAAGCCTTTTGAGGGAGGATAACGAAAATGATACCATGATCTCTACAATATGCTTTTGAACAGACCCCGCTGACGATGTACATGCGTTGTTTCAAACCCTAAATAGTGGAGTTATAAGGAAGATAATCCCTAGTCAACCCCTTTGAGCCAAAGAAGTTGGAGTTTTTATTTTCACACAAATTAAAACCCTTAATCACAACCTGGGGCAGGGTAGTTTCTCAGTTTAATTCGGGTGCACAATGAATGGCATCAAAGAGGTCCTTCCAAAATAAAAGATGGTGATGGTTCCTTATAATCGTCAGGACATGCAGTCATTATCTCTCAGAAATAAAAGCCCATTAAGTCAAAACCTATGAAGGAGACTTACAAAACTGGGGCA
Organism: Vicia faba; assembly: GCA_948472305.1. Classification (NCBI taxonomy): domain Eukaryota; kingdom Viridiplantae; phylum Streptophyta; class Magnoliopsida; order Fabales; family Fabaceae; genus Vicia; species Vicia faba. Next base: position 1,750,972,875 of record OX451736.1, on the reverse strand, counting down.
TCCCGCTGACTGTAATCACAAAAGAAACAGTTCAGGCAAAAGACAGGGATAATAAAAAAAAAAAGAGGTCCTACAAACTCTCAACAAAAATGACTGCCTGTTCAAAATAAATTGTCAGTATCCGAACCATCACTGGAATATCAGAGCAAAAACTCAAGCGGGATCTAAAATGCACAATTAACTGAGTTTAGGATCGAAGAACATCACGAAGAACGGGTGGGTACAAATAAAATTTGAGCCTTTATCCTTTGTTTCTTAAACCGTGAACCAGGCTACGTTATAACCCTTAAAAGTCCTAGCTGAAGCATTGGTTAGTTCTAAAGCATACTGTTACAAAAGGTATCCTGACTCCTGTAGGACTTGCTGTAAATCCTGAGTTGACATCACATTTTACAAAAACTTGTTTTACTAAAAAATGCATTTTAAAAAATTTCAAGACATACATAAGCTTTGCATTCTTAAAATAACATTGTTTGCATAGGACTATTTGTTCAACAACAGAGAAATCCGCACGACGAATATCTAGTGAACAAAAACCTTTTCAATAAAAAGGGTCACCTCAAGTGAAAAAAAGCACTTCCAACCAAGGGGCAGACATGATCGCTGTCCATCATCTGGGGCAGTCGAGTCAAGATTCAAGGAATCTCTTAAAGATGCCAAATAGCCAGGGGCAAATCTCCATCTGAACCACTTGGGGCATTGGACATAAATTCCAGCAACGAATCTTGCATGATCAAACAAACATCTTCTGGTATTATGGCAACACAACACTACCGACAGTAACAACTCCCTACACCCTGAGAGCGTGGACATAGTCAAAAAAAGTACTACGCATGATCAAAGACTCGCTAGGTCGACTGGCCTAGGCAAAAATAAGGGCTTCCCGGCGAACCAAAAGGGTTCGGGCAAAAATAAGGGATGAAAATGAAAAAAAGTCTGTACACCCGGCAAGTCAAAAACCTGAAAAGGCGGCTTGGGCAAAAAAGGGTATCCCGGTGGACTGAAAACCCGAAAGGGTGGTCCAGGCAAAAGTTAGGGATTAAAGCGTACGACTATGTCCCGTCATCTCATCACTTGCCTACCAGAAGAAGATTTGTCATTTCAATCGGCAATTACCAAGCACCTCATAGGTTAGAATAATACTCGATCAACAAGGCCTCCGCAGGCACCTTTTCCCGCAGATACAGGGGCAGAAAAGTCTCGATGCAAAGCCATCGTCATATCCTCAGCACGCGTCCCAGTAACATTCACTCCCCGCAGAGTAAGAAAAAGACAGTGATGTTAACTCTCCCCAGCTGAGACTCGCAATTGTTAATGAATCGGTAATATTCTCCCTGAGCAGAGTTTATCTACCATCAGCACTGAAAAGTCTTATCATCCCCGGCAGAGTATAAAATATCCCCAATGGAGTTTGAAATGTGCCTGCAAAGCCACATCACTCTTTGACTTGCTTGTAACTCTTTCAGTCATTCTTTGTTCATGAGATTCAAGCGTCCCTTGAAGCTCTTCCTTTGTCAATTTCGACAAGTCTTTCCCCTCTTCTATATCCACTACCACGTGGTCGAGCTTAGGAGCAAAAGATCTCAAGATCTTCGAAACAACAACTCTTGTTGTTAATGTTTCTCCACATACCTTGATTTGATTCACTAGTTTTGTAACCCTAGTGAAGAAATCAAATATTCTCTCACTATCTTCCATCTGAAGCAATTCATACGTTCTCTTGTAAGTTTGTAATCTCACTTCTTTCACCTTTTCTTCACCACCAAAAGACTTCTCAAGAACCTCCTAAGCTTCTTTTGCAGATTCTGAATTACTCACTTTTTCAAAATTTTCTAGACTCAGACATTGATGAATTATAAAGAGTGCTTTATAACTCAACTTCTCAGATTATGTGTGTTTTTTCTTTTCTTCTTCTGAAGCATTTTCTCCAAGCGCTTCTAATCCATCCTGTGATCGGTGGATCTGGAACTGACTGTTTAACGCTGGTTCGCGAAATGTCGCGGAAGCAAGAGTCGCCACCGTCTTTTATTTTCTCCAAATGGAAAGGACAAAAGCACAGAAAAATTCCTTATAGAGATTGCTCTCGGTTCGGGAGGTAGATTATAGAAAGGGAAGGTGTTAGCACCCTTTCTATCCATGGTTATCCATGGGCTCTTAGATACTTGCTCATTTGTGTTTTCAAAAGTGGTTTGTTTGCTTTTCAATGTGGTTTTTTAAAAAAAGTTTCTTTGAAAATTTCAGTTCGACTCTTGTATCAGTCCTCAAGAGTGTTTGAAAAGTTGCTTTCGAAAGCTTTTTGAAAATGTGTCGGTGTGAAAAGTATTTTGAATTTGGTTTTGAAATTAGAGCAAGTATCTAGAGTCATCTACCTACCCTAAGGAATTCGTCTGTGTAGATGTCCTTTAAAGTAGTGCCATCCCACCATTGAGAGGTAGGTAGCACCACCGTTGGAGGTGTTCGGGTCAATTCGAGGTTCGGGACATGGTGATCACCAGAGCAATGGGAAGACACCGTAGAAGCTACCCTCATGCCAGGTTCCCGGATCATGAGGACTTACCAAGACATCCTCTACTCGACGATCACCTTTCGAGGCAAGGCAACAGTGAGGCGTACCCTAGGGGTGGTGTGTGCGATTTGTGTGTTGTTTTCATTTGTATTTGTCTTGTCATGTTATTGGTGTTCTACGCTTGTTTTTATTTTAAGACCATTCATTCTTGCATGCTTTGTTTAACAGTTAAGAGTTGCGAGGAAAAGTAAATCTAAAGCTATTACAAATGGCGCGGGTCCACATCGCCAAAATTAAACCGGACCCGATTTGACAGAAAAGTAAAAAATTAAAAGTGCGAGAAGTAATTACAAGGCTTCGGGAGAGGTACATAATTATTTAAATGACATAAAATAAATATGCGAATTAATGAAAATTAAACGAAGCGAGGGCGTTGGACCCTTTTGTAAAATTAAATTATATGATGAAATTAATTAATATTAAAAGGACTTGCTTTTGGTATTTTTATGTATTTTAAGATTTAATAGAAAAAAAGAAAGAATTAATTAAAATTAACTACTAACCCTAATTCTACTTTATTTTAATTTATTAAGAAAACAGTAAAATTCAACCTAAATTAAACCTAATCTTTTTATGTACAATTTGTTTATGAAAATATTAGAAATAAAAATTATTTATTATATTTTTGTCTTTTCTGATTTTTTTGTGCATTTTTATATTTTATAGAAATAATTAATTAAAGTAAAACAATAAAGAAAATAAAATAATAATTGAAAATAAAATATAAGGAAAATTGAGAAAACTGCAAACCAGGGGGGGTTCAAGCCCCAATATGGAGGTATAGATCCAAGAATCCTGGCCCAACAAGCTTCAGGTCCATTGACTTTTTTGAGTAGCGTGTTAGCACTTTGACCAGGGTTTATGGTGCTCTCCCAATCCCAACCTTTGGTTTGATTCCATGGGACGCGTGGCTGTTGATTCTTGAGGATGCATGGTACGTCTTGACCTTGGGCGCTGCATGGGAATTGTTAATGAAAAATAGTATGGAAATTATACAGACCTGGGGCTCGAACCCAGGTCTTAGATGTCAACACACTGAGCGCTTGCCAGCTGAACCATGAAACTCTTTTGTTAAATAAATAAACAGCCAATAATAAAATATGAAACTACGCGTTAGTGGGATAAAACGCGCGAATTTCAAATCAACCAACCAAATCGTGCCACAGACTCATCTTCTTCATGGTGTTGGATTTTCCTGAAACACAAAAGCAATAGACAACGGTTTTTGAACCGTTCTATAATGCACCATTAGAAAAAATAACGAATAGGCCATGAGGCCATATAAATTAAGCGCGATTGTTGTATCTTCTTCGTCCAGATGCATGGATTAGAATGGCATGGGTCTGGAAGGCTAATTTTTCCTCTTTTAAGAATCCCTAATTTGAATCTTTGTAAACCCTAAAAATCAAACATGGTGGAATCGTATACATAGCACAAAAACGCAATTGAATATGTTGGTTAGCATCAGAATATCATAATGAACATGAATCAATGAATAAAAAATGCAAAGGATGCGTGAATCATGATGCACGATTGTGAATTTTCCTTGATGCAGTTCCGGCTCAATATACCAGTTCTTGGAGTTTGAATGGATGTTTTTGATTGGAATGTGTTCAGGAAACCTTGAGGAAGTTATTGAAACAAGTTTTGTGCTTTGAATCGACCTGTAACAATGATTTCAGTTTTGAGTTCTTTAGAGAAAAATTCAAGTTTGCAATGGCCTCTTCTGCGCAGCTTAGAGTCTAGCATGATTAGGTTTATGATCAGGCATATGTAGTGAATGCATTAGGTCAACAAAACTCAATCAAATCCATTGCCTTTATTGATTTTGGAAATTTGATTTCTTAAGATCTTTTTCATATCTTTTCCATGTGTTCTTTGTTCTCAATCAAGCCAATCAACCCAAATCTTTCCATAATTGCATATGAACGAAATATTGAGTCTAAAACATGTATAAAAAGATTGGTTAGGGTGAGTTAAATATTTTTCATATATTTAAATGATTTAAATGAATTAATATGAATAAAAATTCAAATAAATAAATAAAAAATGAGAAAATACTTCCCTTTGGACCAAATGGTCGTGCACATGCTTGGAATGATGAATCATGGAAGAAAAATGGGCCCATTAACAATTTTAGGTCATTTGAAGTAATGTTGACTTTTCAAAATATCCAAAAATTTCCCAACTTCCACAAGGCATAACTTGCTCAATTCTTAAGCTTTTCTCATGTTCTTGGACATTTTGGAAAGGTCTTTGAGTCCTCTAACCAATGTCTTTGGTACCATGTCATTTTGATTTACCAATCTCAAGTTATGGCCTTTGACTTAAAGTCCCTTTTTGTTGACTTTTGAAAATGACCTATAATGTTGAAATTGATAACTTTTTGTGAGAGCATTTCTTGGACTTGAAGTATGAAGATGAGTTGTAGGAAATGTCTTTCTCTTCAAAATGAGCTTTGGATGGAATTTTTCTGATAATCCATGTGAAAGTTATGCCCTGGTCAATTTCAGTTGACTTTTTCAGCTGTCTAAATAAGGAAACTTTTTGCATCTTGATGATTTCTGAGCCAAATTTTGAGAATCATGATCAAGCATTGATCAAATGATGTTTGTGGCTTCAAAATGATATGTTGACCAAAAATTTGAACTTTTGACTGCCAAATGACCATTTTGCCCCTACAGTTGACTGTAGTGCAATCTAGGGTTTTGACTGTGCAACTTTGAGCTGAATGCCTTGAAACTTGATATGAGGATGCTTGACCATATTTGTAGGTATATGAGACTTGATTGGGCCTTTGAAAACTTCATTTTCTTGATCAGAACACAAACCCTAGTTTTGACTGTATAGGAGACCTTTGCACTGTGCAACCCTTGGGGAATTTTGCAGCTTTGACTTGACAATTTCCTGAAGAATATGGGAGGGCAAATTTTGGGGTACAACAGTTGCCCCTGTTCAATCTTATTAGACCTGAGGATGCAGATTGGCTGACGTGCCTTTCGTAATCCGAGGGTAGAAGATGATTGGACACTAGAGTGCCCAGAAATTTGCGCTCACATAGTGGCAGTGTGGTGGGAATGGGCTTATAGATGCCATTTAGAGGTTGCTGGATAGGATGATGGGCTTATGGGGGCCATCTGGATGTTGATTGCGTAGGAGATTCCTTAGCGAGAACCTGCATACCTGCAAAACAGAAAATGAGTACCTGACACGTTGCAGGAGCTGATTTCAGATGCTTGGCCTAGATATGTCCTGACTGGTTATAGGAGCTGAGTCTGGAGCTTCACTAGATGATGAATGAACCAGGGATGGTTACTACCTTAGCATGAATGGTAAGAGGACCTTGGGTGATTTTAACTTCAACAACGCTCGTTGAGAAAATCTTGGTGGGAATTACCATCTTTGCAGGATCGGGAAGAGAACCATAAGTCATTATAATCTGAAAAGGGAATTGTCACCTCACTCACCGTCGGAGAGGGAACTATCTGGAAAGGAACTATCACCTCACTCACCGTCGGAGAGGGGAACATCTGAAAAGGAATTACCACCTCACTCACCGTTGGAGAGGGGACCATCTGGGATAACTTCTACTGAGTCTTCATCAGAAAAATCTGCTGGGAGTCGATTTAGCTGGACTAGAGAAGGCCTTGGACGGGATAACAACAGAGAATCTTAGGGTCGATTAACTGAACCGGTCTAGGTCTTGAAATGTCTTCAACTGGAATAAGTGTCAGAACGTTGCCATATCTGGTTCATATCTGGACTATATCTGGAAGGAAATCTGGAAGCAGCATCAGAACGTCACCATATCTGGTTTACATCTGAAACTATATCTGGAAGGAAATCTGGAAGCAGTATCAGAACGTCACCATATCTGGTTTACATCTGAAACTATATCTGGAAGGAAATCTGGAAGCAGTATCAGAACGTCACCATCTCTGGGTCATATCTGAAACTATATCTAGAAGGAACTCTGGAAGCAGCATCAGAACGTCACCATATCTGGGTCATATCTGAAACTATATCTAGAAGGAAATCTGGAAGCAGCATCAGAACGTCACCATCTCTGGTTTACATCTGAAACTATATCTGGAAGGAAATCTGGAAGCAGTATCAGAACGTCACCATCTCTGGTTTACATCTGAAACTATATCTGGAAGGAAATCTGGAAGCAGTATCAGAACGTCACCATCTCTGGTTTACATCTGAAACTATATCTAGAAGGAACTCTGGAAGCAGCATCAGAACGTCACCATATCTGGGTCATATCTGAAACTATATCTAGAAGGAAATCTGGAAGCAGTATCAGAACGTCGCCATATCTGGGTCATATCTGAAACTATATCTAGAAGGATATCTGGAAGCAGTATCAGAACGTCGCCATATCTGGTTCATATCTGAAACTATATCTAGAAGGAAATCTGGAAGCAGTATCAGAACGTCGCCATATCTGGGTCATATCTGAAACTATATCTAGAAGGAAATCTGGAAGCAGCATCAGAACGTCACCATATCTGGGTCATATCTGAAACTATATCTAGAAGGAAATCTGGAAGCAGCATCAGAACGTCGCCATATCTGGGTCATATCTGAAACTATATCTAGAAAGAATTGCGATAGTTGATAGTAATCATTTTGGTATTGATCTTTTTTCCTGAAAAGGTAAAACATAATTGTATGCAAAATCATGATGCATGAACTGTATGTCTTCAAAATTAATGAGATTCGTGTAGTATGATGCATATGCATGCTATAATGTATGAAGATGTGATGTTTATGAATGTATTTTTGTCTAAGAAAATAAATCCTTGACGGGTGCCGGGAAGTCACTCCTGGGCTGATGTTGAAGAATAGGTTTTGCTTCCGCCGGGGATGATAGTTGCAAGAATTCCGATAGGAGAAGATAACTCTATTGGGGAATAAACTTGGCGAATGGGTTACTCTGCGGGGAGATAAATACTCTAGTAATCTTGCTGGGGAGCAATACTCTGTGGGGAGAGAGACACTCTGTTGATTGTTGATAGTAACTTGCTGAGGATATCCTTGTTGTTGGAAGTGTTGATGGACTTCGCTGGGGATACGAAAGCTTCGTTGATGACGCTCCTTCCGTGGCTTTTGGCTGAGGATAACCCAGTTATATCCTTGTTAGGGAAATAACTCTTTGAATAAAGCCGGGAGACGCATTCGTGCTCTGCGAGGATAAGCTTCCAAAATCAACTGGGGATAAGCTTACTGCTTGGGGAGATGGATTCCAACTTTCCTGGGGAAGCTGGATTGGACTCTCCTGGGGAAGTATTGAACTGTATTGGTTATGTTCTTCAACGGAACCTACCCTGATACCTTGGAGGATAGAACAATCAGATTGCTTAGACCACTCTTTATTGCCCCTGTTTCTATGGGGGAGGCACTTGTGGGGTGCTGATAGTTGTTGATGGACAAACCTTCTTCTGGTAGACAGATGGCAGGACGTAGTCGTACGCTTTAATCCCTAACTTTTGCCTGGACCGCCCTTTCGGGTTTTCAGTCCACCGGGATACCCATTTTTGCTCAAGCCGCCTTTTCAGGTTTTCGACTTGCCGGGTGTACAGATTTTTTCATTTCATCCCTTCATTTTGCCCGAACCCTTTTGGTTTGCCGGGAAGCCCTTATTTTTGCCTAGGTGTGTCAACCTAGCGGGTCTTTGATTTTGCGTAGTATTTTTCGACTATGTCCACGCTCTTAGAATGCAGGTAGGTGCCCCTGGCTGCTTGTGTTGCCATATTACCAGAAGGTGTCTGATCGTGCAAGATTCGTTGCTGGAGTGCCCCAAGTGACTCAGGCAGAGATTTGCCCCAGGCTTTTTGGCCTTTTGAGAGATTCTCTGGATCTTGACTTAACTGCCCCAGATGGTAGACCATGATCATGCCGTGCCCCTTGATTGGAGATACTCTTATTCATTAGACTTTCGTCATGCGAATTTCTATGCTGTTCAAACAAAAAGTCATATGCAAACAAAGTTATGTTAAAAATGCAAAGCTTATGTCTGTCTCAAAGATTTTGAAAATGCATTCTTTTTTCATAAAACAAGTGAATGTTTGTAAAACGTGATGTCAACTCCGTATTTACCGTAGGCCTTAAGGAGTCAGGATACCTTTCGTGACAGTATGCTTTCGAGCTAACCCATGCTTCAGCTAGGACTTTTGAGGGTTATAACGTGGCCTGGTTCACGGTTTAAGAAACAAAGGATAAAGGCTCAAATTATTTGTACCCACCCGCTCTTCGTGATGTTCTCCAAACCTAAACTCAGTTGATCGTGCGTTAGACCTTGCTTGAGTCTTTGCTTTGATGTTCCAATAATGGTTCAGATGTTGATGATTTCTTTTGAATAGGCAGTCATTTTTTTGCTTTGGTTGAGGGTTTGTGAGACCTCTTTCTTGATTTTTGTTATCCCTTTCTTTTTTTGCCTGAACTGTTTCCTTTTTTTGGAATTACAGTCAGCGGGATGCCCCAGTTTTGTAAGTCTCCTTCCTGGGTTTTGACTTAATGGGCTTTTTATTTTTCGAGATAATGACTGCCTTTCTTTATTGATTATTCGGAACCATCACGGTTTTTCTTTGTTTTGTAAGGACCTCTTTGGTGCCATTCGTTATGCACTTGGATTAACTGAGAGACTACCCTGCCCCAGGTTATGATTAAGGGTTTTAAGTTTCGAAAAGAAAAACTCCTACTTCTTTGGCTCAGAGGGGTTGACGAGGGATTATCATCCTTATAACTCCAGTGTTTAGGGATTGAAACAATGCCTGTACCTCATCAGCGGGGTCTGTTCAAAAGCATACTGTAGATTATGGTATCGTTTTTGTCATCCTCCCTCAAGAGGCTTAGAATTTTAGATCCAGAGTTGACATCAGAAAAAATATGAAAAGAAATTTGAACATAATGAAAACAATTGTATTAATTCCCAAAACAGACGTATGCGATGCATTGATAGAATAAAAGAGTTTGCTATGACATTAATTGTTTGTATAAGCAAAGAAAAATACAACTCAAAAATTCAAATAAACAAAAGGCTTCAATGATTGGGCAACGGAGCAGTGATTATGTTCGGAGTCTCAGGCACTTCAAACTGAATCTCCCCGGCGTCGATCATGTCTTGAATCTTGTTCTTGAGAGGCCAGCAGTCGTCCGTAGTATGCCCCGGGCTATCAGAATGATATGCGCACCTATCATTGGGATGATAGTTGGGAGCAAAAGTGTTCGGATTCCGAAGAGGAGCCCTTAAGGTGATCAGCCCTGCCTTCAACATTTGTTGCAGTGCTTGATCCAGCGACATGTTGATTTTGGTGTACTGTCGTTTCTCCTTACGCTGCTGCCCCTGTCCTTGTTGAGCAGGTCCGGGATTGGAGATCTGGATTGCCCCTACCTCATGACGGCTCTTTTTACCGTGCACAGCATTGGATTCTTTCTTTCCATGATGAGGCTTTTTATCAGAAGGTGCAGCCTCTTGAATTTTCCCAGACCGGATGCCAGTTTCTATTCGCTCTCCAGTCAAGATAAGATCTGTGAATCCAGCAGACGAATTCCCAATTAGGTGGTTGTAGAACGGACCAGACAGGGTCCCCAAGAACATATCGACAAGTTCCCGATCAGTCAGAGGTGGTTGTACCCTTCCAACAAGATCCCTCCATTTCTGCGCATATTCTTTAAAACCTTCACTTGATCCTAACGACATACCCTGGAGTTGGGTACGCGTAGGAGCAAGGTCGGCATTATATTGATACTGCTTGTAGAAAGCAGTAGCCAACTCCTCCCAGTTACGAACCTTGGTCCCATCTAGCTGATAGAACCATTCGAGATGAGTCCCTGAAAGACTCTCCTGGAAGAAGTGGATCCACAAATTCTTGTCCACCGTATATGGTTGAATCTTCCGAACATAGGACCTGAGATGTAACTTGGGACAAGACGCCCCGTCATACTTGGTAAAGGATGGTGCTTTGAACTTCCGAGGAATAATCACACCAGTTGACAAACCCAGATCTCCAAAATCCAGCCCAGGTACCTGTTGGATCTCCATAGCATTCAGCCTATCCTCCAACTGTTTGTACTTGTCTTCGGCAGGAGGGTATTGTTCGTCGTTGAAATCTGTCTCGTTGTCGGAGACCACTGGACTGGGAACCCTTTCCTCCTGATGACTACCTTCCCTCACAGATGGAGTTGTCCTCTCAGTTTCAATCTGCGGTGTATTCCCAGATCTGCGCCTGGGGTTGAAGAAGACAGTCCTCTTCTTCTTCTTTTCTTTCTTCAAGAGCAAAGCCTTCAGGTCTTGTTGCCCCTGGGCCAAATTCATGATCAGCTCTTGGAACTGTGCATTCTGAGCCTGGAGGTCCTTGATGGACTGCTCAGCTGATGATTCAGGATTCATGACGATCGGCTGAAATAAACAGCGAAGAAGGGTAAGCAACCTGTCAAAGGGATACCTGCAATGCAATGAGATGTATGATATGCATGCAATGTTTTCAAGGACCTCGCGGGATAAACAAGACAGTTTGTTAGAATTGGAAACCGGTAGCTTGATTGAAGGAACTTCATGTTGTTGAGAATCCTTCTTCAAGGGTCAAAGGCTCACCATATCCAGTGGGTCATAGCCCCTGACAACCTTAGCTAGAGGAAAATAAATCCTCTTTGCCCCTTGCTAAATGTTTGATTTATCATGACCTGCATCACAAGCCCTTGAGATCCTTGAAATAGATTAGGATGTATGCAATGGTATGATGTTATGGTATGCATGGGGTAATGTGAGTAACCCTGTTATGAGTCCCAATTAAGGACTATAAACAAACCCTGCAAGAAATTGAGTATACTTTGTTATGAGTCCCAATTAAGGGCTATAAACAAAACCTGCAAGAGACCTAGTAAACCCTGTTATGAGTCCCAGTTAAGGACTATAAACAAAACCTACAAGCAGCTTATGTGTCAGATAACACGCATGCAATTAGTCAAGTACGAAGGCACACAAGTCACACAAGAGAAGCCCTTAGAGTTTAGGCCAGCATGAGGTCTAGGTGTTACCCTCTTTCAGTTGGTTGGTTCATACCTGTCCTATCAAAGTAACCGGGTTCTAAGGGTCCCAATATCACTGGATTGCTTTCATTGTTCATCGTTTCGATTTATCCACTGAACTGGCGACCGAAATATTCCAGGAAAGCAACCCTCAATTGAGTGTAGTATCGAGTATCAACCAACCTCGGACTGCACCAAAGTCAGTTATCTCACTACCCTAAAGAGGCCAAGATAGTTCAATTAAGGTTCCTAAGGTTTGTTGATGCTCCATGACACCACGCGGAGGCCCCGTACTCTCCTTGACTGAACTCAAGGGTTACCGGTACACACCAAAGTGCCACATCAACGTAGCAGACTGTTTCAACCATGTCGGTATACCCCGCACAGTTCCCTCACAGCCTTGTTGCTACTTTCTAAGAAAGGTATCCCCCAGATCCGGGTTAGGATCTATAGAACTCCCAAGCAACCCACAATAATAAAGCAAGCAAAGAAGACAATTGAAAACATAGTTATGACCTAGCCCTAAGGTACACCCCACTTTAAGTTATATCCCCAGCAGAGTCGCCAGTTCTGTGATCGGTGGATCTGGAACTGACTGTTTAACGCTGGTTCGCGAAATGTCGCGGAAGCAAGAGTCGCCACCGTCTTTTATTTTCTCCAAATGGAAAGGACAAAAGCACAGAAAAATTCCTTATAGAGATTGCTCTCGGTTCGGGAGGTAGATTATAGAAAGGGAAGGTGTTAGCACCCTTTCTATCCATGGTTATCCATGGGCTCTTAGATACTTGCTCATTTGTGTTTTCAAAAGTGGTTTGTTTGCTTTTCAATGTGGTTTTTTAAAAAAAATTTCTTTGAAAATTTCAGTTCGACTCTTGTATCAGTCCTCAAGAGTGTTTGAAAAGTTGCTTTTGAAAGCTTTTTGAAAATGTGTCGGTGTGAAAAGTATTTTGAATTTGGTTTTGAAATTAGAGCAAGTATCTAGAGTCGTCTACCTACCCTAAGGAATTCGTCTGTGTAGATGTCCTTTAAAGTAGTGCCATCCCACCATTGAGAGGTAGGTAGCACCACCGTTGGAGGTGTTCGGGTCAATTCGAGGTTCGGGACATGGTGATCACCAAAGCAATGGGAAGACACCTTAGAAGCTACCCTCATGCCAGGTTCCCGGATCATGAGGACTTACCAAGACATCCTCTACTCGACGATCACCTTTCGAGGCAAGGCAACAGTGAGGCGTACCCTAGGGGTGGTGTGTGTGATTTGTATGTTGTTTTCATTTGTATTTGTCTTGTCATGTTATTGGTGTTCTACGCTTGTTTTTATTTTAAGACCATTCATTCTTGCATGCTTTGTTTAACAGTTAAGAGTTGCGAGGAAAAGTAAATCTAAAGCTATTACAAATGGCGCGGGTCCACATCGCCAAAATTAAACCGGACCCGATTTGACAGAAAAGTAAAGAATTAAAAGTGCAAGAAGTAATTACAAGGCTTCGGGAGAGGTACATAATTATTTAAATGACATAAAATAAATATGCGAATTAATGAAAATTAAACGAAGCGAGGGCGTTGGACCCTTTTGTAAAATTAAATTATATGATGAAATTAATTAATATTAAAAGGACTTGCTTTTGGTATTTTTATGTATTTTAAGATTTAATAGAAAAAAAGAAAGAATTAATTAAAATTAACTACTAACCCTAATTCTACTTTATTTTAATTTATTAAGAAAACAGTAAAATTCAACCTAAATTAAACTTAATCTTTTTATGTACAATTTGTTTATGAAAATATTAGAAATAAAAATTATTTATTATATTTTTGTCTTTTCTGATTTTTTTGTGCATTTTTATATTTTATAGAAATAATTAATTAAAGTAAAACAATAAAGAAAATAAAATAATAATTGAAAATAAAATATAAGGAAAATTGAGAAAATTGCAAACCAGGGGGGGTTCAGGCCCCAATATGGAGGTATAGATCCAAGAATCCTGGCCCAACAAGCTTCAGGTCCATTGACTTTTTTGAGTAGCGTGTTAGCACTTTGACCAGGGTTTATGGTGCTCTCCCAATCCCAACCTTTGGTTTGATTCCATGGGACGCGTGGCTGTTGATTCTTGAGGATGCATGGTACGTCTTGACCTTGGGCGCTGCATGGGAATTGTTAATGAAAAATAGTATGGAAATTATACAGACCTGGGGCTCGAACCCAGGTCTTAGATGTCAACACAATGAGCGCTTGCCAGCTGAACCATTAAACTCTTTTGTTAAATAAATAAACAGCCAATAATAAAATATGAAACTACGCGTTAGTGGGATAAAACGCACGAATTTCAAATCAACCAACCAAATCGTGCCACGGACTCATCTTCTTCATGGTGTTGGATTTTCCTGAAACACAAAAGCAATAGACAACGGTTTTTGAACCGTTCTATAATGCACCATTAGAAAAAATAACGAATAGGCCATGAGGCCATATAAATTAAGCGCGATTGTTGTATCTTCTTCGTCCAGATGCATGGATTAGAATGGCATGGGTCTGGAAGGCTAATTTTTCCTCTTTTAAGAATCCCTAATTTGAATCTTTGTAAACCCTAAAAATCAAACATGGTGGAATCGTATACATAGCACAAAAACGCAATTGAATATGTTGGTTAGCATCAGAATATCATAATGAACATGAATCAATGAATAAAAAATGCAAAGGATGCGTGAATCATGATGCACGATTGTGAATTTTCCTTGATGCAGTTCCGGCTCAATATACCAGTTCTTGGAGTTTGAATGGATGTTTTTGATTGGAATGTGTTCAGGGAACCTTGAGAAAGTTATTGAAACAAGTTTTGTGCTTTGAATCGACCTGTAACAATGATTTCAGTTTTGAGTTCTTTAGAGAAAAATTCAAGTTTGCAATGGCTTCTTCTGCGCAGCTTAGAGTCTAGCATGATTAGGTTTATGATCAGGCATATGTAGTGAATGCATTAGGTCAACAAAACTCAATCAAATCCATTGCCTTTATTGATTTTGGAAATTTGATTTCTTAAGATCTTTTTCATATCTTTTCCATGTGTTCTTTGTTCTCAATCAAGCCAATCAACCCAAATCTTTCCATAATTGCATATGCACGAAATATTGAGTCTAAAACATGTATAAAAAGATTGGTTAGGGTGAGTTAAATATTTTTCATATATTTAAATGATTTAAATGAATTAATATGAATAAAAATTCAAATAAATAAATAAAAAATGAGAAAATACTTCCCTTTGGACCAAATGGTCGTGCACATGCTTGGAATGATGAATCATGGAAGAAAAATGGGCCCATTAACAATTTTAGGTCATTTGAAGTAATGTTGACTTTTCAAAATATCCAAAAATTTCCCAACTTCCACAAGGCATAACTTGCTCAATTTTAAAGCTTTTCTCATGTTCTTGGACATTTTGGAAAGGTCTTTGAGTCCTCTAACCAATGTCTTTGGTCCCATGTCATTTTGATTTACCAATCTCAAGTTATGGCCTTTGACTTAAAGTCCCTTTTTGTTTACTTTTGAAAATGACCTATAATGTTGAAATTGATAACTTTTTGTGAGAGCATTTCTTGGACTTGAAGTATGAAGATGAGTTGTAGGAAATGTCTTTCTCTTCAAAATGAGCTTTGGATGGAATTTTTCTGATAATCCATGTGAAAGTTATGCCCTGGTCAATTTCAGTTGACTTTTTCAACTGTCTAAATAAGGAAACTTTTTGCATCTTGATGATTTCTGAGCCAAATTTTGAGAATCATGATCAAGCATTGATCAAATGATGTTTGTGGCTTCAAAATGATATGTTGACCAAAAATTTGAACTTTTGACTGCCAAATGACCATTTTGCCCCTACAGTTGACTGTAGTGCAATCTAGGGTTTTGACTGTGCAACTTTGAGCTGAATGCCTTGAAACTTGATATGAGGATGCTTGACCATATTTGTAGGTATATGAGACTTGATTGGGCCTTTGAAAACTTCATTTTCTTGATCAGAACACAAACCCTAGTTTTGACTGTATAGGAGACCTTTGCACTGTGCAACCCTTGGGGAATTTTGCAGCTTTGACTTGACAATTTCCTGAAGAATATGGGAGGGAAAATTTTGGGGTACAACACATCCTTTACAAGATCCCAAAGACCTTGACACCTGAATAAAACTTTCATCTGTTTGCACCAATTCTCATAGTTGTCTACTTTCAAAATTGGTAAGGTTGCTGGATAATTTGCATTCCCATAACTCACCATCGTGAATTCTTCTTCTTCCTCAATCGTTCTTGATCGATACTTTCCTTGAATCGATTAACCGAGCTCTGATACCAGATGTTGGAAATCCACCAAATATCTATGATGAATTTTTACCAATCTTGATGAACAAGATTGATATCACCATACAATGACAATGAATTGTGAGAAAAGAAAAGAAAAGAAAAGAAAGAAGACAATTATTTTCTGCAGAGTTTCTCTCTGCCCACAAACTGTGGAAAACTTTTATTAATCACTTGCAACTGTGAATTCTGTGATTACAATGAATTGACTTGATTGTCTTGATTACAAAAATAGGGGTTACTCCCTCTATTTATAGATTTAGGTTAGCTTGCTCCTAAGCCAAAGTCCAAAACTATAAAAGCCCAAAATATCTATTTTGGTACTAAATCAAATCTATCTATTTTAGATCTAAATCAAATCTATCTAAATCTAAAACAAATCAAATCTGTGTGTAGTTTGTTTCGATCCACAAGCTCTTCGACTGGACAATATGCCTTCGACACACACTGTTTCGACACAATTAAATTACAATTTAACACACCACCTAATTCATTATGTCTAAACTATTTATATTCATCATGGTTCTTAGTCTTAGAAATACTTTGACCTGCACACCCTTCGTCATGATGTCTGCAATCTGATTCTCAGTTCTGCAATGTTCCAAATTCATCTTCCCATCTCCTACCCGCTCTCGAAGATAGTGGAACCTCATTTTGATGTGCTTGCTTCGACCATGTTCTATCGGGTTCTTCGCCAGATTGATAGCTGACATGCTGTCGATCTTCATGGTAATTGCTCCATGATCTTTCCCTGTTATCTCTTCGACCAAGTTCACCATCTAAGTTGCTTGACATGGACAAAGAGAAGAAACTATGTATTCTGCTTCGCATGATGATAATGCCACTATTGGTTCCTTTCTTGAACTCCAAGAAACTGGTTCACCACCTAACATAAACAGATATCTTGCTGTTGATTTTCGATCTTCAGCATCACTACACCAACTTGAATAATTGTATCCCACTAACTTGTATTATTTTCCTTTATCAGTTGTAGGAAACAAAATGCCATAGTCGAGAGTTCCTTTGAGATACCTTAGTATCCTCTTCACTGCTGCTATATGTGATACCTTGGCTTCTGCATGAATCTACTTTCCATACCTACATTATATGCTAAGTCAGGTCTTGTATGACAAAGATATCTCAATGACCCAATAAGTCTTCTATATTAGGTTGGGCCGACATCATCTTCATCTGCATCTTTCGACAGTTGCAGTCTTGGTTCAGCAGGTGTCGAAGTTGAGTTGCATTCTTCCATCTCAAATCTCTTGAGAATTTCTCCTGCATATCTTATTTGATGCATCATCAAACCTCTACTGCTCTTGTAGAATTCGATGCCAAGGAAATATGAAATCTCACCCAGATCAGACATTTCGAATTCCTTGCTGAGATCACCTTTGAAGTATTCAATCTCACTTTTGCAGCTACCTGTTATCAATAAATCATCGACATAGAGACATAGTATAAGCGATTCACTATTACTTCTTCTTACATATACTCCATGTTCAGTTGTGCACTTCATAAATTCCTTCTCCCTTAGGAAACTATCAATTTTATTATTCCAAGCTCTTGGAGCTTGTTTCAATCCATACAGGGCTTTATGCAGTCTGTACACCTTTCTCTCTTCGTCATGTTTCACAAACCCAACTGGTTGTTTAACATAAACTTCTTCATCTAAGGGTCCATTCAAGAATGCACACTTCACGTCCATCTGACATATGTTCCATCTGTTTATTTCTGCTAGACCAACAACCACCCTGATTGTTTTGATCCTAGCAACAGGTGCAAAAACTTCATCAAAGTTTATTCCTTATTTCTGTAAAAATCCTTTTGTCACAAGCCTTGCTTTGTGTCGAGTTACTTCCCCTTTAGGATTCATCTTCACTTTGTATACCCACTTGACATCAATTGCCTTCTCGCCTTGAGGCAATTCGACAAGTGACCAAGTGTTGTTGTCTTTGATATACTTCACTTCTTCGTTCATTGCTTTCACCCACTTCGAATCCTTCAATGCTTCAACTAAATTGACAGGTTCGACATCTACATAGAAAGTATAATGTACCAACTCACCATCATTATTTATCACATCATCTGATGTAATCACACAATCTTGTAATCTTGCAGGCATGTGTCTTGTTCTTTGAGGTCTGCTTGTACTTGTTTGATATATAACCGTTGGTTTCTTTTGTCGAATTTCTCTTTCGAATCGAGTTTCTGGTTCTCCAAGTAGGATTACCATTGAATATTTGTTGATATTTTCAGTCCAATCCCATTCTTTAAGCTCATGTATGATCATGTCCCTGATGATCACAATCTGCTTGTTCACTGGGTCGAACAACTTGTAACCTCCTGTCGAATGATATCCAACTAGAATCATTTGACTCGACTTGTCATCAAGTTTTCTTCTCAACTGATCTGGCACATGTCTATATGAAATAGATCCAAATACCTTCAGATGACTCAAGCTAGGCTTCACACCAGACCAACATTCTTCTGGAATAATTCCTTCTAGCTTCTTCGTAGGACATCTTTTTAAAATGTATGTTGTAGTCGACACACCTTTATCCCAAAACTCTTTAGGTAAATTCTTGCCTTTCAACATACTTCTCACCATATTCATGATGATTCGATTCTTCCTTTCTGCAGTTCCATTATGTTGTGGAGTATAGGGTGGTACCACCTCATGCACAATCCCTTCCTTTTCACATAACCTATCGAAGTCCTTCGACACAATACTCTCCACCACCATCAGTTCTCAAAACTTTGAGTTTTTTGCCACTTTGTCTTTCGACCATAGACTTAAACTTGGAAAATACCTCGATCATTTCACTTTTCTTCTTGATCAGGTAAGTCCACAACTTTCGGCTGAAATCATTTATGAATGTAACAAAGTGTTTGCTACCTCCCATCGAATCCACCTGGATTGGTCCATATATATCAGAGTATATGACTTCAAGAATAACCTTCGACTTGCTTCCTACTTCCTTGCTGAAGTTGTTCTTGTGCTGCTTCGCCTGCACACATTCCTCACATACCTCGTTTTGAATGTCGATTTCTAGCAATCCTGAAACCATATTTTTTCTCTTCAAATCTATGATGTCTCTGAAGTTGAAATGGCCTAGTCGATAATGCCATATCCATTCATCTCTGCTAGTTGTAGTCGAAAGGCACTTGTGCTCCATCACATTTAGTTCGATCTTGAAGGTTGTATTCTGATACATAGGAGCCTTCAAGATTAATCTTCTATTTGTGTTGACGAATCTCATCATCTTATCTTCGATCGACACATTATAATTATTTTCAACCAACTTCCCTATACTAAGCAAATGGCTCTTCATTCCTGGTATGTGCAACACATTGGAAATTACTGACCTCTTGCCATCTTTCATCATAATCATAACATCACCAATACCTTCAGCTACTAGGGTATTGTTATTTGGGAATTTTACCATATTTTTCATTGAGGGCTTTATGTTGACAAACTAGTCTTTCCTTCTAGACATATGTGATGAGCATCCTGAATCCAAGTACCATTGGTCCTTGAATCTATCTTCATCTCTTGTTGTGACCATCAACATCATCTCTTCTTCTTCATGTTTTGCAAACTTTGCATCACTTTCTTGATTCTTTCACTTTTTTGGACAATCACTCGAATAGTGACCATACTTCTGACAATTGTAACATTGAATGTGACTCTTGTCATGTTTTCGACCACCACCTCTTCCTCTATTTGCAACACCACCTCTTTGGTTGCCTTGGTATGGTCTTCTCTGATTCAACATGTTTCCTTCATTTTGGTTTCCTCTACCAGTCGATTTGCTATAGCCGCCTCTACCTCTTCCAAACCACTTTCCTTTGCCTTTGGTTTCTTTTATTGAATGTGCATGCAAAGCCACATCACTCTTTGACTTGTCTGCAATTATTTCAGTCATTCTTTGTTCCTGAGATTCAAGCGTCCCTTAAAGCTCTTCCTTTGTCAATTTCGACAAGTCTTTCCCCTCTTCTATATCCACCACCACGTGGTCGAACTTAGGAGCAAAAGATCTCAAGATCTTCGAAACAACAGCTCTTGTTGTTAATGTTTCTCCACATACCTTGATTTGATTCACTAGTTTTGTAACCCTATTGAAGAAATCAGACATTCTCTCACTATCTTCCATCTGAAGCAATTCATACGTTCTCTTGTAAGTTTGTAATCTCACTTCTTTCACCTTTTCTGCACCACCAAAAGACTTCTCAAGAACCTCCTAAGCTTCTTTTGCAGATTCTGAATTACTCACTTTTTCAAAATTTTCTAGACTCAGACATTGATGAATTATAAAGAGTGCTTTATAACTCAGCTTCTCAGGTTATGTGTGTTTCTTCTTTTCTTCTTCTGAAGCATTTTCTCCAAGCGCTTCTAATTCATCCTTTACAAGATCCAAAGACTTTGACACCTGAATAAAACTTTTATCTGTTTGCACCAATTCTCATAGTTGTCTACTTTCAGAATTGGTAAGGTTGCTGGATAATTTGCATTCCCATAACTCGCCATCGTGAATTCTTCTTCTTCCTCAATCGTTCTTGATCGATACTTTCCTTGAATCGATTAACCGAGCTCTGATACCAGATGTTGAAAATCCACCAAATATCTATGATGAATTTCTACCAATCTTGATGAACAATGACAATGAATTATGAGAAAAGAAAAGAAAGAAGACAATTATTTTCTGCAGAGTTTCTCTCTGTCCACAAACTGTGAAAAACTTTTATTAATCACTTAAAATTACAAATTATGTGATTACAATGAATTGACTTGATTGACTTGATTACAAAAATAGGGGTTACTCCCTCTATTTATAGATTTAGGTTAGCTTGCTCCTAAGTCAAAGCCAAAACTATAAAAGCCCAAAAAATATATTTTGGTACTAAATCAAATCTATCTATTTTAGATCTAAATCAAATCTATCTAAATCTAAAACAAATCAAATCCGTGTGTAGTTTGTTTCGATCCACAAACTCTTCGACTAGACAATCTCCCTTCGACACACACTGTTTCGACACAATCAAATTACAATTTAACACTCCTATCAACCGTACTTCATTGTTGCCTCGTTTCTACATTGTCCCATTGATTATTCTTCTTTAAAAACCTTCTTTGATTTTCCACACATTTCGATTATGCTTCCTTAGCTTTTTTTATATCAAATGACTCATTTAAAATGACTGATATTTCTCAAAATTCATGATCATATATTTATGAAATTTCAGTTATATTTTCCTGGAAAAAAGGTGTGATATATATCAATGGCGTATGACACCATGTGGTCAAAATTAGTATACTTTTACTTAATCACTTTAGCTCATTTAAAGAAGTGTTTGTTCATTCCCTAAAAATAATCACTTGTTACTCCTATTAGCAGCAATCATAAAGCTTTCTTTTAAATATAAGAAAGTTTTTACTATATAAAGTATCAAATCCAACAATCATTCTCACCAATGTAGTGAGATTACACCAAGTAATACCTACCTTCAAATAGACTCACTAACATGCATTTTAGTAATACAAATTAATTATTAATTTCCATTTTAGAAAAGCAGACGAAATATAAAAGGCACTCTATAATTAATAAATGGTCCTTTATTTTAAAATATTTTTTATATTCCCACAAATTGAAAAGGACATAATTGCCAACAGAGAAAGTATAAAAAACAAAGAAAGAGAGAGAAGAACCGTTTTTGACGCAAACCTTAAAACAGGACAATATTAGCGCCCTTGGTTTTAGAAATTCTACGTGTCAATTCCCCATTCGTCATATTTTTTACTACTTTCAGAGTCCCCACGATTCCTGGATTTCGATGTTGTACTAGGGTAAACTATTCCACGCGCACGCTTGTCACGTTGTCACCACTCTCCCTCCCAATTTGAAACGTGCCCATTTTATCAACACATTGAGCGAGTATAATGCACGCGCTTCTCTTTATGTACTTGGTTCAGATAAACTAGACAAGGGGAAACCTTAAAACCACTGATCTTGGAAAACCACTTTTTAAGGTTTGCATCAGATATACTAACACCATCCCTATCTGCTGTGTACAAACTACAATGATATAAAAAAATTGTTTTTTAATTTAATAAGCAAGATAATAATAAGTATTAAATATTTACACAACTACCCAATTTTTTAATTTATAACTCAACTATTAGACTCAGATTTGAATCATGATGATTTCACTCGATATTTAACCTAAAATTGTTATAAAAATTACTTAAATTGATTACAATTTAATTTAATTAGCGGTATTAGGCTCAACTCAGCTATGTGAATGTAACATTGTAAAATTTTCTTGAGTGAGAATTTTTTTTCGCTAATTATGTTTGATTTCTATAAGTATTGTTGGTCAATTTTTAAATACACTTATTACCTTTCTTTTTCTATGACCGGTTTACTATATTGGTTTCCCGTAAATAGAAAAAAATGAAAATTATATAAATATGGTAGTGACTTTTGTCACAAAGCTCCTTAGTCTTTCCATATAAAGAATAAAACTGCATCGAGTACCTCTTTCTACGAATCTATACCAACATCTGTAAACGGTTTCTCAACCTTCTTCATCTCCTCCTAACTACTCAACACTCCTATACTTTTCAAGTAAGTCATCACTTTTTCTTCTCTATTTTATCTTCCACTATTTTTTTCCCTTTTTTAAGTTTATTTTTCAAAAATAAAATATTGAATATATATAGTAAAAAAATATTGACTATCCCTTGGTGATGGATCTTAATAAGAAGAGTATTTGACTACTGATCTAGCAGGTGAAAGAAACCCTAATCCATATTTTGAGATGGGAAGAGGAAAGATTGCGATTAGGAGGATTGATAATTCAACAAGCAGGCAAGTAACTTTCTCAAAAAGAAGAAATGGATTGTTGAAGAAAGCTAAAGAGTTGTCCATTCTCTGTGATGCTGAAGTTGGATTGATTGTTTTTTCAAGCACTGGAAGGCTCTATGATTATTCAAGCACTAGGTATCAATTAGTTCTAATTATTATTTATTAATTTTTTATTTTTGTTTAGTGATCTGAAATCCCATTTAGTTGTCTGTGAAATTACCACTTTTTTTATTTGCTGGAGAGAAAAAGAAAAATATATTTAATTTATAAAGTGGAAAATTAAATAAAATAATTATCTGCTGCATTATTAGGTTTTTATCTTGATCTACACCTTAACTATAGTCTATAATTACCATTAAAACTTCAAAAATGAGAATAATGTTAGGACTATATTATATGTAGGTAGTTTAAAGTGGCACAAAATCTTATATTGTACGATGAATATTAATATACCTATATATAGGTTAAGGTATTGAAGTATAGTTTGGGAATCTGTTTTGTGCACTGAACACTATCACCAGAACGCAGGTGCATACCCTTTCTTTTGAAATTTTCAAAGCAGATGTTAGTATTATTATGAAGTAGTAAAAGTTTAATATATGTTTTTTTATCCACGCATGCATTGTCCCTAATATGAAAGGTACAAAATCTACAAATTAAATATGCACAAACAGAAACTTGCTATGATCTATGATCTTTATCTGTCTTGTTATTGGTCATATTACCCTAATCTTATCTAGTTAAGATTAGGGGTATAGATATACATGTATATGTATTATTGAGCTAGCTAGATATGAATTTCAGTAGTTCAACTTGATATTGAACATGAATAGTCACATGTGATATAGAGCATTAAACCAGTTAACTAACTCCTTTTGGCACTTCATATCATTATATAATCAATACTTATGGGAGATGATTTTTGTCCCTTAACTTGAAGAGAAAATTTTCTTAGCTTTTTATCCTTAGTACTACAATTTCAACTATAAGAGAAATATCTTGTAATCATGGTGGAATGGAAGTCAGAAGGTTTTTTAGAGTTTGTTAGAAAGCAATGGACATTTAGAAAGGTTCAAGGGTAGTAGATATTGAAGATTCTAAAACATTGGCTTAGAGAGCTACGTACATAGAGGCTGCATATAAATATTTAGTAGTTGGCATTTGAAATGTGGACAAAGTAGTTTTATACATGGAGGAGTAAGAGCTACATAGAGCTTGTATTTCCCTACTGAGTTGCAGTCTATGATACATAGGAGTATCGGTATAGGTAACAGATACGACATTTAAAAAAAAAAATAAAGGTATCGATACATCTATAAAAAAAATAAGAGTGTTTCTATAAAATGTATAGGTGGTTAGCTAGATTGTTCGATTCATAATTCAACACTATAAAAAAATAAAAAGTCGTGGTAAGTTACTATAACAAAGAAACTAAAATACATACATCTACTATGTTAATATATGAAAGAACTACAAATCTCACTTAAAAAAGAATAATAAAAAAAGAAAGTACTACAAATATGATACATATATATTTCACAAATTCAAAAGTACCTATGCTTCTTCGGAGGTTGCTATCCAAAAAAAAAAAAAAACTTGTGAAAGAAGTTGAGGATAAGATGGCTAAACACAGGTTACCCTAATTTGAAAGAAAAAAAAGCTTGGTTATAAATAAAAAAGATGTTAGATGAACAAGATTCTTTTTGTTTGAGTTTTAATTGATGTGGTGGAATCGATCAAGGTATACTTTGGACAAGGAGGTGTAAAACATGTTTATGCAAAACAAAAAAAAACCTAGGAGGCCTGGACAACATACTTATTACTTTTCTTAAACAACAAATATTATAAAAGGATAATACAAAAAACAGTCCAACTTAGATAAGAAAAAATATTCAAAAAAGGGAAAACAAAACAACTTACCATACCAAACAACCCAATATCTACACCTATTTTCTTTTTCTTTCTTTTTTTGGGTACAAATCTACACCTATTTTCTAGATATACAATTTAATATTTTTTAGATATACAATATAAATTATAAGAAATGCATGAAAAATTATATTTGAATTGAATTTTTTGTCAAAATTGATTTTAAATTTTTTTTCAAATTATTCTTTTATCAAAAATGATTTTTTATTGAGAGTGTTTGATAAGAAAAAAGTTAATGTATAATTAAAAGGGATGGGCAGGAATAGAGTGGGCACTTTGTTTTTTATAATTCAACGAGTTTCTATCACTAACTCTCACATTACATAGTGACTTTAACTTATTCACTCAAATGGCTTAATCTATTATAATCGAACTTGATTATAAATATTTTTTAAGTTTGATCAAGTTTTATGTATTCTCTAAGCCTTACTAAACTCGATGTATTATTGATCATCATTATTAGAGAATGATTAGTTAGTTAAGATAGAAGGTAGTTAGAATGTTAGTTATGTTAGTTTCACTTGAATAACTAACTCCTAACTCATGTATAATATAGAAGTCACTGGCTTAATTCATGCAATGAGAAGTACACTAGTATCAAGCAAAGCTTGATTCATCTATTACACTTTTTCATTTAATTAGTCAGCATCGTCATCATGAATAGTTTCTCATTTAACATAGTATCAAACGTCTAAGGGGACCGTATCAATTTTATGTTGCCTTTATAGCACTCTTGCACCATCATAATCTTTCTTTTTGGTCTGCTCAAGTTTTCAATTTTAGAGAAACTGAAACCATCGTTTTCGTCACGTTCATCAAGAAGCTTAAGATTAAGAACCCTAGCTCCCAGGTTATGTGCACAATATGTAAGCCATTCTTTTCTTCCTTAAAATTCCTTCTTAGTATCTCTCAACCATAAACAAATTAGATAGACTTGGACATCTTATAAATCATCCATGGATCATGCAAAGATTAGTTGTTATTGTTATAGATTCAATCAATGTTGTCTTGATCAATCACGACTCATCTTGTTAGGTGCGTTCACACTCATCAACCGTAAGATCTAATCCTCATGAATTTCCAGAATCTTCTTTGAATCAAAATCCTAATGGATTCCCTTAAATTAAT
Organism: Vicia faba; assembly: GCA_948472305.1. Taxonomy (NCBI): domain Eukaryota; kingdom Viridiplantae; phylum Streptophyta; class Magnoliopsida; order Fabales; family Fabaceae; genus Vicia; species Vicia faba. The sequence continues at coordinate 1,750,947,004 of OX451736.1, read as the reverse complement.
TGTTAATCCTCTCCCTTCATCATAGAATATAGATGTAACTCTACAAGGATTTCCACATGATTTCAATCATGTCATTTATGTTATTGAAAGTAAGTTTGATTATGTGTAACTTGAGGAGGTTTAATCTTTTCTTCTTGCTCATGAGATACATCTTGAAAAGTTCAAGAAGTTCATTATTGTTGATACAAATTCTATTAATCTCACTTAGTCCAATATCCTAGGTAACTCCTCTAGCACATATGTCCCAAATTTATTGCTCCTACATCTAAGTCTCACGATTCCAATGACTCTTGTGTTGTTTTTTTCCTAAATTTGGTGGGTCTTATTGTGGATATGGATGTCGTGGTCATGGTCATGGAAGGTTCAGTCGAATGTAGTGCCAAGTGCGCTCCAAGTTTGGTCACATAGCTGCCTTGTGCCTTCAGTATTTCAGCCAACTCTTTCAAGCATTTATCCTTGTTAATCTACATAATTTCATATCTCAATGATCCCCTTATGTTAATTCCACTGCATCTAATAATTTCTCCTATAGCTTTCCAAATTTACAACCTAGACAACAATATGAAACTCATCATTAGGTTTATCTATGCCCCTCTTATCCTTATCTTATCCCTCACCTAATATTATACTCATTAACATTCCTTCCCTGCCCAATCCCAGATGGTTCCCTAACTCAATAGTCTTGTACCATGCCATCAATAGCTTCAAAAATATTCACCATCATCTACCTTTCAAAGGACTTACGCATACCTATATTGTCAATGGGCAAGTTTTGCCCAATCTTTTATTTGGTTCCTCTCATTTCTCCTTTCTTGTAACACAACATTTACCTCTAATTTTAGATGAATTACTTTATGACCATTTTGTTACAAAAAAATTGGATTGTGTTAGAAAGTTTGCAATGGATAATTCATATTACTATGTTTTATCCTAATCAATGTATTGTTAAATTTCAAGTCATTAATGTTCTTCTCCTACAATGATCAGTAGGCTTTAGTGGTCTTTATGAGTTCTCCAACATTAAACTCCAGATCTCATGACCAAGTATAGATCCACATACTAATGCTTTTATTTCTTAGTTTACTCCTAATACTAGTATTTCCGACATGTTGTCACTTAGATCTTATTCTCTATGACACCTAGGATTAGGTCATCCAAATCAAAACACTTTTAATCTTTTTCTGCAAAAAGTTTACGTTTATGTTTCTATCAATAAAAAAGATTCTTTATTTTATTCTTCATGTTGTATAAGAAAAGTACACAACCTCTATCTGCTAAACGTCTTCACACACTGAATAAATCATTCCCCTTAAACTCATATATAATAGCCTTTATGGCCCTAGTTTTGTCAATACCACTAATAACTTCCTTTACTCTATAATCTTTGTAGTTGCAATCACCAAGGTTACCTGGATTTATCTTCTAAAAAGTAAATTTGATTCCTTTCCTACCTTCGAACATATAAAACCATGGTCGAATTACAATTTGGCACATCTATAAAATCACTCCAAACTGACTAGGGTGGTGAATTCAAACCTTTTAGGAAATTCATCATTGACCTAGGAATCATTCATAGACTAATTTTTCTTCACACGCATCACCAAAATGGTGTAATGGAAAGAAACTACACATATAGTGGACATTGTCCTGACTTTCCTTAGTCATGCTTTCTTTTCCCTTAAATACTAGAATTATGCTTACCTCACAACTTTTGTATCTCACTAATAGGATATCAATTGTATCCCTTCACCATGTTATTCCTTATTTCACACTTTTAGGTCAACAATTTGATTAAAAAAATCTTCAAGTTTTTTTGTTGTGATTGTGATTCCTTATTCATGCACTACAAATCTCACAAATTTGATTTAACGCCTCATTAATGTATTTTCATAGAGTAGAGGTGATGTTGAAAAATAGACTTAGGTGGTTTGAACAGTTGGAGAGAAGACATGTAGATTCTGTTATAAGGAGAGTAGACTGTATGGAGAGAAGGCAAACAGCTCGAGAAAGAGGAAGACCCAAAAATACTATAAGAGGATTTATTAAGAAATATCTCAAGATTTAATGATCTGGATAGAAGTATGGTGCTTAGAACATTATGGAGAAAGTTGATCCATGTAACTGACCCTACCAAGTGAGATAAGGCAATTATTGTTGTTATAATTGCAACATTTATACACCATACTATTGACTCGAACTAAATACATTTGTGACCTTACGAATAAAACTCGTATGCAAGATTTTAATCATGTTTCCATTCATATGAGTGACACATTCAATCTCTCCAAACTTGGCTCATATTCTTTTGACAATCCTACATTATTTAAGTCAATAGTTAAGGCTTCTCAATATCCATAATCACTAGACCAAAGTTTAGCTTCTCTATCAATAAAGTGTTCCAGTTTATGGCCAACCCTCTGGATTCCAAATGGTAAGCAATAAAAAAATATTTTCATACACTTGTAGGACATTCTTCATCTTAGCCTCCAACTTCATGCAGTTGGCCCTAAGAAAGCATTCTCTATGCATAGTTTATCTAATGTAGATTGGGAAGCTGACCCTGATGACAAATGACCCACTTCTGGTTTCCCAACTTAATCTTTGTGGTTAAGGAAATAAACTACGATATCCATGTATAGTGTAGAGGAAGAGTACAAAAGTCTTTCTCTCACTAATATGAGATTATGTGGCTCTAGACACCCCTCCAAAAACATAAGGTTCCTTCTATATTTCCAATCGTTACTTTTGACAATGAGAGTACATTGGTATGGCTCATAGCCCTGTCCTTCGTGTTAGGACTAAGCACATGGAAATTTATCTATTTTTAATGGGACTAAAGATCTTCATATTGTTCACATACCTGAAATAATTTTTTTTTAAAGAAAAGCAGACATTCTGACTAAGTCTCTTCTTGATGACAAATTTGTCAAGCCCTTGTGATCCCATTAATTTTTACAAAAGACCAGCTTTAATCTTAATGGGGCTTGAGAAATGTACAATTAGAGGCTTCCATTATCACCTCTACATAACTAACTGAGTTTGTTATGCCTTAGTATATGCTAGGAGATTCCTATTGAAGCTCCCTCTAACTTCCTTTACCACCTTAGCATAACTAGCTTAGAGTTAGTTATGACTATAGGTAGGATAATATCTATATGATTCCTAATCTCTTTGTAACAAACTCAAAAAATCAATAATATTTTTTTTAGAGTAAATGATTCAATTCTCTTCTTAGAATTGGTAGACATTATAACACAGTCGAAAGCACTAGGAAATATCAAGCGCTAAACATAGAATAAAAAAACATTGTTGCAAGCAGAAAACTTGTCATATAAGCTTTGGAATCCACCATAAAGAGAAAAGAAAACTATGAATTTTATTATAATGAAAAGATAATCGTTATGGCCATGTTAAAGGTCTTTAAATACAGAAGAAAAAAAAACCCTAATGGGCTTAAAAGAGACCCTAATGGGCTTAAAAGAGTCCCTAGTGGGATTTTAATCTAGATGGCCGCTAAGACTAACACCATGCATGTATCTAATTAGATTCCCTCTTAAAGAGGAGCAAGGAATGCATAGTTGACCCCCTTTAAAAAAATAGCAATCTCGAATATGAAAGTATGCACAAGGATGTTTTCCACTACACTTGCCCAATAACTCCTTGAACTCAACATCACTTTCGTAAAACTCTTTCAGGCACTCAAAACCTACTTTCTACCGTGCTAATGTAATTAGCAAGGAAGCCCTCTTACTCAATGAATCTGCTACCTTGTTAAGAGCCCTCGACTTATACTGAATAATAAAAGGAAATTTCTGCAGAAAACTTACCCACCGAGAACGCATCTTGTTTATCACCTTCTGGCTATGAAGAAAGTTCAAAGCTTGATGGTCAATAGATAGAATGAACACCTTCTGAATCAAATAATGTTCCCACAAGCCTAGAGCTATAAAGACTACATATAATTCTTGATCATAAGTACTCCATTTTTGGTTGGCATCGCTTAATTTTTCGCTGAAAAAGGCTACATGGTTTTTCTCCTGAGATACACAGCTCATATTCCCATTCCACTAGCATCACATTCAACTTCGAACACCTTGTCAAAATAGGGAAGTGCTAATACCGGTGCACTACATAACTTCTTCTTAATCAGTGTAAAACTATGCTCTTGCTCAAACCCTCAATTGAACTTCCCTTTTCTTCAAACTTTCAGTAGTAGGTCAGTGATATTATTGAAATCTTTGATAAAACGCCTATAGAAGGTGGCCAGACCATGAAAGCTACGAACCTCGGTCACGAATTTAGGTGCATGCCACTCCCTTATAACACTCACCTTATCTTTATCAACCTGAATTTCTTCTTCACCAACAACAAAGCCTAGTAAAAATAACTTGTTGGTGCTGAATGTGCATTTTTTCTAGATTAATGTACAACTGGTTCTTCTATAAAACTTGCAACACTTGCCTCACATGTTGCAAATGTTATGTCTTGGTCTTACCGTAAATCATAATATCATTAAAATAAACCACTACAAAAGAATTAGTAAATGGACGCAAAACCCGATTCATCAACCGCATGAAGGTGCTAGAGGCGTTTGACAAACCAAAGGGCATCAGCAACCACTCATACAATCCATCTTTTCTCTTGAAATATGTTTTCTATTCATATCTAGGTTTGATTCTGATATGATGATAGCCACTATGCAAATCTATCTTCGAGAACAACTTAGAACTGACAAATTCGTCAAGCATATCTTCCAAACAGGGAATTGGACTAAAAGGACGAGTACTTCACATGGAATCATGCTCTCACGAATAAATCCCTTCTTAAACAAATCTTCAATATGCTCCCTTAAAATCTCATTCTCCTTGGGGCTCATTCGATGGTGAGGAAGGTTCGATAAGCTAGACCCTGGATGAGGTCAATTTGATGTTGATGGGAGGCAAATCATTTGGTAATTCCTCTGCAGTAAACTTCTTGAAATTCTCAAGGATCTATAGCACTTATTTTAAAATCGTTATTTCCTCCTTTAAAACATTCATCAACCCTTTAATCACCACTGGACAAAAACATTCTGTTTCTTTTACAATCTCATCAAGCTCCTTTTCACTCTCTGTCATCACCAAGAAACTAGACTTCTTTCCTCCGTGATTCTTATCAAAGTGCAAAACAGAAGCCATAATATTTTTATGTGTGCTCCATGTAAACATCATCATGTTATCCCGTCCTCAATATGTGATATCATTATCAAACTACCAAGTAAAATATGAAAAACATTCAGACTAATAACATCACAAAGTACCTCCCCTCTATAATTTTTTCCGATGGAGATAAGAACTATGTAGGTTACTGTTACTCGAACTTGGGAGCCCTTACTTACCTAACCAATGGTGTAAGGCTTCTTATAAGGTTCTATGGACAACTTCAAATGATCTACCAATTTTTGCGACCCCAGATTCTCTGTGTTGGCATTATCCACAATCAGATTACACACTTTTTTCTTGATAGATCAATGTGTTTTGAACAAATTTTTGCGCTACCCTTTGACTTTGGATGGTAGTAACATTCACCGCAACACAAAATTTAATCTCTCATCAGATTCTTTCTCTGGAAACTCAACATTGGCATATTCATCATTCTCAACTGCAAGACCTTCTCTTTTCCCATCTTCCTCCCTTTCTTTCACAACAACAGCGACTCTCCTTGTCGGACAAATATTCAATTTGTGGTCTCTTCTACTACAATGATAACACGTGTCTATAATGTGTCTAACATATTGATTATTCTACCTTTGAATTGGTGTTTTACTCTACTGCATAGTACTAGAGTTGCTTCTCGGGGTGTTGCACTCTTTTCCTTGTCCCCTATTGATTCAAAGTTATTTTGGGGTGAGTACCTTCTAATATACGAGAAATTTCGAGGGAATTTCTCCACCAATTCTTCCTTCAAAGGTAAATTTGATGCCTTAACTACGGTCCATATAGTTTATAAATTCATCTTTTCCTGTAAGGATTCCTTTAGGCCACTAATATATCGAGGCACTTTCTAGCTCTCTGATTCTCCCAGTTCATAGAAAAACACGCAAGAACTTTGTTGTGTATTTAGTCACAGTTTTCTTGCCATAAACACACTCGATGTACATCTTATAAACAATATGTTCATAATCCTATAGTAAAAACCTCTCCAACATCAATTGTTTCTTTCTTCGCCAAGCTCTGATTGGTCCCTTCATTTGCCTATGCCTTTGAATAACAAGTTTATTCCACATGACAACTGAAGTACTTTTAAGCCTGGTCGCAACCATCTTAACTTGCTTGTTCACAAGGACACCCATAACATCAAAGAACCTGTCAACGTCGATCTGCCAATCAAGAAACTCATCTACTCCCATCGTTCCGTAGAACAATGGGATATCAGCTTTCACTCGATAATTATGGTTGTTCTGTCGATTCCCCAATCAACATCTTCCTCGTAAGATTCTTCTTCTTCAGAACTCGAATCTTCAACACAGTTGTTTCCACCCTGTGGAACCCTAATCGGTTCTTCTCTCTTGTCTCTTTGTTGATTCCTGTCATAACCTAGGGAATAACAAACACTAAACCTAAAACAAAAACACAGGGTTGCAATTGCAAAACCTGTCAGATAATTCTGAAATCTACCAGAAAGAGAAAAGAAAACTCTGAATTTTATTATAATGAAAAGATAATTCTTATGGTCACTTCAAAGATATTTAAATACAGAAAAATCAAGAAACCCTAATAGATTTAAAAGAGATTTAAAAGAGACCCTAATGGGTTTTAATCCAAAATAAAATTAAAATTGAAAATTGTTTAAATATTAAAACATAAAATTACCTAAATATTAAAACTAAAAATTGTTTAAATATTAAAATACTTTTGACGCGCAATTTCTTCCATTAATTATGCTATATTGTGTTCTAAACTTCTAATGTGTGTCTCTAGCACCTTGATGAAAATTTTTTAAAAGGTTTATTAAGAGGTTGTCAAATGGGTGTTCAGATATCTGAAACTAACCCAAAACACTAGTTTCGTGTATTGCAAACGCTCAGAATCATCACAACATGTTCAAGGTTTTCCAGACTCTTATTCATTAAAGTCACAACAACTACATTACAAATAACTAATTAAACAATTTAACTCATTAATAGATCTATTTTAATCATAAATAGTTGTCAATGCTTTTTATTATCTTTGTACATTACGGCAGCATGAAAGCTGTTATCGAACGCTATAACAAACAGAAAGAAGAACAGCATCAGCTAATGAATCCTGCTTCAGAAGTCAAGGTGATTATTTATATACTATTCATCTTGTTCCTAATGTTCTTGGTCTTTGAGTTCTCTATATTACAGTTATTGCGTTTTAAATAATTTTCTTTAGTAAGAACTGTTTAAACATATTTGAAATCTGTGTTTCTACTTTGCTAGTTTTGGCAGACAGAAGCAGCTGGACTGAGACAACAACTGCAGTACCTGCAAGAAAGCCATAGGTAAATTAAATAATGAGCACTTTTCTGTTGCATAATCATAACCTTTTTTGTAAAAGAAGATATTGATTTTTCGAAGTTCTTGTGTAAGTTAAACCGACCGGTTTCATATGAAAGTGTATATTGTACTTTCTTTTTTTTGGTAAAAGCAGGCAATTGATGGGTGAAGGACTTTCTGGGTTGGGTATTAAAGAACTACAAAATCTGGAAAATCAACTGGAGATTAGTCTGAAGGGTGTTCGAATGAAAAAGGTATGTCGGGTATATTCGGATCAGTTTTAAGCTTTTTACACCAAATTATAGACTGTTACAATGCTGTCTATTTCCCTGCAGGATCACATTTTGACTGATGAGATTAAAGAACTACACCAAAAGGTACCGGGAGGGGTTTGGTTTTCTTTGCTGTATTTGACTAGGCTTTCTCGCAAATTTCTGACCAACTTCCATTAATGCTATTGTAGGGAACTCTTGTCCATCAAGAAAACGTAGAACTCCATAAAAAGATGGACTTCATCCAGAAAGAAAATGCCGAGCTGCAAAAGAAGGTAAATGAACAAAATGTGGCATCCAATCTTTCATGCACTATCAGAAATGGATACGACTTACATGCGCCGATCAGTCTGCAGCTAAGTCAGCCACAGTCTCAATACAGTGAACCAGCAACCAAAGCAATGAAATTAGGGTATTACCTCGAACTAATAATGTACCGCATATAGATCCAGTCTACGCTTTTTTTTCTTTCTAATTTGTTTAGAAACTAAACACTTAAATTCTGCACCAGATTACAGCTGCATTAGCAAGAACTGTTTGATAATCAGTCACCTATGATTTCATTCCTGACAAACTGTCATGAACCAGTTCAAACGTATAATCATGCTGCTATGTGTGGGAGCTTGAAGTTCATCAGCCACATTGTGCAGTTCAACAGATAGGGTATTATGAGATTGTCTATCAAGAAACTTAAAATTGCTGTTAAAGATCAGACACAATAACTGCTTTTGTAAATTTTATGCAATAAGATATCAATGATTGTGTCTGGTATTGTTTATGATTTCTACATCTCTCATGATCAATTAAATGGAATTTGGAACACAACTTTATGTGCATTCATATGCATTTAATATGTGATTGGGGAGATAACGGAAACTGCTTAGCTCATATATTACTCTCAAGCGAACAGATATTATACATCCCTATATCATACTCAATCATTTATCTATCAGGCTCAGCCAATGTTCTTGTTTGCAAGCAATCTAATTCTCCACTATCATCAACTATGAAGAGGTAGAACTATGCATGATCAAGCCATTGAACTTGGAAGAAAATCAGAATGAGATTGCTTGGCAAAGAAGAAAAAGGATTCAACTCACCGTGGATGATCAAGCATGGATACAATGAGGCATCATCTGGGAACACTTCAAATTTGCATGATTAGATATTTAGGTTTTAATAAATTATTGGTTTGAAACTTCAAGTCCTGTTTCTATACATACTCGCATGTTTTTTTAGTTAAACAAAACTATTGGTGGATTAAACTTTATAATAAAAGTTATATTCTTACTCTAGTCATTCTAAGTTTTTAAGTGCATTTTTGTTTGCTCTAATCGGATACCATATGATATTTTAAATAATTAGTAGAAGTTAAGGTTTGTCTAGTACCAAAGAGAATTTTGATATATGGTTAAGCAACTTATTGAAACAAACAAAGAACTAATGCATGAAGTCTAATCCAAAATCTATGTTAAAGCATAAAGGATCATATCTGGCCTTAAATTGACCTAGGTTATGCATTGCATGCTAGTATAACTATCATTGGAGACAAGAACCCAATGAATATGAATTATTCGCTCAACAGCCCTACATATTCACTTCATGAATTCGTTTAGATTTTCGAGTTATTCTTACGTCACGGGGTTTAAATATTTATGCTTGTACTTGTTAAAAAGTGCAACAGTGCATTGTACCTCTAAGCTAGTAGAGATTACCAGAGACCTTAGTAGTTTTCTGGTGGTTAGGACTTGCCCATGACGGTGAAAACTCATGTTTGGTGGTGGTTTAGGTTTTGGGGAAAGCAAACTCACACGAGGTGATATGCCATATATTTATGATGTATTCCGAGTATGTTTTGATCTCCTCTCTCTTCCACTAGGGAAGAAGTATTTATAGAGATGCTAGGGCCTAGGGTTTAGAGAACCCTTAAGAAGTGCTAACCGCTCCCCATTAGATGAAGGAAATTGTTGACTGTCTATTTTCTCAGGAGTCGTGGCATGATTTAACACATGCAGTTAGGGATTAGATAAATAATATTATCCACGTCTTCCCTTAAGGAGGGCTCATGTACCACGTAAAGACATTCCATAGAAAACACCTTATGGGGCGCGTTTCCAACGAAGAACACTTGTCGCTCTATTTAGGGTCCCTTCTAGACATATCACTAAATAGTCCCTCAAACATGAGAATTTGTAAAGGATGAAGTGTTTTAAGCTACCCTTTGGCTAAACTTTATGGCATGGGGCGAGCTCCTCGTTTGAAAGAGAGCCCCTCAGTTGAGGGCGAGTCCCTCAACTACAGGAGGCTCTTATAGCTGAAGGGTCAATCCTCTAGTAGAAGGTGAGTCCCCTGGCTATAAGTGACTCCTTTAGTTGGAAGGCGAGTCCCTCAACTGTAGGAGACTCTTTTAGTTGGAGAGCAAGTCCCTCAACTGTAGGCAACTCTTTTATTTGGAGGACTGTTAAAACACTTTTCTCATGGTAAGTATTGTTTGTATCGTCTCCATGGGTATCAGTGTGATATCACTGTCATTCAACAATTAATATGATTTTAAGGAAATGATCACGCAAAATTTGATTATGGAAAGTAACTAAATATAACAACAGTAGATGCTAAGAAAATAACAGGTAGAGAAACTTGTTAGGATTAGATTTCATTAACCTATTTCACATATATTTAACTGATCTAACATGTGACTCTAGTTACTCCTCGCTATTATCACATATCACTCTTCGACATTGTTTATGTCTAACCGATGACATGAGTTTTACCATATTGTTTAATCGATAATCTCTCTACCTATTAAACAACACAATAATATTAAGACTTGATACAAGTGAATATCAAACCCCAAATCTATCTCGAGACTTTGGTATTTAAAAGATGATAATCATAGGTCAAGATTTGAAATATATTTCTCAATAACGATTCAAACCCATAAGATTAACATGAAAACAAAGATAACATCAATATTGATTCATAACTAGTTCATATAATAATGATCAAAAGAAATACATATGATTACGATTAATTACATCTAATACTGTCAAAAGAGATTTAGCTACACATCATCACGGTAGCTTGATACACAAGAAAAAACAAGAGATGAATATGTATCAAGGTTGATTAGTCGACGATGGTTGTGTATTCAACTCCAATTTTCTTGATTCTGACTTTTTCTCCTTCACTTGCTGTATTTATCCTTCAAAAAATGTGTTTTGCCCTAAATTTATGAACTGGAAAAGTATTTATAGTAGGTCTAAAAAGTCACTCGCGCTCAGCCCAGCTTTGTTGCATTGAGCGCAGCTACCAGACAAAAGACTTAAACTGCCATAAATAGAGCTTTACACCCTCGCACTACCAACCTCCGCTCAGCGTGAAACTCTCGGATTTTTTGCTCCCCTTGGCATTTCATCTTGCGCTGAGCCCAGACTTGCAGACATGTTTTACTCCAAAAGTGCATGTTGAAGCTATTTCTTTTCCTTTTGATGACTAAAGCTCTTCCTATGCATACATACCTAAAATAACTTGCTTGATTTGATTAAAGAATTGAAGAAGGGACGCAGATTCATACATGTTTCTATACAAAAAAATTTCTCTTTGTGACTTGGATACTTGAGTTCTATAGGGATTCCTGATAAAATTTGTGAATCTTTATTACATAATTGAAATAGACTTATATACTACATACATCAATAACCATCAATGGAACATATTGGAATGTTGAGTCGACAATGAAACATATTGCTAGATATCTAACTGAGTCAGGGGATATGGCAAATAATGAAAACCTAAGGGTAAAGAATTTTCCTTCATCCCTTACGAAGGCAGCATTCATATAGTTTACTACCTTACCCCCAAATTCGATTGAGTCATGGACTAAATTGGAAAAACTGTTTCATGAACAATTTTATGAGGGACATTCAAAAATTAGTTTGGTAGAATTATCAAACATAAAAAGAAGGTTTGCTGAAAGTATTGATGATTATTTAAATAGGTTTTGCTCGTTGAAGGCAAGGTGCTTCATGCAGGTGCCTGAACATGAACTTGTCCAAATGGTTGCTGGGGGTTTGGACTATTCCATTAGGAAGAAAATAGACCCAAACTTTGTGAAAAGTATGTCGCAGTTAGCTGATAGGGTTCGACATCTTGAACGTCTAAGATTTGAAAAGGTCAGACATACCAAGGCTAAAAAAGAAAAAATGGCCTTTGTAAACTTTGATGATACAGATCCTATTTATGAAGCTGATTATATCTCACCAAATGAGGTAGAGGTCGATGTGGCTGAGATGAAGCCATGACCTTCTTATGAATGTAAATTGTTATTCCCCTCTAAAGGAAAAAATCCCGTCGAGAATAATCCAAAATTTCTGGCGAAAACTTACACTTTTCATGTCCCTAAATGTGAAGAAATTTTTGATTTGCTGGTTAAAGATGGTCAGATTTTAGTACCTCCAGGTGCTAAGTTACCATAATTAGAACAACGAAAAAAAGTGGTTTTTGCAAGTATCATAATTATGTTGGTCATACAACCTCTCAATGTTTTCTTTTCAGGGATCCTGTGCAGAAATCACTGTAGGAGGAAGATTGAAGTTTGCTAGCCGAAAAATGAAAATTGATGTTGATCCTCTCCAACAAGAAGAAGCGTTGTCCGTAGACCCTGTCAATATCCATATGGTAGAAATCACTGAATTTGCAGATGCAGATATGGTCGAAGGAACAGATGAAAGTCCTGACATAGGCTTGGCTGAAGTGTAACCCAAGCTTGAAGAAGATCTGCTAGATTTTTTGTACCGATGCAAGAACAAGGGATCACAAGCTTGTTTATGCCCTAGATGTGGTGCTCTTACTGACAAAATTGCAGCTGAAAACTTTCAGAAGCTACAGCTAGAGAAACCCAAAGACAAATTCTCTAACGAAAGGTTCCATCAGAAGAAAGAGGGGACTTCAAGAAATGCCGTGAGAAACTTCCAATACAAACTAAGGAGTTTCATTACATTTGTTAGTGCCCTTAGAGGCACGTGGATTAAGCCTCAAGGAAAAATGGAGACAAAAAAAAATATTGCCACTGCTAGAGATAAAGGAAAGTCGGTTATCCATTATAGGCGCGAGTTCAGGTTTGAGAAAAAGAGTCATGTCTTTGAGAAATACATGGGTAAGAATCCCATGACTAGGACTCAATAGAGGAGTTTCTAGCGTTGAAGGCGAGCCGAAAGGCAAGTTGCTGAGCAGAATGATGCAAACAAAGCATGTGTTGGAAAGAAATACACGGTGAAAGTTGATACCGCTGTAAAGGAACGGGTAAGAGATTTCATCAGCCGACCAAATGTCAAATTCTCTAAGGAAGTCACTGATCACTTCATGTCAGATTCCGAGGAGAGTCTGGACATCTTGGTTAATGTTGTATTAATCTTGTTGGCTGAATATGATTGTCTCACTGAAGTAGAAGATTTGACAGATGTCGACGCTGAAGAAATGGCTTTACATAAGCCTACATGTTATTTTGTGATGAATAATGGTTCTGTAGAAAACCAAGATGCATTTTTTGAAAAACCAAGTATGGCTATGAAAATCCATCTAAAACCTCTTTTTATCCGAGCTAAAGCTGAAGGGATAACTATCAACAAAGTGTTGATAGATTGTGGTGCTACGGTAAGTATTATGCAGTATCACCTGCTGAAGAAAGTCAGAAAGTATGAAACCGATATAAGATCTCACAATATGGTCTTATCAGACTACGGGGATAAAACTAGAGGAACCATGGGTGTAATCCAAGTAGACATAACTGTCGGCACCGTTACCAGGCCGACTATATTTATGGTAATCAACGCCAAAACAAGCTACAACCTTTTGGTGGGAAGAGAATGGCTACATGGCGTAGGGGTTGTGCCATCTTCTATGCACCAGCGTCTGGTGATCTAGAGGGAAGATGGAATAGTAGAAAATATTGAAGCGGATCAAGGGTATTTCATGGCCGATGTGAATAATGTTGGAAAAAGGAAATTTGAGAGAAAGTTAGCTAACATCTCTCCATGCAACCCAACTAAAGATGTCTATCCTAATTTAGATGAGGCATTTGTTTCTTTGAAGTTACATGAGACTCATGGTTTCATTTGGGATGTAGATCCCTTAGAAGAAACATACTATGGAGGAATCCGGCCGACAGGCTGGGGAGACATCGCGGATGATGATGACTGAGCTAGAAGCTCTAAATAAGATTTCAGCATATATTGCCGAAAACAAGTTGAATTCAGATTTAGAAGCTGAAGAAGATATGGCTATCGGAGCCAATAAATCTCAGATACCAAGAGAGGGAATCATTTTGGCTATTGAGCCAAAACCACTAGACAAGCCAAAAATGGCTGAGGAAAGCGTCAACAAGCAGCGTCTGGACTGCATTTATGATGGTGAACCCCTAGGTTTAGAGAAGGATCCAATGGCGCCAGAAAAGATGCAGCCACAGAACCCTTTAGAAGAAGTGAATCTTGGCAAAGATAGGGATAAAAGACCAACATATATCAGTGCCAATATCGACAAAGAGCTGAAATATGAGGTAATATCTTTACTTAAAGAATTTAAAGATTATTTTGCTTGGGACTATAATGAAATTTCTGGTTTAATCAAGGACTTGGTGTGATACGGTGGGAGAACTGACTTGAAGTGTTTTACGTTTGTGTTCGCAAATGTTGCGGTTTAGCAAGAGTCGCCACCGACTTTTCTTTTATCCAAAAGGAAAGGTGAAAAAGCACAGGAAAGACTTTTAGAGATGTTTTCTTGAGTTCGGGGGGTAGATTATGAAAAGGGAAGGTATTAGCACCCTTTTCATCCATGGTTTTCCATGGGCTCTTAGTTACTTGCTAGATCACTTACTTTTGTTTGAATGTGTGCTTGTAGTGGTGATTTTTGAAAGTATTTTGAAAATGGAACTTCGTAATGGTTCTCGTTTCTATAAGAACGCCTACAAAGTGTTTGTTTTGAAAATAGTTCAAAAGTGAGAGTGTGGGTAAAAATGTTTTTTTGTTGTGAGCAAGCGAGTAACTAAGAGCGAATCTACCTACTTAAAAGGTCTTAAACGTGCTTTTCCTCCTCCTTTAGATGTTGCTATCTTACCATTGATTTGGTAAGAAGCCCCATCGTTGGATGTGAAGGGACGGGCGTTGGGACGTTTGTATAGTCATAGAAGGCAACATATGGGACGTTTTAACAATGTCGTTTTAGGGACTAGATCGTTTACCAAAGGAAACATCGAGGGTCATCGAAGGAATACGATCTTTTATCGAAGAGTCTTTGCTAAAACGCCCATGTTCGAGGGACATGACTATTTTTCGAAAGGCGACAAAGTGAGGTTGCCTTAGAGGTGTTAGTGTGCGAGTGTGTTAGTTTGCATGCATTTTGTCTTGTATTTGAAAGGTTATCTATTTGCCGATTTTATCTTGCCATACATCCTAATTACTAGCAATATATGAAAGCAAGTAAACATACTGAAGATAAATCCTAAGCTATTACATCACTTTAGGGGGATGGGGGTACAAATTTACAATGGGGATGAAGTGGAGACTGAAATATTACAACCATATCGAATGATGACGAAAACAATGTAAAAACCGTGTAAAATAAAAGGAAATCTGCATTTTGAACTGCTATGTGCCGACCCATGCTGCTATGCATCGACACATAGCTTTCCCCTGCCCCTGCAAAACAAAATAACTCAGTATGTGTCGACACATAAGGGGATGTGTCGACTCATGCACCCTTTTTGTGTCGACGCGAAACGCGTATGTATCGACTCATAGGCTTTTCCCTGCTCCTGTAAAACAAAAATGACTCAGTATGAGTCGACACATAATGGGATGTGTCGACTCATGCACCCTTCTTGTGTCGACGCGAAGCGCGTATGTGTCGATACATAGTCTTTTCCCACTTCTGTTTTGTAACCTGAAATCAATATGAGTTGATGCATGGGGGTTATGTGTCGACTCATACCCTGTTTTTTCACTAGGACGAGTCGACACATGAGGATATGTGTCGATACATGTTTCATTTTCCTGCCTTAAACATTATTTCATTGACTGCACAGGTTAGTTCATGGCATATGATGGATAAACATGAACAATAAACGATTGAATAAGCCTAAACAAAGTGCAGGTGACTAGTTCAAAAAGATATTAAAGTACTACATCTTGTTTTCAAAGAACAATAGCTTGTTAATGATGTAATGACAAGGTATCTAGTCAAGAGGACTTACCTTTGGGATGCACTGGTTGTTTTAGATCTGAATGCTTTTCCAAAGGATGTGATAACCTTGTGAGTCTTCAGGAAGCTGCTCTGGACAGCTAGAACTGAGTTGGTCTGTACTGTAATATTTTTGGTGTTTTGAAGATGGAGATGGATAGCAACACAACAGCTGTTTATATGTTTGGACAAGCTTTGTATGAAATGTTTGGCTTAGGGAGAGTTTGTATGGTGGAGTAAGAGGTTGGGATTCTGTTTTGAACAATAACAGATTTGATTTTGAAAAATCAGTCAAGGTTCACAAGAATACTGTTTTTCTGCTCAATGAGACTCTCTATTCTCTCTCTCTATCCTCTCTTCCCCATCAAACCCTTTGTCTTATGAGACAGCCTTCCTTTTGTAGACCCCTTGACTGTGGTTTAGGGGAGAAAACAAATAATTCATTTTGAATTGTTTTTGCATGCTGTTTTAATGCTTTCTGCACACAAATTTCCTTTGCCATTTTGGTGCAAGTTTGGGGCTGTCATGGTGCAGGCTTGGGCAGACTGCATAGAGCAGTTTTTGACTGGTTTTGTGGACATATTTTGGATTATATAGGACAACAATGCAGGTTTTGTGGCAATGTGATATATCCTATTTTCTTTAACTTTGGACAGCATAGTTGTAGCATGTGATATATCATATTTTCTTCAATTTTGGACAGCATAGTTGTAGCATGTGATATATCATATTTTCTTCAATTTTGGACAGCATAGTTGTAGTATGTCACAAATTGGTCTTGTGCACATTATGTCAAAGGCAAAAATATTGTGACAAGGTTTTAATCAAGACATAGTTTTGCAAAATGTCACTTTGCAATAACTTGAATCATCTTGAATTAATTGGGGTGGTAGTAAATGCCATAAAGCAAATGAAATCAACCAAGTATAGAGAATACTTAGAAAAAAATCCAAGTCTTGCGAAGTTGGATTTTTTATTCTCTTGATTTTTGATGATCACATTTCATTTCTGGGACTCAAATTTGGTCAAAAAGTCAAAGTTTGACTTTTCAGTGTGTAAATGACCATTTTGCCCTTATGTCAATTTCAAGCCTAAATTGATGTATCAGTGCTGCAAACTTGACGTCTTAGAATATCTTGTGAGCAAATACTTGAAAAATGAGAGGGCTAATTTTGGGGTACAACAGCTGCCCCTGTTCAATCTTCTTAAACTTGAAGAGTTAGATTGGCGAGTTTTGCCATTCGTGACTCGAAGGTGGAAGATGATTGGACACTAGAGTGCCCAGAAATTTGCACTCGGTGATGCGATTATAGGAGGAATGGGCTTAAAGATGCCATCCAGAAAAGATTGATGGGCTGTATCTGTAAGTTGGAGCTGAATGATTATCAGAATGGCGTCCGCATCTGGAGCGTATCTGAACTGTATTGGAAAGTCGGGTTGTTTGATGATGAGTCCGTGTAAAACTTCATCCAAAATTTCCTGAGAAGGAACTTGTGTAGAGTTGCTTCATGATGAGTCCGTGTAAAACTGCATCTTGGAAAGGAGGAACCTGTGTAGGGTTACCTGATAATGAGTCCGTGTAAAACTGCATCTAGAAGGAAGGAACCTGTGTAGGGTTGCCTGATAATGAGTCCGTGTAAAACTGCATCTGGAATTGAGAAGGAACCGGTGTAGGGTTGCCTGATAATGAGTCTGTGTAAATTTGCATCTGGGAATTGAGAAGGAACCGGTGTAGGGTTGCCTGATAATGAGTCAGTGTAAAACTGCATCTGGAATTGAGAAGGAACCGGTGTAGGGTTGCCTGATAATGAGTCTGTAAAACTGCATCTGGGAATTGAGAAGGAACCGGTGTAGGGTTGCCTGATAATGAGTCAGTGTAAAACTGCATCTGGAATTGAGAATGAACCGGTGTAGGGTTTCCTGATAATGAGTCTGTGTAAAACTGCATCTGGGAATTGAGAAGGAACCGGTGTAGGGTTGCCTGATAATGAGTCTGTGTAAAACTGCATCTGGGAATTGAGAAGGAACCGGTGTAGGGTTGCCTGATAATGAGTCTGTGTAAAACTTCATCTGGAATTGAGAAGGAACCGGTGTAGGGTTGCCTGATAATGAGTCAGTGTAAAACTGCATCTGGAATTGAGAAGGAACCGGTGTAGGGTTGCCTGACGCTGAGTCCGTGTAAAACTGCATCTTGGAAAGATGCAGTTTACCGGTGTAGGGTTGCCTGAGCTGGTCAAGTAGATATTTGTCCTGTCTGGTTTCAGGTATTAATCTTTGACCTGAGAAAGATAGTTTTCCTGGCGTGTTACATGTATTAATCTGGAACTTGAAAAGTCTGCTGGTAGCCATCTGTTGATTGACCTTTTCCTGAAAAAGGTAAAACGTTAGTTGTATGCAATGTCATGATGTATGAAATGCACGATGTCATGATGTTCTCAAAATAAATGAGATTGCGTTGTATGCACTTATCATGTATGTAAATAGGAGGTGTGAAATGTTTATGAATGTATTTTCGTTTGGGAAAATAAATCCTTGACAAATGTCGGGGAGTTTGTTAAATCCTGGACTGCTGTTGAAGAGTATGTGTGCCTTCAAGCTTTGCTTAGAATATTTCTACCGGGGATTCCTGTTTTGTTGTTTAAGGAGAACTCTGTTGGGGAATATTGAAAACTCTGTGGGGAGAATGTTTATTCCTGCTTGGGAAAAAAGTTCAAGAGTCTCGGTTGTCCGTTTCTCTACTGGGGAGTCGAAGTTGAACTGATATCTGGTCGGGTCCAGGTTTCGCAGTAACTTGGCGGGGATTGTAGAGTAGCCTTCTGGGGAAGAGGAGTTGTGGTCTCTTGATTTTTAGTAGTCGGAGAGGCAAACTCAAGTTGGGGATTTCTGCCATTTTATGGGGAAATAAACCCTGTTGCGGGTCTGCTTGAGAGGTGACGACTTCGTTGGGGAAAGTCTTCGAGGATTCTTGAGGTCGACTTAGCTGGGAAAAGGTTATCAAAGATTGAAACTCTGGTTGGGAGTCATCCTATGAGAAGGATTTTGGGGAGATTTGTCACTGCCCCTAGTAGCGAGTGTTTGTGGTACTGCCAGGAAATGTTTGACTGTACGTAACCCTTTGCTGAGATTGGCGTTCAATGCCCCCTGTGACGCAGATAGAGATTTGCCCCTAGTTACTCTGCACTTTGAGAGATTTCTTGAAATCTTGACTGGACTGCCCCAAGTGTGCTGGATAGTGACATGTCATGTCCCCTTGTTGATAGGAGATTTGTCGTTGGAAGTGTCATCCCGCTTGAATTGATTTTGTTCACTGAGAGAGCTTTCGTTCACTGGATATTCGTTGTGTGAATTTCTCCGCTGTCAAACAAATAGCCACATGCAAACAGTGATATTCAAATAATGTAAAGTTTATGCTTGTCTTGAAGTTCTGAAAAATACGTTTTTGCGAGTAAAGAGATTTTGTAAGAAAAATTCAAACTCAAGATTTAGAGTAAAGCCTTACAGGAGTCAGGATACCTTTTTGTAACAGTATGCTTTCGAACTAACCCATGCTTCAATTAGGCCTTTTGAAGGGTTGTAACGTGGCTTGGTTCACGGTTTAAGAAACAAAGCATAAAGGCTCAAATGTATTTGTACCCACCCGTTCTTCGTGATGTTCTTCAGTCTTAAGCTCAGTTAATTGTACGTTTGAACTCCAATTGAGTCTAGGATGACGTTTTGGTGATGGTTCAAACAAGTTAAGTTTGTTGGAAGGCAGTCATTTTTGCAACATTTTTTCATGTTGTTGAGGATTTGTAGTGACCTCTTTCTTTTGATTTGTTATTGTGATCGGTGGAAATAGAACTGACTGGTTTGAAATGCAGGTTCGCGAAATGTCGCGGTAAGCAAGAGTCGCCACCGTCTTTTATGTTCTCCAATAAGGAAAGGACAAAAGCACAGCAAAATTCCTTTTCGAGATGTTTCTCGGTTCGGGAGGTAGATTATAGAAAGGGAAGGTGTTAGCACCCTTTCTATCTGTGGTTATCCACGGGCTCTTAGGTACTTGCTCACTATGTTTTCAAAAATGTTTGCTTTTCTTGTGTTTGTGGGTTTTGAAAAAGTTTGTTTGAAAATTTCGTTTTGACTCTTGTATCAGTCCCCAAGAGTGTCATGAAGTGTTTGTTTGAAAGCTTTTGTCAAAAAAGTGTAAGTGCGAAAAGTTGTTTTTTTTTTTGTTTTGAAAGAGCAAGCACCTTAGAACCTCTACCTACTCAAAAGAAATTAAGCTGTGTAAATGTCCTTTAGACAGTACTATCCCACTATTGAGAAGTAGGTAGCACCGTCGTTGGAGTTTTTTGGGTCAATTCGATTATAGGGACATGTGGTCACCAAAGCAATAGTAGGACGCCTTAGCGGTAACCCTAACGTCCTAGATCCTTTTTTATCCGAGGCAACCGTTTCGAGGAAACTTGGATCTTTAGACAGGAGGGCGACCTCTAAAACACCCTATACTTAATGACCATGTCGAGGCAACCAAGTGAGGCGTACCCTAGGAGTGGCATGTGCGAGTGTGTCAGGATTCATTTATATTATCTTTGCACAAGTTATGGTGAGCTACGAGTTGATTTTAATTTCATACAAGTCTTGTCATGCATAGCAGTTAATAATTGTGCGGAAAGTAAATTGCAGAAAGTAAATCTACGCTATTACAAGGCGTCAGGTATTTACATCGCCAAAAACAAACCCTTGAAAGATAAATTGCGGGAATTTAAAGATAGCGATAAAAGTCCTAATTAACGCTATTACATCCTCGGAGCAATTCCATAAATATGGATCAAAAATTAATATGCGCGAAAAGAAATTGAATCGGGAAAGTCCTTAGGGTTTTGACCCTTTTTGAGAAAGAAAGAAATTTGTCATTATTTTGCATTTAATTAAACCTAAAACTAATTAATCAATTAATTAAAAGAAAAAAAGTATTTTTTAATTTTTTATGTTTTAATGAAAATGAAAGAAAAAGGATTAAAATTGTCAAAAGAAAACCCTAATTCTATGTTGATTTTAAATTATTGAAAAAAAGTTAAAATTAACCCTAATTAAACTAAATTAATTTGTGTTAGTATTTATTCACAGAAAATAAAGTGAAATTAATAAATAATAATAATAAAAATATTTACATTTTAGTTTTCTGAATTTATTATGAAAATAATTAATTGAGTTAATTAAATAATAATAATAATAATAATTAGTAATAGTAAAATAATTAAATAGAAATTATAAAATAAAAGAAAAAGGAATGAATGAACCAGGGGGTGCTGGCCCATTAAGGAGGTTTGTTTGGAAATTCTGGCCCATTTGCACACAAGCCCTTGTTGACTTTCTTTGCTCGTCCAGACGTTGGTTGACTAGGGAGTATCATGATCCCTCATCTTTGGCCACAGGATTTGTGCTTATAGCCACTTGGCGCGTTGTTAGGTGGAGTACATGGTAGAACGCTTTTGGAAGCCTGCACACAATTAGGTTAAGAAAAATAATAGAAACATTTTTGGGGACCTGGGATTCGAACCCAGGTCCCAATGATCACAAGCCAGCACATCAACCACTACACCATTTGCCTGCGTTTGTTATAAGAATAAGAAGCAAATATAATATATAAAAATTAATAAATATGTTGTAAACACAAAACAAGCGCGCATTTTTTGAACCAACCAATGATACGCTTACACGTCTTCATCTTCCTCCTTTGTACCTGTAAAAAACATGGTAGATAGCGGGAGTTTTTAACCCCCACAACCTATAATGACGAAAAATAGCGATTAGATCCAGGATTTACATAAATGTTTCGCGAGGGTGGCTTTGGATTCGTCTGAGTCTCCTGAATTCAATCATGGGCCTCATAAGGCTTAATTTTTCCTGTACTGTAAAGCCCCAATTTTAGAGTTCAAGAACCCTAGAATTCGTCAATGGCGTTTTATGATTCTGTGCATTATAACTCAATTAAACTATGCCAATAGCTTCACATGGATCCAAGCAATGCAAAACAAACCGAAAATCACGTTAATGATGCATGAATTAAGCTATTCGATTTTCAAAATAACAAGCAAACCATGGTTCTGTTCTTGATGATTCTTTGAGCTTCAACGCTTGGTTTTGATTCCTACACGTTCCTCACACTCCCTGCAATGTGTTAGAATCTACAAAAGCCTTTGAATCGTGCTAGAATATGGAAATCAGTTTTCATGTTTTCTTTGAAAATTTCAATATGGCTATGGCTTTGTTTGCAGTGCTTTCACGTGTGCATGATTAGGGTTGGCTTGCATATTTATAGAGGACTGAAATTAGGTCAAATCTTGCAAAGAAATCCATTGGAATGATGATTCAATATTTGATTGGAAATCATATATTTTTGAATCTTTTTGATTGAAGAAAGTTGTCAATTTTGGAGTTTTTGATATCCTTGATTGGTACACGAAATTTCCAGCCTTTTTAGGTCATCTTTGCTTCACAAAAAGATTGAAAAAAATCAAATCTTTGTATTTCCTATAATTTAAATTAATTAAATGAATTAAAAATCCAATTAATTAATAAAAAAATAAGAAAATAATTCAATTAGGCTTGATGGGTCGTGCATAGGCCTTGGATAAAGTTTCAAGAAGAAATTTGAGGCCCATTAGCAAAAACAAAGTGTTTTGAGCAAAGTTGACTTTTGCAAATTCACAAAAATTTCCCAACTTCTCCAATGCATATCTTGCTCAATTTTGATCATATGAACATGTTCTTGGACATTTTGGAAAGGTCTTGAAGTCCTCTAACCAATGCCTTTGGTCCCATGTCATTTGGATTTACCAATCTCAAGCTATGGTCTTTGACTTAAAGTGCATTTTTGTTGACTTTTGAAATTGACCTATAATGTAGAAATTGATAACTTTTTGTGAGAGCATTTCTTGGACTTGGAGTGTGAAGATGGATTGTAGGAAATGTCATCCCCTTCAAAATTAGCATTGGATGGGATTTTTATGATGAACCATGAAAAAGTTATGCCCTGGTCAAGATACAGTTGACTTTTCTACTGTCCAAAAATAGTAACTTTTTGCATCTTGATGATTTTTGAGCCATTCTTGTGGAATCATGATCAAGACTTGATCAAATGATGATTGTTGACTCAAAACAAGATGTTGACCAAAATTTTTGACTTTTGACTGCAAAATGACCATTTTGCCCCTGCAGTTGAATGTGGATCAAATAGGGCTTTTGACTGTGCAAATTGGCATTGTGAGTCTTGAAACTTGACATGTAGATGCTTGAGAATATGTATAGGCCTATGGGACTTGATTGGACCATTGAAAACCCCAAATTCCTTGAAAGAACCAAAACCCTAATTTTGACTGGCTTATGAGGCATTTGGACTGTGCAACCCTTGAGGAATCTTGAACCATTTGAAGATGATTCTTGACAAATCTTGAGGAATATGGGAGGGAAAATTTTGAGGTACAACAGTTGCCCCTGTTCAATCTTCTTACACCTGAGGATGTAGATTGGCTCGCGTGCCTTTCGTGATCCGAAGGTGGAAGATGATTGAACACTAAAGTGCCCAGAAATTTGCACTCGCATGGTGTGGTATCAACAATGTGATGTCGGGAATGGGATTACAGATGCCATTTGGAGATATGATGGATAGGAGGATGGGCTTATAGATTCCATCTGGAGCTGTGACAGAATCTTGTCGGGGATGGGCTTATAGATGCCATCTGGAGATTATTGGTAGAAGGATGGGCTTATAGATGCCATCTGGAGATCATTT
Source organism: Vicia faba (assembly GCA_948472305.1). Lineage (NCBI taxonomy): Eukaryota > Viridiplantae > Streptophyta > Magnoliopsida > Fabales > Fabaceae > Vicia > Vicia faba. The sequence continues at coordinate 1,750,923,222 of OX451736.1, read as the reverse complement.
GTTGGATTGTAAATTTGTAAGTTGAAAGAAGGAACCTGTGTAGGATTGACTGATGATGAGTTCGTGTGAAACTGCATCTTGGAAGGAAGGAAACATGTGTAGGGTTGACTGATGATGAGTCTGTGTGAAACTGCATCGGGAATTGAGAAGGAAACCTGTGTAGAGTTTCTTGATGACGAGTCCGTGTAAAACTTCATCTGGAAAGAAAGAACCTGTGTAGGATTGACTGATGACGAGTCCGTGTAAAACTGCATCTTTGGAAAGAGCGAACCTGTGTAGGGTTTCTTGATGATGAGTCCGTGTAAGACTTCATCTTTGGAAAGAGAGAACCTGTGTAGGGTTGACTGATGACGAGTCCATGTAAAACTGCATCTTTGGAAAGAGCGAACCTGTGTAGGGTTTCTTGATGACGAGTCCGTGTAAGACTTCATCTTTGGAAAGAGAGAACTTGTGTAGGGTTTCTTGATGACGAGTCCGTGTAAAACTTCATCTTTGGAAAGAGAGAACCTGTGTAGGGTTTCTTGATGACGAGTCTGTGTAAAACTACGTCTGGAGTTGAGAAGGAACCGGTGTAAGGTTACTTCGGGATAAGTTCGTGTAGAACTTCTGGATGAACCGGGGTAAGGTTATTTTGAGATAAGTTCGTGTGAAACTTCTGGATGAACCGGGGTAAGGTTATTGTGAGATAAGTTCGTGTAAAACTTCTGGGTGAACCGGGGTAAGGTTACTGTGGGATAAGTTCGTGTAAAACTTCTGGATGAACCGGGGTAAGGTTACTTTGAGATAAGTTCGTGTAAAACTTCATCTTGGAATGAGAAGGAACCGGTGTAGGGTCGCCTGATGATGAGTCTGTGTAAAACTTCATCTGAAAGAGAAGGAACCGGTGTAGGGTTGCCTGGTGATGAGTCCGTGTAAAACTTCATCTTGAAAATAGAAGGAACCGGTGTAGGGTCGCCTGATGATGAGTCCGTGTAAAACTTCATCTTGGAATTGAGACGGAACCGGTGTAGGGTCGCCTGATGATGAGTCTGTGTAAAACTTCATCTGAAAGAGAAGGAACCGGTGTAGGGTTTCCTGATGATGAGTCCGTGTAAAACTTCATCTGAAAGAGAAGGAACCGGTGCAGGGTTTCCTGATGATGAGTCTGTGTAAAACTTCATCTGAAAGAGAAGGAACCGGTGTAGGGTTACTTTGATGATGATCAAGTAGATAATTGTCTTGTCTGGTTTCAGGTATTAACCTACAATCAGTCGTCTACAGAATTTTCCTGGCTTGTTACAGGTGTTGATCTGGAACTGCAAAGGTAGATGGTAATCATCTTTTGATTGACCTTTTCCTGAAAAGGCAAAACGTTAGCTGTATGTAATGTCATGATGCATGAACTGCATGCTGTCATGATGTTCTCAAGAATAAATGAGATTTTGGTTGTATGATGCGTATGCATGTCATAATGTATGAGGATGTGATGTTTATGAATGTATTTTTTTCTGGGAAAATAAATCCCGGAGCTTCTAGAGAATAGTGTTGAGCTCTTCGTTTCCGCTGGGGATGATGCACGGAGATGGTTGCAAGAATAAACTTGTAGGAGAAGATAACTCCGTTGGGGAATAAACCTGGTGAAGAGATTACTCTGCGAGGAATTACTCTGTAGGGAAGAGATGCTTTGCTGAGATTTTGACGATAACTCCGCTGGGGATCCCGTTGATAAGCTCTGTTGGGGATTCTGATGAATTCCGCTGGGGGATAGAAAGAACTTCGTTGGGGACAATCTTTCCGTTGATTTGCTGAGGATAACCCAGTTAGACTCTGGTGGGGAATAACCTCTGGATATGGCTAAGGAGATGCATTTGTACTCTGCAGGGGACAAGCTTCCAGAATCTACTGGGGAGATGGTTCAACTCTCCTGGGGAAACTTTTTGGACTGTATTGGGGAAATGGCTCCACTAGGGTGTCTGTATTCCGCCGGGGAACAATCTTATATTTCTGTCGAGGAATATTAAGACTGCCGGGGATGCTTACTGAGGAATATCTTTATACTCTGCTAGGGAATATTAATATCTTCTGGGAATACCGAGCCTCTTTAGGACTGATGGTAGACCAACTCTGCTTGGAGGAGAGTGTTGCTGATTTGCTGGGGATACTGTGCCTTTTTAGGGCTGATGGGAGGCCAACTCTGCTTGGGGAGAGTATTGCTGAATCTTGCCTTACTCTGCGGGGAATGAAGGTATCTTGGTCAAATTCTTCAGCTGAATCTACCTTTGTACCTGGTGAGCAAAGCAGCTGTACAGTTCAGACAATTCTTATTGCCCCAGCTTCTGTGGGAGACAGTACCTGTGGAGGTGCTGATAACTGCCGATAGACAGATCTTCTTCTGGTAGGCAAGTGACGAGATGCCGGGACATAGTCGTACGCTGTGATCCCTAACTTTTGCCTGGACCTCCCTTTCGGGTTTTCAGTCCATCGGGATACCCTTTTTTGCCCAAGCTGCCTTTTCAGGTTTTTCGACTTGCCAGGTGTACAGATTTTTCATTTTCATCCCTTATTTTTGCCCGAACACTTTTGGTTCGCCGGGAAGCCCTTATTTTTGCCTAGGCCAGTCAACCTAGCGGGTCTTTGATTATGCGTAGTACTTTTTTGACTATGTCCATGCTCTCAGGATGTGGGGAGGTGCCACTGTTGGTAGTGTTGTGTTACCATACTACCAGAAGATGTTTGATCATGCAAGATTCGTAGCTGGAATTCACGTCCAATGCCCCAATTGATTCAGATGGAGATTTGCCCCTAACTATTTGGCATTTTGAGAGATTCCTTGAATCATGACTTAACTGCCCCAGATGATGGACAATGATCCTGCCGTGCCCCTTGATTGGAAGTGTTTTTCCACTTGAGAAGGTTTTTTGTTCACTAGATATTCGTCGTGCGAATTTCTCTGCTGTTGAACAGATAGTCATATGCAAACAATGTTATTTTAAGAATGCAAAGCTTATGTCTGTCTTGAAGTTTTTTGAAAATGCATTTTCAGTAAAACAAGTGAATTTTTGTAAAATGTGATATCGACTCAAGATTTTACAGCGAGCCCTACAGGAGTCAGGATACCTTTTGTAACAGTATGCTTTCGAACTAACCCGTGCTTCAGCTAGGACTTTTAAGGGTTATAACGTGGCACGGTTCACGGTTTAAGAAACAAAGGATAAAGGCTCAAATTTTATTTGTACCCACCCGCTCTTCGTGATGTTCTTTGATCCTAAACTTAGCTAATCGTGCATTAGATCTTGTTTGAGTCTTTGCTCTGATATTCCGGTGATGGTTCAGATACTGATAGTTTACTTTGAATAGGCAGTCATTCCCTTTTTTTTGTTGAGGGTTTGTAGGACCTCTTTCTTTTCATTATTCCTATCTTTTGCCTGAACTGTTTCTTTTGTATTTACAGTCAGCGGGATGCCCCAGTTTTGTAAGTCTCCTTCATAGGTTTTGACTTAGTGGGCTCTTGTTTTTGAAAGATAATGACTGCCTGTCTTTATGATTATAGGGAACCATCACTGTCTTTTGCTTTGGAAGGACTCCTTTGATGCCATTCATTGTGCACCTGGATCAACTGAGAAAACTACCCTGCCCCAGGTTATGATTAAGAGTTTTAATTCGTGAAAAGAAAAACTCCAACTTCTTTGGCTCAAAGGGGTTGACTAGGGATTATCTTCCTTATAACTCCACTGTTTAGGATTTGAAACAATGCCTGTACTTCATCAGCGGGGTCTGTTCAAAAGCATACTGTAAAGATCGTGGTATCGTTTTCGTCATCCTCCCTCAAAAGGCTTAGAATTTTTTAATCGAGAGTTAAACATCACAAAAAATAAAAGCAATTTTGAATATAGTGAACACAATTACTTCAAAACAGACACGTGTAATGCATTAATGAAATAAGAGAGTTTGACATGATAATTGTTTGAATAAGCAAAGAAAAATACAATATCAGAATTCAAATGAACAAAAGTCTCTCAATCCTAGCCATGTTTTGGCAAGGGAGCAGTGATCACATTAGGAGTCTCAGAAGGCTCGAATTCGATCTCCTTAGCGTCAATCATATTCTGGATCTTGTATTTCAGCGCCCAACAATCATCAGTATCGTGCCTCGGGCTACCAAAATGGTAAGCGCACCTTGCATCTGAATTGTAATTTGGAGAAGAAGTCTTAGGGTTCACAGGAGGGTTTATCACCGCAATCAGATTCATCTTCAACATGTGCTGCAGTGCTTGTGACAATGGCATGTTGATCTTGATGAACTGTCTTTTAGGCTCGTCTGGCCTTCGCTGATTTCCCTTTTGCGGTTGTCGGCGTGACGCAGAACCAGAGATCATGACTGCCCCTACATGTTGGTCACGACGACTTTTTTGACTGTACGCAGCATTGGACTCTTTCTTCCCACTGTAAGGCTTTTTATGAGCATCAGAAGGTGCAGCTTCTGGAATCTTCCCACTTTTGATGCCAGCTTCAATTCTTTCCCCAGTCAAGATAAGGTCTATAAAACCGGCTGAAGAGTTGCCAATCAGATGATTAAAGAATGGACCAGACAGAGTCCCCAGAAACATATCGACGAGTTCACGATCAGTTAAAGGTGGTTGCACCCTTCCGGCAAGGTCTCTCCACTTTTGAGCATACTCTTTAAATCCTTCACCCGTCCCTAGTGACATACCCTGGAGTTGGGTACGCGTAGGAGCGAGGTCGGAATTATATTGATACTGCTTATAGAACGCCGTAGCCAAATCCTCCCAGTTACGGATACTGGCTCCATCCAACTGATAGAACCATTCGAGTTGAGTCCCTGAAAGACTATCCTGGAAGAAATGGATCCACAAATTCTTGTCAGCTGTGTAAGGTTGGATCTTCCTTACATACGACCGAAGGTGCAGCTTAGGACAGGATGCTCCGTCGTACTTTGCAAAAGCAGGCGCCTTGAACTTATGTGGAATCACCACCCCAGAAGATAAGCCTAGGTCTCCAAATTCCAACCCGGGCACATGTTGAATCTCCATAGCACTTAAACGGTCCTCCAGCTGTTTGTACCTGTCCTCCGCAGGAGGGTACTGTTCATCATTATAATCTGTCTCGTTGTCGGAGACTACGGGACTAGGGACCCTTCTCTCTTAGGGGCTGTCTTTGCCCACAAATGAAGTAGTCAGCTCAGCCTCATTCTGTAATCCCTTCCCAGATCTGCGTCTAGTGTTGAACAAAACAGTCCTCTTCTTCTTCTTCCTCTCTTTCAGAATCAGAGTCTTCAAATCCTGTTGACCCTGGGCTAGGCTCATAACCAACTCTTGGAACTGGGCATTCTGGGCCTGGAGGGCCTTGATAGCTTGTTCAGCGGAAGGTTCAGTAGATATGATGATTGCTGAAATAAACAGCGAAGAAGATAAGTGACCTGTAATGGTACCTGTAATGTAATGATATGTATGATATGCATGCAATGTTTTCAAGGATCTCGTGGGGTAAACAAAGAAACTTGTTAGAATTTGAATTCGGTAGCTTGATTGAAGGAACTTCATGTTGTTGAGAGTCCTTCTTCAAGAGTCAAAGCTCACCATATCGAGTGGGTCATAGCCCCTGACTCAAGTTATCATGTTTTGATCTCCAAACAACCTTGGCTAGAGGAAAATAAATCCACTTTGCCCCTTGCTAAACAGTTGGTTCATCATGACCTGCATCACAAACCCTTGAGATCCTTGAAATGGATTAGTCCTCATGCAGGATGTATGCAATGTTATGATGTATATGCTATGCATGAAATGATGTAAGTAAACCCTGCAATGAGTCCAAATTATTGGATAAGGACTGTAAGCAAAAACCTACAAGGAACCCATGTTGTTAGATAACAAGTATGTACAAGTAGTTCAAGTTTGAAGGCACACAAGTCATACAAAAGAGCCCTTAGATTTCAGGCCGACATGAAGTTTAGGTACTACCCTCTTTCAGTTTCAGTTGGTTAAGACCTGTCCTAGAAAATAGTAATCGGGTTCTAGAGGATCTCAATATCACTGACTACCCTCAATCGGTCATAACTCCAGCTTCACAATCTTTTCTTGTGGCCGGAACCATCGCGAGAGTTTAGCCTCAATGAGTGTAGCATATTGCTACTGTTCTATGGCCAAGTTGGGTCAATTTAAGATTCTAAGGTCAGTTGGTGCTTAATGACTCCTCAGAAGACCCATATTCTCCTCGTTCCCACACAAGGGATATCGGTACAGACCAAGGTGTCACACCAACGTAGCTACTGCTTCACCCGTGTCGGTCTACGCCAGACAGGTCCCTCACAGTTTATTGCTACCTAAAGGGTATTCCCCAGATCCGGGTTAGGATCTATGAAACTCCGATGCAAGCCCACAATATTAACGCAAACAAAGCATACAATTGAAAACATAGAATGATCTAATCCTAAGGTACACCTCACTTATTAATTATCCCCAGCAGAGTCGCCAGTTCTGTGATCGGTGGAAATAGAACTGACTGTTTTGAAATGCTGGTTCGCGAAATGTCGCGGTAAGCAAGAGTCGCCACCGTCTTTTATGTTCTCCAACAAGGAAAGGACAAAAGCACAACAAAATTCCTTTTCGAGATGTTTCTCGGTTCGGGAGGTAGATTATAGAAAGGGAAGGTGTTAGCACCCTTTCTATCCGTGGTTATCCACGGGCTCTTAGGTACTTGCTCACTATGTTTTCAAAAATGTTTGCTTTTCTTGTGTTTGTGGGTTTTGAAAAAGTTTGTTTGAAAACTTTGTTTTGACTCTTGTATCAGTCCCCAAGAGTGTCATGAAGTGCTTGTTTGAAAGCTTTTGTCAGAAAAGTGTAAGTGCGAAAATTTGTTTTTTTTTGTTTTGAAAGAGCAAGCACCTTAGAACCTCTACCTACTCAAAAGAAATTAAGCTGTGTAAATGTCCTTTAGACAATACTATCCCACTATTGAGAAGTAGGTAGCACCATCGTTGGAGTTTTTTGGGTCAATTCGATTATAGGGACATGTGGTCACCAAAGCAATAGTAGGACGCCTTAGAGGTAACCCTAACGTCCTAGATCCTTTTTTATCCGAGGCAACCGTTTCGAGGCAACTTGGATCTTTAGACAGGAGGGCGACCTCTAAAACACCCTATACTTAATGACCACGTCGAGGCAACCAAGTGAGGCGTACCCTAGGAGTGGCATGTGCGAGTGTGTCAGGATTCATTTATATTATCTTTGCACATGTTATGGTGAGCTACGGGTTGATTTTAATTTCATACAAGTCTTGTCATGCATAGCAGTTAATAATTATGCGGAAAGTAAATTGCGGAAAGTAAATCTACGCTATTACAAGGCGTCGGGTATTTACATCGCCAAAAACAAACCCTTGAAAGATAAATTGCGGGAATTTAAAGAAAGCGATAAAAGTCCTAATTAACGCTATTACATCCTCGGAGCAATTACATAAATATGGACCAAAAATTAATATGCGGGAAAAGAAATTGAATCGGGAAAGTCCTTAGGGTTTTGACCCTTTTTGAGAAAGAAAGAAATTTGTCATTATTTTGCATTTAATTAAACCTAAAACTAATTAATCAATTAATTAAAAGAAAAAAAAAGTATTTTTTAGTTTTTTATGTTTTAATGAAAATGAAAGAAAAAGGATTAAAATTGTCAAAAGAAAACCCTAATTCTATGTTGATTTTAAATTATTGAAAAAAAGTTAAAATTAACCCTAATTAAACTAAATTAATTTGTGTTAGTATTTATTCACAGAAAATAAAGTGAAATTAATAAATAATAATAATAAAAATATTTACATTTTAGTTTTCTGAATTTATTATGAAAATAATTAATTGAGTTAATTAAATAATAATAATAATAATAATAATTAGTAATAGTAAAATAATTAAATAGAAATTATAAAATAAAAGAAAAAGGAATGAATGAACCAGGGGGTGCTGGCCCATTAAGGAGGTTTGTTTGGAAATTCGGGCCCATTTGCACACAAGCCCTTGTTGACTTTCTTTGTTCGTCCAGGCGTTGGTTGACTAGGGAGTATCATGATCCCTCATCTTTGGCCACAGGATTTGTGCTTATAGCCACTTGGCGCGTTGTTGTGTGGATTACATGGTAGAACGCTTTTGGAAGCTTGCACATAATTAGGTTAAGAAAAATAATAGAAACATTTTGGGGGACCTGGGATTCGAACCCAGGTCCCAATGATCACAAGCCAGCACATCAACCACTACACCATTTGCCTGCGTTTGTTATAAGAATAAGAAGCAAATATAATATATAAAAATTAATAAATATGCTATAAACACAAAACAAGCGCGCGTTTTTTGAACCAACCAATGATACGCTTACACGTCTTCATCTTCCTCCTTTGTACCTGTAAAAACATGGTAGATAGCGGGGGTTTTTAACCCCCACAACCTATAATGACGAAAAATAGCGATTAGCTCTAGGATTTACATAAATGTTTCGCGAGGGTGGCTTTGGATTCGTCTGAGTCTCCTGAATTGAATCATGGGCCTCATAAGGCTTAATTTTTCCTGTACTGTAAAGCCCCAATTTTAAAGTTCAAGAACCCTAGAATTCGTCAATGGAGTTTTATGATTCTGTGCATTATAACTCAATTAAACTATGCCAATAGCTTCACATGGATCCAAGCAATGCAAAACAAACAGAAAATCACGTTAATGATGCATGAATTAAGCTATTCGATTTTCAAAATAACAAGCAAACCGTGGTTCTGTTCTTGATGATTCTTTGAGTTTCAACACTTGGTTTTGATTCCTACACGTTCCTCACACTCCCTGCAATGTGTTAGAATCCACAAAAGCCTTTGAATCGTGCTAGAATATGGAAATCAGTTTTCAAGTTTTTGAAAATTTCAATATGGCTATGGCTTTGTTTGCAGTGCTTTCACGTGTGCATGATTAGGGTTGGCTTTCATATTTATAGAGGACTGAAATTAGGTCAAATCTTGCAAAGAAATCCATTGGAATGATGATTCAATATTTGATTGGAAATCATATATTTTTGAATCTTTTTGATTGAAGAAAGTTGTCAATTTTGAAGTTTTTGATATCCTTGATTGGTACACGAAATTGCCAGCCTTTTTAGGTCATCTTTGCTTCACAAAAAGATTGAAAAAATCAAATCTTTGTATTTCCTACAATTTAAATTAATTAAATGAATTAATATTGATTAAAAATCCAATTAATTAATAAAAAAATAAGAAAATAATTCAATTAGGCTTGATGGGTAGTGCATAAGCCTTGGATAAAGTTTCATGAAGAAATTTGAGGCCCATTAGCAAAAATAAAGTGTTTTGAGCAAAGTTGACTTTTGCAAATTCACAAACATTTCCCAACTTCTCCAATGCATATCTTGCTCAATTTTGATCATATGAACATGTTCTTGGACATTTTGGAAAGGTATTGAAGTCCTCTAACCAATGCCTTTGGTCCCATGTCATTTGGATTTACCAATCTCAAGCTATGGTCTTTGACTTAAAGTGCATTTTTGTTGACTTTTGAAATTGACCTATAATGTAGAAATTGATAACTTTTTGTGAGAGCATTTCTTGGACTTGGAGTGTGAAGATGGATTGTAGGAAATGTCATCCCCTTCAAAATGAGCATTGGATGGGATTTTTCTGATGAACCATGAACAAGTTATGCCCTGGTCAAGATACAGTTGACTTTTCTACTGTCCAAAAATAGTAACTTTTTGCATCTTGATGATTTTTGAGCCATTCTTGTGGAATCATGATCAAGACTTGATCAAATGATGATTGTGGACTCAAAACAAGATGTTGACAATTTTTTTTTACTTTTGACTGCAAAATGACCATTTTGCCCCTATAGTTGACTGTGGATCAAATAGGGCTTTTGACTGTGCAAATTGGCATTGTGAGTATTGAAACTTGACATGTAGATGCTTGAGAATATGTATAGGCCTATGGGACTTGATTGGACCATTGAAAACCCCAAATTCCTTGAAAGAACTAAAACCCTAATTTTGACTGGCTTAGGAGGCATTTGGACTGTGCAACCCTTGAGGAATCTTGAACCATTTGAAGATGATTCTTGACAAATCTTGAGGAATATGGGAGGGAAAATTTTGGGGTACAACAGTTATCCCTAATTTTTGCCTGACTGTTCTTGTTTTGAGATTTCAGTCAGCGGGATGCCCCATTTTTCTTTAAGTCTCCTTCATAGGTTTTGACTTAGCGGGCTTTTCTTTTTGAGAGATAATGACTGCCTATGTGATAGGGAACCATCACTGTCTTTTGATTCCAGAGGAATGTTTCTTGACGTCATTCGTTGTATTACAGAATGAGAGTTCGCGGCTTAACGCGCGTTTGAATTAACTGAGAGACTACCCTGCCCCAGGTTTTGATTTAAAGGTTTCAATTTGTGTTAAAACAGAAAACTTCTACTTCTTTGGCTCGAAGGGGTTGACTAGGGATTATCTTCCTTATAATTCCAGTGTTTACGATTTGAAAGAAACGCCTGTACATCGTCAGCAAGGTTTGTTCAAAAGCATACTGTATGAGATTATGGCATTGTTTTCATCATCCTCCCTCTAAAGGCTTGTAACTTTTAGCAAGAGTTAAATGTCATAAGAAGAATAAAAAGCATAGTTTAAATATAGTGAAAACGAAAGAATGAATTCAAGACAAACATATGCAATGCATTAATGAAACAGAGTTTGACATTAATAGATAATTGATTGAATAACAAAAGAAATTACAATTGAAAATTCAAAATGAACAAGACGCTCTCAATGTTTTGGAAAAGGAGTAGTGATCACGTTTGGAGTCTCCGGAGGGTCGAACTCGATCTCCTTGGTGTCAATCAAATTCTGAATCTTATACTTCAATGCCCAGCAATCGTTAGTGTCATGCCCGAGACTGTCAGAATGATAAGCACATGTTGCATTAAGATTGTAGTTGGGAGAAGAAGTTTTGGGGTTTGGATGAGGTCCTATCAATGTAATCAGATTCATCCTCAACAAGTGTTGCAGCGCTTGAGACAATGGTATGTTGATGTTGGTGAACTGTCTTTTAGGCTCGTCTAGCCTTCGTTAATTTCCCCTTTGCTGTTGTCGGTGTGACACAGAACCAGAGATCAGGACCGCCCCTACGTGTTGGTCACAGTGACTCTTTTGACTGTACACAACATTGGACTCTTTCTTCCTATTGTAGGGCTTTTTCTGAGCATCAGAAGGTGTAGCTTCTTTAATCTTTTCACTTTTGATGTCAGCTTCGACCCTTTCGCCGGTCAGTATTAGCTCGGTGAACCCGGCTGAAGAGCTTCCGATCAAGTGTTTGAAGAAAGGCCTTGTCAAAGTTCCCATGAAGATGCCAATCAGCTCCCTGTCAGTTAAAGGGGGCTGCACCCTACCAGCCAGATCTCTCCATTTTTGGGCGTATCCTTTGAATCTCTCGTTGGAACCCATGGTCATGTTCTGCAATTGCACACAAGTTGGTGCAAGATCAGCATTGTACTGATACTGCTTATAGAAAGCAGCAGCTAAATCCTCCCAGGTGTGGATGCGAGAACACTCCAATTGATAGAACCATTCGAGTTGAGTCCCTACTAGGATTTCTTGGAAGAAATGGATCCAAAGCTTTGGATCAGTTGTGTATGGTTGAATCTTGCGGACATAAGACTTTAAGTGCATCTTAGGGCAAGAGACTCCATCGTACAGGGCAAAGGTAGGAACTTTGAACTTTGGCAGGATGACCACTCCAGAAACAAAACCCATGTCTCCTAAATCCAAGCCACGTATTTATTGAATCTCCATAGCACTGAGGCGATCCTCCAACTGTTTGTACTTGTCATCAGCGGGAGGATACTGTTCTTCAAAGTAGTCAGCTTCAACTTCATCAATATCCAAATTGTTGTCTTCTTCATGACTATCCCCCAAGTTGGATGGAGTTGAAAGATCTAGAGCTCTCTTGACTGGTCCTCCAGGTCTTCTTCTCAAGTTCAGGACGCCTATTGACCTTTTGGACTTTTTCTTCTTGTCTTTGAGAAGGAGAGCTTTCAGGTCCTCTTGCCCCTTACCCATAGCCAGAAGCATTTGTTGGAATTGAGCGTTTTGAGCTTGGAGATATTTCACCGTTTGTTCCATATCCATCTTACTGAAATAAACAGTAGGAAGATAAGGAGACTTGTATGGGAGAAACCTGTCATGATATGATGCATGATATGTGGATGCATGTTTTCAAGGATCTCGCGGGTTAAACACAAGAAAAAGTTAGAAGTTGAACTTTGATCAACAACTTTGATTGGAGAACTCTGTATTCGTGGATGTCTTTCCACGAGAGTTAAGCTCACCATATCAAGTGGGTCATAGCCCTCGACTCAAGTTTGTTATACTTGATCTTTGACGGCGTTTGGTCATAGGAAAATAAATCCTCTTGTCCCTTGATAGACATCTGGTTCAACGTGACCCTGCATCAAAGGCCCTCAAGATCCTTGAAATTGTTATTGAAAATGCTATGGTATGATGTTATGATGTTATGTACAAGTATGCGAGGTAAGCAGATTTACATACAAATAATCATATTCACACAAAGCAGACAAGTCCTTAGGCTTAGGCTTGCATGGAGTTTGTAGGTAAGTACCCTCTTGAAGTTTAGTTGGCTCAACCTGTCCTAGTTAATAGTAACTGGGTTCTAAGGGGTCTCAATATCACTGACCTTTCTTTTAGGCATTGTCTCAGCTCAATCAATCTTTTCTTGCGGCCGAGATATCCCAAAAGTCCGGTCTCAATGAGTGTAGCATCGAGTATCAACCAATTTTCAGCTCTACACCTAAACTGGTTATCTCACTACGTCCTAATGGCCAAGTTTGTTCAATTAGGGTTCTAAAGTCAGTTGCTGCTTCATGACATCACGCGGCGGCCCCCGTACTCTCCTTGATTCGACTCAAGGGTTACTGGTACCAACCAAAGTGCCACATCAATGTAGCTACTGCTTCAACCATGTCAGTATACGCCGCACAGTTCCCTCGCAGTCTATTGCTACTTAACTAAAAAGGTGCCCCCAAATCCGGGTGTAGGATTTAAAACAAACCCAAACAAGGAACAAAAATGTAACGCAAACAAATCAAACAATGTAAGCAAGTAACGGTGATCTAACCCTAAGGTAACCCCACTTTTAGAAAGTCCCCAGCAGAGTCGCTAGTTCTGTGATACGGTGGGAGAACTAACTTGAAGTGTTTTGCGTTTGTGTTTGCAAATGTTACGGTTTAGCAAGAGTCGCCACCGAATTTTCTTTTATCCAAAAGGAAAGGTGAAAAAGCACAGGAAAGACCTTTAGAGATGTTTTCTTGAGTTCGGGGGGTAGATTATGAAAAGGGAAGGTATTAGCACCCTTTTCATCGATGGTTTTCCATGGGCTCTTAATTACTTTCTAGATCACTTACTTTTGTTTGAATGTGTGCTTGTGGTGGTGATTTTTGAAAGTATTTTGAAAATGGAACTTCGTAATGGTTCTCGTTTCTATAAGAACGCCTACAAAGTGTTTGTTTCGAAAATAGTTCAAAAGTGAGAGTGTGGGTAAAAATGTTTTTTTTGTTGTTGTGAGCAAGCGAGTAACTAAGAGCGAATCTACCTACTCAAAAGGTCTTAAACATGCTTTTCCTCCTCCTTTAGATGTTGCTATCTTACCATTTATTTGGTAAGAAGCCCCATCGTTGGATGTGAAGGGACGGGCGTTGGGACGTTTGTATAGTCATAGAAGGCAACATATGGGACGTTTTAGCAATGTCGTTTTAGGGACTAGATCGTTTACCGAAGGCAACATCGAGGGTCATCGAGGGACTACGATCTTTTATTGAAGGGTCTTTGCTAAAACGCCCATGTTCGAGGGACATGACTATTTTTCGAAAGGCAACAAAGTGAGGTTGCCTTAGAGGTGTTAGTGTGCGAGTGTGTTAGTTTGCATGCATTTTGTCTTGTATTTGAAAGGTTATCTATTTGCTGATTTTATCTTGCCATACATCCTAATTACTAGCAATATATGAAAGCAAGTAAACATACTGAAGATAAATCCTAATCTATTACATCACTTTAGGGGGATGGGGGTACAAATTTACAATGGGGATGAAGTGGAGACTGAAATATTACAACCATATCGAATGATGACGAAAACAATGTAAAAACAGTGTAAAATAAAAGGAAAACTGCATTTTGAACTGCTATGTGCCGACCCATACTGCTATGCATCGACACATAGCTTTTCCCTACCCCTGCAAAACAAAATAACTCAGTATGTGTCGACACATAAGGGGATGTGTCGAATCATGCACCCTTTTTGTGTCTACGCGAAACACGTATGTATCGACTCATAGGCTTTTCCCTGCTCCTGTAAAACAAAAATGAATCAGTATGAGTCGATACATAATGGGATGTGTCGACTCATGCACCCTTCTTGTGTCGACGCGAAGCGCGTATGTGTCGATACATAGTCTTTTCCCACTTCTGTTTTGTAACCTGAAATCAATATGAGTCGATGCATGGGGGTTATGTATTGACTCATACCCTCTTTTTTCACTAGGACGAGTCGACACATGAGGATATGTGTCGATACATGTTTCATTTTCCTGCCTTAAACATTATTTCATTGACTGCACAGGTTAATTCATGGCATATGATGGATAAACATGAACAACAAACGATTGAATAAGCCTAAACAAAGTGCAGATGACTAGTTCAAAAAGATATTTAAGTACTACATCTTGTTTTCAAAGAACAATAGCTTGTTAATGATGTAATGACAAGGTATCTAGTCAAGAGGACTTACCTTTGGGCTGCACTGGTTGTTTTAGATCTGAATGCTTTTCCAAAGGATGTGATAACCTTGTGAGTCTTCAGGAAGCTGCTCTGGACGGCTAGAACTGAGTTGGTCTGTACTGTAATATTTTTGGTGTTTTGAAGATGGAGATGGATAGCAACACAACAGCTGTTTATATGTTTGGACAAGCTTTGTATGAAGTGTTTGGCTTAGGGAGAGTTTGTATGGTGGAGTAAGAGGTTGGGATTCTGTTTTGAACAATAACAGATTTGATTTTGAAAAATCAGTCAAGGTTCACAAGAATACTGTTTTTCTGCTCAATGAGACTCTCTATTCTCTCTCTCTCTATCCTCTCTTCCCCATCCAACCCTTTGTCTTATGAGACAACCTTCCTTTTGTAGACCCCTTGACTGTGGTTTAGGGGGGAAAACAAATAATTCATTTTGAATTGTTTTTGCATACTGTTTTAATGCTTTCTGCACACAAATTTCCTTTGCCATTTTGGTGCAAGTTTGGGGCTGTCATGGTGCAGGCTTGGGCAGACTGCATAGAGCGGTTTTTGACTGGTTTTGTGGACATATTTTGGATTATATAGGACAACAATGCAGGTTTTGTGGCAATGTGATATATCCTATTTTCTTTAACTTTGGACAACATAGTTGTAGCATGTGATATATCATATTTTCTTCAATTTTGGACAACATAGTTGTAGCATGTGATATATCATATGTTCTTCAATTTTGGACAGCATAGTTGTAGTATGTCACAAATTGGTCTTGTGCACATTATGTCAAAGGCAAAAATATTGTGACAAGGTTTTAATCAAGACATAGTTTTGCAAAATGTCACTTTGCAATAACTTGAATCATCTTGAATTAATTGGAGTGGTAGTAAATGCCATGAAGCAAATGAAATCAACCAAGTATAGAGAATACTTAGAAAAATCTCAAAGTCTTGCAAAGTTGGATTTTTGATTCTCTTGATTTTTGATGATCACATTTCATTTCTTGGATGTCTTGACATAATGTGATTTTTTGGGACTCAAATTTGGTCAAAAAGTCAAAGTTTGACTTTTCAGTGTGTAAATGACCATTTTGCCCTTATGCCAATTTCAAGCCTAAATTGATGTATCAGTGCTGCAAACTTGACGTCTTAAAATATCTTGTGAGCAAATACTTGAAAAATGAGAGGGCAAATTTTGGGGTACAACACTTGGTAAAGTTGAGACTGCCAATAAAAACTGGAAAAAAAACAGTAAAGCAAACTCCTAGGCGTTTCACCCCAGCCATAATGTCAAAAATCAAAGAGGAGATAGAAAGACTCCTCAAAAGCAAGTTCATAAGAACTGCAAGGTATGTCAACTGGTTAGCAAATATAGTGCCCGTAATTTAAAAAAATGGAACTTTAAGAGTATGCATTGATTTTAGAGATTTAAATGCTGCCACTTCTAAAGATGAATATGCCATGCATGTAAAAGAAATGTTAGTCGACTCTGCTGCTGGTTTTGAATATTTAAGTATGCTTGATGGTTATTCTGGGTACAACCAAATTTTTATTGAAGACGAAGACGTGCCGAAAATGGCATTTCGCTGTCCAGGAACCTTGGGTACCTATGAATGGGTTGTCATGCCATTCGGCCTGAAAAATGCCGGAGCGACGTACCAAAGGGCAATGAATTCAATGTTTCATGATTTTATTGAAGATTTTATACAAGTATACATTGATGACATTGTGATAAAATCGAATAGTAGGCCAACTCATGTAAAACATCTTCGAAAAGGCTTTGAGAGAATGAGAAAATATGGGTTAAAAATGAATCCATTAAAATGTGATTTTTATGCGCAAGCAGGTGACTTCCTTGACTTTGTGGTGCATAAAAAAGGAATTGAAGTAAATCAAAGTAATACCAAAGCCATTATGGACGTAAAGCCTCCATCGACCAAAAATGAGCTTCAGTCATTGTTGGGCAAAATAAATTTCCTTAGAAGATTCATATCCAACTTAAGTGGTAAAATTAAAGCATTTTCACCATTACTTCGACTTAAGAGTGAGGAGTTTGTCTGGCAGGAAGAACATCAAGATGATTTCGAAAAAATCAAAGAGTACTTGATGAAGCCTCCAATATTAGCACCTCCTGCTAGACATAAGCCAATGAGGTTATATATCTCAGCGTCAGAATCAACTATAGGAAGCATGTTAGTCCAAGAGGACGAAAAAAGTGTCGAAACACCTATATATTATCTTAGTCGAATGCTTAATGACCCTGAAAGTAGGTATAATGATATAGAAAAACTATGTCTATGCTTGTACTTCTCTTGTCTCAAATTAAAGAAATATATCAAACCAGTAGAGGTGTATGTGTCTTCTCATATTGATATTATTAAACATATGTTGTCCAAACCAATTCTGCATAGTCGAATTGGTAATGAGCTCTAGCATTGACTGAGTATTCTCTGACATATATGCCTTTGAAAGCAATGAAAGGGAAAATAGTGGTCGATTTCCTTGTCGATCATTCAATGGTCGGAATGCCCCAGGATTATTTGGAAATAAGGCCATGGAAGTTATATTTCGATGATTCTAGCCATAAAAATGGAGTTGGTGTAGGAGGAATTATAATTTCTCCAAATGGAATTCCAACAGAATTCAAGTACATAATCGACGGCGTGTGTATAAATAATGAAGCAAAATATGAGTCTTTGATAACAAGACTTGAACTTCTACGAGAATTGGGGCCAAGGAATTTAGAAATTATGAGAGATTTTAAAATGGTAATTAAACAAGTATCGAAAGAATATAAATGTGTTAAGGAAAACTTAATCATCTATTTCGTGATCACCATCAAATTGCTTAAACAGTTTGAACAATTGAGTATTCAACACATACCTTGACGGGAGAATCAATAAGCTAATGATCTAGTGCAAGAAGCCTCGGGATATAAGGTTTTGAAAGACCAAAATGAAGAACCAATTCAAGTAAGGGAGAAGGTGAGAGCAACTTTGTTGTCGCCTTCAGACTTGTCGATTATAAAATTAGGGGTCGTGGATGCCAAAATTTTTGAGATCCTGACCATTAACAATTTGTCAGGAAGTGATTGGCGAAAGCCACTGGTCGACTATTTCGATCCCCTACAGGTTCGACAGGTCGTAAAATCAAATATCATGCTCTCAGTTACGTCTTGATATAGAATGAGTTATTAAAAAAGATAGCTGAAGGAGTGTTGCTTAAATGCCTTGGAGAAAGTGAGGCATATATAGATGTGTCGAATGTGCATAGTGGAGCTTGTGGTGTGCATCACGCTGGACAAAAAATTAAGTGGCTTTTGGTGCATATGGGTGTCTATTGGCCATCAATGCTGAAATATTGCATTGAGTTTGCTAAAGTTTCCAAGAATGCCAATTGCATAGGGGCATACAACATGTTCCTGCAAGTGAATTGCATGCAGTGATAAAACCTTGGACTTTTAGAGGATGGGCATTGGATGTGATTGGAGAAATAAGACCAACTTCATCAAACCAAAAAAAGTATATTTTAGTCGGCATTGATTATTTTACAAAATGGGTCGAAGCCATAGCTTTGGTGAATGTCGACCAAGAAGTTGTTTGGCATGAGTAGTCTCACATTTGGTTGCCTTCGCCTACAAATTGGTAAAAGCTTCTGTTAGTTCAACTAGCTTTGTCTCAGGGGAACCAACATATGTAGTAATATATGACTGCCACTAAGTTTCAAATTCCTTGGTACAGTAAAATGCAGGTTGAAAAGGGATAGAACCAAGCTTAGGCCTCTTTTCCCAAAAATTCTCGACGTCTACTCTGAAGACATCATAAGGTTGATCGTTGGTGATATTAAAAAGAAACTCAAAGGAGGGAAATAGAAATTTGGGGATAAACTGAAAGAGCCTAAATTGTCGAGCCATTAAATTAGGTTGATAAGAAACCAAGCCTGGAGTGGTGCCAACAATTGCAATTGACAGAAACCGAGGAACCAAAAAACGCCTCCAGATAACTAAAGAATTATTCTTGTCTTAATTTCTTGGAGGAGGAAAAGCTCTAGTAAACCACTCAGGGCCATCAGGTCTATTATAGAAAGGAGCCATTGAAGGTTCAAAATTGGCACGAGTCAACACAATGCTGAACAGGAGTCGAAATACCTCGGCGCTAGGTGAAGTTTTATCACCAGGGGTCATAGGAATTAGGCGTTTCCAAACAACGTGACATTCCGCTGGAGGACACGCCACTCTTCTCATACCATATGGCCTGATATATTTAGAGAAAGTGGCATTGAGTCATGATTATAAGAACCAAAAGGGGCCATGGGCCAAAACATTCTTCTTCTTGGAGTTGGTAGGGTAAAAAATTTTGATTTGAGAAACGACATTAGATAATGACTCGTAAAGAGAAGTCAATATCAGCTGGCCTAAAGCAATATCACGACCTTGATGTAACTGAGTAGCCAAAGTTAAAAATTGTTTGGCTATCTGCATAGAAATTGAACAAAAAACAAAGCGAGACAACCATAAGGTTAGAGACGCTATATGCTCTTCAGGAGTCATAGAGTCAGAGGTTTTGGCATGATAGTCGATGAAGTTATTATACGCCGGTTTACCAGAATCACCTACATAAAACTTCAAACGTATGGGGTATGCATCCCCATGATTGAATACGTGACCAGTCGGTTTTAATTCAGTGATAGCAGCAATGTCTAAAAGTGTGGGAGTAATCATGCCACACTCCGTATGAAAGGTATTAGTCGAACTCTCCCAAAATTGGATTGCAGCCAGTAGCATACCGCAGGAATAAGGAGGACCACAACAAGAGATTTGTAAAAGGGTGTAGATACCTAAATTTTTCCATTGACCGAGTTTTTCTACTTCTAAATGTGTCATCCAAGCACTAAACTTAGGGAAATTTCTGGGAGGAGCAGTCCTGAAGTTTCTATCTACATAGTGTAGTGACAAAGGCTTTTCAAGAGAAACCAGTGGTTTGGTAAGGTAACTGGTTGGGAATAATACATGTTCATCCATAGAAATCTTTGGTCTACGTTCTTTGGGGAGAGGACCTAGAAATGCCAGGGGTTTATCATCTAGAGAAAAAGGGATTAATACCTGCTATTGCCATATCTTGGCTTTTTCTTCTGAAAAAGGTGGCTCAGGAACGTACTTCTTCCCATCAATAAGGAGTGGATGTGGAAGTGTTTCAAAAGAAGTAACCTTTCTACCGGAGCTTTCCATTAGAAAAGGCAGAGAAGCTCGAAGAAGAAGAGATTGGAAAGAAAAAGGATTTGTGTTCTCTGAAGACAAAATGCGTTGAGTCAGGTTGAAGAGAAGAGTCAAAAGAGAGAAGAAATGGGTTTTATAGAAGGAAACCCCTAAGTAAAAAGGAAGAGGAAATAATCAAGAAAACGATTAACATTTTCTTTCCCTGTAATTGCAAGCTTCTTAAGTCATATTTAAAGCATGTGTTTTGATGAAGACAACATGGACATCAACTTTCAAAGGATGTGCAAAAAGCTTATCAACATCAAATAAAAGTCTTGAAGATTATTGAAGAATTATTGAAGAAATCATCAAATGTCAATATGGTATAAATAATTCTTAAAATCTTGAATATAGATGTTCACAATATGCATTCATCAACATATACATATTCCATAACTTTAACATCAAGAAAAACTTTGTTTGAAATATCTCTCAAAAAGTATTTTTGAAAATAACCCTTTAGGAACCGGTTCCTCCCTAACAGGGAATCGGGTTCCAGCTTTTCTCAAAAAACACGTCCCTGGATTTTGTACCAGGAACCGGGTTGTACCAATAGGGGAACTGGTTCCTGCGTGATAAATTTGAATTCCAACTTATAACGTTCACTAAGAACCGGGTTCTGTCAGTGTCGGAACCGGTTCCTAGCTGTGATCGGTGGATCTGGAACTGACTGTTTAACGCTGGTTCGCGAAATGTCGCGGTAAGCAAGAGTCGCCACCGTATTTTATTTTCTCCAATATGGAAAGGACAAAAGCACAGAAAAATTCCTTTTCGAGATGTTTCTCGGGTTCGGGAGGTAGATTTATAGAAAGGGAAGGTGTTAGCACCCTTTCTATCCGTGGTTATCCACGGGCTCTTAGATACTTGCTCATTTGTGTTTTCAAAATATTTGTTTGCTTTTCAAAGTGAGTGGGTTTGAAAAAATTTCGTTTAAAATTTCAGTTCGACTCTTGTATCAGTCCTCAAGAGTGTTTGAAAAGTTGTTTTGAAAGCTTTTTGAAAAGTGTCGGGGTGTGAAAAGAAGTTTTTGATTTGTTTTGAATTAGAGCAAGTATCTACGAGTTATCTACCTACCCTAAGGAATTAGTCTGTGTAGGTGTCCTTAAGGTAGTGCCATCCCACCATTGAGAGGTAGGTAGCACCACCGTTGGAGGTGTTCGGGTCAATTCGAGGGTTAGGGACAGTGTGGTCACCGAGCAATAGTAAGATACCTTAGAAGCTACCCTTATGCCATTGATCTTTTTATTCCGAGGCAACCGTTTCGAGGCAACTGTTCCGAGGCAACTTGTTCGAGGCAACTAGATCAATGGAACATAAGGACTCACTAAGACGTCCTATACTTGACGACCACGTTTCGAGGGACAAGGCAACAGTGTGATCACCAGAGCAACAATAGGACACCTTAGAAGCTACCCTTATGCCATGTTCATGGACATAAGGACTTACTAAGACGTCCTGCACTCGACGACCACGTTTCGAGGGGCAAGGCAACAGTGAGTCGTACCCTAAGAGTGGTGTGTGAATTGTGTGTTATTTTCAGTTATTATTTGTTTTGATCATGCATTGAGTGAGCTACGTTTGTTTTTATTTGGGCATTCATTCTTTCATGTGATAATTAACAGTTAAAAGGTGCGGAATTTAAAATGCGGAAAGATAAAGGTCCTACGCTATTACAAGGCGCGGGTCTACATCGCCAAATAAAACCAAGACCCGATTTGAATAAAAGTACGGAAAGTAAATAAGTCTCTAATTATTATTACAAGGCCTTGGGGCAATTACATAATATTTAAAAGAAAAAATGTAAATAAACGCGCGAAAAGAAAGTAAAAGCGAAAGTGCGAGGGCGTTGGACCCTTTAAAGAAATTGAATTGAAGTTACAAAATTAATTAAATTAAGTAAAGGAAAGAACTTATTTTTGGAGTTTTTTTGTATTTATGAAATTTAATGAGAAAGTTAATTATTATAGGAAACCCTAATTCTAATTTGTTTTTAATTAGTTAAAGAAAAATGTGTAAGTTTGACCTAATTTAACCTAATTATTTAAATGTCATATTTATTCATAAATTAATTAAGAATTAATAATAATGATGATGAGGAAATTTAATTATTGAAAAAAAAAAGGTAAAATGCTACAAAACCTAATTTTTATGTGTTTTAATTTATTTAAGAAAAATGTTAAAGTTAAAACTAAAATTAAAACTAATTGATTATTAGAATTTTATTTACAAAAACATTAATGCATTAAATAAATAAATATATTTTATTTTGGAATTTTCTGATTTTTTTGGTTTTTATATGAAAATTAATTATCTGAAGTAAATTAAATAAAATAAAAAAAATGATCAAAAGAATTAAAAAAAGGAAAAGAAGAGAAAAGAGATTAAAAGATATACAAACTTTGGGGGGTGTCTGCCCAATTTGGAGGCTTTTTGCTAGCAATTTTGGCCCAATAAGTCAGGGCCTGTTGACTTTTCAATGGTCACGTGTGCATGGTGGACTAGTGTGTACCCTGGAATCCTCATTATGGCCTTCAGATTGATCTCCTGGATTATGTGGCAAGCCAGCATGTGAAGGCATATGGTACTCCCTTGAGCGTGATAACCACCTGAACATGTTAACATGAAAAATATGCAGAAATATGGGGGACCTGGGAATCGAACCCAGGTCCCAATGCTTGAAGGACACCTCACTCACCAACCAGCCAGACGCGTTTGTTTGATGTATAATGGAACCTGATCAATATGAGAGAGAATAAGTGCTATTGGTAAACATGAAAAAACACGCGCGAATGTTTGAATGGTCCAGTCTGGTTGAGACAACTCAGCATCTTCTTCATGGCTGCTTCGTTTTACCTGAAAATATGAGATAGATAGCGGGGGTTTTAAACCCCCACTAACCCTAACATACAAAAATAGCGATTAGGTTATAACGAAAAAGAAAAAGGGCGCGATGGTATGGTTAGATTCGTCTGGAATTTCTGAGTTCAATGGTATTGGTTAGGACGGCCAATTTTTCCATGGGAAAGAAACCCCAATTTCAAACCTCTGAAACCCTAGGCAGCTTCCATGGTGGATTCGCGTATATGGCTTAAAAATTCAATCAAATGATGCCAACAGCTTTAGAACAACCATGTTAGTATAAATCAAAGCTTAAAACGTATGTAAAAGGTATGCAAATGCAAATACGATTATGAAAATATTTGGGAACAGGGCCACGTGATTCTACCAGTTCTTTGTGTATGGAGAGTGGAAAATGATTGAAAAAGATTCCTGGCAGTCTTGGCAAGTTTATGGAACAGTTTTTAGGCTTTGAAACACACTAAAACTCTGAAAACATATTTGAAGTTTTTGTGTAAAAAATGCAAATTGGTTCTTTGAGTTTGGGTGTAGCTCTCTTGTTCTTGGCTTTAGGGTTGTGTTCTGCTTATGTATGTGAACAATTTAGGTTAACAAAACAAGTCCAAAATCCATTCAATCAATGTTTTTTGAATTTGTGATTTTCATGAATCTTTTTCAATCTTTTTGATACCAATCTTATGCCAATCATTGAAGATCCTTTCCTTTTTGAGGATGCACGAAATATTGAGGTTATGATGAGTAGAAATGCTGCATAAAAAGATTTGAAAGGTGGCATTTAGTATTTTTTTCATATTTAATTTGAATTAAATGAATTAATAGATTTAAAAATTCAATTAATAAATTAAAAATAAGAAAATAACTCCCCTTTGGGTCAATGGGTCGTGCATAGCTTTTGAATGATGATTCTTGGAAGAAATTGTGGCCCATTAGCAATTTTGAGGCATTTGAAGCAAAGTTGACTTTTCAAAATTCCCAAAAATTTCCCAACTTCCACAAGGCATATCTTGCTCAATTTTTAAGATTTGATCATGTTATTGGACATTTTGGAAAGGTCTTGAAGTCCTCTAACCAATGCCTTTGGTCCCATGTCATTTTGATTTATCATTCTCCAGTTATGGTCTTTGACTTAAAGTGCCTTTTTGTTGACTTTTGAAAATGACCTATAATGTTGAGATTGATAACTTTTTGTGAGAGAATTTATTGGACTTGAAGTGTGAAGAGGAGTTGTAGGAAATGTCATTCTATTCAAAATGAGCTTTGGATGGAATTTTTCTGATAAACCATGTGGAAGTTATGCCTTGGCCAATTTGCAGTTGACTTTTTCAGCTGTCCAAATATATAAACTTTTGCATCTTGAGACTTTTTGAGCCATACCTTGAGAATCATGATCAAGAATTGATCAAATGATGTTTGTGGCTTCAAAATAAGATGTTGACCAAAATTTTTGACTTTTGACTGTCAAATGACCATTTTGCCCCTGCAGTTGACTGTGATGCAATTAGGGTTTTTGACTGTGCAATTTTGTGCTGTGAGTCTTGAAACTTAACATATGGATGCTTGACCATGTTTGTAGGCATGTGGGACTTGTTTGGACCCTTGGAAACTTCAATTTCTTTGCCAGAACCAAAACCCTAATTTTTGACTGTTAGGAGGCCATTGAACTGTGCAACCCTTGAGAGATTTTTGAACCTTGCTCTTGGAAAATCTTGAAGAATATGGGAGGGCAAATTTTGGGGTACAACAGTTGCCCCTGTTCAATATTCTTATACCTGAGGATGTAGATTGGCTGACGTGCCTTTCGTAATCCGTAGGTGGAAGATGATTGAACACTAGAGTGCCCAGAAATTTGCGCTCACATAGTACTGTGATGGTGGGAATGGGCTTACAGATGCCATTTGGAGATTGATGGATAGGAGGATGGGCTTATAGATTACATCTGGGTGTCGATCGCGTAAGAGATTCCTTAGTGAGAACTTGCGTACCTGAAATAGAAAGATGATTACCTGACCTGTTACAGGAGTTGGTCTTCAAACTCTTTGTGTAGATGTACCTTGGTTGGTTACAGGAATTGAATCTGGAGCTTCAAAAGGTTATGAATGAATCAGGGATGGTTACTACCTCAACAGTAACGTTGAGAGAACCTGGGGTGATTACTACCTCAACAGTAACGATGAGAGAATCTGGGGTGATTACTACCTCAACAGTAACGATGAGAGAATCTGGGGCGATTACTACCTCAACAGTAACGATGAGAGAACCTGGGATGTCTTCTACTGAGTCTTCATTAGGAAAATATTTAGGAATCGATTTAACTGGAACAGAGAAGGTCTTGAAATAACTTCAACTGGATAAGAATCAGGGAGATCTTAGGGTCGATCTGACTGAACCAGAGAAGGCCTTTGACTAGATAAGAATCAGAAAAATCTTAGGGTCGATTTAACTGAACCAGGCAAGGTCTTGAAATAACTTCAACTGGATAAGAATCAGGGAGATCTTAGGGTCGATCTGACTGAACCAGAGAAGGCCTTTGACTAGATAAGAATCAGAAAAATCTTAGGGTCGATTTAACTGAACTAGGCAAGGTCTTGAAATAACTTCAACTGGATAAGAATCAGGGAGATCTTAGGGTCGATCTGACTGAACCAGAGAAGGCCTTTGACTAGATAAGAATCAGAAAAATCTTAGGGTCGATTTAACTGAACCAGGCAAGGTCTTGAAATAACTTCAACTGGATAAGAATCAAGGAGATCTTAGGGTCGATCTGACTGAACCAGAGAAGGCCTTTGACTAGACAAGAATCAGAAAAATCTTAGGGTCGATTTAACTGAACCAGGCAAGGTCTTGAAATAACTTCAACTGGATAAGAATCAGGGAGATCTTAGGGTCGATCTGACTGAACCAGAGAAGGCCTTTGACTAGATAAGAATCAGAAAAATCTTAGGGTCGATTTAACTGAACCAGGCAAGGTCTTGAAATAACTTCAACTGGATAAGAATCAGGGAGATCTTAGGGTCGATCTGACTGAACCAGAGAAGGCCTTTGACTAGATAAGAATCAGAAAAATCTTAGGGTCGATTTAACTGAACCAGGCAAGGTCTTGAAATAACTTCAACTGGATAAGAATCAGGGAGATCTTAGGGTCGATCTGACTGAACCAGAGAAGGCCTTTGACTAGATAAGAATCAGAAAAATCTTAGGGTCGATTTAACTGAACCAGGCAAGGTCTTGGAATCTTCCACTGGAATAAGAATCAGGGAGATCTTAGGGTCGATCTGACTGAACCAGAGAAGGCCTTTGACTGGATAAGAATCAGGAAAATCTTTAGGAGTCGATTTAACTGAACCGGACAAGGTCTTGGAATCTTCAACTGGAATAAGAATCAGGGAGATCTTAGGGTCGATCTGACTGAACCAGAGAAGGCCTTTGATTGGATAAGAATCAGAAAAATCTTAGGGTCGGTTTAACTGAACCGGACAAGGTCTTGAAATAGCTGAGAACTTAACTGGATCTTTCCTGAAAGGTAAAGGTCAGTCATATACAATGCATGATATGGGTCAAGCAATGATGTTCTCAACATAAATGAGATTGTAAGATATGATGTATTCATGCATGCTATAATGTATGGAAATGCGATGTTTATGAATGTATGTTTTTGTCTAGGAAAGTAAATCCTTGACGGGTGCCGGGAAATCACATCCTGGGCTGATGTTGAAGAATAGTGCTTTGTTGTTTCCGCTGGGGATGATAGCTGCAAGAATACCGGTAGGAGAAGATAACTCCGTTGGGGCATAAACTTGTCGAAGAGATTACTCTGCGGGGAATAATTGCTCTAGCGATCTTGCTGGGGAACAATACTCTGTGGGGAGAGAGGTATTCTGTTGAGATGTTGATGGTAACTTCGCTGGGGATACCATTGATGTTGGAAGTGTTAATAGACTTCGCTGGGGATAAGAAGACTTTGCCGAGGATGATCTTTCCGTGGCTTTTGGCTGAGGATAACCCAGTTATATCCTGGTAGGGAAATAACCTTTGAATAAAGTCGGGGGACGCGTTCGTACTCTGTAGGGGATAAGCTTCCAGAATCTACTGGGGATAAGCTTCCTGCTGGGGAGATGATTCAAACTTTCTTGGGGAGATCTGGATTGGACTCTCTTGGGGAAATTTTGAGATGCATTGGGGAAGTGGCTCTGCTGAATGTCTGGTATACCGCCGGGGAATGATCTCAGATCAAGATTGCCGGGGATGCTTGTTGAGGAATGTTGAGATCTGCTGGAAGATACCCAACTTCATTAAGGCTGACATGATAACTCTGCTTGGGGAGAGTGTATTGACTTGCTGGCTCATTCTCTGGGGAGTTAAGATATACTGGTTATGTTCTTCAGCTGAACTTACCTTGATACCTTGACGGACAGAGCAAATAGATCGTTTGGACAACTCATTATTGCCCCTGTTTCTGAGGTGGGAGAGGAAGACCTGCGAGGTGCTGATAATTGTTGATGGACAAACCTTCTTCTGATAGGCAAGTGACGAGATGACAGGACATAGTCGTACGCTTTGATCCATAACTTTTGCCTGGACCGCCCTTTCGGGTTTTCAGTCCACCGGGACACCCATTTTTGCCTAAGCCGCCTTTTCAGGTTTTCGACTTGCCGGGTATACAGATTTTTTATTTCATCCCCTATTTTTTCCCGAACCCTTTTGGTTCGCCGGGAAGCCCTTATTTTTGCCTAGGTGTGTCAACCTAGCAGGTCTTTGATTATGCGCAGTATTTTTTTTCCGACTATGTCCATGCTCTCAGAGTGTAGGGAGGTGCCCCTGTTGTTGTGTTGCCATGCCACTAGAAGATGTCTGATCAGGCAAAATTCGTTGTCGGAATGCCCCAGGTGATCCAGATGGAGATTTGCCCCAAGCTGGTTGGCCTTTTGAGAGATTCTCCGAATCTTGACTTAATTGCCCCAGATGATGGACAATAATCACGTCTGCCCCTTGATTGGAAGTGCTTTTGTTCATCCGATATTCGTCGTGCGAGCTTCTATGCTGTTCAAACAAATAGTCATATGCAAACAAAGTTATGTTAAAAATGCAAAGCTATGTCTGTTTCGAAGTTTTTGGAAATGCATTCTTTTTAGTAAAACCAGGTGAATTCTGTAAAACTGTGATGTCAACTCATTGTTTTACCATAAGCCTTAAGGAGTCAGGATACCTTTTGTGAAAGTATACTTTCGAACTAACCCATGCTTCAGCTAGGACTTTTAAGGGTTATAACGTGGCCTGGTTCATGGTTTAAGAAACAAATGATAAAGGCTCAAATTATTTGTACCCACCCGCTCTTCGTGATGTTCTTCAAACCTAAACTCAGTTGATCGTGCGTTAGACCTTGTTTGAGTCGTTGCTTTGATATACCAGTGATGGTTTAGATATTGATGATTTATTCTGAATAGGCAGTCATTCCTTTTTGTTATTGAGGGTTTGTATGACCTCTTTCTTTTGATTTTGTTATCCCTATTTTTTGCCTGAACTGTTTCTTTTGTGATTACAGTCAGCGGGATGCCCCAGTTTTTGTAAGTCTCCTTCATAGGTTTTGACTTAATGGGCTTTTTATTTCTGAGATATAATGACTGCCTATCCTTATGATTGTTCGGAACCACCACTGTCTTTTGTTTCGTAAGGACCTCTTTGGTGCCATTTGTTATGCACTTGGATCAACTGAGAGAACTACCCTGCCCCAGGTTATGCTAAAGGGTTTTAATTTTCGAAAAGAAAAACTCCTACTTCTTTGGCTCAGAGGGGTTGACAAGGGATTATCTTCCTTATAACTCCAGTGTTTAGGGATTGAAACAATGCCTGTACCTCATCAGCGGGGTCTGTTCAAAAGCATATTGTAATGACCGCGGTATCGTTTTCGTCATCCTCCCTCAAGAGGCTTAGAATTATTAATCGAGCATTGAACATCACAAAAAATGAAAGCAATTTTAAATATAGCGAATGCGAAATAATTACTTCAAAACAGACATGTGTAGTGCATTAATGAAATAACAATGTTTAACATGAATAAATGTTTGAACAACCAAAAGAAAATCACAACTTGATAAATTCTAATGAACAAAAGTTTTCTAGTCTCAAGGTTTGTCATTTCAAATGGTGAGCCTTGGAAGGATGGTAGAAAAACTCAGCCTGACCATCTTGTGTGAACTCCAATGCCCCTTCATCAATCAGGTCCTGGATTTTGTTCTTCAGAGCCCAACACTCATTCGTGTCGTGTCCCGGGCTGGCAGAGTGGTATGCACACCTTTTATTGGGATGATAGGTAGGAGATGATGTGTTGGGGTTCCGGGGATGAGCCCTTAATGTGATCAGATTCAATCTCAACAGGCGTTGTAACGCTTGGAACAACGACATGTTAAGCTGGGTGAATTGCCTCCTGGGCTTGTCTGGCTGAAGCTGGTGAGGTTGATGCTGAATTTGTGACACTGAAGCAACTTGAGGAGCTTTTCCCCTGTCTCCTTGTCTCAAAGGTGGTTGAATGATGACTGGCTCTTTAACCTTAGATATTTGCCCTAGTTGGTTACCCCGAAGCAGTTGGTTGACGAGAAACCCGAGCTCATCTTGTCTTTGAGCTAAGTCTTGAATGGCAGTCACCTGCCCCAGCACCTGGGCTTTCATTGCATCCACTTCAGCTTGCAGATGTTTCAGCCGTTCATCCTCAGCACTGTTCCTGACCACAGTCCCCATGAGAAGTGCTCTCAACTCCTCCTTCCCCTTGGATAGATTCAGGAGGATTTCCCCGAACCGAGTCTCTTGAGCATGGAAGTCCTGGTTGTCTTGTTGGCAAGCCATTGCTGAAATAAACAGCGGAGAAGGTAAATGACCTGTAACAAGGGTACCTGTAATGCAATGATGTGCATATATGCATGCAATGTTTTCAAGGACCTCGCGGGGTAAACAAAGAAACTTGTTAGATTTGGAGTCCGGTGGCTTGATTGAAGGAACTTCATGTTGTGGAGAGTCCTTCTTCAAAGGTCAAGGCTCACCATATCAAGTGGGTCATAGCCCCTGACAACCTTGTCTAGAGGAAAATAAATCCCCTTTGCCCCTTGCTGGACAGTTGGTTCATCATGACCTGCATCACAAGCCCTTGAGATCCTATGCATGCAATGGTATGATGTTATGCTATGTATGGGGTAATGTAGGTAAACCCTGTTATGAGTCCCAATTAAGGACTATAAACAAAACCTGCAAGAAACCAGTGTGTCTTATTATGAGTCCCAATTAAGGACTATAAACAGAACCTGCAAGAAACTCAGTAAACCTTGTTATGAGTCCTTAATTAAAGACTATAAACAAAACCTGCAAGAAGCTCAAGTGTCAGATAACAAGCATGCAAATAGTCAAGTACGAAGGCACACAAGTCACACAAAAGAGCCCTTAGATTTTAGGCCAGCATGGGGTCTAGGTATTACCCTCTTTCAGTTTGTTGGTTAAGACCTGTCCTATTAGAAGTAATCGGGTTCTAGAGGATCCCAATATCACTGACTACCCTCAATCGGTCATAACTCCAGCATCGCAATCTTTTCTTGCGGCCAGAACCATCACGAGAGTTTAGCCTCAATGGGCGTAGCATACTGCTACTGTTCTATTGGCCAAGTTGGGTCATTTAAGGTTCTAAGGTCGGTTGGTGCTTGATGACTCCTCAGAAGACCCATATTCTCCTTGTTGCGACACAAGGGATATCGGTACAGACCGAGATGCCACACCAACGTAGCCACTGCTTCACCCATGTCGGTCTACGCCGGACAGGTCCCTCACAGCTTATGCTACCTAACAGGGTATCCCCAGATCTGGGTTAGGATCTATGTAACTCCGATGCAGCCCACAATAATAAAGCAAACAAACACAGAAATTGAAAACACAAGTGATCTTAGTCCTAAGGTACACCTCACTTTATAAGAATCCCCAGCAGAGTCGCCAGTTCTGTGATCGGTGGATCTGGAACTGACTGTTTAACGCTGGTTCGCGAAATGTCGCGGTAAGCAAGAGTCGCCACCATCTTTTATTTTCTCCAATATGGAAAGGACAAAAGCACAGAAAAATTCCTTTTCGAGATGTTTCTCGGGTTCGGGAGGTAGATTTATAGAAAGGGAAGGTGTTAGCACCCTTTTTATCCTTGGTTATCCACGGGCTCTTAGATACCTGCTCATTTGTGTTTTCAAAATATTTGTTTGCTTTTCAAAGTGAGTGGGTTTGAAAAAGTTTCGTTTAAAATTTCAGTTCGACTCTTGTATCAGTCCTCAAGAGTGTTTGAAAAGTTGTTTTGAAAGCTTTTTGAAAAGTGTCGGGGTGTGAAAAGAAGTTTTTGATTTGTTTTGAATTAGAGCAAGTATCTACGAGTTATCTACCTACCCTAAGGAATTAGTCTGTGTAAGTGTCCTTAAGGTAGTGCCATCCCACCATTGAGAGGTAGGTAGCACCACCGTTGGAGGTGTTCGGGTCAATTCGAGGGTTAGGGACAGTGTGGTCACCGAGCAATAGTAAGATACCTTAGAAGCTACCCTTATGCCATTGATCTTTTTATTCCGAGGCAACTGTTCCGAGGCAACTTGTTCGAGGCAACTAGATCAATGGAACATAAGGACTCACTAAGACGTCCTATACTTGACGACCACGTTTCGAGGGACAAGGCAACAGTGTGATCACCAGAGCAACAATAGGACACCTTAGAAGCTACCCTTATGCCATGTTCATGGACATAAGGACTTACTAAGACGTCCTGCACTCGACAACCACGTTTCGAGGGGCAAGGCAACAGTGAGTCGTACCCTAAGAGTGGTGTGTGAATTGTGTGTTATTTTCAGTTATTATTTGTTTTGATCATGCATTGAGTGAGCTACGTTTGTTTTTATTTGGGCATTCATTCTTTCATGTGATAATTAATAGTTAAAAGGTGCGGAATTTAAAATGCGGAAAGATAAAGGTCCTACGCTATTACAAGGCGCGGGTCTACATCGCCAAATAAAACCAAGACCCGATTTGAATAAAAGTACGGAAAGTAAATAAGTCTCTAATTATTATTACAAGGCCTTGGGGCAATTACATAATATTTAAAAGAAAAAATGTAAATAAACGCGCGAAAAGAAAGTAAAAGCGAAAGTGCGAGGGCGTTGGACCCTTTAAAGAAATTGAATTGAAGTTACAAAATTAATTAAATTAAGTAAAGGAAAGAACTTATTTTTGGAGTTTTTTTGTATTTATGAAATTTAATGAGAAAGTTAATTATTATAGGAAACCCTAATTCTAATTTGTTTTTAATTAGTTAAAGAAAAATGTGTAAGTTTGACCTAATTTAACCTAATTATTTAAATGTCATATTTATTCATAAATTAATTAAGAATTAATAATAATGATGATGAGGAAATTTAATTATTGAAAAAAAAAGGTAAAATGCTACAAAACCTAATTTTTATGTGTTTTAATTTATTTAAGAAAAATGTTAAAGTTAAAACTAAAATTAAAACTAATTGATTATTAGAATTTTATTTACAAAAACATTAATGCATTAAATAAATAAATATATTTTATTTTGGAATTTTCTGATTTTTTTGGTTTTTATATGAAAATTAATTATCTGAAGTAAATTAAATAAAATAAAAAAAATGATCAAAAGAATTAAAAAAAGGAAAAGAAGAGAAAAGAGATTAAAAGATATACAAACTTTGGGGGGTGTCTGCCCAATTTGGAGGCTTTTTGCTAGCAATTTTGGCCCAATAAGTCAGGGCCTGTTGACTTTTCAATGGTCACGTGTGCATGGTGGACTAGTGTGTACCCTGGAATCCTCATTATGGCCTTCAGATTGATCTCCTGGATTATGTGGCAAGCCAGCATGTGAAGGCATATGGTACTCCCTTGAGCGTGATAACCACCTGAACATGTTAACATGAAAAATATGCAGAAATATGGGGGACCTGGGAATCGAACCCAGGTCCCAATGCTTGAAGGACACCTCACTCACCAACCAGCCAGACGCGTTTGTTTGATGTATAATGGAACCTGATCAATATGAGAGAGAATAAGTGCTATTGGTAAACATGAAAAAACACGCGCGAATGTTTGAATGGTCCAGTCTGGTTGAGACAACTCAGCATCTTCTTCATGGCTGCTTCGTTTTACCTGAAAATATGAGATAGATAGCGGGGGTTTTAAACCCCCACTAACCCTAACATACAAAAATAGCGATTAGGTTATAACGAAAAAGAAAAAGGGCGCGATGGTATGGTTAGATTCGTCTGGAATTTCTGAGTTCAATGGTATTGGTTAGGACGGCCAATTTTTCCATGGGAAAGAAACCCCAATTTCAAACCTCTGAAACCCTAGGCAGCTTCCATGGTGGATTCGCGTATATGGCTTAAAAATTCAATCAAATGATGCCAACAGCTTTAGAACAACCATGTTAGTATAAATCAAAGCTTAAAACGTATGTAAAAGGTATGCAAATGCAAATACGATTATGAAAATATTTGGGAACAGGGCCACGTGATTCTACCAGTTCTTTGTGTATGGAGAGTGGAAAATGATTGAAAAAGATTCCTGGCAGTCTTGGCAAGTTTATGGAACAGTTTTTAGGCTTTGAAACACACTAAAACTCTGAAAACAGATTTGAAGTTTTTGTGTAAAAAATGCAAATTGGTTCTTTGAGTTTGGGCGCAGCTCTCTTGTTCTTGGCTTTAGGGTTGTGTTCTGCTTATGTATGTGAACAATTTAGGTTAACAAAACAAGTCCAAAATCCATTCAATCAATGTTTTTTGAATTTGTGATTTTCATGAATCTTTTTCAATCTTTTTGATACCAATCTTATGCCAATCATTGAAGATCCTTTCCTTTTTGAGGATGCACGAAATATTGAGGTTATGATGAGTAGAAATGCTGCATAAAAAGATTTGAAAGGTGGCATTTAGTATTTTTTCATATTTAATTTGAATTAAATGAATTAATAGATTTTAAAATTCAATTAATAAATTAAAAATAAGAAAATAACTCCCCTTTGGGTCAATGGGTCGTGCATAGATTTTGAATGATGATTCTTGGAAGAAATTGTGGCCCATTAGCAATTTTGAGGCATTTGAAGCAAAGTTGACTTTTCAAAATTCCCAAAAATTTCCCAACTTCCACAAGGCATATCTTGCTCAATATTTAAGCTTTGATCATGTTCTTGGACATTTTGGAAAGGTCTTGAAGTCCTATAACCAATGCCTTTGGTCCCATGTCATTTTTATTTACCAATCTCGAGTTATGGTGTTTGACTTAAAGTGCCTTTTTGTTGACTTTTGAAAATGACCTATAATGTTGAGATTGATAACTTTTTGTGAGAGCATTTCTTGGACTTGAAGTGTGAAGAGGAGTTGTAGGAAATGTCCTTCTCTTCAAAATGAGATTTGGATGGAATTTTTCTGATAAACCATGTGGAAGTTATGCCTTGGTCAATTTGCAGTTGACTTTTTCAACTGTCCAAATATAGAAACTTTTGCATCTTGAGACTTTTTGAGCCATACCTTGAGAATCATGATCAAGAATTGATCAAATTATGTTTGTGGCTTCAAAATAAGATGTTGACCAAAATTTTTGACTTTTGACTGTCAAATGACCATTTTGCCCCTGCAGTTGACTGTGATGCAATTAGGGTTTTTGACTGTGCAATTTTGTGCTGTGAGTCTTGAAACTTGACATATGGATGCTTGGCCATGTTTGTAGGCATGTGGGACTTGTTTGGACCCTTGGAAACTTCAATTTCTTTGCCAGAACCAAAACCCTAATTTTTGACTGTTAGGAGGCCATTGAACTGTGCAACCCTTGAGAGATTTTTGAACCTTGCTCTTGGCAAATCTTGAAGAATATGGGAGGGCAAATTTTGGGGTACAACACTAGCGAACCAATGCAGCTTTTACTTTGTTTTTTGAACATTTTTCAAGTGGTATCTTTTCATGAATGCATTGCAACTTTTCATATGAATTGGCATGAATGAAGAGGTTCTTGTAACTTTATAAAATGCAGATTTTCTTATTTTCAAACAATGTTCAATGCTTCAATTTTCAAATTAACAAATATACTTCTTCATTAACAATTTTCTCATTTACTCACATTTGAAATTATACTTTCATGTGTTCATAATTTTGTGAAACTTGCCATATACACTTTCATTATCATTACAAGTTTCATTCATACATTGTGAACATTTATATACATTGTTGAGAATTGTTTTTATCTTGAAGAATAAGATCAATTGAAGATTGATAAAGCTCTCCATATACTTCAAACTAAATCATTGTATTACTTAAAGATTTTCCCTTACTATCCAGGATTGTTGGAAGTAAGTGTTGTGATTTGAAGAGGATTGTTCTTCATTCACATTAGTGTTTGTTTGGTCTTAAAGGTGTTAAGAACCTTTGATCACCCTATAGGTTAGATAGTAAGCATAGGCTGTACAATCATTCTAACTATAGTGAAATCTCTTTCGTGTTGGAAAGGGGACTGGAGTACTCTCGGGTTGTGAGGGGAACCAGGATATATCACCGTGTTCTTTACTTTTCCGCATTTATCGCTTTCATCCCCATAATCAGGAAAAGATAAAGATATAATCAAAACCTTCAAACACTTAACCAAAAATTACTACCAAGCATTCTCATAAAACCGAATAAATTTTATAAGACCTAATTCACCCCCCCTCTTAGGCACTCTGAGACTTACAATTGGCATCAGAGCAAGTTATAGTTAACTTGTTCCTAAAGATCCAGAATGGCTTCCGCAAATCATCAACCAGTCTTCAGAGATGGTGGTAGTAATAACAAGCCTCCTCTATTCTGTGGTGAATATTTTGACTTCTGGAAAATACGCATGAAGGCGCATTTAGAAGCACAAGGAGAGGAAGTATGGGATGCTGTTGAAAATGGTCCATTTATCCCAATATCAGCAATCAATGGCATTGGTTCTGTAAAACCCAAAACTGCATGGGACGACGATGATAAAAAGAAAGTTCTCTATGACAAAAAGGCAATAAACCTTCTTCAAGGTGCACTCAGTATGGACGAATTTTTCCGTGTCTCGAACTGCAAGACAACAAAAGAAATATGGGATACCCTGGTTCAAACTCATGAAGGAACGACTGAAGTAAAAAGATCAAGCCTAAATACCTTGAGTCAAGAATATGAACTATTTCGAATGCAGCCCGGAGAATCCATTCTTGACTTACAAAAGAGATTTGTGCATTTGACAAATCACTTAAATGCTCTTGGTAAAACCTTGACAAATGATGAACTCAACTTGAAAATCCTTAGATCATTGACTAGGGAATGGCAACCAAAGGTAACGGCAATCTCGGAAAAGAAGAGTCTCTCCGCAATGACTTCCGCTACATTATTTGGCAAACTTCAAGAATATGAAACGAAACTCGGTAGACTTGAAAAACATGAAAATTTAGAGAAGAAATCCAAAGGCATTGCCTTGAAAGTTGATTCAAAGGAAAGTCAAGATAAAGATGCATCGGAGGAAGATGAAAACTTCTTTCTTCTTGTAAAAAGGTTAGGAAAATATTTTGGTCATAAAAATAATCTTCATAATGCTAACTTTGTCAAGAGGAAGAAATTTTATAATCATAAAGATAAAGAAGCCTCCATATCAACACAAGATGTCACATGTTATGAATGTGGAAAGCAAGGTCACATAAAGCCAGATTGTCCAAAACTCTCCAAGAAAAATGGATTCAAAGGCAAAAAGGAGTTCAAGAACAAAAAGGCTTATGTTGCATGGGAAGATAATGAGATAAGTTCTTCATCCGATTCGGAAAGCGAGGAATGTGCAAATCTAGCATTAATGGCTTCACATCACTCCGACAATGAAGAAGAGGTTAGTAATGAATTTAATCTTTTTGATGATGATGTTCAAGATGCTATTGATGAACTCTTGAAAGAATGCAAAAGTTTATACAAAAAGGTGTCAAATCAAGAAAAAGAACTTCTAAGTTGTTTAGAAAAAATTGACACCATGACTAAAGATTTTGATCTTCAAAAACAGAATTTTATAAAAGAAAAAGAAAACTTTGCATGCTCCAAGTGTGAATCAAATGCCTTTCAAATTGTTCAATTGAAAAGAGTCATTGAACGATATGAAAAAGGACAAATAGGATTGGAAGGATTACTAAGCCAACAACGCTATCCAAATGATAAAAAGGGTCTTGGTTATGTGAATTCTAAGAAACCAAGTAACAATCCCACTGTTTTTGTAAAGGCTAGTAATAGTTCCAATCCCAAGAAAGTAGAAAAGAAGCAAGTTGTTCATAATCATCAAAAGAAAAAGGCTAATGTATCGAAAAAGAAAACATTTCCTAAGAAGAAATCTTATCCTTCTAGATATAGAAGTAACTTTGAACCTACTTGTTTTTATTGTGGTATTAAAGGCCATACACCTAATGCTTGCTATGTTAGAAACTTTAGTATAGCAAGTGGGCATTATGTGTGGGTGAAAAAGGGAACTAAATATGAAGGACCCAAGGAAACTTGGGTACCTAACAAAGAATAATTTGTTTGTGTAGGTATGCTTGAAATCCACATCAAATGTTTGGTATCTTGATAGTGGATGTTCAAAGCATATGACAGGAGATGTACACCAATTTTCATATCTAGTACATAAAGCCAAAGGGTATGTCACCTATGGAGACAACACCAAAGGAAAGATTCTTGGCGTTGGAATAGTTGGCACACCTCCATCCATTCAAATTAAGGATGTTCTCTATGTTGAAGGATTAAAACACAATCTTCTTAGCATAAGTCAACTTTGCGATAGAGGGTTCAAGATCAAATTCAAAAAAGATGAATGTCTCATTATGGATGAGGCAACCAATGAGGTAAAACTCAAAGGTATAAGAACTAACAATATTTTTATGATTACTTTATATGATTTGTCTCTGAAGGTACAATGTCTTATGGTAAACAACAATGACGCTTGGTTATGGCACAAGAGGATCGCTCATATTCACATGGAGCACTTGAACAAATTGGTTAAGCATGACTTAGTTATTGGTCTACCAAAGATGAAGTTCATCAAGGACAAATTATGTAATGCATGCCAAAAGGGCAAACAGACCAAAACAACTTTCAAATCTAAGAATGTGGTGTCTACTACAAGACCACTACAATTGTTACACATGGATCTCTTTGGTCCATCAAGAACAAAAAGCTTCGGAGGTAATGTATACGCTTTAGTCATTATTGATGATTTTTCTAGATATTCTTGGACTTTGTTTCTTGTGCAGAAAAGTGATGCTTTCAAAGCCTTTAAGAAGTATGCTAAGCAAATCCAAAATGAAAAATCACTAAAGATTGTATCCATAAGAAGTGATCATGGTGGAGAATTCTAAAATGCTCAATTTGAAGAATTTTGTGAAGAACATGGTATCTCTCATAATTTTTCAGCACCTAGAACTCCACAACAAAATGGAGTAGTTGAAAGAAAGAATAGGTTTCTAGTGGAACTTGCAAGAACAATGCTTAGTGATGCAAATCTTCCTAAATATTTTTGGGCGGATGCGGTTAGTACGGCATGTTATGTTGGAAATCGAGTTATCATTAGACCTATAATAAAGAAGACTCCATATGAACTCTTAAAAGGAAGAAAGCCAAATATTGCTCACTTCCACATTTTTGGATTCAAGTGCTTTGTTCTTAACAATGACAAGGATAATCTCGGTAAGTTTGACGAGAAATCCGACGAAGGTATATTTCTTGGTTATTCGCTTTCTAGTAAAGCATATAGAATTTATAATAAAAGAACTTTAACTATTGAAGAATCTATGCATGTATCTTTTGATGAAACTAACCCCTCTAAGGAGGAAGTAGTTGTTTGTGATGATGATGATCCTATAGATTTACCCCCGAAAGATCTTTCATTTGATCAAATTAAGAAATCACCGGAAAATTCAGAAAACATTGTTCAACAAGATTCAAACACCAATGATCTACTAAAAGAATGGAGAACTCATAGAGACCATCCTATTGACAAAATTATTGGTGACATTAGCCAAGGAGTATCAACAAGATTGAATCTAAAAGATGCTTGCTTAAACATGGCGTTTGTTTCTCAAATTGAACCTACCAAAGTTGATGAAGCCTTAGGAGATGATCAATGGATTATTGCTATGCAAGAAGAATTAAATCAATTCGAGAGAAATCAAGTTTGGGAACTTGTTCCTAGACCAAGTGGTAAACACATCATAGGTACCCGATGGGTGTTTAAGAACAAACTTGATGAGAATGGTCTAATTGTTCGAAACAAAGCAAGGTTGGTTGCCCAAGGTTACAATCAAGAGGAAGGAATCGACTTTGAAGAAACATTTGCTCCGGTTGCAAGGTTAGAAGCTATACGTCTTTTACTTGCTTATGCTTGTTCATTAAATTTTCAGCTTTTTCAAATGGACGTCAAAAGCGCATTCTTGAATGGATACATCAATGAAGAAGTCTATGTCAAACAACCCCCGGGATTTGAAGACTTCAAACATCCTTCACATGTCTTTAAGTTGAGAAAAGCTCTTTATGGCTTAAAGCAAGCACCAAGAGCATGGTATGATAGACTTAGCAATTTTTTGTGTGAAAAAGGTTTCGAAAAGGGTAAGGTTGATAAAACCTTGTTCATTAAGAAAATCCAAAGTAACACTTTATTGGTTCAAGTCTATGTTGATGATATCATTTTTGGATCGACTAACAAAGA
Organism: Vicia faba; assembly: GCA_948472305.1. Taxonomy (NCBI): domain Eukaryota; kingdom Viridiplantae; phylum Streptophyta; class Magnoliopsida; order Fabales; family Fabaceae; genus Vicia; species Vicia faba. Next base: position 1,750,883,552 of record OX451736.1, on the reverse strand, counting down.
AATGTGTGAGGAATTCTCATTGATGATGCAAGGAGAATTCGAGATGTCTATGATGGGAAAGATGAACTACTTTCTTGGACTACAAATCAAGCAACTAGAAGATGGAATCTTCATCAATCAATCTAAGTATTGCAAAGAATTATTGAAAAAGTTTGATATGGACAATTGTAAAGCCATGAACACTCCAATGGGCTCCGGTACATATGTTGATCAAGATGAATCCGGTACTCCAATTGATATTACAAAGTACAGAGGTATGATTGGTTCTTTATTATTCTTGACGGCAAGCCGTCCTGACATCATGTTTAGTGTTTGTCTTTGCGCTCGCTTTCAAGCAAATCCAAAGGAATCACACCTCATGGCAGTTAAAAGGATCATGAAGTATCTTAAAGGAACAATCAATGTCGGCCTATGGTATCCAAAAGGTAGTACTTGCACTTTAATTGGTTATTCTGACGCGGATTATGCAGGTTGTAAAACTGATCGTAAAAGCACAAGTGGTACTTGTCACATTATTGGAAATGCATTAGTATCATGGGCTTGTAAAAAGCAAGCATGTGTTGCTCTTAGCACGGCCGAAGCAGAATACATAGCAGCGGGTAGTTGTTGTGCACAAATTCTTTGGCTCAAGCAACAACTCCGTGATTACGGACTTGATCTCGGATGCATTCCTCTTCGATGCGACAATACAAGTGCTATCAATATTACAAAGAATCCGGTCATGCATTCAAGAACCAAACATATAGATATTCGACATCATTTTCTCCGTGATCATGTACTTAAAGGAGATGTCGAAGTCACTTTTGTGGATACTCATAACCAACTCGCAGATATCTTCACTAAACCGCTTGCTCGAGAACCTTTCTTCAAAATCCGAAGAGAACTTGGTATTTTGGATGAAGGTGATATCTAATGTTTCTCTTAAGATACATGTCTTAATTTTTATATGTATCTATTTCACTCTTTTTCCCATCCTTTTTGATGTTAACAAAGGGGGAGAAGAGTATGCATGTGTGTTGTTTTGTTTCAAAGAAATTGCAGGCCCAAATAAATATCAAACTCTCTCCAAAATTCAAAGAATCATGGACTTAGGGGGAGCATACAATTTAGGGGGAGCCTTGCATTTGCTCAACATGTTTGCTACACAAAACAACATGAACATTTCAAGAATCATTTTCAAGACTTGGTTGTCATCATCAAAAAGGGGGAGAATGTAATTGCAAGCTTCTCAAGTCATATTTAAAGCATGTGTTTTGATGAAGACAACATGGACATCAACTTTCAAAGGATGTGCAAAAAGCTTATCAACATCAAATAAAAGTCTTGAAGATTATTGAAGAATTATTGAAGAAATCATCAAATGTCAATATGGTATAAATAATTCTTAAAATCTTGAATATAGATGTTCACAATATGCATTCATCAACATATACATATTCCATAACTTTAACATCAAGAAAAACTTTGTTTGAAATATCTCTCAAAAAGTATTTTTGAAAATAACCCTTTAGGAACCGGTTCCTCCCTAACAGGGAACCGGGTTCCAGCTTTTCTCAAAAAACACGTCCCTGGATTTTGTACCAGGAACCGGGTTGTACCAATAGGGGAACTGGTTCCTGCGTGATAAATTTGAATTCCAACTTATAACGTTCACTAAGAACCGGGTTCTGTCAGTGTCGGAACCGGTTCCTAGCGAACCAATGCAACTTTTACTTTGTTTTTTGAACATTTTTCAAGTGGTATCTTTTCATGAATGCATTGCAACTTTTCATATGAATTGGCATGAATGAAGAGGTTCTTGTAACTTTATAAAATGCAGATTTTCTTATTTTCAAACAATGTTCAATGCTTCAATTTTCAAATTAACAAATATACTTCTTCATTAACAATTTTCTCATTTACTCACATTTGAAATTATACTTTCATGTGTTCATAATTTTGTGAAACTTGCCATATACACTTTCATTATCATTACAAGTTTCATTCATACATTGTGAACATTTATATACATTGTTGAGAATTGTTTTTATCTTGAAGAAGAAGATCAATTGAAGATTGATAAAGCTCTCCATATACTTCAAACTAAATCATTGTATTACTTAAAGATTTTCCCTTACTATCCAGGATTGTTGGAAGTAAGTGTTGTGATTTGAAGAGGATTGTTCTTCATTCACATTAGTGTTTGTTTGGTCTTAAAGGTGTTAAGAACCTTTGATCACCCTATAGGTTAGATAGTAAGCATAGGCTGTACAATCATTCTAACTATAGTGAAATCTCTTTCGTGTTGGAAAGGGGACTGGAGTACTCTCGGATTGTGAGGGGAACCAGGATATATCACCGTGTTCTTTACTTTTCCGCATTTATCGCTTTCATCCCCATAATCAGGAAAATATAAAGATATAATCAAAACCTTCAAACACTTAACCAAAAATTACTACCAAGCATTCTCATAAAACCGAATAAATTTTATAAGGCCTAATTCACCCCCCCCCCTCTTAGGCACTCTGAGACTTACATTCCCAACTCCTCAAATTCGTGTCACTTAATCTATGGACACGTAGTGAGAGGATGTATCAAGATGGTGGGCCACGTCTCCCACTAAGAAAAAGAAATGATGGAGTATTAATAGTTGCACGTCTCGATGAGAAAATGTGATATGCTATCATGATGGTGTGACGTCATGAGTAAGGGGGGAACAGTTACGCCAACTAAGGGATAAATGGAAGCGAATGATTTGTTGGAAAAATGGTCGATGTTTCAAAGACGCCATTGTCTCATGTTGGCCAAAATTCGAAAATGGCATCTCTGGGGGGGAATTTTGTTACCTTAAAAATCTTTTAAGGTATATATTGCGTAATTAATGAGGATAGTTGTTTACCGTGAAAATTGGTAAACAACCGTTGATCTTCCAAAAAGGGTCATTTTGGTTACTTGCAGGATTGATCAGTTTGATCCTAGGACATATGCTAAGTGTTTTTGGGGTTTGATAAGAAGTCTTAACGTTGTTAATGAACAGGTTTGACTCGACATTAAGAGTAAAGGCAAGATGAAGGTAAAAACTTGATAAAAACGCAAGTAAAGTGCAAGATAAAGTAAATTTGGAATAATTTAAAAGGCTATAATGGTAAAGTTTGCAGAAAAGTGTTAAATGGAAAGGATTGTAAAGAAAATGTAAAAAACTTTGATTGAAATAAAGTATGGTGATTCAAACATACATTCTCAATATTCTTTCTATCACAGCGGGTACTTGAATAAAATTGAGTGACTTGTACAATGAGTTGAACACATGAAATTCTACACAAATTTCCTATATTTATACTAGTAATAAGCAATTGTCGAATGATTGCTTCATTCCATGATGAGGACAAGTGTCATCTGCATGCTCTTCGGCCCCTATCTTCACGCCATGTTGCTTTTCCTAACTGCCTAATGAACCACCTTTCCCTTCTTTCTTCAAATTCAAATCCACTTGTTGTTGATACAAGGGCCTCTCGGTCGAAGACTTCCTTTAACTTAGAAAATTCTCTAAGTGTTTTCTCCTTCTTAACAAGGATGACTTTGACACAACTCCTTTCATAGGCTCTTATGTCGAAGTGTCTTCAACTTAGATTTCTTCAATCTATTTTTAGCCAATAAGGACAATATATGTGAGTTTCAAATTTAGGAGCTAACAAATTTCCCCCCAAGAATGTCAGTTTCGACACAAGGAGAGATAGCCATTATGATATTTCTATTCGACACCTGTCCATTTCTTGGTCACACCAGTTCATAGTGAACTTTTCATCTTCTACCAACTACTGCTGATATCAGAGCCATCATTACGCTTTTTCCAATATGTCATTATCAGTCAGTCGTTACATGCTGCCATGATGACCATTATCCCTATAACCTAGGAAAGCATGGCAAGCATTCCGATCACTCGCATGTACAACTACTCCAAAGATCACCACGTGACCCACTCACTCTGCAGCATTAAATGACTTTAAGGGAAAACACTCTTCCCTGGCTTCTATAAATAGCCACGAACATCTCCCTTGGAATTTTTTCCAACCGTCTGATATTCTTTGTCTCTTTGCATTCACAAAGAAAACTTTAAGAACTTCATCTCTTTCATAATCTTTCTACCAACAAAACCATGGCCTTTCTTTCAAATGCTCCAAACAACCCAAAGACAAAAGACGCCTCTGATTCGCGACAACAAATAGATGTTTTCCCCACCAACTTCGTTCCTGCTTCGTCTGGGGAACAAAGGTCCATTCCTGAACCTATGACCAAAGAAGAACACGATGCATACAACTCACAAATACTCATTCATGTTAGATATTCATGACAAATGTATGCTATGTCTGGTCCATTGTTTGTGTGTCCTGAAAACCCTAAGCAAAACAATTCCTTTTTCCTAACTCACCCTAGACTCAAACCCATAGGTTGCACAAAGAAGCCTAGAAATGAACCTGAGGATACAACGCCTGCCAACCAGCAACATTCCCATACGAAGGAGGATATAAACCTTCAGTTCATGAACAAAGGGAATAGAATCTTCAGGTCTTGCCCTAGCTCAACCTCAGAATACTCAGAGTGGCTGGTTAATATGGAAGCAGCTCAATCCCAAATCTGGGAAGATATGGGAATTTATGACCTAGTTATGTTGTCGAAGACTGGGTTAGCTTATTGTCCTCTTATGCTGGTGTCTTCTTTGTATTTCTGGGACAACACGCACTACACCTTCCATTTACCTTGTGGAATGGTGACACCCACTTTGTTTGACATTGTATCCATCATTGGCCTTCGACCAACTGGTGATTACTTCGACCCTGATGATATGTCTGAAGACACCATTGGGTTTTCATCCACGAAACCGACTTATACCACCTTCATCAACCACTTTCATGATAAATCAACCGATATTGTCTCTGAAGTGGAACATATAGCTTTCTTAGCTTTATGGTTATCCCGTTTTGTTTTCTGCACTAAACTCCAAGTGACAAAGAAAATGCTCACTCTAGCCACTCTACTTCACCATGGCTACAACCTTTGATTGGCTGACTTAATTCTGGACAATCTTTATGAGTCCATCAATAATGGTGTGGCTTAACTCAAAGTTATAGGCAATAGAGAAAGCCTGCTTCTTTCTGGCCCTTTATGGCTTCTCCAACTTTGGCTTAATGCCGCTTTAGAATCATTTCTTCCTCAAAAGAACATAATTAATGAGAAGGCTCCAGAAATTCTCAACAGGAGGGTCGAAGGAACCAGATTGGCTCTATTGACTCTGACAGATGAAGGGCATCAATTCCAAAAGGCTTTTACCAGCTTTGTGATAATGTTTGCAAAGCGAAACGAGTTTGTTTCGACCATGGCTCCATTTGTTAATTGAAAGGTTGGTCCAGCATGGTTTACTCGACCATATCATTCAACTGACGATCATGTTGAGGAATATGTGGCTATTTGGGAGTCCTTTTTACGCCCAAGGATTATGCCACTGAGATTCAAAAATTATAAGAATCAACTTAGCTTGATCTCTTACCAGCCGAACCTTGTTTCTCTCCAGTTTGGCATTATTCAATCGCTTCCAAATCCCATCTATGCTCGAGAAAAGTCTTTGCTATATTATAATGCAGACTATTCTGAAGAGGCTGCCACCAAGAAAATTGGTAGATATGTTGGTCGAACTGTTTTAACCTTGTTCGATTTCAAACCCAACTTTTTGTGTTCAATCGTCTTCAAAGACTGGTGGAGGCAATACTATGAGAAAGAGTTCTTCGACGCTAAAGATTTTTCCAACCATCTTTAAGATACTTTTCTGTTAGTTTACGACAGGATTAAGAAAGGTACTCTTTCTTCCTAAAGCAAATGCGTTATTTTGTTGTAATTCAATCTTTCGATGTCTGGCTCACATTTTCTTATTTTTTAGCTGTTAAGAGAACCATTTCCAAACCCGTTATCAAGAAGGTCACTGAAAGTTCAAAGGGAGGAGACCTGTCTATGAAACTCCCACCACAGGTAAATAATTTTCACCATCAATTTCTTTTTAAAACATCAACACCAACGCTGACGCTTTTCGACTCCTTTTCTTTAGGGTACTAAGAAATCCACACTAACATAGAGAAAAATCCAATAAATTGAACTTTCTAGTGATGACGAAGACACGCCTTCTATCCCTCCCAAGAAACAAAAGTTAAAGAAACCAGCTCCCATCCCTGAATCTCGCCCAAAAACCAAAATTAAGGTTACAGCCAGCAGGCCTAGACATGCTCCCATCATCATCTAAGAACCAACTGAACAGGAAATAGCTGTCAGGGTGAATGATCCAAGTGAGAGCGACAACTTGAGTCCTGGTATTGAAGTTTCTCCCAAGGTAATAATTTCGACCATCGAAGACTATTGTTTGAATCATTTTTAATAATTCTAACAATAACCTCTTAATCTTCAGGATACCACTGGTACTTCTAGATAGACTCCCACACCCGCAGAAGATTATACCACCCCAATAAATAGCGAAGGCAATCCTACTCACAAGCCTTCTTCAGCAAAATGATCTTTTTTGAGTTCATCCAGTGAAGTGAACCAATCTTCATAACACCAAGTTACAGCCACTGGGGAGCAAAATATAAATCCTTAGTGAGAAAGATCTTGATTTGCAACACGCTAATCAGAGAACTTCACCAACTGCTGATGATGACCAGGGAGAAGTAGAAGAAGCTGTTGATGATGAAGTAGAAACAGAAATGGAAGGATTACAAGAAGAAGATCAAAATGAGGATAATTTAGAGGAACCTGCAGAGAACGAGGACAATCCTGCAAGTGCTGAAAGAGTAAACCCTACAGAAGAGGAAGGAAGCCTTGCAAACATTGAAGGTGACAATGCCGATAATGTGGCTCATGCAACCAATGAAAAATTTCCTTCAACGGGATCCCGCACCAAGGATAACTTGGCACTACTCAAGAGGAGTAACCCCCTTGGCTATCTGAATGCCATTCTTGAAAGTAGAGAAACTTCCTTCAACCAATGCTGTGATGCTTTGACTGCATCTGGTAAGTATACCTTGGCTTCTCCCATTGAGGAAGCACTTCAAAAGGTTAAGCCTCAAATTTTCAAGAGGGATCTGATGTTGACCTTAGAGGGAGAATCTACTGCCCTTTCCTTTCTGAAAAGTACCTTGAAGGTTGTCGATCTCCTTACTGTTTCTCCTGAAATAGCTAGCATCATTTTAGACCTGACTTTGATCATAGATCAAGCTTCAGCTAACTACAACCGCCGCAGGACTCTCGATCTTGAAATTGAAGAGGCAAATGGCCATGTTTCTGCTACCTGGGTTGCTGCTGCTGAATCAGCTTCGAGGTTAAATGAGCTATCAAAAGAACAAAAATCCAGGAAAAAAGAGGTCGAGGAGATCGACCAGAGTACTACTAGCATGAAAGATCAAATCAAAGAACTGGAGGCCAAGATTGCTGCGAATGACAAACGCAGAGAAGAGCTTCTTGCCAGCAATGACTCTGAGAACCAGGAGGAACTTAACAGTGGACTGAAGTAATCTGAACAAGCCCAAGCCTTGGATGCAAAGATTGAAGCTATTCATTAGTCGAGGGCTTTGTGTGAAAGTCGCTTGGAACTTCAGAAGATTAAATACCTCCAGATTAAGGCTACTCTTCCATTTTTATTAGGCTTCTCTTTTGTAGAACCATGCTTTTGTAATGAATATTCTAACCCTCGGAATGGGTATATGTAATGTTTTAGAGTCATTTTGGCCAACTTAATGAATTATCCATTTTGGCTTATACTTCGACTGAGATCAATTGCTGATGATTTTAACTTCTTGAAGTGTTGGTCTATATTTCTTCAAATATTTATCGTTTACTCTCAAGAGTCTTTTATCTTCACTTAACTCTTCGATCTCATAGGCACCACCAGAAAATACCCGGATAATATTGAAAGGTCCTTCCCATTTAGGAGACCATTTTACCATGCTCACATCCTTTCGATCCATTGGAAGAATTAACTTCCGCACCCAATCTTCAGGCAAGAATATCTTGGGTTTTACTCTCTTATTATAAGATTTTTCCACTCTTTTCTTCTGTATCCTTAAGAGGTCGAAATCCCTCAGTCTTACTTCGTCCAAATCAACCAGTCCATCTAACATCATATTCCAATAAGATTCAGAAGGAATATCTTGATGTGTCTGAATTCTTATTGACTACTGACATATTTCTACTGGTAACACCGCGTCATGACCATAGGTTAATAGAAATGGTGTCGTATTGGTAGCTTCTTTAGGAGGAGTTCGACATGCCCATAAGATTTGGTCCAACGTCTTATGCCAATTCTTTTGATTTTTCCTACATGCATTTTTATTAAGCCAATAACTACCTTATTTGTCGCTTCGACTTGGCCATTGGCTTGTGCATAATAAGGTGTAGATGTTAACCGCTTGAATCCCATTTATGTAGTAAATTCTTTCATTTTTCGACCAGTAAATACTGATCCTTGATCAGTTGTTATTGTCTCAGGGATTCCAAACCTATATATAATGTTCTTTTGAATAAATTCAATGACATTTTCTTGGTCTACATTGACTAAAGGAATTGTTTCGATCCATTTGGTGAAGTAGTCAATTCCCACCAATATATATTTTTGGCTTTTAGATGACACTGGTCGAATCTCTCCAATAAGATCCAAAGCCCATCCCCTAAAAGGCCAAAGTTTCACAATTGCGTGAAGTTCGGTTGCAGGTACATGTTGGATGCCTGTATGTACTTGACATTCTTGGCACCCTTTTGCAACCTCAACACAATCTTTCAACATAGTAGGCCAATATAATCCTTGTCGAAACAACAACCATTTCATTTTATGGCCTACTTGATATGCCCCACATGTCCTAGCATGTGTAGTCGAAAGGGCTATATATGCCTCTGTTTCACTTAGGAATTTTAGTAGTACTCCTTCAGACATCTTCTTGAATAACTCATTTCCCATTAGAATATAACTCAATGTCCTATACTTTGTCTTTCGTTCTGTCGAAGCTGTTGGGATTTGCAAATAATCTACTATAGGCTTTCTCCAATCTTGCTCTGTTAGATTGTCTATTAACGAAATCTCAAAGTTTTCTTGGTCGGTGTACCCCAGCTTTATTGTTTCCAAATATGTTGGAGACATCTTGGTTGATACTACCCTTCCTCTAACTTCGACCGCTTGTTGCAATTTTTCTTTTGAAATTTTATACCCAGATGCGATTTGTGCTAAGTGATTAGCCACTTGATTTTCTAATCTTGGTATATGTCAAATATTGATCACTTCGAATTTTTTCAACAAGCGATTGGCTATTACAAAATACTTGATCAGATTTTCTCTTATACATTTGTATTCTTTTGTAACTTGCCTTATGACTAACTCTGAGTCTCCCATTATTTCGACTCGAGTTTCCCCCAATTCCAATAAGATTTCAAGGCCAACAATTAAAGCTTCATACTCAGCCTCATTGTTCGAACAAGAACCTTCGATCTTGTACTTGAATTTTGTTGGAATTTTATTTGGAGAAATAATTAGAACTCCCACTCCAGTTCCATCTTTATGACTGGAACCGTCGAAGTATAACTTCCAGGGTTTAACCTCCAAATAATTTAAGGATTCTTCATTTATTGAGTGGTCGACTATAAATTCTGCTACCACTTGTCCCTTTACAGCCTTGAGAGGAATAAAGGTTAGTGAATACTCAGTTAATGCAAGTGCCCATTTTCCAACTCGACTGTGCAAGATGGGTTTCGACAAGATATATTTGAAAACATCAAAATGAGACGAAACATAAACATCAACTGGTTTAATATATTGCTTGAGTTTTATACATGAGAAGTAAAGACATAAACATAGTTTTTCAACTTCGCTATATCTAGTTTATGCATCATTTAAAACTCTACTAAGGTAGTAGATGGGCCTTTCGACACCATTATCATCCTCTTGAGCCAACATGCTCCCTAAAGTTATATTAGATGCAGCTATGTACAATCTCATACTCCTATTTCTACAAGGATGCATCAGAATATGTGGCTTGGTGAGGTATCCTTTAATTCTGTCGAAGGCCTCTTATTGTTCTTGCCCTCATTTGAATCCTCCTTTGTTAAGTCGAAGTAAGGGTGAGAAGGCTTGCGTTTTTCCACTTAAGTTGGATATAAATCTCCTCAAGAAATTTATCTTGCCAAGGAGATATTGCAATTCCTTCTTATTTGTTGGAGCTTTCGCCTCCAAAATGGCCTTGGTCTTGTTCTGTTTTATTTCGATTCTTTTTGTGGACCACAAAGCCTAAGAAACCCCTTTCCTTTATGCATAAAACGCACTTTAGAGGATTCATCTTCAGTCCATAGCTTCTCATCCTTTCAAAGGATTATCAAAGATGGTCTATGTGATTCTTCCCTGAAATAGATTTGACAACAATATCGTCAATATTAATCTGCATGAAAGTTTCAATAATATCATGGAAGATAGAATTCGTTGCTCTTTGATATGTTGCCCCTGCATTTTTTAGGCCAAAAGGCATTCCTACCCATTCGTAAGTGCCTAAAGCCCCAGGGCATCGAAATGTTGTTTTCGACACATCTTCTTCAGCAATGAAAGTCTAATTGTACCCAGAGTATCCATCAAGCATACTCATGTACTCGAAGCCAGCGGCATAATCAACAAGTATTTACGCCATAGGCATTGGATATACATCCTTGGGTGTTGTAGAGTTTAGATCTCTAAAATCAATGCACACCCTTAATGTACCATTTTTCTTTATAACATATACTATATTTGCAATCCATTCGACATACTTGGTTGTTTGGATGAACTTGAGCTTCAACAATCTTTCGACTTCCGTCTTGATCTTCGACAAGATCTCTGGTGCAAAACGTCTTGGAGTTTGCTTGATAGGTTTTTTCACAGGATTTATTGGTAGTTGAAGCTCCACCAATCCTCTGTCGAGACCAGGCATTTCGTTATAATCCCATGCAAAGCAGTATTTAAACTCCTTCAACAATTGGATTACTTTGACTCTAAGCTTCGGATCTATCTTTGCACTGATATATGTTAGTCTCTTCACCATTCCTTCGCCCAAGTGTTGGCTCCTAAATTCGACACCCTTGTTTTATTAATGTCAGCCATTAAAGCTGAAGGATGTTTTCGACTAGCTAGGTCCGTCGAAATGCCCATCGAAAGATGGCAAGGTGCTTAAAAGATTTCTTCCAAGGGAGAAGTTGGTTGCCTTCGACGTCGAAGGAGTTCCTCGTCGAAGATGCTTCTCGACGAAGGTGTTCGATGGTTCAGAGTGGAGCAGTTTGAAATTCAAGCGTTTGGAGGGAAAACGGTTTCCAGCGGTTACCAAGTGCAACGTGCGAAGATCTGGAGCGTCGAACGTTGAGAACGTGCCAAGTGGAATCATCTCGAAGCAGTGTAACTGCCCGACGGTTACTTGGGATGTTTTAGTATAAATAGTAGTAGTCACGCAGTTTCTCGTGTGTGTTCACAATTCTATACAAAGTCACTCATATAGATTCGAGTACCCAGCGTGTGAGAAAGAATTGTTGAGAAATGTATGTGTGAAACACCAACTTTATTAATCAAAGTCATTTACTTTTCCAGAAATTTACTTGCTTTCTTCTTTACATTCCTGTCGAAGCCCCTTTTATTTTAAGCCTTCCTTTACTTCAAGCCTTCATTTATTTTACCAAGTCTATCTCTTCATGCAATTTACTTAAAGCCTCTTTATTTTCTTGTCATTTAACTATTATCCAATTTAACCAAAACTTCAAAATCAACCTATGTCCTAGGATCAATCTGATCGATCCTGCGAGTAACCAAATAAGTAACCATTTGGAGGATCAGCGGTTGTTTACCAAAAACCAAGGTAAACAAATTGGCACACCTGGTGGGACTGTGTGTTGATTTCTGAAAAGAATCTCATCTTTTCGAGGAGCGTTGTATGTTATTGAGAAGTGGTAGAATATACACTAACGATAACAATACTGCCAGAAGAAGGGAAGAGATGGCGAATCCTCCAAACAATAACGAAATCCCACAAACGAATGTGGGAGCAACGGTTAGCGCGACCGTAAGTGAAGCGATAACCGCTGGTTCGACACCAGCAGTAACGGTCACAACAACGGGGCCATTACCTCCGTTCACAGGCCCCAGAGTGTCTTTGGGAACTCCCCCACCAAGGGGAAATTTAGGCACAAGGCCTTTTGTCCCCCCAGGATTTATGCCACTCTATGGCATGCCAACTTCTGACTTGGCTAGCCTGACGAATGCTGCGTCCACTTTTTCAGACCCTTTAGTGAGTGCCTCTTCGCCACTCCAAGGTTCTGGAATAGGCATGGCGAATAGAAATAGGACCCAACTCTTAGGAGGAACGTCCCAAGTAGCCCATGGCCTTACAAATGCCTCGACAGCAGTCTTGAGGCAACAAATGGACGAAAGCAACCATGATATGGTGCAAATGTTGGCACAGAGTTTGAGTACAGTGCTAAACCCTCTAATACAAAATACTACTCAATCGAATCAGCAGATGACAGCGCAAATGACGCGTTTGACTGATTTCTTTGGAGTACCCCAACCTATTCGACAGCCCCAAAGGGCTTAAATAAGGGGAAACCAGGGGATATTCTTAGAGGAAGAAACCACCATCAACCAGGCTCAACAGCCTGTCGAAGAAAACCTTAGGGCACGATTGGAGCAACCTGTCGAGGAACCTAGGGTAATAACCCCAGAGGTAAGGTTAGTTAACAGAAACCAAAATGCTGACGAAGTAGTCCAGCATATCCAATACCAGAATACGGGTTTGGAAAACAATCTGGCAACCATGATCGAAAGGATCATGACTCAAAATGGGATGAACATGGGCTTTCGAAGGCCCAACTTTACATCTCCATTGTCAGAGTACGTGTTACAAACGGACTTACCTCCTAGATGTAAAGTCCCCAAATTCACTAAGTTCTCTGGGGACACGACAGAATCTACTGTCGAACATGTGGCGAGATATTTGATCGAAGCAGGGGATATTTCGAATAACGAAAACCTGAGGATCAAGTACTTCCCAAGTTCTTTAACAAAGAACGCTTTTACTTGGTTTACAACTCTCCCCCCCAATTCGATCCATCATTGGACCCAGTTGGAAAGATTGTTCCATGAACAATTCTATATGGGGCAAACCAAGATAAGCCTGAAAGAATTGGCCAGTGTAAAGAGACGTTTCACTGAACCTATAGACGAATATCTAAATAGGTTTAGGCTGCTCAAGGCGAGATGTTTTACACAAGTGCCAGAACATGAGTTAGTCGAAATAGCCGCAGGCGGTTTAGATTATTCCATTAGGAAGAAGCTAGACACCCAATACCTGAGAGACATGGCCCAACTGGCCGATAGAGTTCGACAGGTAGAACGCCTCAAAGCTGAAAAAGCAAAGGCAACGAAAACTCACAAGAGAGAGAGGATAGCGTACGTTGAGATGGATGACGAAGATCCGGAATCCTTCGACGATACTTTAGCTGTCGAAGAAGGAGAAGTCGATTTAGCAGAACTGAAACAAGGGCCACCATACTCTTGTAAACTGTTAGTCCCCTCAAGTGGGAAAAATCCCATTGGTCCAGAAAGGACCAACGATAGGTTCCCCAAAAAGACTTATAGTTTTGACATCACAAAGTGTGATGAAATATTCGACTTGCTTGTTAAAGATGGCCAAATGATAGTACCCCCAGGGGTAAAAGTGCCTCCTCTTGATCAAAGAAAGAAGAGAGGTTTTTGCAAATATCATAATTTTTTGGGCCATAAAACTTCTCAATGTTTTCTTTTCAGGAATCTTGTGCAAGACGCTATCGAAGAAGGGAGGTTGAAGTTTGCTGACAAAACCCCCATGGCTGTCGACTCAAATCCATTGCAGGCTGAAGCCCACTATGCTGAGCCCTCTGAGGTGAACGTGATAGAGGCAACCAGGAGCCAGTCGAAGAAGCCAGGAATCACAATGGTCGAAGTCTCAAAGGACCATATCAACATGCCAATCTTTGGCAGTTTTTCTGGAAATTTATCCAGGAAGACAATTGAAGCAGTTCAGAAAGCGGTCGAAAGCCCGAAGTTGGAGACCGCTGAAGCACAAAAAACTGGACCAAAACCCAGTTCCCACTTGGCCACAGTTCAAGGCCAGACGGAGAATCTGGAGATACAAATGAAGCAGTTAACTCTTGCTAACAAAGATACAATGAATATCAACATGGTCGAACTCTCTGACCCAAAAGCATCAGAAGAGGCCATGAGGCAAGAACAAGCTAATAAGACAGCTTTCCCTCGGGAAAGTGAAAATTTGGCAGATTTTTTACAAAGATGCCAGAAAAAGAAATCAGAGGTGATGCTGTGTCCAAGATGCAGTTCGATCTTTGACAAAAAAGCTGTTGAGCATATTCAAGGCGTAAGAGCAGCGAATAAGAGAAGGGAAAATGTTGATCTTCGACATGATCCCAGAAGAGCCTCCCAAAGAGGTTCAAACCAAGAAAAGAGGCCATTGACTTTTAGGCCTCCCACAAATGTGCCAGTAGATACTTGGTACAAAACCTCTGGTCGAAAAAGGCCAAGTGAGGAGAGATGGCACTCTTTCGACGTGCCAAGGGGTTCCTCTTTGACTCAAAAGAAAGAGCCTCAGGTTGCTGCGCCTAAAGTTGCACAAGTGTCAAGCAACTACAAAGGTAAAAATCCCATGTCTCGATCTCAATGGAGGAGATACCAAAGGAGACGAAAAGCTGAAAGGGAGGCTGCCATCGAACCAAAGGCAGAAACCAGTTCGAACGTTCCTCAAAGGAAGCAAAGGAAACCTCTAGAAAGAGAGCCAGTAACCAACAGGCTAGTTTGGCCTAACCAAAGCGAAGTCGAAGACGAAGACGATTCTGAGTCTGATGATACTTTGGACATAATGGTGAATATAGTCTCAGTGCTGCCCAGAGAATTCAACCGACAGGTGGAGGTCGAAGTAAGTGACTGGGAAGTGGAACAAGAAATGGCCAAACACAGGCCAGTGTGCTATTTCGTCATGGACAATGGCACCACTGAGGAACAAAATGGGTTCTTCGAGCCACCTACAGAGGCGATGAAAAATCACCTCAAGCCTTTATTTATAAGGGCTAAACTCGAAGAAACTACTGTGAATAAAATTTTGGTGGATTGTGGGGCGACCATCAACATTATTCCTCACTCTATGCTAAGGAAAATTGGCAAAAGGGATGAGGACATTAAGCCTCACAACATGGTCCTGTCGAACTATGAGGGCGGCATAGGGACTACTATGGGAGTGATCCAGCTGGATATCAAAGTAGGATCTATCCTTCAACCAATGATGTTTATGGTCATATCGGCCAAACCTAACTACAATCTTTTGTTGGGCCGTGAATGGATTCATGGTGTTGGAGTTGTACCATCATCAATGCACCAGAGGCTGCTCCTATGGCGTCCAGATGGGATGGTCGAAAACATAGAGGCAGATCAAAGCTATTACCTAGGCGAAGTGAATCACCTGGGGTTGGCAGATTTCGACAAGAACTTGGCTCACATAGGGCCATGTCCAATACCTGACTTCGACATGGCGCCAGCGCCAAACACTTTTTGTTCCCTATACTTGCATCCTGAGCATGGTTTCCAATGGGACAGAGAAGACTTGTCCCACATAGACTTCAGTGGGTTAACTGATATCCAACCAACTGGTTGGGGAAGTGAATTCAGTGATAATGACTGAGTCACAATCATTGAAGCGAATTTCGGCTTATGTAGCCGAAACAAAGATGATAACGGCTCTCGAAGCCGAAGTGAAGTATATGGCCACACAGGCCAATGATCAACAATTAGCTGCTGCAGGTCCAGGAAAGGATTTCGATCCATTACCTCCTGATATCATGCAAGAAGAAATGCAGGAACAGAGGCTCGACGCCATCTATGACGATGAGCCTTTGGGCTTCAAAAAGGACCCCTTGGCGAACAACATTAAAATGTTAGCGCAAGATCCTTTAGAAGAAATCAACTTAGGCGAAGGGTCAGAGAAAATGCCAACTTACATCAGCGCCAAAATTGATCCAGAACTTAGGTTGGAAGTAATCCAATTGCTGAAAGAGTTCAAAGACTGTTTTGCATGGGATTATGACGAAATGCCTGGTCTCGACAGAGGATTGGTAGAACTTCAGTTGCCAATCAAACCTGGGAAGAAGCCAATCAAGCAAAATCCAAGATGCTCCGCTCCAGAAATACTGTCGAAGATCAAAACGGAAGTCGAAAGACTGCTGAAATGCAAATTCATACGCGTTACAAGGTATGTCGAATGGATTGAAAACATTGTGCCAGTAATTAAGAAAAATGGCACGTTAAGGGTGTGCATAGATTTCAGAGATTTGAATGCTGCTACACCCAAAGATGAATATCCTATGCCTGTGGCGGAAATGCTAGTCGATTCTGCCGCTGGCTATGAATACCTGAGTATGCTCGATGGTTATTCAGGATATAATCAAATATTCATTGCTGAAGAGGATGTGTCGAAAACAGCTTTTCGATGCCCTGGGGCCCTAGGCACTTACGAATGGGTAGTGATGCCTTTTGGCCTAAAGAACGCTGGGGCAACGTACCAGCGAGCAATGAATACTATCTTCCATGATTTTATTAACACTTTTATGCAAGTATATATTGATGACATTGTTATAAAATCTGTTTCCAGGAAGAATCATATTGACCACCTTCGACAATCATTCGAAAGAATGAGAGAACATGGTCTGAAGATGAACCCTTTGAAGTGTGCATTCTGTGTGAAAGCTGGAGATTTCTTGGGTTTCGTTGTCCACAAGAAAGGAATCGAAATCAACCAGAACAAGACGAAGGCAATTCTGGAAGCGAAAGCGCCATCGAATAAGAAGGAACCGCAATCTCTGTTAGGCAAGATAAATTTCTTAAGGAGGTTTATATCTAACCTAAGTGGGAAAGCTCAGGCCTTTTCACCCTTACTTCGACTAAATAAAGAAGGGTTCGAATGGGGGCAAGAGCAACAAGAAGCCTTCGACAAAATCAAAGGGTACCTCACTAAGCCACCTATTTTGGTGCCTCCTTGTAGCAATAGGAGTATGAGATTGTACATAGCTGCATCCGACAAAACTTTGGGAAGCATGTTAGCCCAAGAGGATGAGAATGGAGTCGAAAGACCCATTTACTATCTCAGTAGAGTTTTGAACGATGCAGAAACTAGATATAGCGAAGTTGAAAAATTGTGTCTATGTCTGTATTTCTCTTGTACAAAACTCAAGCAATATATAAAACCAGTTGATGTGTATGTTTCGTCTCATTTTGATGTTTTCAAATATATGTTGTCGAAACCTATCTTGCATAGTCGAATTGGCAAGTGGGCATTAGCATTAACTGAATACTCCTTGACCTTTATGCCTCTTAAGGCAGTAAAAGGACAAGTGGTTGCAGACTTTATAGTCGACCACTCAATTCAAGTTGAGGATATTAATTATGTGGAGATAGAACCTTGGAAATTCTACTTCGATGGTTCCAGCCATAAAGATGGAACAGGGGTAGGAGTCTTGATCATTTCTCCAGAAAAAATTCCAACAACATTCAAGTACAAGATATCAGGTTCTTGTTCGAACAATGAGGCTGAGTATGAAGCTCTAATTACTGGCCTTGAGATATTGTTGGAATTGGGGGCAACTCGAGTCGAAATAATGGGAGACTCAGAGTTAGTCGTTAAGCAAGTCACAAAGGAATATAAATGCATAAGAGAGAATCTCATTATGTACTTTGTGATAGCAAATCGTTTATTGAAAAAATTTGAAATGGTCAATATTCGACACATACCCAGAGTCGAAAATCAAATAGCCAACGACTTGGCACAGATTGCATCTGGGTATAAGATTTCAAAAACGAGGTTACAAAGAGCGATCGAAGTTCGAGAAAAGATAAGAGCAACTTGTCTATCACCAACAGATTTGGAATCGACGAGACTAGGATATGCTGATCAAAGTAACTTCGAAATTTCGTTCATAGATAATTTGTCAGAACAAGATTGGAGAAAACCCATTGTGGATTATCTTCAAAACCCAGGAGTTTCGACAGAACGAAAAACAAAGTACAGGGTGTTGAGTTATGTACTCATGGGTAATGAATTATTCAAGAAGACGCCTGAAGGGGTATTGCTAAAATGCTTAAGTGAAACTGAGGCATACATAGCCCTTTCGACTACGCACGCTGGAGCATGTGGGGCTCACCAAGCAGGCCATAAGATGAAATGGTTGTTGTTTCGACAAGGACTATACTGGCCCACTATGCTGAAAGATTGTGTTGAGTTCGCCAAAGGTTGTCAAGAGTGTCAAGTCCATACAGGCATCCAACATGTACCAGCAAGCGAACTTCACTCGATAGTGAAGCCTTGGCCCTTTAGAGGATGGGCATTGGACCTCATTGGAGAGATTCGACCAGCATCCTCCAAGAGTCAGAAATACATATTGGTAGGCATTGATTATTTTACTAAGTGGATCGAAGCTATCCCTTTAGTCAATGTAGACCAAGAAAATGTCATTGAATTTATTCAAAAGAACATTATTTATAGGTATGGAATCCCTGAGACTATAACTACTGATCAAGGATCAGTTTTCACTGGTCGAAAGATGCAGGAATTCGCTCAGGAAACAGGTTTCAAACTCCTAACATCAACGCCTTATTATGCACAGGCAAATGGTCAAGTCGAAGCATCAAATAAAGTAGTGATTGGCTTGATAAAAAAGCATGTTGGGAAGAAACCAAAGAATTGGCACAAGACGTTAGACAAAATTTTGTGGGCTTGTCGAACGTCCCCAAAAGAAGCCACAGGTACGACACCATATAGGCTAACTTTTGGCCATGATGCGGTGTTGCCAGCAGAAATTTGTCTTCAATCTGCAAGGGTTCAGAGGCATTATGATATTCCCTCTGAAATTTATTGGAACATGATGTTAGACGAACTGGTGGATTTAGACGAAGAGAGATTGCGCGCTCTTGACCTACTCAGGCTTCAGAAGAAAAGAGTAGAAGACTCTTATAATAAGAAGGTGAAACCTAAGGCATTTTCGCCTGGAGAACTAGTTTGGAAGGTAATTCTTCCCATGGATCGAAGGGATCGAAGCATGGGGAAATGGTCACCCAAATGGGAAGGACCATTCAGAGTTATCCAAACTTTTTCTGGTGGAGCCTATGAAGTCGAAGAGTTAGGTGAAGATAAAAGGCTCTTGAGAGTAGATGGTAAATATTTGAAAAAAATACAAACCTACACTCCAAGAGATAAAAATAAAATAATAAAATAACAAGACTAAATTAACCATGAAAAGCCAAAATGGAAATTTTTTATAAATCTAGCCAAGATGGCAATGTTGTCGAATATAGATTACAAAATATGGTTACAAAAGCTGAATCAATCAGAAGAGAACAGAGTCCTTGAGTCGAAGGTATTTGACTTGCAGCAGCTCCAATCTTTTCTTGCACCAGGCATTCGCCTGCACAAGATTGGCAATCTGATCGTCGAAACCTTGGGCTTTCTCAACGAATTCCAGGCCCTGTTTGATTTCAGTTTGACTCTCGGTGTCTGGGACGGTCGAAAGAAGTTCCTCCTTGCGTTTAGTGTTGGCACTTATCTTAGCCTCTATTTCTTTGATTTGTGCCCTGAAGGAAGCATTCTCTCGATCGATGGCATCGACTTCTTCCTGCGTAGATGCTTTTTGCTTCGACAACTCCGCAATTCGAGAAGTCGTCTCCGAAACAGCAGTCCATGCAGAAGAGCTTTTGCCATATAACACCTCAAGCTGACTATTAAAGCCCCTTTGGCGCCTATAATCTGCTGAGGCTTGATCAATAATGGAGTGTAACTCCATGATCAAGCCTGAAACTTCTGGAGCTACAGCTAACAAGTCGACAGCATTCAAAACGTCCCTCAAGTATGATGGAGCAGTGGGGTCCCCCTCTAAAGCCTTCATCAAGTCCTTCTTGAAAAACTGGGCCTTAACCTTCGCTAAAGCTTCATCAAGAGGAGAGGTTTCAGTGGACTTCCCCGACAGGGTAGGAACCTCCTGACTAGCATCGGACGAACTCTTGCTCTCGATGATTGCGTTGAGATAGCTAACAGGGTCAGTTTGTTTCAAGAGTTCTAAGTCCTCTTTCGACCTGTGCTTCGTTGAGGTAACAGCCCTTGCAACAGCATTGTCTTGGGTTTGAGGCTGTTGAGTGTTAGGTGTCTCGACTTGTGTCCCTTCGACTTGGACTGGGGCAGTACCAGCGTCATCTTCGTGCCCTTCGCCAGCGTCACCTTGGTTCTCTTCGCCAGCGGAACCTTGGTTTTCTTCGCCAGCATTGCCATGGTCCCCTTCGTCACGATTCTCTTCCGACAGATCCACCACCTGAACCTCCTTTGGCTGTTGCTCTTCTGGTTGAGGATCTTCTGCTGGTTTTTCTACCGTCTCAGCATTGGCCTCATTTATTTCAGTATGGGCTTCGTCATTTTCCAAGCCTTTTTCTTGTGGCCTGCTGAGTTCAGCAGACTCCAATGTTTCAGAAGTCCTTGGCGGTGAGCTTTCAGTGGTGTCCTGAAAAGAAGAGGAAGAATCTTCAGAAATCGAAAGAGACATAGTCGAATGTAGGTATTTACACCTAAGTTACAAAAAGGTCTAAGAGATTACCTGTAAATTAGCTTCATCCCCAGGGCTGGAATTGTCGCTTTCGACAGGCTTGTTGAGAAGAACGTTTAGTTCCTCCTCCGTTGGCTCCTCAATGATCACTGGAGGTGGCCTGGGTTTTCTCCCAGCAACCTTTATTCTAATTGTTCGACCCTCAGGAGCAGGAGCAGGAACGTCCTTCGTCAGCTTTCGCCTTTTTAGAGGAGCAGGGGGAGAATCATCTTCTTCGTCGCTCTCGGATTCGACCGTCAGTGCTGGCCGTTTCTTGGGCGAAGGTGCCTAGAAAACCAATGGGAATTCGATTTAGCAATTGCATCGAAAGTCAAAAATCGAAAGCCAGAAGAAAATAATGAAAATCTGGTTACCGATACAGAAGGCTTCTTCGAAGGGCCTTCCCCCTGTTGGTTTGTTGTGGTCTTCGCCGGCGCTATAGTCTTCGCCGGCGGTGGAGGTTTTGTTGAGGGGCCTCCTCCCTGTTGGCCTTCTGCAGCCTTTTTGGCTGCAGGCTTTCGAACAACTGAAAACAAGTAAAATAGTTAACAGGCTAGCAGTCGGAAGAGAAAGACAAAGTAATTCGAAAGGACGAACTTACATTTCTTTATTTTGTCCAACACAAGGACAAAAGATTTCTGAAGCTCATCCACGAAGTCCTTCTCGTCGAAAAACTCCTCAGCGTAATAACTTTTCCACCTCTCCTCGAAGGATGGTGAGCAAAGAAAGTTGAGCTGGTAGTCAAACAACGAGAGAACTGTTCGACCAGCATATCTTCCGATATGTTTAGTGGCAGCTTCTTCGGTGTAATCATTGCAGAAGTATAGCATAGACTTCTCTCTTGGAAAAATTGGAGAGGGTAAGGTTTGAATAATACCAAACTGGCGAGATACCAAGTTTGGTTGGTATGCAATCAGACTCAAGTGAGTCTTAGAGCTCTTGAATCGAAGAGGCATGATCCTTGGTGTGAGGAACGCCTCCCACATTGTTGTGTGTTCGTCAACTTGAGGACCACTCGACGTCCTAGGATGTGGCCTCGTGAACCACGCTGGGCCTACCTTCCGTCGAGCAAACGGAGCCATAGTCGAAGCAAACTCTTTCCTTCTAGCAAACATCAGAACGAAGTTTGTGAAAGTTTGCTGAAACTCCAGCCCATCTTCCATTGGGGTCAACAGAGCCAGTCTGGTTCCTTCGACACGTCTGTTCGCTATCTCTGGAGCCTGCTCATTTATTTGAATCTTCTTAGGCAAGAAAGATTCGAAGGTGGCATTGAGCCACAGTTGGAGCAACCAAAAGGGTCCAGCAAGCAGCAGACTGGCCCTGTGCTTGACGATCTTCAGAAGAGTCGCTCCGTTGCTAATCGACTCGTACAGGTTCGCCAGAATCAATTCTGCCAAACAGATATTTTGGCCGTGGTGGAGTTGAGTGGCGAGAGTGACCATCTTCTTGGTCACCTGTAAAGATTTGGTGCAAAACACAAAGCGTGACAGCCATAAGGCTAGAAACGCAATGTGTTCGACATCCGACACAGCATCTGTCGACCTGTCGTGGTAGTGATTGATGAAGGTGGTATAGGTTGGTTTGGTGGCAGAGAATCCAATTTGATCCTCCGACATCTCCTCCGGATCGAAGTAGTCCCCGGTGGGTCGAAGGCCAGTGATAGCGGCCACATCGAAGAGTGTAGGAGTCAGCATCCCACAGGGAAGATGGAAAGTAAAGTGGGAGTAGTCCCAGAAAAGTAGAGAAGCTATCAGCATCTCCGGAGAATAGTTCAAACCTGTCTTCGACAGAATCACCAGGTCAAAAATCCCCATGTCTTTCCAGATCGAAGCTTGGTGTTTCTCCATCTTTTCCAGCCAAGCAACGTAATCAGGAGTAAGGCTAGGGCTAGACCTGAAAGCCCTAACACCTTTGTTGAAGAAACGGAGGTCGATTTTCTCTTTAGCAGGGTCTTCATTATCCTCTGCATCTTTCTTGGCGCATGCAACCGGTTTGAGTTTCTCAACTACCGGAAAATAACTCTTGATTTTCATGGCCTCAGCAATACTTGGATACAAGGGGCCAGACATAGCAAAGATCTGGTTGGAATATCCAACCGGGATCATAAGGTGGTGTGAGTAAGCATCACGTACGGCGATGTCCAAGGGTTCAGGGACCCTTCGTTGGCCCATAGAAGTTACTACTGGAGCAGTGACGAAAACCTTAGGTTTGACGTTTCCAGATGGTACGGTAGCGCTAGGAGCATTGGAACCAGATGCCATTGTTAGTGATGAGGTTGAAGACAAAGTGAAGGAGGAAAGGTTTTTGCAAAGATGACAAGTTTGTATGAAAACAGAGAAGTCTGAAAGCTAGATGGCGTAAAAAGTCCCACAATGGGGTACTTACTACTATTTATAGTAGTGGGGGAAAATCCCCAAAACCGAGGACATTAAATGCCATTTAATGTTGCAGGAGATAGTGGGACACGTGGCATCCCCCTGTTGTTTTAGCCGTTCTGCAGAAATAGAGGGACGCAGCGTGCGTCCTCGTTTTTGGGAATTGTCATAATGACAAATTCTGAAATGACGTTTGGCACTGCACGCCGTACTGAAGTGACGTCTTAGGTACGGATAAATGATGGTTTTCTTGGGATTGCCAGTGGTTGGTAGAAGACAACAAAAAGTGCACAATTTAATTTGTGACTAAGTGTGAAAAGACAGGTGTCGAATGGCGTTTCAAAGAATGCCTTTTTCTTTCAGAGTCGAAATAAGGCATTCTTGGGGGGCAATTTGTTGGCTCCTAAATTCGACACCCTTGTTTTATTAATGTCAGCCATTAAAGCTGAAGGATGTTTTCGACTAGCTAGGTCCGTCGAAATGCCCATCGAAAGATGGCAAGGTGCTTAAAAGATTTCTTCCAAGGGAGAAGTTGGTTGCCTTCGACGTCGAAGGAGTTCCTCGTCGAAGATGCTTCTCGACGAAGGTGTTCGATGGTTCAGAGTGGAGCAGTTTGAAATTCAAGCGTTTGGAGGGAAAACGGTTTCCAGCGGTTACCAAGTGCAACGTGCGAAGATCTGGAGCGTCGAACATTGAGAACGTGCCAAGTGGAATCATCTCGAAGCAGTGTAACTGCCCGACGGTTACTTGGGATGTTTTAGTATAAATAGTAGTAGTCACGCAGTTTCTCGTGTGTGTTCACAATTCTATACAAAGTCACTCATATAGATTCGAGTACCCAGCGTGTGAGAAAGAATTGTTGAGAAATGTATGTGTGAAACACCAACTTTATTAATCAAAGTCATTTACTTTTCCAGAAATTTACTTGCTTTCTTCTTTACATTCCTGTCGAAGCCCCTTTTATTTTAAGCCTTCCTTTACTTCAAGCCTTCATTTATTTTACCAAGTCTATCTCTTCATGCAATTTACTTAAAGCCTCTTTATTTTCTTGTCATTTAACTATTATCCAATTTAACCAAAACTTCAAAATCAACCTATGTCCTAGGATCAATCTGATCGATCCTGCGAGTAACCAAATAAGTAACCATTTGGAGGATCAGCGGTTGTTTACCAAAAACCAAGGTAAACACCAAGTCTATCTCTTCAAGAGGATCTTGCGCTAGCATTTTAATATTTCTTGCCAATGGATCCTTCTGGAAACCCAAAGGCTCATCATCGTAGATGGCATCTAGCCTTTGGCCCTGCACTTCCTCCTCTTTTGAGTCTGGTGGTTCTGGGCCGAAATCTTTCCCAGCTCCTTCTGGAAGTGGCACTTGCTCATTGGCTTTGACATCCATATACTTCATTTCGGCATCTAAGGCCACTATCATTCTGTTTTCGGCTACATATGCTAAAATCCTTTGTAATGCTTGTGACTCAGTCATGATCACTGAAATCACTTCCCCAGCCCGTTGGCCGTATATCATCAATTCCTTCGAAATCAATGTTTGACAAATCCTACCTATCCCATTGGAATCCATGATCTGAGTGTAGGTATAGGGAGCAAAAAGTGTTGGGTGTTAGCGCCAAGTCGAAGTCTTGAGGATTACATGGCCCTATGTGGGCCAAATTTTTGTCAAAGCTTGTTCTGTCGACATTGTTGACTTCGACCATATAGTAACTTTTATCAGCTTCAATGTTATCTACTATGTCGTCTGGGCAACAGATTGTAACACGTTGATGCATCGATGATGGCACTACTCCTATGCCATGAATCCACTCCCTCCCTAGGAGCAAGTTGTAGTTAGGTTTTGCTGAGATGACCATATACATTGTTGGTCGAACTATGGTCCCCACTTTGAGGTCCAATTGGATTACTCCCATGGTAGTCCCAATTCCACCTTCATAGTTTGATAAAACCATGTTATAGGGCTTGATGTCTTCATCTCCCTTACCCAGCTTTCTCAGTATACATTGAGGGATTATGTTAATTGTGATCTCACAGTAAACCAAGACTTTGTTGATGTTCGCCTCCCCTATTGTTGCCCTTATAAACAAGGGTTTGAGATGATTCTGTTAGAACAAGATTGGTTATGATCATATCTCAGAGTTTTGATGATAACAATAAATTATATCTTATATATTTGATATTCTGATGAACGTATTTAACTGTTTCAGATAATGTTCTGACAGAAGCATCTTAAAGTGCTGAGCTGAAAATAAATGAAGAAGTTCTTTGATGAAAGAACTATTTGTTTTAAGCGCAAGTACTGATGCTGATGCTGTCTCTGATAATGTTCTGACAAAAGCATCTTGATGTGCTGAGCTGAAAACAAATGAAGAAGTTCCTTGATGAAAGAACTATTTGTTTTAGCGCAAGTGCTGATGCTGATGCTGACTCGGGTAAGATAATTATTTAAATACATCTTCTAACGCTTAGCAAGTTTCTGTGTAATCTATGTTTCAAAAGTACTTTGAAAGCAAGTGTTGTTCAGAAGATATTTGAAAGCAAGTGTTGTTCAGAATATATTTGAAAGCAAGTGCTGTTCAGAAGATATTTGAAAGCAAGTCCTATTCAGAAGATATTCGAAAGCAAGTGCTGATCAGAAGTACTTAGCAAGCAAAGCATTGTTTAGAAGATATGCAAGCATGTTCTGAAATCAAGACGTGAAGCCAAGTTCTGAAAGAATGCAAAAGCTAACTAGTCTTGTCAAGCTTCAGGAGACATGTTCTTACATAGTTCCATTTGCTCATTTAATGCAAAGACGGTGTTGTACCCCAAAATTTTTCCTCTCATTTATCAAGACTTCTCTCACAAGACTTCTTTGACTCAAGACAAGATTAGGG
Organism: Vicia faba; assembly: GCA_948472305.1. Classification (NCBI taxonomy): domain Eukaryota; kingdom Viridiplantae; phylum Streptophyta; class Magnoliopsida; order Fabales; family Fabaceae; genus Vicia; species Vicia faba. The sequence goes on along the minus strand of OX451736.1, from coordinate 1,750,857,615 downwards.
TTTGGTCAGCTCAAGACATCTCATCTTGCACTGATAACCCAAAATTAGGGTTTGAGTGTGCACAAGGATTTTTGGACCACCAATGCTTCATGTGACTTTCATACATTATTTTGGACCCCTAAGATTGCTCATGATAAGTTTCAAGCCTTGAACCACATTTTTGATCAGTCAATTGGACAGTTGACCCAAAAATCAACTGTATTGGGGAAAAAGTCAACCATGGCCAATTTATAGTCAAACTTCATAATTTTTGATCCACATCAACATTTTATACTCATATTTACCATTTGATCAAGTTTGGATTACAACTCCTCAAGAAATTTGATCAAATCATCAAAAGGGCAAAATGGTCAAACTTAGGGTTTTGATTGAGAAAGGGCAATTTTTGATTTTTTTAACCTAGCCAATGACCAATTGAGTTCAAGCATGATTTCAAGGATTCAATACCATCATCTTGACTCAATTACATGGTTCAAAACATCTCAAGTTCATTGGATTGACAGATGAAATTTGCAGTCAACTGATCAAAAGTCAACTGTACACTGAAAAGTCAAACTTTGACTTTTTGGTCAAAATCAAGTGCCAAGGGTCATAATTCATCAAGATATGTCAAAATGTGAAACTTTTTCATCAAGAAAACCAAATTAGAAAATTAGGGTTTTGAATTTGAAAATTTTCATAACTTAGAATTTTTCTAAGTATAAACTTTTTCTTATTTTTTCTCAACTTTACACCACTTTTACACCATGATGTCTAATGATTCAAGGAAAGTCCCCAACATGAAAGTTGTAGACCTCCATGAAATATACAACATTTCTTCACAAACTTTTCCCTAAAGATGCTTGTATCTCAAGTTATAAATTTGTGAATACATGGTCATGAACTTCTTAACTTAGTGAAATTTTGCCCTAATTTAGGCAGGCTTTGGACCCTACTTCATGGAAATTTTTCACCTAGTTACAAGAGGTATCTAAAAATGCATTTCAAATATGGATTATATAGCACATTTCAAGCTTTCCAAAATGTCCAAGAACTCTCCAAGATCATTTTTGAGTAGGGAGAATCGAAGAGAGGAAATTGGCATTTTCTCACTTTTTGTTCAAGCCATTTTCATGAAGAACCAAGTTGCAAACCAAACCTATGTTGGCTATTTCATGCTTTACAGGTCCTAAACTTGCTACACACTCCTTAATTAAATGCATACTCAGTTGACAAAGCCTCTATCCATGCATTTGAACCTTTGTCCAATTGATAATTCCACTTATGGCAAAAAGGTTCCATTGCCATTTTCATAATGAAACACTTTTGCAAACTTTTCAACTTGGAGCTTTGAACCTGTCCATTTGATGCATACAAACCACACAGGTCTCAAGCAACTTTTACAAACTCATACCAACCCAAAAGCAAGCTGGTACAAGCATGTGGGTTTTGTCTTGTCACTTTGCTTCAAGTACAAGAAAGTTGCAAAAAGGCTAGAGCTTGTACAGATGATAGAGAGATGACTTTAGATCATTTCAATACTAATATGCAAACAATATGCAACACATAACACGCTTGGAAAGGACCTGAAACTCTCTCAAGCTGAAAAACACCCAAAACTTGTCCAAAACTACAGATTCTGCACAAGCATCCCCAGATTCCATTTGGCTCGTGCGTTTTGAGTTTGGATCATTCAGACACATTACATACTTGATACCTAGTCAATCTAAACCATCATCTCTGTTCTGTAACCTCTTTTTCACTACCTGCCATTGTTAACTTTGAAGCTTGCAGTTGGACTTGGTCAGGGAGTTCTAGCCACCTTCAGAGCAAGGTAAGAGTTGGAATAGATTCAGGGAAGCTCAAGGAAGCTCAAGCAATCATCAGGCCTCCATTAAAGTCTCTGCATTTCCATACACGATTCCAACTGAAGGAGGTAATTTTTCAAACTCTATCTCTTTGTACAGGTGTGATACGGTGGGAAGAACTGACTGTTTTTGGAATGCTGGTTTGCATTTTGCGTTTTGTATTCGCAAAATGTCGTGGTAAGCAAGAGTCGCCACCGAATATTATTTTATCCAATCAGGAAAGGAAAAAAAGCACAGAAAAATTCCTTTTTCGAGATATTCTCTGAGTACGGGGGGTAGATTATAGAAAGGGAAGGTATCAGTACCCTTTATATCCGTAGTTATCTACGGGCTCTTAGGTACTTGCTCATCATTTTAAAAACATTTTCTTTGTGCTTGTGGGTTTGGAAAAGTTTTTGTTTTTAACTTCGATTTAACTCTTGCTTCTGTCTTCAAGAGTGTAATGAAGTGTTTTTGAAAACTTTGTTTTGAAAAGTAGTGTAAGTGCGAAAAATTTGTTTTGTTTTGGATGAGCAAGTATCTAAGAACTATCTACCTACTCGAAAAAGGAATCTTTCTATGCTAATTTCCTTTAGACCATGCTATCCCACTATTAATGAGTAGGTAGCACCGTCATTGGAGTTTGAGGGTCAATTCGAATGAGGGACAAACGGTCACTAAAGCAATGTTAGGACGCCTTAGCGGTAACCCTAATGTCTTAGATCATTTGTTTGAGGCAACAATATCCAAGGCAACCATTTCGAGGTGACTATGATCTTTTAGACAAGAGGACGACCTCTAAAATGACCTATACTCAATGACCGTATACGAAGGCAACCAAGTGGGGTGTACCCTAAGAGTGCGCATGTGCGAGTGTGTCGTTTTCAGTTATTTTTATCTTTGTACATGTTAAGGGTGATCTAACTTGATTTTAGATTAAACATTCAGTCTTGTCATGCAAACTCTATTATCAAACATCTAGCAGTTATAATTTGCGGAATAAAAAGGCGGAAATTAAATTACAAGGCGTCGGGTATCTACATCGCCAAAGACAAACCCTTTGAAAAATAAAATAAAGCGGTAAAAATAATTAAATGTCCTATTTAACTATTATAATCCGTAAGCAGATACATAATTGGATAAAAATAAATAAAGCGCGCGGGAAATTAAATCGAGTGCGAAATTTAGGGTTTTGACCCTTTTGAAAAAGAACTATTTTTTGTTGTTTTTATTTAAGAAAAGAAACTAAATTCTAAATTAATTACTAAATTAAATTAATTAAATGAAAAATAAATATGAAATATTTTTGATTTTTTTTGTTATTTTAAGAAAGAAAAATAAAACAATTAAATGAAATAAAACCTAATTAATTCTAATTAATTTTAGATATTTACAAAAAATAAGTTAAAATTTCCTAATTAATATCCTAATTAATTAATGAGTTTATTAATAAAAATAAAAGTTTTAAAATTTGATTGGATAAAAAAGTATTTTTTTTGTGATTTTATTTGATAAAAAAGAATTTTGTTATTGGTTAGAAAATTGGTTAAATAAAATAAAACAAATAAACTAAATAAACAAAACAAAATAAATAAAAAAAAGAAGAAATGGGCCTGATTTTGAAGGGTGTGGAAAGCAATTCCTTGGCTCATTAGCAGCTGGCTCGTTTGACTTTTTGGATCTGGTGCAAGCACATTGACTGTCTCTTTGGTGGACCTCCAATTACTGACTATCAGATCTGGTCATTGACCATCTGGCGCTTGGATTAGTGAGGGCGTATGGTATGGATCAACCCTGACCTCTAGCCTTGGAATGCTTTAATGCTTACATGGAAACCGCTGGGGCGTGTTGTTGTTTGTTTATTAATAATACAAATAATACATTATATAAAAAAACAAATAAGATGCCAGAACAAAACAAAAAAACGCGCACGATTTTGAATGGGCTTATGGGAGGACGACAGCTCATCGTCTCCTTCCTCCAAAACCTGTAAACATTACATGTGGATTTTTATCCACAACAAAGGACGCAACTTCCTTCTAAAATCTCCCTCAGGCCATATAAATACATTCCAAGAACAAGGTTGAGCTCGTCATGACCTCCTGATCAAAACCATGTTCTTCTTATGGGCCAATTGTACCTGAAACAGAAAACGCCAAAAAAACTCCAAGAACCCTAACTATGGTGATTCTTGTTACAGATCATATAAATGCAATTCGTTAATACCAAAAGCTTACAAATGTTCTTGTGATCACAAATATGCTATTAGTTTGTTCAATAAATGCCAGAATAACGCAAATCGAAATCAAGAACAGAGTTGTATTACGAAGGACTTACAATGCACTAGGGGGTCTAGAAACGCGTTGTCTGGATCGGGTTAGCTTGTGAGAATTGTCAGGAATCGATTGGGATATGTCTCTAGCCTTGAAAATGCCTCCAACCTTGATTTTGATCTCCCACTTTTTTGTGATTTTTTGCAAAGTTGTTATGCCTCTACAAGTGATTGCCAACCCCCTATTTTCGTGTGCTTTGCTTGCTTATGTATTACTCAGTGCATTAGGGTAAAAAACTTGGTCCAAATCTTCCCACAATGATGATTGCATATTTGATTTGATTCTCCATGAAAACCTTTCCAAATTTGATCCAAATCATATATTCTTGTAACCAATGCCTTTGATACGAATTTTATTGCAATGCTAGCTGTGATCAAAGCCTAAAACAAACAAAAAATCATGAGTTATCAATGCCTTGGATTTTATATGATTTTATTTGATTTAAAATGAATAAATTAAAAAAAATCAAATTAAATAATAAAAATGAGATATGGGCACATGGTTGAAGCTAGGGCACGTGGTAAATAATGCAAACTCAAATCAAGTGAAAAAGAATGGGCCCATTTGGAAAAATTTGAAGTTTTGGGGATAGTTGACTTTTGGCAATTTTGCAAAAAGGTCCAACTTCAACATTGCATAACTTATTCAATTTTGAACTTTTGGAGGTGTTCTTGGATTTTTTAGAAAGCTTGAAATGTCCTATAACCAACCCTTTTAGTCTCATTTCATTTTGATATTCAATGCACAAGTTATAAGCTTTGACAAAAAAGGTGTTTTTGTTGACTTTTCAAAATGACCTATAATGTCCAAATTTATAAATTATTGTGAGTGCATTATTTGAACTTGGGATATGAAGATGGATTGTAAGGAATTGCATCCTATTCAAAATGAGCTTTTGATGGATCATTTATCATAAAGTATGAGAACGTTATGCTTGGTCAAAGTTGAGTTGACTTTTCCTACAAAACCCCAATTTAGCAATTTTTGCCTTTTGATGAATTGTGAGAAATCCTTGATGAATCATGATCAACCCTTGATCAAATGATGAAATATCCTTCAAAATGATAATGTTGACAAAAAATCTTGAAGTTTGACTGTATGTAGGTCATAGTTGACTTTTGCCCTAGCACAGTCGATTTTTGGACCTTTGAGCAATTAACTGAGCAAACTTCCTCTGCAAGGCTTGAAACTTGACATGGATGATATTGAGAACATATTAGGACATTGGTGAGCACTTGGGTTCACTTGGACTCAAGGATCTTGATGCAATGTAAAACCCTAATTTGGGGTAGACTGCCTTAGGAGATAGCTTGTCTGACCAATTCTTGAGCAACCTTGAGCAACTTGGAGATCTTTCTTGCACTGTTTTTAGAAATATGGGAGGGAAAATTTTGGGGTACAACAGCTTCCCCTGTTCAATCTTCTTAAACCTTAGGATGTATATTGGCTTTTATGCCTTTCGTGATCCGAAGGTGGAAGATAATTGAACACTAGAGTGCCCAGAAAATTGCACTCGCATGAAGTGGTAATCAGCCTTGTGATGTCGGGAATGGGCTTACAGATGCCATTTGGAGATTGCTGGCGGGAGGATGGGCTTAAAGATGCCATCTAAAGTAGTGTCGATCGCATAAGATATTCCTTAGAGAGAGTTGGTATACCTGTTGTTGTGGAAGATTCCGCTGGGGGAGTCTGATCTTTGTTGAGATTTAGGAACTTGCCAGTACTTCAACTGAGAGAACATCTCTGCTGAGTTTTAAGAACTTGTCCGTAATTCAACTGAGGGGGAAACATCTTCATCGAGATTTAAGAACTTGCCCGTAATTCAACTGAGAAAACTTCTCTGCTGAGATTTAGGAACTCATATGTAATTCGACGGAGGAACTTTATCGAGATTTAGGACCTTATCTGTAATTCAACCGAGGATAATTCTGTTGAGATTTAAGAACTTGTCAGTAATTTGACTTTAGGGAAACATCTTCATCGAGATTTAAGAACTCGCCCGTAATTCAACTGAGAAAACTTCTCTGCTGAGATTTAGGAACTCGTCTGTAATTCGACAGAGGAAAATTGTCGAGATTTAGGACCTTGTTTGTAATTCAACTGAGGATAATTCTGTTGAGATTTAAGAACTTGTCAGTAATTCGACTTTAGGGAAACATCTTCATCTAGATTTAAGAACTCGCCCGTAATTCAACTGAGAAAACTCTGTTGAGATTTAGGAACTCGTCTGTAAATCGACGAAGGAACTTTGTCGAGATTTAGAACCTTGTCTGTAATTCAACCGAGGATAATTCTATTGAGATTTAAGAACAGGTCAGTAATTCGACTGAGGGAAACATCTTCATCGAGATTTAAGAGCTTTCCCGTAATTCAACTGAGAAAACTCTGCTGAGATTTAGGAACTCGTCTGTAATTCGACGGAGGAACTTTGTCGAGATTTAGAACCTTATCTATAATTCAACTGAGGATAATTCTGTTGAGATTTAAGAACTGGTCAGTAATTCGACTGAGGGAAACATCTTCATCGAGATTTAAGAATTTTTCCGTAATTCAATTAAGAAAACTCTGCTGAGATTTAGGAACTCGTCTGTAATTCGACGGAGGAACTTTGTCAAGATTTAGAACCTTATCTGTAATTCAACTGAGGATAATTTTGTTGAGATTTAAGAACTGGTCAGTAACTCGACTGAGGGAAACATCTTCATCAAGATTTAAGAACTCGTCTGTAATTCAACTGAGAAAACTCTGCTGAGATTTAGGAACTCGTCTGTAATTCGACGGAGGAACACTTTGTCAAGATTTAGGAACTCTTTTGTACTTCAACTGAGAAAACATCTCTGCTGAGATTTAAGAACTCGTCCATAATTCGACTGAGGTAAAAGCTTCATAGCTTTGAATTTTGTGAGAATTTAACCGTATCCTTCCTGAAAGGTAAAGGTTAGATGTATGCAATGCATGATATGTATCAAGCAATGATGTTCTCAAAATAATTGAGATTGTGTTGTACGATGCGTATATGCATGTGTTATGATGTATGTAATGTAATGTCTTTAGCTAGGGAAAATAAATCCCGGATAGCTGTTGGAGAATAGAGCTGAATTCTTCGTTTCCGCTGGGGATAGCAAATGAAGATGATTGTGAGAATAAACCTGCAGGAGAAGATAACTCCGTTGGGGAATAAACTGATGAGGAGGTTACTCTGTGGGGAAGAGATGCTCTGCTGAGGATTCCACCGATAAATTTCGCTGGGGATGAATTACTGTTGCTGGCAATACTGAGTCTTATTGGGGATTGAATTCCTGTTTGTGAAAGGAAAGAACTCCGCCGGGGATGATCTTTCAGTTGCGACTTCACTGGGGATAACCTTTTAGACTCTAATGGGGATAATCCTTTGAGCTCTGCTGGGGACAATCTTCCAAAGTCTACTAGGGATGATTCTTTATACTCCACTGGGGAAGCTTTTTCAGACTGCGCTGGGAAAATTTTCAAACTCCACTGGGGATATCTTGTACTCTGCTGGGGAATATTCTTATACTCCGCTGGGGAATATTAAGACCTTTCAGTGCTGATGGTAAATAAACTCTGCTTGGGTAGAATATTACCGATTCATTCACAGTAGCAAATCTCAGTTGGGGAGAGCTAATATTATTGTCTTTCCTTACTCTGCGGGGAATGAAAGTATCTTAGCCATATTCTTCAGCTGAATTCAAACTTGTACCTGTTGGACAAAGCAATTGTACAGTTTGGACATTTCTCAATTGCCCCTTGTTTCTGATATTACAAGTAATCGTCTTTTATTTTGCATGTAAATATTCATGAGCAGCAATTAATGTCAAATGCATATATAAAAAAATGAACATTGGACGTTCTTTGCAAAACAAAACTGATAAAAGAAAAAAAGCTTGAAATTTCTTTTGAAGATGAATTGTATTGATTTTGAAGTTTGGCCTGTAAATAGGAGTTTTTGTACAAGAGGTTGACGTGCTAGTAAGAGAATGCCGCCTGTGGTAGGTGGGAACGAGAACTGACTGTTTTTGAATGCTGGTTCGCGTTTGCGTTTGTTTTCGCAAAGTGTCGCGGTAAGCAAGAGTCGCCACCGTCTTTTATTTTTTCCAACAAGGGAAAGGACAAAAGCACAGAAAAATTCCTTTTCGAGATGTTTATCGGGTTCGGGAGGTAGATTATAGAAAGGGAAGGTGTTAGCACCCTTTCTATCCGTGGTTATCCACGGGCTCTTAGGTACTTGCTCACTATGTTTTCAAAAGGTTTGCTTTTCTTTGTGATTGTGGGTTTTGAAAAGAGTTTTGTTTGAAACTTCATTTTAACTCTTGCTTCTGTCCTCAAGAGTGTATGAAGTGTTTTTGAAAACTTTGTTCGAAAGGTGTAAGTGTGAAAAGTTTTGTTTTGTTTAAAAGAGAGCAAGTACTTAAGAACATCTACCTACTCAAAAAGGAATTAAACTGTGCAACTGTCCTTTAGACAGTGCTATCCCACTATTGAAGAGTAGGTAGCACCGTCGTTGGAGTTTTTCGGGTCAATTCGATTTTAGGGACGTGTGGTCACTAAAGCAACGTTAGGACACTTTAGCGGTAACCCTAATGTCTTAGATCATTTTTATCGAGGCAACCATTTCGAGGCAACTTTGATCTTTAGACAGGAGGGCGACCTCTAAGACTTCCTATACTCAATGACCACGTTAGAGGCAACCAAGTGAGGTGTACCCTAAGAGTGGCATGTGCAAGTGTGTCAACTTTCAATTATATTATCTTTGTACATGTTATGGTGAGATGTGGTTGATTTTAAATTAAGATAGATCTTGCCATGCAATCCTAGTTAGCATACATCTAAACAGTTAATATATGTACAGGAATTTAAAGTGCGGGAATTGTAAATCCTATGCTATTACAAGGCTTCGGGGAGGGGGATTATTTACATGTCCAAAATTGGGGAATAAAAAGCAGTAAAGTAAAAGTTTAAGCTATTACAAACCAGTAGGCAGTTACAATAAAATAAACGCGCGAATCTGAAAATAAACTCTAAAATTCTAAGAATAAAATCTTTTTTGTTGTTTTATTTTATTTTGGGAAAAATGATCTAAATCTACTAAATTTTAGTTTTTTGAGAAAATGTTAAGATAATTAAAAGATTAATTAACAAAGTTAATTTAATAGAAAAAAAAACTAGCCTAATGTTTTTGTGATTTTTTTATATTTTAATGTTAATTAAAAAAGATAAAAATATGTCAACGAAAACAAAAATAAAATACAAGGGGGATCCTTCGATCCAGGGAAAAAAGGAGCTTAGAGCCAAGGAGGGAATAGAAGCTTCGATCCAGACAGGGTCATGGTTCTTTCGATTGGGCCAGGAAGTGGGCATGAACAGCCTTCGATCCAGGGAAGGGGATTTCCCTTCGATCCTGGGAAAAATGCCTTCTTCGATCCAGGAGGACTATGGGAAGCTTCGATCCAGAAGGGGTCATGGTCCTTTCGATTGGGCCAGACAGCAAGGCGTGAGTAGCCTTCGATCCAGGGAAGAGGACTGTCTTTTGATCATGGATGTCATGGCTTTCGATCCAGGAATGAGATGCCTCCTTCGATCCAGCATGCTAATGGGTTCGATCCAGAGAAGGTGTCTCATTCGATCTGGGCTGTTATACCTGAAAAAGTATGTGAGCGAAATAAAATGCAGGGCCTGGGTATTGAACCCCAGGCCCTTCGATCCTGCACTTGTTGGGATCTCTTCAGGCTAAATCTGCAGCAAATGTTAGCACACGAAAAACATGACCTGGGTGCCAAACCCAGGCCCTTTGATCCTGTCTAGGATGGCAAATCGAAGGTAACAACAAGTAATGATGTGTTATGCAAAAACAAGGTTGGATAATTTACCCTTTCTTACCAACAGATTGGACTTCGATTTGGGTACTGGCTGGATGAATACCTTCGATCTTGGATTTCTGGGCGTGGAGGTGTTTTTGATTTGAGGGCTTCTGGGCGTGGGCACCTTCAATCTGAGGGACTGCTTTGGCTTGGAAAATTCTGGGCAGCGTCTCTCCAATGTTTTGTTCTCCTGCAGATTTTTTGTGTATATTTTTTCGTTCTATGGTTTTCCTCCGATTTTCGTGTGTAATTTTCGTGTCCTTGTAATGTGCCACTGGCCTCCGTATTTATAGGGGTGTGAGGGTGCAGTAATGGCAAGAGACAACCATTAAACAGGACACTAAATGCCATGAGACAAGAAACAGACACATTAAATAACTTCCTTTTTTGAAACATTTGTGTCTCCTGAATGAACATGAACATGTTGATTTGAGTGCCCTCTCGATGACCTCCTTCGAATGGGCTGATGGCACCCTTCGAATGCTCCCTTTCGAATGGGCTGATGACCTCCTTCGAATGCTTTTCGAAAGCTTCTTCGAATGGACCCTTTGAATGCCTCTTCGAATGGACCTTTTGGAATTCCAATCGAAGGACACTGTTATAATGCCAATCGAAATACTTGTCCATAATGCCAATCGAAAGGCTCCTTCATAATTCCAATCGAAATGCTTCTTCAGAGTGCCAATCGAAGGGTCTTAAAGAATGCCAATCGAAATGCTTAAAGCACCACTAAAAAATTTTCTTTTTCCTTAGGCAAGGGTTTGTGATCAACCATGCAGGGGGAAGACTTTGGAAAACATGAGAGGGCAAATTTTGGGGTGCAACAGTTGCCCCTGTTCAATTTTCTTAAACCTGAGGATATAGATTGGCTTTCGAGCCTTTCGTGATCCGAGGGTGGAAGATAATTGAACACTAGAGTGCCCAGAAATTTGCACTCGCATGGTGTAGTATCAGCATTGTGATGTCGGGAATGGGCTTACAGATGCCATTTGGAGATTGTTGGTAGGAGGATGGGCTTATAGATGCCATCTGCAGGAGTGTCGATCGCATAAGAGATTCCTTAGCGAGAACTTGCATACCTGTTGTTGTAGAAGATTCCACTAGGGAAGTCTGACTTTGTTGAGATTTAGGAACCCGCCTGTACTTCAACTGAAAGAATGCTTCAGCTGAGTTTTAAGAACTTGTTCATAATTCAACTAGGGGGAAACATCTTCATCAAGATCTAGGAACTATCTCGTGCTCAATGGAGTAAATCGCTGAGGTTATAGAACTTGTCCACACTATGACGGAGGAAAACATCAAGATCTAGGAACTGACTCGTGCTCAATGGAGTATACCGTTGAGGTTATAGTACTCGTCCACACTATGACGTAGGGAAATGTGATGTTTTAGCTGGGAAAATAAATCCCGGAGCTGCTGGAGAATAGAGTTGAGTGTGGATGATTGTCAGAATTGCATCTGCGTCTGGAGCGTATCTGAAATGTATTTGAATGACAGGATGACATCCGAATCTGGATCGTATCTGGACTATGGTTTGAATGAGTGACAGAATGACATCCGAATCTGGATCGTATCTGGACTGTGATTTGAATGAGTGACAAAATGACATCCGAATCTGGATCGTATCTAGACTGTGGTTTGAATGAGTGACAGAATGACATCCGAATCTGGATCGTATCTGGACTGTAGTTTGAATGAGTGACAGAATGACATCCGAATCTGGATTGTATCTGGGTTGTAGTTTGAATGAGTGACATAATGACATCCGAATCTGGATCGTATCTGGACTGTAGTTTGAATGAGTGACAGAATGACTTCCGAATCTAGATCGTATTTGGACTGTAGTTTGAATGAGTGACAGAATAACATCCGAATCTGGATCGTATCTGGACTGTAGTTTGAATGAGTCTGGGATAAGTGTCAGAATGTCAGCCATATCTGGATCGCATCTGAACTGTCTCTAGAAGGGGTCTGGAATAAGTATCAGAATGTCAGCCATATCTGGGTCGCATCTGAACTATCTCTAGAAGGAATCTGGAATAAGTATCAGAATGTCAGCCATATCTGGGTCGCATCTGAACTATCTCTAGAAGGATTCTGGAATAAGTATCAGAATGTCAGCCATATCTGGGTCACATCTGAACTATCTCTAGAAGGAATCTGGAATAAGTATCAGAATGTCAGCCATATCTGGGTCGCATCTGAACTATCTCTAGAAGGAATCTGGAATAAGTATCAGAATGTCAGCCATATCTGGGTCGCATTTGAACTATCTCTAGAAGGAATCTGGAATAAGTATCAGAATGTCAGCCATATCTGGGTCCCATCTGAACTATCTCTAGAAGGAATCTGGAATAAGTATCAGAATGTCAGCCATATCTGGGTCGCATCTGAACTATCTCTAGAAGGAATCTGGAATAAGTATCAGAATGTCAGCCATATCTGGGTCGCATCTGAACTATCTCTAGAAGGAATCTGGAATAAGTATCAGAATGTCAGCCATATCTGGGTCGCATCTGAACTATCTCTAGAAGGAGTCTCAGAAGGTGAGGATCTTTGCATGTTGATTGATCTTTCCTGAAAAGGTAAAGAGTTAGTTGTATGCAATGTCATGATGTATGCATTGTGTAATGATGTTCTCGATTTGTGTCATATGTATTTTGTATTCATATGTTATGAATGTTGTTGAATTGTAATTTTGTCTTGGACTTTGCTCAAAATGTTTCCACCGGGGATCCCTGCTTTGTTGTTTGAGGAGAACTCCGCTGGGGGATAATGAAAACTCTGTGGGGAGTAGATGCTCTGCTGAGGATTTTAACGATGAACTCTGCTGGGGATCCCGTTGATAAGCTCTGTTGGGGATTTTGATGATAAACTCCTCTGGGGATGGATTACCGTTCCTGGTGATATTGAATCTGTTGAGGATAGAAGTCCTGCTTGGGGAAAGAAAGAATTTCGCTGGGGATGATCTTTCAGTTGCAACTTGCTGAGGATAACCTTCTGAAATTGGCTGAGGAGACTTGTTTGTGCTTCATAGGGGACAAGCTTCCAAAGTCTACTGGGGAAGAGGAGTTGTGGTCCTTTGATTTGTAGTAGTCGGAGAGGCAAACTCAAGCTGGGGAGTCCTGGTGTTGTTGGGGAAATAAACCCTGTCGTCAGTCTGCTAGAGAGGTGACATCTTCGTTGGGGGAAGTCCTCGGGGATTCTTGAGGTTGATGCAGCTGGGGAAAGGTTTTCAGAGATTAAACCCTTGTTGAGATGTCATCCTATGAGAAGGATTTTGGGGAGATTTGTCAATGCCCCGAGTAGCAAGTGTTTGTGGCACTGCCTGGAAATGTTAGACTGTATGTAACCCTTCACTGAGATTGATGTTCAATGCCCTAAGCGACGGAGATGGAGACTTGCCCCTGGTTACTCTGCACTTCTTTGAGAGATTTCCTGGAACCTTGACTGGGCTGCCCCAGGTGTGCTGGATAGTGACATGTCATGCCCCCTTGTTTATAGGAGATTTGCCAATGGAAGCATCATCCTTTTTGAAGTGATTTTGTTCACTGAGAGGACTTTCGTTCATCGGATATTCGTTATGTGAATTCCTCCGCTGTCAAACAAATAGCCAAATGCAAACAGTGATATTCAGATGATGCAAAGTTTATGCTTGTCTCGAAGTTTTTGAAAAATGCGTTTTTTAGCAGAAAACTCTTTATAAGACAAATTCAAAACAAGATTTAGGGCAAAGCCTTATAGGAGTCAGGATACCTTTTGTAACAGTATGCTTTCGAACTAACCCATGCTTCAGTTAGGACTTTTGAAGGGTTGTAACGTGGCTTGGTTCACGGTTTAAGAAACAAAGGATAAAGGCTCAAATTATATTTGTACCCACCCGCTCTTCGTGATGTTCTTCAATCCTAAGCTCAGTTAATTGTGCATTTGAACTCCAAATGAGTCTGGAACGACGTTTTGGTGACGGTTCACACAAGTTGGATTTTGTTGGAAGGCAGTCATTTTTTGCAACATTTTTCATGTTGTTGAGGATTTGTAGCGACCTCGTTCTTTTGATTTGTTATCCCTAACTTTTGCCTGAACTGTTTCTTTTTGTATTTACAGTCAGCGGGATGCCCCAGCTTTCTTAAGCCTCCTTTATAGGTTTTGGCTCAGTGGGCTTTTATCTTTTGAGAGATTGACTGCCTATGAAATATGGAACCACCACTGTCTTTTGATTCCAGAGGAATGCTTTTGATGTCGTTCGTTGTATTATGAGTTGAGAGTTTTGCGATTTCAATGCGCATCTTTTGAATTAACTGAGAGACTACCCTGCCCCAGATTTAAATTAAAGGTTTCAATTTGTGAAAAGAAAAACTCCAACTTCTTTGGCTCAAAGGGGTTGACTAGGGATTATCTTCCTTATAACTCCACTGTTTAGGATTTGAAACAATGCCTGTACATCGTCAGCGGGGTCTGTTCAAAAGCATACTGTAGAGATTTTGGTATCATTTTCGTCATCCTCCCTCTAAAGGCTTGTAACTTTTAGCAAGAGTTGAATGAGTAAAAAGCATAGTTTAAAGGTAATTAAAATGACTGGATCAAATCAAGACAAGCATATGCAATGCATTAATGAAACAAAGTTTGGCATTAATAGATAATTGTTTGAATAACAAAGAGATTACAACTTGAAAATTCAAATGAAACAAAGGCATTCTCAATGATTTTGCATAGGAGCAGTGATTATGTTTGGAGTCTCCGGAGGGTCAAACTTGATCTCCTTGGCATCAATCATGTCTTGGAGCTTGTTCTTCAGAGCCCAACAATTGTTTGTGTCATGTCCCAGACTGTCAGAGTGGTATGCACACCTTTCATTGGGATGATAGGTAGGAGCAGAAGTATTTGGGTTTCAGAGAGGAGCCTTTAACGTAATCAGCTCTTCCTCCAACAGGCTTTGTAGCGCTTGACCCAGTGACATGTTGATCTTAGTGAATTGTCTTTTAGGCGCGACCTCTTTATGCTGATGCCCCTGTCTTTGTTGAGCAGGCGTAGGATTAGAGATCAAGATTTCTCTTACGTGTTGGTCATGACGACCCTTTTGACCATACACAGTGTTGGACTCTTTCTTCCCATTGTAGGGCTTTTTCTGAGCATCAGAAGGTGTAGCTTCTTGAATCTTCCCACTTTTGATGCCAGCTTCGACCCTTTCGCCGGTCAGTATTAGTTCGGTGAAACCCACTGACAAGTTGCCGATCAAATGATTGAAATAGGGACCAGACAAAGTCCCAAGAAACATATCCACCAATTCCCTATCTGACAGAGGGGGTTGGACCCTTCCAGCAAGATCTCTCCACTTCTGAGTGTAGTCCTTAAAGCCTTCTCCTGTACCCATAGACATACCCTGAAGCTGAGTACGCGTGGGAGCAAGGTCGGCATTATACTGGTATTGCTTGTAAAAAGCAGCAGCAAGGTCCTCCCAGTTACGGATGTTAGCTCCTTCCAGTTGACAGAACCATTCCAGTTGAGTCCCTGACAGACTATCTTGAAAGAAATGGATCCACAAGTTCTTATCAGCTGTGTAAGGTTGGATCTTCCTCACATATGACCGGAGGTGCAGCTTGGGACAGGAAGCTCCATCATACTTGGCAATGGCAGGTGCCTTGAATTTATGGGGAATCACCACCCCAGAGGATAGACCTAGATCTCTGAAGTCCAGACCGGGCACCTTCTGTATTTCCATGGCATTTAAACGGTCTTCCAGTTGTTTGTACTTATCCTCAGCAGAAGGATACTGTTCTTCATCATAGTCCGTCTCGTTGTCGGAGACTATAGGGCTAGGAACCCTCCTTTCTTGTGGACTGTCTTTCCCTTCAGATGGGGTGGTCAGATCAACTTCTTCCTGCAACCCGTTCCCAAACCTGCATCCAGTATTGAACAGGATGGTCCTCTTTTTCTTCTTCTTCCTCTCTTTCAGAATCAGGGTCTTCAGGTCCTGCTGACCCTTAGCTAGATTCATGACCAACTCTTGAAATTGGGCGTTCTGGGCCTGAAGGGCCTTGATAGCTTGCTCAGTGGAAGGTTCAGCAGACATGATGATTGCTGAAATGGATAGTGAAGAAGATGAGAAACCTGTAATGGTACCTGTAATGCAATGATATGTATGATATATGTATGCAATGTTTTCAAGGATCTCGCGGGGTAAACAAGAAATTGTTTAGAATCTGAATCTGGTAGCTTGATTGAAGGAACTTCATGTTGCTGAGAGTCCTTCTTCAAGAGTCAAGCTCACCATATCGAGTGGGTCATAGCCCCTGACTCAAGTTATCGTGCTTGGATTTCTAGACAACTTTGGCTAGAGGAAAATAAATCCCCTTTGCCCCTTGCTAGACTTTTGATGTACCATAACCTGCATCACATACCCTTGAGATCCTTGAAATGGTTAAGGAAATGTTAAGGTATGATGTTATGATGTATATGCTATGCGTTTAAGCAAAAAGTAAGGTGATGTAAGTGAGCCCTGTAATAAATCCAATTTGTTGGATAAGGACTGTAAATAAAACCTGCAAGGAACCCCTACTGTCAGATAACAAGTAGTTCAAGTTTGAAGGCACACAAGTCACACATATAGCCTTAAGTTTAGGCTGGCATGGAGTTTAGGCATTACGCTCTTTCAGTTTAGTTGGTTTAAACCTGTCCTAAAAAAATAGTAACTGGGTTCTAGAGGATCTCTATATCACTGACTACCCTCAATCGGTCATAATTCCAACTTAGCAACCTTTTCTTGCGGCCGGAACCATCGCGAGAGTTTAGTTTCAATGAGTGTAGCATACTGCTACTGTTCTATGGCCAAGTTGGTCAATTTAAGGTTCTAAGGTCAGTTGGTGCTTAATGACTCCTCAGAAGACCCATATTCTCCTCGTTTCAACACAAGGGATATCGGTACAGACCAAGGTGCCACACCAACGTAGCTACTGCTTCATCTGTGTCGGTCTATGCCGGACAGATCCCTCACAGTTTATTGCTACTTACCTAAAAAGGGTACCCCTAGATCCGGGTTAGGATCTATAGAACTCCGATACAAGCCCACAAAATTAAAAGCATACAAAGCAATACAATTGAAAACACAAGTGATATAATCCCAAGGTATACCTCACTTATTAATTACTCCCCAGCAGAGTCGCCAGTTCTGTGGTCGGTGGGAACGAGAACTGACTGTTTTTGAATGCTGGTTCGCGTTTGCGTTTGTTTTCGCAAAGTGTCGCGGTAAGCAAGATTCGCCACCGTCTTTTATTTTATCCAACAAGTGAAAGGACAAAAGCATAGAAAAATTCCTTTTCGAGATGTTTATCGGGTTCGGGAGGTAGATTATAGAAAGGGAAGGTGTTAGCACCCTTTCTATCCGTGGTTATCCACGGGCTCTTAGGTACTTGCTCACTATGTTTTCAAAAGGTTTGCTTTTCTTTGTGATTGTGGGTTTTGAAAAGAGTTTTGTTTGAAACTTCATTTTAACTCTTGCTTCTGTCCTCAAGAGTGTATGAAGTGTTTTTGAAAACTTTGTTCAAAAGGTGTAAGTGTGAAAAGTTTTGTTTTGTTTAAAAGAGAGCAAGTACTTAAGAACATCTACCTACTCAAAAAGGAATTAAACTGTGCAACTGTCCTTTAGACAGTGCTATCCCACTATTGAAGAGTAGGTAGCACCGTCGTTGGAGTTTTTCGGGTCAATTCGATTTTAGGGACGTGTGGTCACTAAAGCAACGTTAGGACGCTTTAGCGGTAACCCTAATGTCTTAGATCATTTTTATCAAGGAAACCGTTTCGAGGCAACTTTGATCTTTAGACAGGAGGGCGACCTCTAAGACTTCCTATACTCAATGACCACGTTCGAGGCAACCAAGTGAGGTGTACCCTAAGAGTGGCATGTGCAAGTGTGTCAACTTTCAGTTATATTATCTTTGTACATGTTATGGTGAGCTGTGGTTGATTTTAAATTAAGATAGATCTTGCCATGCAATCCTAGTTAGCATACATCTAAACAGTTAATATATGTACAGTAAATTAAAGTGCGGGAATTGTAAATCCTACGCTATTACAAGGCTTCGGGGAGGGGGATTATTTACATGTCCAAAATTGGGGAATAAAAAGCAGTAAAGTAAAAGTTTAAGCTATTACAAACCAGTAGGAAGTTACAATAAAATAAACACGCGAATCTGAAAATAAACTCTAAAATTCTAAGAATAAAATCTTTTTTGTTGTTTTATTTTATTTTGGGAAAAATGATCTAAATCTACTATATTTTAGTTTTTTGAGAAAATGTTAAGATAATTAAAAGATTAATTAACAAAGTTAATTTAATAGAAAAAAAACTAGCCTAATATTTTTGTGATTTTTTTTATTTTAATGTTAATTAAAAAAGATAAAAAGATGTCAACGAAAACAAAAATAAAATACAAGGGGGATCCTTCGATCCAGGAAAAAAGGAGCTTAGAGCCAAGGAGGGAATGGAAGCTTCGATCCAGACAGGGTCATGGTTCTTTCGATTGGGCCAGGAAGTGGGCATGAACAGCCTTCGATCCAGGGAAGGGGATTTCCCTTCGATCCTGGGAAAAATGCCTTCTTCGATCCAGGAGGACTATGGGAAGCTTCAATCCAGAAGGGGTCATGGTCCTTTCGATTGGGCCAGACAGCAAGGCGTGAGTAGCCTCCGATCCAGGGAAGAGGACTGTCTTTTGATCATGGATGTCATGGCTTTCGATCCAGGAATGAGATGCCTCCTTCGATCCAGCATGCTAATGGGTTCGATCCGAAGAAGGTGTCTCCTTCGATCTGGGCTGTTATACCTGAAAAAGTATGTGAGCGAAATAAAATGCAGGGCCTGGGTATTGAACCCCAGGCCCTTTGATCCTGCACTTGTTGGGGTCTCTTCAGGCTAAATCTGCAGCAAATGTTAGCACACGAAAAACATGACCTGGGTGCCAAACCCAGGCCCTTTGATCCTGTCTAGGATGGCAAATCGAAGGTAACAACAAGTAATGATGTGTTATGCAAAAACAAGGTTGGATAATTTACCCTTTCTTACCAACAGATTAGACTTCGATTTGGGTACTGGCTGGATGAATACCTTCGATCTGGGATTTCTGGGCGTGGATGTGTTTTTGATTTGAGGGCTTCTGGGCGTGGGCACCTTCGATCTGAGGGACTGCTTTGGCTTGGAAAATTCTGGGCAGCGTCTCTCCAATGTTTTGTTCTCCTGCAGATTTTTTGTGTATATTTTTTCGTTCTATGGTTTTCCTCTGATTTTCGTGTGTAATTTTCGTGTCCTTGTAATGTGCCACTGGCCTCCGTATTTATAGGGGTGTGAGGGTGCAGTAATGGCAAGAGAAAACCATTAAACAGGCCACTAAATGCCATGAGACAAGAAACTGACACATTAAATAACTTCCTTTTTTGAAACATTTGTGTCTCCTGAATGAACCTGGACATGTTGATTTGAGTGCCCTCTCGATGACCTCCTTCGAATGGGCTGATGGCACCCTTCGAATGCTCCCTTTCGAATGGGCTGATGACCTCCTTCGAATTCTTTTCGAAAGCTTCTTCGAATGGACCCTTTGAATGCCTCTTCGAATGGACCTTTTGGAATTCCAATCGAAGGACACTGTTATAATGCCAATCGAAATACTTGTCCATAATGCCAATCAAAAGGCTTCTTCATAATGCCAATCGAAATGCTTCTTCAGAGTGCCAATCGAAGGGTCTTAAAGAATGCCAATCGAAATGCTTAAAGCACCACTCAAAAATTTTCTTTTTCCTTAGGCAAGGGTTTGTGATCAACCATGCAGGGGGAAGACTTTGGAAAACATGAGAGGGCAAATTTTGGGGTGCAACACCGCCGAATAATAGAATTTACACACTTTGTGAAAAACTAAACAAAACAGCTATGTGAATAATCCCACTAGGTTCCAACTCTGATACTGCCGTTATATCCTCGAGTATCTCATCACTTTACTACTTGGTTGAAGGTAGATCAGATTGATTAGTGTCGTCCGAGCTTGATAGTCGATACCAAAGTCTGGTTGCAAGGTGATCCAATGAGACATAGTGTTACGCTTTGATCCCTAATTTTTGCCTGGACCTCCCTTTCGGGTTTTCAGTCCACCGGGATACCCTTTTTTTGCCCAAGCCTCCTTTTCAGGTTTTCGACTTTCCGGGTGTTCATATTTTTTTATTTTCATCCCTTATTTTTGCCCGAACCCTTTTTGTTCACCGGGAAGCCCTTATTTTTGCCTAGGCCAGTCAACCTAGCGGGTCTTTGATCATGCGTAGTATCTTTTCACTATGTCTGCATTGACGGGGTGAGGAAGGTCGTCACCATCCATGGTGGTTATAATCATAGCTCCTCCTGAGAAAATGTTCTTAACCACAAATGGCCCTTCGTAAGTAGGGGTCCATTTGCCCCTGGGATCACCTTGAGGTAAGATAATGCGCTTGATAACCAGGTCCCCAACTTGATATTCTTGTTGTCTAACTTTCTTGTTAAATGCCTTGATCATCCGTTTTTGATACGTCTGACCATGACAAATAATAGTAAGTCTCTTTTCGTCAATTAAGTTCAGCTAATCAAGCCGGGTCTGAATCCAGTCATCTTCGCTCAAACCTGCATCCTTCATAATCCGAAGAGAGGGTATATGAACTTCAATGGGCAAGACGGCCTCCATGCCATAAACCAAGGAATAAGGTGTTGCCCCTGTTGACGTCCGTGCTGAGGTACGGTACCCATGAAGAGCAAATGGTAACATCCCGTGCCAGTCTTTGTATGTCACCGTCATCTTCTGCAAAATCTTCTTAATGTTTTTATTAGCCGCTTCGACAACCCCATTCATCTTCGGCCGGTAGGGAGAAGAGTTGTGATGTTGTATCTTGAACTGCTTGCAGAGCTCGGTGATCATCTTATTGTTGAGATTTGTACCATTGTCTGTAATGATCCTCTCTGGTACACCATACCGACAGATCAGGTTGTGCCGAATAAACCATGCCACGACGTTCTTGGTCAATGTAGCAAAGGAATCTGCTTCCACCCACTTTGTAAAATAATCAATTGCTACCAAGATGAAACGATGCCCGTTAGATGTCGTAGGTCTGATCTCACCGATCATATCATTTCCCCACATTGCAAAAGGCCAAGGAGCCGTCAAGACGTTCAGAGGTACTGGAGGTATATGCACCTTATCAGCATAGACTTGGCACTTGTGACAGGTCCGAGAATGCTGATAACAGTCGGCTTCCATTGTGGACTAAAAATATCCTGCCCGAAGGATTTTCTTTGCCATGGTGTGTCCACTGGAATGAATTCCGAAAGTACCTTCATGTAACTCTATCATGATTCTTTCTGCTTCGTTCTTATCCACACAATGCAGTAAGGTCGAATCATGGTTGCGCTTGTAAAGAATGCCATTGCTGATGAAGAATTTCGCCGCGAACCTCCTCAAAAACTTCTTGTCATTAACAGATGCACCCTCGGGGTACTCCTAAGCTTCAAGATACCTTTTCACCTCATGAAACCAGGGTTTTTCTGCTACCTCTTCAGTCTCACAGTCACAGCAATGTGCAGGTTCTTCCAATATTTCAATGATAATCTGGGGAGCCTCGTTGTCCCAATTGACTTTGAACATAGAAGACATCATAGCCAGCGCGTCCGCTAACTGATTCTCCTCTCTCGGGAAGTGTTCAAAAGTTATCTCCTCAAAATTTGGAAGTAACATCAATACATACTCCTTGTAAGGAACAAGATTAGGGTGTTTCGTATCCCACTCGCCTTTGATCTGACTGATCACGAGAGAGGAATCTCCGAAGACACTCAGAAACTTAATCCTTAGGTCAATTGCTGCTCGAAGACCCATAATGCATGCCTCATACTCCGCCATATTGTTGGTGCAGTTGAAACATAGTCGGGCGGTGAACGGAGTATGAGAGCCTTCAGAAGATATGATCACGGTGCCAACGACATTACCCAAAGTGTTTGAAGCTCCATCAAAGTACATAGACCATCGGGATCCCTCCTCAGGTCCTTCGTCCGATCCAGGTTCTTCACAGTCAGTTACTATCATGATATTCTCATCCGGAAATTCGAAGTTCATAGACTGGTAATCATCTACTGCCTGATGTGCCAAATGATCTGCCAACACACTTCCCTTGATTGCCTTTTGGGTCGTGTACTGGATGTCATACTCAGTCAAGATCATCTGCCATCTTGCTATTATTCCGGACAAGGCAGGCTTTTCGAAGATATACTTGATTGGATCCATCTTTGATATCAATAGAGTAGTGTGAGTCAGCATATACTGTCTCAGCCGGCGAGCAGCCCATGCCAAAGCGCAACAAGTTTTCTCAAGCAACGAGTATCGGGTCTCGCAGTCGGTAAACTTTTTGTTAAGGTAATAAATAGCATGCTCTTTTCGGCCAGACTCGTCATGCTGCCCCAGCATGCACCCCATTGAATTATCGAGTACTGTCAAGTATAAGATTAAAGGTCTCCCTTAAACTGGAGGCATCAGAATAAGTGGCTCTTGGAGATACTCTTTAATCCTTTCGAAAGCGGCCTGACATTCATCGTTCCATCTTACCACTTGATCTTTCTTCAGTAGCTTGAAGATTGGCTCATAAGTAGCAGTCAGGTGTGAGATGAATCGAGCAATGTAGTTCAGACGTCCCAGAAATCCTCTGACTTCTTTTTCTGTTCGGGGAGCTGGCATTTCCTATATAGCCTTCACCTTTGCAGGATTCACTTGAATACCTTTATCGCTTACAATGAAATCCAGCAGCTTACCAGATCTCACCCCGAAGGTGCACTTGTTCGGGTTTAACCTCAGCTTGTACAACTTCAACTTGTCAAATAGCTTCTGAAGGTGGTCAAGATGTTCCTCTTCGATCTGGGATCTTACAATCATGTCATCGACGTATACCTCAATCTCATGATGGATCATGTCATGGAACAAAGCGACCATGGTGCGCTGATACGTTGCCCCAGCATTTTTCAATCCAAAAGGCATGACTTTGTAGCAAAAGGTACCCCATTGAGTAACAAAGGTTGTCTTCTCCATATCTTCGGAAGCCATTTTAATCTGATTATAACCGGAGAAACCATCCATAAAGGAGAAGACCTTATGCTGTGCGGTGTTGTCAACCAAAACGTTGATATGAGGTAGAGGGAAATCATCCTTGGGACTTGCCCTGTTCAGATCCCTATATTCAACACACATTCAAACCTTACCATCCTTCTTCGGCACAGGAACCACGTTGGCAACCCACTGCGGGTATGAAGTAACTACTAGAAAACCAGCGTCAAACTATTTCATAACTTCGGCTTTGATTTTCTCAGACATCTCTGGGCGCATTTGGCGGACTTTCTATTTCACTGGAGGACAGTCTTCCTTGGTAGGCAAGCAATGAACCACAATATCGGTATCCAACCCAGGCATATCTTCATAAGACCAAGCAAAAATCTCAACATAGTCATGCAGCATCTGAATCAACCGTTGCTTAACACTAGCTTCCAGATTTGCACCGATCTTGACCTCTTTCTTGTCTACCTCTATACCCATATTTACTGTTTCCACTGGCTCTTCATGCGGTTGTATATCCCTCTCTTCCTGAAGTAACAGTCTAGCAAGTTCACCAGGCACTTCGCAATCATCTTCACCTTCGTCTTCGGCTAAGTTGATCGGACTTTCGAAGTCATAACCGGCAGTAGCAGAGTCGTTATCAGTGGGATCCAGAGTGGATTCAGACCTGTATATGTGAGTGTGTGTAAAATAACTATTTTGCAATATAAAATAAAAGAAAAACAAGGAGCGCAAAATTTGAAATGCAAGAAATGTCCAATGCTTTTATTAATGATATATGAAAATGACACACATAAATCCCTCACAAACAAAGCCACGGTGCCCCGGGTAAGGCACTGGGCCGTAAAGTTTAAAAATCGTCTGTTAAAAATTCGAAACAAAAGTCTCATTACTGTGGGATATAAGAAACGAGCATGGAATCCCTTGCCGTCCAATTTCTTAGGCCACCATCGGTAGTTGGGTAAATCCAGCTGTCAAACTCAGACTCTTCCACATCATCATCCCCAATAGCATTTACTCCCGCATCATGTTTTGGCATAGGAGCCATTATAAAATTAGGCTTTTCAGGCGCTTCAAACTCAATATCTTTAGCATCAATCAGATCCTGTACTTTATTCTTCAGGACCCAACAATCATTTGTATCATGCCTCGGGCTATCAGAGTGAAAAGCACAGCAGGCGTTCGGGTTGTATAGCGGTGATGTTGTATTGGGATTCTTCGGGGCTTCCTTCGGAATCACCAAGTTGGTCTTTAGCAACTGCGGCAGAATCTAAGACAGGGTCATATGAAGCTGAGTGAACTGTCTTCGCGGTCTCTCAGCCCTTGGCTGATTGTTGCGCTGAGGAGCAACAACAGGTCTTGATATAACAACCGCATTAACAGCTTGGTGGTGTTCAGGTTTATTATGGCTCTTTGAACTGTAAACAACAATGGACTCCTTCTTAAAAGGCTTCTTATCGGCACTAGACGAAGCACCCTTCTGTATCTTACCACTCTTGATACCAGCCTCAATTCTTTCCCCGGTCATAATCAGTTCAGTAAACCTGGATGATGAACTTCCAATCAGATGGTTGAAATACGGACTAGACAAGGTCCCCAAAAACATATCTACTAATTCCCTGTCAGCCAGCGGGGGTTGTACTCTTCCAGCAAGGTCCCTCCATTCCTGAGCGTAGTCTTTAAAACCTTCGCTCGCACCCATAGACATACCCTGAAGTTGGGTACGTATGGGAGCGAGGTCGGCATTATATTGGTACTGCTTGTAGAAAGCAGCAGCCAAATCCTCCCAATTACAGACACTAGCTCCTTCCAGCTGGTAAAACCATTCAAGCTGAGTCCCTGAAAGACTGTCTTGAAAGAAGTGGATCTATAGGTTCCTGTTAGCGGTGTATGGCTGAATTTTTCTAACATACGAACGGAGATGCATCTTTGGACAAGAAACTCCGTCGTATTTAGAAAAGGCTGGTGCTTTAAACTTGTGGGTAATCACCACCCCAGATGACAAACCCAGATCACCAAAGTCCAATCCAGGGACCTTCTGAATATCCATCGCACTTAACCGGTCTTCAAGCTGTTTATATCTATCCTCATCCGGAGGATACTGGTCTTCGTCAAAGTCAGTCTCGTGGTCAGATACCACAGGGCTAGGAACCCTCCTCTCTTCTTGGTTTTCTCCCCCTCCAGATGAGTGGGATAGATTGACTTCATCTTGCAGCCTGTTCCCAAACCTGTGACCCATGTTCAGGAGGACTGTCTTCTTCTTCTTCTTCTTCTTCTTCTTATCATTCAAGATAAGAGTCTTCAGATCTTGCTGACCCTTAGCCAAATTTATGAACATTTCCTGAAATTGAGTGTTTTGAGCTTGTAGAGCCTTGATAGCTTGATCAGTTGATGTTTCAGCAGACATGATATGCTGAAATAAACAGCGAAGAAGATGAGAAAACCTGTAAGGGTACCTGAGGTGCATGGGAATGAAATGTGTATGATATGATTTCAAAAACTTCGAGAGATTCAAATTCGTAAACCAAAATGAAACACACTTTTATTAGATAAGTAACTTGAAACAATGTTTGATAAATGCCCTTAAGGCGTTACAAGAAAGAAAAACTAAAAAGTAAATCAAAACTAGAAATAATCCAAAGACATCAGCATTCCCATGGTCGTTTCCCTTTGGTTCTGACATAGTCGTTGAGGATCTGCTCATTTTCCAATTTCCTTGTCAACTTCAGGATCTTCCGCTCTTGTTCATGATAATTTTCTCTGTAAGTATCCCGTTCCTCTCTTAGTTGCATCCAAGAACTCTTTAATGCCCCAATGTCAGTAGGCATGTACGGGTGGAGGATGGTAGGTGGAACCCCTTCTTCATCAGTAACCTCAACAATCACAGGCAAGACAGCTTCGTATGACATTCCCAACTTTTGGGCGCGGATTCGAACCCATCAGAGGTATGGCTCCATTGGAAGAGAGGTCTTCATCCCTAACTCATGTGGATCAGACCTGTGCACCCTATCCCAGGCTCGTATGAATCTGCGGCGATGCTCGTCACTATCCCCTTGGAAGTCAAAGACAATACTTTATAAGGTCCCTCCCTCCTAGCTCGCCCAAACTGACATAAGGCCAAACATGGATTATAGGTGATCCCTCCATTGATTCCTAGCAGTGGAACATTGGGGCATTCCCCACAGCGATCAATAATAGCTACGTCTTCCATGTCCTTATTAGTCCAAATGATGTCCATGTGAGAAAGAGACATAATCCTGTGGGCCCAACCCATGCCTTCCTTGTTCTTCAAAACTGATTTGGGGAGGTGAGAAATAAACCACCTTGCAAGCAATGGTGCATAACACATAAGGGTTCCCCGTTTCCGAGCAGTACGGGCATAAAGAGAGTGCAAAATGTCACCCAAGAGAGTGGGTACCGGATTACGGGAAATGAAGATCTTCACCGCATTCACGTCAACAAAGGAATCTGAGTTAGGAAACAACACCAAACCATATATGAGAAGATCCAGAATGTCTTCAAATGCCTGAAAGTCTAGACTGTCCCAGAACTAATTATCCCGATCAACCAAGAATTTAGCCAAGAAGCCTTTTGTCCCACTTCTAGTCTCCCAGTTTGACATTACCTCAGCCTTTGTCAGATGGAGGGCTGAAGCAATCTCTTCTGGCCTAAGAACTTTCTCCCAACCTGTAAACGGGGTCTGCTCTAGAATGGAGATACCAAGTAGATCAGAGAACTCTTCCAAGGTAGGGACCAACTGGTATTCCAGAAAAGTAAAGCACCTGTATAATGGATCAAAGAACTAGGCTAATACACTCATCATCTGTTCATCCATCTTGGAGGTGACCAAACCAAGGAGGTGCCCATGTCTTCTGATAAAGGAGGAAGTATCTGGAATCTTTGCAACCAATTCCTTTGCTTCAAGTACAAGAAAAGTTGCAAAAATGCTAGGGCTTGTACAGTTGATAGAGAGATGACTTTAGATCATTTCAATACTAATATTCAAACAATATGCAACATATAACACGCTTGGCAAGGACCTGAAACTCTCTCAAGTTGAAAAACACCCAAAACTTGTCCAAAACTGCAAATTTTGCACAAGCATCCCCAGATTCCATTTGGCTCATGCGTTTTGAGTTTGGATCATTCAGACACATTACATACTTGATACCTAGTCAATCCAAACCATCATCCCTGTTCTGTAACCTCTGTTTCACTACCTGCCATTGTTAACTTTGAGGCTTGCAGTTGGACTTGGTCAGGGAGTTCTAGCCACCTTCAGAGCAAGGTAAGAGTTGGAATAGATTCAGGGAATCTCAAGGAAGCTCAAGCAATCATCAGGCCTCCATTAAAGTCCCTGCATTTCCATACACAATTCCAGCTGAAGGAGGTAAATTTTCAAACTCTATCTCTTTGTACAGGTGTGATACGGTGGGAAGAACTGACTTTTTTTGGAATGCTGGTTTGCATTTTGCGTTTTGTATTCGCAAAATGTCGCGGTAAGCAAGAGTCGCCACCGACTTTTATTTTATCCAATCAGGAAAGGAAAAAAAGCACAGAAAAATTCCTTTTTCGAGATATTCTCTGAGTATGGGGGGTAGATTATAGAAAGGGAAGGTATCAACATCCTTTCTATCCGTAGTTATCTACGGGCTCTTAGGTACTTGCTCATCATTTTCAAAATATTTTCTTTGTGCTTGTGGGTTTGGAAAAGTTTTTGTTTTTAACTTCGATTTAACTCTTGCTTCTGTCTTCAAGAGTGTAATAAAGTGTTTTTGAAAACTTTGTTTTGAAAAGGAGTGTAAGTGTGAAAAATTTGTTTTGTTTTGGATGAGCAAGTATCTAAGAACTATCTACCTACTCGAAAAAGGAATC
Source organism: Vicia faba (assembly GCA_948472305.1). NCBI lineage: Eukaryota > Viridiplantae > Streptophyta > Magnoliopsida > Fabales > Fabaceae > Vicia > Vicia faba. The sequence goes on along the minus strand of OX451736.1, from coordinate 1,750,829,611 downwards.
GTTCTATGATAATTTCCTTTAGACCATGCTATCCCACTATTAATGAGTAGGTAGCACCGTCGTTGGATTTTGAGGGTCAATTCGAATGAGGGACAGACGGTCACTAAAGCAATGTTAGGACGCCTTAGCGGTAACCCTAATGTCTTAGATCATTTGTTTGAGGCAACAATGTCTGAGGCAACCATTTCGAGGCGACTGTGATCTTTTAGACAAGAGGACGACCTCTAAAACGACCTATACTCAATGACCGTATACGAAGGCAACCAAGTGGGGTGTACCCTAAGAGTGTGCATGTGCGAGTGTGTCGTTTTCAGTTATTTTCATCTTTGTACATGTTAAGGGTGATCTAACTTGATTCTAGATTAAACATTCAGTCTTGTCATGCAAACCCTATTATCAAACATCTAGCAATTATAATTTGCGGAATAAAAAGGCAGAAATTAAATTACAAGGCGTCGGGTATCTACATCGCCAAAGACAAACCCTTTGAAAAATAAAATAAAGCGGTAAAAATAATTAAATGTCCTATTTAACTATTACAATCCGTAAGCAGATACATAATTGGATAAAAATAAATAAAGCGCGCGGGAAATTAAATCGAGTGCGAAATTTAGGGTTTTGACCCTTTTGAAAAAGAATTGTTTTTTTGTTGTTTTTATTTAAGAAAAGAAACTAAATTCTAAATTAATTACTAAATTAAATTAATTAAATGAAAAATAAATAATGACATATTTTTTGTTATTTTGTTATTTTAAGAAAGAAAAATAAAACAATTAAATGAAATAAAACCTAATTAATTCTAATTAATTTTAGATATTTACAAAAAATAAGTTAAAATTTCCTAATTAATATCCTAATTAATTAATGAGTTTATTAATAAAAATAAAAGTTTTAAAATTTGATTGGATAAAAAAGTATTTTTTTTGTGATTTTATTTGATAAAAAAGAATTTTGTTATTGGTTAGAAAATTGGTTAAATAAAATAAAACAAATAAACTAAATAAACAAAACAAAATAAATTTAAAAAAAAAAGAAGAAATGGGCCTGATTTTGAAGGGTGTGGAAAGCAATTCCTTGGCCCATTAGCAGCTGGCTCGTTTGACTTTTTGGATCTGGTGCAGGCACGTTGACTGGCTCTTTGGTGGACCTCCAATTACTGACCATCAGATCTGGCCATTGACCATCTGGCGCTTGGATTAGTGAGGGCGTATGGTATGGATCAAGCCTGAGCATGCATGCAATTACCTGAAAAATATGAAGAAAATACAATTTGCTGGAGGCAGGGATCGAACCCCTGACCTCCAGCTAGGGATGTCAGTTTGGACCTGTTAATGGGGATCCCCGCGGGGAACGCCCCGTTCGGGGCCCCAAAGATGGGGAATTTTCCCCCGTGGGGGCGGGGATGGGGAGAAAAATTCCCCCGAGAGCATTTCGGGGACGGGGACGGGGAATACACCCCCCGCCCCGCGGGGACCCCGCCCCGCCTATTATTTTAATATAGTTAATTTAATATATATATATATTTTAGATTAGGTTTTTTAGTCATTTCCTTTATGTTTATTTATAAAAATAAATAAATAAATATTCATGTATTTATTAAGAGAGAGAAATGTAAATATTAGACCCTAAAAAAGTTGAAGCGTTTCATTTTCTTCTGCCAGACATTTAGAGTCTCACACGTTAGACTCCTTTTTTTCTTCTCCAGTCAAATCTCCATTCATCTTCCTCTTCCAACGTAGTAGGTTGAAGGAAGACATTTTTTCTTCTGCCAGACATTTTAAGTCAACAACATAGTAGGTTGAAGGAAGACACTTTAGAGGCTTTGATGTGCACTCAAGATTGGATCCGAAAAGATATAAAAGGTAATATATTTTTATCTTTTACAAGATTAATTGAAAAGGATTTTTAAATTTTAATTTAGCTATTTGTTTCTTAGGTTATTCAAAAACGTTGACTCAATTCGAATGTGTGGATGAAGATATGGATGATGATGATGATGATGATAATAAGGTAATTTACATATTAGTGTTGATTACCTTTTAGTTTTTAAAGTATTTTTTTAAGTAAATATAATTATTGATTGTTTACTTTTCGTAGGAAAAAGAAAGTCATATCTAATTGTGGAATGAGGAAGAAGACCTTGCAAGGAGAAGTTGGAAAGAGAGACATGATTGATCATTACTTGTTTGGATATTTTGCTTAATATTTTAGTTTATTTATATGTAACTTTGTTTTAAGTATTTTGATATTTCTACTTTACGTGTGTTATCAATTGAGCAAATAGAGATATGTTGACTTTTGCTTTTAGTTGACTTATTATGAAGTATTTTTTAGCTTTTCAAGCATACTCATGATGCTAAATTTTATAATTATCCCTTATTAGTTTTGATGAAGTATAGTTTTTTAAGCATAATTATGTTGTTGGATTTTTTTAGTTGTTTAGGCATATTGTTACTTTAAAAAGTATTATAGTTCATTTTGTTGAATTTTATAGCATTTTATAGAAATTTATAAAAAAAATATTATTATTTTGTGTTCCATTAGTATTTTTAATAAAAAATAATAAATGTCAAATACTAGTATTTTTTAATAACATAATAAATATGTGAATTCTTTGTGCTTTTTATTTTTATAGAAAATATAAACATTTTAAAAAAATAAAATATTAATGAATAAATGTAGGATCTATGGGGATCCCCGCGGGGAACGGGGATCCGCGGGGAACGGGGATGGGGATAGAAATTCCCCCGTGACGGAGATCGGGGACGGGGACGGGGACGGGGAATGAATTTGATGGCGGGAAAAAAGATGGGGAAGTGTCCCCCCGGCCCCGCCCCGCCCCATTGACATCCCTACCTCCAGCCTTGGAATGCTTTAATGCTTACATGGCAACCGCTGGGGCGTGTTGTTGTTTGTTTATTAATAATACAAATAATACATTATATAAAAAAACAAATCAGATGCCAGAAAAAAATAAAAAAACGCGCGCGATTTTGAATGGGCTTATGGGAGGACGAGAGCTCATCGTCTCCTTCCTCCAAAACCTGTAAACATTACCTGCGGATTTTTATCCGCAGCAAAGGACGCAACTTCCTTCTAAAATCTCCCTCAGGCCATATAAATACATTCCAATAAGATGGTTGAGCTCGTCATGACCTCCTGATCAAAACCATGTTCTTCTTATGGGCCAATTGTACCTGAAACAGAAAACCCCAAAAAAACTCCAAGAACCCTAACTATGGTGATTCTTGTTACAGATTATATAAATGCAATTCGTTAATACCAAAAGCTTGCAAATGTTCTTGTGATCACAAATATGCTATTAGTTTGTTCAATAGATGTCAGAATAACGCGAATCGAAATCAAGAACAGAGTTGTATTACGAAGGACTTACAATGCACCAGGGGGTCTGGAAACGCGTTGTCTGGATCGGGTTAGCTTGTGAGAATTGCCAGGAATCGATTGGGATATGTCTCCAGCCTTGAAAATGCCTCCAACCTTGATTTTGATCTCCCACTTTTTTGTGATTTTTTGCAAAGTTGTTCTGCCTCTACAAGTGATTGCCAACCCCCTATTTTCGTGTGCTTTTCTTGCTTATGTATTACTCAATGCATTAGGGTAAAAAACTTGGTCCAAATCTTCCCACAATGATGATTGCATATTTGATTTGATTCTCCATGAAAACCTTTCCAAATTTGACCCAAATCATATATTCTTGTAACCAATGCCTTTGATACCAATTTTATTGCAATGCTAGTTGTGATCAAAGCCTAAAACAAACAGAAAATCATGAGTTATCAATGCCTTGGATTTTATATGATTTTATTTGATTTAAAATGAATAAACTCAAATAAAAATCAAATTAAATAATAAAAATGAGATATGGGCACATGGTTGAAGCTAGGGCACGTGGGCAATAATGCAAACTCAAATCAAGTGAAAAAGAATGGGGCCATTTGGCAAAATTTGAAGTTTTGGGGATAATTGACTTTTGGCAATTTTGCAAAAAGGTCCAACTTCAACAATGCATAACTTCTTCAATTTTGAACTTTTGGAGGTTTTCTTGGATTATTTAGAAATATTGAGATGTCCTCTAACCAACCCTTTTGGTCTCATATCATTTTTATATTCCATGAACAAGTTATAAGCTTTGACAAAAAAGGTGTTTTTGTTGACTTTTCAAAATGACCTATAATGTCCAAATTCATAACTTCTTGTGAGTGTATTCTTTGAACTTGGGGTTTGAACATGGATTGTAGGTAATTTCATCCTATTCAAAATGAGCTTTGGATGGGTCATTTATCATAAAGTATGAGAAAGTTATGCTTGGTCAAAGTTGAGTTGACTTTTCCTACAAAACCCTAATTTAGCAATTTTTGCCTTTTGATGAATTGTGAGCAATCCTTGATGAATCATGATCAACCCTTGATAAAATGATGAAATATCCTTCAAAATGAGAATGTTGACAAAAAATCTTGAAGTTTGACTGTATGTAGGTCACAATTGACTTTTGCCCTAGCACAGTCGATTTTTGGACCTTTGAGCAATTGACTGAGCAAACTTCCTCTGCAAGGCTTGAAACTTGACATGGATGATCTTGAGAACATATTAGGACATTGGTGAGCACTTGGGGTCACTTGGACTCAAGGATCTTGATGCAATGTAAAACCCTAATTTGGGGTAGACTGCCTTAGGAGATAGCTTGTCTGACCAATTCTTGAGCAACCTTGAGCAACTTGGAGATCTTTCTTGCACTGTTTTGAGAAATATGGGAGGAAAAATTTTGGGGTACAACAACAGGCAACCTCAGGCCATGATCTGTGAATGAAAAATGTAGTTCTCATCATAACGAAGCTGTACATATCATTATCTTGCATTTATATTACTTGTGCTAAGAGAATTTGGAGTTTGAAATCTCTGAAAATTTTAGGTCACGATTTATGGATTTCAAAATTCTCTTTGATCTTTGATAGTTAGATTACATAATTTATATGGTTGAAATCGTGAGTTCAAGTGCTACAGTTTTCATGTTATAAGTTTTCATTTTTATGCAAGCATGAGGAAGTTACAAGTTGAACTGGCCATGGCATAAGGAAGAGAAGGCAGGACATGGACGAAGTCTGTATTGGGCTTTTTGGCTTCTTGGGCTTTTTGATTTTGCTAACACTACCACATGATTTGCTATTACACCCCTTGTTAACTCTTTCATATTTTATTTTTTTTATTTTTATATTTAATACTTTTAATTATTTTCTTTAATGATAAAAAATCCTAAAAAATAATTTAATTATTTTTACACTTTTATTTTATTTTTTTATTATTTCTCACATAAAAATTTAATTTATTTTGATAAAATGTAATTTATTTTCTTAATAAACTCATAAATATAATTAAATATACTTAATATTTTTATTTTACATTTCATACTTACAAATACCTATTTTTTGCATATATTTATTTTTTAATATTTATATATAATATTATTTATTATTTTCATACAAAAAAATGCACAAAATAATTATATAGAAACATTATTGTCTTTTTAATGAAAATTAGGGTTTAATCCCTTTCAAAAGAATTAAATCTTTTTTCTTATATTTTTTAGGTTTGATTTAAATATTCTTTTACACAAAAGCAAGACACAAAACATATTTTCTCATATGTACATTGCATTATATTCTAAATATTGTATTATATTTATTTTAATTCGCGCAAGTTCGATTGGGTTGTAATAATGTATTTAGCTTTATATTTTTGCAAATCCCCATTCAAACTTGTATCCCCCCTCCCATAAAATTGTTGTAATAGCTTAGTATATTTACATTATGCAATTTATTGCTTTCATATGCCATGATTAGTAATTAGGGTTTGTATGACAAGAACAAAACAAAGCAAAAATAGAAAACCCTAAATACAAGACAAAGTCAAAAGCATGGAAAATGATATACTTTGCACACAAGCACCCTTAGGGTTTCTCCCAATTGGTTGCCTAAAATAAAATGGCCATGTTACGCATGCGGAGTATCTTGGCAAAACAAAACAAATTTAAGATCATAGTCCCTCGATGACGCTATTCAAAAGTTGCATTACAGAATGATCTTGGTCCCTCAAAAATGCTAAGATACTTTGCAACATTGCTATCATGGTTATACGATGACCCACGCCCGTCCCATTTACATCCAAAGATAGGGTTGCTTACCAAATCAATGGTAAGCCAACAATGTCAACAAAATAGAAAATACATAGGAAAAACATTTGAGTAGGTAGATAGCTTCTAATTACTTGCTCCATTTTCAAACAACAATCCTTGTTATTTTCAAACACATACACATTTCAGAAAAAACTTACAAACATTGAAAACATTTTCAAAAAGACAAACATCTTTGTATACATTCTTACGAACGAGAATCATTACAAAGATTGCCTAAACGAATGGCCTCTTTTACAAAATACTTTCAAAACCACATCAAACACCATTTCAAACAAACCAAAGCAAGTGATCTAAGCAAGTAACTAAGATCCCATGGAAAACCATGGATGAAAAGGGTGCTAGCACCTTCCCTTTTCATAATCTACCCCCCAAACTCAAGAAAACATATCAAAGGTCTTTCCTGTGATTTTTCACCTTTCCTTTTGGATAAAAGAAAAGTCGGTGGCGACTCTTGCTAACCGCGACATTTGCGATAAAATGCAAACCCTCAAGTCAGTTCTCCCACCGTATCACAGAACTGGCGACTCTGTTGGGGAAAATTATAAAAGTGGGGTTACCTTAGGGTTTAGATCACATTTATTTGCTTACATTATTTGACTTGTTTGCTTTACATTATGGTTCTTTGTTTGGGTTTGAATCCTCTAACCGGAGTTGGGAAACATTATAGGTAAATAGCAATACGTTGTGGAAACTGTGCGGGGTATACCGACATGGTCTAAGAAATAGCTATGTTAGTGTGACATATTTGTGGGTACCGATAACATTTGAGTTAATTAAAGAGAATACGGGGCCGCTGAGTGATGTCATGAAGCACTAATGAACTTCTAGAACCCTTTACTTGACCAACTTGGCCTTTAGGATGTAGTGAGATGACCGGCTTTGGTGCAGTCCGAAGTTGGTAGATACTCGATACTACACTCATTGAGGTTTGGTTTCTTGGGATATTTTGGTCGCCATTAAAGAGGCTTGAGCTGAAACAATGACCAAGGAAACAATCCAGTGATATTGAGCTCCTTAGAACCCGGTTACTATTTTTAGGACAGGTTGAGTCAACTAAACTTCAAGAGGGTACTTACCTATAAAACCCCATGCAAGCCTAAACTAAGAACTTGTTTGTTTTGCTTGTATATACATACTTGTGCATAACATCATGGACATCATGAACATTATATGCATTCACTAACCATTTCAAGGATTTTGGAGATTCATCTTTGTTCTTGTTTTGTAGGATATGGATTCACTTCGCAGGAAAACTATCCAAATCAACCTTGTAAGAATTCCTCCACAACTCAATGAGCTATCTTCAAGGATTCATGATAACTCTCCATTCACCTAGAGACATGGTCGTCTACTCAACTTGGTCACCTCCAACACAGAGGAGGATATGATGAAGGTTCTCTTCCAGTTCTTTGACCCTTTGCATCATTGCTTCATATTTCCTGACTATCAACTTGTGCCCACTTTGGAAGAATTCTCTCAACTTTTGAGGATTCCTATTCTCAATCAACTACCTTTCAACGGTACGGAAAGAGATCCAAAGACAGAAGAGATTTCTCAAGCCCTACACTTGCACTCATCTGATGTCACAACCCATTGGGAAACTAGAAGTGGTGTCAAAGGCTTCTTATCAAAGTTCTTGTTTAAGAAGGCCCAAAACTGTTGGAATTCCTTAGACTTGCAAGCTTTTGAGGAGATTGTAGCTCTTCTCATCTATGGGATGGTCTTGTTCCCCAATCCTGACCAACTCATCGATGTGAGCGCTGTCAAAATCTTTATGTCACGCAACTCGGTGCCTACATTGCTTGGGGATATCTTACACTCTTTTCAAACTCGTACAATGAGGAAAAGAGGTGTTCTTATATGTTGCACTCCTCTCCTGGCAAGATGGTTTATTTCTCATCTTCCCCAATCAGTCTTAAAGAATGAGCAAGGTTTGAGGTGGTCACAAAGGTTAATGACGCTTAAACATTCAGATATTCATTGGTGCTCTCGATCCAAAGAGAATGTTATCATTGTTGACCGTTGTGGGGAATTCCCTAATGTCCCTCTACTTGGAATTAGGGGAGACATCACCTACAACCCATGCTTAGCTCTAAGACAGTTTGGTTATGCCCGAAGGGATGGCCCATATGATATGCTAATTCAAGGTTTGGTTTTCGACTACGATAACGACGATCAAGGACTTCGCCAGAGATTCATCCGAGCTTGGAGGATGCTAAACAAGGTGGATAGCAAGACTTTGGGACACAAGAATTCCATCCCTCTTGAGCCTTACCTCAAGTGGGTACGAACCCGCGCTCAAAGTCTTATGATGCCTTATCCTTCCATTCTCCCAATGATTATTGAGCCTGTTAAGGAGGGAGAAGTTCCATACACTATCCTACATCCTGACATGCCTACATCACTCGAATACCTACAAAGGGATTGGATATAGCTCAAAGGAGAGCGCGATACTTTCGAAGCCCAATTCTATGAAAGCGAGAAGAAGGTTTTGGAACTCACTCGGCTACTTCATGAGGAGCAGACTCTAAATACCTACATTGCACCAAAGAGGATGCGCAATGTCTTTTTATCTTAGAATTTTGTATTATTTTGCCCAAGGGGCATTGATGTACTTAAATTCTATCTTATTAATATAACGTGTGTTTCTTTTTGTTTAAAACAATTTTGAATTTTTAAATCCTTGAAAACATTGCATGAATACATATCATTCATCATAAACATAAATAGGTCTTTGCAACAAGTTTCCTCATCTCTCTACTGCTTATTTCAGTAAGATGGATCTCGAACAGACGGTCAAAGACCTTCAAGCTCAAAACACACAATTTCAACAGTTACTCATGACCTTAGCCAAGGGGCAAGAGGAGCTGAAGACTCTGCTAGCAAAAGAGAAAAAGAAGAAAGAGAAGAAACCAACTGGTGTGGGAATCATGGGTAGAAGGTTTTAGGGACAAGCCAGAAGGACCTTAGATTTTCCAGCAACATCTGATGAGGGGGAAAGAAAAGGAAAAGAAACGGCAGTTCCGTCAGACTCTGAAGAAGAGGAGGAAGAGGAGGACTATTCTGAAGAGCAATACCCTCCGGATGATGATAAGTACAAACATCTTGAAGAGCGATTAAGCGCTATGGAAATCCAGAGAGTATCGGGTCTAGATTTTGAAGAGTTGGGGCAGGTGTCAGGAATTGTAATCCCGCCAAAGTTTAAAGTGCCATTATTTTCCAAGTATGATGGATTGTCGTGTCCTAAAATGCACCTCCGATCATATGTCAGAAAGATTCAGCCGCACTCTGCCGACAAAGACTTGTGGGTCCACTTTTTCCAAGACAGTTTATCAGGAACACAACTTGATTGGTTTTACCAATTAGAAAGGGCCGACGTCCACAATTGGGACAACCTGGCCACAACTTTCTATAAACAATACCAGTACAATGTCGATTTGGCGCCTACCCGTACTCAACTTCAAAGTATGGCTATGGCTTCCAATGAGGGCTTCAAAGATTACGCGCAGAAGTGGAGAGATCTAGCCAGAAGAGTGCAACCCCCTCTGTCTGAAATGGAGTTGGTGGACATGTTCTTGGGAACTCTATCGGGCCCTTTCTTAAATCATGTGATTGGGAGTTCCTCTGCAGGGTTTACTGAATTGATTTTAACCGGCGAAAGGGTGGAAGCTGGTATAAGAAGTGGGAAGATTCAGAAAGATTCGTCTGCCTCTACAGTTGTGAAAAAACCCTTCATTATGAAGAAGGAAGTATCTGCTGTTTATTCACAAAGGAATCAAGGAAGAACCGAACACCGACCGGTGGTGGGGGCCGTTATGATCCCAAAGCATGTATCCGACCAGCCAAGAAATAACCAGCCAAGGGTGGAAAGGCCAGTCCGACAATTCACAAGGATTAACATGACTCTAGCCCAGGTTCTATCACATCTTATGAAATTGACTCTGGCCACTTTAAAAGAGGCCCTAAAGAATCTCAATACTGCATCCCCTCATTATCATCCAAATGCCAGATGCGCATACCATTCTGAAAGTCCAGGGCACGACACTAACAACTGTTGGGCTCTGAAGAACAAAATTCAAGACCTAATAGATGCGAAGGAAGTTGAGTTTGATGTGCCTGAGAAACCAAATGTTATTTCTGCTCCGATTCCTAGGCATGGTCACAATGCCAATGCTATCGAGGAAGATTTATTTGTTGCCACAGTTGATGAACTTTTGACTCCTCTCCTGATCATTAAGATGAATTTGTTAAAAGTTGGTGTATTCCCAGGATGTAAGGAAGACTGCCATTATTGCTTATCCTCACCCACCGACTGCCCTCTGTTGAAGACAAGTATCCAACGCCTGATTGATAACCAAGAAATTCTATTTGAGAATGCTCCCGTGTTACCTATTCTTGTTAAAGAAGTTTCAATCATAACCATCTCCGCCAATCCTTCCAGGTCCCCTAAAAGACCCGTTAGGATTACACCTGCTCCAAAAACTACTCCACTTAAGATCACAATGCCCGGACCGGTCCCGTATGAGTCAGATAAAATAATACCATGGAATTATGGTGGAGAAATCTACTACCATGGTATCAAACAAGATGAACTGACTGCCGAAGAAGAGAGCTCCGAAGAAGAAAACTCCGATGTTAGCAACATTGCCGAAACTAGCAAGATTACCCGCAGTGGTAGAATCTTCTCTCCAGAGATTGCCCCTCCAAAGGCAGTTTTTGGAGTCGTGGCCATTCCGAAGATTACCTCTGTACTAGTGATTATACCTGCAAGCATACTTACCGACAAAGATAACACAATCCCTATCCCTACCAATACTTCCACTACTGATAATAAAGGAATAAGCGTTCAAGAAGAGCATGTCCAGACGAAGGCTCAATCACTAGCTATCCCCGAAACATCCAAGAAGGAGATGGAAGAAATCCAGAGGATAATAAAGAAGAGTGATTATGATGTGGTTGAACAGTTGGGGCAAACCCCCTCCAAGATCTCTATGCTAGCATTGCTGCTGTGCTCTGAGGCACATGCGAAAGCTCTTGTAAAATTTCTGAAGATAGCTCATGTGCCACAAGAGACGTCTGCTGACCAATTCCAAGATTGTGTGGCCAGTTTGACAGCTGATAATGGCCTAGGCTTCTCTGATGCTGACTTGACACCCAAAGGGAGAAAACACAACGAGACATTACATGTCTCTGTGGAGTGTAGAGGAACAACCCTAGCCCATGTCTTGGTAGACACGGGTTCATCTTTGAATGTCTTACCAAAGAAAGCTCTTGACAGATTGGATTTTGAAGGGCTGACATTGAAACCCAGTAACATAATTGTGAGAGCATTTGATGGCTCGAAGAGGATGGTCCATGGGGAGGTGGACATCCCGATAAAGGTGGGAACTCTGACTTTCAATTCAACCTTCTATGTGATGGACATCCGTCCCTCTTACTCTTGTCTGTTAGGACAACCTTGGATCCACAATGCCGGTGCTGTCACCTCCACATTGCATCAGATGTTGAAATACCCGATCCAAGGAAAGATCATAATTGTTCATGGAGAGGAGGAGTACATGATTAGTCATCTGAACTCTTTTCGATATGTGGAGTTGGATGGCGAGTTCATTGAAACCCCTTTCCAACATTTCAAGGAGGTCTCTCAAGAAGTAGCGACAACCAAGACAGTATCCTCGATTCCCAAGATCACAAGACCTCCACTTCGGATGTCATCTCTAAAGGACACAAAGGCAGTAATAGAGGAGGGTGGATGCACCATATGGGGGAAGCTTCCAGACATTCCATATAAATCAGACAAGTTTGGCTTGGGGTTTACTTCAACTGCTCAGAAGGCTGTGCGCCGTACCCGTGCTGGAGGGCCACCTTTGAAGATTAGCAACCAAGGGGTCAATGCAGTAGAAGATAATGAAGAGGATGGCAACTTGGAAGATTGGATATTTCCTACTGTCAACGGAGGACTTCGCAACTGGGAAGCCAAAGACTTTGTCCCAATAACTTTCATCTCTCAGTAATTTAGCTTTTACATTTCTGTTGGACTTGTAATATTCACGAACAATTCACACTTTAAAAAACCTTGTGTCTTACCCGAGGCACAATGGTCCATTTGTAAGGGTTTTTATTTCATCTTCATATGACATTCAATGAATCATGGATGCTTTTTCACATATAAACCTTTTGTGCTCATTGTCTTTCTTTTACATTTTATTGTTTAAAGATGGTTATAGCCTTGCACACACCCACACTCATAAATGCAGGTACCCCTCCATTCCGGATCCTATGGGTAACAATACTGCTATAGCCTTCAGTGACTCTGAAGATCTGATCTACCAAGCCGAATACGAAGGTGAGGAAGATTGTGAAGTGCCAGGGGAATTGGCCAAACTACTACAACAAGAGGAAAGAGCTATTCATCCTCATGAGGAGCTGTTGGATACAATCAACTTGGGTACCGAGGAAGATAAAAAGGAAATCAAAGTGGGTGCCAATCTAGAGCTGAGTGTCAAGGAGAGTCCAATTCAGCTATTGCATGAGTATGTTGAGATCTTTGCCTGGTCATATGAAGACATGCTGGGACTCGATACAGACATCGCGGTACATCGTCTACCCACAAGAGAAGACTGTCCACCAGTAAAACAAAAAGTCCGCCGCATGAGACCTGACATGTCAGAGAAGATCAAAGCGGAAGTCATGAAACAATTCAATGCTGGATTTCTGGCTGTTACTTCCTATCCTCAATGGGTTGCCAACATTGTTCTTGTTCCTAAAAAGGACGGTAAAGTACGGATGTGCGTGGATTATAGAGATTTAAACAGGGCCAGCCCTAAAGATGATTTTCCACTCCCCCACATCGACATCTTAGTTGATAATACGACCCAGCACAAAGTATTTTCTTTCATGGATGGATTCTCAGGCTATAACCAGATCAAAATGGCACCTGAGGACATGGAGAAAACTACGTTTGTCACACAGTGGGGCACGTTCTGCTACAAAGTGATGCCATTCGGACTGAAGAATGCCGGGGCAACCTATCAACACACCATGGTAGCTTTGTTTCATGATATGATACATCATGAGATAGAGGTCTACGTAGATGACATGATAGCCTGATCACAAACTGAGGAGGAGCACCTTGATCACTTGAAAAAGTTGTTTGTAAGATTGAAGGAGTACAAACTAAGGTTGAACCCGAACAAGTGCACGTTCGGAGTCCGGTCCGGTAAACTCTTAGGTTTCATTGTCAGCAACAAAGGCATCGAGGTTGATCCTGTCAAGGTCAAAGCAATATAAGAAATGCCTGCTCCTCGTACTGATAAGGAAGTCAGAGGATTCTTGGGACGCCTGAACTATATTGCCAGATTCATTTCTCACCTAACATCTACTTGTGAACCAATCTTCAAACCGTTGAAGAAATATCAGGTGGTCAGATGGAATGATTAATGTCAGATTGCTTTTGACAAAATCAAAGAGTATTTACAAGAGCCTCCTGTCTTGATGCCATCAGTCGAGGGAAGACCACTAATCATGTATCTGACCGTTTTAGAGAACTCAATGGGGTGTGTATTGGGGCAGCATGACAAGTCTGGCCGAAAAGAGCATGCTATTTACTACCTGAGCAAAAATTTTACCGACTGTGAAAGCATATATTCACTACTCGAGAAAACTTGTTGTGCTCTGGTATGGGCTGCTCGCCGGCTAAGATAGTATATGTTGACTCTACCACTTTGCTGATATCTAAGATGGATCTGATAAAGTACATCTTTGAGAAGCCTACTCTGTCTGGGAGGATAGCTAGATGGCAGATGATCCTAATAGAATATGACATACAATACATGACCCAAAAAGCTATAAAGGGCAGTGTGCTAGCTGATCATCTTGCCCATCAAGCTATAGAAGATTATCAGTCCATGAAGTTTGAATTCCCGGACGAAGACATCATGACATTAGACAATTGTGAAGAAATCAAACCATATGACGGACCTGGACAAGGATCCCGATGGACCCTGTTCTTTGATGGGGCATCCAATGCACTTGGTAATGGTATCAGTGTTGTACTCATATCTCTAGAAGGGTGTCATACGCCCTTTACTGCCAGACTTTGTTTCAACTGTACGAACAACATGGCGGAATACGAAGCATGCATCTTTGGTCTTAAGGCTTCCATAGACTTGAGAATCAAATCTTTAGTTGTATTTGGAGATTCAGCTTTGGTCATCAGTCAGATCAAAGGAGAATGGGACACTAAGCATCCAAACCTTATCCCTTACAAAGAACATGTTTTGACATTGTTACCACATTTTGAGTAGATTACCTTTGAGCATTTCTCGCGAGAAGAAAATCAGCTAGCAGATGCTCTAGCCACAATGTCATCTATGTTTAAACTTAATTGGGATAATGAGGCTCCCCAGATCACCATTGAACGAATGGACGAACCAGCACACTATCATGAGATTAATACTGAAGAAGTAGTGGACCAGCCTTGGTTTCATGAAGTCAAAAGGTATCTCGAAGCTCAAGAATATCCGGAAGGAGCTTCAATCAATGATAAAAAGTTCTTAAGGAGATTCTCTGCTAAGTTCTTCCTAAGTAATGGCATCCTGTACAAACGTAATCATGATTCTATTCTGCTCCGTTGTATGGATAAGATTGAAGTTGAAAAGATCATGGCTGAATTACATGAAGGTACCTTTGGCACTCACTCTAGTGGGCATACGATGACAAAGAAAATCCTATGGGCGGGCTATTATTGGTCTACCATGGAAGCATACTGCTATCAACACTCCCGGACCCGTCATAAGTGTCAAATCTATGCAGACAAGGTGCACGTGCCTCCGGTTCCTCTAAATTTCTTAACAGCTCCTTGGCCCTTCGCTATGTGGGGAATCTATATGATTGGGGAGATCAAGCCTACAGCCTCTGTGATACGGTGGGAGAACTGACTTGAGGTTTTGCGTTTGTGTTCGCAAATGTTTCGGTTGAGCAAGAGTCGCCACCGAATTTTTATTTTATCCTAAGGAAAGGTTAAAAAGCACAGGAAAAACCTTTGAGATGTTTTCTTGGGTTCGGGGAGTAGATTATAGAAAGGGAAGGTATTAGCACCCTTTCTATCCATGGTTATCCATGGGCTCTTAGTTACTTGCTTAGATCACTTGCCTTTGCTTTTCAATTGTTTGAAATGGTGCTTTGTGTGTGGTTTTTGAAAATGCTTTGAAAAAGATGCCATGTCTAGGCAACCATTGTAACAATTCTTGTTTGAATGTTTTACAAAGGTGTTTGTCTTTTTGAAAAGATGTTTCAATGTTTTTTTGAAAGTTTGTTTTGAAGTTGTGTTGTGATGTGTGTTTCGAAAAATGGCAAGGATTATTTTGCAAGATTGATCAAGTAACCAAGAGCTATCTACCCTAAATTTCTCAAAGATCTTTCTCATGTTTTAACCCTTTTAACAGTGTTATTTCACCATTGTATTTGGTGAACAACCTTGTGTTAGGATGTTAACGGGACGGGCGCGGGTCATCGTTTAGACCATGAATGCAATAGTGTCAAGTGTCTTTGGAAATTTTCTTGAGGGACTATGATCATTTTGTTTAGGCAACTTGATAACGTCATCGAGGGACTATGATCATTTGATTTGTTTTTGTTTTGTTTTGTTTTGCCAAAGTACTTGACATGCAAACATGGCCCATTTTTGAAGGCAACAAGTGGAGTAACCCTAGGGGTGCAAGTGTGCATTGTGTTTGTTTTTCATGCATGTTTATCTTGAATTAGGTCAAGCTATTTGTTGATTGATTTTGCATACAAACCCTAGGTCTATCATGGCATAATTGAAAGCTTTTAAATGCGGAAAATTAAATGCTAAGCTATTACAACAATGATTATGGGGATGGGGGTACAAGTTTGAATTTGGGGATATTTGACAAGAAATTAAATTCTAAGCTATTACATCCATATTGAATATACAAGACAAATATCTAATATTTAAATAAGTACAAATAAATAAATATCAAATAAAAATGCATTATGCTAAAAAAGGGGGTTTTTCATGTATGTAAAAGTATTTTTCAATGTGAAATATAAACAAGAATAAAAAAGGTCAAATTTGAATATTTTTATCATTTAGGGCAAAACCCTAGTTTTTAAATAAATAGTAATATTTATTAATTATGTATAATATATATTAAAAAATAAAAAGTATATTGTAAAAAAGTATTTTTAGTTTCATATATTAATAAAAATAAAAATGTATTATTTTCATATTTTTATCCTAAGTATTCTAATAAATATAATATACAAGTATTTATATATATATATATTTACTAAACCTATTAAATATAAAAAGATAAAATTAATTATTTATGTATATGAAAAAAAATGTATATTTAAGAAAATATTTTCAAGGTGTAAATAAAAATAATAACTGAAAATAGATATAATTTTTATATTATTTTTTAGGGTTTTAGTAAAAAGTATTTATATTATTTACATATATATACTAATAAAATGAAACAAATGCCAAATAAATATAAAAAAACGTTGCAAAATATTTTTGGTGTTTTTTTATGTTTAAGCAAAAAATATGAAATCAGAATAAAAAATAAAAAGTCAAAAATGACAAATATTTAATCAAATGGGCCAGGGGGGTGCAAATGGAAAAGGGGGGGTGCAAAAAGTAAGGATGGCTCAGGCCCATCCCAAGCCATCATCTTCAACCTCCAGCTTCTGTTTGAAACAAAAAATGCGCGCCTCTTTGATCAAACACCAACTCCTGATTCTTTGACTTTTATGCAAAACTCATAACACAAATAATGTAGAGCATCAAGTCACGATTCCAAATATGTAAAAAACTTGACCTAACTCTAAGAAACCAAGGAGAATTTCTTCACCCCCAATTTCTGACCTAGCTTTTCTTCAATGTTCATGGCTAAAATTCTCACAGCATGCTTAATATAAATGAAAAGTAAACACATGTATGGCTTCAGAGCTATGAGTAGGACATGTTTCATTCACAAACCTAAGCTTAACTCTTCCTAGATTGAGAGATAGAAGTCCATGGATTACCTGTTTCAGCTTGGATCGTGTAGAGCAATGTGGCCACCTTCAATGGAGTTTGAGCTTCTGTATAGCTTGCCTGAGGTCCAAGGATGCTTCCCAAATGCCTAGCTTGCTTTGAAACCAACTGTATCGTGCTATGGAAGTCCACCTGCACATCTTGAAAGTAAAAATGGCAAACGTGGTTAGGGGTGTTACAACTTGAGTTCAAGGCTTGGGATAGTTTCAGTGGATGATATGGAAGGTGTTTGAAAGGTTTTTAGCCAAAGTGCACGAGTGGATTGAGTTATAGAGGTCAAGTTGCAGAACTTGCCTTGTTTTGTAGTAAAACAGGGATTCTGAATATGAACAGGTCTTAGGGATGAATGAGTCGTGCTTTGGGCTTGTTTTGATGTGTGGAAGATGTTTACAAAGTTTGCTTAGGCTTGTGTTTGCAGGAAATCAAAGTTGGGTTCAATTTGCAAGGTTTTTTCTATTGTAAGCAAAGATAGTGTCCATTGAAATACAAGCCTGCACGATGCCTAATGTATGTTGCATATCTTGCCCTTGAGACTTGCAATATAGATTTGATTTGGCTTCAGAGATATGGCCTCCCTATGCCCAAAGATCTTGTATTGACATAAAGTATCACTTTATCAAAATGGCAAATTTGCTTTTTCCAATTAAGGGTTAATTCTATGTGCAATGCCCAAAGGGAAGAAATAACACCTTAACACAATGGTTAGACATTTAATTATTGAGTGTAAAGAGGTTTAGAGGCCTGCAAGATAGCATAAACCATGCTGATTTGAAAAATGCAATTGTTATGAACATGCTTTGGCCATGAACAAAAGTGAGTTTTGGCCAACTTTGCAAATTCGATTCTCTCTAACCACATGGATGTTTGAGAATTTCTTGGAAAATTTGGAAAGCTTGGAATGTGTACTATAATCCATCTTTGTAATGCAAATTGAAACTCCAAGTGGAACCATGTGAAAAATGGCCAAGAAGTTGGACAAAAATCCTGCCTAGAATAGGGCAAAATTTCTCTAAGTTAAAAATGTTTTGCACCCTTGTTCCAAAAATCATAACTTGAGATACAAGCTTCCTTTGAAAAAACTTTGTGAATCAAAGTTATAGATTTTGAAATTGACTACAACTTTAATGTTTCAAGTTTTGTTTAAATCCATTTGCATCTTGGTGAAAAAATAGGACAAAGTTAGGAAAAAATAAGAAAATTTTATAACTTAGAAAATTTCTAAGTTATGAAATTTTTTCATTTTAAACCCTAATTTGCAATTTTGGGTTTCTTGATGAACAAGTTTCATAATTTGACATGTCTTGATGAAAAATGAATCTTGGAACTTGATTTTGACCAAAAAATCAAAGTTTGACTTTTCAGTATACAGTCAAATTTTGATCAGTTGACTGAAAAATTCATCTGTCAATCCTATGCATTTGAGATCTTTTGAAATTTTTGAATGTGTCAAGACAATGTCATTGAATCCTTGAGTCCATATGTGAGCTTGGTTTGCCATTGGTTAGGTCAAACAGTCAAAAATTGCCTTTGTGCAGTCAAAACCCTAAAAATGACCATTTTGCCCTTTTGGTGATCTGATCAAATTTCTTGTGGAATTGTGATCCAAACTTGACCAAATGGTTCACATGAGTTCATTATGTTGATGTGGGTCAAAATTCATGAGGTTTGACTGTCAATTGGCCACAATTGACTTTTTCCCTAATTCAACTGATTTTTAGGTCAACTGTCCAATTGACTGGGCAAAGATTGGAATCAAGGCTTGAAACTTGGTATGGATAAACTTGTGAGTCCAACATGAAGCATGAAAGTCACTTTGGGCATTTTAGGTCAAAACATCTATGTGCAAACTCAAACCCTAATTTGGGTCAATAGTGCAAGGAGGAGTCTTGAGCATAGCAAACCCTAACTTGATCTTGAGTTCCAAGAGTCTTGTGGTGAGAAAATGTTGATGAAATGAGAGGGCAAATTTTGGGGTACAACTGTTGCCCCTGTTCAATCTTCTTGAACCTGAAGAGTTAGATTGGCAAGTTTGCCTTTCGCGTCTCGAAGGTAAAAGGAGATTAGACACTAGAGTGCCCGTAAATTTGCACTCGTCACGACATGGATGTGGGAATGGGCTTAAAGATGCCATTTGGAGATGGGCTTAGAGATGCCATCTGGAGATGTGACAGAATCTTGTCGGGGGATGGGCTTAAAGATGCCATCTGGAATGTTTGTTGAACTGTATGTCGTTGATGAGTGAGTGAGTATCAGAAAGGTATCCATGTTTGGAATATCTCTGGACTGGGGGTCTGAATAAGAAATAGATCGACATCCGTGTTTGGAGAATCCGTAAACTATTTTCTTGGAGTTGAATAAGTAATAGATCAGCATCCATGTTGGGAAGCGTCCGTAAACTGTTTTCAAAAGTTGAGTCTGAACAAGCGATAGATTAACATCCGTGTTTGGAGAATCCGTAAACTGTTTTCGGAAGTCTTGAAGTTGAATAAGCGATAGATCAACATCCATGTTGGGAAACGTCCGTAAACTGTTTTCAAAAGTTGAATCTGAACAAGCGATAGATTAACATCCGTGTTTGGAGAATCCGTAAACTGTTTTTAGAAGTCTTGGAGTTGAATAAGCGATAGATCAACATCCATGTTGGGAAGCGTCCGTAAACTGTTTTCAAAAGTTGAATCTGAACAAGCGATAGATTAACATCCGTGTTTGGAGAATCCGTAAACTGTTTTCAGAAGTCTTGAAGTTGAATAAGTGATAGATCAGCATCCATGTTGGGAAGCGTCCGTAAACTGTTTTCAAAAGTTGAATCTGAACAAGCGATAGATTAACATCCGTGTTTGGAGAATCCGTAAACTGTTTTTAGAAGTCTTGGAGTTGAATAAGCGATAGATCAGCATCCATGTTGGGAAGCGTCCGTAAACTGTTTTCAAAAGTTGAATCTGAACAAGTGATAGAAAAACATCCGTGTTTGGAGAATCTGTAAACTGTTTTCAGAAGTCTTGAATTTGAATAAGCAATAGATCAACATCCATGTTGGGAAGCATCCGTAAACTATTTTCAAAAGTTGAATCTGAACAAGTGATAGATTAACATCCGTGTTTGGAGAATCCGTAAATTGTTTTCAGAAGTCTTGGAGTTGAATAAGCAATAGATCAGCATCCATGTTGGGAAGCGTCCGTAAAATGTTTTCAAAAGTTGAATCTGAACAAGCGATAAATTAACATCCGTGTTTGGAGAATCCGTAAACTGTTTTCAGAAGTCTTGAAGTTGAATAAGCAATAGATCAGCATCCATGTTGGGAAGCGTCCGTAAACTGTTTTCAGAAGTCTTGAAGTTGAATAAGCAATAGATCAGCATCCATGTTGGGAAGCGTCCGTAAACTGTTTTCGAAAGTTGAATTTGAACAAGCGATAGATTAACATCCGTGTTTGGAGAATCCGTAAACTGTTTTCAGAAGTCTTGGCTTATTAATCTTATCCTGAAAAGGGTAAAATATTAGCTGAAACACAAAGTCATGTTGCATGAAATGTATGATGCAGTATATATCTTATATCAATGTTTATGATATGAATGTAATGAATGCGCATGTAAGCCGATGAGTTGTCTTGCTAAGGATAGATGAATCCGTCCATGAAAGAAAATACTTTGTGCTAAGCCGTGTTGTCAATCAAGATGTCGATATGTGGCAGCGGAAAATCATCTTTAGGGCTGGCCCTGTTCAAATCCCGGTAGTCTACACACATTCTGACCTTGCCGTCTTTTTTGGGAACGGGCACAATGTTAGAAACCCATTGCAGATAGGATGTAACAGCCAGAAAGCCAGCGTTGAATTGCTTCATTACTTCATCTTTAATCTTCTCAGACATGTCAGGCCTCATTCGGCGGACTTTTTGCTTGATCGGTGGACAGTCTTCTCTTGTAGGGAGACGATGAACCACTATATCTGTGTCTAACCCCCGGCATGTCTTCATAAGACCAGGCAAAGATTTTAACGTAATCATTTAACAACTGTATTAAGCGCTCCTTGACACTTGGTTCCAGATTGGCACCCACTTTGACTTCTTTCCTGTCTTCCTCTATTCCTAAGTTGACTGTTTCTAACAACTCTTCATGAGGTAAGATGGCCCTCTCTTCTTGTTGTAGAAGTCTGGCTAGCTCTCCCGGTACTTCACAATCTTCGTTGTCTTCGTACTCAGCCTGATTGACCAAATCTTCAAAGTTGTTGAAGGATACAACAGAATAGCCGCCCATGGAATCCGGAGTGGATGGGTACCTACATTTGTGAGTGTGGGTGTGTGTAAGGGATAGCCATCCTTTAACAAACAAAAATTCAAAAGGAAAGAAAATGAACACAACAGTTTATAAATGAAAAACATCCAATGATTCGTTAAACATGGCATATGATTATGAAGAGAATCAAGCCCTTACAAATGGACCTACATGCCCCGGGCAAGGCATGAGGTGAAAAATAGTGTGCAGATTGTTTTAGTAAGTATTACAGACCAACAGGAAATGTTCGAAAGATAAATTATTGATTGATGAAAGTAATGGGAACGAAGTCTTTCGCCTCCCAGTTGTGCAATCCTCCTTCAATGGTTGGAAAGATCCAGTCTTCAAAGATGGCCTCTTCGTCTTCGTCTCCTAAAGCATTGATTCCATGAGGAGAAATCTTGATGGGTGTCCTTTCAATTTTGGAGCGACGCATAGCCTTTTCCCCCGCAGCCGTAAATCCCAACCCAAACATGTCCGTCTTGTGGTGGAAAGTCAGGCAACTGTCCCCATGTTGAATTATTTCCCTCCTTCATTGCAGCCTTTGCGTCTTTCAGAGATGCCATCCTGGCCACCTGCTTGGGTACCTCAGCTACTGCCTTTGCTACTGCAACCTCGGGAGAAACTTCCTCGAAGTGTTGGAACGGTGTTTCGATGAATTCGCCATCCACTTCCACATACCGAAAGGAGTTCAGATGACTGATCATGTACTCCTCCTCACCGTGTACAGTTATGATTTTACCCTTAACAGGGTATTTCAGCATTTGATGTAGAGAGGAGGTGACTGCCCCAGCGTTATGTATCCACGGTCTTCCTAGCAAGCAAGAGTATGATGGGCGGATGTCCATCACATAGAATATGGAGTGGAACACTTCAGTGCCTACCTTGATGGGAATGTCAACCTCCCCATGCACCATCCTTTTAGACCCGTCAAAGGCCCTGACAATGATATTACTTGGTTTCAGCTCCAAGCCTTTACAATCCAACCGGTCCAGAGCCTTCTTAGGCAGCATATTTAGAGAAGAACCAGTATCGACCAAGACATGGGTGAGAGTGGTTCCTCAGCATCCAACTGACACATGCAATGCGTCATTGTGCTTTCTTCCCTTTGGAGTCAGGTTAGCATCAGAGAAACCCAGGCCGTTGTCGGCGGTAAGGCTGGCTACACAATCCTGGAATTGATCGGCTGAGGTTTCTTGGGGCACATGGGCTGTCTTTAAAAACCTTATCAAGGCTTTGGCATGAGCCTCCGAACAAAGCAGCATAGCCAACATGGAGATCTTTGAGGGGGTTTTCCCCAGTTGCTCCACCACATCATAATCACTCTTCTTAATTATTTTCAGAATCTCCTCCATTTCTTTCTTAGAGGTTTCGGGGATGACCAATGGCTGAGCCCTCGTCCTGACGAGCTCTTCTTGGATCCCTTTCCCCTTATCAGCAGCAGCAGGAGAAGGGACAACCACAGGAGTAACAACTTCTTCAATCATTGGAGTTCTTGCAGATAGTTTTACCAGTGCATGAGTAACCTTGGGAGCAGCTGAGGGTCCAAAGATTGCCTTTGGAGGGGCAATCTCTGGAGAGAAAATTCTTCCACTTCGGGTAATTTTGCTCGTATCGGCAATGTTTCCAATGTCGGCGGTTTCTTCGTCAGAGCTCTCTTCAGTTATCTTAATTTGTTTAACACCGTGGTAGTAGATTTCTCCACCATAATTCCACGGTATCGATTTGTCAGATTTGTATGGGACGGGCCCAGGCATGGTTATCTTCAAGGGTACAATCTTCGGAGCGGATGTAATCTTAACAGGCCTTTTGGGGACCTTAGAAAGATTGGCGGAAATGGTTATTATTGAAACTTCATTGATAGGAGTTGGAGTAACAGGAGTCTTTTCGAAAAGAATTTGTTGGTTGTCCATTAGGCGTTGGATGCCTATCTTCAGCAATGGACAGTCGATCGGTAGGGAGGAACAAAGGTAGCAATCTTCTTTACAACCTGGGAAAATCCCAGCCTTCAACAGATTCAACTTGATTGTCAGTAGTGGAGTTATCAGATCATCAACAGTAGAAACAAACAGATCTTCTTCAACAGCATGGACATTGTGACCATGCTTTGGCATTGGAGCGGAGATTACATTCGGCTTCTCAGGGGCGTTGAACTCAACCTCTTTAGCATCTATCAAATCTTGAATTTTATTCTTTAACGCCCAGCAATTGTTGGTGTCATGCCCGGCGCTGTCAGAATGATAGGCACATTTAGCGTTGGCATGATAGTATGGAGATGTGATGTTAGGGTTTTTTGGCGCCTCCTTTAAACCAGTCAGATTCAACTTCAACAAATGGGGAAGAACTTGTGCAGGCTTCATGTTGATACGGGTGAACTGCCATTGTGGCCGCTCTACCCATTGCTGATTAGGTCTGGACTGATTGTTACGAGGCTTATCATTTGACAAATTTTGAATCATCACGGCCCCTACAGTCGGTCGGCGCTCAGTTCTTCCCAATCCTTTCTGAGAGTACATAACAGCTGCTTCCTTCTTGGTCGGGAACGATTTCTTAACAGTTGTGGAGGCAGAGGCGTCCCTTTGAATCTTCCCACTCTTAATACCAGCTTCCACCCTTTCGCCAGTCAGAATCAATTCAGTAAACCCTGCGGAAGAGCTCCCGATCAAATGGTTGAAGAAAGGGCCTGATAGGGTCCCCAAGAACATATCAACTAGCTCCCTATCTGAAAGCGGTGGTTGTACCCTTCCGGCCAAGTCACGCCATTTCTGGGCGTATTCTTTGAATCCCTCATTTGAGGCCATCCCCATACTTTGTAGCTGAGTCCGGGTCGGCGCCAAGTCAGAGTTATATTGATACTGGCGATAGAAGGCAGCTGCCAAGTCTTCCTAGTTATGCACCTATGACCTCTCAAGCTGGTAAAACCAGTCTAGCTGTGTACCAGACAGGCTGTCCTGGAAGAAGTGTACCCAAAGATTTCTATCAGATGAATGAGGTTGAATTTTTCTGACATACGACCTCAGGTGCATCTTCGGGCAAGACAGGCCGTCGTATTTTGCAAAAGTTGGCACCTTAAACTTTGGAGGGATCACAATCCCAACAATCAATCCCAATTCTTCAAAATCTAACCCGGGAACCCTTTGCAGCTCCATAGCTGCCAGTCTATCCTCCAGGTTTTTGTATTTGTCGTCTGCTGGCAGGTATTGCTGCTCTAAATAATCTTCATCTTCCTCAACCTCTTCTTCTTCAGCCTCAGACTCAGAGGGTAATGCAGCTCCTTTTCCTTTGCCGGTCCCCTCATCAGATGTGGAGGGGAATTCAAGAACTCTCCTAGCTTCATTCTCAAATATTCTTCCCAGTGTAGCTACCCCAACTCTTTTCTTCTTCTTTTTTCCTTTTTCTTGTTCTTTATTCCCTAGCAGTGCTTTAAGATCCTCCTGACCCTTTTCCAAGGTCATAAGGAGCTGTTGAAACTGCGAGTTTTGTGCCTGCAGATCTTTGACCGTCTGCTCAATATCCATCTTACTGAAATAAACAGCAGAAAGATAAGGAAACCTGGTGTGAAGACCTGTTTATGCATATGATGAATGATATGTTCATGTAATGCATTCAAGGATTTAGAAATTCAAAATTGTTGCAGACAAAAAGAACACACGTCATATTAATAAGAAGAAATTTTGTCAGTACATAAATGCCCCATGGGCCAAATATTCCAAAAACTTCTTAAGGTAAAAAGACGTTGCGCATCCTCTTTGGTGCGATGTAAGTGTTGAGGGTCTCCTCCTCGTGAAGTCGGCGGGTAAGCTCCAAAACCTTCTTCTCACTGGCGTAGAAGCTGGCTTCAAAAGTATCCCTTTCTTCCTTGAGTTGGATCCAACTCTTCTGCATTTCCTCCCATGATGTTGGCATGTCAGGATGTAGGATGGTGTATGGAACCTCTCTCTCCTTAACAGGCTCTTTGATCAAAGGGAGAATATGAGGGTAAGGCATCATAAGACTCTGGGCGCGGGTTCATACCCATTTGAGGTAAGGCTCAAGAGGGATGGAGTTCTTGTGTCCCAGTGTCTTGCTATCCACCTTGTTAGGCATCCTCCAAGCTCTGATGAATCTTTGGCTAAGTCCTTGCGCATCGTTGTCGAAGTCAAAAACTAGGTCAGGAATCAACATGTCATGAGGGCCATCCCTCCGAGCGTATCCAAATTGTCTCAAAGCTAGACAAGGGTTGTAGGTAATGCCTCCCCTAATGCCAAGTAATGGAACATTAGGGAACTCACCACAACGATCAATGATGATGACATTTTCTCTGGACCGAGAACACCAATGTACATCAGAATGTGTGAGGGTCATCAATCGTTGCGACCACCTCAAGCCTTGTTCATTCTTCAAAACTGATTGTGGAAGGTGAGAAATAAACCACCTTGCAAGGAGAGGAGTACAGCACATGAGAACACCTCTCTTCCTCATTGTTCGTGTGTAAAATGAGTGGAGGATGTCCCCAAGCAATGTAGGTATGGGATTCCTGGATAGGAAAATCTTGACAGCATTCACGTCTATAAGTTGGTCAGGATTTGGGAACAAGACCAACCCATAAATAAGGAGTGCCACAATTTCTTCAAAGGCTTGTAGATCCAGGGAATTCCAACACTCTTGTGCCTTCTCAAACAAGAACTTTGAAGAGAAGCCCTTGACACAACTTCTGGTTTCTCAATGCCCCTTGATGTCAGATGGTTGCAAGTGTAGTGCTTGAGCAACATCTTCAGGTTTTGGTTCTTTTTCCGTACCGTTGTAGGGTAGTTGATTAAGAATAGGAATTCTCAGGAGTTGAGAAAATTCCTCCAAAGTAGGCACCAATTGGTAGTCGGGGAATGTGAAACAGTGGTGAAGGGGGTCAAAGAACTGGAACAACACTTTCACCATGTCTTCTTCAATGCTGGTGTTGACTAGGCTGAGAAGTCTACCATGTCTTTCACTGAAGAGAGAAATTTCCGGAATTCTGGATGTAAGCTCCTTGAGTTGAGGAGGGATTCTCACAAGGTTGACTTGAATAGTTTTCCTGCGAAGAATTTCCATGACCTACAAAACAAGAACAAAGATGAAGATCCAAACCCTTGAAATGGTTAGTGGATGCATATGATGCTTTATGATGTTTATGATGTATGCACAAACACATGTACAAGCAAGCCACACAAAACCCTAGTTTCAGGCTTGCATGAGGTTTCCTAGGTAAGTACCCTCTTGAGTGTAGTTGGCTTAAAAAAACCTGTCCTATAAATAGTAACCGGGTTCTAAGGAGCTCAATATCATTGGATTGTTTTCCATGTTCATTGTTTTGGTTTAGCCACTTAACTAGCGACCAAAATATTCCAAGAAAACAACCCTCAATGAGTGTAGTATCGAGTATCTACCAACTTCGGACTGCACCAAAGGCGGTCATCTCACTACCCCTAATAAAAGGCCAAGATGGTCAAGTAAGGTTCTAGGTCATTAGTGCTTAGTGACATCACTCAGCGGCCCCGTAATCTTCTTGATTGAACTCAAGGGTTACCGATACTCACAAATATGTCGCACTAATATAGCTATTGCTTCAACCGTGTCGGTATAACCCGCACAATTTCCACAACGTATTGCTATCTATGAATGTTTCCCAAATCCGGGTGTAGGATTTCAAGCCCAAACAAGAGAACCAAAATGTAAAGCAATCAAAGCAAACAATTAGTCATGCAAAAGGGTGATCTAGGCCCTAAGGTTACTCCAATTAAAAAGAAATCCCCAGCAGAGTCGCCAGTTCTGTGATACGGTGGGAGAACTGACTTGAGGTTTTGCGTTTGTGTTCGCAAATGTTTCGGTTGAGCAAGAGTCGCCACCGACTTTTTATTTTATCCTAAGGAAAGGTTAAAAAGCACAGGAAAAACCTTTGAGATGTTTTCTTGGGTTCGGGGAGTAGATTATAGAAAGGGAAGGTATTAGCACCCTTTCTATCCATGGTTATCCATGGGCTCTTAGTTACTTGCTTAGATCACTTGCCTTTGCTTTTCAATTGTTTGAAATGGTGCTTTGTGTGTGGTTTTTGAAAATGCTTTGAAAAAGATGCCTTGTCTAGGAAACCATTGTAACATTTCTTGTTTGAATGTTTTACAAAGGTGTTTGTCTTTTTGAAAAGATGTTTCAATGTTTTTTGGAAGTTTGTTTTGAAGTTGTGTTGTGATGTGTGTTTTGAAAAATGGCAAGGATTGTTTTGCAAGATTGATCAAGTAACCAAGAGCTATCTACCCTAAATTTCTCAAAGATCTTTCTCATGTTTTAACCCTTTTAACAGTGTTGTTTCACCATTGTATTTGGTGAACAACCTTGTGTTAGGATGTTAACAGGACGGGCGCGGGTCATCGTTTAGACCATGAATGCAATAGTGTCAAGTGTCTTTGAAAATTTTCTTGAGGGACTATGATCATTTTGTTTAGGCAACTTGATAGCGTCATCGAGGGACTATGATCATTTGATTTGTTTTTGTTTTGTTTTGTTTTGCCAAAGTACTTGACATGCAAACATGGCCCATTTTTGAAGGCAACAAGTGGAGTAACCCTAGGGGTGCAAGTGTGCATTGTGTTTGTTTTTCATGCATGTTTATCTTGAATTAGGTCAAGCTATTTGTTGATTGATTTTGCATACAAACCCTAGGTCTATCATGGCATAATTGAAAGCTTTTAAATGCGGATATTTGACAAGAAATTAAATTCTAAGCTATTACATCCATATTGAATATACAAGACAAATATCTAATATTTAAATAAGTACAAATAAATAAATATCAAATAAAAATGCATTATGCTAAAAAAGGGGGTTTTTCATGTATGTAAAAGTATTTTTCAATGTGAAATATAAACAAGAATAAAAAAGGTCAAATTTGAATATTTTTGTCATTTAGGGCAAAACCCTAGTTTTTAAATAAATAGTAATATTTATTAATTATGTATAATATATATTAAAAAATAAAAAGTATATTGTAAAAAAGTATTTTTAGTGTCATATATTAATAAAAATAAAAATGTATTATTTTCATATTTTTATCCTAAGTATTCTAATAAATATAATATACAAGTATTTATATATATATATTTACTAAACCTATTAAATATAAAAAGATAAAATTAATTATTTATGTATATGAAAAAAAATGTATATTTAAGAAAATATTTTCAAGGTGTAAATAAAAATAATAACTGAAAATAGATATAATTTTTATATTATTTTTTAGGGTTTTAGTAAAAAGTATTTATATTATTTACATATATA
Organism: Vicia faba; assembly: GCA_948472305.1. Classification (NCBI taxonomy): domain Eukaryota; kingdom Viridiplantae; phylum Streptophyta; class Magnoliopsida; order Fabales; family Fabaceae; genus Vicia; species Vicia faba. The sequence continues at coordinate 1,750,800,779 of OX451736.1, read as the reverse complement.
TACTAGTAAAATGAAACAAATGCCAAATAAATATAAAAAAACGTGGAAAAATATTTTTGGTGTTTTTTTATGTTTAAGCAAAAAATATGAAATCAGAATAAAAAATAAAAAGTCAAAAATGACAAATATTTAATCAAATGGGCCAGGGGGGTGCAAATGGAAAAGGGGGGGTGCAAAAAGTAAGGATGGCTCAGGCCCATCCCAAGCCATCATCTTCAACCTCCAGCTTCTGTTTGAAACAAAAAATGCGCGCCTCTTTGATCAAACACCAACTCCTGATTCTTTGACTTTTATGCAAAACTCATAACACAAATAATGTAGAGTATCAAGTCACGATTCCAAATATGTAAAAAACTTGACCTAACTCTAAGAAACCAAGGAGAATTTCTTCACCCCCAATTTCTGACCTAGCTTTTCTTCAATGTTCATGGCTAAAATTCTCACAGCATGCTTAATATAAATGAAAAGTAAACACATGTATGGCTTCAGAGCTATGAGTAGGACATGTTTCATTCACAAACCTAAGCTTAACTCTTCCTAGATTGAGAGATATAAGTCCATGGATTACCTGTTTCAGCTTGGATCGTGTAGAGCAATGTGGCCACCTTCAATGAAGTTTGAGCTTCTGTATAGCTTGCCTGAGGTCCAAGGATGCTTCCCAAATGCCTAGCTTGCTTTGAAACCAATTGTATCGTGCTATGGAAGTCCACCTGCACATCTTGAAAGTAAAAATGGCAAACGTGGTTAGGGGTGTTACAACTTGAGTTCAAGGCTTGGGATAGTATCAGTGGATGATATGGAAGGTGTTTGAAAGGTTTTTAGCCAAAGTGCACGAGTGGATTGAGTTATAGAGGTCAAGTTGCAGAACTTGCCTTGTTTTGCAGTAAAACAGGGATTCTGAATATGAACAGGTCTTAGGGATGAATGAGTCGTGCTTTGGGCTTGTTTTGATGTGTGGAAGATGTTTACAAAGTTTGCTTAGGCTTGTGTTTGCAGGAAATCAAAGTTGGGTTCAATTTGCAAGGTTTTTTCTATTGTAAGCAAAGATAGTGTCCATTGAAATACAAGCCTGCACGATGCCTAATGTATGCTGCATATCTTGCCCTTGAGACTTGCAATATAGATTTGATTTGGCTTCAGAGATATGGCCCCCCTATGCCCAAAGATCTTGTATTGACATAAAGTATCACTTTATCAAAATGGCAAATTTGCTTTTTCCAATTAAGGGTTAATTCTATGTGCAATGCCCAAAGGGAAGAAATAACACCTTAACACAATGGTTAGACATTTAATTATTGAGTGTAAAGAGGTTTAGAGGCCTGCAAGATAGCATAAACCATGCTGATTTGAAAAATGCAATTGTTATGAACATGCTTTGGCCATGAACAAAAGTGAGTTTTGGCCAACTTTGCAAATTCGATTCTCTCTAACAACAAGGGTGTTTGAGAATTTCTTGGACAATTTGGAAAGCTTGGAATGTGTACTATAATCCATCTTTGTAATGCAAATTGAAACTCCAAGTGGAACCATGTGAAAAATGGCCAAGAAGTTGGGCAAAAATCCTGCCTAGAATAGGGCAAAATTTCTCTAAGTTAAAAATGTTTTGCACCCTTGTTCAAAAAATCATAACTTGAGATACAAGCTTCCTTTGAAAAAACTTTGTGAATCAAAGTTATAGATTTTGAAATTGACTACAACTTTAATGTTTCAAGTTTTGTTTAAATCCATTTGCATCTTGGTGAAAAAATGGGACAAAGTTAGGAAAAAATAAGAAAATTTTATAACTTAGAAAATTTCTAAGTTATGAAATTTTTTCATTTTAAACCCTAATTTGCAATTTTGGGTTTCTTGATGAACAAGTTTCATAATTTGACATGTCTTGATGAAAAATGAATCTTGGAACTTGATTTTGACCAAAAAATCAAAGTTTGACTTTTCAGTATACAGTCAAATTTTGATCAGTTGACTGAAAAATTCATCTGTCAATCCTATGCATTTGAGATCTTTTGAAATTGTTGAATGTGTCAAGACAATGTCATTGAATCCTTGAGTCCATATGTGAGCTTGGTTTGCCATTGGTTAGGTCAAACAGTCAAAAATTGCCTTTGTGCAGTCAAAACCCTAAAAATGACCATTTTGCCCTTTTGGTGATCTGATCAAATTTCTTGTGGAATTGTGATCCAAACTTGACCAAATGGTTCACATGAGTTCATTATGTTGATGTGGGTCAAAATTCATGAGGTTTGACTGTCAATTGGCCACAATTGACTTTTTCCCTAATTCAACTGATTTCTAGGTCAACTGTCCAATTGACTGGGCAAAGATTGGAATCAAGGCTTGAAACTTGGTATGGATAAACTTGTGAGTCCAACATGAAGCATGAAAGTCACTTTGGGCATTTTAGGTCAAAGCATCTATGTGCAAACTCAAACCCTAATTTGGGTCAACAGTGCAAGGAGGAGTCTTGAGCATAGCAAACCCTAACTTGATCTTGAGTTCCAAGAGTCTTGTGGTGAGAAAATGTTGATGAAATGAGAGGGCAAATTTTGGGGTACAACAGCCTCCAATGGACACCACTTCATTCTAGTGGCCATTGACTATTTCATAAAGTGGGTCGAAGCAGCTTCCTTCCCATCCGTTACTAAGAATGTTGTTGCCCGCTTCATCAAGCAGAATCTTATTTGCCGGTACGGTATCCCAGAAAGGATCATCACTGATAATAGTATGAACCTTAACAATACTATGATCACCGCCTTGTATGAGCAGTTCAAGATTCAACATAATAATTCATCCCCTTATTGGCCAAAGATGAATGGTGCCGTCGAAGCTGCAAATAAAAACATTAAAAAGATCATACAGAAAATGATAGTCACCTACAAAGACTGGCATGAAATGCTACCGTTTGCTCTCCACAGGTACCGCACCACGTCTCACACATCAACTGGGGCAACACCTTATTCTTTGGTTTATGGCATGGAGGCTGTCTTTCCTATTGAGGTTCAAATCCCCTCTTTGAGGATTATGAAAGATGCAGGTTTGAGTGAAGACGATTGGATCCAGACCCGACTTTATCAACTGAACTTAATTGATGATAACAGACTTGCTGCTGTTTGCCATGGTCAGATGTATCAAAAACGGATGATCAAGGCTTTCAACAAGAAAGTCAGACGCCAAGTATATCAAGTTGGAGATCTAGTGATCAAGCGTATCATCTTGCCACAAAGTGATCCCAGGGGAAAATGGACTCCTACATATGAAGGACAATTTGTAATCAAGAATATCTTTTCCGGTGGGGCAATGATCCTAACCATCATAAACGGCGACGACCTGCCACACCCTACGAACGCAGACATAGTAAAAAAATACTACGCATAAGAGACCCGCTAGGTTGACACACCTAGGCAAAACAAGGGCATCCCGGCGAACCAAAAGGTTCAGGCAAAAATTAGGGATAAAATAAAAAAGATCTGTACACCCGACAAGTTGAAAACCCGAAAGGGAAACTTGGGAAAAAAGGGGTTTCCTGGTGGATTGAAAACCCGAAAGGGCGGTCTAGGCAAAAGTTAGGGAATTAAAGCGGATGACTATGTCTCGTCAGATCACTTTGAAGACAATCTCTTCAATGACAAACTCAGAGCTTCTGATCAATTCAATCATCTTTGGACGAAGCAACAAATAGATAAGATATTCAGAGATACGAAGGCTATATCAGAATGGGAACCCCATGGGATTATCACACATAGTTATCTTTCTTTATATAAATTTTTCTTATTTTCATGACACCATCCTCTTACTAGGATGTTTGTCTCCTTTGTACAAAAATACTTATTCAAAGTGAATACAAAGATATCTCTTTAAAGTACAGAAAAATATTTTTCCTTTTCTTTTACACTTGTGTTTTATTTGCCAAAAAACGTCCAATGATTCATTAATGAACATATGCATTTGAACATAATTACTGTTTATAAATAAATAAAATGGAAAAGAACAATTACTTCCAGGTTGAAAGAATAGGAAAATGTCTTTAGGCTATTCCATGAGCAATCCTGTAAGTGTTTGCTTGTTGGCATTAATTTTTGGTAAAACCAGAATTGGGAATGTCATGACTGATGTCATAACATTCTGGGATAAAGACAAATTCTGCAGAAGGAATGCTCTACAGGAACAACTCAGTATGAGTGAATATCATGATGATTAAGCTATGATCATATGTACTAAATTCTACCAAAATTAGTGAGCAGGATACATGATGTCATAACCAATGTCATAACAAATGTTAAGACATTCTGTACTGATCAAGTTGTTGTGCAGATTTATTGTGCCTGAGAATTTTCAGGAATCTGGTATGCTATTCTGAATTGAAGTATATTGACTGGATCAGATGCTCACGTAGATATTAGGTTAACCTTGCTTAACCCTAATCTATTATGATGAAAGCTCAAGAACAAGTCTTTAGGTTAACTTTGGTTAACCCTAGCTATTTTTATGGAATCCCTAAATGAAGAATAGACTACATATATATTTCTCATGTATCCTAATGGTGAGCAGCACTTTTGACAGAAGATCAATAAGGCATTGTGTAGATAGTTTTAGTAACTACTGTGAGCCAAGCAATTATCACTTGATAAGTGACTTGGAGTAGGATTTGGTTGTAAGGGTTGTTTATCACTCAAAGCTTTGAAGCACGAGTGTTGTGTCTCTTGATTAAAGCTTTGAAGCAAAATCAAGCGTATGTATTGAAGAATGTATTCATAATCTTATTAATCAGTAGATTAGTATCACTGCTGTAATTGAGGGGGAGTGAGTAGGAACTCAGGTTTAAGTAGGACTTAGATTGAAATTGCATTGGGTAGGTCTTAAGTGAAGGAGATAAACTGGTTGGTTTATTCCTAAATTAATACCTCTTATAGTGAATTTCCTCCCTGGCTTGGTAGCCCCCAAATGTAGGTGTTGTTACACACTGAACTGGGTTAACAATTGATCGTGTTCTTTACTGTCTTTTAAATTACTGTTTGGTTTGTGTACAATTTGTCAGATACGGTGTCATAACATTCACTGTTACATTAAGTATCTGTTGCCAGAATTTCAATTGGCATCAGACCAGGCACCCCGCCTGTCTTTCTGGGTGAGATCTAGGGATATTATTTTCTGGTGCTATGGACAAGGAAGGAGGATTTGGGAACAGACCACCTATTCTAGATGGATCAAACTATGACTACTGGAAACCTCATATGATTGCCTTCTTGAAGTCACTGGACAAGAAATCTTGGAGAGCTGCTGACAAAGGATGGAACCATCCCACCATAACTGGGAAAGATGGGACGACTAGTCTGAAACCTGAGGAAGAATGGAGCAAAGAAGAAGAAGAGTTAGCCCTGGGTAACTCTAAAGCATTGAATGCCTTGTTCAATGGAATTGATAGAAACATATTTAGACTAGTACATCAATGTGAACTGGCCAAGGATGTTTGGGACACTCTCAAAACCACCCATGAGGGCACATCCAAAGTAAAAATGTTAAGACTTCAGATGCTCACTACCAAATTTGAGAATCTAAGGATGAAGGAAGATGAGACCATTCATGAGTTTCACATGAACATCTTGGAAATTGCCAACACCTCAGGAGCATTGGGAGAAAAGATATCAGAAGAAAAGCTGGTGAGAAAGATTCTCAGATCCTTGCCTAAAAGGTTTGCAATGAAAGTGACTGCTATAGAGGAAGCTCAGGATATCTGCAACTTGAAGGTTGATGAACTCATTGGGTCACTTCATACATTTGAGATGGGGATCAGTGACAATGTTGACAAGAAAAACAAGAGCATAGCCCTTGTATCCAATACTGAAGATGAAAGCAAGGAGAGTGATGAAGAGAATATATCAGAAGCTATAGATATGCTTGGAAGGCAGTTCAATAAACTCATCAAGAGAATGGACCCAAAGTCAAGATCAAATGTCAATAACATTTCCTCTGACATTAGCAGATCCTATGACTCCAGCAGAAGAACTAAGTCTGAAGAAAAGGGAAATCAAAGCAGAGGAATCCAATGCCATGGATGTGAAGGATATGGGCACATTCGAGCTGAATGTCCTACCTTTCTAAAGAAACAAAAGAAAGGAATGTCTGTTACTTGGTCTGATGGTGACTCAAAAAGTAACTCTGAAGAAGAATCTGCTAAACTAGTTACTGCACTATCTGGTAATTGTAACTCTGATAATGATTCTAGTGATGAGGAAATGACATTTGAAGAACTTGTTGACTCCTACAAGAAGCTATGTATCAGAAGTGCTGAAGTATGTCAGCAAAATGAGAAACAGAAAAAGCTCATAGTGAAGTTGGAGGCTGAGAAGAAGGCAGACACTGCTACTATAAGTCATCTCGAAGGAGAAGTTCTAATGTTGAACTCCAAACTTGATCAGATGACTAAGTCTGTCAAGATGTTAACAAATGGAACTGACAAGCTGGAAGAAATCCTTCAGGCTGGACAAAATGCAGGAAACATGTCTGGTCTAGGATTTGCGGCTGCAAAGAAATCTGTTGTTGAAAAGAAGAAGACCAGGCCTGATAAACAAATGTCAAAGAAGATGTCACAACATAGGACTCAACATCAAGAACAGAGAAATATGAAGAAAAAGTATCAAAGATGGAGATGTCATTATTGTGGGAGGTTTGGTCACATAAAGTCATTCTGCTTCAGATTATATGGATATCCTAATCAGACCCCATATGTCAAACCTAAGACTAACAAGGCACCATATACTCAACAGTGGAAGAAAAAGACTGCAGCCTTGATAGCTCACACCTCCCTTAGAGTTTCTGCCAAGGAAGACTGGTACTTTGACAGTGGATGATCTAAACACATGACTGGAATCAAGAATCTGTTGAATGATGTCAAACCTCATACTACTAGTTATGTCACTTTTGGAGATGGTTCTAGAGGAGAAATCAAAGGAGTTGGAAACTTGGACTGCCCTGGAGTTCCAAACCTAAATGAAGTGTTGCTGGTAAATGGTTTGACTGCTAATCTCATAAGTATCAGTCAACTATGTGATCTAGGATTCAAGGTCAACTTCACCCAGTCTGAATGTCTTGTAACTAATGAAAAACAAGAAGTTGTAATGAAAGGAGTCAGATCAAAAGACAACTGTTACTTATGGGAGTCTGAGAACACCAACTACTCTTCTGTGGGCTCTATAGCCAAAGAAGAAAAGGAAGTGAAACTGTGGCACCAAAAACTTGGTCATTTACTTCTTAGAGGGATGAAAAAGATCATATCCATGGAGGTTGTCAGAGGGATTCCAAGGCTTCAGATTTATGAAGGGAGAGTCTGTGGTGAATGTCAGGTTGGAAAGCAAACTAGAATGTCACATCCAAAGACAAGACATTTGACCACCTCTAAGGTGCTAGAACTTCTACATATGGATCTGATGGGTCCCATGCAGGTGGAAAGTCTTGGTGGAAAGAGATATGCCTATGTTGTTGTGGATGATTTTTCCAGATTCACCTGGATAAACTTCATTAGGGAAAAGTCTGATGTATTTGATGTTTTTAAAGAATTGTGCAAAAGAATTCAAAGAGAAAAAGAAGGATGCATTATCAGAATTAGAAGTGATCATGGTAAGGAATTTGAAAATAGTAAGTTTGATGAGTTCTGTTCCTCAGAAGGAATCAACCATGAGTTCTCTTCACCTATAACTCCTCAACAAAATGGAGTTGTGGAAAGGAAAAATAGGACTATACAGGAATCTTCCAGAGCAATGATACATGCCAAGAAGCTTCCTATTCATTTTTGGGCTGAAGCTATGAATACAGTCTGTTATGTCCACAATAGGGTCACCTTGAGAAAGGGAACATCATCCACCCTTTATGAACTATGGAAAGGAAGAAAGCCTACAGTGAAGTACTTCCATGTATTTGGAAGCAAATGCTATATTCTGACAGATCGTGAACAAAGGAGAAAGATGGACCCTAAAAGTGATGAAGGAATATTCCTAGGATACTCTACCAACAGCAGAGCATATAGGGTGTTCAATTCCAGAACCAAAGTTATGATGGAGTCTATAAATGTCATAATTGATGATCACCATGATGTGCCTAATCCTACTCCATCAGAGTCTGAATCAAAGGAAGCTAACAAAGATCCTTCCATCAGAATTCAGAAAGATCATCCTAAGGAACTCATCATAGGAGATCCTAACAGTGGAGTCACTACAAGATCTAGAGAAATCATCACAAACTCTTTTTTTGTGTCTAAGATTGAACCAAAAAATGTTAAAGAGGCTTTCACTGATGAATACTGGATTGGAGCAATGCAAGATGAATTGAACCAGTTCAAGCAACATGAAGTATGGGAGTTAGTTCCTAGACCAGAAGGAACAAACATCATTGGCACAAAGTGGATCTACAAGAACAAGTCAGATGCTGAAGGAGTTGTCACCAGGAATAAGGCAAGGCTTGTTGCTCAAGGATACACTCAAGTTGAAGGGGTTGATTTTGATGAGACTTTTTCTCCTGTAGCCAGAATGGAATCAATCATTCTTCTCTTGGGAGTTGCTTGTATCTTTAAGTTCAAGCTGTTTCAGATGGATGTGAAGAGTGCCTTCCTAAATGGGTACTTAAATGAGGAAGTGTATGTGGAACAGCCTAAAGGATTTGTGGATCCAAACTGTCCTGATCATGTCTACAAATTGAGGAAAGCATTATATGGCCTGAAACAAGCTCCTAGAGCTTGGTATGAAAGGTTGACAAAGTTCCTCACTGACAAAGGATACAGGAAATGAGGTTTGGATAAAACTCTTTTTGTCAAGGATGAAGGAGGAAAGATAATGGTAGCTCAAATTTATGTTGATGACATAATGTTTGGAGGAATGTCAGATAAAATGGTTAAACATTTTGCTAACCAGATGCAAGCTGAATTTGAAATGAGCCTCATGGGAGAATTGACCTACTTTCTTGGACTACAAGTCACACAGATGGAAGACTCAATTTTTCTGTCTCAAAGAAAGTATGCAAAGAATATTGTTAAGAAGTTTGGGATGGAGAATGCTAGTCATAAAAGGACTCCTGCACCTACTCATTTAAAGTTGTCCAAAGACACAAGTGGAACAAATGTGGATCAAAGCTTGTACAGAAGCATGATAGGAAGTCTGCTATACCTAACAGCCAGCAGACCTGACATTTCCTTTGCAGTTGGAGTATGTGCAAGATACCAGGCTGAACCCAAAGTAAGTCACATCAACCAGGTGAAAGAATTCTTAAGTATGTGAGTGGAACTTACAATTATGGCATGCTGTACTCTCATGGATGTGAACCAATTTTGTCTGGTTATTATGATGTTGATTGGGCTGGTAGTGTTGATGATAGAAAGAGCACCTCTGAAGGATGCTTCTTTTTGGGAAATAATCTTGTCTCTTGGTTCAGCAAGAAACAAAACGGTGTGTCTCTATCTACTGCTGAAGCTGAATACATAGCAGCTGGTAGCAGCTGTTCTCAAATGATCTGGATGAAACAGATGCTGACTGAGTATAATGTCACACAAGATGTCATGACATTGTACTGTGACAATTTGAGTATTATTAACATATCCAAGAATGCTATACAACACAACATGACTAAGCATATTGATATTAAACATCACTTCATCAGAGATCTTGTGGAGGAGAAGGTGATTAAGCTGGAACATGTTGCCACTGAACTATAACTGGATGACATTTTTACCAAGGCACTTGATGCTAGTCAGTTTGAGAATTTAAGGGGCAAGCTGGGTATTTGCCAATATGAAGAGATGTAGCAATTAATTTTGCTTAATACAAGGGTTGAAAGAGATATTTTAATCAAGTCTATTCTGATTGGGCTTATCATTTGTTTCCCTCTTTCTTTCCAAAAGTTTAAGAAGAGGAATATACATACTTATATCTCCCTCTTCTCATTTTGCTGCATCACTCTCCATTCCCTCAAAAGAAGATTTCACACACGCTGTCACTTGTTTTCTCAATCTCTTAAGATGTCTCAATAATCTTTGTCATCATCTTCATCAAAGGCAACTGCATCTTCCTCACCCACTGACACCGAACCTAGGGCAATCGTAAACTGCATGGATGCTGATGTTCTTGAGATAACTCCACTTCGTGAAATGGCAGTTGATCCTACTAAGGTCAAGAAGTTGCGAACCAGACATGCAAGAAGATCACAAGTTTCTCCCTCTGGTAAATATTCTCAACCATCATCCTCTGTTCCTCTAGAGATAGCTAATAGAGAAGGTTTTGCTTATGTGCATCAAGCTATTTCCAAACTAGTAACTAGGATTCTTAATGAGAATCACTTTGTTCCTGGTATATCTGTACCATTGAACCAAGAAACTGCTTGCCCTAATTTAGAAAGTGATCCCAATGTCACTCAGAATGTTGAGACACCTGATGACAACATTGAGAAATCTCCAGAGAAACCTGATGATCACCAGACCCCTACTGACAAGGCTGTTGAACCTCCTGTCATTGATGTTGATGAAGAATTTTCTGACAATGATTTAATTGCTAATATCAACCCTAGCATAGCTAGAAGGATGATGAGTAGAAAAGAAAAGCAGAGTGCTGCCCAAAGCCCCTCCAAAGAGAAGGCTACTGATGTTGTTCATGAGAAAGCTAGGCCTGAGAACAAGGCTAGAGAAGTAGCTGAGAAGGATCAAGAAGCTGGAACTTCGAAAGGGAAGGGTAAGGTAAAAGCTAGGGTACCTGTTGGTAGTCTCTCAAAACCCTTGAGAAAACCTATAGTCAAGAAAAGAAAGGCTCCTGAACCCTCTGAATCTGATGAGGAATCAGACTTTGATTTTGATGTTGAGAGCAATGTTCCAGACATTCCTCTCAGGAAGAAACCCTCTTCTAGCAAACTGCCTAAGGTTCCTGAAGTTGCCATTGATAACATCTCCTTTCACCATCCAGAAAATACAAGCAGGTGGAAGTATGTGTTTCTGAAAAGGATTGCCTTAGAGAGGGAGCTGAACAGAAGTTCTATTGAGTGTAAGGAAGTCATGGATCTCATCAAGGCTGCTGGCCTGATGAAAACAGTGGTCAAGTTTTCCAACTGCTATGAGATTCTTGTCAAAGAATTCATAGTAAATTTGTCTGGTGGTTGTGCTGATGGAAAGTCAGCTGATTTTAAGAGTGTTTATGTGAGAGGAAAGAAGGTAAATTTCTCTCCTACTGTGATAAACAAATACCTAGGAAGGCCTGATGATGCTCAACCTGAGCCTGAAGTTACTGACAACCAGGTTTGTCAAACCATCACTGCCAAGCAAGTCAAGCACTGGCCCTTGAAAGGGAAGCTAACTACAAGCAAGCTGAGTATGAAGTTTTCCATACTGCACAAAATTGGTGCAGCTAACTGGGTTCCCACCAACCACAAATCCACCATCTCCACTGGTTTGGGAAGATTTATCTATGCTGTTATGAAGAACAACATGATGGTTCCGCAAGAAGCTCACCAGAAGATGTTGCTGAAAATAGTGCTTCCTCAGGGGATGACAGTACCTAAAGTTCTGAGTTTGCTGCAATGTAAAGATTGATGCTGGAACTTGCTGCTGCTCTGATACCTTCTCTCTGTTTTTGTGTATTTTGGATTTCCTTTTAATGACTGTATAACTTGAAGTTCTAGATCAATCGGCCTCTTTAAGGCTAAAAAGGGGGAGAAGTAATTGTGGTAATTTTGGTAGAACTAGATATTGGTAGCTGTTATTAAAAATTCTGCTACTTTCTAATCTCTGATCGTTTAGGGGTTTTAGCCAAAAATTTGCCAAAGGGGGAGTTTTTAAGTGTTTGCTTGTTGGCATTAATTTTTGGTAAAACCAGAATTGGGAATGTCATGACTGATGTCATAACATTCTGGGATAAAGAAAAATTCTGCAGAAGGAATTCTCTACAGGAACAACTCAGTATGAGTGAATATCATGATGATTAAGCTATGATCATATGTACTGAATTCTACCAAAATCAGTGAGCAGGATACATGATGTCATAACCAATGTCATAACAAATGTTAAGAAATCCTGTACCGATCAAGTTGTTGTGCATATTTATTGTGCCTGAGAATTTTCAGGAATCTGGTATGCTATTCTGAATTGAAGTATATTGACTGGATCAGATGCTCACGTGGATATTAGGTTAACCTTGCTTAACCCTAATCTGTTATGATGAAAGCTCAAGACCAAGTCTTTAGGTTAACTTTGGTTAACCCTAGCTATTTTTATGGAAGCCCTAAATGAAGAATAGACTGCATATATATTTCTCATGTATCCTAATGGTGAGCAGCACTTTTGACAGAAGATCAATAAGGCATTGTGTAGATAGTTTTAGTAACTACTGTGAGCCAAGAAATTATCACTTGATAAGTGACTTGGAGTAGGATTTGGTTGTAAGGGTTGTTTATCACTCAAAGCTTTGAAGCACGAGTGTTGTGTCTCTTGATTAAAGCTTTGAAGCAAAATCAAGCGTATGTATTGAAGAATGTCTTCATAATCTTATTAATCAGTAGATTAGTATCACTGCTGTGATTGAGGGGGAGTGAGTAGGAACTCAGGTTTAAGTAGGACTTAGATTGAAATTGCATTGGGCAGGTCTTAAGTGAAGGAGATAAACTGGTTGGTTTATTCCTAAATTAATACCTATTATAGTGAATTTCCTCCCTGGCTTGGTAACCCTCGGACGTAGGTGTTGTTACACACTGAACTGGGTTAACAATTGATCGTGTTCTTTACTGTCTTTTAAATTACTGTTTGGTTTGTGTACAATTTGTCAGATACGGTGTCATAACATTCACTGTGACATTAAGTATCTGTTGCCAGAATTTCAAATCCCTACAGTACGTCATTAAGATCCCCAGCGGAGCTGGAACTTCAAACTATTAATCCCCGGTGAAAACCATCCAGTTTCTCCAAATTCCTCATCAAGTTGTCTTGAAGCCTGAAAATCAACCAGATAACGACTAACTTCTGTTTCTCCCTAACCTAGGATAATTCCCCGGTAGAGTGGCAGACGACTGAAACTCCTGAACTTTTTCCCAAACAGGAATAAGCTTTTTCCCCATAGAGTTTTCATTGCTCCCCGACAGAATGAAGATTCCCATTATTTATCCCCAGTAGAAGTCATCAAAATTCTCTGGATCCCCTAAGCAGATTACTCAAGCAGTATATGGCATTGCTCACAACAGATTTTTTGTCAATACCCCAACTTCAAGACGTGAAGAATCCACATATCCTCAGCAGTAGTCAAGGATTATTTTCCTTAGCAAATCAGCTTACATGCGCATACATTACATCCACATATCATAAACATTGATAAAACACATATATTGCATCATACATTTCATGCAACATAACTTTGTGTTTCAGCTAACATTTTACCCTTTTCAGGATAAGATTAATAAGCTACCGCTAACATATGCAATCATGATACAGTTCAGATACGCTCCAGACACGGAAGTCATTCTGTTACTCATTTAGATTCAACCTTTTGATACAGTACATATACGCTCCAGATACGGATAACATTCTGTTACTCATTCAGAGTTTAACTATCAGATACAGTTCAGATACGCTCCAGACACGGAAGCCATTCTGTTACTCATTCAGATTCAACCTTTTGATACAGTTCAGATACGCTCCAGATACGGATGACATTATGATACTCATTCAGTTTTCAAGTTCAGATACAATTCAGATATGCTTCAGAATTGGTTGCCATTCTGTTACTCATTCAAATTTCAACATTCAGATATAGTACAGATACGCTCCAGACACGGAAGCCATTCTTTTGCTCATTCAGATTCAAGTTCAGATACAGTTCAGATACACTCCAGACACGGATGCTATTCTGTTGCTCATACAGATTCAGTCTCCAGATACAGCTCAGATACGTTCCAGATACAGACACCATTCTGATACTCATTCTTTTGACTTACAACTTACAATTCAACAAACATTCTTGGATGGAATCTACAAGCCCATCTCCAACAAGATTCTATCACCTCTCCAAATGGTATCTTTAAGCCCATTTCCTCAACCACACTTTGTCGAGTGCAAATTTACGGGCACTCTAGTGTCCAATCATCTTTTACCTTTGAGTCACGAACGACAAAGCTCGCCAATCTAACTCTTCAGGTTCAAGAAGATTGAACAGGTGCAGCTGTTGTACCCCAAAATTTTCCCTCTCATTTATCAATATTTCTCTCACAAGACTTCTTTGACTCAAGACAAGATTAGAGTTTGGTCAGCTCAAGACATCTCATCTTGCACTGATAACCCAAAATTAGGGTTTGAGTTTGCACAAGGATTTTTGGACCACCAATGCTTCATGTCACTTTCATACATTATTTTGGACCCCTAAGATTGTTCATGATAAGTTTCAAGCCTTGAACCACATTTTTGATCAGTCAATTGGACAGTTGACCTAAAAATCAGCTATATTGGGGGAAAAGTCAACCATGGCCAATTTACAGTCAAACTTCATAATTTTTGATCCACATAAACATTTTAGACTCATATGTACCATTTGATCAAGTTTGTATTACAACTCCTCAAGAAATTTGATCAAATCATCAAAAGGGCAAAATGGTCAAAATTAGGGTTTTAACTGAGAAAGGGCAATTTCTGATTTTTTTTTAAAACCTAGCCAATGACCAATTGAGTTCAAGCATGATTTCAAGGATTCAATGGCATCATCTTGACTCAATTACATGGTTCAAAACATCTCAAGTTCATTGGATTGACAGATGAAATTTGCAGTCAACTGATCAAAAGTCAACTGTACACTGAAAAGTCAAACTTTGACTTTTTGGTCAAAATCAAGTGCCAAGGGTCATAATTCATCAAGATATGTCAAAATGTGAAACTTGTTCATCAAGAAAACCAAATTTGAAAATTAGGGTTTTGAATTTGAAAATTTTCATAACTTAGAATTTTTCTAAGTATAAAAGTTTTCTTATTTTTTCTCAACTTTACACCACTTTTATACCATGATGCCTAATGATTCAAGGAAAGTCCCCAACATGAAAGTTGTAGACCTCCATGAAATATACAACTTTGATTCACAAACATTTCCATAAAGATGCTTGTATCTCAAGTTATAAATTTGTGAATACATGGTCATGAACTTCTTAACTTAGTGAAATTTTGCCCTAATTTAGGCAGGTTTTGGACCCTACTTCATGGCAATTTTTCACCTAGTTAAAAGAGGTATCTCAAAATTCATTTCAAAGATGGATTATAGAGCACATTGCAAGCTTTCCAAAATGTCCAAGAACTCTCCAAGATCATTTTTGAGTAGGGAGAATCGAAGAGAGGAAATTGACATTTTCTCACTTTTTGTTCAAGCCATTTTCATGAAGAACCAAGTTGCAAACCAAACCTATGCTGGCTATTTCATGCTTTATGGGTCCTAAACTTGCTACACACTCCTTAATTAAATGCATACTCAGTTGACAAAGCCTCTATCCATGCATTTGAACCTTTGTCCAATTGATAATTCCACTTATGGTAAAAAGGTTCCATTGCCATTTTCATAAAGAAACACTTTTGCAAACTTTTCAACTTGGAGCTTTGAACCTCTCCCCTTGATGCATACAAACCACACATGTCTCAAGCAACTTGTACAAACTCATACCAACCCAAAAGCAAGCTGGTACAAGCATGTGGGTTTTGTCTTGTCACTTTGCTTCAAGTACAAGAAAAGTTGCAAAAAGGCTAGGGCTTGTACAGCTGATAGAGAGCTGACTTTAGATTATTTCAATACTAATATGCAAACAATATGCAACACATAACACGCTTGGCAAGGACCTGAAACTCTCTCAAGCTGAAAAACACCCAAAACCTGTCCAAAATTGCAGATTCTGCACAAGCATCCCCAGATTCCATTTGGCTCGTGCGTTTTGAGTTTGGATCATTCAGACACATTACATACTTGATACCTAGTCAATCCAAACCATCATCCCTGTTCTGTAACCTCTGTTTCACTACCTGCCATTGTTAACTTTGAAGCTTGCAGTTGGACTTGGTCAGGGAGTTCTAGCCACCTTCAGAGCAAGGTAAGAGTTGGAATAGATTCAGGGAAGCTCAAGGAAGCTCAAGCAATCATCAGGCCTCCATTAAAGTCCCTGCATTTCCATACACGATTCCAGCTTAAGGAGGTAATTTTTCAAACTCTATCTCTTTGTACAGGCAACCTCAGGCCACGATCTGTGAATGAAAAATGTAGTTCTCATCGTAACGATGTTGTACATATCATTATCTTATATTTATATTACTTGTGATAAGAGAATTTGGAGTTTGAAATCTCTGAAAATTTTAGGTCACGATTTAGGGATTTCAAAATTCTCTTTGATCTTTGATAGTTAGATTACATAATTTATATGGTTGGAATTGTGAGTTCAAATGCTACATTTGTCATGTTATAAGTTTTCATTTTTATGCAAGCATGAGGAAGTTACAGGTTGAACTGGCCATGGCGTGAGGAAGAGAAGGCATGACAGGGACGAAGTCTGTATTGGGCTTTTTGGCTTCCTGGGCTTTTTGATTTTGCTAACACTACCACATGATTTTCTATTACACCCCCTGTTAACTCTTTCATATTTTATTTTACTTTTATTTTTATATTTAATACTTTTAATTATTTTCTTTAATGATAAAAAATCCTAAAAAATAATTTAATTATTTTTACACTTTTATTTTATTTTTTTATTATTTCTCACATAAAAATTTAATTTATTTTGATAAAATGTAATTTATTTTCTTAATAAACTCATAAATATAATTAAATATACTTAATATTTTTATTTTACATTTCATACTTACAAATACCTATTCTTTGCATATATTTATTTTTTAATATTTATATACAATATTATTTATTATTTTCATACAAAAAAATGCACAAAATAATTATATAGAAACATTATTGTCTTTTAAATGAAAATTAGGGTTTAATCCCTTTCAAAAGAGTTAAATCTTTTTTCTTATATTTTTTAGGTTTGATTTAAATATTCTTTTACACAAAAGCAAGACACAAAACATATTTTCTCGTATGTACATTGCATTATATTCTAAATATTGTATTATATTTATTTTAATTCGCGCAAGTTCGATTGTGTTGTAATAATGTATTTAGTTTTATATTTGTGCAAATCCACATTCAAACTTGTATCCCCCTTCCCATAAAATTGTTGTAATAGCTTAGTATATTTACATTATGCAATTTATTGCTTTCATATGCCATGATTAGTAATTAGGGTTTGTATGATAAGAACAAAACAAAGCAAAAATAGAAAACTCTAAATACAAGACAAAGTCAAAAGCATGAAAAATGATATACTTTGCACACAAGCACCCTTAGGGTTTCTCCCACTTGGTTGCCTAAAATAAAATGGCCATGTTACGCATGCGAAATATCTTGGCAAAACAAAACAAATTTAAGATCATAGTCCCTCGATGACGCTATTCAAAAGTTACCTTACAAAATGATCTTGGTCCCTCAAAAATGCTAAGATACTTTGTAACATTGCTATCATGGTTATACAATGACCCACGCCCGTCCCGTTTACATCCAAAGATATGGTTGCTTACCAAATCAATGGTAAGCCAACAATGTCAAAGGAATAGAAAATACATAGGAAAGACATTTGAGTAGGTAGATAGATTCTAATTACTTGCTCCATTTTCAAACAACAATCCTTGCTATTTTCAAACACATACACACTTCAAAAAAATCTTAAAAACATTGAAAATATTTTCAGAAAGACAAACATCTTTGTATACATTCTTACGAACGAGAATCATTACAAAGATTGCCTAAACGAATGGCCTATTTTACAAAATACTTTCAAAACCACATCAAACACCATTTCAAACAAACCAAAGCAAGTGATCTAAGCAAGTAACTAAGAGCCCATGGAAAACCATGGATGAAAAGGGTGCTAGAACCTTCTGTTGTACCCCAAAATTTGCCCTCCCATATTCTCCAAGAATTGCCAAGAGCATGCTTCAAAATCTCCCAAAGGTTGCACAGTTCAATGGCCTCCTAATAGTCAAAAATTAGGGTTTTGGTTCTGACAAAGAAGTTGAGGTTTCCAAGGGTCCAATCAAGTCCCACATGCCTATAAACATTGTCAAGCATCCTTAGGCTAAGTTTCAAGACTCACAGCACAAAATTGCACAGTCAAAAACCCTAATTGCTCAACAGTCAACTGCAGGGGCAAAATGGTCATTTGACAGTCAAAAGTCCAAATTTTTGGTCAACATCTTATTTTGAAGCCACAAACATCATTTGATAAATGCTTGATCATGATTCCCAAGGCATGGCTCAAAAAGTCTCAAGATGCAAAAGTTTCTATTTTTGGACAGTTGAAAAAGTCAACTGTAACTTGACCAAGGCATAACTTCCACATGGTTTATCATAAAAATTCCATCCAAATCTCATTTTGAAGAGAAAGACATTTCCTACAACTCCTCTTCACACTTCAAATCCAATAAATGCTCTCACAAAAAGTTATCAATCTCAACATTATAGGTCATTTTCAAAAGTCAACAAAAAGGCACTTTAAGTCAAAGACCATAACTTGTGATTGGTAAATAAAAATGACATGGGACCACAGGCATTGGTTAGAGGACTTCAATACCTTTCCAAAATGTCCAAGAACATGATCAAAGCTTAAAAATTGAGCAAGATATGCCTTGTGGAAGTTGGGAAATTTTTGGGAATTTTGAAAAGTCAACTTTGCTTCAAATGCCTCAAAATTGCTAATGGGCCACAATTTCTTCCAAGAATCATCACCCAAAAGCTATGCACGACCCATTGACTTTATAGGGAGTTATTTTATCATTTTTTATTAATTATTTGAATTATTATTATTATTATTAGTTCATTTAATTAAAATAAAATATGACAAAAATAGAAAACCATATTTTCCAATCCCTTTTTGCAGCATATTCTCTCCATAAAACCTCAAGATTTCGTGCATCACTAATATGGAAAGATTTGGCCATGATTGGTATCAAAAGGGCATGAAAAAGATTGAAAAAAGATTACATGAAAATCAAATCTCAAAAACATCAATGCAAAGGTTTCTTGGTTTGGATTTTCACCCTAATTCATTCCACATATAAGCACAAACACAACCCTAATGCTCAGGACCAAGAGGCTGCGCCCAAGAACACCATACACTTTGCACTTTTCTCCTAAATTTTTCAAAATTGAAAACATAGTTTGAGTGTGTTTCAAAGCCTCAAAACCATCCCAATTCATTCCTGACGCATCAAGGGAGCTTTTCCAATCAAAACCAAGCTTCCACACGCAGAGAAACGGTAGAATGCCATAGCCCTGTTCAAAAAAATTCTCATAATCGTATTTTGATTCATGTGCATATTTCATACATTTTAAACGTTGATTCATGTTAATGTGGATCTTCTGAAACTCATGGTACCATTTAATTGCTCTAACCGTGCCTGTAGCGAATTATGCCATTAAAATTTTCTAGGGTTGCAGAAGATGTGAATTGGGGTTTCTCTCGTCTGGTAAAATTGAGCCACAAGACCTATATCATTGAACTCAGGGCATCTGGACAATTCAATTCCATAGGTCGCGCCCTTTTTATATTTGCGTATGGCCTAATCGTTATTTTTGCAGGTTGAAGTTAGTGGGGGTTTAAAACCCCCGCTATTTGATTTATATTTACAGGCAAAGAGATGAAGAAGATGCCTATGTGTCATGATGTTAAAGGGCAGTTCAAATATTGGCGCGCGTTTTGTTGAAATTCCAGAATAGTGCTTATTTTCCATTATAATATTTGCGTTCCATATAATAAACAAAGAGCGCGCTTAGCACAGTTGGTAAACACGCTGGCAAGCAGGTATTGGGACCTGGGTTCGATTCCCAGGTCCCCCATATTTCCTTCTATTTTTTCTTATAACATGATCAGGTACACTGACTCTCCTATAGCCCACCAAACATCCAGCGCTGGAGCTTGCCATATGTCTCAGGAGATGGATCTGAAGGTCAGGATCTGGAGTCCACCATGGACATCAGTCAAACGTTCCACACGCATCCCAGAAAAGTCAAAAGGGCCTTCCTCAAATGGGCCAAATTGCTGGGAATTCACCTCCAGTTTTGGGTCAACACCCCTCTTGTTTGTATCTCTTTCCCTTTTTCTTTTTCTTTCTTTTTATTTTATTTGTTTTAATTATTTTCTTTTAATTCATAAAATTAATTTTAAATAATAAAAATACAAAAATCAGAAAAGACAAAAAATAAAAATATATTTTATTTAATAGTTTTTGTAAATAAATTTTATTAACTAATTTAGTTCTAATCTTAGGTTTAATTTTAATGTTTTTTTTTAATAAACTAAAAAATGTAGAAATTAGGGTTTTAATGCTTTTATTCCTTTTTTCTTTTCTTTTACCATATTTAATTATTAATTATTTTGTAAATAAATAAATCATTAAATAAATAGGTTAAAACTAGGTCAAACTTAAACACTTTCTTTAATAAATAAAAAATAGTTTAGAATTAGGATTTTAATTCCATTTAATTTTCTCTAATTTCATAAATACAAAAAACATGAAAAATAAGTCCTTTCCTTTATTTAACTTAATTAATTTATTAATTGTAATGTAATTTCTTTAAAGGGTCCAACGCCCTCGCATTCGATTATAATTCCTTTTCGCACATTTACTGTTATGTTCCTTTTTTAAATTTCATGTATTTCCCCCAAAGCCTTGTAATAGATTAATTAGGGTATTTACTTTCAGCATTTTATTTTTATTCAAATCGGGTCTTGGATTAATTTGGCGATGTAGATCCGCGCCTTTGTAATAGCGTAGGACTTTTATCTTCTCGCATCTTTTAACTGTTAATAACTTGCATGAAAGAATGAATGCCAAAAATAAAAACAAAGCGTAGATCACCAATGCATGAACAAGACAAATATAACTGAAAATGACACACAAATCACACACCACCCCTAGGGTACGCCTCACCGTTGCCTTACCCTTCGAAAGGTGGTCGTCGAGTAAAGGAAGTTTTAGTAAGTCCTTATGTCCATGAACATGGCATAAGGGTAGCTTCTAAGTTGTCTTACTATTGCTCGGTGATCACATTGTTGCCTTGCCCCTCGAAACGTGGTCGTCGAGTATAGGACGTCTTAGTGAGTCCTTATGTTTCATTGATCTAGTTGCCTCGGAATAAGTTGCCTCGGAATGGTTGCCTCGGAATTAAAAGATCAATTGCATAAGGGTAGCTTCTAAGGTGTCTTACTATTGCTCGGTGACCACACCGTCCCTAAAACCTCGAATTGACCCGAACACCTCCAATGATGGTGCTACCTACCTCTCAATGGTGGGGATGGCACTATCTTAAGGACATTTACGCAGACGAATTCCTTAGGGTAGGTAGATGACTCATAGATACTTTCTCTCTTCAAAAACAAATCAAAACTCTTTTCACACCGACACTTTCAAAAAAAAGCTTTCAAAACAATTCTTCAAACACTCTTGAGGACTGATACAAGAGTCGATCTGAAATCTTTAAACGAAACTCTTTTTCAAACCCACTCACCTTGAAAAGCAAACAAACATTTTGAAAACACAAATGAGCAAGTATCTAAGAGCCCATGGATAACCATGGATAGAAAGGGTGCTAACACCTTCCCTTTCTATAAATCTACCTCCCGAACCGAGAACTAATCTCAATAAGGAATTTTTCTGTGCTTTTGTCCTTTCCATTTGGAGAAAATAAAAGACGGTGGCGACTCTTGCTTCCGCGACATTTCGCGAACCAGCGTTAAACAGTCAGTTCCAGATCCACCGATCACAGAACTGGCGACTCTGCTGGGGAGACTTAAAGTGAGGTGTACCTTAGGATAGTCCATAACTGTGTTTTCAATTGTATTGACTTGTTTGCTTTAAAATTGTGGGTTGCGTCGGAGTTACATAGATCCTAACCCGGATCTGGGGATTCCCTGTTTAGGTAGCATAAGCTGTGAGGGACCTGTCCGGCGTAGACCGACACGGGTGAAGCAGTGGCTACGTTGGTGTGGTGCCTTGGTCTGTACCGATATCCCTTGTGTTGCAACAAGGAGAATATGGGTCTTCTGAGGAGTCATTAAGCACCAACAGACCTTAGAACCTTAAATGACACAACTTGGCCAATAGAACAGTAGCAGTATGCTACGCCCATTGAGGCTAAACTCTCGTGATGGTTCTGGCCGCAAGAAAAGATTGCGATGCTGGAGTTATGACCGATTGAGGGTAGTCGGTGATATTGGGATCCTCTAAGAACCCGATTACTTTTGATAGGACAGGTATGAACCAACAAACTGAAAGAGGGTAATACCTAGACCTCATGCTGGCCTTAACTCTAAGGGCTCTCTTGTGTGACTTGTGTGCTTTCAAACTTGACTACTTGCATGCTTGTTATCTGACACTTGAGTTTCTCGCAGGTTTTGTTTATGGTCCTTAATTGGGACTCATAATAGTGGTTTACTGAGTTTCTTGCAGGTTTTGTTTACAGTCCTTAATATGGACTCATAACAGGGTTACTTATATCACCCCACGCATAACATGACATCATACCATCATACCATTGCATACATCCTATATAAGACTAACCCATTTCAAGGATCTCAAGGGCTTGTGATGCAGGTCGTGTTGAACCAAAATGTCTAGCAAGGGGCAAAGGGGATTTATTTTCCTCTAGCCAAGGTTGTCAGAGGCTATGACCCACTGGATATGGTGAGCCTTTGACCCTCGAAGAAGGACTCTCAACAATATGCAGTGCCTTCAATCACGCTACGAATTCAAATGCTAACAATTTTTCTTGTCTACCCCGCGAGATCCTTGAAAACATTATATATATATATATATATATATATATATATATATATATATATATATATATATATATATATATATATATATATATATATATATATATATATATATATATATATATATATATCATTGCATTACAGGTACCTTTCTTTACATGTCACTTACCATCTTCGTTGTTTATTTCAGCAATGGCTTCCCAACAAGATAACCAGGGACCTCATGCTGAGAGTAGGTTCGAGGAAATCCTCTTGAATCTATCTAAGGGGCAGGAAGAACTGAGAACACTTCTCATGGGGACTTTGGTCAGGAACAGTGCTGTGGACGAACAGCTGAAACATCTGCAAGCTGAGATGGATGCAATGAGAGCCCAGATGTTGGGGCAGGTGACTATCATTCAAGGCTTAGCTCAAAGACAAGAAGAGCTCGAGGTTCTCGTCAACCAACTGCTTCGGGGTAACCAGCTGGGGCAAACATCTAAGGTTGAAGGGCCAGTCATCATTCAACCACCTTTGAGACAAGAAGATAAGAGGAGAACTCCTCAAAGGGCTTCAGTGTCACAAATTCAACATCAACCTCACCAGCTTCAACCAGACAAGCCCAGGAGGCAATTCACCCAGCTCAACATGTCGCTGTTTCAAGCTTTACAACGCCTGTTGAGATTGAATCTGATCACATTAAGGGCTCATCCCCGGAACCCCAACACAGCATCTCCTACCTATCATCCCAATAAAAGGTGTGCCTACCACTCTTCCAGTCCAGGACATGACACAAATGAATGTTGGGCTCTGAAGAACAAAATCCAGGACCTGATCGATGAATGGGCATTGGAGTTCACACAAGATGGTCAGGCTGAGTTTTTCTATCATCCCTCCAAGGCTCACCAGTTGAAGTAACAAGCCCTGAGATGAAAAGACTTTTGTTCATTAGGATTTTTCAAGTTGTGATTTTCTTTTGGTTGTTCAAACATTTATTCATGTTAAACATTGTTATTTCATTAATGCACTACACATGTCTGCTTTGAAGTAATTATTTCGCATTCGCTATATTTAAAATTGCTTTCATTTTTTCTGATGATCAACTCTTGATTAATAATGCTAAGCCTCTTGAGGGAGGATGACGAAAACGATACCACGATCTTTACAGTATGCTTTTGAACAGACCCCGCTGAGGAGGTACATGCATTGTTTCAATCCCTAAACACTGGAGTTATAAGGAAGATAATCCCTCGTCAACCCCTCTGAGCCAAAGAAGTAGGAGTTTTTCTTTTCGAAATTTAAAACCCTTAATCATAACCTGGGACAGGGTAGTCTCTCAGTTGATCCAAGTGCATAACTAATGGCACCAAAAGAGGTCCTTACAAAACAAAAGACAGTGATGGTTCCGAACAATCATAAGGATAGGCAGTCATTATATCTCAAAAATAAAAAACCCAATAAGTCAAAAGCCCATGAAGGAGACTTACAAAACTGGGGCATCCCGCTGACTGTAATCACAAAAGAAACAGTTCAGGCAAAAAACAGGGATAATGA
The DNA here is from genome assembly GCA_948472305.1 of Vicia faba. Classification (NCBI taxonomy): domain Eukaryota; kingdom Viridiplantae; phylum Streptophyta; class Magnoliopsida; order Fabales; family Fabaceae; genus Vicia; species Vicia faba. Next base: position 1,750,776,386 of record OX451736.1, on the reverse strand, counting down.
AATCAAAAATCAAAAAGAAAGAGGTCATACAAACCCTCAACAAAAACAAAAATGACTGCCTATTCAGAATAAATCATCAATATCTGAACCATCATTGAAACATCAGAACAAAAACTCAAATAAGGTCTAACGCACGATCAACTGAGTTTAGGATCGAAGAACATCATGAAGAGCGGGTGGGTACAAATATACTTTGAGCCTTTATCCTTTGTTTCTTAAACCGTGAACCAGGACACGTTATAACCCTTAAAAGTCCTAGCTGAAGCATGGGTTAGTTCGAAAGCATACTGTTACAAAGGTATCCTGACTCCTTAAGGCTTGCTGTAAAATACTGAGTTGACATCACAGTTTACAAAAAAATTCATTTGTTTTTATGAAAAAATGCATTTTCAAAAACTTCAAGACAGACATAAGCTTTGCATTCTTGATATAACACTGTTTGCATATGACTATTTGTTCGAACAGCAGAGAAATTCGCACGACGAATATCTAAGTGAACAAAAGTACTTCCAACCAAGGGGCAGACATGATCATGGTCCATTATCTGGGGCAGTTAAGTCAAGATTCGGAGAATCTCTCAAAAGGCCAACCAGCCTGGGGCAAATCTCCACCTGAGTCACTTGGGGCATCCCAGCAACGAATCTTGCCTGATCAAACATCTTCTAGTGGCATGGCAAAACACTTCTAACAGGGGAAACTCCCTACATCCGGAGAGCGTGGACATAGTCGAAAAAAATACTACGCAAAATCAAAGACCCGCTAGGTTGACACACCTAGGCAAAAATAAGGGCTTCCCGGCGAACCAAAAGGGTTCGGGCAAAAATAAGGGATGAAATGAAAAATCTGTACACCCGGCAAGTCGAAAACCTAAAAAGGCGGCTTTAGCAAAAAGGGGTATCCCGATGGACTGAAAACCCGAAAGGGCAGTCCAGGAAAAAGTTAGGGATCAAAGCGTACGACTATATCCCGGCATCTCGTCACTTGCCTACCAAAAGAAGATTTGTCAATCGGTAGTCACCAAGCACCTCCACAGGTAACATCAGAAACAGGGGCAATAATGAGTGGTCCAGGCGATCTAGTTGCTCTGTCAACCAAAGTACCAAGGAAAGGTCAATCAAAAGATGATTACCATCTACCTTTACAGCTTCAGATCAACACTGGTAACGAGCCAGGAAAATTCGGTGAACGACTGATCGTGGGTTAATATCCGAAACCAAACAGGACAATTATCTACTTGATCATCCTCAGGCAACCCTACACCGGTTCCTTTTCTTTCAGAAGAAGTCTTACACGGGCTCATCAACAGGCAACCCTACACAGGTTTCCTTCTCGACCTCAGATGTAGTCTTACACGGACCTATCAGCAAAGTAACCCTACACCGGTTCCTTCTCAACTTTCAGACAAAGTCTTACACGGACTTATTTCAAGATAACCTTACCCCGGTTCATCAAGAAGCTTTACACAAGCTTATCCTGAAGTAACCTTACCCCGGTTCCTCCAGAAGTCTTACACGGACTTATCGCAAGATAACCTTACTCCGGTTCATCAAGAAGTTTTACACAAACTTACCCCGAAGAAACCCTACACAGGTTCTCTCTTTCCAAAGATGAAGTTTTACACGGACTCATCATCAAGGTAACCCCACACAGGTCTCCTCCTCAAAACTCCAGATGCAGTTTTACACGGACTCGTCATCAAAAGTAACCCTACACAGGTTCCTTCTCCATTTCAGATGCAGTCTTATACGGACTCATTACCAGTAAACCCTATACAGGTTTCCTCCCTCCAAAGATGCAGTTGTACATGAGCCCATCATCAGGCCTCCACCAGTATCTTCTCCCACAGAAACAGGGGCAGTAATGAGTCGTCTAGGCGATCTAATTGCTCTATCCATCAAGGTACCAAGGTAGGTTCAGCTGAAGAGCATAACCAAGATACCTTATTTCCCCAGAGAATGAGCCAGCAAGTCAATGCACTCTCCCCAAGCAAAGTTATACATTCAGCCTCAAGGAAGTTGGGTATCCCCCGCAGATCTCAACATTCCCCAGCACAACATACGGATATTCTTAAACAAGCATCCCCGGCAGTCTTGACCTAAAGATTGTTCCCCGGCGGTATATCAAACATTCAATGGAGTCACTTCCCCAATATAGTTCAAAATTTCCCCAGGAGAGTCCAATCCAGTTTCCCCAGGAAAGTTTGAATCCATCTCCCCAAGCAGTAAGCTTATCCCCAGTAAATTCTGGAAGCTTATCCCCTACAGAGCACGAACGCGTCCCTCGGCTTTATTCAAAAGTTATTTCCCTACCAGGATATAACTGGGTTATCCTCAGCCAATTACCACGGAAAGATCGTCCCCGACGGAGTCTTCCTATCCCCCAGCGGAGTTCATCAATTCCTTCAACATAACTCATCAATGGTATCCCCAGCGGAGTTACCATCAACATCCCAGCAAAGATCTACTCTCCAAACATCAGCCCAGGATGTGACTTCCCGGCACCCGTCAAGGATTCACTTTCCTAGACAGAAACATACATTCAAAAACATCACATTTTCATACATTATAGCATGCATATACGCATCATATCTTACAAATCTCATTTATGTTGAGAACATCATTGCTTGATCCATATCATGCATTGCATATGACTGACCTTTACCTTTCAGGAAAGATCCAGTCAAGTTCTCAGCTATGTCCAGGGCCTTCTCTGGTTCAGTCAGATCGACCCTAAGATCTCCCTGTTTCTTATCCAGTTGAAGTTATTTCAAGACCTTGTCTGGTTCGGTTAAATCGACCCTAAGATTTTTCTGATTCTTATCTAGTCAAAGGCCTTCTCTGGTTCAGTCAGATCGACCCTAAGATCTCCCTGTTTCTTATCCAGTTGAAGTTATTTCAAGACCTTGTCTGGTTCGGTTAAGTCGACCCTAAGATTTTTCTAATTCTGATCTATGTTCAAGGCATTCTCTGGTTCAGTCAGATCGACCCTAAGATCTCCCTGTTTCTTATCCAGTTGAAGATATTCCAAGACCTTGCCCGGTTCAGTTAAATCGACCCTAAGATTTTCCTGATTCTTATCCAGTCAAAGGCCTTCTCTGGTTCAGTCAGATCGACCCTAAGATCTCCCTGATTCTTATCCAGTTGAAGATATTCCAAGACCTTGCCCGGTTCAGTTAAATCGACCCTAAGATTTTCCTGATTCTTATCCAGTCAAAGGCCTTCTCTGGTTCAGTCAGATCGACCCTAAGATCTCCCTGTTTCTTATCCAGTTGAAGATATTACAAGACCTTGCCCGGTTCAGTTAAATCGACCCTAAGATTTTCCTGATTCTTATCCAGTCAAAGGCCTTCTCTGGTTCAGTCAGATCGACCCTAAGATCTCCCTGATTCTTATCCAGTTGAAGATATTCCAAGACCTTGCCCGGTTCAGTTAAATCGACCCTAATATTTTCCTGATTCTTATCCAGTCAAAGGCCTTCTCTGGTTCAGTCAGATCGACCCTAAGATCTCCCTGATTCTTATCCAGTTGAAGATATTCCAAGACCTTGCCCGGTTCAGTTAAATCGACCCTAAGATTTTCCTGATTCTTATCCAGTCAAAGGCCTTCTCTGGTTCAGTCAGATCGACCCTAAGATCTCCCTGTTTCTTATCCAGTTGAAGATATTACAAGACCTTGCCCGGTTCAGTTAAATCGACCCTAAGATTTTCCTGATTCTTATCCAGTCAAAGGCCTTCTCTGGTTCAGTCAGATCGACCCTAAGATCTCCCTGATTCTTATCCAGTTGAAGATATTCCAAGACCTTGCCCGGTTCAGTTAAATCGACCCTAATATTTTCCTGATTCTTATCCAGTCAAAGGCCTTCTCTGGTTCAGTCAGATCGACCCTAAGATCTCCCTGATTCTTATCCAGTTGAAGATATTCCAAGACCTTTCCCGGTTCAGTTAAATCGACCCTAAGATTTTCCTGATTCTTATCCAGTCAAAGGCCTTCTCTGGTTCAGTCAGATCGACCCTAAGATCTCCCTGATTCTTATCCAGTTGAAGATATTCCAAGACCTAGCCTGGTTCAATTAAATCGACCCTAAGATTTTCCTGATTCTTATCCAGTCAAAGGCCTTCTCTGGTTCAGTCAGATCGACCCTAAGATCTCCCTGATTCTTATCCCAGTAGAAGACATCCAAGATTCTCTCAGCGTTCCTGTTGAGGAAGTAATCGCCCCAAGATTCTCTCAACGTTCCGGTTGAGGTAGTAATCGTCCAAGGTTCTCTCACCGCCCCGTTGAGGTAGCAACCATCCCTGATTCATTCATCACTGTTTGAAGCTCCAGACCCAATTCCTGTAACTAGTCAGGGCGCATCTACATAAGAGTTTGAAGACCAACTCCTGTAACAGGTCAGGTAATCATTTTCTTTTTCAGGTACGCAAGTTCTCGCTAAGGAATCTCTTGTGCGATCGACACCCCAGATGGCATCTATAAGCCCATCCACTCATCCATCACCTCTTAGCATGGCATCTATAAGCCCATCATCCTATCCATCAATCTCCAAATGGCATCTGTAAGCCCATTCCCCATCATACTGCCAACATGTGAGCGCAAATTTCTGGGCACTCTAGTGTTCAATCATCTCCCACCTTCGGATTACGAAAGGCACGTGAGCCAATCTACATCCTCAGGTCTAAGATGACTGAACAGGGGCAACTGTTGTACCCCAAAATTTGCCCTCCCATATTCTCCAAGAATTTCCAAGAGCATGCTTCAAAATCTCCCAAAGGTTGCACAGTTCAATGGCCTCCTAACAGTCAAAAATTAGGGTTTTGGTTCTGACAAAGAAGTTGAGGTTTCCAAGGGTCCAATCAAGTCCCACATGCCTATAAACATTGTCAAGCATCCTTAGGCTAAGTTTCAAGACTCACAGCACAAAATTGCACAGTCAAAAACCCTAATTGCTCAACAGTCAACTATGGTCATTTGACAGTCAAAAGTCCAAATTTTTGGTCAACATCTTATTTTGAAGCCACAAACATCATTTGATCAATGCTTTATCATGATTCCCAAGGCATGGCTCAAAAAGTCTCAAGATGCAAAAGTTTCTATTTTTGGACAGTTGAAAAAGTCAACTGTAACTTGACCAAGGCATAACTTCCACATGGTTTATCATAAAAATTCCATCCAAAGCTCATTTTGAAGAGAAAGACATTTCCTACAACTCCTATTCACACTTCAAATCCAATAAATGCTCTCACAAAAAGTTATCAATCTCAACATTATAGGTCATTTTCAAAAGTCAACAAAAAGGCACTTTAAGTCAAAGACCATAACTTGAGATTGGTAAATCAAAATGACATGGGACCAAATGCATTGGTTAGAGGACTTCAATACCTTTCCAAAATGTCCAAGAACATGATCAAAGCTTAAAAATTGAGCAAGATATGCCTTGTGGAAGTTGGGAAATTTTTGGGAATTTTGAAAAGTCAACTTTGCTTCAAATGCCTCAAAATTGCTAATGGGCCACAATTTCTTCCAAGAATCATCACCCAAAAGCTATGCACGACCCATTGACTTTAGAGGGAGTTATTTTATCATTTTTTATTAATTATTTGAATTATTATTATTATTATTAGTTCATTTAATTAAAATAAAATATGACAAAAATAGAAAACCATGTTTTCCAATCCCTTTTTGCAGCATATTCTCTCCATAAAACCTCAAGATTTCGTGCATCACTAATATGGAAAGATTTGGCCATGATTGGTATCAAAAGGGCATGAAAAAGATTGAAAAAAGATTACATGAAAATCAAATCTCAAAAGCATCAATGCAAAGGTTTCTTGGTTTGAATTTTCACCCTAGTTCATTCCACATATAAGCACAAACACAACCCTAATGCTCAGGACCAAGAGGCTGCGCCCAAGAACACCATACACTTTGCACTTTTCTCCTAAATTTTTCAAAACTGAAAACATAGTTTGAGTGTGTTTCAAAGCCTCAAAACCATCCCAATTCATTCCTGACGCATCAAGGGAGCTTTTCCAATCAAAACCAAGCTTCCACACGCAGAGAAATGGTAGAACGCCATAGCCCTGTTCAAGAAAATTCTCATAATCGTATTTTGATTCATGTGCATATTTCATACATTTTAAACGTTGATTCATGTTAATGTGGATCTTCTGAAACTCATGGTACCATTTAATTGCTCTAACCGTGCCTATAGCGAATTATGCCATTAAAATTTTCTAGGGTTGCAGAAGATGTGAATTGGGGTTTCTCTCGTCTGGTAAAATTGAGCCACAAGACCTATATCATTGAACTCAGGGCATCTGGACGATTCAATTCCATAGGTCGCGCCCTTTTTATATTTGCGTATGGCCTAATCGTTATTTTTGCAGGTTGAAGTTAGTGGGGGTTTAAAACCCTCGCTATTTGATTTATATTTACAGGCAAAGAGATGAAGAAGATGCCTATGTGTCATGACGTTAAAGGGCAGTTCAAATCTTGGCGCGCGTTTTGTTGAAATTCCAGAATAGTGCTTATTTTCCATTATAATATTTGCGTTCCATATAATAAACAAAGAGCGCGCTTAGCACAGTTGGTAAACACGCTGGCAAGTAGGTATTGGGACCTGGGTTCGATTCCCAGGTCCCCCATATTTCCTTCTATTTTTTCTTATAACATGATCAGGTACACTGACTCTCCTATAGCCCACCAAACATCCAGCGCTGGAGCTTGCCACATGTCTCAGGAGATGGATCTGAAGGTCAGGATCTGGAGTCCACCATGGACATCAGTCAAACTTTCCACACGCATCCCAGAAAAGTCAAAAGGGCCTTCCTCAAATGGGCCAAATTGCTGGGAATTCACCTCCAGTTTTGGGTCAACACCCCTCTTGTTTGTATCTCTTTCCCTTTTTCTTTTTCTTTCTTTTTATTTTATTTGTTTTAATTATTTTCTTTTACTTCATAAAATTAATTTTAAATAATAAAAATACAAAAATCAGAAAAGACAAAAAATAAAAATATATTTTATTTAATAGTTTTTGTAAATAAATTTTATTAACTAATTTAGTTCTAATCTTAGGTTTAATTTTAATGTTTTTTTAATAAACTAAAAAATGTAGAAATTAGGGTTTTAATGCTTTTATTCCTTTTTTCTTTTCTTTTACCATATTTAATTATTAATTATTTTGTAAATAAATAAATCATTAAATAAATAGGTTAAAACTAGGTCAAACTTAAACACTTTCTTTAATAAATAAAAAATAGTTTAGAATTAGGATTTTAATTCCATTTAATTTTCTCTAATTTCATAAATACAAAAAACATGAAAAATAAGTCCTTTCCTTTATTTAACTTAATTAATTTATTAATTGTAATGTAATTTCTTTAAAGGGTCCAACGCCCTCGCATTCGATTATAATTCCTTTTCACACATTTACTGTTATGTTCCTTTTTTAAATTTCATGTATTTCCCCCAAAGCCTTGTAATAGATTAATTAGGGTATTTACTTTCCGCATTTTATTTTTATTCAAATCGGGTCTTGGATTAATTTGGCGATGTAGATCCGCGCCTTTGTAATAGCGTAGGACTTTTATCTTCTCGCATCTTTTAACTGTTAATAACTTGCATGAAAGAATGAATGCCAAAAATAAAAACAAAGCGTAGATCACCAATGCATGATGTTGTACCCCAAAATTTGCCCTCCCATTTCCCCAACATTTTCTCATCACAAGACCCTTGAAGATCAAGACCCAGTTAGGGTTTCCTCTGCTCAAGACTTCTCCTTACACTGTGGACCCCAAATTAGGGTTTGTGATTGCACAAAGATATTTTGACCTAAAATGCCTAAGATGACTTTCATGCTTCATGATGGACTCCCAAGTTTATCCATACCATGTTTCAAGCCTTGATTCCAAATTTTGCCCAGTCAATTGGACAGTTGACCTAGAAATCAACTGTATTGGGGGAAAAGTCAACTGTGGCCAATTGACAGTCAAATCTCATGAAAATTGACCCACATCAACATTATGAACTCACATGGACCATTTGATCAAGTTTGGATCACAATTCCACAAGAAATTTGATCAAATCACCAAAAGGGCAAAATGGTCATTTTTAGGTTTTTGACTGTACAAAGGCAATTTTTTACTGTTTGACCTAACCAATGGCAAATCAAGCTCAACCATGGACTCAAGGACTCAATGACATTGTCTTGACCTTTTCAACAAGTTCAAAAGATCTCAAATGCATGGGATTGACAGATGAATTTTTCAGTCAACTGATCAAATTTTGACTGTATACTGAAAAGTCAAACTTTGACTTTTTGGTCAAAATCAAGAGTCAAGATTCATTTTTCATCAAAAAATGCCAAATCATGAAACTTGTTCATCAAGAAATCAAGAATTGCAAATTAGGATTTGAAATGAGAATTTTTCATAACTTAGAATTTTTCTAAGTTATGGAAAACCCTAATTTTTTCCTAACTTTGCCCCACTTTCTCACCATGATTCATTTGGATTCAAGCAAAAGTCAAAACATGAAAGTTGTAGCTTGTGGCAAAATCTACAACTTTTATTCACAAAGTTTTCCCAAAAGAAGCTTGTATCTCAAGTTACAATTTTTGGAACAAGGGTACCAAACCATTCTTAACTTAGTGAAAATTTGACCTATTTTAGGCAAGTTTTTTACCTAACTTCAAGACCATTTTCCATACACTTCCACTTGGAATTTCAATTTGCATTTCAAAGATGGATTGTAGTACACATTCCAAGCTTTCCAAAATGTCCAAGAACTCATCAAACAACCTCATGGTTAGAGAGAATCGAATTTTGCAATATGGGAAAAACTCACTTTTGAATTGGCCAAGTTACATGTTCATAACACTATGCATTTCAATCTCAGCTTGCACAACTTGATTACATGCCTTTTATCTAAATTACACTCATAAATTTAATGCCAATCCTTTTTTCCAAGACCATGTTTTGTGTGTTCAAGCATTGCCTAAAGGATTAATCCCAAAATAGATAAAGCATTTCTTCCATTTTTACAAAAGCAAGCTTTATGTCATAATGCAAATCCAAGAAGTACATATCAAATCTAATTGGCACAAGTTTATGAGTTAATCACACTGATCAAGGAGAGGCTTTGCAGCATGTTTAGGGGGCCTCTACCTGTCTAGAACACAAAGTGACCATTGCTTTCTTAAAGTTCAAGAAACACATCATAACATATACCAACTTCCATATCAGTCAACCAAGGCTTAGAGAAAATTATCAAACACATTCCAAATATTCATCCTAAGCTGAAGCACGAGCCTTTCACCTCCAATACCTTCACAAACTCAGAATCACCTTCAAACTGCACAAAAACAGGGCTTGCTGCAGATTGAGTTACCTAGCTCAATCATGTCATACATTCTTGCCCAAACCAGTTCACACACCTTCCCTACCATCATTGCAAGCTAACCAAAACCTAAAACACGACCTGTAACACTCCCAGGCCACTTCACCATTTTCATTTTCTTGTTTTGCAGTTGAAGTTCTCTAGCACGATTCAAGAAGTTTCAGGACAAAGTAGAACTTGGAATAGCATCCTCACACTTCAAGGAAGCTGTACAAGTCATCATCTTGCCCTGAAAGCTCCTCCATTGCAAGGCACGATTCCAACTGAACAGGTATATTCATGAAGTTCTATCTCTCTTATTAGGCATTGTTAGCTTTAGGTTTGTGAAGAGAATATGTCACAATCATAGCCCTGAACATGCCCATATAATTAGATTTCATTTATATTATGTGTGCTGCAAGAATTTTGAGTCTGAACATTGATGAAAAACTAGGTCAGGAATTGGGGGAGAAGAAATTCTCCCTCATCTTAGAGAGTTAAGTCAAGTTTTTTATATCCCTGGATTCGTCTTCTCATGCTCTACACTTTTCATGTTGAAAGTTTTGCTTAAAAGTCCAGGAATTGGGAGATAGGAAACGCGTGCTTGCTTGAACAAGTTTGTTCTGAGGTTGAAGATGACTGGTTCTGGGCTGGGCCTGGAATATTTTTCTTTTTGCACCCTGATTTTGCTTTTACACCCCCTGAGCCCATTTTGTTCATTTTAATGATTTTTTGACTTTTCTTTTTTTGGTTTGACTTATTTATTTTTCCTCATCATATAAAAAATATAAAAATAATTTTTTGCACCATTTTCCTATTTATTAGGTATTTGTTTGTTTAGATTAGTTTTTTATACATAAATAAATAAATAGATACATTTTATTAAAGAATACTAAAATATATAAACACATTTTTCTTTTCATTTTTATTTTGTTTTATCTTCTGAAAATATTTTATATAAAAAATACTTTTTTTAAAAAAATATTAAATATTATTATTATGTATATATAATATATATTTAGTAAATAATACATACATATATATATATATATATATATATATATATATATATATATATATATATATATATATATATATATATATATATATATATATATATATATATATATATATATTTGTTATAATATTTAGGGTAAAATACAAAAATATACACACTTTATTTTTTATTAACATTTAATAGTAAAAATATCATTTTGACAAATATACTTCATTTTATTTTATTTTTGTATACAATAAATGAATATTATACATATTAAATAAATAATACATTTACTTAATGAAATTAGGGTTTTGCCCTAAACATGAAAAACTCCCAAAAAATAATACTTTTCTTTTTGTTTATTTTGACATATAAAAATACTTTTTTTTCATACATACAATAACCATTTTTTGCATCTTACATATTTATTCTTATTTTATTTAATTTGTGCAATTAAATTACCTTGTAAATAGTTCAACATTGATGTAATAGTTTAGGTTTAAATTCCTTGTCAAAATCCCCATTTGAACATTTGTACCCCCCTTCCCATATATTGTGTTGTAATAGCTTAGTAAATTTATTTTTCGCACTTTATTGCTTTCTAATTATACCATGTTAGAATTAGGGTTTGTATGCGAATCAAAAACGACAAAAATAGTTTGACCTAATTTCAAGATAAACAAGCATGAAAATGGACAACACATATCACACTTGCACCCCTAGGGTATTCCACTTGTTGCCTTCAATAAATGGGCCATATTGCATGTTAGGTCTCTTTGGGAAAAACAAACAATCAAATGATCATAGTCCCTCGATGACGCTTTCGAAAGTAGCCTAAAAAATGATCAAGTCCCTCCAAGGAAAAATTGCCCAAAGATACTTGACACCATTGCAATTATGGTCTAAACGATGACCCGCGCCCGTCCCTTTCACATCCTAACATAAGATTGTCCACCAAATGCAATGGTGGAACAAACTTGTTAAAAGGGTTAAAACATAGCAATAATCTTTGAGAAATTTAGGAGTAGATAACCTCTTAGTTACTTGAAACAAACTTGCAAAAACAAAACACTTGCCTATTTTCTAAAACCACACATCACTACACTTTCAAAACAACTTTCAAAAACAAATGAAAACCTTTTCAAAAGACATACACCTTTGTATACATCCCAACATGGATCATTACAAAGGTTGCCACCACATTGGCTTCTTTTCAAAACATTTTCAAACCCACACACACAAGAGCACCATTTCAAACAATTGAAAACAAGAGGCAAGTGATCTAAGCAAGTAACTAAGAGCCCATGGATAACCATGGATAGAAAGGGTGCTAATACCTTCCCTTTCTATAATCTACTCCCCGAACCCAAGAAAACATCTCAAAGGTTTTTGCTGTGCTTTTTAACCTTTCCTTTAGGATAAAATAAAAAGTCGGTGGCGACTCTTGCTCAACCGAAACATTTGCGAATACAAACGCAAAACCATAGTCAGTTCTCCCACCGTATCACAAAACTGGCGACTCTGCTGGGGAATTTTTAAGTGGAGTAACCTTAGGGCTTAGATCACCTTTGTTTTCAATTGTTTGCTTTGTTTGCTTTTATATTTGTGGGCTTTTCATCGGAGTTTCATAGATCCTAACCCGGATCTGGGGAATACCCTTTTTTAGGTAGCATAATCTGTGAGGGACCTGTCTGGCGTAGACCGACATGGGTGAAGCAGTGGCTACGTTGGTGTGGCACCTTGGTCTGTACCTATATCCCTTGTGTTGCAATGGGGAGAATATAGGTCTTCTAAGGAGTCATTAAACACCAACCGACCTTAGAACCTTAAATTGACCAAACTTGGCCATTAGGACAGTAGCAGTATGCTACACTCATTGAGGCTAAACTCTCGAGATGGTTCTGGCCGCAAGAAAAGATTGCGATGCTGGAGTTATGATCGATTGAGGGTAGCCAATGATTTGAGATCCTTTAGAACCCGGTTACTTTTGATAGGACAGGTTTTAACCAACGAAACTAAAAGAGGGTAATACCTAAACTTCATGCTGGCCTGAAACCTAAGGGTTGTCTTGTGTGACTTGTGTGCCTTATCATACTTGTGGTGTGCTTCATCATAGCATCATGCCATCATACCATTGCATGCATCCGGTATAAAGGACTAACCCATTTCAAAGACAAAAAAGTTTCATCTTTGCTCTGTTTTGTAGGACATCATGATGCCCGTGTGTAGGAATACTATCCGGCTCAACTTTGTTCAACCCCCAACTTTGCTCAAGGATTTGGTTGGTAGGATTCCCAAAACTTCCTCCTTCATCAGCAGGCATGGTTCTCTCCTTGGCTTGATCACTGCAAAATGGGACCAACAACTGATAAGTGTTCTGACCCAGTTTTATGACCCCCTGTATCATTGTTTCACCTTTCAAGACTTCCAGCTGGTTCCTACCCTGGAAGAATTCTCTTATTTGCTTGGGATCCCTGTCTTGGAGCAAACTCCATTCACTGGTTTGGAAAAGACTCCTGGGCCTGAAGAGGTTGCTGCAATTCTCCCCTTGACCAAAGAAGAGGTATTGGCTAACTGGGAAACTAGAAGTGGAGTTAAGGGCTTTTTGGTCAAATTTCTGGTTGGCAAGGCTAATGATTTCTGGAATGACTTGGACTTCAAGGCGTACGAAGATATTCTGGCTCTTTTGATCTATGGTCTGGTATTGTTTCCCAATCCTGACACCTTTATCAGTATCCATGCCATAAGGATCTTCATGTCTCGGAATCCTGTACCCACTCTTTTGGGTGACATCCTGCAACAACTCTATGCTCGTACTGCCCGAAAACGGGGAACTCCGTGGTGTTGTGCTCCTTTGCTAGTGAGGTGGTTTATTTCGCACCTTCCTAAGTTCGTGCTGAAGAATGAAGAAGGAAAGGGTTGGGCTCATAGGCTAATGTCTCTCACTGATAATGACATCACTTGGACTCTCAGAGGTTTGGATGAGGTAGCTGTTATTGATCATTGCGGAGAATACCCTAATGTTCCGTTGATTGGTATCCAAGGAGGAATCTCTTATAATCCATGCTTAGCTCTCCGCCAGTTTGGAAGAGCCAGAAGAGCTGGGCCTCATGAAATGTTGGTTCCTCACTTCCATTTTGAGTTTCAGGTAGACAGTGACAAACTACGCCATGGATTCATTAAAGCTTGGGACAGAATTCACAAAGCTGACCCACATGAGTTGGGACCAAAAACTTCTCTACCAATGGAACCCTTTTGCAAATGGGTCCGCATCCGTGCTCAGAAGTTAGGTATGCCGTACGAAGCTGTCAGACCTATCATTCTTGAATCTCCTGATGAAGATGGGGTTCCTCCAACTGTCCTCCCTCCTCAGATACCCACTGATTTTGACACAATGAAGAGATCTTGGGCGCAGCTAAAGGAAGAACGGGATTTTACCGGGAAAAGTTCAACGAACAGGAGCGGAAGATCCAGAGGCTGACTAAGCAATTGGAGGAGGAGCGGGTTCTGAATAACTACATCAACACTGAGAAGAGGAGGCCATGGGAGCACTGATGGGATTTTGATATTTCCTTTTATAGCTTTTATTTCCTTTCCAGTATTTTTCATTCCTGTAATGCCTAAGGGCAAGTTGTTGAACAATTAAAATTTTAATCTAATGAAGTGTGTTTCCCTTTTGTCTACAAAGTTGAATCTTGCTTGTCTTTGAAAACATAAAACATACGCATCTCATTGCACCATATGCATAGCAGGTACCCTTTTTCACAGGTTGCTTAATCTTCTTCGTTGTTTATATGAACAGTCATCATGAATCCAGACTCATCCAGTGAGCAAGCAATCAAGGCCCTTCAGGCCCAAAGTGCCCAGTTTCAAGAGATGGTCCTGAGCCTGGCCCAAGGTCAGCAAGAGTTGAAGACTCTACTCTTGAAGAAGAAGAAGAAAAAGAGGAATGCATTATTCAACACCGGACGCAGGTTTGGGAACACACTCCATAATGAAGCTGATCCAACTACTTCTTCTGCTGAGAAAAACAGTCCCCAAGGGGGAGGAGCTCCTAGTCCTGCAGTCTCTGACAACGAGACGGATTACAATGACGAACAATACCCACCTGCTGCTGACAGATATAAACAATTAGAGGACCGCTTGAGCGCCATGGAGATTCAGAATGTGTCGGGGCTGGATTTCGGAGATTTGGGGTTATCTTCTGGGGTAGTAATCCCACACAAGTTTAAGGCGCCTGCCTTTGCCAAATATGACGGGGCTTCCTGTCCAAAGCTGCATCTAAGGTCGTACGTAAGGAAGATCCAACCTTACACGGCGGATAAGAACCTTTGGATTCACTTCTTCCAAGATAGCCTCTCGGGGTCACAGCTTGAGTGGTTCTACCAACTAGATGGAACTAGCATCCGACACTGGGAAGATTTGGCAACCACATTCTACAAACAATATCAATACAATTCTGATCTCGCTCCTACGTGTACCCAACTTCAGGGTATGTCTCTAGGAACGGGCGAAGGGTTCAAAGAATATGCACAAAAATGGAGGGATTTGGCTGGCAGGGTGCAGCCTCCGTTAACTGATCGTGAGCTGGTTGATATGTTTCTAGGGACTTTGTCTGGTCCATTCTTCAATCATTTGGTTGGTAACTCCTCCGCTGGGTTTACGGATTTGATTCTGACGGGTGAAAGAATTGAAGCTGGCATCAGGTCAGGAAAGATACAAAAAGCTGCCTCCCCAAGTACTGAGAAGAGGCCTTTTAAGAAAGAAGCAAGTGCAGTCTATGGTCCTAGAAGACAAGTCAAGCCAGAAAGTCGCCAAGCCATCAATGCTTTGGTCATTTCAAAACCTGTTGCTGCTCCTCAGCAGTACAATCAAAAAAGAGGTGAAAGGCCCAAGAGACAGTATACTCGGCTGAGTATGACCTTGTCACAAATTTTGCCGCAACTGTTATCAACCAACTTGGTAACCGTCAAAGAAGCGTCGAAGGTTGTGAATACTGCATCTCCTAAGTATAACCCAAATGCCCGTTGTGCTTATCATTCTGATAGCCCCGGGCATACTACTGATGATTGCTGGGCCCTGAGAAATAAGGTGCAAGACCTTATCGACGCGAAGGAAATTCAGTTTGAGGCGCCTGAGAGGCCAAATGTTGTAACTGCTCCTATGCCCCAGCATAGAGTAAATGCCATCGGGGAAGATTTGTATGCTGTTTCGGTGAATGATGTTGCTACCCCTCTTTTGACTGTTAAGAGGAACTTACTACTAGCCGGTTTATTTCCGGGTTGTAGCAAGGGCTGCCTCCTGTGTGCTGTTATCCCTACCGGTTGTCCGCTGCTGAAATTAGGCATCCAAGGCCTGATGGATAGCAAAGAAATTCTGTTCAAGAAAACTGTTGTTCCGTTTGTTTCCGCTGAAGAAATATCTGTTGTCACAATTTACAATCCTGCCAAAGCTCCCCCGAGGAAGCCGGTCCAAATTATGTCTGTTGCACCCATTACTATTACTGTCCCGGGGCCTCTCCCCTATGAGTCTGATAAAGCGGTCCCTTGGCATTATGGGGCCGACGTGTATGTGCTTGGAGTGAAGCAGGAGTTCAACACCAGTACCAATATCAGTAACATCACTGGTCCCGCCAAGATTACCCGCAGTGGCAGGCTCTTCTCGCCTGACATTGCACCGCCAGTTATCCGAAAACCTCTCACCATCACACCCGCAAGTGTGCATGTTCCGAACCAAGTTCATGTGTCTACTACTGCCGCCGAGTCCTCTGATGCTCGGGGCAAAGAAGTTGCTACCGATTTGCCTGCCAGGACGGAGGCACCAAAAAAGACTGCTGTTGAGGTCTCCCAACAAGAAATGGAGGAAATCCTTAAAATCATCAAAAAGAGTGACTTCAATGTTGTTGAACAGTTGGGGCATACCCCTTCCAAAATCTCTATGCTATCATTGCTGCTATGCTCAGAGGCCCATGCAAAAGCCCTGATTTCATTTCTGAAAACGGCCCATGTGCCGCAAGAGACCTCTGCAGATCAATTCACTGACTGTGTGGCTAATTTGACAGCTGACAATGGCTTGGGGTTCTCGGATGCTGACCTTACCGCCAAAGGGAAAAATCACAATGATGCTCTGCACGTCTCTATAGAATGCAGGGGCACTACTCTCGCACACGTGTTGGTGGATACCGGTTCTTCCCTGAATGTTTTTCCCAAAAAGGCATTGGATCGCTTGGATTGTGAGGGCTTGGAGTTGAAACCTAGTAACATCATTGTTAGAGCCTTCGACGGTTCTAAGAGGATGGTGCATGGTGAGGTAGACATTCCTATTCGTGTGGGTTCCCAAGTCTTCGACTCAACGTTCTATGTAATGGATATTCGTCCTTCTTATTCTTGCTTGTTGGGTCGACCCTGGATTCACAAAGCTGGGGCAGTAACATCCACTCTACACCAAAAGCTCAAATACCCTGTCAAAGGGAAGATTGTTACTGTGCAGGGTGAGGAGGAGTACATGGTTAGTCACTTGAATTCATTCCGGTATATCGAGATGGACGGGGAGTTTATTGAAACCCCCTTTCAGCATTTTGAGGAAGTACCTCCAACGTTGGCATCAGCCGAAACAGTGGTTGAAGAAGACTTTCCGTTGAAGATGGCTTCCCTGAAGGATGCCCGGGCTGTAATCGAGAAAGGCAATTGTGCAAACTGGGGTCAGCTTCCTGACTTCACTCAAAAGAATGACAAGTTTGGGCCGGGCTTTACTGCAGAGGCTCAGAGGGCTGTGCGCAAGGAAAAGATCAGAAAGGCTCCAGTGTTTATCACCAGTCCAAGGGTGAATGCTATCGAGGAGGATGTAGAGGAAGCAGAATTTGACAGTTGGATCTATCCAACCACCAGCAACGGACCAAGCAACTGGACGGCAAAGGATTTTACTCCTATCACATTTGTCACGCAGTAATTAACTCTTTTGATTTTCAATTTGTAACAAACAATATGTTGAAACTTTTTCTGGCTCGGTGTCCTACCCGGGGCGTCGTAGCTCCACTTGTGAGGGCTTTTTGTATGACATTTCCATATATCATTAATCAAAACATTGGACGTTTGTTGCATTTCAAATCTTGTGCTCTTTTTCTTTCTGTGTTATATATTGCAAAACAGCTATATTTACACACACTCACTTATACAGGTTTCAATCCACTCTGGATCTCACTGGTAACAGCTCTGCTACCACCAGTTATGACTTCGAGAATCCGATCAACTTGGCCGAAGACGAAGGTGAAGATGATTGCGAAGTGCCTGGTGAACTCGCAAGACTGCTACTTCAAGAAGAGAGGGCCATTTAGCCGCATGAAGAACCCGTGGAAACAGTGAACCTGGGTACTGAGACAGATAGAAAAGAGGTCAAGATCGATGCCAATCTAGAGCCCAGCGTGAAGCAACGATTGATCCAGATGCTACATGATTACATGGAGATATTTGCTTGGTCCTACGAGGACATGCCTGGTTTGGATGCCGACATTGTAGTTCATCACCTGCCAACTAAGGAAGAATGCCCTCCGGTAAAGCAAAAGGTCCGCCGTATGCGCCCAGAGATGTCCGAAAAGATCAAGGCTGAGGTTATGAAGCAATTAGATGCCGGGTTTCTAGCAGTAACTTCCTATCCTCAGTGGGTTGCCAATGTGGTGCCAGTTCCGAAGAAGGACGGAAAAGTCAGGATGTGTGTCGACTACAGGGATTTGAACAGGGCAAGCCCCAAGGATGATTTTCCTCTACCTCACATCGACGTTCTTGTTGACAATACTGCTCAACACAAGGTGTTCTCCTTCATGGATGGTTTTTCAGGGTATAATCAGATCAAGATGGCTCCGGAAGATATGGAAAAGACTACCTTTGTGACTCAGTGGGGCACCTTCTGCTACAAGGTCATGCCATTCGGGTTGAAAAATGTTGGGGCAACCTATCAACGTGCCATGGTTGCTTTATTTCATGATATGATCCATCATGAGATTGAGGTATATGTTGATGACATGATTGCGAGGTCCCAAACTGAGGAGGAACATCTTGACCATCTGCGGAAGTTGTTTGACCGATTGAAGTTATACAAGCTGAGGTTGAATCCCAACAAATGCACCTTTGGGGTGAGGTCCGGAAAATTGCTAGGTTTCATTATAAGCGATAAAGGTATTCAGGTGGACCCTGCCAAGGTAAAAGCCATACAAGAGATGCCAACTCCAAGGACAGAGAAAGAAGTCAGAGGCTTTCTGGGATGACTGAATTACATTGCCCGATTCATCTCACATCTGACTGCTACTTGTGAGCCAATCTTCAAATTACTGAAGAAAGATCAAGTAGTACGCTGGAACGATGAATGTCAGGCTGCTTTTGAAAAGATAAAAGAATACCTCCAAGAGCCACCCATTCTTATGCCACCAGTGGAAGGAAGACCTCTGATACTATACTTGACAGTGCTTGATAATTCAATGGGGTGTGTGCTGGGGCAGCATGACGAGTCTGGCCGAAAAGAGCACGCTATTTATTACCTGAGCAAAAAGTTTACCGACTGTGAGTCTCGTTACTCACTGCTTGAGAAAACTTGCTGCGCTCTGGTATGGGCTGCTCGCCGGCTGAGACAGTATATGCTGACGCACACTACTCTATTGATTTCAAAGATGGATCCCATCAAATACATATTCGAAAATCCTACTCTGTCTGGAAGAATAGCGAGATGGAAAATGATCTTGACAGAATATGATATCCAGTATACAACTCAGAAAGCAATCAAAGGAAGTGTACTGGCAGATCATTTGGCACACCAACCTGTGGACGATTACCAATCATTGAACTTTGATTTTCAGGACGAAGACATCATGGTGGTAACTGATTGTGAAGTGCCTGGACCGGATGAAGGACCTGAGGAAGGATCCCGATGGTCTATGCATTTTGACGGAGCCTCCAATGCTTTGGGTAATGGCGTCGGTGCTGTAATCATATCTCCCAAAGGTACTCATACTCCGCTCACTGCCCGATTGTGTATCAACTGCACCAACAATATGGCGGAGTATGAGGCATGTATCATGGGTCTTCAAGCTGCGATCGACTTAAGGATCAAGTTTCTGAGTGTCTTCGGAGATTCCGCTCTCGTGATCAATCAAATCAAAGGCGAGTGGGATACGAAACACCCGAATCTTATTCCTTACAAGGAGTATGTGCAGACTTTGCTTCCCCACTTTGAAGAGATAACTTTTGAACACTTCCCAAGAGAGGAGAATCAGCTAGCGGACGCACTAGCTACGATGTCTTCAATGTTCAAAGTCAAATGGGACAATGAGGCTCCCCGGATCATTATCTGGAAATTGGACGAACCGGCATACTGCTGCGATCTTGAGACCGAAAAGGTGACTGAAAAACCCTGGTATCATGAGGTGAAGAGGTACTTGGAAGCTCAGGAATACCCTGAAGGTGCATCTGTCAATGACAAGAAGTTCATGAGGAGGTTTGCTGCAAAATTCTTCCTCAGCAACGGCATTCTCTACAAACGGAATCATGATTCAACTCTACTGCGTTGTGTGGATAAGGTTGAAGCAGAGAATATCATGATAGAACTGC
This sequence comes from Vicia faba, assembly GCA_948472305.1. Taxonomy (NCBI): domain Eukaryota; kingdom Viridiplantae; phylum Streptophyta; class Magnoliopsida; order Fabales; family Fabaceae; genus Vicia; species Vicia faba. The sequence continues at coordinate 1,750,756,416 of OX451736.1, read as the reverse complement.
ATGAAGGTACATTCGGAACACATTCCAGTGGACACACCATGGCAAAGAAAATCCTTAGGGCAGGATATTTTTGGTCCACAATGGAAGCCGATTGTTACCAACATTCTCGAACTTGTCACAAATGCCAGATCTATGCTGACAAGGTGCACATCCCTCCGGTTCCTCTGAACGTCCTGACGGCACCTTGGCCTTTTGCGATGTGGGGCATCGATATGATCAGTGAGATCCGACCGACGGCATCCAACGGACATCGTTTCATCTTGGTAGCGATCGATTACTTCACGAAGTGGGTTGAGGCAGCTTCCTACGCAACGGTAACCAAGAGCGTCGTGGCACGTTTCATCCAGCATAATCTAATCTGTCGGTACGGCGTCCCGGAAAGAATCATTACGGATAATGGTACCAATCTCAATAACAAGATGATCACTGAACTCTGCGAACAATTCAAGATACAGCACCACAACTCTTCTCCTTACAGGCCGAAGATGAATGGGGCTGTAGAAGCAGCTAATAAGAATATCAAGAAAATTGTGCAGAAGATGACAGTGACCTATAAAGATTGGCACGAGATGTTACCGTTCGCCCTTCATGGGTACCGTACCTCAGCAAGGACGTCAACCAGGGCAACTCCTTTCTCTTTGGTTTATGGTATGAAAGCAGTCTTGCCAATTGAAATCCAGATCCCCTCTCTCCGGATAATGAAGGATGCAGATCTGAGTGAAGATGACTGGATCCAGACTCGACTTGATCAATTAAACCTAATTGACGAAAAGAGACTCACTGCTATATGTCATGGTCAAACGTATCAAAAACGGATGATCAGGGCATTTAACAAGAAAGTCAGACCACAATAGTATCAAGTTGGGGACCTGGTAATCAAGCACATCATCCTTCCTCAAAGTGATCCCCGGGGCAAATGGACCCCTACATATGAAGGGCCATTTGTGGTTAAACATGTGTTCTCAGGAGGAGCCATGATCCTAACCACCATGGATGGTGACGACCTTCCTCACCCCGCCAATGCAGACATAGTAAAAAGATACTACGCATAAATAAAAGACCCGCTAGGTTGACATACCTAGGCAAAAATAAGGGCTTCCCGGCGAACCAAAAGGGTTCGGGCAAAAATAAGGGATGAAATGAAAAAAATCTGTACACCCGGCAAGTCGAAAACCTGAAAAGGCGGCTTGGGCAAAAATGGGTATCCCGGTGGACTGAAAACCCGAAAGGGCGGTCCAGGCAAAAGTTAGGGATAAAGCGTAACACTATGTCTCATTGGATCACCTTGCATCCGGAATTCGGCATCAACTATCTGGCTCAGATTTCGGCATCGATCAATCAGCTTCATCTTCAACTAAGCGGCGAAGTGATGAGACGCTCGAAGACATAAAGGCGATGGCAGAGTTGGAACCCAGCGGGAATTTTGTGCACATAGCTGTTTTGTTTCTTTTTTTTCAAAATTGTATAAACTTTATGTTATTCGGCGGCATTCTCTTACTAGGATGTCAGCCTCTTGTACAAAAACGCCTATTCACAGGAAAAATTCAAAATCAATACAAATTCACTTTTCTATACAAATTGCCATTGTTTTTCCTTTTTCTGTTTTGTCTTGCGAAGAACGTCCAATGTTCATTTTTGATATATGCATTTGACATTAAATTGTTGATTCATAAATATTTGCATATGAAGCAAAAGACTAATTACAGGTGACATCAGAAACGGGGGCAATGTGAAGTTGTCTGATGCAGTCTGGTTGCTTTGTCCGCCAAGGTACCAAGATGGATTCAACTGAAGAATGTGACCAAGTTATCTCAACTCCCCACAAAGTAAGATAAGTTTCAGCAATAAATCGGCCCTACAACAGGCACCTTATTTCCCTAGCAAGTCAGCAACACACTCCCCAAGCAGAGTTAGTCTACAGCCAGCCTAAAGGAAGTTGGGTAACCTCACAAGATAGCAACATTCCCCAGTGGAGTACAGGCATTTCATCAGCAAGCATCCCCCGGCAGTCTTGATCTAAGATTGTTCCCCGGCGGTATACAAACATCCGAGTTTCCCCAGGAAAGTGGAATCCATCTCCCCAGCAAGTCTTGAAGCTTATCCCCAGTAGATTCGGGAAGCTTATCCCCTGCAGAGTACGGACGTCTCTCCCGAGCTTTATTCAAAGTTATTCCTCACAAGGGCTTATAACTGGGTTATCCTCAGCTAATTGCCATGGAAGATCGCCCTCGGCAAAGTTCTTTCAATCTCCCATGGAGTTTATCTTTGGTATCCCCAGCGGAGTTTATCTTTGGTATCCCCAGCGGAGTTTATCATCATTATCCCCAGCGGAATCCATCATTGAAGTCCTCAGCAGGCCTCTCATCAAAACTTCAGCAAAGTATCTCTACCACAGAGCAATTCCCCGGCCGGTCGTCAAGATTTATTTTCCTAAGACGAAAATACATTCATAAACATTTCACATTTTCATACATTTTGCTTACACACATGATAAAGTGCATACAACACTATCTCATGTTGAACATCATGACATCATGCATATCATACATCATGGCATTGCATACAACTTATGTTTTTTGCCTTTTCAGGGAAAAAGACAATCTCAAACACAACTACCTTCAACTGTCACAATTCCAGATTCGATTCCTGTATCTAGCCAGGGCACATCTGCGAGTAATCAGTTTCCAGACTCGATTCCTGTATCTAGCCAGGGCACGTCTGAAGAGTTCAAAGATTCGATTCCTGTATCCAGCCAGGGCATATCTATCAACTATCACAATTCCAGATTCGACTCCTGTATCCAGCCAGGGCATATATGTTGACCACATTTCCAGACTCGATTCCTGTATCTAGCCATGGCACGTCTGAAGAGTTCGAAAGATTCGATTCCTGTATCCAGCCAGGGCATATCTGTTGACGACTATTTCCGGATTCGATTCCTGTATCCAGCCAGGGCACATCTGTGAGCAACCGATTGTAGATTCAACACCTGTATCTAGCCAGGGCATATCTGCATGAGGAGATTGAAGATCAAACACCTGTAACAAGCCAGGAAAACATCTGTCTTTCTCAAACACACAAGTTCTCGCTAAGGAATCTCTTAGGCGATCAACACTTCCAAATGGCATCTATAAGCCCATTCCCGACAAGGTTCGGTCGCATCTCCAGATGGCATCTATAAGCCCATCTCCCTATCCACCATCTCTCCAAATGGCATCTGTAAGCCCATTCCCGACATCACATTGCTGATACTCCAACATGCGAGTGCAAATTTCCGGGCACTCTAGTGTCTAATCTCCTTTTACCCTCGAGTCACGAGAGGCAAACTTGCCAATCTAACTCTTCAGGTTCAAGAAGATTGAACAGGGGCAACTGTTGTACCCCAAAATTTGCCCTCCCATTTCCCCAACATTTTCTCATCACAAGACCCTTGAAGATCAAGACCCAGTTAGGGTTTCCTCTGCTCAAGACTTCTCCTTACACTGTGGACCCCAAATTAGGGTTTGTGATTGCACAAAGATATTTTGACCTAAAATGCCTAAGATGACTTTCATGCTTCATGATGGACTCCCAAGTTTATCCATACCAAGTTTCAAGCCTTGATTCCAAATTTTGCCCAGTCAATTGGACAGTTGACCTAGAAATCAACTGTATTGGGGAAAAAGTCAACTGTGGCCAATTGACAGTCAAATCTCATGAAAATTGACCCACATCAACATTATGAACTCACATGGACCATTTGATCAAGTTTGGATCACAATTCCACAAGAAATTTGATCAAATCACCAAAAGGGCAAAATGGTCATTTTTAGGTTTTTGACTGTACAAAGGCAATTTTTTACTGTTTGACCTAACCAATGGCAAATCAAGCTCAACCATGGACTCAAGTACTCAATGACATTGTCTTGACCTTTTCAACAAGTTCAAAAGATCTCAAATGCATGGGATTGACAGATGAATTTTTCAGTCAACTGATCAAATTTTGGCTGTATACTGAAAAGTCAAACTTTGACTTTTTGGTCAAAATCAAGAGTCAAGATTCATTTTTCATCAAAACATGCCAAATCATGAAACTTGTTCATCAAGAAATCAAGAATTGCAAATTAGGGTTTGAAATGAGAATTTTTCATAACTTAGAATTTTGCTAAGTTATGGAAAACCCTAATTTTTTCCTAACTTTGCCCCACTTTCTCACCATGATTCATTTGGATTCAAGCAAAAGTCAAAACATGAAAGTTGTAGCTTGTTGCAAAATCTACAACTTTGATTCACAAAGTTTTCCCAAAAGAAGCTTGTATCTCAAGTTACAATTTTTGGAACAAGGGTACCAAACCATTCTTAACTTAGTGAAAATTTGACCTATTTTAGGCAAGTTTTTTACCTAACTTCAAGACCATTTTCCATACACTTCCACTTGGAATTTCAATTTTCATTTCAAATATGTATTGTAGTACACATTCCAAGCTTTCCAAAATGTCCAAGAACTCATCAAACAACCTCATGGTTAGAGAGAATCGAATTTTGCAATATGGGAAAAACTCACTTTTGAATTGGCCAAGTTACATGTTCATAACACTATGCATTTCAATCTCAGCTTGCACAACTTGATTACAGGCCTTTTATCTCAATTACACTCATAAATTTAATGCCAATACTTTGTGCCAAGACAATGTTTTGTGTGTTCAAGCATTGCCTAAAGGATTAATCCCAAAATAGATAAAGCATTTCTTCCATTTTTGCAAAAGCAAGCTTTATGTCATAATGCAAATCCAAGAAGTACAGATCAAATCTAATTGGCACAAGTTTATGAGTTAATCACACTGATCAAGGAGAGGCTTTGCAGCATGTTTAGGGGGCCTCTACCTGTCTAGAACACAAAGTGACCATTGCTTGCTTAAAGTTCAAGAAACACATCATAACATATACCAACTTCCATATCAGTCAACCAAGGCTTAGAGAAAGTTATCAAACACATTCCAAATATTCATCCTAAGCTGAAGCACGAGCCTTTCACCTCCAATACCTTCACAAACTCAGAATCACCTTCAAACTGCACAAAAACAGGGCTTGCTGCAGATTGAGTTCCCTAGCTCAATCCTGTCATACATTCTTTCCCAAACCAGTTCACACACCTTCCCTACCATCATTGCAAGCTAACCAAAATCTAAAACACGACCTGTAACACTCCCAGGCCACTTCACCATTTTCATTTTCTTGTTTTGCAGTTGAAGTTCTCTAGCACGATTCAAGAAGTTTCAGGACAAAGTAGAACTTGGAATAGCATCCTCACACTTCAAGGAAGCTGTACAAGTCATCATCTTGCCCTGAAAGCTCCTCCATTGCAAGGCACGATTCCAACTGAACAGGTATATTCATGAAGTTCTATCTCTCTTATTAGGCATTGTTAGATTTAGGTTTGTGAAGAGAATATGTCACAATCATAGCCCTGAACATGCCCATATAATTAGATTTCATTTATATTATGTGTGCTGCAAGAATTTTGAGTCTGAACATTGATGAAAAACTAGGTCAGGAATTGGGGGAGAAGAAATTCTCCCTCATCTTAGAGAGTTAAGTCAAGTTTTTTATATCCCTGCATTCGTCTTCTCATGCTCTACACTTTTCATGTTGAAAGTTTTGCTTAAAAGTCCAGGAATTGGGAGATAGGAAACGCGTGCTTGCTTGAACAATTTGTTCTGAGGTTGAAGATGACTGGTTCTGGGCTGGGCCTGGAATATTTTTCTTTTTGCACCCTGATTTTGCTTTTACACCCCCTGAGCCTATTTTGTTCATTTTAATGATTTTTTGACTTTTCTTTTTTTGGTTTGACTTATTTATTTTTCCTCATCATATAAAAAATATAAAAATAATTTTTTGCACCATTTTCCTATTTATTAGGTATTTGTTTGTTTAGATTAGTTTTTTATACATAAATAAATAAATAGATACATTTTATTAAAGAATACTAAAATATATAAACACATTTTTATTTTCATTTTTATTTTGTTTTATCTTCTGAAAATATTTTATATAAAAAATACTTTTTTAAAAAAAATATTAAATATTATTATTATGTATATATATATATATATATATATATATATATATATATATATATATATATATATATATATATATATATATATATATATATATATATATATATATATATATATATATTTGTTATAATATTTAGGGTAAAATACAAAAATATACACACTTTATTTTTTATTAACATTTAATAGTAAAAATATCATTTTGACAAATATACTTCATTTTATTTTATTTTTGTATACAATAAATGAATATTATACATATTAAATAAATAATACATTTACTTAATGAAATTAGGGTTTTGCCCTAAACATGAAAAACTCCCAAAAAATAATACTTTTCTTTTTGTTTATTTTGACATATAAAAATACTTTTTTTTCATACATACAAAAACCATTTTTTGCATCTTACATATTTATTCTTATTTTATTTAATTTGTGCAATTAAATTACCTTGTAAATAGTTCAACATTGATGTAATAGTTTAGGTTTAAATTCCTTGTCAAAATCCCCATTTGAACATTTGTACCCCCTTCCCATATATTGTGTTGTAATAGCTTAGTAAATTTATTTTTCGCACTTTATTGCTTTCTAATTATACCATGTTAGAATTAGGGTTTGTATGCGAATCAAAAACGACAAAAATAGTTTGACCTAATTTCAAGATAAACAAGCATGAAAATGGACAACACATATCACACTTGCACCCCTAGGGTACTCCACTTGTTGCCTTCAATAAATGGGCCATATTGCATGTTAGGTCTCTTTGGGAAAAACAAACAATCAAATGATCATAGTCCCTCGATGACGCTTTCGAAAGTAGCCTAAAAATTGATCAAGTCCCTCCAAGGAAAAATTGCCCAAAGATACTTGGCACCATTGCAATTATGGTCTAAACGATGACCCGCGCCCGTCCCTTTCACATCCTAACATAAGATTGTCCACCAAATGCAATGGTGGAACAAACTTGTTAAAAGGGTTAAAACATAGCAATAATCTTTGAGAAATTTAGGAGTAGATAACCTCTTAGTTACTTGAAACAAACTTGCAAAAACAAAACACTTGCCTATTTTCTAAAACCACATATCACTACACTTTCAAAACAAATTTCAAAAACAAATGAAAACCTTTTCAAAAGACATACACCTTTGTATACATCCCAACATGGATCATTACAAAGGTTGCCACCACATTGGCTTCTTTTCAAAACATTTTCAAACCCACACACACAAGAGCACCATTTCAAACAATTGAAAACAAGAGGCAAGTGATCTAAGCAAGTAACTAAGAGCCCATGGATAACCATGGATAGAAAGGGTGTTAATACCTTCCCTTTCTATAATCTACTCCCCGAACCCAAGAAAACATCTCAAAGGTTTTTGCTGTGCTTTTTAACCTTTCCTTTAGGATAAAATAAAAAGTCGGTGGCGACTCTTGCTCAACCGAAACATTTGCGAATACAAACGCAAAACCATAGTCAGTTCTCCTACCGTATCACACATGAACAAGACAAATATAACTGAAAATGACACACAAATCACACACCACCCCTTGGGTACGCCTCACCGTTGCCTTACCCTTCGAAAGGTGGTCGTCGAGTAAAGGACGTTTTAGTAAGTCCTTATGTCCATGAACATGGCATAAGGGTAGCTTCTAAGGTGTCTTACTATTGCTCGGTGATCACATTGTTGCCTTGCCCCTCGAAACGTGGTCGTCGAGTATAGGACGTCTTAGTGAGTCCTTATGTTTCATTGATCTAGTTGCCTCGGAATAAGTCGCCTCGGAATGGTTGCCTCGGAATTAAAAGATCAATGGCATAAGGGTAGCTTCTAAGGTGTCTTACTATTGCTCGGTGACCACACCGTCCCTAAAACCTCGAATTGACTCGAACACCTCCAATGATGGTGCTACCTACCTCTCAATGGTGGGGATGGCACTATCTTAAGGACATTTACGCAGACGAATTCCTTAGGGTAGGTAGATGACTCATAGATACTTGCTCTCTTCAAAAACAAATCAAAACTCTTTTCACACCGACACTTTCAAAAAAAAGCTTTCAAAACAATTCTTCAAACACTCTTGAGGACTGATACAAGAGTCGATCTGAAATCTTTAAACGAAACTCTTTTTCAAACCCACTCACCTTGAAAAGTAAACAAACATATTGAAAACACAAATGAGAAAGTATCTAAGAGCCCATGGATAACCATGGATAGAAAGGGTGCTAACACATTCCCTTTCTATAAATCTACCTCCCGAACCGAGAACTAATCTCAATAAGGAATTTTTCTGTGCTTTTGTCCTTTCCATTTGGAGAAAATAAAAGACGGTGGCGACTCTTGCTTCCGCGACATTTCACGAACCAGCGTTAAACAGTCAGTTCCAGATCCACCGATCACACCTCCCCTTTTCATAATCTACCCCCTGAACTCAAGAAAACATCTCAAAGGTCTTTCCTGTGCTTTTTCACCTTTCCTTTTGGATAAAATAAAAGTCGGTGGCGACTCTTGCTAACCACGACATTTGCGACAAAACGCAAACCCTCAAGTCAGTTCTCCCACCGTATCACAGACGGCTACATACACTCAACTGTCTACACTAGTGCATTGGAAAATGGAATAGTGCAAGGAAACACACAAATATTTAATGCTCTCCATTTGAAGGCATCAACGGTCATGTTTCTTCATGCTATATATAGAAGAACATTTATTGCAAGCCAACCAACGCAAAAACACTCAACTGCTCAACCAAAATACTGAAAGATTGAACAACTGAAGTTTTGAATAGAACTTATCAAATTCAAAAGAAGCAAGAACTACGCAAAAATTCTATGCTCACAAATTTATTATTCATACACTTTGTGCTATAATATTCTTAGTGAAAAATCACAGTTGTGATATAGCTTTCTTAGAAGCAAATTTTGTTTCACTATCTGTAAAGATTTATATCTTGTAATTGTTCCTTGAGAGACCAAGGTTGGTCAGATTTCTCAAGTAGACTAGGACTAGTTTAAGTCTTAATGGTGTGAGTCACTTGTAAGTTTACTTGTGCATTGTTAGTCACAACAGTTGTTATGTGATTGTAATGAATTAATTATAGTGGATTAAGTCCTTGTTGAGAAAGGCAAAATCACCTTGGCGGGTGGACTGGAGTAGTTTGAGTTCAAACGAACCAGGATAAAAATTACCTTGTCTTTCCTTTATTGTTGTGCCTTTAAGAAAAAGAAAAAGAGAAACTTATTCACCCCCCCTTATAAGTGTTTTCTCCACCTTCAATTGGTATCAGAGCTTGACTCTGAGTTCAACACTTAACCATGTCAGGAAAAGATCCAGAAGAAAACACAATGGCAAATGAACAAAACAACAATAACTACACCATACCTCCAGTGTTTGATGGAGAAGATTTTGATTATTGGAAAGATAGACTAGAAAGTTTCTTTCTAGGTCATGATATTGATTTATGGGATATAGTCTTGGATGGTTACACACATCCTACTGACTCAGAAGGAAATATGATTGATAGAAAAAATATGGATAGACAACAAAAAGCTGATTTCAAAAATCATCATAGAGCTAGAAATATTTTTCTAAATGCTATCTCTAAAGTGGAATATGAAAAGATTACAAATAGAGATACTGCACATGATATGTTTGAGTCTCTTAAAATGACTCATGAAGGAAACGCTCAAGTGAAGGAGTCTAAAGCTCTGGCTCTCATCCAGAAGTATGAAGCTTTCAAGATGAAAGAAAGTGAATCTATAGAAGATATGTTCTCAAGGTTCCAAACTTTGATTGTTGGCTTGAGAATTCTGAACAAGGGATATTCTAAGGCAGATCACGTTAAGAAGATCATCAGAAGCTTACCCAGAAGATGGGCACCTATGGTCACTGCTTTCAAAGTTTCAAAAGATCTGAGCAACGTGTCTCTTGAAGAACTCATCAGTGCTCTCAGAAGTCATGAGATAGAACTTGATGAGCACGAGCCTCAAGATAAAGGTAAATCTATTTCCCTTAAATCAATTATAAAATATGAAACTAAAGCTTTTCAGGGTAAAGAAGAAAGCTCTGAAGAATTTGCTTCAGAAGAAGATGAATTATCCTTGCTCTCCAGAAGGATCAATCAGCTGTGGAAGCACAAGAAAAAGAATTTCAGAAACTCCATAAGAACAGGAAATGACTCTGAACAATCCTCTGGATACAGAATATTAAGTAACATAATCATTACCTGCTATGAATGCAATAAACAAGGTCACTACAAAAGTGAGTGTCCAAGGCTTCAGAAGGAGAAACATAAAGGGAAGTTAGTTAAGTAAAAGAAGAAAAGTCTTATGGCAACATGGAATGATTCTGAATCTTCTGAAGACGAAACAGAATCAGAAGATGAACAAGCCAATATAGCTCAAACAGACAACTTATCAGATGTCTCCGAATCTTCTGAATCAGAATCAGGTTCAAAATCATAATCAGACACTGAAGAGGTATTCCCTGATTTCACTGTTAATTTCACTAAAGTTGAACTAGGAGAAAGTCTGAGTGAAATTCTGGAAATATATCAGCAGCTTCGAGTCAAATTCAGGAATCTGAAAAAGGATCTTGCTTCTGACTCTGAAGTAACTGAGAGCCCGAGATCAGAAAACTCTGAGTTAAAAGAAAAAATTTCAAAACTAGAAAATGATCTTTAAAACTCTCAGAAGGAGATAATCTTAGAAGATCCTAGTAATGCTGATAAGATCATAAAGAAATATGATCAAAGCTTTCAGAAGTTTCTAGCTAAAAACATAGATAGAAGCAAAATGGCTTCAATGATCTATGGAGTTAGCGAGAAAGACAGAATAGGTATAGGATACAAAGGCAAAGTAACTTAGCCTAAGAAAGTTAAGGATCTAGTTATCAAACGTAATCCTCTCTATTCTCACTTCACCACTGGGCACACACATCATATTAAATATACATCTCACTCTGGAAACTCTTATGCTAAACCAAAGTTCAAACAAAACTTTAAATACTCTAACCCAAGAGGACCCAAAAAGATATGGGTACCAAAAGACAAAATCATCTATGTTGCAGATATTTTTAACAGCAAGGTTGATACTCCAATACTAACACCTGGAATCTGGATGCTATTTACTCATGGAGGAAAGAAAGCATATGTTCCAATGCCTGGAATCTAAAAGATTCTAAGGTTTCAGAGGTAATCAGAAACAGAAGATTACTGGCTCTGAAAGTATTGGAAACAGGAATGGAAATACAACATCAGAAGCTCTGAACAAAGCTTGTCTAAAAGGAAAGTTTTCAGAACTTTCTTTTAAATCATAAAAAGTTGATTCTTCCTCTAGGCCACTAGAAATATCTTATATTTCAATCTTTTTGAATGTACGTGTTTTTATTCTGAACAAGTTGATTCTAAAGCACAAAGGTGTTTTCTGCTTGGATATTCTGAACGCTCAAAAGGCTATAGAATATACAACACAGAAACTCTGGTTGTTGAAGAATCAATCAAAATCAGGTTTGATGATAAGCTTGGCCAGCAACAGCCAAAGCAAATTGATTTTTCTGTAGGTACATAAGATCTTTCCTCAAACTCTAAAAAAGTCAGAAGCTAAGGAAGACTCAGAAGATCATCCTCTTGACAATACTCTGGATAATCTCAGAATCTCTGAACAACCCACTCAGAAAAGATGAGTTCTCAGATGATTTGAATGAAAAGTCAGTCAGAAGATTTTAATCTTTATGATACCCAGAAGTTCATTAGATCAAACAGCTATCCCATGCAACCTTCAGGAGATGAACACTTGGTGTGTTTTTGAAAGGTCACGCGTGCTAAGCTATTGACGCCGTTCTAGGTAACTGTTCTGATTTGATTAAAATCTCACGCTTTCCCCTTACTTTTCAATTTCATTAAATGTTAAGTCATGATTAGATTCTTTTTATTTAAATTTTTATTAAATACTCTTTTTACAATTTTATTTTTTAACCTATTTATGAAAAGTCTTCATATAAATACCTTTGTAAAAACCCTTCTCACTTTTTACCGTCTCTTTCAAAACTCAAACGTTTCTGTGTATTTTTTTGTGAAACCCATTTTTCTTCTCTCAAACCTAATTGCTCCAATGGCTTCCTCCTCCGCTCATTCTGAGAACATTCAATCTGAGCAATACATTGTTCCTGAGAGAACCACTCTCATACCAGTGGATAGCTTAGATGTTATAAGTGAAATAATGGTGGACTTTGAGAATCTTAAAGCTAATGGTTTTGATCTTCTTCCCGCTATTGAGTTTCAAGGTTGGGGAAACTTCTTCGACCGTCTAGTTGGTCCAGTTTTTCCTCATCTTGTTAAAGAATTCTGGATACATGCAATTGCTTCTCCAAAGGTCATCCTCTCTTTCGTGATGGGTAAGGAAATCTCCATTACTGAAAACCTAATCATAAAACTTCTAGGTTTTGAAGGAACTGGAGTAACTGGAATTGCTAATGGAAGAATAGAAATGTCAAAGGTTTATGCAGAAATTTTCACAAATGGGAAAGGGTCTTCAAAGGTCAGAGACTTGAAAAATAAGTACAAGATATGGGCAAGAATAATCCATGGTTGCATTCATCATAGGAAGGAAACTAGCTCTCCAGACTATATAAATGCTTACCAACAATACTTGTTGTTCTATCTTGGAACAAATATCAAAATTGATTTACCATATCTCTTGTTTGATCATCTCTGGACTCATGTGAAAGAAACGAGAGAAGCAGAAAGAATGAAGAACCCAAAATCCAAAAGGAATTGGATTCCAATGGGGAGACTGATTTCAGATATTTTGACTGAGAATGGTCTGATTGCTCACCTGGATGAAGCTAATCTGCTGGGGGAGTTAGAGCCTACTTGTGGAAAGGCTATGACTAGCAAGAACTTGGTGAAAAGGAAGATTATAGACAAGCTGCTGATAGAACCAACGCCTTTTGTGTCAGCAACTATTAAGAGAAGAAGGATTCCAATTGATGATTTTCCACTGTTCAACTCAGGTGATCACCCACGCATCATCCTGCATTACATTCAAATTTTTAAAGAAAGTGGAACACCCATTGATCCTGCCTGGCTGCAAGGAAGACACAAAGCTGCTCTAGATGTTGTTCTTCAGCAACCTTTGAAGAGGAAAGCTGTTGAAGAACCTTCTGCCAGACCTCAGAAGAAGAAGAAAAAATCAGGTACACCAGTTAAAACTGTATCTGTTTATGATTCTGAAAATATATCTACATCTGATGAGCCCCAAATCCTAGGAGACATAGATGTTAATATAGACCTGACCATACCCTCCGATCCTATTGCTGAAAATCCTCAAAGAAATTAAGTTTTATCAGACTTGAGTGATTTTGACTCTGATGATTATTCTGAAACACAAACAAAACCCTCTTACTCAGAACCCTCTCAAACACCTGCTGAAAACCTTTCTAGACCTCCTCCCAAACCATTATCACCCAGACCTACTGGATGGTATGATGCTGGCTCTTGGAGAATACCAGGAATCAACGAACCTCTGGCCACTCTAAAGCCTCCATTCAACCTACCTTCTGAAAACATTTTTGCCTTAAACATAACACAAACACAAAATCCTACCCCAACTGCTGACAACACCATAATCATTTCACCTGACATCACACCACCCACATCTCCACAACTTCCAACTCCTGACTCACCAGTGATTTCACCTCCTCACATTCCAGAACACCAAACTCATGAACCATCTGAACCATCACCAACACACGAACCCTCTGAAACTCATGCATCATATGAACCTCATGATCAATCAGCAACACCTGACCCTTTTGAACAACCTGACCAACCTGACCAATCAGCAACACATGAACAATCAGAAAATCATGAACCAGCTGGCTTTTTGAAAACTGTAGTTGATTTTGAATCACTACAATTTCTGAAAAATAAAACCTTCAAAAAGGCTGTTCCTAAACCTGTTCAGCCAGATGTAAATATATTCTTTCAGAATTTTTTAACAGAAGTTCAAGCTTGGTTGGACCTGCTGAAGGCAGATTGCACCAGAAGTGTGAACCCAGCAGCAACAGATCTTCTGTGGGAAACATTCAGAAGAACGTTAGATGTTGAGTCACTGAAGCTGCAAGATTTATGTCACTCTCAGGTGATTGAGAAATTATCCAAGCATCTGCATGCCTTTCTATCGGAAGTTGCTGATATTTGGGACAAGAAGTCTTCTCTGATGATTGTTGATGCTTCAGCTGATGAAATGGACATTTCAGAAGATGAATCTAAAGAATCCTCTGAAGATTCAAATCCTCTGGCAATAGTTCTGTTGAATCAACCTTCTGCAAAAGTTGCACCTGAACCAGTGCCAACTCTTGTGATGGATCTGGGCACTCTTTTGTCAACTTTTGTTCGTTCTGACTCAACGGTTGCTACTCCAAAGGCTGTATCTGCTGAAGCTTCTACTTCCTCTGATCCTACTTCACTTGTAATGGATACTCTGAATGAGCTTAAGAGGGATAATGAAGCTATTCATGAGCGCTTGGACAAGCAAGATCATACAAACCAAGAAATTAGAAGCTGGATGATGAAACAAGAGGAATCTGCATCTGAGATCAAGAATCTTCTTATGGACATTGTTTCTAAGAAATCTTAGTGTCTTTCTATTTCTTGTTTTTGTTTGTTGTTTTGGTGAACCTCTGAATCTTTTATTATAATTTTTTTTACGCTCTTCAACTATTTTTATATATACTTTTTTATTATGCAAAAAAGGGGGAGAAATGAGTATTTTGATCTAATCTCTGATTAACAGTTATGAGACTAAGTCAAACATTCTAACAAAATACAAGATTTCTTTCTATGCTTTAAAGAACTTTGCAGGTATCATTTAAACTCTGGAAGTTTATTTTAAATGAACATTATCCTCAAAAGAACCCGATGAAGAAATCTCAGAAGAAAAATTCCAAAGCTCTGATGAAAATTCTCAGGAAGTTTTTCCTATAGAAATATTTATTTCAGGGGGAGATTCTTATCTCTTATTCAAATTTATTTCTATATCTGAATATATTTTTTGTCATCATCAAAAAGGGGGAGATTGTTAGAACAAGATTGGTTTTGATCATATCTCAGAGTTTTGATGATGACAATAAATTATATTGTATATATTTGATACTCTGATGAACGTATTTAACTGTTTCAGATAATGTTCTGACAGAAGCATCTTGAAGTGCTGAGCTAAAAATAAATGAAGAAGTTCTTTGATGAAAGAACTATTTGTTTTAAGCGCAAGTAGTGATGCTGATGCTGTCTCTGATAATGTTCTGACAAAAGCATCTTGATGTGCTGAGCTGAAAACAAATGAAGAAGTTCCTTGATGAAAGAACTATTTGTTTTAGCACAAGTGTTGATGCTGATGCTGACTCTGGTAAGATAATTATTTAAATACATCTTCTAACGCTTAGCAAGTTTCTGTGTAAGCTATGTTTCAGAAGTACTTTGAAAGCAAGTGTTGTTCAGAAGATATTTGAAAGCAAGTGATGTTCAGAAGATATTTGAAAGCAAGTGTTGTTCAGAAGATATTTGAAAGCAAGTGTTGTTCAAAAGATATTCGAAAGCAAGTGCTGATCAGAAGTACTTAGCAAGCAAAGCGTTGTTTAGAAGATATGCAAGCATGTTCTGAAATCAAGACGTGAAGCCAAGTTCTAAAAGAATGCAAAAGCTAACTAGTCTTGTCAAGCTTCAGGAGACATGTTCTTACATAGTTCTGTTTGCTCATTTAATGCAAAGACGGCTACATACACTCAAGTGTCTACGCTAGTGCATTGGAAAATGGAATAGTGCAAGGAAACACGCAAACATTTAATGATCTCCATTTGAAGGCAGCAACAGTCATGTTTCTTCATGCTATATATATAAGAACATTTATTGTAAGCCAACCAACGCAAAAACACTCAACTGCTCAACCAAAATACTGAAAGATTGAACAACTGAAGTTCTGAATAGAACTTATCAAATTCAAAAGAAGCAAGAACTAAGCAAAAATTATGGGCTCACAAATTCATTATTCATACACTTTGTGCTATAATATTCTTAGTGAAAAATCACAGTTGTGATATAGCTTTCTTAGAAGCAAATTTTGTTTCACTATCTGTAAAGATTTATATCTTGTAATTATTTCTTGAGAGACCAAGGTTGGTCAGATTTCTCAAGTAGACTAGGACTATTTTAAGTCTTAGTGGTGTGAGTCACTTGTAATTTTACTTGTGCATTGTTAGTCACAACAATTGTTGTGTGATTGTAATCAGTTGATTATAGTGGATTAAGTCCTTGTTGAGAAAGGCGAAATCACCTTGGCGGGTGGACTGAAGTAGTTTGAGTTCAAACGAACCAGGATAAAAATAACTTTGTCTTTCCTTTATTGTTGTGCCTTTAAGCAAAATACTTATTCAACCCCCCCTTCTAAGTGTTTTCTTCACCTTCAGATTCCTCATTGCTTCAGTGGGACGCTCGAAGAATGCATTTTTCTCTTCTACACATCCATTGTTCATAACATAGTAGCATATTGGCCTGTGTTTGGCCATTTCTTGTTCGACCTCCCACTCGGTCTCTTCGACTTCGACCAGTTGGCCGTATTCTCTATGCAGCACATACACCATATTTACCATGATGTCTAATGTAGCATCAGACCCAAAATCAGATTCTTATTTCGATTTATCTTGTCTAGGCCATACCAGCTTTCTAGCAATTGGCTTTTTCTCCAAAGGCATTCTTGGTTTAGCCTTTTCTTTTCTTTGCGGCATGTTAGTGCTTGTTTCTGGTTGGGGCTCTACTGCAGCTTCTCTTTCATCCTTTCACCGTCTCTGATACCTTCTCCATTGGAAGTGGGTCATAGGGTTCTTTCCTTTGTAATTGTTCGACATGTGTGCAACCTTGTTTGTTGTTGTTGACTGAAATTACTTTCTATAGGCCAAAGAGGATCCTCTTGGCATATCGAACATCTATCATTTCCCTCGTTGGGCCTTTTTCTATTCGATGTCTTCAACCAAGTGTCCACAAGAACATTTATAGAAGGCTTGAAGGTTGATGGCTTATTCACCTGGTTTACTGGCCTCTTTTAGTATCCTCTTCTAGGGGCGTACCTTACTTCAGGGTCCATGTTAGGCTGGGCAATGTTGCCCCATTTTTTCTTTGCTGCATGCACACCTTGTATGTGTTCAGCAGCTTTTTTGTCGAAGATAGAACTGCATATGTGAAACAGCATAACTTCTGACTTCTTTTTGTGGCATCTATGTAGAAAATCTGCCAGATTTTCGTTTTCCTTAGGAAATGCAAGCTTGTTGATTTCCTCTTGTCTGATGTTGTCTTTTGAATCTCCAGCTTTAGGTTCAGACACTTCAACCATATTTATTTCCACGTTGCTCTATCCAGCTATACTTAGCTTCTACGTCTTAGTCACTAGGCTTTCTGTCGAACCTGTGACAGCAGCCAAGTAGGAACCTTTAGTAGCTCCTTTGTTTGAACCTTCAGTGGCTCCCTTGTTTAGGCCTTCAGTAGCCTTTTTTGTACCTCTTTGACAGCTTTCCTGCTAACGTCCTCAGTGAAACTGCCAAAAACAGGTTTGTTGATGAAGTTTTCTAAGACTTTAACCATATTGATGCATAAAGATTCAGCATAATGGGCATCTGCCTGCAACGGGTTTGCATCAATCTTCATGGGTGGTTTGTCAATAAACTTGAGTCTGTCGTCTTTTATTGTGCCTTGAACCAGATCCCTGAAAAGAAAACATTGTGAGGTTTTATGGCCCAAAAATTATGATATTTACAGAAACCTCTCTTTTTCCTTTGATCTAAAGGAGGCATTTTTTCCCTTGGGGGCACTATCATCTGGCCATCTTTAACTAACAAGTCAAATATTTCGTCACATTTTGTGACGTCGAAACTATATGTTTTCTTTGGGAACCTATCACTACTCTTTTCAGATTCAATAGGAATCTTCCCATTTGAGGGTGTTAATAGTCTGCAAGAATATGGTGGACCTTGCTTTAATTCTTCTAGGTTGACCTCGCTCTCTTTGACAGTTATAGGGTCATTAGATATCTCTGGATTGTCATCATCCATTTCTACATATGCTACCTGTTGTACCCCAAAATTTGCCCTCCCATATTCTTCAAAGTTTTGACAAACATCATCTTAATTTGCTCAAATCTACTCAAGGGCTATATAGTCAAACACCCTCCTAAGCCAGTCAAATTAGGGTTTTGGTTCCTTCAAGGAAGTTGAGGTTTTCAAGGGCTCAATCAAGTCCCATATGCCCATATACATTGTCAAGCATCTACATGCCAAGTTTCAAGGCTCACAAGGTCAAGTTGCACAGTCAAAAACCCTAATTGCCTCACAATCAACTACAGGGGCAAAATGGTCATTTGGCAGTCAAAAGTCAAAAATTTTGGTCAACATCTTATTTTTAAGCCACAATCATCATTTGATCAAGTCTTGATCATGATTCTACAAGAATGGCTCAAAAATCATCAAGATGCAAAAGTTTCTATTTTTGGACAGCTGAAAAGTCAACTGTAACTTGACCAAGGCATAACTTTTTCATGGTTCATCATAAAAATCCCATCAAATGCTCATTTTGAAGGGGAGGACATTTCCTACAACTCATATTCACATTCCAAGTCCAAGAAATGCTCTCACAAAAAGTTACCAATTTCAACATTATAGGTCATTTTCAAAAGTTAACAAAAAGAAACTTTAAGTCAAAGACCATAACTTGAGATTGGTAAATCTAAATGACATGGGACCAAAGGCATTGGTTAGATAACTTCAAGACCTTTCCAAAATGTCCAAGAACATGTTCATATGATCAAAATTGAGCAAGATATGCATTGGAGAAGTTGGGAAATTTTTGTGAAATGGCCAAAGTCAACTATCCTTGAAACTTCAATTTTTGACAAAAGGGCCCACTTTTTTCCACTTGGTTCAGCCTTGTCATGCCACCCACGTGTCCCATGACCCATTACAAGACCAAACATTTATTTTTTCATTTTTATTTAATTTTTATGGATTTAATTCACTTTAATCCATAATAATTCAAATAAAAATCAAAAAATGAATTAAATGGTATCTTTGAGTTTTGAATGACTTTTATATGTCATGAATCACCTACCAAATTCGTGCCAAGCCTATTATGAGCATGAAATTCAAATTTTGAACAAAAATGGCAAGTTTCTCTAATGGTGGTTATGAGAAAATCCAAAGCTTAATGGCAATGGTTAAAAGCTCCTTAATGTGACTCATTCTCACTCATTACTATATATACAAGCCTTGCAAGCCTCATTCACAACCTAGAAAAAGTGCACAAACGGCCAGAGCAAAGTTCAAAATTTGTCAAAAAAAGTGTGAGATCAAAAGGAGTTTTTGCAAGCATTTTCAGGCCAAGAGGAGAACGTGACTCTCTTCTTTGCCATACCTTGAAGCTAAAGCAACCCTTGCCACGTCCTAAGGTCCATTATCAAGCACTGTAAGTATTCCCAGGTCCCCCAATTTCCTTGTTTCCATTTTTTCTCAATGTATTCCTGTGCAGGTTTCTAAAAGTGGTACACCATGTGCCCTGACGCTTCAGTATGCCAAGTGTCTACAAACAACAATCCAGTGGCCAAGAAATGATGAGCACCATGCTTTTCAGTCAACCATACGCACATGATTCCAGGAGTCAACGTGCCTTCTTAATGGGCCAGAATTCAACAATACACCTCCTATTTGGCCCAACCCCCCCCCCCCCCCCCCCCTTTGGGTTTGCAATTTTTCTTTTTATATTTTATTTGTCTTTATTTTATTTTTCCCTTTTATTAACTATTAACTTAATTAACATTTTTATAAAAAAAAATCCAAAAAAAGAACTAATATTATTATTATTATTATTAATTTCATTTTATTTTTGTAAATAAATACTAATAAATTGAATTAGTTTTAATTAGGCAACTTTAACCTTTTTTTTCTTAATAACTAAAATAAATTTAGAATTAGGTTTTTATTAACTTTTAATTTTATTTCCTTTTATTTTATTTCATTAAAAGAAACATAAAAATACAAAAACATTTTTCTTTTAATAAATTAATTAATTAGTAATTAATTTTAATTTCATTTAATCACAAAAAAGGACAAAAAAATTCAATTCTTTTCTTAAAAGGGTCAAAACCCTCATGACGTTCCCGATTTAATTCTTTCGCGCGCATTTACTTTATTTTGATTATTTATGTAACTGTCTCCGGATATGTAATAGTTAAGTAGGAATTTTACCGCTTTATTTAAATTTCTCGCACTCATTTACCAAAACGGGTCTTTGTTTTTTTGGCGATGTATAGACCCGCGCCTTGTAATAGTTAGAATTTATATTTCCGCAATTTACTTTTCCGCACTCCTAACTGTTAACAATGCATGAAAGAATGTATGTAAATAAAATCAATCCGTAGCTCACATATAACATGTATAAGATAACCTTAACTGAAAAACAACACACAAAGCACATGCCACTTCTAGGGTACGCTTCACTGGTTGCCTCGAACGTGGTCATCAAGTATAGGATGTCTTAGAGGTCGCCCTTCGTCTAAAGATCCAGTTGCCTCGAAACGGTTGCCTCGGATAAAAGGATCTAGGATGTTAGGGTTACTTCTAAGGTATCCTACCATTGCTTTGGTGACCACACTGTCCCTACAATTGAATTGACCCGAACAACTCCAACGATGGTGCTACCTATCTCTCAATGGTGGGATAGCACTATCTAAAGGACTCTTACACAGCTTAATTCCTTAGGGTAGGTAGATTCTCTTAAGTACTTGCTCTTTTTAAAACAAACAAAAACAACTTTTCGCACCTACACTTTCAAAAGGTTTTCAAAACAAATTTTTCATACACTCTTGAGGACAGATACAAGAGTTACTTAGAAACTTTTTAAACGAAATTTTTTCAAAACCCACACACACTTGAAAAGCAAACAATTTTTGAAAACATAAGAGCAAGTACCTAAGAGCCCATGGATAACCACGGATAGAAAGGGTGCTAACACCTTCCCTTTCTATAATCTACCTCCCGAACCGAGAAACATTCTCGAATAAGGAATTTTGCTGTGCTTTTGTCCTTTCCATGTTGGAGAACATAAAAGACGGTGGCGACTCTTGCTTACCGCGACATTTTGCGAACCAGCTAACAAAAACAGTCAGTTCTATTTGCACCGACCACAGAACTGGCGACTCTGCTGGGGACTCTTAATAAGTGAGGTGTACCTTAGGATTAGATCATACTTATGTTTTCAATTGCTTTGCTTTGATTGCTTTATATTTGTGGGCTTTGCATCGGAGTTTCATAGATCCTAACCCGGATCTGGGGATACCCTTTTAGGTAGCATAAGCTGTGAGGGACCTGTCCGGCACCGACACGGGTGAAGCAGTGGCTACGTTGGTGTGGCACCTTGGTCTGTACCGATATCCCTTGTGTTGCAACGAGGAGAATATGGGTCTTCTGAGGAGTCATTAAGCACCAACTGACCTTAGAACCCTAATGTGACCCAACTTGGCCATAGAACAGTAGCAGTATGCTACACCCATTGAGGCTAAACTCTCGCGATGGTTCTGGCCGCAAGAAAAGATTGCGACGCTGGAGTTATGACCGATTGAGGGTAGTCAGTGATATTGGGATCCTCTAGAACCCGGTTACTTTTGATAGGACAGGTCTTAACCAACGAAACTAAAAGAGGGTAGTACCTGAACTTCATGCTGGCCTAAACTCTAAGGGCTATCTTGTGTGACTTGTGTGCCTTCAAACTTGACTACTTGCATGCTTGTTATCTGACACATGAGTTTCTTGCAGGTTTTGTTTACAGTCCTTAATTGGGACTCATTACAGGGCCTACTTACATCACTCCATGCATAGCATAACATCATACCATCATACCATACATCCTACATAAGGACTAATCCATTTCAAGGATCTCAAGGGTCTGTGGTGCAGGTCATGATGAACCAACTATCTAGCAAGGGGAAAAGGGGATTTATTTTCCTCTAGCCAAGGTTTGAAGGACAAAACATGATGACTTGAGTCAGGGGCTATGACCCACTCGATATGGTGAGCCTTGACTCTTGAAGAAGGACTCTCAACAATATGAAGTGCCTTCAATCAAGCCACCGGATTCCAATTCTAACAATTTTCTTGTTTACCCCGCGAGATCCTTGAAAGCATTGCATGCATACATACACATCATTGCATAACAGGTACCCTTGTTACAGGTCACTTACCTTCTTCGCTGTTTATTTCAGCAATGGCTTCCCAACAAGACAACCAGGATCTTCATGCTCAAGAGACTCGGTTCGGGGAGATCCTCCTAAGCCTATCCAAGGGGCAGGAAGAGTTGAGGACACTCCTCATGGGGAATTTGGCCAAGAAAAGTCCCGAAGATGATAAGGGCGAACAGCTGGAACGTCTGCAAGCTGAGGTAGATACAATGAGAACCCAGATGCTGGGGAAAATGGCTCTCATCCAAGGCTTAGCTCGGGAGAAAGAAGAGTTGAGGACCATGATCAGTCAGCTTCATCAAGACAGATACAACATGAAGCAACCAGTCCAAGTCAGGGACCAGGTCATTGATCAGCTTCCAAGAGGACAAGAGTCTGGTATAGTGAAGAATAGACCTCTCCGAATTGCTACCACTTCACAGGTCCAACCACAACCTCGCCAAGAACAACGGGTTGATCAGAGCAAGCCAGACAAGCCCAGGAGGCAATTCACCCAGCTCAACACGTCGATGTCCCAAGCTTTGCAACACCTGTTGAAGTTGAATCTGGTGACGTTGATAGGACCTCACCCTAATCCTAAGACTTCTTCACACAACTATAATCCTGGGGCCAGGTACGCATACCATTCCAACAGCCCGGGGCATGATACTGACGACTGTTGGAAGTTGAGGTACAAAATCCAAAGCCTGATTGATGAAGGAGCTGTGGAATTTACCCCATATGGTCAGGTCGAGTTCTTCTACTATCCCTGCGAGATTCACCATTTGAAGTGACAAGTCCTGAGACTAGAAGACTTTTTGTTCATTCGAATGTTCAAGTTGTATTATCTTTGCTTATACAAACAATTATTGTCATAGCAAACTTTATTACTTTATCAATGCATCGCATATGTCTGTTTTGAATCAATATATTCGCATTCGCTATATTTAAAATTGCTTTCATTTTTTGTGATGTTCAATGCTCGATTAATAATTTTAAGCCTCTTGAGGGAGGATGACGAAAACAATACCACGATCTACAGTATGCTTTTGAACAGACCCCGCTGATGAGGTACATGCATTGTTTCAATTCCTAAACACTGGAGTTATAAGGAAGATAATCCCTCGTCAACCCCTTTGAGCCAAAGAAGTAGGAGTTTTTCTTTTCGAAAATTAAAACCCTTAATTATAACCTGGGGCAGGGTAGTTCTCTCAGTTGATCCAAGTGCACAACGAATAGCACCAAAGAGGTCCTCACAAAACAAAAGACAGTGATGGTTCCAAATAATCATAAAGACAGGCAGTCATTATCCCTCAAAATAAACGCCCATTAAGTCAAAACCTATGAAGGAGACTTACAAAACTGGGGCATCCCGCTGACTGTAATCACAAAAGAAACAGTTCAGGCAAAAAACAGGGATAACAAAATCAAAAAGAAAAGAGGACCTGTAAACCCTCAACAAGGAAATGACTGCCTATTCAAAATAAAATGTCAACATCCGAACCATCATGGGAATATTAGGACAAAGACTCGAACAAGGTCTAACGCACGATCAACTGAGTTTAGGTTTGAAGAACATCACGAAGAGCGGGTGGGTACAAATATAATTTGAGCCTTTATCCTTTGTTTCTTAAACCGTGAACCAGGCCACGTTATAACCCTTAAAAAGTCCTAGCTGAAGCATGGGTTAGTTCGAAGGCATACTGTTACGAAAGGTATCTTGACTCCTTAAGGCTTGCTGTAAAATACTGAGTTGACATCACGTTTTACAAAATTCACTGGTTTTACTGAAAAAACACATTTTCAAAAACTTCAAGACAGACATGAGTTTTGCATTTTAATATAACATTGCTTGCATATGAATATTTGTTTGAACAACATAGAAGTTCGCACGACGAATGTCTAATGAACAAAAGCATCTCCAATCAAGGGGCATGGCATGACCATTGTCCATCATCTGGGGCAGTTAAGTCAAGATTCGGAGAATCTCTCAATAGGCCAACCAGCTTGGGGCAAATCTCCATCTGGATCACTTGGGGGATTGGACATGAATTCCAGTGACGAGTCTTGCATGAACGAACATCTTCTGGTAGCATGGCAACACAACACTACAACAGGGGAACCTCCCTACATCCTGAGAGCGTGGACATAGTCGGAAAAAAATACTATGCATGATCAAAGACCCGCTAGGTTGACACACCTAGGCAAAAATAAGGGCTTCCCAGTGAACCAAAAGGGTTCGGGCAAAAATAAGGGATGAAAATGAAAAATCTGTACACCCGGCAAGTCGAAAACCTGAAAAGGCGGCTTGGGCAAAAATGGGTATCCCGATGGACTGAAAACCCGAAAGGGCGGTCCAGGCAAAAATTAGGGATCAAAGCGTGCGACTATGTCCCGTCATCTTGTCGCTTGCCTACCAGAAGAAGATTTGTCAAATCGGCAGTCCTCAAGCACCTCCACAAGGTATCTTCTTCTCCCACATCAGAAACAAGGGCAATAATGAGTTGTCCAAGCGGTCTAGTTGCTTTGTCAACCAAGGTACCAAGGTAGGTTCAGCTGAAGAACGTGACCAAGATACCTTCACTCCCCGCGGAGTAAGATAAGATTCAGCAATACTCTTCCCCGAACAGAGTTTGGTCTCCCAATCAGCCCTGAAAAGGCACAGCATTCTCCAGCAAGTCAGCAACACTCTCCCCAAGCAGAGTTAATCTACTGTCAGCCATAAGGAAGATGGGTATTCCCAGAAGATCTCAACATTCCCCAATGGAGTATACAGATGTTCCTAAGCAAGCATCCCCGGCAGTCTTAATATAAGATTGTTCCCCGGTGGAATACATACATCCTAGTGGAGCCATTTCCCAATGAAGTCTCAAGTCTCCTAGGAGAGTTGAATCATCCTCCCCAGTAGATTCTGGAAGCTTATCCCCTGCAGAGCACGAACGCGTCTCCCCGGCTTTATCCAAAGGTTATTCCCCACCAGGGCTTATAATTGGGTTATCCTCAGCTAATTACCACAGAAAGATCGTCCTCGGCGAAGTTCTTCCTATCCCCCAGCGGAGTTCATCAAATCTTTCAACAAAACATATCAACGGTATCCTCAGCGGAGTTATTATCAAAACCTCAGCGAAGTATCTCCTCCCACAGAGTAATTCCCCGCAGAGTAATTCCTCGCAGAGTAATCTCTCCAACAAGTTTATTACCCCAACGGAGTCATCTTCTCCTACCAGTTTATTCTTGCAACCATCATCCCCAGCGGAAACGAAGAACTCTACTCTTCAAACATCAAGCCCAGGATTCAATAAGCTCCCGACATCCGTCAAGGATTTATTTTCCTAGACGAGAATACATTCATAAACATCGCATCGTCATGATACATGCATATACACATCATACAATCTCATTTTATGTTGGGAACATCATCGCTTGATCCATGTCATGCACTGCATGTGACTGACCTTACCTTTTAGGAAGGATACAGTTAAATGATCATCTATGTCAAAGAAGACAGATACAGTCGAAAGAGACCAATCCAGTCAAAGAAGACAGATTCAGTCAAAAAAAGATAAGTCTAGTTAAATCCCAAAGGTTTTTCTGATGCTCATCCAGTCAAAGAAGATAAGTCCAGTTAAATCAATTCCTAGAGATTTTTCTGACGCAAATCCGTCATCATAGACACCCGTCGTCATAGACACTCGTCGTTATAGACACCCGTCGTTATAGACACCTCGTCATTTGAGACACCCGTCATCATAGACACCCGTCGTCATAGACACCCGTCAGTGAAGACAACCCGTCATTGAAGACAACCCGTCATTGAAGACAACCCGTCAGTGAAGACAACCCGTCATTGAAGACAACCCGTCATTGAAGACAACCCGTCATTGAAGACAACCCGTCAGTGAAGACAACCCGTCATTGAAGACAACCCGTCATTGAAGACAACCCGTCAATATAGACACCCGTCAATATAGACACCCGTCAGTGAAGACAACCCGTCATTGAAGACAACCCGTCATTGAAGACAACCCGTCAGTGAAGACAACCCGTCATTGAAGACAACCCGTCATTGAAGACAACCCATCATTGAAGACAACCCGTCATTGAAGACAACCCATCAATATAGACACACGTCAATATAGACACCCGTCAGTGAAGACAACCCGTCATTGAAGACAACCCGTCATTGAAGACAACCCGTCATTGAAGACAACCCGTCATTGAAGACAACCTGTCATTGAAGACAACCCGTCATTGAAGACAACCCGTCATTGAAGACAACCCGTCAATATAGACACCCGTCAGTGAAGACAACCCGTCATTAAAGACACCCATCGTTATAGACACCCGTCATTGAAGACAACCCGTCATTGAAGATAACCCGTCATTGAATACAACTCGTCATTTAAGATAACTCGTCATTAAAGACAACTCGTCATTGAAGACAACTCGTCATTGAAGACAACTCGTCATTGAAGACAACCCGTCATTATAGACAACTCGTCATTGAAGACAACCCGTCATTATAGACAACTCGTCATTTAAGACAACTCGTCATTGAAGACAAATCGTCATTAAAGACAACTCATCATTGAAGACAACCCGTCATTATAGACAACTCGTCATTGAAGACAACCCGTCATTAAAGACAACCCGTCATTATAGACAACCTGTCATTGAAGACAACTCGTCATTGAAGACAACTCGTCATTAAAGACAACTCGTCATTGAAGACAACTCATCATTGAAGACAACTCGTCATTGAAGACATCTCGTCATTGAAGATCACTCGTCGTTGAAGACAACCCGTCCATGAAGACAACCCGTCCAAAGAGACAACTCGTCAAGAAAGAAAAAACCTCCTCTGGTTCAGTTAAATCGATTCCTGAAGATTTTCTAAGATAACCTGTCAGTGGAGACAACCCATCAACCTCTTGAAATTCCAGGTTCGATTCCTGTATCTAGCCAGGGCACGTCTGAAGAGTTTGAAGATTCGATACCTGTATCCAGCCAGGGCACATCTGTAAGCAACCTTTTGAAGTTCCAGATTCGATACCTGTATCTAGCCAGGGCATGTCTGTGAGCGACTGAGTGAAGATCAACACCTGTAACAGGCCAGGAAATTATCTTTCTCAGGTACGCAAGTTCTCTCTAAGGAATCTATTACGCGATCGACACCTAGATGGCATCTATAAGCCCATCCACATACCAACAGTCTCCAAATGGCATCTATAAGCCCATTCCCGACAAAGTTCTGTCACATCTCCAGATGGCATCTATAAGCCCATCCTCCTATCCACCATCTCTCCAAATGGCATCTGTAAGCCCATTCCCGACATCACGTTGCTGATATTCTACTATGTGAGTGCAAATTTCTGGGCACTTTAGTGTTCAATCATCTTCCACCTTCGGATCACGAAAGGCACGCTAGCCAATCTACATCCTCAGGTCTAAGAAGATTGAACAGGGGCAACTGTTGTACCCCAAAATTTTCCCTCCCATATTCTTCAAAGTTTTGACAAGCATCATCTTAATTTGCTCAAATCTACTCAAGGGCTATACAGTCAAACACCCTCCTAAGCCAGTCAAATTAGGGTTTTGGTTCCTTCAAGGAAGTTGAGGTTTTCAAGGGCTCAATCAAGTCCCATATGCCCATATACATTGTCAAGCATCTACATGCCAAGTTTCAAGGCTCACAAGGTCAAGTTGCACAGTCAAAAACCCTAATTGCCTCACAATCAACTGCAGGGGAAAAATGGTCATTTGGCAGTCAAAAGTCAAAAATTTTGGTCAACATCTTATTTTGAATCCACAACCATCATTTGATCAAGTCTTGATCATGATTCTACAAGAATGGCTCAAAAAACATCAAGATGCAAAAGTTTCTATTTTTGGACAACTAAAAAGTCAACTGTAACTTGACCAAGGCATAACTTTTTCATGGTTCATCAGAAAAATCCCATCCAATGCTCATTTTGAAGGGGAGGACATTTCCCACAACTCATATTCACATTCCAAGTCCAAGAAATGCTCTCACAAAAAGTTACCAATTTCAACATTATAGGTCATTTTCAAAAGTCAACAAAAAGGAACTTTAAGTCAAAGACCATAACTTGCGATTGGTAAATCAAAATGACATGGGACCAAAGGCATTGGTTAGAGAACTTCAAGACCTTTCCAAAATGTCCAAAAATTGAGCAAGATATGCATTGGAGAAGTTGGGAAATTTTTGTGAAATGGCCAAAGTCAACTATCCTTGAAACTTCAATTTTTGACAAAAGGGCCCACTTTTTTCCACTTGGTTCAGCCTTGTCATGCCACCCACGTGTCCCATGACCCATTACAAGACCAAACATTTATTTTTCATTTTTATTTAATTTTTATGGATTTAATTCACTTTAATCCATAATAATTCAAATAAAAATCAAAAAATGAATTAAATGGTATCTTTGAGTTTTGAATGACTTTTATATGTCATGAATCACCTACCAAATTCGTGCCAAGCCTATTATGAGCATGAAATTCAAATTTTGAACAAAAATGGCAAGTTTCTTTAATGGTGGTTATGAGAAAATCCAAAGCTTAATGGCAATGGTTAAAAGCTCCTTAATGTGACTTATTCTCACTCATTACTATATATACAAGCCTTGCAAGCCTCATTCACAACCTAGAAAAAGTGCACAAACGGCCAGAGCAAAGTTCAAAATTTGTCAAAAAAAGTGTGAGATCAAAAGGAGTTTTTGCAAGCATTTTCAGGCCAAGAGGAGAACGTGACTCTCTTCTTTGCCATACCCTGAAGCTAAAGCAACCCTTGTCACGTCCTAAGGTCCATTATCAAGCACTGTAAGTATTCCCAGGTCCCCTAATTTCCTTGTTTCCATTTTTTCTCAATGTATTCTTGTGCAAGTTTCTAAAAGTGGTACACCATGTGCCCTGACGCTTCAGTATGCCAAGTGTCTACAAACAACAATCCAGTGGCCAGGAAATGATGAGCATCATGCTTTTCAGTCAACCATACGCACATGATTCCAGGAGTCAACGTGGCTTCTTAATGGGCCAGAATTCAACAATACACCTCCTATTTGGCCCAACCCCCCCCCCCCCCCCCCCCCTTTGGGTTTGCAATTTTTCTTTTTATATTTTATTTGTCTTTATTTTATTTTTCCCTTTTATTAACTATTAACTTAATTAACATTTTTATAAAAAAAAATCCAAAAAAAGAACTATTATTATTATTATTAATTTCATTTTATTTTTGTAAATAAATACTAATAAATTGAATTAGTTTTAATTAGGCAACTTTAACCTTTTTTTTCTTAATAACTAAAATAAATTTAGAATTAGGTTTTTATTAACTTTTAATTTTATTTCCTTTTATTTTATTTCATTAAAAAAATAATAAAAATACAAAAACATTTTTCTTTTAATAAATTAATTAATTAGTAATTAATTTTAATTTCATTTAATCACAAAAAAGGACAAAAAAATTCAATTCTTTTCTTAAAAGGGTCAAAACCCTCATGACGTTCCCGATTTAATTCTTTCGCACGCATTTACTTTATTTTGATTATTTATGTAACTGTCTCCGGATATGTAATAGTTAAGTAGGAATTTTACCGCTTTATTTAAATTTCTCGCACTCATTTACCAAAACGGGTCTTTGTTTTTTTGGCGATGTATAGACCCGCGCCTTGTAATAGTTAGAATTTATATTTCCGCAATTTACTTTTCCGCACTCCTAACTGTTAACAATGCATGAAAGAATGTATGTAAATAAAATCAATCCGTAGCTCACATATAACATGTATAAGATAACCTTAACTGAAAAACAACACACAAAGCACATGACACTTCTAGGGTACGCTTCACTGGTTGCCTCGAACGTGGTCATCAAGTATAGGATGTCTTAGAGGTCGCCCTTCGTCTAAAGATCCAGTTGCCTCGAAACGGTTTCCTCGGATAAAAGGATCTAGGATGTTAGGGTTACTTCTAAGGTATCCTACCATTGCTTTGGTGACCACACTGTCCCTACAATCGAATTGACCCGAACACCTCCAACGATGGTGCTACCTATCTCTCAATGGTGGGATAGCACTATCTAAAGGACTCTTACACAGCTTAATTCCTTAGGGTAGGTAGATTCTCTTAAGTACTTGCTCTTTTCAAAACAAACAAAAACAACTTTTCGCACCTACACTTTCAAAAGGTTTTCAAAACAAATTTTTCATACACTCTTGAGGACAGATACAAGAGTTACTTAGAAACTTTTTAAACGAAACTTTTTCAAAACCCACACACACTTGAAAAGCAAACAATTTTTGAAAACATAAGAGCAAGTACCTAAGAGCCCGTGGATAACCACGGATAGAAAGGGTGCTAACACCTTCCCTTTCTATAATCTACCTCCCGAACCGAGAAACATTCTCGAATAAGGAATTTTGTTGTGCTTTTGTCCTTTCCATGTTGGAGAACATAAAAGACGGTGGCGACTCTTGCTTACCGCGACATTTCGCGAACCAGCTAACAAAAACAGTCAGTTCTATTTCCACCGACCACACTACCCTTTCTCTTCGATGATTTTTATTCGCCTTAGCTTTTTCAGCCTTAAGGCGTTCCACCTATCGAACTCTATCGTCTAATTGGGCCATATCTCTCAGGTATTGGGTATCTAATTTCTTCCTAATGGAATAATCTAGACCTCCTGCAGCCATTTCGACCAACTCATGTTCAGGAACTTGTGTAAAACATCTGGCTTTGAGCAGTCGAAATCTGTTCAGATACTCATCAATTGGCTCAGTGAATCTCCTCTTCACACTAGCCAGTTCTTTCAAACTTATTTTGGTCTGTACCATATAGAATTATTCATGGAACAATCTTTCTAACTGATTCCAATTGTAAATTGAATTGGCTGGGAGTGTGGTAAACCAAGTGAAGGCATTTTTGGTTAAGGAGCTTAGGAAATATTTAATCCTAAGATTCTCATTATTTGAGATTTCTCTAGCCTCTATCAAATACCTTTCCACATGCTCGACAGTGGACTCTGTCGTATCCCCTGAAAACTTGGTGAACTTTGGAACTTTCCACCTGGGGGTAAATCTGATTGCAAGATATAATCTGACAATGGAGATGTAAAGTTTGGCCTATGAAAGCCAATGTCCACTCCATTTTGTGCCATGATTCTTTCAACCATGGCTGTCAAATTATTATCTGCTACATAGTTGTGGTGTCGAACCTGCTGTATTACCTCATCATCCTTTTGGTTTCTATTTACCACACCTACACCTTGTTCGACAGCTCTTGGGATTTATGGGGCTAATCTGGGTACTTCGACCCTAGGTTGTTCATCCTCCACTCTATGGTTCATCCCATCTGGCTGTGGATTCTGGTTAATGGTCTAGTCATCCTCTAAGGCCACACCGTGATTTCCTCTTATCAGCTCTCTTTAGGGGTGTTAAATAGGTTGAGGAACCCCAAAAAATTCGGCCATGCGGGTCATTAGTGCTGCCATTTGCTGATTCGAATGGGTGGTATTTTGTATCAGAGGGTTAAGCATTGTACTCAAGGTTTGTGCCAACATCTGCACCTTGTCATGGTTACTCTCATCCGTTTGTTGCTGCAAAATTGCTGCAGAAGCATTTGTGAGGCTTGGTATTATATGGGACGTCCCTCCTAAGAGTTGGTTTCTACCCAGATTTTCCATACCAGTTCCAGAACCCTGTAATGGCGAAGATGCACTCACCAAAGGTTCTGAAAATATGGATGAGGCATTCATAAGGCTTTCCATTTCAGCAGTTGGCATGCCATAGGGTTGGTCTCGACCCATCCAGGTTGTCGAAAATCCTAAAGGGACATAAGATTGAACTCCCAGATTTCCCCTTGGTAGGGGTGTTCCTGGTGGACCCCTAGGACCTATATAAGAAATTATTGGTCCTGTTTGTGTAACAGTCAATGCTGGTGTCAAACCAACCGTTGATGGCATATGTTCACTAACTGTTGGTATAATCGTGGTTCCATTGCCGGGAATTGGTGGAGGCATTTCTCCACTACTTGGTTGATTAGTCATTCTCCTATTTCTTCTCCTAGGTATGTACTCTTTGGTGGTTGTTTTACCACTTCTCAATAACATACAACACTCTTTGAGAGAAAGGAAATTACGTAAAGCATTTATGATAAAAACTGTTTTTATCAAAGTTTGTAAAAAAAACAAAAACTTAGCAACGTCCCACCGGGTGTGCCAATTTGTTTACCGTGAAAATTGGTAAACAACCGTTGATCTTCCAAAAAGGGTTATTTTGGTTACTTGCATGATCGATCAGTTTGATCCTAGGACATATGTTAAGTGTTTTTGGGGTTTGATAAGAAGTCTTAGCGCTGTTAATGAACATGTTCGACTGGACATTAAGAGTAAAGGCAGGATGAAGGTAAAAACTTGATAAAAACGCAAGTAAAATGCAGGATAAAGTAAATTTGCAACAATTTCAAAGGCTGTAATGGTAAAGTTTGGAGAAAAGTGTTAAATGGCAAGGATTGTAAAGAAAATGTAAAAAAACTTTGTTTGCAATAAAGTATGGTGATTCAAACGTACATTCTCAATATTCATTCTCTCACAGCGGGTACTTGAATAAAATTAAGTGACTTGTACAATGAGTTGGACACACGAAATTTTACACAAATTTCCTATATTTATACTAGTAATAAGTAACTGTCAAACGGTTGCTTCGTTCCAGGATGAGGACAAGTGTCCTCTACATGCTCTTTGACCCTTATCTTCAGGCCACATTTCTTTTCCAAACTGCCAAATGAACTGCCTTTCCCTCCTTTCTTCAAATTCAAATCCACTTGCTACTGATACAAGGGCCTCTCGGTCGAAGACTGCCTTTAACTTAGAAAATTCTCTAAGTGTTTTCTCCTTCTTAACAAGGATGACTTCGACACAACTCCTTTCATAGGCTCTTCTATCGAAGTGTCTTCAGCTTAGATTTCTTCAATCTATTTTTAGCCAATAAGACCAATATGTGTGACTATCAAACTTAGGAGCTAACAATAGTCCCACAAGTTAAGAAGAAGATATCCTACAAATAAAGGTTGTAAGGAAATTAAGCTCGAGAATGAGAAATAGTTGGAAAAAATTATTAGTCAGCAGTGGAAAGTCGACACAATTGACAAACAAGCTTGTCAAAGTTTGGTCTTGTCAACCAAATTGAAATCTAAGACTTAGAGAAGTTTGGATCATCTATCTACGTTAAAGGATGGCGTCAAAGTGAGCGCTAGAGCGGGATAATTTTGAAATTTGAAGATACCAGCAGTTGCAAGATAGTTTTTCAAATTATGCACCAAGTATGTGGTGAAAAGCAATTATCTTAATGCCAAATACGTGTCAAGTATATAATGTGTTCTAGTACGTAGGCAGATAGATTTTTAACTACTATAAGTAAAAGGATCCAGTGTAGGATTCGAGGTGTGTTCATTTTGTACTAGAATCACTTAACGAACCCAACATTCCAAGCGTAAGGAAGCAGGGGGTTTCAAAGGTGTTAATGTACGTGAATCACCATATTTATATCAATGCAAATTCCTTTCTTTTCAGTTGTTCCTTTTGAATCTTTTGCTTTAATTTTATTTACTTTCGAACGATCCTTTTATATTATCATCTACGCTTTTGAAACTCGTTCTATCTCTATACTAGAATTCACTAAAGAGTCACTCAACATATTTCATTTAAACAAGTCGTAAGCTACCATCCGTCACGAGTCACCTTTAGTCGGTCAAAACATTACGTTGTGGAAACTCATGCTTGTTCTATCCTTCAGAGAAAACCGTTTCTCAAAAAGCAAAGTCTTACGTCGGTCGAACAAGTTATACTTAAATACATTAGCACATGTATTAGGATCAACTAGTTGATCCTGCAAGTAACCCTTACTTTTTAGGCTTTGGGAAGACTAGCGGTTGTTTACCTTTCTCCACAGTAAACATTGGGCCACATACTTTAGGAGAGATCTATAAGGGTTTTCTTCTAACATTGTTCATCATATTCACTTGCTCCACAATATTGTACATTAAAAATGAATTAAACATATTACATGCTTACAATATCAAAGAAAATGAATTAAACATACACTTACGAACTAATAATCTCTTTCATTTTCTTGTCGAGTGGATCATGCAAGGAACACGATATAATTATTGTATTCGTCTTAAATGATATTATGAGCAATTTCCAATGACCACTGAATAAACATGAGCATATATATTATTTGTATTTACTAAAACAAAACTAAATATAGAATACATAAACATCAATTATAAAAATACCACTACGCCAAAATTGATATTTTGCATCACCTAATTTAATAGAACTTTTAAAAAAAGAGTTATTAAAAAGGAAAAAGAAAACACATCTATGATAACACTTTATGATCGGGCGCTATTATAAAATACATACATTGTGTATGGGAAATAAGAGTTTAGAAATTACCTTCACGACCAAACTGTTTGACTTGGTATTCTCTGGTATCAATTTTTGCATAGATCCAATAGAAAGTTTATGACTGCCCTTAAACTTTTTGGCAGTGTAATATGAAAAGCTATAGTCATAGTATCAACATGAATGCAAAAAGAAAAAAAAGAGTAGGCA
Organism: Vicia faba; assembly: GCA_948472305.1. Classification (NCBI taxonomy): domain Eukaryota; kingdom Viridiplantae; phylum Streptophyta; class Magnoliopsida; order Fabales; family Fabaceae; genus Vicia; species Vicia faba. The sequence goes on along the minus strand of OX451736.1, from coordinate 1,750,721,483 downwards.
CTGAATATCATTAGGATGTCTCAAATTTTGTAGCTATTTGAAACAGTATCAACATATTTTAGAGTAGCAAATAGGTATGTTAGAGTAGCAAATTATGTTACACTTTCAGTCCTCTAAACACAAGAGAAACATAAATTCATTTTTGCTCGGTTCCACTTGTTACACTTTCAGATCCACTCGTTTTGTTAGGCTACTCTCAGTGCGAGCTTACTTATCAATATATTATTGGTGCACAAAGAAGATAAAAGACAAAAAAAATATTTACTGACAGCTTTAAAATAAGGATTTACAATGAATTACAATAACCTACTTCACTACGTTATTTATACACAAAATTAAATCTAAAATATATCTGATACAAAGATATAAGAAGATCTAAGATATATATATTCTAACAAAGATATAAACAATCTAAAAGATATTCCTAAATATAAATTAATATCTAATTAAATCTAAATTAATTCTAACATCATCTCTTAATTTATATTTACCCAAAACTGACAACAACAATTTCATCCCTTAAACTAAGAAATTGATCAGTTTTGATAGCCTTTGTCAGAACATTTGCCAACTGTTTCTAACAAATGATACTTGATCTCAATATGCTTGCTTCTCTCATGCAACACTGGATTCTTGGCAAGATTGATTGCAGACTTGTTATCAATCATCAGCTTCAGAGGTTTATTTACCTCAATCTTCAGATCTTTCAGCAAGTTTAGAGTCCACACAGCTTGACATGCAGTCAGAGCATCTGCAATATATTCAGATTCACAAGTCACTACTACAAATAAGGGAAAAGACAACGTTTTTTTAGGCTTTTAACAGCGCTGCAAAAAGAAAAGACAATGTTTTTTTTCAATGTAAAAGCACTTCCTTATGACCACTTTAGATAACGCTTTTAGAATAGACAGCGCTTTTTTATATACCCCTTTAGCAGCGCTTTTGCTTTAGACAGCACTTTGTTATTTTTTAAGTTAGGCTTTAGACATCCATTTCCTTTAAAAGCGTTGTCTATTCCCCCACTTTAGACAGCGCTTTCCCACTTTAGGAAGCACTTATTTTTTAGTTTTTACTGCGTTTTTCTCTTAAAGCGCTGTCTATTGGTCACGATTTAAAAAAAATAAAATACCTATTTTGACTTACAAAAGCGTTGTCCAATATATATAATGCGTTTTAATCAGAATTTTAACCATATTTGAACCAGATTTTCACCATATTATGCACCATATTTGGTAGCTTCATTCCAACAAAATATGCATATATAAAAATTACACACACACACACACACACACACACACACACATATATATATATATATATATATATATATATATATATATATATATATATATATATATATATATATATATATATATATATATATATATATATATATATATATATATATATATATACAAAAACAACTACAAAATTTATGATACAAGTTAAAATTCTATAAGTTAAAAATCCTAAAATTCAAAATTGATGTTACATCTGTACATCTTACTATCTTCGAGAATTCTCATGAAACAAAAACATAAATATCTTAGCTCTATCTTCTACACATGTACCTATAAACCTGGAAGAGAAAAAACCAAATGATCGAAATTCATAACATGATAATATTAACGTTGCACTTTATTCAAATTTAATTTATACTCAAAACTCGAAAGTTCTCATCAAAGGAAATAAGACAATATACCTTAGCTTATAAAATTCTCAACCCGATAATGAATTAACACCATTCCTCCATAAGTTAATCCAATTGATCTTTTGAGTAATATGCATAATTGAATTCCTCAAAGTACTACATATATAATAATATAACATAGTATGTGATTTAGTTAAAACAATATGTCATTTTATGAGAAACACAAAATATGAAAATAGTATGTAATTCATAAGTTAGAAATCCATACCGTGGATGTAATCTCTAATCGTTCCAAAAGAATAGTTTCTTTCATAAACCTCAACATAAAATAGCCGCAATCTATACCGTTACGCAAACGAGGACACTACACATGGAAAGAAAATACGAATATATATCAGGATATACCCCTTAAATTGTTTTATCAAGTATCATCACTAATGTAATCAAAACTAAATATCTCTTTGTGAAAATATACCTCCACTTTGATCCATGTAACGTTGTTGGCTCTACTTTTTGGCACTTGAATATCTCTTTGGGAGCAAAAAGCTAGTAGAACTCTATAATAAAATATAAATGACTGTTTAGAACAATCTCGCGTAGAAACATAAACATAAACACAAATCCAGATATGTTGACCATAAACATAAACATAAACTTGAATATCTCTTTGGGAGCGAAAAACTTACGTGTCAATCATCTGCTTCAAATCTGGATATGTTGACCAATCATTGTAGAACGAATCCAGATAATATACAGTTTCTATCATAGGATTAATCGCAACCATTAACCAGTGTCCACTGTAAGATTAAACAAAGATTAAACAATAACCAATAACAGAAAATTATAATAGATCAAGTTAGGATGAAAATTTAACCCGCTGCCAGTATTATATGGCAAAAAGAACAACTTCTCAGTATCTTTGCTGGCCACGAATAAACCGAGTACATATGCTATGACATCATCTGGTCTTGTTACAATTAACCCTGAATTGACAGTGTTGGGAGCTAAGAAGCCAAATCTTTCTTCTAATCCACGCGGGCGCACAATATTGTTATACATAAACCTTAAATTAAAACATCATTAATATTATACTATATTCATTGAAATGAAGAAATAAATTGTTCATTTAATTAAACAAAGTTGATCGGAGTATACCTGATGTATGTACTGATAACACCGAGGCCTAATTCCAAATGTCTAAAAACTTGCTCCATATCCTCTCTACCAATTTCTTTCAGGTATTTAAAACCAAAGATGTCTGCACTCATAGGTATAAGGCTGGTATCACCATCTGGAATATCTGTAATTCCTAAATATGTCCGAAGGCACGACCTGAACTGAGCAGTAGTTTTTTTGCTCGCCACAGTCTTCTTAGCAACATTCTTTTTTTGTATGGAAATATTGCTAATTTCAGGCGCCTTACCCCTATTGACTTGTGCAATCTCTTTAGCATGAATCTAGTTATCATATAATTAGTTAGGGGAAGTATAAAATCACAAATTAGCATTTCTCATAGCATAAATGTCATATAATTGTGTTGTACCTCAATTGATGCAATTGACTCGGTCTCCCGCCTAATCCCCTTATATTTTGGAATGGATTTTGTTGGATTCTAACATTACCATGTGAACAAAATATAAGTAAAATTGCCTTAAAAAATTTGAATAGTAAACGATTTTAAGCATACCTCATCATCTATGCAAACGAGGCTTGACGGTCATGCAACAAATGATCCTATTGCATCTGCCACCAATGTTGCATCTGCCACATCGTCAGGTAGTGGTAACAATGCACCCCCCTCTAAAACAACATCAATCGATACTTTCAAAAATCCATCTGGGAGCGGTTTATGGTGAAGCATTTCTCCTGAATTATTATACACTTTTCCCTTGCCAACCATCCGATAAGTCGGTGCCGACAAATAGAGTTGACACCGGGAAATACCCTATAACCATTAATAAATATGGTTATATAATTAATAAATATGGTTATATAATTAATAAATATGGTTATATAATTTATAAATATAGTATATAATTGCCTCAGAAATATTCTGTCCAAAGTTACCATTGATACTACCTTTGTTACTAGTATCTTTAAAACTTGTAGCTTGATCTCTTTCCTTTTCCTTTCTCAGCTCATAAACTTCTTGTTGTAACTTTTCCAACTTTTCCTGAAGTTCTTTATTACTAGGAGCTTTTGTCTTTGATTTTTTCTTCAAGGATGTTGGAGTGATCCCAAATCCCTTACCCCTCACCCGACCAGAATACTCACGAATATCTAATGCTCGTGAGAGTATTCTCCTGCAATCATTATCTTCATTTGGAGGTATAGACTGAGAAAGAGTCTCCTGAAATTCATATAAATATTGTAATTAAAAAATGATATGTTAATAAAAGAATGATGTAATTAAATAAATACAAGTATGATGTAATTAAATAAATAATGTTATACTTACACATCTCTCAAAAATTTGTTGAACTTTTTCTTCAACAGCTCCACCCTTACACACGCGGGCTTCCTTCCACAAAATGTGTTCCGGAAGAGATGTTTCAGAACTATTCTCCTTTGTTAGCTACACATTAAGCCAAATAACATGATCAAATATAAGCGTGCATATATTATAGATACTTTGCAATTTATAGATACTCACAATAGATTGTTGTAAGCATGCATATCCCATACGCCCTTTTCTGTATGGATATGCTGGAGTTGATGCTCGTTGTCGATTTACGACACTTAAACTCTCAAATTTATGGATATTTCTTTTGGATTTAAAAGTTTCCTATTCTTCATCTGTAATCAAATCTGCATATTTCTTTGGAATCTCTGCATCAACAAAAAATTTATCTGCATCCCTAAGAAACTTGTTTGACAAGAATGCTCTAAACCCTCTATGTAGTTTCCCGGCCAATTTGAGAATATAATCTCTCCTAGTATCCTCAATGTTGAACGACCTCTATGAAAATCATACACAAAGTGCGTTAGTATAAGTAATTTAAAGACATAATCGTCATTAAAAACAAATAACATCATATATGGTACCTGTATCTCACTCCATATTTTATCTTTAGCATCGTCCAACGCTCTTGCTCACCAATCTTCACATGTAATTGGAATTTCTCTCCTTACCATCGAACCGAGATAGCTCATCAACGTTGAACTGTTAGGCTCAATTAGTTGGTCTTCTTGACTCCAATGCACATCATACTTTATGCCTTGGTCTCTATCTCGAATGATTCTCTTCATTATTGTTATTCCTCGTCTATCTTCCATTTCCGTTTTACTAACGGCCTTATCTCCATCATGCCTAGAACCATCACGTGGTTGATCCTCGTTAGTATCCATCTAACCTATAATAATCATAAACATAAACCCAATATAAAATTCCATAGTCATTTAAATATATATAAAATGACAATGCCAAAAATTAACATAAATATAAACTTAAACGTAAACACAAACATAAACATAAACATTTTAATATGCTACCTCTTTCACTAACATCTCTTTCTTTTCTTGGTTGGAACATGAATTACTTGTTTCTTAACAATGTGGACGGATGGATTTATCCAAATTCCCTCATTATGATCATTTCTGATATATGATTCATCCGCTATAATATTCTCATCTTGATCATTTATAATATACGACTCATTCCGTCTAATACATGACTCATTCTCATCATCAATATCACTTTGGCCTACACCGTTATCATCAACCACTTTGTTAGATAAAAGCACTATGGACCATTTTGTACTCGCCGGGTCAGTGATATAGAACACTTGTTTAGCTTGAGAGGCTAGAAAAAAAGGCTCATCTTTGTACCCCTCCCTATTAAGATCCACTTGCAAAAATCATGACTTATCCATTTGTATGCCACTACTAGTTACCCACTTGCAACCAAAGATAGGAATCTGAAACTTCTCATAATCAAACACCCAAATATGCTCGATAACCCCAAAACATGACAGATTTGCATATTTGGGGTTAGGTCCTTCATACTTGAAATGTGCATTGCTTCAGCAAGCACAGTGACACCACTATTTTGCATAGTAATTTTATCATCTTGGTCTTTGGTATAAAATGTGTATCCATTAATTGTGTATGCACTATAAGAAAAAACATGCAAACTTGGACCATATGCCAAACATCTCAACCTTTCTGTTATTGAAGCGGGATCTAAATGAAGCTTTTAAAAAATATGATCCTTAAACCATGATATAAAACTTTGATTGTGCTCCCGTACTATCCAATTTTCATTTCTATTCTGATTTAACCCTCGGAGTACATCCTTGTGCATTTCAACATATGGCTCAACCTCGCTGTCATTATGTAGAACATACAGATGCACTTGATCCCGTTCATCTTTTGATACTGTTACAATTTTATTTCCAATTAATCTTTTACCTTACTTTTTTTCAAAAATATGACTTTTGGGGAGTCCAATGGATTGAACTTTGGACAAATATTATGTACAAAACTCAAACGCTTCTTCAACAATGTATCGCTCAACAATACAACCCACTGGGCGACTTCGGTTTTTCACTTACCCTTTTAATACTTTCATATAACGTTCAACAGGGTACATCCATCTCATATAAGCTGGTCCGCACAACTGTGTCTCTTTCACAAGATGAACAACTAGATGTACCATTATGTCAAAAAATGAGAGAGGAAAATACATTTCAAGCTCACACAAAGTAATAACAATTTCTTTTTGCAATGTTGGTAAGATCTCAGGATCAATCACCTTACTACAAATTGACCTAAAGAAAAAACACAACTTAGTTATCACGCTCTTTACTTTATCTGGCAAAATAGAACGTATATCTATTGGTAGAAAATGCTCCATTATAACATGGAAATCATGTGTATTTAAACTCTTTAACTTGAGGTCTTTCATAGACGCAAGTCTTCTAATATCTGAAGAGTATCCTTCTGGAAATTTAACTTCACTTAGAAACTTACACAATATCTTTTTCTCCTTTCTAGATAGAGTAAAAGAAGCAGGTGGTAGATATGTTCGACTTCCTTTCTTCACGAGTCCTAGTCCAGTTCGTATTCCCATCTTTAACATGTACTCCCTTGCTTTAAGGCCATCCTTAGACTTTCCTTTAATATTGAGTAACGTACCAATAACACTTTCAAATACATTTTTTTCAATATGCATAACATCGAGAAAATGTCTCACATACAAATACTTCCAATATGGCAATTCAAAAAAATCAATCTCTTCTTCCACCCACCTTTGACAACCGTATGCGCAAAAGGCTTTACAAACTGAGTACACACATCTTTCACCTTTTCAAAAATTTGGTCACCTGACAATGCAGGTGGAGCTTTACGTTGTTCGGTGTCTCCATTGAATGCTTTTCTCCATGCACAGTAGTGATGTTTAGAATGTAATAATCTACGATGACCGAGAAATGCATTCTTCTGATAAAGTTCCAAATGCATCGTATCAGTTCCATCTTCACAAACAGGACACGCACGTTGACCTTTAATGCTATACCCATATAGATTCTCGTATGCTGGAAAATCATTAATTGTGCTAAACAACATCACCCTCAAATTGAAACTTTGTTTCCTATATCCATCATAAACCTCCACCTCGTTCTCCCACAAAATCTTTAAATCTTTGATCAAAGGTGTCAAGTATACGTCTATGTTATTCCCTGGTTGTTTAGGCCCAGAAATTAACATAGATAACATCATGTACTTACGCTTCATACATAGCCATGGAGGTAGGTTATAAATCATAAGAATCACATGCCATGTGGTATGTGAGATACTTTGAAGACCATGCGGGTTCATTCCATCAGTAGATAAAGCCAAGCGAAGGTTTCTTGTTTCTTCTCCAAAATTAGGATAATCATTATCAATTTTTGACCATTGTGGTGAATCTTCCGAATGTCGATACTTTCCATAAATAATTCTTTCATCTGCATGCCAAGTTAGGTGTCTTGCATCGGTTTCACTATGAAACATGCGCCTAAATCTCGAAATTATAGGAAAATACCATAAGGCTTTTGTTGGAGACAATTTTTTCTTATATCGAGATAAACTGCATTTAGGGCACTCATTTAACGATGCATATTCGTTTCAAAACAAAATGCAATCGTTTGGACAAGCATGTATCTTATCATAGCTCATGCCAATAGAGCACAACATTTTTTTAGCCTCATAGGTTCGATTAGGAAGAACATTATCCTCCGAAAGAATATCTCTCATAAGGGCTAATAACTCTAGGAAAATTTTATCTGACCATCCATTGCCCGCCTTTAAGTTATACAAATTTAATACCACAGACACTCTTGTGAATTTAGTGCAACCTTTATACAACGGTTTCTCTGCATCACTTACCAATCTCTCAAACATTTTAGGACAATCCTGAAGATCTTCTTCAAGTGCATTAGCAATCTCTTCGACTCGATAAAAATCGTATGTATCTGTGCCCTTGTCGTCTGAAGCATAGGTCGTATTTATTTTCTCCCCCGATTCAATGTTGTCGTTACTTTTTTCACCTTGAAATATCCAACACGTATAACTTCTATCAATTCCACGCATTAGTAAATGCAATTTCAATCCATCTGCGTCAACCCGACCCACATAACAACAACCCAAGCAAGGACACTTCATTCTACTGGGGTCTTTGGCGTGTTCAACAACAAACTTAATGAATTCCAATACTCCATTCTCGTACTCTTGTGACAATCGATCGGCAAACATCCATTTTTTATCCATTTTTTTCTACTAATTCAAGTAAACAAAAACACTATAAACGGATTTTTGCCTTTTTGTTTGAATTAAACGAATTATTTCTAGAAATTTATTTCTAGAGTTAATAACATGGACTAAAAATAAATATATCTATATAAAAATAATTGTGTTTTTTAATTGATCGATAAAGATAGAATTTGAAATTGACTTACCAAAGAAAGAAAATGGGTTATTGGTGTCGACGGCGGATGATGCGGCTTTGATGTTCTTCGAATCAATGATGGTCTTAGACTAACTACACCAATACAAAAGGATCATCAAAAACAAGTTGTATATATATAGGGCTATAATAGCTTAAATCCACAAACCTTAACAATTTGTTCTTAGACAGGTTTTTTGTGAAAAAATGTATGAGAAAAAAATCACTTATGAATCTTTTCTATCATATTATATTTCTTTCCAACAGAAACACGATATTTAGGAGTAATAATGCTTAAAAAATTCTGAAATTTATATCAGTAAAATAGTATTAAAAGTAAAGAAACCAAGAAACCAACAAGTAAAAAAATACTAGTTCATGGAGAATATAAACATGATAAACACTTCAGAAACCAATTAAAATAACAAAAAAACCCATCATCATCTTTTTTATTCCAAAACAAAGAACCAAAAGAAAATGCAATAATGCTAAATGCTAAAAGTGTTGTTGTTATATATCAAGCCCTACCAAGAACCGAAAAATCAAAATGCATACCTATAACTCAGTTATGCATATCTATAACTCAGTTTGAACATCAATAGGAGGATAATGTCTTAGATGTTAGCATAGTACATTATCAATAGGAGGATAAATCAGTTTAAACATCAATGGAGATAAAGAAATTTTCAAGAAAGAACCTACCTTGAGAACCGGCCGGTGTGGGTGGAGGACAACCGAGAGAGACGGTGGAGGACGGAGGGGGGCTGGTACGACGACGACGTAAAAGCGCTGTCTATTCGTGAGAATGAGAGGGAAAGGGTTTATGCTCGTTCGTGAATTTGTGGAAGAGAAACAGTATACACTGATTCTATTTTTTAATTTTCATTTATATGGCTTTAGACAGCGCTTTCTAGAAGCGCTGGCTAATATGGACCTTTAGCAGCGCTGGCTAATAGGGTCCTTTAGCAGCGCTTTTCAGATTTTTTTTAAAAAAAATTGTGACTTTAGACAGCGCTTTCTTAAAGCGCTGTCTAAAGTGGTCCTTTACCAACGCTTTTGATAAAGAGCTAACTAAATCAAAACTTTTAGCAGCGCTTTTTAAAAGCGCTGTCTAAGGTCACATTTTTAACAGCGCTTTTACTTATTATTTTATACATTTTCTGTGTTTTTTTTTTTAAATTCACTTATAGCAGTGCTTTTGTATAAAAGCGTTGTCTAATGTGCGCTGTTAAAAGTCATTTTTGGCGTAGTGAGTTGATAGGGGAACAACAGGTTGCTTCTTGGAACACAAAAAAATAGGATCTCCATTGAATAAGTACCCAGAAGTACTTCTTCTCTCAACTCTATCTCCGCACCAATCAAAATCAGAATAACTCAGAATTTCTGATTTGATCTTTTTTCCATACGAAAATAACACTCCATATTTCAGAGTTCCCTTCACATATCTTAGAATCCTGACTGCAGCTTGGTAATGAGACCACTTTGGTTTGCTCATAAATCTACTAACCATTCCAACTGCATAGAAAATATCAGGTCTGGTATTACACAAATACCTTAGAGAACCAACCATCTATTTGAAGGTTGTATCCACATCCTCTCCATCAGAATCAGAGTCCAACCTCTGATTCATATCAGTAGGTGTGATAGCAACCTTGCAATTTTCTAGCTCAAATCTCTTCAGAAGCTCTAGTTCATACTTCATATGATGTAAAATGATTCCTTTCTCAGAGTACATAAATTCCATCCCTAGAATGAAACTCATTTTTCCAAGATCTGTCATCTCAAATGCATTCATCAGAACTTTCTTAAACTCAATTATCTCTTGTTCAGAGCTTCATGTGAGTAATATGTCATCAACATACAAATAGACCATAATCATATTACCTTCGGAAGTGTGCTGAACATAAACACCATACTCCATCTCACATTTCTGAAATCCTTGTTCCTTGAAAAACAAATCAATCTTCAAATTCCAAGCTCTGGGCGCTTGCTTCAATCCATACAATGCTTTGTGTAATTTGAACACCATCCCTTTCTGATTCTTTTTCTCAAATCCAGGAGGTTGTGAAACGTACACCTCTTCTTATAATGGACCATTCAGAAATGTATATGTTACATCTAAATGCATCAGAGGCCAATTCCTGTTAGCAGCTATTGCAATCACTAGTCTGATTGTTTCATGTCTCGCTACAGGTGCAAACACTTCAAAGTAATCCAGCCTAAACTTTTGTAGAAAGCCTCTTGCTACTAATCTCTCTTTTTATTTGCCAATTGATCCATCTGGCTTTAGCTTCTCCTTGAAAACCCATCTGACACTGATGGCTTTCTTGCCTTTTGGAAGTTCTGCCAGCTTCCAAGTCTTGTTTCTCTCTATAGCATCAAGTTCTTCTTGCATGGCCTATAACCAAACTTGCTGCTTAAGAGCCTCTTATGTACTCATGGGTTCAAATTCTACTAACATTTCACACTGAATAACTTCTCCATCAGAGTAAACTTCAGTGTCTTGCAACATGTCAAACTCTACAAATCTTCTTGGGATGCTTCTGACTCTTTGTTTCCTCTGAACTGGACCTTCAGAACTTTGGACACTAGAACTTTCCCTTCAGAAGAACTTGCTTCAGAAATTGGACTTTCTCCAGAACCTTGACTGTCTTCAGAGTCTAGATCACCATCGAAGTCAGAGTCATAATAATCTTCTCCTTATGTATCTTATTCAGAGTCATAGTCTTTACCAGCTTCGGAAACATGTATTTCTGACCTATCTTCAGAGGTTCTGTCATCAAAGTCAGGACGAGACTTTTCCCAATTCCAAACTTCTGATTCCTATACAATGACGTCTCTGCTGAACTCAACTTTGTTAGTTTCTGGATAATAAAGTTTGTACGAACTTGTACTGTAATACCCCACCAACAAAATCACTTTACTTCTATCATCCAACTTCTGTCTTCTGGCTTTTGGGACATGTTTGTAACATACAGAACCAAACACCTTCAGATGACTAACACTTTGCTTATCTCCAGTAAACTTATGAATAGGAACTATTTCCTTTAATTTCTTCGTTGGACATCTGTTGAGCACATAACATGCAGTTGCAACAGCTTCTCCCCACAGAGTATAAGGAAGCTTCTTCTCTTTCAGCATGCTTCTCACCATATCTAGAAAAGTAAAATTTCTTCTTTCAGCAAGACCATTGTGTTGAGGAGTATAGGAAGAAGTAACCTCATGCTCAATTCCATTCTCCTCACAGAAACTTCTGAATTCTGTGGAGTTATACTCACCACCACCACCAGTTCTAAGAATCTTCAGAGTCTGGCCAATCTGATTCTCAGCCTTCAGTCTGAACCTTTTGAATTCAGAAAACACCTCGTGTTTGAACTTTATGAGAGATACCCATGTCATTCTGGTGAACTCGTCAACAAATGACACAAAATATTTATTCCCTCCAATCGATGCTACTGGAAACGGACCGCACACATCAGAATGTACTACTCCTAAGGCATGTTTTGCTCTTGTAGCTACTTCTGATACAAAGGGTAATCTTGGTTGCTTCCCTTCCATGCACACCTTGCATGAACTCTCAGGCTTCTTGATTGTAGGAATTCCATATACCAGATTCTTTGATTTCAGATGCCCTAAAATTCTGAAATTCAGATGACTAAATCTTCTGTGCCACGACTCACTCTCCTTGACAACACTTGTTTCACTAAGGCATTCAGAGTATGAAGTTCTAACATTCACCTTGAATGTTATGTTCCTTCCCTGTTCTGACTCCATAACTAGCTTCTGATTACAGTCATACAGCTTTAGAAGATTGTCCTTCATGGTAACTGAAAAACCTTTCTCAACCAGTTGTCCCACACTCATCAGATTGCTTTTCATGCCAAGAACATACCAAACATTCTGGATCATTGTTGCTTTCCCATTGTTTAGAATGATTCTGACATTTCATATACCTTCTGCATTGAGGTATTTATCATCAACACATCTGATCTTTGTACTCCTCCAAGAGTCAAAATCAACCAACCACTTCTTGTTTCCAATGAGATGGTTTGAACACCCTGTGTCCATATACCACCAATCTGATGAATTCAGATCATCAGGTTCAAACACCAACAATGGCACAGGTTCATCATCAGACTCTCTTCTTGCTATATTTTCTTCTTTTGACTTCCTTTCTTTCTTGGACCAATAATCTCTAGCATATTGACCAAAGTTCTTGCAACAGTAACACTGGACATTCTTCTTGTCATACTTCTCCTTTCCCTTTTGGACATTTTTTTGCCTATTAGAATTTGAAGCTTCTGACTTTTAACCACCATTAGTTTTCTTCCTGGATTCTGACCAAGTATGCTTCTGATGCTTCTTACCAGAAGTTACTTTCAGAGCCTGCTGCTCTACTTCTCTCTCAGAAGTTCTTGCAGTCATACGCAACTCATGTGCCTCTAGACTACTTTGAAGCTCTTCAACTCTCATGGTGCTCAGATCTTTAGAATGTTCAATTGCTACCACAATGTAATCAAACTGAGAAATTAAAGATCTCAAGATCTTCTCAATGATTACTTATTCAGACAGAGTTTCTCCACAAGCTTTCATCTCATTAGTGATAATAATCACTCTAGAGATGTATTCATAAACCTTCTTGTTGTCCTTCATGTTGAGATTCTCATATTGCTTTTTGAGAGACTGAAGCTTCACCTTCTTCACTATTGCGTCACCACCGTAACATCTGACCAGTGTGTCCCATGCAGCCTTCGTTGTTTCAGAATCAGCAATCTTCTCAAACACATTTGCATCCACACATTGATGGATGTAGAACAACACCTTCTGATCTCTCTTCCTCAGCGCCTTCTGTGCTATCTTCTGGGCCTATGTTGCATCTGCTTCTAACATATTATAGCCATTACTGACAAGTTCTAACACATCTTGGGAACCAAATAACACGCGCATCTGGATCTTCCAACGATTCAAGTTTTTGCCATCAAATACTGGAAGCTTGGAATGAATATCTCCGATGTTTCCGTTCATCTTCTACCTTATGCAATTTACGCAGAGTTTCCCAAATCAATGTTTTCTCAAAACCCCCAGAATCAGAATATTGCAATTCTTAATCACAATACTTCTTTTCCCGTGGATTTCGAACCGGAGCTCTAGGTACCAATTGTTGGTGCACAAGGAAAATAAAAGGCAAAAGGACTATTTACTAATAGCTTCAAAATAAGGATTTACAATGAATTACAATAACCTACTCCATTAGGCTATTTATGCACAAAATTAAATCTAAAATATATCTTTTACAAAGATGTAAGAAGATCCAAGATATATATCTTCTAACATAGATATAAACAATTTAAAAGATATTCCTATATATAAATTAATATCTAATTAAATCTAAATTAATTCTAACACATATATGTATACTTCTTAGTGTAATGTCTCTAGTTAGATCTTTTGATCTCGAATAAGATTGACTCGATCAAACTTAATCAAATCGTGTTAATAGTCTATCCTGAATTGAACTAGTATAGAAATTTGGATAATTTCTTTGGTGATTTTATATCAGAACTACCTTTAAAAAATAAGATTTTTCTTTAACCTTTACTACTAACCATGGTAACTTTCATGCTTGATTGAATTATATTTTTTTTTATCAAACTTCGATACTAGTTTTTATTGTGAATGTTTAATTACTCTATATATTTTGAATTGATTTTTATTGTACAATACATAATCAATATATTCCTTCTATTATACGGGAAAACAAGAAGAAGTTATTTTGTCTAGCTAAGTGATTGTATCTGTGAGTTTGGCGCTTTTGGTTCGTGAAGTATGGTTTCTACTGTGTGCTATTTTATTGTCCTTTCTTTCTTTTATAGGTGTTTTGTTTAGAGAATATGACTATTTGCTTTAAGATTGAAGTACTCTTAGTTGGAACTAATGCATGCATATACAAATTTGGCATGCAAATGTCCTCTTTTTTTTAGTACGTTAAAATGTTATGATATTTGTAAACAAGTGGATTTGGTTTAAAATGTTATTTGGTATTGAATTGAATGTGTCTTTTTGATATTTTCACACTAAAAGAATGATTTTGTGTACAATAAGAAAAAGTATACTATAATAGCATTTTATAGAGATTGTTATTAATGAAACATCCTATGATAACACTTATAAGATAAATCTCTATCAAACATGTGTCATATATTAGCGTTTTGTTTGAAAGTGCTATTAAACATCTGCCTATAATAGCCTTTGTTTGAAAATACTATCAAACATGTGCCCTATAATAGCGCTTTGTTTGGAAATGCTATCAAACATGTGTCCTATAATAGAGTTTTGTTTGAAAGTGCTATCAAAATCAAATAAAAAAACATACTATAAAGCTCAACCACTTCTAGTGCTTAAGTAAAAACGCTATTAAAAATAGGTACTTTAACAGCACCTTTAAGTGCTATAAAAACAAAAGAAAGCACTATTAAATAGATTTTATGGCGTAGTGTACGTACGAACAGAGAAATGGTGCGAAGAAATATTCTTTTCCTCCCTTATTTAATCATTTTTATGTAATTTTGAATGTATTTTTGTTGATTATACGCCAATCGAATAAAAAGCGGATCCAAGATTCCACAAATACTCGATTTATTTAACTCTATACAAACACAGTGAATGTACCTAAATGGTTAAAGAAAATGAATAAATTAATTGAGGAAATACCAAAAATGATAATTTTATATAATGACATGTGTTGTACCCAAAAATTTGCCCTCTCATTTATCAAGTGATCTCTCACAAAGATCTCCTTTGGTTCAAGATTGCATTAGGGTTGATCAGCTCAAGACACCTCCTCAAACACTGATGACTAAAAATTAGGGTTTGAGATTGCACAAGGATAATTGAACTTTTAATGCCTCATATGACTTTCATGGATCATTTTGGACTCTCAATATTTCTCATGTCAAGTTTCAAGTCTTGGATCACATTTTTGCTCAATCAATTGACCTAAAAATCAACTATATTGGGAAAACGTCAACCGTGGTCAATTTACAGTCAAACTTCATAATTTTTTATCCATATCAACATTATGAACTCATGTCATTTGAACAAGTTTGAACCATAATTACTCAAGAAATTTGATCAGATCATCAAAAGAGAAAAATGGTCAAAATTAGGGTTTTGATTGAGAAAGGGAAATTTCTAATTTTTGACCTAGCAAATGATTAATTGGTTTGAGACATGATATCAAGGGTTCAATTGCATTATTTTGACCTAATGGCATGACTCAAAACATTGCTCAAGATCAATTGATTGATAGTTGATTTTCAGTCAACTATTCAAAAATCAACTGCACATTGAAAAGTCAAATTTTGACTTTTTGGTCAAAATCAAGTATCAAAGTTCACAATTCATCAAAACATGTCAAAATATGAAACTTTTTCATCAATAAATCAAAAGTTAGTATTTTATTTTGAAAAGTCAAAATTTCTAAACTTAGAAATTTTTCTAAGTGTTGAAAACTTCATATTTTTTCACAACTTTGAGCCAATTTTTCACCATGATGCAAGATGATTCAAAGGAAACTTTAAACATGAAAGTTGTAGATATCAATGAGATATAAAACATTGTAGAACACAAATTCTCCTAGAAATTCATTGATTTCAAGTTATGATTTTGTGAATACATGATCATGAAACTTAGAAACTTAGTGAAATTTTGCCCTAGTTTAGGCAGGATTTTGACCTAACTTCATGACAATTTTTCACATAGTTCCAAGAGGAATTTTCAAAAATGATAAACATAAATATTGTAGAGGATGTTACAAGATTTCCAAAATGTCAAAGAACTCATTGAGATCATTCTTTAGCTAATATAATCGAAGAGATGAAGTTAGGGTTTCATTCTTGATTTACAAGGCAAAATTTGTGAAGAACACTTGACCAATTCATAGCTAGGCTGTATAATCCTTGCTTTATAGGCCTCAAACTTGTTTGTCACTCCATAATTAAATGTTTTCACAGCTGTTAGAGCTTTCATCCAAGCACTTGAGCCTTTATCCAAGTTGCATTTCCATTTATGGCACAAAGTTACCATTCCATTCTTGTAAAGAAGCTTTAATAACAAAGGCAATGCATAAATCTTTGCACTTGTTCCTTCTGATAACAAGAAATGTCAAAGTCAAAAGCAACATATTTAGAGCCTCCCATAAACTCAAGCCATGCTTGTACTATGCCTTGAAACCATATTTCCATTTTTCTTTAAAATCAAGTAACATAGCCATAAGTCTATATCTTGTGCTTCTGACCCTCTCAAGTGCAACAACCTTTTCCATACATATGCACAAGTTGTTTGCAATCTAACTCACGAATACACGAGCTCCAAAACTTCCCAAAACTCAGAACAACATCTCAAACCACCATTGTTGCATATTCTGACCAAGAACTTCAAACTTTCATTTCCCTCGTGCGTTTCTTGGCTTTTTAGTTTCAAAAGCTTCCTCACATCAAATACAAACCATCCCTGACCCTGCTTGCAGAATGTTACACCATCTTCATCAACTTCCAAGTTCAAAAACAGATCATTGCAGTTGGACTTCTCCAGACCATTCCAGCCACTTTCATTTCAAGCCAGCCATTGCATTAGCTTCCTAGAGGTTCAAAGAAGCTAACCTGATCATCACCATCACTTGAAACAAGCTCAAACTCATTTCACGATTTCCAGTTTTGAGGTATTTTTCTTGAACTTATATCTCATTATTTAGGTATTGTTAGGCTTGCATTTGTGAAAATAGAATGTAGATATCATTACCCTGAAACTATACATGTCCATAGTTTCATTTATGTTGCTTGAGCATGAATAATTTTGAGTTTGAATTTGCTGAAACATTTAGGTCAGAATTTGGTACTTTCATAAATTCATCCTTATCTTTGAATGTTAGCTTAAGTTAGTTACATGGTTGAATTCGTGGTGGAAAAATGCACAAGTTTCATGTTTACACTTTTGAAAATGGATGAAAAATGAGTAAGTTACAGATCCTTTGGCTGAAGGTTGAAGATGAAGTACAGTCAGGGCAAAATTTGTGTTATGTATTTATTATTGTGTACAAGTTAACAGATGTATCACCACCCCAGTGGTTAAAGCGCGCGCCTATCACCCTTTGGACCTGGGTTCGAGCCCCAACGTCTATTTTACCATTTTTTGTTATATTTTCTGTTTTCCTCTCTCTTTTTTTTTGTTTGTAACAGGTGTTGGGCTTTCCTCCCTTGGGCCTTTATTTTTTGCTGACTCCCCGCTTGATTATGTTTCATACATCCTGGCCCTTTTACTTTTATTATTTCATTTTCTCTTTTTTTTATTTTAATTTCATATTATTATTATTATTATTATTTATTATTATTATTATTATTATTATTATCATTTTTATTAATAAAAAAATCCAAAAATATATTTTTATTTGTTTATTTACATATTTAAAAAATATTCATTAGTATTTTATTTTTCTCCATAAAAACAAAAAGACCAAAATATTTTGTTTTAACAAATTAATTCTTTTTTTCTTAAAACAATAATTGATGTTTAGACTTAGTTTAATTATTATTTTATTTTCTTAATTAAATTTAACTTAGAACTTAGTTTTCTTTTAATTAATTAATTTTCCTATTATCTTTAATTTAAAACCTTTTCATAAAAAACCCTAAAAATCATTTTTAAATTATTTTCTTTTCTTAATTAGTTGAAGTTAATTTTATAGTTAATTTTCATTAATCATATTTTCTCAATTAGGTTTAGGTTAAAACCTTTCATAAAAATCAAACAAAAATCATTTCTTTCTCCATTTTATATTCTTGCATTTTGTCTTCAATTTTGTACAATATTCAATATGGTTGTAATAATTAATTAGATTTAATTTTCTTACAATTTCCCCCATTTGTAAATTTGTATACCCCCTCCCTCAATGATGTAATAGATTAGTATTTTTATTTTCCTCAATTTAATGCTTTATTTACAAATGCTAGTAAATTAGGGTTTGTATGGAAAGATTAAAATCAACAAGTTCGCAAACCCTAATTTAAGACCAAACAATGCATGTAAATTAACACACTTGCACACTTGCACCTTTAGGGTAATTCCACTTTGTTGCCTTACAAAAATGGACATGTTATGCATGTGGGGTATCTTAACAAAAAGCAATCAAAATTACAAGATCATAGTCCATTAATGATGCTATCAAAGTTGTCTTTCAAAATGATCTTAGTTCCTCAAAGAGAATTGCTAAGATATTCCACAACATTGCTATCATGGATATACAATGACCCATGCCCGTCCCTTTACATCCAAAGATAGGGCTTCTTACCAAATCAATGGTAAGATAGCAATATCAAAGGAAAGGAAGAAATGAACTAAGACTTTTGAGTAGGTAGATTGTTCTTAGTTGCTTGCTCAATTCCAAATCAAACACTCTTGCTTATTTTTAAAACAAACACCAACACTATCAAAAAACACTTTCAAAAACATTTTCAAAACATCTTCCAAACTTGAAACATTTTCAAAAGATCAACACTTTGTATACGTTCTTACGAACGAGAACTATTACAAAGTTTTCCTAAACGATGGCGCCTTTTCAAAATACTTTCAAAAATCACACAAAGAACATTTTCAAATAAAAGCAAGTGATCTAGCAAGCAACTAAGAGCCCATAGATAACTATGGATGAAAAGGGTGCTAACACCTTCCCTTTTCATAATCTACCCCCTGAACTCAAGAAACAATCTCAAAGGTCTTTCCTGTTCTTTTCAACCTTTCCTTTTGGATAAATTAAAAGTTGGTGGTGACTCTTGCTAACCGCAACATTTGCAATAAAACACAAAACACCCAAGTCAGTTCTCCCACCGTATCACAGAAATGGCGACTTTGCTGGGTAAAATATTAAAAGTGGGGTTACCTTAGGGCTAGATCACCTTTACTTGCTTTCATTGTTTGATTTGTTTACTTTACATTTTGGTTCTTTGTTTGGGCTTAAATCCTCTACCCGAATTTGGGATACCTTATAGGTAAGTAGCAATACATTGTGGAAACTATACGGGGTATACCGACATGGTCTAAGCAATAGCTACATTAGTGTGACATATTTGTGGGTACCGGTAGCCTTTGAGTAGTCAAGGAGAATATAAGGCCGCTGAATGATGTCATGAAGCACTAACTGACTTTTAGAACCCTTACTTGACCAACTTGGATATTAGGACGTAGTGAGATGACCGGCTTTGGTGCAGTCCGAAGTTGGTAAATACTCGATACTACATTCATTGAGGTTTCGTTTTTTGGGATATTTCGGTCTCCATTAAAGAGGCTTGCACTGAAACAATGTCCGAGAAGACAAACCAGTGATATTGAGCTCCTTTAGAACCCGATTACTATTTATAGGACAGGTTTGAGCCAACTAAACTTCAAGAGGATACTTACCTATGAGACTCTATGCAAGCCTAAACCTAAGGACTTGTTTTCCTTGTTTATATATATTTACTTGTACATAACATCATAAACATCACAACATCAGATTCATTCTCACTAACCATTTCAAGGATTATTGGGATTTATCTTTGTACTATTTTGTAGGATATGGCTTCTATCCGCAGGAAAACCATTCAAGTCAATCTCGTAAGAATTCCTCCTCAACTAAAAGAGTTAGCATCAAGGGTTCCTGAGAATTCTCCATTTACCAAAAGACACGGTCGCCTCCTAAACTTGGTTACCTCCAATACTGATGAGGATATGATGAAGGTGCTTTTCCAATTCTTTGATCCTCTACACCATTGCTTCACTTTTCCTGATTATCAACTTGTGCCAACTTTAGAAGAATTATCCCAACTCTTGAGGATTCCCATTCTCAATCAACTACCCTTCAACGGTACAAAAAGAGATCCAAAACCTGAAGAGGTTGCTCAAGCCCTACACTTGCAACAATCTGATGTCACAACTAATTGGGAAATAAGGAGTGGTGTCAAAGGTTTCTTGGCCAAGTTCTTGTTTGAGAAAGCTCAAGATTGTTGTAACTCCTTGGACTTACAAGCTTTTGAAGAAATTGTGGCCCTTCTCATATATGGGATGGTTTTGTTTCCAAATCCTGACAAACTCATAGATGAAAACACCATCAAAATCTTCATGTCTCGTAACCCGTTGCCTACTTTATTAGGAGACATCCTACATTCTTTTCACTCTCGCACTATGAGGAAGAGAGGTATCCTCGTGTATTGCACTCCTCTCTTGGATAGATGGTTTATTTCGCATCTTCCTCAATCTGTGTTGAAAAATGAGCAAGGTTCAAGGTGGTCCCATAGGTTGATAACACTCCGACATTTAGATATTCATTGGTGTTCCCGATCTTTGGAGAATGTTACTATCGCCAACTGTTGTGGAGAATTCCATAATGTCCCCTTGCTTGGAACTAGAGGAGGTATCACTTACAACCCTTGCTTAGCCTTATGACAATTTGGTTACGCCCGAAGGGATGGTCCACATGAGATGCTTATCCAAGGAGTGGTTTTCGACTACGAGAATGACGATCAAGGGTACCGTTAGAGAATTATCCGAGCTTAGAGGATGGTGAATGTTGTACCCCAAAATTTTCCCTCCCATATTCTCAAAGATTTGTCAAGAATGATCCTCAAATCGCTCAAAATGGCTCAAGGGTTGTACAGTCAAACCACCTCCTAAGAAAGTTGAAACTAGGGTTTTGGTTCTTTCAAAGAATTTAGGGTTCTCAATGGTTCAATCAGGTCTCATGGGCATATATACATCCTTAAGCACCTACATGCCAAGTTTCAAGACTCACAGTGCCAATTTGCATAGTCAAAAGCCCCATTTGATCCACAGTCAACTACAAGGGCAAAATGGTCATTTTGCAGTCAAAAGTAAGAACTTTTGGTCAACATCTTATTTTGAGTCCACAATCATCATTTGATCAAGTCTTGATCATGATTCCACAAGAATAGCTCAAAAATCATCAAGATGCAAAAAGTTACTATTTTTGGACAGCAGAAAAGTCAACTGTATCTTGACCAGGGCATAACTTTTTCATGGTTTGTCAGAAAAATTACATCCAATGCTCATTTTGAAGAGGATGAAATTTCCTACAATCCATCTTCATACTCCAAGTTCAAGAAATGCACTCACAAGAAGTTACCAATTTTTACATTATAGGTCAATTTCAAAAGTCAACAAAAGTGCACTTTGAGTCAAAGGCCATAACTTGAGATTGGTAAATCCAAATGACATGGGACCAAAGGCATTGGTTAGAGGACTTCAAGAGCTTTCCAAAATGTCCAAGAACATGGTCATATGATCAAAATTGAGCAAGTTGTGCATTGGAGAAGTTGGGAAATTTTCATGAATTTGCAAAAGTCAACTTTGCTTAAAACACCTTATTTTTGCTAATGGGCCTCAAATCTCTTATTGAAACTTTGCCCATGACCTATGCACGACCCATCAAGATTAATTGGATTTATTTTCTTATTTTTATTGATTAATTAGATTTTTAATTAATATTAATTCATTTAATTAATTTAAATCATAAGAAAATACAAGATTTGGTTTTTAAATCTTTTTGTGAAGCAAATATGACCTAAACATGCTGGCAAATTCGTGCACAAGTCAAAGATATCAAAAAATCCAAAATTGGCAACTTTGTTCAATCATGAAGAATCAAAAATATTTGTTTTCCAATCAAAGATCTAAACATCAATGCAATGGATATTGGCCCAAGTTTTTGACCTAATTCAATTGCCTTATACATATGCAAGCTAACCCTGACCTAGTGGACGTGAAAAAGCTGCAGAAAAAAACCATAGCCAATTCAAGAAATTCCAAGAAAATTGAAAATCTTTTCTTGCATTCTAGTCCAATTCAAGGCGTGCTTTTCATTCAAACACATTGCAGGAAGTGTCAGGAACGTTTTCCAATTGAATTCACGCACCAAAGCTCAAAGAATCGTTGCACACAGTTTCACGGTTTGCCTTTTTTATTCAGAATCGTATTTCTTAATTCATGCATATTTAACATGCTTTTATGTTTGATTTGTGTTGCTAGGAACCATACGAAGCTAATGGTATAATTTAATTGAACCATAACGCACTGAATCAAAAGATACCATGATCAAATTTCTAAGGTTCTTGAGCTTTGAATTAGGGATTTCTGAACCAGGAAAAATTGGGACTCATAAGACACATGGTTGAAATCGTTAGGCCAAGACGAACAAGACCAACCCCTCGCGAAATATTTATGATCCTTGTGGTTCTAATCGCTATTTTTCGTGCAGATGAATAGTGGGGGTTAAAAACCCCCTCTATCTGATGTTAATTATACAGAAAAACAAAGAAGACGATGATGTGTTATCATATGGTTGTCCAGTTTGAAAAAGCGCGCGTTTTGTTTTATTTTACAGCATATTGATTAATTTCCCAATATAATAATTGCTCCTTATTTTACTAACAATTGAAGCAGGTGGTTGAGTGGCAAACATGTTGATCTGGAAGCCTTGGGACTTGGGTTCAAATCCTAGGTCCCCCAAACGCTTATTTAATTTTTCTCTTCAGATATTCCTATGCTATGCCCAGGAGATGTTCTACCATATGGCTCAAGTTCCCAGACTCCAGATGTCTTCAGACTGAAATCCAATGGCCTAGATGGAAGGACTACCATAGTCTTTAGTCAACACACGCGTGGATGATCTCAAGAGTCAAAGCAGGCTTGAGTATTGATGGGCCACAAATTTCCAAACACACCTCCTAATTGGGCCAGCACCCCCATGAGTTTATTTTCTTCTTCTCCTTTTTATTTTTACTTAAATTGTTTTTATTAATTTTTAATTAACTACTAACTAAAACAATTAACATTTTTTTAATAAAAATCAGAAAACATAAAATAAATATAAAATTTTTTTATTTAGTTATTTTTTGTAAATAAATACTAACATCATTAATTTTGTTTTTAATTAGGTTAATTTTAATATTTTCACAATAAATCTAAAACTAATGTAGAATTAGGGTTTCTTGACAATTTTAATCATCTTTATTTTTTATTTCCTTAAAACATAAAAGACTCAAAAAATATCTTTCTTTTATTTAATTAATTAATTAGTCTAGGTTTAATTTAATTTAATTCATAAATAATCAAAAAACTTCCTTCTCTCTTCAAAAAGGGTCAAAACCCTAAAGACTCTCCGATCCAATTTTTCTCGCGCATATTATTTTTGATTCCTATTATTTTTGATCCATTATTATGTAATTGTTCCGAGGATGTAATAGCTTTAATTAGGACTTTTTATCGCTTTCTTTAGTTTCCCGCAATTTACTTTTCAAGGGTTTGTTTTTGGCGATGTAAATACCCAACGCCTTGTAATAGCTTAGCTTTACTTTCCGCAACTATTAACTGTTAGATGTATGCTAACTAGGCTATGCATGTCAAGATCTCTCTTAAAATAAAATCAATCGTAGCTCACCATAACATGTACAAAGATAACATTAACTGAAACTTGACACACTCGCACATGCCACTCTTAGGGTACGCCTCACTTGGTTGCCTCGATGTGGTCATTGAGTATAGGGTGTTTTAGAGGTCGCCCTCCTGTCTAAAGATCAAAGTTGCCTCGAAACGGTTGCCTCGATAAAAAATGATCTAAGACATTAGGGTTACCGCTAAGACGTTCTACTATTGCTTTGGTGACCACATGTCCCTATAATCGAATTGACCCGAAACTCCAACGATGGTGCTACCTACTTCTCAATAGTGGGATAGTACTGTCTAAAGGACATTTACACAGCTTAATTTCTTTTGAGTAGGTAGAGGTTCTCAGGTACTTGCTCTTTCAAAACAAAAATACATTTCGCACTTACACTATTCTGACAAAAGTTTTCAAATAACACTTCATACAGTCTTGAGGACAGATACAAGAGTTAAATTGAAGTTTTCAAACAAACTTTTTCAAAACCCACAAACACAAGAAAAGCAAAACATTTTGAAAACATAGTGAGCAAGTACCTAAGAGCCCGTGGATAACCACGGATAGAAAGGGTGCTAACACCTTCCCTTTCTATAATCTACCTCCCGAACCCGAGAAACATCTCAAAAAGGAATTTTGTTGTGCTTTTGTCCTTTCCTTGTTGGAGAAAATAAAAGACGGTGGCGACTCTTGCTTACCGCGACATTTTGCTAAACGCAAACGCGAACCAGCATTCCAAAACAGTCAGTTCTATTTCCACCGATCACAGAACTGGCGACTCTGCTGGGGACACTTTAATAAGTGAGGTGTACCTTAGGAATAGATCATTGTGTTTTCAATTGCATGCTCTGTATGATTTATCTTTGTGGGATTGTATCGGAGTTTCATAGATCCTAACCCGGATCTGGGGAATACCCTTTAGGTAAGTAGCAATAAACTGTGAGGGACCTGTCCGGCGTAGACCGACACGGGTGAAGCAGTAGCTACGTTGGTGTGACACCTTGGTCTGTACTGATATCCCTTGTGTTGGAATGAGGAGAATATGGGTCTTCTGAGGAGTCATTAAGCACCAGCTGACCTTAGAACCTTAAATTGACCAACTTGGCCATAGAACAGTAGCAGTATGCTACA
The DNA here is from genome assembly GCA_948472305.1 of Vicia faba. Classification (NCBI taxonomy): domain Eukaryota; kingdom Viridiplantae; phylum Streptophyta; class Magnoliopsida; order Fabales; family Fabaceae; genus Vicia; species Vicia faba. The sequence goes on along the minus strand of OX451736.1, from coordinate 1,750,696,295 downwards.
CTCATTGAGACTAAACTCTCGCGATGGTTCTGGCCGCAAGAAAAGGTTGCCAAACTGGAATTATGACCGATTGAGGGTAGTCAGTGATATTGAGATCCTCTAGAACCCGGTTACTATTTTTAGGACAGGTCTTAACCAACTAAAACTGAAAAAGGGTAGTACCTAAACTTCATGCCAGCCTAAAATCTAAGGGTTGTCTTGTGTGACTTGTGTTCCTTCACCATGTTTGCCTTTTTGTGAATACTTGTGGTGTGCCTTCACCATGACATCATAACATCATAACATCATAACATCATAACATTGCATACATCTTGCAGAAGAACTAACCCATTTCAAGGATCTCAAGGGCTTGTGATGCAGGTCATGATGAACCAGACGTCAAGCAAGGGGCAAAGGGGATTTATTTTCCTCTAGCCAAGGTTGTTTGGAGATCAAAACATGATAACTTGAGTCAGGGGCTATGACCCACTCGATATGGTGAGCTTGACTCTTGAAGAAGGACTCTCAGCAACATGAAGTTCCTTCGACCGAGCTACCAGATTCAAATTCTAACAAGTGTCTTTGTTTACCCCGCGAGATCCTTGAAAACATTGCATACATATATCATACATATCATTGCATTACAGGTACCATTACAGGTCTCTTATCTTCTTCGCTGTTTATTTCAGCAATCATCATGTCTACTGAACCTTCCACTGAACAAGCTATCAAGGCCCTCCAGGCCCAGTTCCAAGAGTTGGTTATGAGCCTAGCCCAGGGTCAACAGGAGTTGAAGACTCTGATTCTGAAAGAAAGAAAGAAGAAGAAAAAGAGGACCGTCTTGTTCAACACCGGACGCAGATTTGGGAATGGACTGCAGAATGAGGTTGAGCTGACTACCTCATCTGTAGGGAAAGACAGCCCACAAGAGAGAAGGGTTCCTAGTCCCGTGGTCTCCGACAACGAGACGGATTATGATGAAGAACAGTATCCTCCTGCTGAGGATAGGTACAAACAGTTGGAGGACCGCTTGAGCGCTATGGAGATACAGAACGTGCCCGGTCTGGACTTCGGAGACCTAGGTCTATCCTCTGGGGTGGTGATTCCCCATAAGTTTAAGGCACCTGCCTTCGCCAAATACGACAGAACTTCCTGCCCAAAGCTGCACCTCCGGTCGTATGTAAGGAAGATCCAGCCTTACACAACTGACAAGAATTTGTGGATCCATTTCTTCCAGGATAGTCTTTCAGGGACTCAGCTCGAGTGGTTCTATCAGCTGGATGGAGCCAGTATCCATAACTGGGAAGATTTGGCTACTGCGTTCTATAAGCAGTATCAGTATAATTCCGACCTCGCTCCTACGCGTACCCAACTCCAGGGTATGTCAATGGGGACAGGTGAAGGATTTAAAGAGTATGCTCAAAAGTGGAGAGAACTTGCTGGAAGGGTGCAACCACCTTTAACTGATCGTGAACTTATTGATATGTTTCTGGGGACCCTGTCTGGTCCATTCTTTAACCATTTGATTGGAAACTCTTCAGCCGGGTTCACAGACCTTATCTTGACTGGTGAAAGAATTTAAGCTGGCATCAAAAGCGGGAAGATTCAAGAAGCTACACCTTCCGATGCTCAGAAAAAGCCCTACAATGGGAAGAAAGAGTCCAATGCTGTGTATGGTCAAAAGAGTCGTCATGACCAACGCGTAGGAGAAATCTTGATCTCTAATCCTACGCCTGCTCAACAAAGACAGGGGCATCAACGTAAGGAGGTCGCACCTAAAAGAAAATTCACTAAGATCAACATGTCACTGACTCAAGCGCTACAGCAAATGTTGAAGGCATGGCTGATTACATTAAGGGCTCCTCTCCGGAATCCAAACACTTCCGCTCCTACCTATCATCCCAATGAAAGGTGTGCATACCACTCTGACAGTCAGGGACATGACACAAACAATTGTTGGGCCCTGAAGAATAAGGTTCAAGAAATGATTGATGCCAAAGAAATCCAGTTTGACCCTCCAGAGATGCCAAACATAATCACCGCTCCTATGCCAAATCATTGAAGGCTTTTGTTTTATTTGAATTTTCAAGTTGTATTTTTCTTTGATTATTCAAACAATTATTGTCATGGCAAACTTTTTTATTTCATTAATGCATCGCATATGTCTGTTTTGAATCAATCCATTCGTATTCACTATATTCAAATTGCTTTCATTTTTTTTGTGATGTTCAACTCTCGATTAAAAAATTCTAAACCTTTTGAGGGAGGATGACGAAAACGATACCACGATATTTACAGTATGCTTTTGAATAGACCCCGCTGATGAGGTACATGCATTGTTTCAAATCCTAAACAGTGGAGTTATAAGGAAGAGAATCCCTCGTCAACCCCTTCGAGCCAAAGAAGTTGGAGTTTTTCTTTTCACAAATTAAAACCCTTAATTATAACCTGGGGCAGGGTAGTTTTCTCAGTTGATCCAGGTGCACAATGAATGGCATTAAAGAAGTCCTTCTGAAACAAGAGACAATGATGGTTCCGAATAATCGTAAGGACAGGCAGTCGTTGTCTCTCAAAACAAAAGCCCAACAAGTCAAAACCTATGAAGGAGACTTACAAAACTGGGGCATCCCGCTGACTGTAATCATAAAAGAAACAGTTCAGGCAAAAAGACAGGGACAATAAAATCAAAAAGAAAGAGGTCCTACAAACCCTCAACAAAAAATAAATGACTGCCTATTCAAAATAAATTGTCAGTATCTGAACCATCACTGGAATATCAGGGCAAAGACTCAAACAAGATCTAATGCACGATTAGCTGAGTTTAGGATCGAAGAACATCACGAAGAACGGGTGGGTACAAATAAAATTTGAGCCTTTATCCTTTGTTTCTTAAACCGTGAACCAGGCCAGGATATAACCCTTAAAAGTCCTAGCTGAAGCATGGGTTAGTTCTAAAGCATACTGTTACAAAAGGTATCCTGACTCCTGTAGGGCTTGCTGTAAATCCTGAGTTGACGTCACATTTTACAAAATTTTCCTATCTTACTGAAAAAAAATTCATTTTTAAAAAACTTCAAGACAGACATAAGCTTTGCATTCTTAAAATAACTTTGTTTGCATATGACTATTTGTTCAAACAGCAGAGAAATTTGCACGACGAATATCTAGTGAAAAAAAAAACCTTCTCAATAAAAAGAGTCACCTCAAGTTGATGAAACACTTCCAACCAAGGGGCAGACGTGATCATTGTCCATCATCCGGGGCAGTCAAGTCAAGATTCAAGGAATATCTCAAGACGCCAAATAGCCAGGGGCAAATCTTCATCTGAGTCACTTGGGGCATTGGACATGAATTCCAACAACGAATCTTGCATGATCAAACATCTTCTGGTGGTAAGGGCAACACAATACTACCGACAGTGACAACTCCCTGCACTCTGAGAACGTGGACATAGTCAAAAAAATACTACGCTTAATCAAAGACCCGCTAGGTCGACTGGCCTAGGAAAAAATAAGGGCTTCCCGACAAACCAAAAGGGTTCGGGCAAAAATAAGGGATGAAAATGAAAAAGTCTGTACACCCGGCAAGTCGAAAACCTGAAAAGGCGGCTTGGGCAAAAACGGGTATCCCGGTGGACTGAAAACCCGAAAGGGCGGTCCAGGCAAAAATTAGGGATCAAAGCATACGACTATGTCCCGTCATCTCGTCACTTGCCTACCAGAAGAAGATTTGTCAATCGGCAGTTATCAAGCACCTCATAGGTCTTCTTCTCCCGCAGAAACTGGGGCAATAAGAATTGTCCGAACTGTACAAATTGCTCTGTCCACCAGGTACAAGGTAGATTCAGTTGAAGAGTATGACCAAGATACCTTCACTCCCCAAGAGTAAGACAGTAATGGTAGCTATTCCCTACTGAGACTTGCAACTATGAACAAATCGGCAATACTCGCCCCAAGCAGAGTTGGTCTACCATCAACCCTAAAGAGGTTGGGTATCCCTAGTAGATCTTAATATTCCCCAACGGAGCTTATCAGCGGAATCCCCAGCGGAGTTATCATTAAAACTCTCAGCAGAACATCTCTCCCCCACAGAGTATTTCCCCTCGGAGTAATCTCTTTCATCAAGTTTATTCCCCAACAGAGTCCTTTTCTCCTGCAGGTTTATTCTCACAATCATCTTCGTTCACCATCCCCAGCGGAAACGAAGAACTCAACTTTATTCTCCAGCAGCTCCGGGATTTACTTTCCCCAGCTGAAACATCACATCTTCATACATCATGATACCTGCATATACGCATCATACGAGTAAAATCTCATTTATGTTGATAACATCATTGCTTGATCCATCTCATGCATTGCATGTGACTGACCTTTACCTTTCAGGAAAGATGCAGTTAAATTCTCAGTTTAGTCGAAGATCTGACCAGTTCTTAAATCTCAATCGGATTATCCTCGGTTGAAGTTCAGATAAGGTTCTCAATCTCGACAGTTTCTCTACATCATAGGGTGGACAAGTACTATAACCTCAATGGTATACTCCATTGAGTACGAGTCAGTTCCTAGATCTTGATGTTCTCCTCCGTCATAGTACGGACCAGTTCTATAACCTCAGCGGTTTACTCCATTGAGCAAGAGATAGTTCAGATGTGACCCGGACATGGCGACATTCTGATACTTATTCCAGATTCCTTCTAGAGATGGTTCAGATGTGACCCAAGCATGGCGACATTCTGATACTTATTCCAGATTCCTTCTAGAGATGGTTCAGATGTGACCCAAGCATGGCGACATTCTGATACTTATTCCAGATTCCTTCCAGAGACAGTTCAGATGTGACCCAAATATGACGACATTCTGATACTTATTCTAGATTCATTCAAGAGGCAGTCCAGATACGATCCAGATTCGGCGGTCATTCTACTACTCATTCAGACGTCAGCAATTAGATACAGACTAGATACGCTTCAGACATGGAAGCCATTCTATTTCTCATTCAGATTCAATTATCAACTGCAAGTGCAGATATACTCCAGACACGGAAGTCATTCTATCACTTATCCAGATCCCAGTTACAACACAAATACGCTCCAGACACGGAAATCATTCTGCTACTCATACAGATCTCAATGTCAAATACAGTTCAGATACGATCCAGATTCGGATGTCATTCTGTCACTCTCTCAAATAAAGTCTAGATACGATCCAGATTCGGATGTCATTCTGTCACTCATGTTTCTGATGCATCTAGTCAAGGGAGACAAAACCAGTTAAATCGATTCCTAAATATTTTTCTGATGCTCAGCCAGTCAATGGAGACAAAATCAGTTAAATCGATTCCTAAAGATTTTTCTGAGGCAATCCAGTCAATGGAGACAAAACCAGTTAAATTGATTCCTAAAGATTTTTCTGAAGCCAGTCAATGGAGACAAAACCAGTTAAATCAATGCCTAAAGATCTTTCTGAATTCAGTCAATGGAGACAAATCCAGTTAAATCGATTCCTAAAGATTTTTCTGATGATAACCCGTCAATAGAGACAACCCGTCAATGAAAACAACCTGTCAATGAAGACAACCCATCAATGAAGACAAAACTACCTACCAACAATCTCCAGGTGGCATCTATAAGCCCATCCTCCTATCCATCATCTGTCCAAATGGCATCTGTAAGCCCATTCCCGACATCACATTGCTGATACTACACCATGCGAGTGCAAATTTCTGGGCACTTTAGTGTTCAATCATCTTCCACCTTCGGATCACGAAAGGCACGCAAGCCAATCTACATCCTCAGGTTTAAGAAGATTGAACAGGGGCAACTGTTGTACCCCAAAATTTGCCCTCCCATATTCTCAAATATTTGTCAAGAATGATCCTAAAATCGCTCAAAATGGCTCAAGGGTTGTACAGTCAAACCACCTCCTAAGACAGCTGAAACTAGGGTTTTGGTTCTTTCAAAGAATTTGGGGTTATCAATGGTTCAATAAGGTCTCATGGGCCTATACACATCCTCAAGCACCTACATGCCAAGTTTCAAGACTCACAATGCCAATTTGCACAGTCAAAAGCCCCATTTGATCCACAGTCAACTACAAGGGCAAAATGGTCATTTTGCAGTCAAAAGTCAGAAATTTTGGTCAACATCTTATTTTGAGTCCACAATCATCATTTGATCAAGTCTTGATCATGATTCCACAAGAATAGCTCAAAAATCATCAAGATGCAAAAAGTTACTATTTTTGGACAGTAGAAAAGTCAACTGTATCTTGACCAGGGCATAACTTTTTCATGGTTTGTCAGAAAAATTCCATCCAATGCTCATTTTGAAGAGGATGCAATTTCCTACAATCCATCTTCATACTCCAAGTTCAATAAATGCACTCATAAGAAGTTACCAATTTTTACATTATAGGTCAATTTCAAAAGTCAACAAAAGTGCACTTTGAGTCAAAGGCCATAACTTGAGATTGGTAAATCCAAATAACATGGGACCAAAGGCATTGGTTAGAGGACTTCAAGAGCTTTCCAAAATGTCAAAGAACATGGTCATATGATCAAAATTGAGCAAGTTGTGCATTGGAGAAGTTGGGAAATTTTCATGAATTTGCAAAAGTCAACTTTGCTTAAAACACCTTATTTTTGCTAATGGGCCTCAAATCTCTTCTTGAAACTTTGCCCATGACCTATGCACGACCCATCAAGATTAATTGGATTTATTTTCTTATTTTTATTGATTAATTGGATTTTTAATTAATATTAATTCATTTAATTAATTTAAATCATAAGAAAATACAAGATTTGGTTTTTAAATCTTTTTGTGAAGCAAATATGACCTAAACATGCTGGAAAATTCGTGCACAAGTCAAAGATATCAAAAAATCCAAAATTGGCAACTTTGTTCAATCATGAAGAATCAAAAATATTTGATTTCCAATCAAAGATCTAAACATCAATGCAATGGATATTGGCCCAAGTTTTTTACCTAATTCAATTGCCTTATACATATGCAAGCTAACCCTGACCTAGTGGACGTGAAAAAGCTGCAGAAAAAAACCATAGCCAATTCAAGAAATTCCAAGAAAATTGAAAATTTGTTCTTGCATTCCAGGCCAATTCAAGGCGTGCTTTTCATTCAAACACGTTGCAGGAAGTGTCAGGAACGTTTTGCAATTGAATTCACGCACCAAAGCTCAAAGAATTGTTGCACACAGTTTCACGGTTTGCCTTTTTTATTCAGAATCGTATTTCTTAATTCTTGCATATTTTACATGCTTTTGTGTTTTATTTGTGTTGCTAGGAACCATACGAAGCTAATGGTATAATTTAATTGAACCATAACGCCCTGAATCAAAAGATACCATGATCAAATTTCTAGGTTTCTTGAGCTTTGAATTAGGGCTTTCTGAACCAGGAAAAATTGGGACTCATAAGACACATGGTTGAAATCGTTAGGCCAAGACGAACAAGACCAACCCCTCGCGAAATATTTATGATCACTGTGGTTCTAATCGCTATTTTTCGTGCAGATGAATAGTGGGGGTTAAAAACCCCCTCTATCTGATGTTAATTATACAGAAAAACGAAGAAGACGATGATGTGTTATCATATGGTTGGCCAGTTTGAAAAAGCGCGCGTTTTGTTTTCTTTTACAGCATATTGATTAATTTCCCAATATAATAATTGCTCCTTATTTTACTAACAATTGAAGCAGGTGGTTGAGTGGTAAACGTGTTGATCTGGAAGCCTTGGGACCTGGGTTCGAATCCCAGGTCCCCCAAACGCTTATTTAATTTTTCTCTTCAGATATTCCTATGCTATGCCCAGGAGATGTTCTACCAATAGGCTCAAGTTCCCAGACGCCAGATGTCTTCAGACTGAAATCCAATGGCCTAGATGGAAGGACTACCATAGTCTTTAGTAAACACACGCGTGGATGATCTCAAGAGTCAAAGCAGGCTTGAGTATTGATGGGCCACAAATTTCCAAACACACCTCCTAATTGGGCCAGCACCCCCATGAGTTTATTTTCTTCTTCTCCTTTTTATTTTTACTTAAATTGTTTTTATTAATTTTTAATTAACTACTAACTAAAACAATTAACATTTTTTTAATAAAAATCAGAAAACATAAAATAAATATAATATTTTTTTATTTAGTTATTTTTTGTAAATAAAAACTAACATCATTAATTTAGTTTTTAATTAGGTTAATTTTAATATTTTCACAATAAATCTAAAACTAATGTAGAATTAGGGTTTCTTGACAATTTTAATCATCTTTATTTTTTATTTCCTTAAAACATAAAAGACTCAAAAAATATCTTTCTTTTATTTAATTAATTAATTAGTCTAGGTTTAATTTAATTTAATTCATAAATAATAAAAAAACTTCCTTATCTCTTCAAAAAGGGTCAAAAACCTAAAGACTCTCCGATCCAATTTTTCTCGCGCATATTATTTTTGATTCCTATTATTTTTGATCCATTATTATGTAATTGTTCCGAGGATGTAATAGCTTTAATTAGGACTTTTTATCGCTTTCTTTAGTTTCCCGCAATTTACTTTTCAAGGGTTTGTTTTTGGCGATGTAAATACCCGACGCCTTGTAATAGCTTAGCTTTACTTTCCGCAACTATTAATTGTTAGATGTATGCTAACTAGGCTATGCATGTCAAGATCTCTCTTAAAATAAAATCAATCGTAGCTCACCATAACATGTACAAAGATAACATTAACTGAAACTTGACACACTCGCACATGCCACTCTTAGGGTACGCCTCACTTGGTTGCCTCGACGTGGTCATTGAGTATAGGGTGTTTTAGAGGTCGCCCTCCTGTCTAAAGATCAAAGTTGCCTCGAAACGGTTGCCTCGATAAAAAACGATCTAAGACATTAGGGTTACCGCTAAGACGTTCTACTATTGCTTTGGTGACCACATGTCCCTATAATCGAATTGACCCGAAACTCCAACGACGGTGCTACCTACATCTCAATAGTGGGATAGTATTGTCTAAAGGACATTTACACAACTTAATTTCTTTTGAGTAGGTAGAGGTTCTCAGGTACTTGCTCTTTCAAAACAAAAATACTTTTCGCACTTACACTTTTATGACAAAAGTTTTCAAATAACACTTCATACACTCTTGAGGACAGATACAAGAGTTAAATTGAAGTTTTCAAACAAACTTTTTCAAAACCCACAAACACAAGAAAAGCAAAACATTTTGAAAACATAGTGAGCAAGTACCTAAGAGCCCGTGGATAACCACAGATAGAAAGGGTGCTAACACCTTCCCTTTCTATAATCTACCTCCCGAACCCGACAAACATCTCGAAAAGGAATTTTGCTGTGCTTTTGTCCTTTCCTTGTTGGAGAAAATAAAAGACGATGGTGACTCTTGCTTACCGCGACATTTTGCTAAACGCAAACGCGAACCAGCATTCCAAAACAGTCAGTTCTATTTCCACTTATCACAGTGAACAAGGCGGATAGTAAGACACTAGGACACAAGAATTCCATTCCCCTCGAGCCTTACCTTAAATGGGTGCGAACTTGTGCTCAGAAACTTGTGATACCTTATCCTTCTATCCTACCAGTCATCATGGAGCATGTGGTTGAAGGAGATGTTCCATACACTATCCTTCACCCCGACATGCCTACCTCTCTCGAAGACTTGCAAAAAGGATGGATTCAGCTTAAGGAAGAACGAGATACTTTCGAGGCTCAATTCTATGCTAGTGAGAAGAGGGCCTTGGAGCTTACGAAACAGCTACAAGAAGAGCAAAGTGTGAACGCCTATCTCGCACCGAAGAGGATGCGCTCAGTATTTTTATCTTAGAAAGATTTTGTAAGCCCAAGGCATGATGTAATCTTTCTTGTTTTGTTTAATGAAAATTGACATTTGTTCATTCTTTTGTTTATACAAATTTAAATCTCATTAATCATTGAAATCATTTGCATATACATATTCCATGCATCATAACATGCCAGGTTTTCACATAACATGTTTCCTTATCTTTCTGCTATTTATTTCAGCAAGATGGATCTAGAGAAAATTGTGAAGGATCTCCAAGCCCAAAATTTTCAGTTCCAGGAAACACTACTGGCCCTAGCCAAGGGGAAGCAAGATATGATGGCTTTGCTGGCCGTTAGGAAGAAGCCTAAGAAGAAAGCTTTACTCAACATGGGTAGAAAGTTCAAAGAGACAGTCCGTCAGATCCCAGTAGGAGGAGGTTCATCTGAAGAAGACGAGAACCAGATTGGTGAGGTCAAGAGTACTCAGGTTGACTGTGTAAGGTCAAGTATCTAATGATGAGTATTTCGAAGAGCAGTATCCACCCGCCGATATCAAATATAAGCAGTTAGAAGACAGATTGAAAGCTGTTGAAATCCAAGCCGTCCCCGATTTAGATTTTGATGATTTGGGTTTGATCTCTGGGGTAGTCATTCCCCACAAATTCAAAATACCAATCTTTGCAAATTACGATGGAGTTTCTTGTCCAAAACTCCATTTGAAATCTTATGTGCGCAAGATACAACCGCACACTGCTGATAAGAAGTGGGTTCACTTTTTTCAAGAGAGCTTGGCTGGAACGCAACTTGAATGGTTTTATCAGTTAGATAGTTCTCGTATCAATACTTGGTAGGATTTAGCTACTGCCTTCTACCATCATTATCAGTATAACACCGACTTGGCGCTAATGAGGGTTCAGTTGCAAGATATGACCATGGGAAAGAATGAAGGATTTAAGGAATATGCGCAAAAGTGGAGAGACCTTTCTAGTAGGGTTCAACCACCCTTGAATGATAGGGAGCACATTGATATGTTCATGGGAACTTTATTTGGTCCTTTCTTTAATTTGTTGGTTGGTTGCTCTTTTTCTGGTTTCACCGAATTAATCTTAACCGGGGAAAGAGTTGAAAGCCGCATTAAAAGTGGGAAGATCTATGTGGCGTCTACATCCACTTCCAATCCTATCAAGAAACCTTTTGCTGGAAAAAAAAGGAAGTCAATGATGTGTACGGGGCAAGGGCCCGTACCAAGAAGAATGATCATCCGTCTGTCAATGTTGTCTGAATCTCCAATCCAACTCCTACTCCAAGACCATCTACAAATCATTGATGTTTTGAAACACCAAGAAGACAATTTACGAGGTTAGGCATGTCATTGTCTCAAGCCCTTCAACATTTTCTAAAGGCTAATTTAGTGACATTACGCGACCCTCCTGCCAACTCTGATACCTCATCACCAAAGTATAATCCAAACGCTAAATGCGCTTGCCATTCAAACAACCCCAGGCACGAGACTGACCAGTGCTGGGCCTTGAAGAACAAAATCCAGGATTTGATTGATAATAAAACTATTGAGTTTGATCCTCCTCTAACTCTGAACGTAATCACTGCTCCAATTCTGAAGCATGACAAGGGTGTTAATTCCGTTGAAGATACAATTTTTGTTGCCTCTGTTGAAGAATCAACTAATCCATTGAATATCATCAATAACAATCTGTTGAAAGCTGAGATCTTCCCTGGCTGTGTAAAAGACTGTGTTTGTTGTACCCAACAACTCAATGGATGTGAAGGGTTGAAGAAAGGCATACAACGTCTGATGGATAGCCACGAAATTCTATTTGAGAAGACTCCGCTTACCAAAAGTTTGATTAACAAATGTGAAGAACTCTCCATTATCACCATCTCAAATAAGCCTCTTAGGATCACCTCCAAAGGTCCTATTAGTATTTCAAATGAACCCACTATTGCTCCCTTAATAATTACCAATCCTGGGCCGGTTCCCTATTCTTCAAACAAGGCAGTACCATGGAATTATGGTGCTAAGGTGTTTTATCACGACATAAAACAAGACACTTGGATCGAAGAAGAAAAAGATGACAATGTTGGTAATATAGCTGGCTCAAGCAAAGTAACAAGAACTGGGAGAATATTTTCACCCAATATCTCGCCACCAGTTGTTACAAAGGTGCCCATCCACATTACTGCTGCCAAGACAAATACTGATACAAGAGGGAAGGAGAAGGTTGTTGATCCTGATATGATTGAAGTACCCGCAAAGGATGTTGCTGATGGAGAGCCCTTCGCTCGTGAGATGGCTGAGATCTTGAAGATCATAAAAAGAAGTGACTTCAAGATTGTGGAACAGTTGGGGCAAACCCCTTCTAAGATTTCAATATTGTCATTGCTGCTTTGTTCCGATGCCTATGCTCGGACACTAATCAAATTCCTGAAAATATCTCATGTCCCCCATGAGACAACAACGGACCAATTCGAGAATTGCGTGGCTAGCCTGACAACTGATAATGGCTTAGGATTTTCAGATGCTGACCTAACACCGCTTGGGAAGAATCACAATAAAGTTTACATGTTTATGTCGAGTGCAAAGTAACTACCTTAGCACATGTGCTAGTCGACACTGGTTCTTCTCTGAATGTATTACCCAAGGGGGCATTAGACCTTCTAGACTGTGAAGGTTTAGTCTTGAAGCCAAGTGATATCATTGTAAGGGCATTTGATGGATCAAAAAGAATAGTTCATGGGGAGGTAAATCTTCCAATCAAAGTGGGTTCCTAAATCTTAAACTCCACCTTCTATATTATGGATATTCTTCCTGCCTATTCTTGTCTGTTAGGTTGCCCGTGGATCTATAAAGTTGGGGCAGTGACCTCAACTCTCCATCAAAAGCTTAAATATCCTATCAAGGGAAGAACTGTCACTGTCTGTGGTGAGGAAGAGTTTATGGTAAGTCACCTTAACTCGTTCAAATACGTAGAAATGGATGGAGAATTCATTGAGACCCCGTGTCAAGCCTTTGAGGTTGTACCACCAATGGTTTCTTCTACCAAATGTTCCTCTGATGAGTCTCAAGTTGTTAAAGTCATACCAAAGATGGTTTCAGTCAAAGATGCTCGTGCGGCAATCAAAGAAGGAAATTATGATACTTGGGGGAAACTCTTCGATATCCTATTTAAAGTGGACAAGTTTGGTTTGGGCTTCACCGTCAAAGCTTAGAAGGAAGTAAGGCGTGATCGTGCTGGAAAGCCACCTCTCCGCATTGGAAGCCATGAAGTCAACACCGTAGGTGATTCTGATGAAGAAGCTCCATTTGAATATTGGGTATATCCAACTACAATGGAGCTGAAGAATTGGCATGCAAAGGACTTTGTGCCCATCTCCTTCATTGAGGAGTAATCTACTTGTTATTACTTTTCTTTCAATTCAAGAACATTTTGTCTGTAATATTCAACAATGACTTTTAAGCCATGTGCCTGGCCCGGGGCACTTTGGTCCATTTGTCAAGGGATTTATTTATGTTCATCTAATCATATGATCATTCAGTATATTGGACTCTTTTGCATTCAAATATTTGTGTTCATTGTCTTTATTTTCCTTCAAATACTTTTTTTTTAAAATAGCCATGTATCTTACATGCACACACACACTCTTGTAGGTCCTCATCGACTCTGGATCCTATTGCCAATGACTCTACTATTATCGACTATGACTTCGAATGTCCAATCAACCAAGCTGAAGACGAAGGCGAGGAAGATTGTGAAAGACCGGGAGAACTAGCCAGACTTCTATTACAAGAGGAAAAAGCTATTCAATCGCACAAAGAGTCAGTTGAAGTCATCAATCTGGATACTGAGTCAGATAAGAAGGAAATCAAGATCGTCGCTAATTTGGAAAGCAGTGTCAAGAGCAGGTTCGTTCAGATGTTGCATGATTATGTGGAAGTATTTGCTTAGTCTTATGAAGATATGCCTGGGTTGGATACCGATATCGCAGTTCATCGTTTGCCGACAAAAGAAGACTGCCCTCCTGTTAAACAAAAGGTCTGTCACATGAGGCTTGATATGTCTGAGAAGATCAAAGTTGAAGTGATGAAACAATTTGATGCAGGGTTCCTAGCTGTGACATCCTATCCCCAATGGGTTGCCAACGTGGTGCCAGTTCCAAAGAAAGACGGAAAAGTTCACATGTGCGTAGACTATAGGGATCTGAATAGTGCAAGCCCCAAGGATGACTTCCCTCTACCACACATTGACGTCTTAGTTGATAACACTGCTCAGTATAAAGTCTTCTCTTTTATGGATGATTTCTCCGGCTATAATCAGAAAAGGATGGCTCTCGAAGACATGGAGAAGACAACTTTCGTCACGCAATAGGGCACCTTCTGCTACAAGGTCATGTCGTTCGGATTGAAGAATGCATGGGAAACATATCAAAGGGCTATGGTAGCTTTGTTTCATGACATGATACATCATGAAATAGAGGTATATGTGGAAGATATGATTGCCAGATCACAAACTGAAGAAGAACATCTCGATCACCTATATAAACTATTCGAAAGGATGAAAAAGTAAAAATTGAGGTTAAACCCTAACAAATGCACGTTTGGAGTACGATCTGGAAAGCTTCTAGGTTTTGTTGTCAGCAATAAAGGCATTGAAGTTGATCCATCCAAGGTAAAGGCCATCCAGGAAATGCTAGTCCCTCATTCTGAAAAGGAAGTTAGAGGATTCTTGGATCGTCTCAACTACATCGCCCACTTCATATCTCACTTGACTGCTACTTGTGAGCCAATCTTCAAGCTCTTGAAGAAAGATCAGGTAGTCAGATGGAATGATGAATGCCAAGCTGATTTCGACAAAATCAAATAATATCTACAAGAGCCTCCTATTCTCATGCCTCCAATTGAAGGCAGACCTTAGATCATGTACTTGACAGTACTGGAGAACTCTATGGGGTGTGTTTTGGGCCAACATGACGAGTCTGGCCGAAAAGAGCATGCTATTTATTACCTGAGTAAAAAGTTTACCGACTGTGAAACCAGATATTCACTGCTCGAGAAAACTTTCTGCGCTCTGGCATGGGCTGCTCGCCGGATAAGAAAGTATATATTGACTCATACCACTCTGTTGATTTCTAAAATAGACCCAATCAAGTACATTTTCGAGAAACCTGCCCTTTCCAGACGGATAGACAGATGACAAATGGTCTTGACTGAGTACGACATCCAATACACTACTCAAAAGGCCATCAAAGGAAGCGTACTGGCATATCATTTATCCCACCAAGCTATGGATAATTATCAGTCTATGAATTTCGACTTCCCTAACAAGAACATCATGATGGTAACCGATTGCGAGAAACCTGGACCGTATGACGGACCTGAACAAGGATCCCGATGGACTATAGTCTTTGATGGGGATTTCAACGCCTTGGGTAACGGAATTGGTGTTGTGATCATCTCTCCTGAAGGTTGCCACACTCCTTTCACTGCCAGACTATGCTTTGATTGCACGAATAATATGGCTGAATATGAAGCATGCATCTTGGGTTTAAAAGCTGCCATTGAGGATCAAGCATTTGAGTGTATTTGGGGATTCCACTTTAGTGATTAGCCAAGTAAAAGGAGATTAGGAAAATAAGCACCCTAACCTCATCCCTTACAAGGAACTTTTGTTATCCCTAATTCCTTACTTCGAAGAGATCACCTTTGAGCACTTCCCTAGGGAAGAAAATCAGTTGGCTGACGCTTTGGCAACCATGTCTTCAATGTTCAGGGTCAAATGGAACAACGAAGCCCCTATTATTACAATTGAAAGATTCGATGAACCCGCACATTGCTGTGAGCTTGACACAGATGCGTAAAATCCATGGTACCATGAGGTGATGAGATACCTTAAAGCACAAGAGTATCCAGAGGGAGCATCCATCAATGGCAGGAAGTTCTTATGAAGATTTGCAGCCAAATTCTTCCTGAGTAACGGGATATTATACAAGCGCAACCATGATTCAACTCTGCTCCGATGTGTGGACAAGAAGGAGGCAGAAGAAATTATGGAAGATATGCACGATGGACTCTTTGGTACTCACTCAAGTGGAAATACGATGGCTAAGAAGATCTTGAGAGCTGGCTACTATTGGTCAACAATGGAGGCTGATTTCCATCAACATTCAAGAACTTGTCACAAATGTCAAATCTATGTTGACAAGGTCCATGTGCCTCTTATCCCTCTGAACGTCATGACCGCTCCGTGGCCATTTGCAATGTGGGGAATTGATATGATCCGAGAAATCAAGCCCATAGCTTCCAATGGGCATCACTTCATTCTTGTCGCTATCGACTATTTCACCAAATGGGTCAAAGCCGCCTCGTTTGCCTCAGTCACCAAGAATATGGTAGCCAGATTCATCAGACACAGCCTCATCTTCTGCTATGGTATCCCCGAAGGGAGCATCACCGACAATGGGACTAACCTTAACAATGCTATGATTACTGAGCTTTGCACTCAGTTTAAGATCAGGCATCAAAATTATTCTCCATATAGACCTAAAGTGAATGGCCCAGTCGAAGCGGCCAATAAAAATATCAAGAAGATTATGAAGAATATGGTAGTAACCTATAAGGATTGGCATGAGATGTTGCCGTTTGCTCTACATGGCTACCACACTTCAGCTAGAACATCAACTAGGGCAACTCCCTTTTCTCTAGTCTATGGCATGTAAGTTGTTTTTCCAGTGGAAGTTCGGATTCCCTCGTTGAGGATTATGAATGAGGCAGGCCTAGGCGAAGACGAGTGAATTCAAACGAGATTGGATCAGCTGAACTTGGTCGACAAAAAAAGATTGGCTGCTGTTTGTCATGTTCAGACGTACCAAAAATGTATGATCAAGGCTTTCAACAAAAAGATCAAACCTCGGGTTTATCAAGTTGGTGATTTGGTGATAAAACGCATCATTCTACCACAAGGCGACCCCAGAGGAAAATGGACTCCCACCTATGAAGGGACATAGTTAAACGCGGACATAGTTAAAAAATACTACGCATAAGAGACCCTCTAGGTTGACACATCTAGGCAAAATAAGGGCATCCCGGCAAACCAAAAGGTTTGGGCAAAAATTAGGGATATATACAATAGATTGTACACCCGGCAAGTTGAAAACCCGAAAGGGCGACTTGGGCAAAAATGGGTATCCTGGTGGGCTGAAAACCTGAAAGGACGGTCCAGGAAAAAGTTAAGGATTAAAAGTGTATGACTATGTCCTGTGGAATCACCACAATCAACTTTATCACCAAGGTCCGAGTTCAAACGGTCCAAGATCAATCCAATCAACTTCTGTCAACAACAAGGGGAATTCGAAGACATTGGGGCAATAGTAGAGTTGGAAAGAAATGAGATCATTTCACATGGCTATTTATTTTTGTTTTCAATTTTGTTTTCCTTTCGATGATTTCCTCTTACTAGGATCTCCGTCTCTTTGTACAAAAAATGCCTATTCATAGGCAAAATATCAATACAAATATACTTTGAAGTGCAAACTTCTCATCTTTGTTTTGAATGCACACTTGTCCAGTGACTAAAATTGAAGGAACATGTGCATATTGTTGTACCCCAAAATTTTCCCTCTCATATTTCTCAAAACATTGCAATAAAAATCTCCAAATGGCTCAAGGTTGCTCAAGAGTTGGTCAGATAAGTCATCTCCTAAGGCAGTTAACCCCAAATTAGGGTTTTGTGTTGCATCAAGGTCCTTGAATACAAATGACCTCAAGTACTCCCCAATGTCCTAATATGTTCTCAAGGTCATCCATGTCAAATTTCAAGCCTTGCAGAGGAAGTTTGGTCAGTCAATTGCTCAAAGGGTCCAAAAATCGACTGTGCTAGGGCAAAAGTCAACTGTGACCCACATACAATCAAACTTCAAGATTTTTTGTCAACATTCTCATTTTGAAGGATATTTCACCATTTGATCAAGGGTTGATCATGATTCATCAAGGATTGCTCAAAATTCATCAAGATTCAAAAGTTGCTAAATTAGGGTTTTGCAGGAAAAGGCAACTCAACTTTGACCAAGCATAACTTTCTCATACTTTATGAGAAATGATCCATCCAAATCTCATTTTGAAGAGGATGCAATTTCCGACAATCCATCTTCATACCCCAAGAGCAGAAACTGCACTCACAAGAAGTTATAAATTTGGACATTATAAGTCATTTTTGAAAGTCAACAAAAACACCTTTTTTGCGAAAGCTTATAACTTGAGCATGGAATATCAAAATGAGATGAGACCAAAAAGGATTGGATTCTCACCAATATCATCATCAAATTCGTATCACACAAGATCATGTGCAAAAAGATGGTTTTTGGACAAATTTGGCAAGCTTTCAAATGGAAATCAAATCAAATATGCAAGCCATGATGGGAGAAGATTCGGACCATGATTCTTGACCTAATGCTTTCCATGATACATATAGAAGCCAAAGGACACAAAATAGAGGTTAGAGGCTGCAAGAATAATCAAGACCAAACTTGAAAAAGTGGTGAAAAAGCTTGAATCTGAATTCATACTTAGAGGCGATCTCAGAAGCCAAGAAGGGTCTCAATCAATTCCTGGAGGTTCACTGAGTTGAAACCAACCCAAAGCAAGCTCCCATACACGCCCAAACGCACTGTAAGTACCACGCGGATCCGTTTCTTTCTTGAATTCGTAAATCCTCATTCTGGCATCTTTTGGACAAAATAATTACATATTTGTGATCACCAAGACATTTGCAAACTTTTTGTATTATTGAATTTCGTTTATATGACATGTACCAAGAATCACCATAGCTAGGTTCTTGGATCTTTTTTGGGCGTTTTTGCTACAGGTAAAATTAGCCTTAATGATGGCTATGGACGTGACCGGGAGAGGAAGACGAATGTAACCATGGTCTTGGGAGGAATTTATATAGCCTGGGATGAATTTTAGGAACGGCCTATGCATTTAGCTGCAGATTCAAATCTGCAGGTAATTTTGTTTCAGGCCTGAGGACATGGACAACATCGTGTCCTCCTCTGATTGGCCTTTTTTAAATTTTCGTGCAATTTTTTATTTTTCTGGCATACTAACGTGTTTTAGCATATTATGTTTTGTTAGTATATAATTAACAGATGGAACACAATAGCCAAGTGGTAAGCGTGCTTGCCAATGACCAACAAGACCTGGGTTTGAATCCCAGGTCCCCCATGCGCTTTGTTATTTTTCTTCTTCATATAATCAGGTGCAAATCAAGGCTTGCAGCTCACCATGTGCCTTCACGTAACAAAGCGCCTGATGGCCCAAGGCCAAATCTGGTGATCTAGAGATGATGGTCCATCGTAGATCCAGTCTACCAGCGCGTATGGAATCCAAAAAGTCAACAAGGCCAGCGTGTTAATGGGCCTCAGCTTGCTATTCTGACCCCCTTTTCAGGCCCATACACCTCCAACTCTCTCTATTTTCTTTATTTTTGTTTTAATTGTTTTATAATATTTTATTTAATCAACTAACCAATCAAATTTTATTTTTCTCTATAAAATTAAAACCAAAAAAATATTTTCTCTATTAAATTAAATTTTATTATCTTATTTTTTATTAACAAGTTTATTAATTAAGTTAGGCTATTAATTAGAAATAACTTTAATATTTTTTTTCAATAATTAAAATCAATTAGACTTAATTAGGTTTTTACTAACATTAATTTATTTTATTTTATTTCTTTAAATACCAAAAACCTAAAAATATTTATTTTTATTAATTAATTAATTTATTTACTAATTTAATAATTAACTTAGATACTTTATTTCTTAATTCAAAAACAAGCAAAAATATCTTTTCTTTAATAACAAAGGGTCAAAACCCTAGAACTTGCGCTCGATTTAATTTTCCGCACGTGATCTATTTATTCAATATTGTACTTGTTCCCGGTTTGTAATAGATAATTAGGACCATTTAATTATTTTATCGCTTTATTTATTTTTCTGCATTTAAATTTCAAAGGGTTGCTTTTGGCGATGTAAATACCCGACGCCTTGTAATTTAATTTCCGCAATTTATTTTCCACAAATATAAACTGTTAGATGTTTGATAATAGGATGACATGACAAGACTGAATGTTTTAACCTAAAATCAACTTAGATCACCATTAACATGTACAAAGATAAAAAATAACTGAAAACGACACACTCACACATGCGCACTCTTAGGGTACACCTCACTTGGTTGCCTTCGTACGCGGTCATTGAGTATAGGTCACTTTAGAGGTCGCCCTCTTGTCTAAAAGATCATAGTTGCCTCGAAACGGTTGCCTCAGATATGATTGCCTCAAACAAATGATCTAAGACATTAGGGTTACCGCTAAGGCATCCTAACATTGCTTTGGTGACCGCATGTCACGCATTCGAATTGACCCTTAAACTCCAACGACAATGCTACCTACTCATCAATAGTGGGATAGCATTGTCTAAAGGAAGATAGCATAGAACGATTCCTTTTTCGAGTAGGTAGATGGTTCTTAGATACTTGCTCTTTCAAAAAAACAAAATCTTTTTCACACTTACACTTTTCGAACAAAGTTTTCAAAAACACTTCATACGCTCTTGAGGACAGAAGCAAGAGTTAAATCGAAGTTTCAAAACAAAAACTTTTTCAAACCCACAAGCACAAAGAAAATCAATTTTGAAAACAATTGAGCAAGTACCTAAGAGCCCGTGGATAACCAAGGATAGAAAGGGTGCTAACACCTTCCCTTTCTATAATCTACCCCCCGAACCCGAGAAATATCTCGAAAAAGGAATTTTTCTGTGCTTTTTTCCTTTCCTTGTTGGATAAAATAAAAGTCGGTGGCGACTCTTGCTTACCGCGACATTTTGCAAAAACAAACGCAAAACGCAAACCAGCATTCCAAAAAACAGTCAGTTCTGCCCACCGTATCACAGAACTGGCGACTCTGCTGGGGATATCTTATAAGTGGGGTGTACCTTAGGAATATTTCATAATGTTTTCAATTGCTTGACTTGTATGATTTATCTTTGTGGGTTTGAATCGTAGTTACTATAGATCCTAACCCGGATCTAGGGATACCCTTTAGGTAAGTAGCAATAAACTATGAGGGAACTGTACGGCATAGACCGATACAGTTGAAGCAGCAACTACGTTGGTGTGGCACTTTAGTATGTACCGATATCCCTTGTGGCGCAACGAGGAGAATATGGGTATGCTAAGGGGTCATTAAGCACCAACTAACCTTAGAACCTTTAAATTGACCAACTTGGCCATAGAACAGTAGCAGTATGCTACACTCATTGAGACTAAACTCTCGCGATGATTCCGGCCGCAAGAAAAGGTTGCTAAACTGGAATTATGACCGATCGAGGGTAGTCAGTGATATTGAGATCCTCTAGAACCCGGTTACTATTTTTAGGACAGGTTTGAACCAACTGAACTGAAAGAGGGTAGTACCTAGACTCCTTGCCAGTCTGAAATATAAGGGCTCTCTGTGTGACTTGTGTGCCTTTACCATGTTTGCTATTTGTGGATACTTGTGGTGTGCTTTCTATCATGACATCATGACATCATAACATTGCATACATCTTGCATTGGACTAACCTATTTCAAAGACAGGAGGGATTCATCTTTGTTCTGTTTTGTAGGTCATGGCACCTATGCGTAGGAACACCATCCGGATCAACTTTGTCCAGGTTCCCACTATGCTTAAAGAATTGGTTGCAAAGATGTCAGATACTACCTCCTTCATCAGAAGACATTGGCATCTTCTTAGTTTGGTCACTTCCAAATTGGATGAGCAGATGATGAGTGTCCTAGTCCAGTTCTTTGATCCACTGTACCATTGCTTTACTTTTCAGGACTACCAGTTGGTCCCTACCTTGGAAGAGTTCTCTAATCTGCTCGGTATCTCTATTCTGGAACAGACCCCGTTTACAGGTTGGGAGAAGATCCTTAGGCCAGAAGAGATTGCTTCAGCCCTCCATATGACAAAGGATGGGGTAATGGCTAATTGGAAAACTCGTAATGGAGCAAAGGGTTTCTTGACTAAATTCTTGGTTGGTAAAGCTAATCAGTTTGGGGACAGTCTAGACTTCCAGGCATTCGAAGATATTCTGTCTCTTCTGATATATGGTTTTGTATTGTTTCCTAACTCAGATGCTTTCGTCAACGTGAATGCGGTAAAAATCTTCATCTCTGGTAATCCTGTACCCACTCTCTTGGGTGACACTCTTCATCAGCTTTATGCCCGTACTGCTCGGAAGCGGGGAACCTTGATGTGTTGTGCTCCGTTATTGGCAAGGTGGTTTATTTATCACCTCCCCAAATCAGTGCTGAAGAACAAAGAAGGCATGGGCTGGACTTATAGGATTATGTCTCTCTCTCACAATGACATCATTTGGACTATTAAGGGTATGGACGAGGTGGCCATTATTGATCGCTATGGGGAATACCCCAATGTTCCACTTATAGGAACCAATGGAGGAATTACTTACAATCCATGCTTGGCCTTACATGAGTTTGGGCGAGCTAGAAGGGAAGGACCTCATGAGCTGCTAATGCCTAGTATAATCTTTGATTTCCGAGGGGATAGTGACGAGCAACGCCGCAGATTCATAAGGGCTTGGGATAGAGTACACAGATCTGATCCACACGAGCTGGGTGCGAAGACTTCACTACCAATGGAACCATATCTCCGATGGGTTCGCATACGCGCCCAAAAACTGGGAATGCCCTATGAAGCCATCTTGCCTATTATTGTTGAAGTTGCTGATGAGGAAGGGGTACCTCCTACCATCCTACACCCTTACATTTCTACTGACATAGAGGCATTAAAGAGATCATGGATGCAGCTAAGAGAAGAGCGGGATACTTACCGAGAAAAGTATCACGAGCAAGAGAAGAAGATTCAGAAGTTGACTAGGCAGCTGGAGAACAAGCGGATCCTCAATGACTATGTCCGCACCGACAAGAAGCGACCATGGGAGCACTGATTGTCCTTTGATTATTTCCAGTTTTTATTTACTTTTCAGTATTTCCTTTCTTGTAACGCCTTGAGGGCATCTGTTGGACAATTTGAATTTCAAGTTTATCTAATAAAAGTGTGTTTCATGTTTGGTTTACGAATTTGAATCTCTCGATGTCTTTGAAATCATAGCATACGCATTTCATTCCATGCACCTCATAACAGGTACCCTTACAGGTCTCTTACCTTCTTCGCTGTTTATTTCAGCATCATGTCTTCTGAACCATCAACTGAACAAGCAATCAAGGCTCTGCAGGCTCAAAACGCCCAGTTCCAGGAATTGTTCATGAATCTAGCTAAGGGTCAGCAAGATCTGAAGGCCCTTATCTTGAAAGAGAAGAAGAAGAAAAAGAAGAAGAAGAAGAAGACGGTCCTGTTTAACATGGGCCACAGGTTTGGAAACAGGCTACGAGATGAAGTTGATTTGACCACCTCATCTGGAGGGAAAGATAGTCAGGAAGAAAGGAGGGCTCCTAGCCCTGTGGTTTCAGACAACGAGACGGACTTCGACGAAGACCAGTATCCTCCGACCGAGGATAGATACAAGCAATTGGAAGACCGGTTGAGTGCGATGGAAGTACAGAAAGTACCTGGTCTGGAATTTGGTGATTTAGGTCTGTCATCTGGGGTGGTGATTCCCCACAAGTTCAAAGCACCAGCCTTTGCTAAATACGACGGAGTTTCTTGTCCGAAATTGCACCTCCATTCGAATGTTAGGAAGATTCAGCCATACACCGCTGACAAGAATATCTGGATCCACTTCTTTCAAGACATGTCTCTCATGGACTCATCTTGAATAGTTTTACCAGTTAGAAGGAGCTAGTATTCGTAGTTGGGAAGATTTGGATGCTGCTTTCTACAAGTAGTACTAATACAATGCCGACCTCGCTCCTACGCGTACCCAACTCCAGGGAATGTCTATGGGAACGGGTGAAGGTTTCAAAGATTATGCTCAGAAGTTGAGGGACCTCGCTGGAAGAGTTCAACCACCCTTGGCTGATAGGGAGTTAGTTGATATGTTTCTGGGGACCTTGTCTGGTCCGTATTTCAACCATCTGATTGGAAGTTCTTCGTCCGAGTTTATGGAGCTGATTATGACCGGGGAAAGGATTGAGGCTGGTATTAAGTCTGGTAAAATACAGAAAGGTATTTCATCAGGCACCGAGAAAAAGCCTTTTAAGAAGGAGTCCAGTGCTGTTTACAGTTCGAAAATCCCGAATAGACCTGAACGCCGCCAAGCTGTTAATGCGGTTGTTATTTCAAGACCTGCTGGTGCTCCTCAGCACAACAATCAGCCAAAGGCCGATAGACCGCGGAGGCAATTCACTCAGCTCAACATGAATTTATCTCAAATTCTGCCACAGTTATTGAAAACCAATCTAGTGATTCCAAGGGAGGCCCCGAAGAATCCCAACACTACATCACCAAAGTACAACCCTAATGCCCGCTATGCTTTTTACTCTGATAGGCCGGGGCATGATACGAATGATTATTGGGTTTTTAAGAAAAAGGTACAAGACTTGATCGATGCGAAGGATATTGAGTTCGGAGCACCGGAAAAGCCTAAACATGATGCAGGAGTGAATGCTATCGGAGATGACGATGATGAAGAGTTCGATATTGACAGCTGGATATACCCAACTGCTGATGGTGGACTAAGCAACTGGACAATGAAGGATTCTATGCCCGTTTCTGTTATCACCCAGTAATGAGACTTTTTGTTTTGAATTTGTAACAGACAATGTATTAAACTCTATGGCCCAGTGTCTTACCCGGGGCACTGTGGTTTCATTTGTGAGGGCTTTATGTGTGTCATTTTCATATATCATTAATAAAAGCATTGGACGTTTTCTTGCATTTCAAATTTTGCGCTCCTTGTTTTTCTTTTATTACATATTGCAAAACAGTTATTTTACACACACTCACATATACAGGTCTACATCCACTCTGGATCTCACTGGTAACGACTCTGCTACTGCCGGTTATGACTTTGAAAGTCCGATCAACTTAGCCGAAGACGAAGGTGAAGATGATTGTGAAGTGCCTGGCGAACTTGCTAGACTACTACTCCAGGAAGAGAGGGCTATATAGCCGTATGAAGAGCCGGTGGAAACGGTAAATCTGGGTACAGAAGAGGACAAGAAAGAGGTCAAGATCGAGGCAAATCTGGAGCTTAGTGTGAAGCAACGATTGATTCAGATGTTGCGTGACTACGTCGAGATCTTTGCCTGGTCTTATGAAGATATGCCTGGGTTAGATACCGATATTTTGGTTCATCGATTGCCTACAAAGGAAGACTGTCCTCCTGTGAAACAGAAAGTCCGTTGAATGCGCCCGGATATGTCTGAGAAAATCAAGGTTGAAGTGATGAAACAGTTTGATGCCGATTTTCTAGCAGTTACTTCTTACCCGCAGTGGGTGGCCAATGTGGTTCCTATGCCGAAGAAGGATGGTAAGGTTCGAATGTGTGTCGACTATAGGGATCTGAACAGGGAAAGTCCCAAGGATGATTTCCCTCTGCCTCATATCGACGTTCTGGTTGACAACACCGCACAGCATAAGGTATTCTCCTTTATGGATGGTTTCTCCGGTTATAATCAGATTAAAATGGCTCCCGAAGACATGGGGAAGACAACTTTTGTTACTCAGTGGGGTACCTTTTGTTAGAAGGTCATGCCTTTTGGATTGAAGAATGCTGGGGCAACGTATCAGCGCACCATGGTTGCTTTGTTTCATGACATGATCCATCACGAGATTGAGGTATACGTCGACGACATGATTGCAAGATCTCAGACTGAAGAAGAGTATCTTGACCACCTTCATAAGTTATTTGACAGGTTGAAGTTGTACAAGTTGAAGTTAAACCCGAACAAGTGCACCTTCGGAGTGAGATCCGGTAAACTACTGGGTTTCATTATAAGTGACAAAGGTATTCAAGTGGATCCTGCAAAGGTGAAGGCTATACAGGAAATGCCGGCTTCCCGAACAGAAAAAGAAGTCAGAGGCTTTCTGGGACGTTTGAACTATATTGCCCGATTTATCTCGCACCTGACTGCTACTTGTGAGCCAATCTTCAAGCTACTGAAGAAAGATCAAGTGGTACGATAGAATGATGAATGTAAGGCCTCTTTTGAAAGGATCAAAGAGTATCTCCAAGAGCCACCCATTCTGATGCCTCCAGTTTAAGGAAGACCTTTGATCTTATACTTGACAGTACTCGACAACTCAATGGGGTGTGTACTGGGGCAGCATGACGAGTCTGGCCGAAAAGAGCATGCTATTTATTACCTTAGTAAAAAGTTTACCGACTGCGAGACCCGATACTCGTTGCTCGAGAAAACTTGCTGCGCTTTGCCATGGGCTGCTCGCCAGCTGAGACAGTATATGCTGACTCACACTACTCTATTGATATCAAAGATGGATCCAATCAAGTGTATCTTCGAGAAGCCTGCCTTGTCCGGAAGAATAGCAAGATGGTAAATGATCTTGACTGAGTATGACATCCAGTATACGACCCAAAAGGCAATCAAGGGAAGTGTGTTGGCAGATCACTTGGCACATCAGGTAGTGGATGATTACCAGTCTATGAACTTTGAATTTCCGGATGAGAGTATCATGGTAGTGACTGATTGTGAGACACCTGGACCCGATGAAGGACCTGAGGATGGATCCCGATGGTCTATGTACTTTGATGGAGCTTCGAACAGTTTGGGTAATGGCATTGGCGCCGTGATCATATCTCCTAAAGGCTCTCATACTCCGTTTACCGCCCGACTATGTTTCAACTGCACCAACAACATGGCGGAGTATGAAGCATGCATCATGGGTCTTCGAGCAGAAATTGACCTAAGGATTAAGTTTCTAAGTGTTTTCGGAGATTCCGCTCTTGTGATCAGTCAGATCAAAGGCGAGTGGGATACGAAACACCTAAATCTTATTCCTTACAAGGAGTATATGTTGACTTTACTTCTGCACTTTGAGGAGATAACCTTTGAACACTTCCCGAGAGAGGAGAATCAGTTAGCGGACGCATTGGCTATGATGTCTTCTATGTTCAAAGTCAACTGGGACAACGAAGCTCCCCGAATTATCATTGAAAGATTGGACGAACCTGCATATTGCTGTGACATTGAGACTGAAGATGTAGTAGATAAACCTTGGTTTCATGAGGTGAAGAGATACCTCGAGGCTCAGGAATACCCCGAGGGTGCGTCTGTTAATGACAAGAAGTTTCTAAGGAGGTTTGCGGCAAAGTTTTTCATCAGAAAGGATCATGACAGAGTTACATGAAGGTACTTTCGGAACTCATTCCAGTGGACATACCATGGCAAAGAAGATCCTTCGGGCAGGATATTACTGGTCCACTATGGAAGCCGACTGTTATCAGCATTCTCGGACCTGTCACAAGTGCCAAGTCTATGCTGATAAGGTGCACATACCTCCAGTTCCTCTGAACGTCTTGATGGCACCTTGGCCTTTTGCAATGTGGGGCATTGATATGATCGGTGAGATCAGACCTATAGCGTCCAACGGGCATCGTTTCATCCTGGTAGCAATCGATTAGTTTACGAAGTGGGTTGAAGCAGCTTCCTTTGCTACTGTAACCAAGAACGTTGTGGCACGTTTCATTCGGCACAATCTGATCTATCGATATGGTGTACCAGAGAGAATCATTACGGACAATGGTACCAATCTCAATAATAAGATGATCATCGAGCTCTGCAAGAAATTCAAGATACAACATCATAATTCTTCTCCCTACCGGCCAAAGATGAATGGGGTTGTTGAAGCGACTAATAAGAACATTAAGAAGATTGTGCAGAAGATGATTGTGACATACAAAGACTGGCACGAGATGTTACCATTTTCTCTTCATGGGTATCGTACCTCAGCGCGGACGTCAACAGGGGCAACCCCCTACTCCTTAGTATATGGCATGGAAGCCGTATTACCCATTGAAGTTCAAATACCCTCTCTTTGGATTATGAAGGATGCATGTTTGAGTGAAGATGACTGGATTCAGACCCGGCTTGATCAGCTAAACTTAATTGACGAGAAGAGACTTACTGCTATTTGTCATGGTCAGACGTACCAAAAACGGATGATCAAGGAATTTAACCAGAAAGTCAGACGAAAAGAGTATCAAGTTGACGATCTGGTAATCAAGCGCATCATACTACCTCAAGGTGATCCCAGGGGCAAATGGACCCCTACTTACGAAGGGCCATTTGTGGTTAAGAACATTTTCTCAAGAGGAGCTATGATTTTAACCATCATGGATGGTGACGACCTTCCTCACCCCGTCAATGCAGACATAGTGAAGAGATACTACTCATAATCAAAGACCCGCTAGGTTGACTGGCCTAGGAAAAAATAAGGGCTTCCCGGCGAACCAAAAGGGTTCGGGCAAAAATAAGGGATGAAAATAAAAATTTGTATACCCGGCAAGTCGAAAACCTGAAAAGGCGGCTTGGGCAAAAAAGGGTATCCCGGTGGACTGAAAACCCGAAAGGGAGGTCCAGGCAAAAATTAGGGATCAAAGCGTAACACCGTGTCTCATTGGATCACCTTGCATCCAGACTTCGGTATCGACCATCAAGCTCGGACGACACTAATCAATCTGATCTACCTTCAACCAAGTAGCCAAGTGATAAGATGCTCGAGGACATAAGGGCAATAGCAGAGTTGGAACCCAGTGGGGTTATTCACATAGCTGTTCTGTTTAGTTTTTCACAAATCGTGTAAATTCTATTATTCGGCGGCATTCTCTTACTAGGACGTCAGCCTCTTGTACAAAAGCGCTTATTTACAGGCCAAACTTCAAAATCAATACAATTCATTTTCAAAGAAATTTCAAGCTATTTTTCCTTTATCTGTTTTGTTTTGCAAAGAACGGCCAATGTTCATTTTTGATATATGCACTTGACATTAATTGTTGCTCATAAATATTTACATGCGAAACAAAAGACGATTACTGGTAATATCAGAAACAGGGGCAAATAAGACTTGTTCAAACTGTACAGTTTCTCTGTCCACCAGGTACAAGGTAGATTCAGTTGAAGAATATCGCCAAGGTGCTTTCACTCCCCACAGAGTAAGACAGTAATGATAACTCTCCCCAGCTGAGGCTTGCAATTGTGATTGAATCGGTAATATTCTCCCCAAGCAGAGTTTATCTACCATCAACACTGAAAAGGCTTAATATCCCCGACAGTATTAATATTCCCCAACGGAGTATAAGAATATTCCCCGATAGATTACAAGATATCCCCAGTGGATTTAAAATTTTCCCAGTGCATTCTGAAAAGCTTCCCCAGTGGAGTTACATAATCATCCCCAGTAGACTCTGGAAGTTCGTCCCCGGTGGAGTATAAAAATAAATATCCCCAGCCGAGTTCAAAGGAAGATTGTCCCCAGCAAAGCTCAAAGGATTGTCCCTATTAGAGTCTAACAGGTTATCCCCAGTGAAGCTGCAACTGAAAGATCATCCCCAGCGAAGTTCTTTCCTTTCACAAACAAAATTCAAAACCCCAACAGGATTCAATATCACCAGCAACGGTAATTCATCCCCAACGGAATTTACCGGTGGAATCCTCAGCAGAATATCTCTTCCCCACAGAGTAATCTCCTCATCAGTTTATTCCCCAGCGGAGTTATCCTCTCCTGCAGGTCTATTCTCACAATCACCTTCGTTCGCCATCCCCAGCGGAAACGAAGAATTCAACCCTATTCTCCAGCAGCTATCCGAGATCTATTTTCCCCAGCTAAAAACATTACATTTCCATACATCATGATGCATGCATATACGCATCATACAACACGATCTCATTTATTTTGAGAACATCATTGCTTGATCCATATCATGCATTGCATATAACTGGCCTTTATCTTTCAGGAAGGATGTTGTTAAGTTCTAAGCTACGTCGAAGACCTGACCAGTTCTTAAATCTCAACTGAGTTATCCTCGGTTGAATTTCAGATAAGGTTCTCAATCTCGACAATTTTCCTCCATCATAGTGTGGACGAGTTCTACAATCTCAACAGTATACTCTGTTGAAGACCAGACAGTTCCTAGATCTTGATGAAGATGTTTCCTTCAGTCGAATACCTGACCAGTTCTTAAATCTCAACTGATTTATCCTCGGTTGAATTTCAGATAAGGTTCTAAATCTCGACAATTTTCCTCTGTCATAGTGTGGACGAGTTCTACAATCTCAACGGTATACTACGTTGAATACCAGACAGTTCCTAGATCTTGATGAAGATGTTTCCCTTTGTCATAGTGTGGACGAGTTCTACAATCTCAACGATATACTACGTTGAAGACCAGACAGTTCCTAGATCTTGATGTTTTCCTCCGTCATAGTGTGGACGAGTTCTACAATCTCAATGGTATACTACGTTGAAGACCAGACAATTCCTAGATCTTGATGAAGATGTTTTCCTCCGTCATAGTGTGGACGAGTTCTACAATCTCAACGGTATACTACGTTGAAGACCAGACAGTTCCTAGATCTTGATGAAGATGTTTTCCTCCGTCATAGTGTGGACGAGTTCTACAATCTCAACGGTATACTATGTTGAAGACCAGACAGTTCCTAGATCTTGATGAAGATGTTTCCCTCCGTCATAGTGTGGACGAGTTCTACAATCTCAATGGTATACTACGTTGAAGACCAGACAGTTCCTAGATCTTAATGTTTTCCTCCGTCATAGTGTGGACGAGTTCTACAATCTCAACGGTATACTACGTTGAAGACCAGACAGTTCCTAGATCTTGATGAAGATGTTTCCCTCTGTCATAGTGTGGACGAGTTCTACAATCTCAATGGTATACTACGTTGCAGATCAGACAGTTCCTAGATCTTGATGAAGATGTTTCCCTCCGTCATAGTTTGGACGAGTTCTACAATCTCAACGATATACTACGTTGAATACCAGACAGTTCCTAGATCTTGATGTTTTCCTCCGTCATAGTGTGGACGAGTTCTACAATCTCAACGGTATACTACGTTGAAGACCAGACAGTTCCTAGATCTTGATGAAGATGTTTTCCTCTGTCATAGTGTGGACGAGTTCTACAATCTCAACGATATACTACGTTGAAGACCAGACAGTTCCTAGATCTTGATGAAGATGTTTCCCTCCGTCATAGTGTGGACGAGTTCTACAATCTCAAAGGTATACTATGTTGAAGACCAGACAGTTCCTAGATCTTGATATTTTCCTCCGTCATAGTGTGGACGAGTTCTACAATCTCAACGGTATACTACGTTGAAGACCAGACAGTTCCTAGATCTTGATGAAGATGTTTCCCTCCGTCATAGTGTGGACGAGTTCTACAATCTCACCCGTATACTACGTTGAAGACCAGAAAATTCCTAGATCTTGATGTTTTCCTCTGTCATAGTGTGGGCGAGTTCTACAATCTCAACGGTATACTACGTTGAAGACCAGACAGTTCCTAGATCTTGATGAAGATGTTTTCCTCTGTCATAGTGTGGACGAGTTTTACAATCTCAATGGTATACTACGTTGAAGACCAGACAGTTCCTAGATCTTGATGTTTTCCTCCGTCATAGTGTGGACGAGTTCTACAATCTCAACGGTATACTACATTGAAGACCAGACAGCTCCTAGATCTTGATGAAGATGTTTTCCTTTGTCATAGTGTGGACGAGTTCTACAATATCAACGGTATACTACGTTGAAGACCGGACAGTTCCTAGATCTTGATGAAGATGTTTCCCCCAGTTGAATTACGGACAAGTTCTTAAAACTCAGCAAAGATGTTCTCTCAGCTGAGGTACAGGCAAGTTCCTAAATCTCAATAAAAGATAGACTTCCCCAGCGGGATCTCCTACAAACAACAGGTATGCAAGTTCTCGCTAAGGAATCTCTTATGCGATCGACGCTCCCGCAGATGGCATCTGTAAGTCCATCTTTCTACCAACAATCTCCAAATGGCATTTGTAAGTCCATTCCCGACATCAAAAGGCTAATACCACTTCATACGAGTGCAAATTTCTGGGCACTCTTGTTTTCAATCATCTTCCACCTTCGGATCACGAAAGGCACGAAAGCCAATCTACATCCTCAGGTTTAAGAAGATTGAATAGGGGTAGCTGTTGTACCCCAAAATTTGCCCTCTCATATTTATCAAAACATTGCAAGAAAAATCTCCAAGTGGCTCAAGGTTGCTCAAGAGTTGGTCAGACAAGTCATCTCCTAAGGCAGTCAACCCCAAATTAGGGTTTTGTGTTGCATCAAGGTCCTTGAATACAAATGACCTCAAGTACTCCCCAATGTCCTAATATGTTCTCAAGGTCATCCATGTCAAATTTCAAGCCTTGCATAGGAAGTTTGGTCAGTCAATTTCTCAAAGGGTCCAAAAATCGATTGTGCTAGGGCAAAAGTCAACTGTGACCCACATACAGTCAAACTTCAAGATTTTTTGTCAACATTCTCATTTTGAAGGATATTTCATCATTTGATCAAGGGTTGATCATGATTCATCAAGGATTGCTCAAAATTCATCAAGATTCAAAAGTTGCTAAATTAGGGTTTTGCAAGAAAAGTCAACTCAACTTTGACCAAGCATAACTTTCTCATACTTTATGAGAAATGATCCATCCAAAGCTCATTTTGAAGAGGATGAAATTTCCTACAATCCATCTTCATACCCCAAGATCAGAAAATGCACTCACAAGAAGTTATAAATTTGGACATTATAGGTCATTTTTGAAAGTCAACAAAAACAACTTTTTGCCAAAGATTATAACTTGAGCATGGAATAATAAAATGAGATGAGACCAAAAAGGATTGGATTCTCATCAATATCATCATCAACTTCGTATCACACAAGATCATGTGCAAAAAGATGGTTTTTGGACAAATTTGGCAAGCTTTCAAATGGAAATCAAATCAAATATGCAAGCCATGATGGGAGAAGATTTGGACCATAATTCTTGACCTAATGCATTCCATGATACATATAGATGCCAAAGGACACGAAATAGAGGTTAGAGGCTGCAAGAATAATCAAGACCAAGCTTGAAAAAGTGGTGTAAAAGCTTGAATCTGAATTCATACTTAGAGGAGATCTCAGAAGCCAAGAAGGGTCTCAATCAATTCCTGGAGGTTCACTGAGTTGAAACCAACCCAAAGCAAGCTCCCACACATGCCCAAACGAACTGTAAGTACCACGCGGATCCGTTTCTTTCTTGAATTCATAAATCCTCATTCTTGCATCTTTTGGACAAAATAATTACATGTTTGTGATCACCAAGACATTTGCAAACTTTTTGTATTATTGAATTTCGTTTATATGACCTGTACCAAGAATCACCATAGCAAGGGTTCTTGAAGCTTTTTTGGGCGTTTTTGCTACAGGTAAAATTAGCCTTAATGATGGCTATGGACGTGACCGGGAGAGGAAGACGAATGCAACCATGGTCTTGGGAGGAATTTATATAGCCTGAGATGAATTTTAGGAATGGCCTATGCATTTAGCTGCGGATTCAAATCCGCAGGTAATTTTGTTTCAGGCCTGAGGACAGGGACGACATCATGTCCTCCTCTGATTGGCCTTTTTTAAATTTTTATGCAATTTTTATTTTTCTGGCATATTAACGTGTTTTAGCATATTATGTTTTGTTTGTATATAATTAACAGATGGAACACAATAGCCAAGTGGTAAGCGTGCTTGCCAATGACCAACAGGACCTGGGTTCGAATCTCAGGTCCCCCATGCGCTTTGTTATTTTTCTTCTTCATATAATCTGGTGCAAATCAAGGCTTGCAGCTCACCATGTGCCTTCACGTAACAAAGCGCTAGATGGCCCAAGGCCAAATCTGGTGATCCAGAGATGATGGTCCATCGTAGATCCAGTCAACCAGCGCGTATGGAATCCAAAAAGTCAACAAGGCCAGCGTGTTAATGGGCCTCAGCTTGCTATTCTGACCCCCTTTTCAGGCCCATACACCTCTAACTCTCTCTATTTTATTTATTTTTGTTTTAATTGTTTTATAATATTTTATTTAATCAACTAACCAATCAAATTTTATTTTTCTCTATAAAATTAAAACCAAAAAAATATTTTCTGTATTAAATTAAATTTTAATATTTTATTTTTTATTAACAAATTTATTAATTAAGTTAGGCTATTAATTAGAAATAACTTTAATATTTTTTTTTCAATAATTAAAATCAATTAGACTTAATTAGGTTTTTACTAACATTAATTTATTTTATTTTATTTCTTTAAATACCAAAAACCCAAAAATATTTATTTTTATTAATTAATTAATTAATTTACTAATTTAATAATTAACTTAGGTAATTTCTTTCTTAATTCAAAAACAAGCAAAATATCTTTTCTTTAATAACAAAGGGTCAAAACCCTAGAACTTGCGCTCGATTTAATTTTCCGCACGCGATCTATTTATTCAATATTGTACTTGTTCCCGGTTTGTAATAGATAATTAGGACCATTTAATTATTTTATCGCTTTATTTATTTTTCTGCATTTAAATTTCAAAGGGTTGCTTTTGGCGATGTAAATACCCGACGCCTTGTAATTTAATTTCCGCAATTTATTTTCCGCAAATATAAACTGTTAGATGTTTGATAATAGGATGACATGACAAGACTGAATGTTTTAACCTAAAATCAACTTAGATCACCATTAACATGTACAAAGATAAAAAAATAACTGAAAACGACACACTCCCACATGCGCACTCTTAGGGTACACCTCACTTGGTTGCCTTCGTACGCGGTCATTGAGTATAGGTCACTTTAGAGGTCTCCCTCTTGTCTAAAAGATCATAGTCGCCTCGAAACAGTTGCCTCGGATATGATTGCCTCAAACAAATGATCTAAGACATTAGGGTTACCGCTAAGGCATCCTAACATTGCTTTGGTGACCGCATGTCACGCATTCGAATTGACCCTTAAACTCCAACGACGATGCTACCTACTCATCAATAGTGGGATAGCATTGTCTAAAGTAAGATAGCATAGAACGATTCCTTTTTCGAGTAGGTAGATGGTTCTTAGATACTTGCTCTTTCAAAAAAACAAAATCTTTTTCACACTTACACTTTTCGAACAAAGTTTTCAAAAACACTTCATACGCTCTTGAGGATAGAAGCAAGAGTTAAATTGAAGTTTCAAAACAAAAACTTTTTCAAACCCACAAGCACAAAGAAAAGCAATTTTGAAAACAATTGAGCAAGTACCTAAGAGCCGGTGGATAACCACGGATAGAAAGGGTGCTAACACCTTCCCTTTCTATAATCTACCCCCCGAACCCGAGAAATATCTCGAAAAAGGAATTTTTATGTGCTTTTTTCCTTTCCTTGTTGGATAAAATAAAATTTGGTGGCGACTCTTGCTTACCGCGACATTTTGCAAAAACAAACGCAAAACGCAAACCAGAATTCCAAAAAACAGTCAGTTCTTCCCACCGTATCACACATATGAACATAATTAAAATTGTTTGGCACATATGACCTAAGCAGTAACAAGCACCTCTTTAATGAATATGGAATACCCCCACAGAGTTATTTCATTAACATCCTCCTCAACAAAGTTACTCACAAAGTCTCTTTGCATAGGATAATCTCCAACCAGAGTCTCAATCTCTTGGCAACTCTTTCCCCAGTTATGTTTGAATCTTACAAGTAGAAGCCTTGTGGATCTCTTCCTAAAAAGAACTCACCTTTTCAGTGGTTTATCAACAGGGTTTATTTCCCCAACAAGGTTTTTTTCCCCAACAAACAACGAGTAGCATAACTCCCCAGCTGAGTATAAAATTCCCCAGCTGAGCCTGATACCCCCAGCTGAATATACCTCACCAAGTTGAGACTGTCGTCCCCGACGGAGTCTACACTCTCCAGCTTGAGTTTTCCTTTCAGATTATTACAAATCACAGGGCCACAACCCCTAATCCCCAATAAATTCATCAACAAAACCTTTACTATCTCCAAAAGTTACTATGAACGCCTGGACCCGACCAGATAATAGTTTGACTTCATTCATTGCTGAAACCTGGACCCGACCAGATAACAATTTGAGTTTCTGAAACCTGGACCCGACCAAATAGCAGTTAATCTCAATTTTAAGTTACTAAAGCCTGGACCTAACCAGATAAAAGTTTAATTCTTCAAAATATAGAAGAACCTGGACTCAACCAGACCAGTGCTTAACTTCTTTTCCACAGTAGAGTTTGCCTCTGCCCAAACAAGTTGTTGTAAAGCCTGGATCCGACCAGATAGCAATTATCCTCAAAAATTCATTGTGAAGCCTAGAACCCGACCAGATAACAACTGAATCCCCAAACAGTTTATTGTGAAACCTGGACCCGATCAGATAACAATTAACCTCATCAACCTCAGAAATCTGCAAAGCCTGGACCCGACCAGATATCAGTTTTCCAGTAAGTTATTGTGAAACCTGGAACCCGACCAGATAACAATTAACTTTGATCCCCAGAGAGACACTGTGAAGCCTGGACCTGACCAGATAATAGTACAACTTTCCAAAAAAAACATGAAACCTGGACCTGTCCAGATAGTAGTTACCACTTCAAGTTACTGCAAAGCCTATATCCGACTAGATAACAGTTAACTTCCTCATCCCCAGCAAGATGTTGTGAAGCCTGGATCCGACCAGATAACTATTCAACTTCAAGTAATTTTCTGTAAAGCCTGGAATCCGACCAGATAACAGTTAATTTATTTCTTCCCCAGTAAGTTACCGTGAAGCCTGGGACCCGACCAGATAACAGTTAACTTCCTCATTCTCAGCAAGTTGTGAAGCCTGGATCCGACCAGATAACAACTGACGCTCAAGAGATATTCCCCCAGCGGAAGCATCCATTCAACAAGGTTTGAAGATATGTATATTCTTCATCCCCAACGGCAATCAGGGATTCAACCTCCCAAAACTCCTCAGCAATAGTCAGGAATTTATTTTCCCGGACAAAAACATACATTATAGTATGTACATATAAAATGCATTTAGCATAATACCACATCTAGTGAACATCATGCATACATCTGCATTTCACTAACTCTTTTTCTCACAGGTAAAACATCGAGTTTTAGTATGAATCGACCAAAGATTTGTGATGATACTTCCCCCAATGTTTACCAACATTCCTCCAAATGGCATCTATAAGCCCATTCACAATCCATCTTCGAGTGCAAATTTCTGGGCACTCTAGTATTCAATCATCTTTCACCTTCAAGTCACGAATGGCGGATCCACCAATCTAAATCTTCAAGTTTAAGAAGATTGAACAGGGGCAGATGTTGTACCCCAAAATTTACCCTCTCATTTATCAAGTGATCTCTCACAAATATCTCCTTTGGTTCAAGACTGCATTAGGGTTGATTAGCTCAAGACACCTCTTCAAGCACTGATGGCTAAAAATTAGGGTTTGAGATTGCACGGGGATAATTGAACTTTTAATGCCTCATATGACTTTCATGGATCATTTTGGACTCTCAAGATTGCTCATGTCAAGTTTCAAGTCTTGGATCACATTTTTGCTCAGTCAATTGACTAGTTGACCTAAAAATCAATTGTATTGGGAAAAAGTCAACCGTGGTCAATTTACAGTCAAACTTCATAATTTTTTATCCATGTCAACATTATGAACTCATATATGTCATTTGACCAATTTTGAACCATAATTCCACAAGAAATTTGATCAGATCATCAAAAGGGCAAAATGGTCAAAATTAGGGTTTTGACTGAGAAAGGGCAATTTTTGATTTTTGACCTAGCAAATGATTAATTGGTTTGAGACATGATCTCAAGGGTTCAATTGCATCATTTTGAACTAATGGCATGACTTAAAACATTGCTCAAGATCAATTGATTGATAGTTGATTTTCAGTCAACTGATCAAAAATCAATTGCACACTGAAAAGTCAAACTTTGACTTTTTGGTTAAAATCAAGTATCAAAGATCAAAATTCATCAAAACATGTCATATGTGTTGTACCCCCATATTTCCACTTTTCTTCAAAATCAAGTAACATAGCCATAAGTCTATATCTTGTGTTTCTGACCCTCTCAAGTGCAACAAACTTTTCCATACATATGTGTTGTACCCCAAAATTTTCCCTCTCATTTATCAAGAATTTGCTCACAAGATCTCCTTTGACTCAAGACTGCATTAGGGATGATCAGCTCAAGACACCTCCTTAAGCACTGATGATCAAAATTAGGGTTTGATATTGCACAAGGATATTTGAACTTACAATTCCCCATATGACTTTCATGGATCATTATGGACTCTCAAGATTACTAATGTCAAGTTTCAAGCTTTGGATCACACTTTTGCTCAGTCAATTGAGCAGTTGACCTAAAAATCAACTATATTGGAAAAAAAGTCAACTATGGCCAATTTACAATCAAACTTCATAATTTTTTATCCATATCAACATTTTAAACTAATATGTATCATTTGATCAAGTTTGGACCATAATTCCTCAAGAAATTTGATCAAACCTTCAAAAGGGCAAAATGGTCAAAATTAGGGTTTTGACTGGGAAAGGGCAATTTCGGATTTTTGACCTAGAAAATGATCAATTAGTTTAAGGAATGATCTCAAGATTCCAATTGCATCATTTTGACCTAATGACATGGCTCAAAATATTGCTCAAGTCTAATGGATTGACAGATGAATTTCCAGTCAACTGATCAAAAGTCAACTGTATACTGAAAAGTCAAACTTTGACTTTTTGGTCAAAATCAAATGCCAAAGATCACAATTCATCAAAAAATTTCAAAATATGAAACTTATTCAATCAAGAAATCCAAAATTCAAGATTTCATTTTGAAAATTTAAAATTTCTAAACTTAGAAATTTTTCTAAGTGTTGGAAATTTTTTATTTTTTCATAACTTTGAGCAAAATTTTCACCATGATGCTAGCTGATTCAAAGGAAACTTACAACATGAAAGTTGTATATATCCATGAAATCTACAACTTTGCTTTACACAACTCCTTCCAAAAATGCTTGGATCTCAAGTTATAATTTTAAGAATACATGGTCATGAAACAAAACACTTAGTGAAATTTTTGCCCTAATTTGGTCAGGATTTTGAACCAACTTCATGGCACTTTTTCATATAGTTACAAGGGGAATATTTAAAAGTGATTCAAAGATGGGTTTTAGAACACATTGCAAGATTTCCAAAATGTCCAAGAACTCCTTGAGATCATTTTTTAGTAGGGAGAATCGAAGAGATGAAGTTAGGGTTTTATCACTTGAATTACAAGTCATTTTG
Source organism: Vicia faba (assembly GCA_948472305.1). Lineage (NCBI taxonomy): Eukaryota > Viridiplantae > Streptophyta > Magnoliopsida > Fabales > Fabaceae > Vicia > Vicia faba. The sequence goes on along the minus strand of OX451736.1, from coordinate 1,750,657,157 downwards.
TGATGAACCAAATTCAAAATTCAAAGTTATGCTGCATAACCTCTACTTTGCAGGCCTCAAACTTGTTAGGCACTCCATAATTAATTTCTTGCACAACTGTTAGAGGTCTCATCTCAAGCATTGAATGTAAGGCCATGCTTTATATCCATTTTGGAAAGAAAGTGCACAATGCCATTTTGATAAAGTGACTTTTTGCACAAAACTTGTTCTTGAGCCTTGAACTTGTTATCTTCTAATCATACATGTCTCATAACACAAGATAAATGGTTTAGACACTTACAATCACACAGCCCATGCTTGTACCTCCTCTTGAAACTTGTTTTCCCACTTTTCTTTAAAATCAAGTAACCTAGCAATTAGCTTAAAACTTGTACTTCCGACTGGCCAAACCACTCAAGACTCTTTGCTTATAGATACACAAACCATTTGCCACAAATCACACGCATGCTTGACCCCTAAAAAACACCAAGAGCTCAGAACTGTATCACATACCTCCATTGTTGCCTAACCTGACCAAAAGTTTGAAACTCACATCTCCCTCGTGCATTTTCAAGCCTTTTGGTTCCTAAAGTTTCTAAACATCATTTAGAACTCATCCAACATCATGTTACAAAACTGTAACACCATTAACACCATCCTCTATTTTCAAAAACATAACTTTGCACTTGGACTTCTCCATAACTCCTCAGGCACTTTCAGCTCAAGCTAAGCACCCCATTAGCTTCCTGGGAACTTGAGGAAGCTAACCAAATCATTGGAACTTACTGAAAGCTGCTCAAACTCCAAACCCAATAACCTCTTGCAAGGTAAGTTTCCTGACTTTAGAACTCTTCATATAGGCATCATCAATGGTTTTTTTGTGAATGAAAAATGTAGATATCATTGCCCTAAAGCTAACCATGTCCATAGTTTTCATTAATTTTGCTTGAGCTTAGAGAATTTTAAGATTGAAGTTTCTGAGATTTTTAGAGTCCAAATTAGGGCCATTAAAATTCATGCTTATCTTTGATCTATAATTCTATTGCTTTGCATTTCTGAAATCGTGAGGAAATTTGCTATGAGTTTCGTGTTTACAGTTTTCATTTTTGTTGAGATTTGAATGAGTTATAGAGGCTCTGGCTGGGCGTGAGGTTGAAGATAAAGTTGGCCTCAGGAAAGTGTTTACCATATATATATATATATGGTTTGATTTATATAAACAAATGTATAGCCATCCCAGTGGTAGAAGCGCACGCATGTGACTTGAGGGACCTGGGTTCGAGCGCCAGTGGTACCCTTTTGGATTTTTCACTTTTTTTTGCATTTCTAACTTTCTTTTTGGCAGGCGCCTGAGCCTAATCTCTTTGGGCTTATGTTTTTTTTACTTTTTGACCCCCTGTTTCATTTACACACCCTGGCCCATTTATTTTCTTATTTTCTTATTTTTATTTATTTATTTTCTTAAATATTTTATCTAATATTAAAAAATCATAAAAAATACAAAAATAGTAGATTTATATTTTGACATAGTTTAATTTTTTTTTCTCACAAAAATTATTTTATTTAATCATACTTTATTTATTTAGACTAATTGTTTTGTAAATTTAATTTAAAAACTAGGTTTTATTTATTTTCTTTTACACCAATTAAAATATATTATTTTAATATAAAAAAGACCAAAAATATTTTATAATACTATAAATTATTTTTAAAGACAAAAATACCAAAAAATATTCTTCTCATAAACTTAATTTCTTTTTTTAATTAATATTTAGATTAGGGTTTTATTTAAATTATTTTCCTAGTAAATTTAAGTTTTACTTTTAATTAATTGTTTTCCCTTTAGTTAATTAATTTTAAAACAAAACCCATTTTCTCTAAAAAGTCCAAACAAACATCCTTTTACTACACATTTATATTCTTGTACATTTATTCCTTTTGTAAGTTATATTCATTTAATTTCTTGTACATTTATACCAATTCAATATGGTTGTAATAGATTAATTAGGTCTATTTTCTTGCAATCCCCATTTATAATTTGTACACCCCCTTCCACAAGTATTGTAATAGCGTAGTAATTTTAAATTCCGCAATTTATCGCTTTATATACAAATGCTAGTAATTAGGGTTTGTATGAAAAGACTAAAACCAATCAACTAGAAAACCATAATCAAAGACAAAACCAAGCAAGAAAAACAATACACTTGCACACAAGCACCCCTAGAGTAAAATCCACTTGGTTGCTGAAATTCTGGCAGCAGATACTCAATGTCACAGTGAATGTTATGACACCGTATCTGACTTTCTATAAGACAGTAAATCAAAAAGCAGTAAAGAACACAGTCAATTGTTTACTCAGTTCAGTGTGAAACAACACCTACTCTGGGGGCTACCAAGCCAGGGAGGAAATTCACTATAAGAGATATTAATTCAGGAATAAACCAACCAGTTTATCTCCTTCACTTAAGACCTACCCAATGCAACTTCAATCTAAGTTCAACTTAAACCTGAGTTCCTACTCACTCCCCCTCAATCACAGCAGTGATACTAAACAATTGACTAATGAAGTTATGAAGACACTCTTCAGAACATACACTTGATTATGCTTCATAGCTTTTAATCAAGTAACACAAACACTCGTGCTTCAAAGCTTTGAGTGATACATAAACCTAACTTGACCTTGCTTCAAAGCTTTAATCAAGTGACACAAACACTCGTGCTTCAAAGCTTTGAGTGATACACAACCCTTACAATCAAAACCTACTCCAAGTCACTTATCACAATGATACTTGCTTGGATTACAGTAGTTAAAACTATACAGCTCCTTGTTGATCTTCTGACTCAAAAGTGTCTTTCACTAACAACCTTCCTGTTGAATATATAGGCAGTTGTTCTTCAGTTAGGGCTTCCACGAAAATAGCTAGGGTTAATTAGGGTTAACCTCAAGACTTGTTCACAAGACTTTATCAACCAGATTAGGGTTAAGCCAAGTTAACCTAAAGTCCACGTGAGATTCTGTTCTGGAATGTATGAGCCATATTCCTGAAAAATCTCAGAATTAACAAGACTGCCTAACTGTTAGATCAGTACAGGATGTCTTAACATTGGTTATGACAACAAGAATCCTGTTTACTGATTTTGGTAGAATGTAATAAAAGTGATCATTGCATAATGATCAGATACACACTCATAATGAGCAGCTACTGTATGCCATTCTTTTTCTGCAGAAAGTACCTAGTAACCCAGAATGTTATGACATCAGTCATGACATTCACACACCTAGTTTTACCAAAAATACATGCCAATAACCAAACACTTACAAACTCCCCCTTTGGCAAATTTTTGGCTAAAACCCCTAAACAATCAGAGATTAGAGAGCATCAGAAATAATATGTCTGCAGAAAAAATAATGTCTACCAAGTATAATTAACACAAAATCTCTCCCCCTCTTTAGCCATAAATAGGCCAAAGATACATGTACTTTTAGGTTATACAGTCATCCAAAATGAATAATAAAAACAACAAAAAATCTGAAATAACTTGCAGCAACAGGTACCAGCAGCAAGCTTGACAACCCCACTGATCTTCAAGCACTGTCATCTTCAGAGGAGGCACTATCTTCAGCATTAAGCTGATCTTCAGCAGCATCCTCTTCCCTTCTTTGTCCTTCAGTCTCCTCCTGTTCTAGTCTAGAAATTAGGTTCTCAAGAGTCCTTTTCCTTGTCTCTAGCTCTTTGCAGGTTTCCTTCAGCACAGCTATAGCATCAGATTTCTTGGACTGAGTTTTGACAGTTGATGTCTCAGCTGATGTCATGACAATGTCAGGAACATGAGTTCCCTGAAATAGCTTATAGTGCAACCCAAGAGCAGGGGCTCTTTTGCATACAGTATCTCTTTCCACTAGAATGTCAGGATACTGAGCAAGGACAATACCACATAGGAGGGAGGGAAAGGCAATAGGCCCTTTAACAGGATAGCTTCCAGCATGTTTTAAAGTCTGATCAAAGATATATCTGCCATAGTCAAATTGTGTCCTGGTTCCAACAGCATAAATGAATCTTCCCAATCCTGTGGAGATGGTTGATTTATGGTTGGTAGGAACCCAGTTGGCTGCACCAATCTTGTGCAGGATGGCAAATTTCATGCTTAGCTTGCTTGCATTCAACTTGCCTTTTAAGGGCCAGCTCTTGACTTGATTTGCAGTGATGGTTTGGCATACTTGGTTGTCAGTAACCTCTAGTTCAGGGCAAGCCTCATCTGGTCTTCCAAGGAATTTGTTTATTTCAGAGGGAGAGAAATTTACCTTTCTTCCTCTCACATAGACACACTTAAAGTCAGCTGACCTTCCATCAGCAGATCCATCAAATAAATTCACTATGAATTCTTTGACAATATTTTCATAGCAATTGGTAAACTTTACCACAGTATTCATTAGACCAGCAATTTTGATTAGGTCCATGATCTCCTTACATTCCATGGCACCATTGTTCAGTTCTCTTTCCAAGGCTATTCTTTTCAAACAAACATACTTCCATATGTTAGCATTTTCAGGGTGGTGAAAAGAAATGTTGTCAGTGGGGACTTCAGGAACTTTAGCCATTTTGCTTGATGGGAGTTTCCTTCTGAGAGGAATATCTTCAGCATCAACTTCAAATTCTGATTCCTCATCAGAATCAGAAGGTTCAGGCTCTTTCCTTTTCTTTGCTATTGGTTGTCTCACAGGCTTTGAGAGACTACCAGCAGGTACTCGGGTTTTCACCTTCCCTTTGGACAATCTAGTCTTCACAGTTTCTACACCAGTCTTGCCTTCAGGCCTGGTTCTCTTATGAACAACATCAGCAGTCTTCTCTTTGGTCAGACATTTTGCAGCATCCTGCTTTCCTTTTCTGTTCATCATCTTTCTAGCTATGCTAGGGTTGATATTTGCAATTAGGTCATTGTCAGAGTATTCTTCATCCACATCAATAACCGGGGGTTCAACATCCTTCTCTGAAGGGTTCTGGAGATCATCAAGATTTTCAGATGATTTCTGAATGTTGTCATCCGGTGTCTCAACATTCTTAGTAACATCTGGATTCATTTCAACATTTGGACTAGCAGATTCTTGATTTAAAGGAACAGAAATGCCAGGAACCGAGTGGTTCTCATTCAGAATTCTTGTAACAAGTCTAGCTATTGCTTGATGAACATAAGTTGAGCCTTCCCTATTTGCTATTTCTGAGGGAACAGAAGATGATGGTTGAGAGGGATTACCAGATGAAGTAGCTCGAGACCTTCCTGCATGTCTTGTTCTCAGCTTTTTAACCTTAGAGGGGTTAGCTGCCAGTTCTCTAAGAGGAGTAATCTCCAGGACATCAGAATCCATGCAGGTTGTGATTGCCCTAGGTTCTTGATCAGAGGATGCGGAAGAAACAGTTGTCTTTGAAGAGGATGATGTCATGGATAGTTGAGACATTTTGAGCGTCTTAGAAAACCAGTAACAACAAGAGTGAAATCTTTGATTGAGAGAATGGGGATTGTTGCAGAGCCGAGAGAGGAAGGAGGTAAATGAGTGTCTTCAACTTCTTAATAATTTTGAAAGAAATAGGAAAACACCCAATCAAAATAGACGTAACACAAAAATCTCCTTCATCCCTTGTTTTAAGCAAAATTAATTGCTACATTTCCTCATGTTGGCAAATACCCAACTTGCCCCTCAAATTTTCAAATTGATTTGCATCAAGTGCCTTGGTAAAAATGTCAGCCAGTTGTAGTTCAGTGGCAACATGTTCCAGTTTAATCGTCTTCTCCTCTACAAGATCTCTGATAAAGTGATGTCTAATGTCAATATGCTTGGTCCTGCTATGCTGAATAGGATTCTTGGAAATGATTGTACTCAGATTGTCACAGTACAATGTCATAACATCTTGTGTGACATTATACTCAGTAAGCATTTGTTTCATCCAGATCATTTGAGAACAGCTACTACCAGCTGCTATGTATTCAGCTTCAGCAGTAGAGAGAGACACACAGTTCTGTTTCTTGCTGAACCAGGAGACCAGATTATTTCCTAAGAAGAAACATCCTCCAGAGGTGCTCTTTCTATCATCAGCACTTCCAGCCCAATCAGCATCACAGTAACCAGTCAGAGTTGGTTCACAACCATGAGAGTATAGCAAGCCATAGTTGTAAGTTCCACTTACATACTTCAAAATTCTCTTCACTTGGTTGATATGACTGACTTTGGGATCAGCTTGGTATCTTGCACAAACTCCAACTACAAAAGCAATGTCAGGTCTGCTGGCTGTTAAGTATAGCAGACTTCCTATCATGCTTCTGTACAGGCTTTGGTCCACCTTAACCCCACTTGAATCTTTGGATAGCTTTAAGTGAGTTGGTGCAGGAGTCCTTTTGTGACTGGCATTCTCCATTCCAAACTTCTTGACAATGTTCTTAGCATACTTGCTTTGAGACAGAAAAATTGAGTCTTCCATCTGTGTGACTTGCAGTCCAAGAAAGTAGTTCAATTCTCCCATGAGGCTCATTTCGAATTCAGCCTGCATCTGGTCAGCAAAATGTTTAACCATTTTATCTGACATTCCCCCAAACACTTGAAGTAGTGAAAAATACAAGAAGGGGGGGTTGAATTGTAAAACTGAAAATCAATGCAATGAACAAGATATTTTTATCCTAGTTCGTTTGATCTCAAACTACTCCAGTCCACCCGTCAAGGTGATTTCGCCTCTCTCCAACGAGGTCTTAATCCACTATATTCAACTGAATATTACAGACTGCTTTAACAACTGCTAAAGCCTTCTTGATGCAAACCACAACCCGGTTTGTCAAGGAAACACTTTCTTACAAAGAAGATAATTCTAAGTGTGTGAATGTTTTCTACAAAACTGTATCACAACTGTGATGTATACACAACTTAAAGCTTAGAAACTAGATTACTAAACAATGATTGAATAAGAGAATGTGTAGTGTTTAGCAAACTGAGAGAAGGAAGATTATGATCAGCTTTTAGGCGTGTAAAGATTTGGAGAGCATTAGCCAATTCAATCTTCAAAATCTTGTTTATATAGCACTGAGATGTTGAACGTTGGAGCAATATCTTTGATTCAATGCTAATAACAAACTTTCCTTATCGAGCAGATCTTGTCTGGAATGAGGCCGTTGGTATTAATTTGCTTTCAATGCACAGTACCGTTGCTTACTTAATGCAAGTTCTGGCTTGGCTCATTCTGACTCTGCTTAGCTGCTGATGAACTATTGTGTTTCTTTATCAGAGTGTTGAGCAGAGTTCTGTTCACCAGGCTTCAGCATACACGAGTTAATCTTCTGATTCTGACATTCTGATATGGCAACTTCTGATGCTGATGTCAAGAACCAAATTTCTGATGCTGATTAGGTGTGATCTTGCTTGTACCAATCAGAGTATCTGCAAATCAGAACGTAATAATTTAGGAAGCAGATAGTTCATACATGAATCATATAAATAATATATCTTTTCACTTTGTTATCATCAAAACTTAAACATAGGGTAGTAGATTCAAACTTTGTTCTAACAATCTCCCCCTTTTTGATGATGACAAAAACCAGATATTTTTAATTGAAAATAACGTGAAAAGGTATTAGAGAGATGTATCAGAGATAACTAATATGATAAGATGTTATCAAAGATAAGGGATAAGAGTTGAGATATACTCCCCCTGAGTTTATTGCTTCCCTTTTTGATTACAAGTGTTCTTCAGGACCAGATCTTTTAGCCTTTCTTTGAACATCAGAGTATCAGAGTCTTTGACTATCAGAGGCTTTAGATCAGCATATCAGAGCAGAGCTTCAGATCAGCGTATCAGAGCTTTTCTTGTCAGAGCTTTGCTTTGGATCAGAGTATCAGAGCGGATCAGAGCTTTTAGTCTTCAGAGTGTCCAGGAGCTTCCTTGTACCTGTAGACTTTAAGCAACAAAACAGAAAAAACATTTTCAAGTATAATAGAGTTAGAATGTTCGAGAATTTCTGTCTTAGTTAACCGTTATTGTTTAAAATATCATTCTTGTTCTCCCCCTTTTTGTCAGCAATCAAAAAGTGTGATGTGCTAAAACAGTTAAGATCAGAAAAACTTGTCATATTAAAGTGTTCAGAATCAAACAAAACATATTCAAACAGTACATCAGAAAATTAAAGAAAACATGAAAATGATATGAATGAAAAACTAAGGTTGAGGAGGGAGGCGTGTGAACAGGTTCTCCAGCATGGCTTTGATCTGATCAGCAGTCTCATTCTGCTTATGCACCATGCTGACAACAGTGTCTATCTTGCTGTCCTGCGCATCCATCCTTTATTTCATCTTCTGGTCATTTTCATCCATCTTCTGCTGTAGGCGAATATCATTCAGCTTCAGTTCTTCCAGAGTCTGCCTATCCAAGGCAGCTTGAGAAGCATCAGAAGCAGGGAGCTTCTGAGAGCTTTCTGCAACATCTTCTGCTTGACTTGCTTCAGCTTGAATGGTCTTGTCTTCTTCTGGTTGCACCTTTGAAGCTAGCTGTTTCTCAGACCAAGGTTCACTATCCAGAGGGAGCACAGCTTCCTGAGGCAGCTGACTTTCAACTTCCTTCAGCAGCTTGCTGAAGTTCTGTTGTGCCTGCTCATAGTTGATATCCTGCAACTTGAGGGCTTCAGCACGTACCCAAATTCTGAATTGTGACCAGAGCTGGTCAGAGGAAGCTGGGTCAATCATTCCAGGACAGACTTGCTTCAAAGAAGCAATCCATTGCTGCAAACCTGTTTCAAAATTCATAATACCAGAGCCAACATCTGGTTGTTTTGGTTTTGGAATGGCTATTCTATTTTTCATATCAGCAAGACGGTCAAGACTGGTTAAGTCTATGAAGGTCCTGCTGGGGTTTTCGGTGGTTTGCTTGGGAGCTGTTTGTTTTGGAGAAGGAGTTGGAGAATCAGAAATAATGATTGGACTGTGTGGTGTTTTGGGAGTATTTGGTGGTGTTGATTCTGGCGAGGATGGCAGCTGGGCCATTGTGACTGTTGTTCCACATGGCAGCTGGATTGCCAGAGGTGAAGGTTGAGGTGAATGAGGTTCAGAAGGTGGAGGAGTTGGAGTTTCAGAGTGATGAAACTCAGGTTGAGGTGATGGTGGATGAATTTCTGGTTGAGGAGAGGTTGTTGTTGTTCTGGTTCTTCAGCAGATTGTTGTTGTTCTGGTTGTGGAGCAGGGACAATTTGTGGTTCAGAGTTTGGATTGATGGAGGAGTGATCAGAAGTGTGTTGATCAATATCAGACATCACTTTGTCAATTACTGATGTTGTTGAGATTGTTGGTTTGGGATGTTTGGTTCTGGGTCTTCTGAGTTGTAATGCCTCAGAAGGGTCATCTTCTGGTTCGGTTTCATCTATTGTTGGGATGGGGATTGAGATTCTATGAGAGGTTGGAGGAGGAATAGATGCTGGAATAGTAGAAGAATTTAAAACAGAAGCAGCAGATAAATTACCTCTTTTCTTGGGTGTCTGCTGGGATGATCCTTCTGAAGGTGCCTTCCTCTTCTTCGTCTTCTTCAGAGTTGCTTCTGGTTGAGGTTGGTGCAGATCTTTGATATTCAGATGGGGATCTGTACCATCAGCTTTGCGTGCATCCAGATACCTGAGAACCACTTCTGGTTTAGATTCTATCTCAGAAAATAAAGGAAAGTCACTCAGTGGAACTCTTCTGCTGGTGATCTCAGCAATAGGAGTAGCTCTGGGTTCCTTTTTGATATTCTCTATCAACTTCATTTTCTTCAAGTTCTTCGCATTCAGAGGCTTCCCAACTGTTGGTTCAATGGTGCTTAACTCTTGAGCTTCTATCAGATGCTCTATCAGCCTATTCTCTGTCATAATATCTGATATCAACCTTCCAAAGGGTATCCAATCCCTCTTTGTTCTTTCTTCTTCCCTGGTTTCCTTCACACTTGTTCTGAGGTGGTTGAACAGAAGATGAGCCAAGTTGATTTTTACCTTCTGATTAATAAAGTAGATCAGAAACTGCTGATCCACATTTATGTAATCAGGGGAACTTGTTGGCTTCCTATGGTTGAAGCACCCCAGAATTATCTTTGCCCAAACTCTGTGATGATCCTTCAGATCTTTGATCTTGCTGCTGGGCACCCCATGGGTGAAAATCCTTTCAGCTATCACGCCCACATCAGCACATCTCTCAGCCATGTCAATACAGCGGACGCCACCGCCACTGTAACCGATTAACCTTGCTATGTGATCCTCAGTGATCACAATCTTCTTCCCCATAACGAAGGAGGTGACTAGATGCGTTGAAGCCTTCGCATGAATCCAGAACTCCTTGACTAACATAGGGAATGTTGGTCCAACCAACCTGTCAAAATACCTTTCCCATTTCTGTGCCCTAACTTCTTCTGTTAGGTCAAAACCGTTCTCCTTCAAGCTTCCAAAGTCAATGATCAATTCTGATAACACTTCAAGATTCCTCACAGGAGTGAGGAGTGTTCTGAATGGCACTTGATACTGTTCAGATGATGCTTTCTTCTGAGGACCTGCAGAAGCACTGCTGGAGGTTGCCATGTTCACACTAAAAGATTTTGAGAAAGCTGAGAAAGAGGTTGCAAGAGATGAACACAGAAAAATGCAGAAAATATTTTGAGAGATGTAGAGAAACTGTAAAAGATTGAAATGAAGGGTTAACGTGTTTAAATAGGGTTCAACATATTTTGAAATAGTAAACGTTTTCAAGAGAGAGAAATAAAATCATGATTACTTTTAAAAACGTGATTACTTTCATTTAATGCTTGCTGATTTTGGGGGATTTGAGAAAGATACTTAAAACGGTTACCAGACATGTGTCTCAATGCACCCAATCAGCGTTTTGCCTTCTCAGAAGCGTGCACGAGTTCTGCTTCAGAGATTTGCTGATGATTGGATGACACTTGTTTGATGTAGTGATCAGCACGTCTGTCTTTGAGCTTAGACTCTCAGATCTTTAGACTTGCATCTGATACAATCTGCATGTTCTATCTTTCTGAAATAAGATTGATCAGAAGTTCACAGTAAAACAATTACATTCTGAAGGTAAATATATGGAATTAAAACATTTTCACTCTGGGAAAACTTTCATGCTGAGATGTTTCAGAATGAAATTAAACCTATCTTCTGAAAGGGGTTTAGTAAAGATATCAGCCCATTGATGGTCTGTATCTATAAATTTTAAGTTCAAAATTCCTTTCTGAATATAGTCCCTAATGAAGTGATGTTTTATTTCTATATGCTTAGCTCTAGAATGTAAAATGGGATTCTTACTTAAGCAAATAGCAGAAGTATTATCACAGAGTATAGGAATGTTACTCTCAAAGATCTGGAAGTCTTCAAGCTGACTTTTCATCCAGAGCATTTGTGTGCTACATCCTGCTGCTGCTATGTACTCAGCTTCTGCTGTTGATAGCGCAATCGTTGATTGCCTTTTGCTGGACCAAGAGATCAGATTCTCTCCCAGAAACTGGCAGCTTCCAGAAGTACTTTTACGCTCCACTCTGTCTCCAGCAAAATCAGCATCGCAGTAGCCTACTAAGCTGTACTCACTAGATTTTCTATAAAACAAACCCAGATTAGTAGTACCTTTCAGATACTTGAAAATTCGCTTAACAGCTGTTAAGTGAGATTCTCTAGGATCTGATTGGAATCTAGCACAAATACAAACGCTGAATAGTATGTCAGGTCTTGAAGCAGTCAGATAAAGGAGAGAACCAATCATACCTCTGTAGACTTTCTGTTCTACATTTTTGCTTACCTCTTCTCTTTCCAGAATGCACGTGGGATGCATTGGAATCTTTGATGGCTTACATTCTGAGAGGTCAAATTTCTTCAGAAGGTCTCTGATGTATTTACTCTGATGAATGTAAGTTCCCTCTGGAGTTTGATTGATCTGAATTCCTAGAAAGAATTTCAGTTCCCCCATGAGGCTCATCTCAAATTCTGCCTGCATACACTTAGGAAATTTTCTTCCAAGAGAAGGATTAGTAGAACCAAAGATAATATCATCAACATAAATTTGACAGACTAAGATATCATTCTTAACTGATTTACAGAATAGAGTAGTGTCCACTTTCCCTCTGATGAATTCATTTTCTAATAGAAAGTTACTTAGCCTTTCATACCAAGCTCTGGGAGCTTGTTTCAGACCATATAGTGACTTCTTTAGTTTGAAAACATGTTCTGGATGTTTTGTATTTTCAAAACCAGGGGGTTGGTGCACATAAACTTCTTCTTCTATGTAGCCATTTAAGAATGCACTTTTGACATCCATCTGATACAGAGTGATGCCTCTATTGACAGCAAATGAAATTAAAAGTCTGATAGATTCTAACCTGGCGACTGGAGCAAAGGTTTCTGTATAGTTTATCCCCTCTTGCTGACTATAACCTTGTGCAACCAGTCGTGCCTTGTTTCTGATGACTTCACCTTGTTCATTTAGCTTGTTTCTGAACACCCATCTTGTTCCAATGACGTTGAATCCTTTTGGTCTGGGAACGAGATCCCATACGTCGTTTCTGGTGAATTGATTCAGCTCTTCTTGCATTGCCAGAATCCAGTCATTATCCAGAAGTGCTTCATCAATATAAGAAGGTTCAATCAGAGACACAAGTCCCATGAGAGTTTCTTCAGAGTTTCTGAAGCTTGCTCTTGTTCTGATTGGATCTTCCTTTCTTCCTAAGATAGTCTCTTCTGGGTGATCCAAGCTGCTTCTGGGTAATCTCTTCTGAGGTTGATCAGCAGCTGTTGTAGGATTGCTAGCAGTGCTCCTTTCAGACGTTGAAGGAGTGTCTGTGTTGAGAGCTTCTGATGACTTGTCTTCAGAACCTGTAAATTCAATTTCCATACCTGCAAAAACTTCATTCTGCTTTGACTTTTCAGAGTCAAGCTTATCATCAAAACGAACACTGATTGATTCTTCCACAATCTGTGTTTCTGTATTGTATACTCTGTACCCTCTTGAGCGTTCAGAGTATCCTAACATAATACACTTCTGTGCTTTAGAGTCAAACTTGTTCAAATAATTCTTTGTATTTAATATAAAGCAAGTACATCCAAATGGATGAAAATATGAAATGTTGGGCTTTCTGTTCTTCCACAATTCATATGGAGTCTTTTCCAGAATAGGTCTTATTGAGATTCTATTCTGAATGTAGCACGTTGTGTTTATTGCCTCTGCCCAGAAGGTTTTAGCAACGTTTGTCTCATTGATCATGGTTCTGGCCATTTCTTGCAATGTTCTGTTCTTTCGTTCTACAACTCCATTTTGTTGGGGAGTTCTAGGACAAGAGAAATCATGCAGAATGCCTTTGTCATTAAAGAATGACTCAAAATCTTTGTTTTCAAATTCTCCACCATGATCACTTCTGACTTTAACGATTCTAAGATCCTTTTCATTCTGAACTTGGTTACAGAAGGTAACAAACACAGAGTGTGACTCGTCCTTGTGTCTTAAGAACTTTACCCATGTCCATCTGCTATAGTCATCTACGATTACTAACCCATACTTCTTGCCACTGACTGAAGCAGTTTTAACTGGTCTAAATAAGTCAATGTGCAGAAGTTCTAATGGCTTAGAGGTGGAAACAACATTTTTAGATTTAAAAGAAGGTTTTGCAAACTTGCCTTTCTGACATGCTTCACACAGAGCATCTGAATTGAACTTCAAATTAGGAAGTCCTCTGACCAGATTGAGTTTGTTAATCTGAGATATTCTTCTCATACTAACATGCCCCAATCTTCTGTGCCAGATCCACTGCTCGTTGTTAACAGACAGAAGGCACTTTACATTCTGACTTTTTAGTTCAGAAAGTTTGATTTTGTAAATGTTGTTTTTCCTCTTACCATTAAACAGGATAGTCCCATCTTTCTGACTAACAGCTTTACATGATTTTTGATTAAAGATTATATCATAACCGTTATCACTTAATTGACTTATGGATAACAGATTATGCATTAATCCATCTACTAGCAGAACATTATTAATAGAGGGAAGATTTCCATTACCTACAGTTCCAGAGCCAATTATCTTTCCCCTCTGATTGCCTCCAAATCCAACGTGGCCTCCAGGCTTAAGTTCCAGGCTTTGGAACATATGCCTTCTTCCCGTCATGTGACGCGAGCAGCCAGAGTCCAGGTACCATGACTGGTGTTTCTGACTTGCTGCTAAAGATATCTGCAACATGTATTATTTTATCCTTAGGTACCCAGATTTTCTTGGGTCCTGATTTGTTAGTTTTACCAAAACTCTGGTTGAATTTTGGTTTCACAGAGTACTTACTGCTAGTGTATTTAATATCATGTGTGTGACCATACACAAAATGTGAATTCAGAGGAGTGTGTTTAATGGTTAAGTCCACGACATTCTTTGGTGTAGGAACCTTACCTTGGTATCCTATTCCTTTCCTGTCGTTTCTGCTAACTCCATAGATCATTGAAGCCATTTTGCTTCTATCTATGCTTTTAGCGAGGAACTTCTGGAAACTGTGATCATACTCCTTGATGATCTCATCAGCGTTGTTGGGAGTTTCAGAAATTGGTTCCTTCTGAGAGTTTTGTAAAGTATTTTCTAATTTTAAAATCTTATTTCTCAGCTCAGAATTCTCCAATTTGAGACTCTCAGTCTTATTAGAGTCATATTCAAGATTCCTTTTCAGGTCTCTGAATTTAACTCTAATTTGCTGATATCGTTCCAGAATCTCATTAAGGCTTTCAACAAGTTCAGCCTTGGTAAAGTTAACAGCAAAGTTAGGAAATACCTCTTCAGTGTCTGATTCAGAGTCTGATTCAGAAGCTTCACTATCTTCTGAAATGTTAGCCATGAGAGCTATGTTTGCCCTCTCATCATCTGATTCTGAGTCAGCTTCAGACGAGTCAGAGTCATCCCATGTGGCCATGAGACTTTTCTTCTTCTCTCTTCCAAACTTCTTTTTGGGCTTTTCCCTCTGAAGCTTTGGGCAATCACTCTTGTAGTGTCCTTGCTCATTGCACTCATAGCAGATGATGTCCTTGGTGTTTGGCTTTTTGCTACTTGAGGAGCTTTCAGATCTTCTGTATCCAGAGGAAGAATCTGTCCTTTTGTATCTGGAAGAAGACTCGTTCTGATCAGATCTTCTGGGATTCCTGAACTTCCTTTGTCTTTGCTTCCACAGTTGGTTTACTCTTCTGGAGAGGAGGGAAAGTTCGTCTTCTTCTGATGAGGATCCATCAGATGTTTCTTCAACTGCCTGCAAAACTTTAGACTCAGATTTTTTGTTAGATTTTAAAGCTAAAGGCTTACCTTGCTTCTGAGGCTCGTCAGCTTCTAGCTCTATCTCATGACTTCTGAGGGAGCTGATAAGTTCCTCCAGAGTGATTTTGTTGAGATCTTTAGCTAGCTTCAGAGCTGTAACCATTGGTCTCCACTGCTTGGGTAAACTTCTGATGATTTTCTTGACATGGTCAGCAGTAGAGTATCCTTTGTCCAGAACCTTGAGACCAGCTACCAGAATCTGGAATCTTGAGAACATTGTTTCAATGGATTCAGATTCTTCCATTTTGAACGCCTCATACTTCTGAATGAGTGCCAGAGCCTTAGTTTCTTTGACCTGAACGTTGCCCTCATGCGTCATTCTGAGTGAGTCAAAAATGTTCTTTGTTGTGTCTCTGTTGGAGATCTTTTCATATTCAGTATAGGAGATGGCGCTGAGGAGGATGGTTCTGGACTTGTGGTGATTCTTGAAGTCACGCTTTTGTTTGTCAGACATTGTTTTTCTATCAATCTTCTGACCGCTAGCATTCACAGGGTGCGTGTATCCATCTGTCACCATATCCCACAGATCAGCATCATGTGCCAGAAAGAAGCTTTCAATTCTGTCTTTCCAGTAATCAAAGTTTTCTCCATCAAAGACTGGAGGTTTTCCGCTGAATCTGTCTCTGTCCTCATTGTTGTCGTTGCTGGTGTGAGAATAGTTTCCTGCCATTGTGTTTTTCTGACGCTGGATCTTGTACTGACACGGTTAAGTGTTTTAGCTCAGAACAAGGAGCTCTGATGCCAATTGAAGTAGTGAAAAACACAAGAAGGGGGGGTTGAATTGTAAAACTGAAAATCAATGCAATGAACAAGATATTTTTATCCTGGTTCGTTTGATCTCAAACTACTCCAGTCCACCCGTCAAGGTGATTTCGCCTCTCTCCAACGAGGTCTTAATCCACTATATTCAACTGAATATTACAGACTGCTTTAACAACTGCTAAAGCCTTCTTGATGCAAACCACAACCCGGTTTGTCAAGGAAACACTTTCTTACAAAGAAGATAATTCTAAGTGTGTGAATGTTTTCTACAAAACTGTATCACAACTGTGATGTATACACAACTTAAAGCTTAGAAACTAGATTGCTAAACAATGATTGAATAAGAGAATGTGTAGTGTTTAGCAAACTGAGAGAAGGAAGATTATGATCAGCTTTTAGGCGTGTAAAGATTTGGAGAGCATTAGCCAATTCAATCTTCAAAATCTTGTTTATATAGCACTGAGATGTTGAACGTTGGAGCAATATCTTTGATTCAATGCTAATAACAAACTTTCCTTATCGAGCAGATCTTGTCTGGAATGAGGCCGTTGGTATTAATTTGCTTTCAATGCACAGTACCGTTGCTTACTTAATGCAAGTTCTGGCTTGGCTCATTCTGACTCTGCTTAGCTGCTGATGAACTGTTGTGTTTCTTTATCAGAGTGTTGAGCGGAGTTCTGTTCATCAGGCTTTAGCATACACGAGTTAATCTTCTGATTCTGACATTCTGATATGGCAACTTCTGATGCTGATGTCAAGAACCAAATTTCTGATGCTGATTAGGTGTGATCTTGCTTGTACCAATCAGAGTATCTGCAAATCAGAACGTAATAATTTAGGCAGCAGATAGTTCATACATGAATCATATAAATAATATATCTTTTCACTTTGTTATCATCAAAACTTAAACATAGGGTAGTAGATTCAAACTTTGTTCTAACAACACTATGTCATCAACATAGATTTGAGCTACCATTATCTTTCCTCCTTCATTTTTGACAAAAAGGGTTTTATCCAAGCCTCCTTTTTTGTATCCTTTGTCAGAGAGAAATTTTGTCAACCTGTCATACCATGCTCTAGGAGCTTGTTTCAGGCCATATAAAGCTTTCCTCAATTTGAAGACATGATCAGGGTAGTTTGGATCCACAAATCCTTTAGGCTGTTCCACATAAACTTCCTCATTTAAGTATCCATTTAGGAAGGCACTTTTTACATCCATCTGAAATAACTTGAACTTCAGGAGACAAGCAATTCCTAATAGGAGTCTGATTGATTCCAGTCTGGCTACAGGGGCAAAGGTCTCATCAAAATCAACCCCTTCAACTTGAGTGTATCCTTGAGCAACAAGTCTTGCCTTATTCCTGGTGACAACTCCTTCAGCATCTGATTTGTTCTTGTAGATCCATTTTGTGCCAATGATGTTTGTTCCTTCTGGTCTAGGAACTAACTCCCATACTTCATGTTTCTTGAATTGGTTCAATTCATCTTGCATTGCTCCAATCCAGTATTCATCAGTTAAAGCCTCCTTAACATTTCTTGGTTCAATTTTAGACACAAAACAAGAGTTTGAGATGATTTCTCTAGATCTTGTAATGACTCCACTGTTAGGATCTCCTATGATGAGTTCTTTAGGATGATCTTTCTGAATTCTGATGGAAGGGCTTTTGCTAGCTTCCTTTGATTCAGAGTCTGCTGCAGTGGTGTTAGGTAGATCATTCTGTTGAGTTGGAGTCTCAAAGAATGTCTCAACATTACAAGGGATGTCTGTTTCCTCATGATAATCATCAACTACGACATTTATTGATTCCATCATGACTTTGGTCATGGAATTGAATACCCTATAAGCTCTGGTGTTGGTGGAGTATCCTAGAAATATTCCTTCATCACTTTTAGGGTCCAGCTTTCTCCTTTGTTCATGATCTGCCAGAATATAGCATTTGCTACCAAATACATGGAAGTACTTCACTGTTGACTTTCTTCCTTTCCAGAGTTCATAAATGGTGGATGAGGTTCCCTTTCTCAAGGTGACCCTGTTATGGACATAACAGGCTGTATTCATAGCTTTAGCCCAAAAATGGATAGGAAGTCTTTTGGCATGTATCATTGCTCTGGCAGATTCCTGTATGGTCCTGTTTTTCCTTTCTACAACTCCATTTTGTTGAGGAGTTATAGGAGAAGAGAATTCATGATTAATTCCTTCTGAGGAACAGAACTCATTAAACTTACTGTTTTCAAATTCCTTGCCATGATCACTTCTGATTCTGACAATGCACCCTTCTTTTTCTCTTTGAATTCTTTTGCACAGTTCTTTAAAAACTTCAAATACATCATATTTTTCCCTAATGAAGTTAATCCAGGTGAATCTGGAAAAATCATCCACAACAACATAGGCATATCTTTTTCCACCAAGACTTTCCACCTGCATTGGTCCCATCAGATCCATATGCAGAAGTTCTAGAACCTTAGAGGTGGTCAGATGTCTTGACTTTGGATGTGACATCCTAGTCTGCTTACCAACCTGACATTCACCACAGACTCTCCCTTCATCAATTTGTAGTCTTGGAATCCCTCTGACTGCCTACATGGATATAATCCTTTTCATTCCTCTTAGATGTAGATGGCCAAGTTTTTGGTGCCACAGTTTCACTTCTTTTTCTTCTTTGGCAATAGACCACACAGTAGAGTAATTAGTGTTCTCAGGCTCCCACAAGTAGCAGTTGTCTTTAGATCTGACTCCTTTCATTACAACTTCTTATTTCTCATTAGTTACAAGACATTCAGATTTTGAGAAGTTGACCTTGAATCCTAGGTCGCATAATTGGCTGATACTTATGAGATTAGCAGTCAAGCCTTTTACCAGCAATACTTCATTTAGATTTGGAACTCCAGGGCAGTCCAAGTTTCCAACTCCTTTGATTTCTCCTCTAGCACCATCTCCAAAGGTCACATAACTAGTGGTGTGAGGTTTAACATTATTGAGAAGATTCTTGATTCCAGTCATGTGCTTAGAACATCCACTGTCAAAGTACCAGTCTTCCTTTGCAGAGACTCTAAGGGAAGTGTGATCTATCAGGGCAGTAGCCTTTTTCTTCCACTGTGGAGTATATGGTACCTTGTTAGACTTAGGTTTGAAACCTGGGTTCTGATTAGGATATCCATATAATCTGAAGCAGAATGGCTTTATGTGACCAAACCTCCCACAATGATGACATCTCCATCTTTGATACTTTTTCTTCATATTTCTCTGTTCACGATGTTGAGTGCTATGTTGTGACATCTGCTTTGACATTTGTTTATCAGGCCTGATCTTCTTGTTTATACCAGATTTCTTTGCTGCCACAAATCCTAGACCAGACTTGTTTCCCACATTTTGTCCAACCTAAAGGATTTCTTCCAATTTGTCAGTTCCATTTGTCAGCATCTTGACAGATTTGGTCATCTGGTCCAGTTTTGAGTTTAGCATTTGAACTTCCCCTTCTAGATAACTTATAGTATCAATGTCTGCCTTTTTTTCAGCCTCCAACTTTATTATGAGTTTTGTTTGTCTCTCATTTTGCTGACAGACTTCAGCACTTCTGATACATAATTTCTTGTAGGAATCAGCCAGTTCTTCAAATGTCACTTCCTCATCACTAGAGTCACTATCAGAGTTACAAATACCAGTTAGTGCAGTAACTAGTTTGGCAGATTCTTCTTCAGAATTACTTTCTGAATCACAGTCAGACCAAGTAACAGACATTCCTTTCTTTTGTTTCTTAAGAAAGGTAGGACATTCAGCTCGAATGTGCCCATATCCTTCACATCCATGGCATTGAATTCCTCTGCTTTGATTTCCCTTCTCTTCAGACTTTGGTCTTCTGCTGAAGTCATAAGATCTATTAATGTCAGAAGGAATGTTCTTGACATTTGACCTTGACTTTGGATCCATTCTCTTGATGAGTTTGTTGAATTGTCTTCCAAGCATGGCTATAGCTTCTGAAATATTTTCTTCTTCATCCTCCTTGTTTTCATCTTCAGTATTAGATACAAGTGCTATGCTCTTGTTTTTCTTGTCGACATTGTCACTGATCCCCATCTCAAAGGTCTGAAGAGACCCAATGAGTTCATCCACCTTCAAATTTTCTGATATCTTGGGCTTCCTCTATAGCAGTTACCTTCATTGCAAATCTTTTAGGCAAGGATCTGAGAATCTTTCTCACCAGTTTTTCTTCTGACATCTTTTCTCCCAATGCTCCTGAGGTGTTGGCAATCTCCAAGATGTTCATGAGAAACTCATGAATGGTTTCATCTTCCATCATCCTTAGGTTCTCAAATTTGGTAGTCAGCATCTGAAGCCTTGACATTTTTACTTTGGATGTGCCCTCATGGGTAGTTTTGAGAGTGTCCCAAACTTCCTTGGCCAGTTCACATTGATGTACTAGTCTGAATATGTTTCTATCAATTCCATTGAACAAGGCATTTAATGCTTTGGAATTACCCAGGGCTAATTCATCTTCTTCTTTGCTCCATTCTTCCTCAGGTTTCAGACTGATTGTCCCATCTTTCTCAGTTATGGTGGGATGGTTCCATCCTTTGTCAGCAGCTCTCCAAGCCTTTTTGTCCAGTGATTTTAAGAAGGCAACCATACGAGGTTTCCAGTAGTCATAATTTGATCCATCTAGAATGGGTGGTCTGTTTCCAAAAACTCCTTCTTTGTCCATAGCGCCAGAAAGTGATATCCCTAGATCTCACCCAGTAAGACAGGTAGGGTGCCTGCTCTGATACCAAATGAAATTCTGGTAGCAGATACTCAATGTCACAGTGAATGTTATGACACCGTATCTGACTTTCTATAAGACAGTAAATCAAAAAGCAGTAAAGAACACAGTCAATTGTTTACCCAGTTCAGTGTGAAACAACACCTACTCTGGGGGCTACCAAGCTAGGGAGGAAATTCACTATAAGAGATATTAATTCAGGAATAAACCAACCAGTTTATCTCCTTCACTTAAGACCTACCCAATGCAACTTCAATCTAAGTTCAACTTAAACCTGAGTTCCTACTCACTCCCCCTCAATCACAATAGTGATACTAAACAATTGACTAATGAAGTTATGAAGACACTCTTCAGAACATACACTTAATTATGCTTCACAGCTTTTAATCAAGTAACACAAACACTCGTGCTTCAAAGCTTTGAGTGATACATAAACCTAACTTGACCTTGCTTCAAAGCTTTAATCAAGTGACACAAACACTCGTGCTTCAAAGCTTTGAGTGATACACAACCCTTACAATCAAAACCTACTCCAAGTCACTTATCACAATGATACTTGCTTGGATTACAGTAGTTAAAACTATACAGCTCCTTGTTGATCTTCTGACTCAAAAGTGTCTTTCACCAACAACCTTCCTATTGAATATATAGGCAGCTGTTCTTCAGTTAGGGCTTCCACGAAAATAGCTAGGGTTAATTAGGGTTAACCTCAATACTTGGGCACAAGACTTTATCAACCAGATTAGGGTTAATCCAAGTTAACCTAAAGTCCACGTGAGATTCTGTTATGGAATGTATGAGCCATATTCCTGAAAAATCTCAGAATTAACAAGACTGCCTAACTGTTAGATCAGTACAGGATGTCTTAACATTGGTTATGACAACAAGAATCCTGTTTACTGATTTTGGTAGAATGTAATAAAAGTGATCATTGCATAATGATCAGATACACACTCATAATGAGCAACTACTGTATGCCATTCTTTTTCTGCAGAAAGTACCTAGTAACCCGGAATGTTATGACATCAGTCATGACATTCACACACCTAGTTTTACCAAAAAATACATGCCAATAACCAAACACTTACAGTTGCCTTACAAAATGGCCATATTACGCATGTGAGGTATCTCAGCAAAAACAAACAAATATAAGATCATAGTCCCTCGATGACGCTATCCATGTTGCCTTTCAAATGATCTTAGTCCCTAAAAGAGAATGCTAAGATACCTTTCAAACATTTCTAATCATGGTTATACGATGACCCACACCCATCCCGTTTACATCCAAAGATATGGTTACTTACCAAATCAATGGTAAGATAACAATGTCAAAGGAAAGAGGAAATGAACATGAAAGACTTTTGAGTAGGTAGAATGCCCCTAGTTACTTGCTCACTTTAAAAACAAAACATCCTTTATATTTTCAAAACAAACACCTACACTTTCAAAACATCTTACAAACTTGAAAACATTTTCAAAAGACCAACAACTTTGTATACATTCTTACGAACGAGAATCATTACAAAGTTTGCCTAAACAAATGGCCTCTTTATACTTTCAAAAACCAAACAAATCATATTTTCAAAACAAAAGCAAGCGATCTAGCAAGTAACTAAGAGCCCATGGAAAACCATAGATGAAAAGGATGCTAATACCTTCCCTTTTCATAAGCTCCAAAACTTCCCCAAACTCAGAACGGCATCTCAAACCACCATTGTTGCACATTCTGACCAAGAACTTCAAACTTCAATTTCCCTCGTGTGTTTCTTGGCTTTTCAGTTTCAAAAACTTCCTCACATGAAATACAAACCATCCCAGACCCTGCTTGCAGAATGTAACACCATCTTCATCAACTTCCAAGTTCAAAAATAGAGCATTGCAGTTGGACTTCTCCATACCATTCCAGCCACTTTCAGTTCAAGCCAGCCATTGCATTAGCTTCCTAGAGGTTCAAGGAAGCTAACCTGATCATCACCATCACTTGAAACAAGCTCAAACTCATTTCACGATTTCCAGTTTTGAGGTATTTTTCTTGAACTTGTATCTCATTATTTAGGCATTGTTAGGCTTGCATTTGTGAAGATAGAATGTAGATATCATTGCCCTGAAACTATACATGTCCATAGATTTCATTTATGTTGCTTGAGCATGAAGATTTTTGAGTTTGAATTTGCTGAAACATTTAGGTCAGAATTTGGTACTTTCATAAATTCATCCTTATCTTTGAATGTTAGCTTAAGTTAGTTACATAGTTGGATTCGTGGTGGGAAATGCACAAGTTTCATGTTTACACTTTTGAAAATGGATGAAAAATGAGTAAGTTACAGATCCTTTGGCTGGAGGTTGAAGATGAAGTACAGTCAGGGCAAAATTTGTGTTATGTATTTATTGTTGTGTACAAGTTAACAGATGTATCACCACTCTAGTGGTTAAAGCACGCGCCTGTCACCCTTTGGACTTGGGTCCGAGCCCCAGCGTCCGTTTTACCATTTTTTGTTATATTTTCTGTTTTTCTCTCTTTTTTTTTGTTTGTAACAGGTGTTGGACTTTCCTCCCTTGGGTCTTTATTTTTTGCTGACTCCTCCCCTGATTATGTTCCATACATCCTGGCCCTTTTACTTTTATTATTTCATTTTCTCTTTTTATTTTATTTTACTTTCATATTTTTATTATTATTTTTATTATTACTATTATTATTATTATCATTTTTATTAATAAAAAAATCCAAAAATATATTTTTATTTGTTTATTTACATATTTAAAAAATGTTCATTAGTATTTTATTTTTCTCCATAAAAACAAAAAGACCAAAATATTTTCTTTTAACAAATTAATTTTTTTTTTCTTAAAACAATATTTGATGTTTAGACTTAGTTTAATTATTATTTTATTTTCTTATTTAAAATTAACTTAGAACTTAGTTTTATTTTAATTAATTAATTTTTCTATTATCTTTAATTTAAAACCTTTTTATAAAAAACCCTAAAAATCATTTTTAAATTATGTTATTTTATTAATTAGTTTAAGTTAATTTTCATTAATCATATTTTCTCAATTAGGTTTAGGTTAAAACCTTTCATAAAAATCAAACAAAAATCATTTCTTTCTCCATTTTATATTCTTGCATTTTGTCTTCAATTTTGTACAGTATTCAATATGGTTGTAATAATTAATTAGATTTAATTTTCTTGCAATTTCCCCCATTTGTAAATTTGTATAACCCCTTCATCAATGATGTAATAGCTTAGTATTTTTATTTTTCACAATTTAATGCTTTATTTACAAATGCTAGTAAATTAGGGTTTGTATAGAAATATTAAAATCAACAAGTTAGCAAACCCTAATTCAAGACCAAATAATGCATGTAAATTAACACACTTGCAGACTTGCACCCTTAGGGTAATTCCACTTTGTTGCCTTACAAAAATGGCCATGTTATGCATGTGGGTATCTTAGCAAAAAGCAATCAAAATTACAAGATCATAGTCCCTCAAAGAGAATTGCTAAGATATTCCACAACATTGCTATCATGGCTATACGATGACCCATGCCCGTCCCTTTAGATCCAAAGATAGGGCTTCTTACCAAATTAATGGTAAGATAGCAATATCAAAGGAAAGGAGAAATGAACTAAGAATTTTGAGTAGGTAGATTGTTCTTAGTTGCTTGCTCAATTCCAAATCAAACACTCTTGCTTATTTTCAAAAAAAAAACACCAACACTTTCAAAAAACACTTCCAAAAACATTTTCAAAACATCCTCCAAACTTGAAACATTTTCAAAAGATCAAGACTTTGTATACGTTCTTACGAACGAGAACTATTACAAAGTTTTCCTAAACGATGGCGCATTTTCAAAATACTTTCAAAAATCACACAAAGCACATTTTCAAACAAAAGCAAGTGATCTAGCAAGCAACTAAGAGCCCATAGATAACTATGGATGAAAAGGGTGCTAACACCTTCCCTTTTCATAATCTACCCCCCGAACTCAAGAAACAATCTCAAAGGTCTTTCCTGTTCTTTTCAGCCTTTCCTTTTGGATAAAAGAAAAGTCAGTGACGACTCTTGCTAATTGCAACATTTGCGATAAATTGCAAAACACCCAAGTTAGTTCTCCCACCGTATCACAATATGTATATTCAATTGTATACTTACATGCACCAAACTTGCCATATCCCTACGTCCAGCCACTTATATCCACTGAGAAAATCTCTTACATCTACAGGGTTGTAAAAGAATAACTCCAAACATGGATAATATTCTATGAGATAGGTTGCGTATCATTTATCACCACAACGTTCAAGTATAATATGATGATTTCATTTCAGTTAGGGTCCAATAACTCATTGCGGTTAGCTGGAGGGGGAAGGGGCTGAATAATTACTTCCTTTTGTAGAAGCACGGCGTACAACACTTCTACTTGGAGTTTTATCATAATCATGATCATCATCACTGTGATCGGTGGAAATAGAACTGACTGTTTAAAGCTGGTTCACGAAATGTCGCGGTAAGCAAGAGTCGCCACCGTCTTTTATGTTCTCCAACATGGAAAGGACAAAAGCACAGCAAAATTCCTTTTCGAGAATGTTTCTCGGTTCGGAAGGTAGATTTATAGAAAGGGAAGGTGTTAGCACCCTTTCTATCCGTGGTTATCCACGGGCTCTTAGGTACTTGCTCACTATGTTTTCAAAAATTGTTTGCTTTTAAAGTGTTTGTGGGTTTTGAAAAAGTTTCGTTTTGAAAACTTCTAGGTAACTCTTGTATCAGTCCTCAAGAGTGTATGAAGTATTTGTTTGAAAACTTTTTGAAAGTGTAGGTGCGAAAAGTTGTTTTTGTTTTTTGAAAGAGCAAGTACCCAGGAGAAATCTACCTACTCTAAGGAATTAGGCTGTGTAAAAGTCTTTAAGGTAGTGCCATCCCGCCATTGAGAGGTAGGTAGCACCACCGTTGGAGGTGTTCGGGTCAATTCGATTTTAGGGACAGTGTGGTCACCGAAGCAATAGTAGGACACCTTAGAAGTAACCCTAATGTCCTAGATCCCTTTTAATCCGAGGCAACCGTTTCGAGGCAACTGTTTCGAGGCAACTGGATCTTGGACATAAGAGCGACCGCTAAAACGTCCTATACTTGACGACCACGTTTCGAAGGCAACGAGTGAGGCGTACCCTAGAAGTGGTGTGTGTATTGTGTGTTGTTTTCATGTTATGTTTTATCTTTGATCATGGCGTTGTGAGCTACAAGTTATTTTTAATTACCATACATTCTTTCATGCGAGTTTAGCAGTTAGGAGTGCGGAAAATTAGAAAACGGAAAGATAAAAGCTACGCTATTACAAGGCGCGGGTCTATACATCGCCAAAATACAAAGACCCGTTTTTGATAAAGATGCGGAAAGTAAAAAATACCTAATTACTATTACATCCGGAAAGCAGTTACATAATAATCAATAAGAAAATAATGCGCAAAATAGAAATTAAACTGGACGTCCGAGGGTTTTGACCCTTTGCTTGAAATTAAATTAAATTAAAGCCTAATTAATTATTTAATTAAAGAAAAGAAAGTGTTTTTTTATGTTTTTTGTATTTAATAGAAATAAAGAAAATTAAAATCAAAAGAAAACCCTAGTTCTAAGTTTATTTTAATTATTAATGAAAATATTAAAGTTACCCTAATTTAAGCTAATTAATTAATTTACATGTTATTTACAAAAATAATAGTAATTAATAATAATTAATAATGATAATAATAATTAATTTAAGAAAAAGATAAAAATGTCAAAACCTAATTCTATGTAATTTTTATTTATTAAGAAAAAGGATTAAAATTTAAAACCTAAATTAAACTAAATTAATTGGTAGTCATTCATTTACAAAAATATGTTAATGGTGAAATTAAGAAATTAAAATATTTTACAATTTGATTTTCTGATTTTTATTGGGAACTATTTTATGGTGGATTAATAATAATTATTAAAAAAACAATTGAAAGAAATTAAAAAGAAAGAAAATAAAATAAAATTAATTATGCAAACCAAGGGGGTGTCTGGCCAAAGTGGAGGTGTTATCCTGGAATTCAGGCCCAAGAAGCACAAGGCCTTGTTGACTTTTTGGCATCACGTGCTTGCTGGCTGACTAGGGTGGACCATGCTCTTCACTCTGTAGCACTGGATTGATCATCATGAGCGCTTGGCAAGCTTAGGCGTGAGGATGCATGGTGGGACATTGAACGAATGCTGCACTAGAACATGTTAAAACAAAAATCATCAATTATATGGGGGGACCTGGGAATCGAACCCAGGTCCCAGTACTTGCAAGCCACGTCCTTTGCCAGTTGAGCTACCAAGCGCGTTTGTTAAACTAATAGACAACAAATATAATATATGAAAAATGCCAATTATACTGGGACATTAAAAAAACGCGCTAAGATTTGAATGCTCAAGTGGCGCTTGGACAACTCACCTTTCTTCTTCGTTTTCACCTGCAAACATGAATAAGATAGCGGGGGTTTTAAACCCCCACAAAGCAAAAGTCCAAAAAATAGCGATTACGCACACAGATTATATAAATATAGCGCGAGTATCTCATTCGATTCGTCTTGTTGCAACGAATTTGTCCATATATGGCTTGAGGTCTAATTTTACAGCATACGCAAAGCCCTAATTTTCGAACCTTGAAACCCTAGATATCTCCCATGGTGGATTTTGATTTAGGAAGTTTCAGCGCAATTCAACTATACCAAAAGCTTAAGGGAGATGTCAGTAATACAAATCAATTTGAAAAACATGTCAATGATGCATAGAAATTAGGTTTCGATTATGAAAATATTCGTTCAAACCATGACTTTGTTTTACCGTTTCTTTGAGTATGAGAGCTTGTTCTTGATAGTAATAGCTTCCTGGAGACTTAGGCAATATGTTTGAATCACTTTTAGGCCTTGAATCCACCTGTAAATAGGATTTCAGTTTCACAATTTTCTTGAGTTTTTGCAAATTGGCTATGGAGTTTTTAGCAGCTTTCACGTGTGTTCTTAAGTAGGGTTTCACTCAGCATATGTATGTGATGTGAATTAGGTCAAGAATAAGCCCAAAAGTCCATGGCATTATGACTTGAATATTTGATTGCCTAATCATATCTTTTTCAATCTTTTCTTTCATGAAACCTTTCCAATCATGGATTGTTTGCCTTGTTGATTGAGAAACGAGTTGCCAGCTTGCCCTAGTCATATTTGCTGCACAAAAAGATCTAAAAAAGCATATCTTTGAATTTTCTTATAATTAAAATCAATTAAATGAATTAATATAAATATAAATTCAATTAATTACTTAAAAATAAGAAAATAAATTATTTTGAGCTCAATGGGTCGTGCATAGGCCTTGGGTAATGATTCAAGAAAGAATTTGAGGCCCATTAGCAAAATTGAAGTGTTTTAGGCAAAGTTGACTTTTGAAAGTTCCCAAAAATTTCCCAACTTCTCCAATGCATATCTTGCTCAATTTTGAAGCTATGAACATGTTCTTGGACATTTTGGAAAGGTCTTGAAGTCCTCTAACCAATGCCTTTTGTCCCATGTCATTTTGATTTAACAATCTCAAGTTATGGTCTTTGACTTAAAGTGCCTTTTTGTTGACTTTTGAAAATGACCTATAATGTTGAAATTGATAACTTTTTGTGAGAGCATTTCTTGGACTTGGAGTGTGAAGATGAGTTGTAGGAAATGTCATCCCCTTCAAAATGAGATTTGGATGCGATTTTTATGATGAACCATGAAAAAGTTATGCCTTGGTCAATTTGCAGTTGACTTTTCAGCTGTCCAAAAATAGAAACTTTTGCATCTTGAGACTTTTTGAGCCATGCTTTGAGGAATCATGATCAAGAATTGATAAAATGATGATTGTGGCTTCAAAATGATATGTTGACCAAAAATTTTGACTTTTGACTGTCAAATGACCATTTTACCCCTGCAGTTGACTGTGAAGCAATTAGGGTTTTTTGACTGTGCAACTTGATGCTGTGAGTCTTGAAGCTTGACATATAGATGCTTGACAATGTTTATAGGCGTATGGGACTTGATTGGACCCTTGAAAACCTCAATTTCTTTGCAAGAACCAAAACCCTAATTTTGACTGTATTAGGAGGCAATTGGACTGTGCAGCCCTTGAGAGATTTTGAAGCTTGATCTTACCAAATCTTGAAGAATATGGGAGGGCAAATTTTGGGGTACAATAGTTGCCCCTGTTCAATCTTCTTAGACCCGAGGATGTAGATTGGCTGGCGTGCCTTTCGTAATCCGAAGGTGGAAGATGATTGAACACTAGAGTGCCCAGAAATTTGCACTCGCATAGTAGAGTGTCAGCAGTGTGATGTAGGGAATGGGCTTACAGATGCCATTTGGAGAGATGATGGATAAGAGGATGGGCTTAGAGGTGCCATCTAGAAGTGTGACAGAACCTTGTCGGGAATGGGCTTATAGATGCCATTTGGAACTGTAATGGTATGTGGATGGGCTTATAGATGCCATCTTGGTGTCGATCGCGTAAGAGATTCCTTAGCGAGAACTTGTGTACCTGAGGAAGAAAATAATTACCTGGCCTGTTACAGGGGTTGATCTTCAAACTCTTTATGTAGATGTGCCCTGGCTGGATGCAGGTATCGAATCTTCGAACTCTTCAGACGTGCCCTGGTTGGATACAAGAATCGAGTCTGGAAATAGTCGTCAAAAGATACGCCCTGGCTGGATACAGGAATTGGATCTTCAAACTCTTCAGACGTGCCCTGGAAGGATACAGAAATCGAGTCTGGAAATAGTCGTCAATAGATACGTCCTGGATGGATACAGGAATCGGATCTTCAAACTCTTCAGACGTGCCCTGGCAGGATACATGAATCGAGTCTGGAAATAGTCGTCAACAGATACGCCCTGGCTGGATACAGGAATCGGATCTTCAAACTCTTCAGACGTGCCCTAGCAGGATACAGGAATCGAGTCTGGAAATAGTCGTCAACAGATACGCCCTGGCTGGATACAGGAATCGGATCTTCAAACTCTTCAGACGTGCCCTGGCAGGATACAGGAATCGAGTCCGGAAATAGTCATCAACAGATATGCCCTGGCTGGTTACAAGAATCGAATCTTCAAACTCTTCAGACGTGCCCTGGCAGGATACAGGAATCGAGTCTGGAAATAGTCGTCAACAAATACGCCCTGGCTGGATACAGGAATCGGATCTTCAAACTCTTCAGACGTGCCCTGGCTGGATACAGGAATCGAGTCCGGAAAATAGTCGTCAACAGATATGCCCTGGCTAGATACAGGTATCGAATCTGGAATTGCGACAGTTGATAGTAATCATCTTTGTATTGACCTTTGTCCTGAAAAGACAAAACGTTAGTTGTATGCAATGTCATGATGTATGAAATGCGTGGTGTCATGATATTCTCAAAATAAATGAGATTGTATGTTCATGATGCGTACGTGCATGCTATAATGTATGAAGATGTGATGTTTATGAACGTATTTTTGTCTAGGAAAATAAATCCTTGACGAATGCCGGGAGTTTGTTGAATCCTGGGCTGATGTTGAAGAGTAGGGTTCTTCGTCTCCACTGGGGATGATAATTGCACGAATAAACCGGTAGGAGAAGATGACTCCGTTGAGGAATGAACTTGTTGGAGAGATTATTCTACGGGGAAATACTCTGTGGGAAGAGAGGTACTTCGCTGAGGTTTGATGATAACTCCGCTGGGGATACCATTGTTGAGCTCTGTTGGAAGATTTGATGAACTCTGCTGGGGGATAGGAAGAACTTCGCCGAGGACGATCTTTCCGTGGTAATTAGCTGAGGATAACCCAGTTATAGGCTCTGGCGGGGGATAAGCTTCCAGAATCTACTGGGGATAAGCTTCCTGAATCTACTGGGGAAATTGATTTAACTCTCCTGGGGAGACTTTTCAGATTGGACTGGGGAATGGCTCCACTGGATGTTCTGTATTCCGCCGGGGAACAATCTTAGATCAAGATTGCCGGGGATGCTTGTTAGGTATGTTCTGTTGGGGAATGTTGAGATCTTATGGGGATACCCAACTTCCTTAAGACTGATTTGTAGGCTAACTCTGCTTGGGGAGAGTGTCACTGACTTGCTAGGGATACATTGCCTTGTTAGGGTTGATGGGAGACCTACTGCTTGGGAGAGTATTGTTGATTCTTGTCTTACTCGGCGGGGAGTGAAAGTATCTGGGTTACATTCTTCAGCCGAACTTACCTTAGTACTTTGGTGGATAGAGCAATTAGATTGCTTAGACAACTCATTATTTCCCCTGTTTATGATGTTACTTGTAATTAATCCTTTGTTTCGCATGCAAATATTTATGAGTTAGCAATTAGTGTCAAATGCATATATCACAATTGAACATTGGACGTTCTTTACAAAACAAAACAGAAAAAGAAAAAACAATTGGCAATTTAGCTGAAAAGTGAATTTGTATTGATTTTTGAATTTGCCTGTAAATAGGCGTTTATGTACACGAGGCTGACATCCTAGTGAGAGAACGCCGCCGAACAACAGAGTTTATACAATTTGTTCAAACAAAACAGCTCTGTGAAAAGAGTAATCCCACTGGGTTCCAGCTCTGCTATCGCCTTTATATCTTCGAGCGTCTCATCACTTGGCTGCTTAGTTGAAGATGAAGCTGATTGATCGATGTCGTCTGAACCTGATGATTGATACCGGATTTTGGATGCAAGGTGATCCAATGAGACATAGTATTACGCTTTAATCCCTAACTTTTGCCTGGACCGCCCTTTCGGGTTTTCAGTCCACCGGGATACCCATTTTTGCCCAAGCCGCCTTTTCAGGTTTTCGACTTGCCGGGTGTACAGATTTTTTCCATTTCATCCCTTATTTTTGCCCGAACCCTTTTGGTTCGCCGGGAAGCCCTAATTTTTGCCTAGGTATGTCAACCTAGCGGGTCTTTTATCATGCGTAGTATCTTTTTACTATGTCTGCATTGGCGGGGTGAGGAAGGTCGTCACCATCCATGGTGGTTAGAATCATGGCTCCTCCTGAGAAGACATGTTTAACCACAAATGGCCCTTCGTACGTGGGGGTCCATTTGCCCCTGGGATCACTTTTAGGAAGAATGATGCGCTTGATTACCAGGTCCCCAACTTGATACTCTTGTGGTCTGACTTTCTTGTTAAATGCCCTGATCATCCGTTTTTGATACGTTTGACCATGACAAATAGCAGTGAGTCTCTTTTCGTCAATTAGATTTAATTGATCAAGCCGAGTCTGGATCCAGTCATCTTCGCTCAAGCCTGCATCCTTCATTATCCGGAGAGAGGGTATCTGGACTTCAATCGGCAAGACTGCCTCCATGCCATAGACCAAGGAAAAGGGAGTTGCCCCGGTTGACGTTCTTGCTGAGGTACGTTACCCATGAAGAGCAAACGGTAACATCTCGTGCCAATCTTTATAGGTCACTGTCATCTTCTGCACAATCTTTTTGATATTCTTATTTGCTGCTTCTACAGCCCCATTCATCTTTGGCCGGTAAGGAGAAGAGTTGTGGTGCTGTATCTTGAATTGCTCGCAGAGCTCAGTGATCATCTTGTTATTGAGATTGGTACCATTGTCCGTAATGATCCTCTCTGGGACACCGTATCGACAGATCAAGTTGTGTCGAATGAACAGTGCCACGACGTTCTTGGTTACGGTAGCGTAAGAAGCTGCTTCAACCCACTTTGTAAATTAATAAATCGCTACCAAGATGAAGCGATGCCCGTTGGATGCCGTAGGTTTAATCTCGCCGATCATATCAATGCCCCACATTGCAAAAGGCCAAGGTGCAGTCAAGACATTCAGAGGAACTGGAGGAACGTGCACCTTATCTGCATAGATCTGACACTTATGGCATGTCCGAGAATGTTGGTAGCAGTCTGCTTCCATTGTGGACCAGAAATATCCTGCCCGAAGGATTTTCTTTGCCATGGTATGTCCACTGGAATGTGTTCCGAAGGTACCTTCATGCAGTTCTGCCATGATCTTTTCTGCTTCATCTTTATCCACACAACGCAGTAAGGTCGAATCATGGTTTCGCTTGTATAGAATGCCATTGCTGAGGAAGAACTTTGCAGCGAACCTTCTCGGAAACTTCTTGTCATTGATGGATGCACCTTCAGGGTATTCTTGAGTTTCCAAGTACCTCTTCACTTCATGATACCAAGGTTTTTCAATTACTTCTTCAGCTTCAAGATCACAGCAATATGCAGGTTCGTCCAACTTCCAGATAATGATCCGGGGAGCCTCATTGTCCCATTTGACTTTGAACATGGAAGACATCCTATCTAACGCGTCCGCCAACTGATTCTCCTCTCTTGGGAAGTGTTCAAAAGTTATCTCTGTGAAATGGGGGATCAATGTCAACACGCACTCTTTGTAAGGAATAAGGTTTGGGTGTTTCGTATCCCACTCGCCTTTGATCTTATTGATCACGAGAGCAGAATCTCCGAAGACACTCAGAAACTTGATCCTTAAGTCAATTGCAGCTTGAAGACCCATGATGCATGCCTCATACTCCGCCATGTTGTTGGTGCAGTTAAAACACAGTCGGGCAGTAAGTGGAGTATGAGTGCCTTTGGGGGATATGATCACAGCGCCAATACCGTTACCCAAAGCGTTTGAGGCTCCGTCAAAGTGCATAGACCATCGGGATCCTTCCTCAGGTCCTTCATCCGGTCCAGGTACTTCACAGTCAGTCACTACCATGATGTTCTCGTCAGGAAATTCGAAGTTCATTGACTGGTAGTCGTCCACTGCTTGGTGTGCCAAATGGTCTGCCAATACGCTTCCCTTGATAGCATTCTGAGTTGTATATTGGATGTCGTATTCTGTCAAGATCATCTGCCATCTTGCTATTCTTCCAGACAGAGCAGGCTTTTCGAATATGTACTTTATTGGATCCATTTTTGAAATCAATAGAGTAGTGTGAGTCAGCATATACTGTCTCAGCCGGCGAGCAACCCATACCAAAGCGCAGCAAGTTTTCTCGAGCAGTGAGTATCGGGTCTCACAGTCGGTAAACTTTTTGCTAAGGTAATAAATGGCGTGCTCTTTTCGGCCAGACTCGTCATGCTGCCCCAGCACACACCCCATTGAGCTGTCAAGTACTGTCAAGTATAGTATTAGAGGTCTCCCTTCAACCGGTGGCATAAGAATGGGTGGTTCTTGGAGATACTCTTTGATTCTGTCGAAAGCGGCCTGACATTCATCGTTCCAACGTACTACTTGATCTTTCTTCAGTAGCTTGAAGATTGGTTCACAGGTAGCAGTTAGATGTGAGATGAACCGGGCAATGTAGTTCAGTCGTCCTAGAAAGCCTCTGACTTCTTTCTCTGTCTTGGGAACTGGAATCTCTTGTATGACCTTCACCTTGGCAGGGTCCACTTGAATACCTTTGTCGCTCACGACGAAGCCTAGCAACTTCCCAGATCTTACCCCAAAGGTGCACTTATTTGGGTTCAACCTCAGCTTGTACAACTTCAGACGGTCAAACAGCTTCTGCAGATGGTCAAGGTGTTCCTCCTCGGTTTGAGACCTTGCAATCATATCATCGACGTATACTTCAATCTCATGGTGGATCATGTCATTAAATAAAGCAACCATGGCACGTTGGTAGGTTGCCCCAGCATTTTTCAACCCGAATGGCATGACCTTGTAGCAGAAGGTGCCCCACTGAGTAACAAAGGTAGTCTTTTCCATATCTTCAGGAGCCATCTTGATCTGATTATAACCTGAAAAACCATCCATGAAGGAGAACACCTTGTGTTGAGCAGTATTGTCAACTAGAACGTCGATGTGAGGCAGAGGGAAGTCATCCTTGGGGCTCGCCCTGTTCAAATCCCTGTAGTCAACACACATTCGGACCTTACCATCTTTCTTAGGTACCGGAACCACATTGGCAACCCACTGGGGGTAAGAAGTCATTGCTAGAAACCCGGCATCGAATTGCTTCATAGCTTCAGCTTTGATCTTCTCGGACATCTCTGGACGCATACGGCGGACCTTCTGTTTAACCGGAGGGCATTCTTCCTTGGTAGGCAGGTGATGAACTACAATGTCGGTATCCAACCCAGGCATGTCTTCGTAGGACCAAGCAAAGATTTCCATATAATCATGCAACATCTGAACCAACCGCTGTTTCACACTGAGCTCTAGATTGGCACCAATCTTGACTTCCTTTCTGTCTGTCTCAGTACCCAGATTTATCGTTTCCACTGGCTCTTCATGTGGCTGAATGGCCCTCTCTTCCTGGAGTAACAGTCTTGCAAGCTCGCCAGGCACTTCACAATCATCTTCACCTCCATCTTCGGCTAAGTTGATCGGATTTTCAAAGTCATAACTGGCAGTAGCAGAGTCGTTACCAGTGAGATCCAGAGTGGATTGAAACCTGTATAGGTGAGTGTGTGTAAATATAGCTGTTTTGCAATATATAAAGAAAGAAAGAAAGGGAGCACAAGATTTGAAATGCGAAAAACGTCCAATGTTTTTATTCATGATATATGGAAATGACAAGTAATAAGCCCTCACAAATGAAGCCACGGTGCCCCGGGTAAGACACCGGGCCGTAAAGTTTTAATTTATTGTTCATTACAAATTTAAAAAAAAAGGAATTCATTACTGAGTAACAAAAGTAACAGGTATGTAGTCTTTTGTAGTCCAATTGTTCAGTCCACCGTCGGTCGTCGGGAAGATCCAGCTATCAAACTCAGATTCCTCCGCATCGCCTTCAATAGCATTCAATCCCGGGTTGGTGATGAACACGGGAGGTCTTCCGATCCTTGCTTTGCGTACAGCCCTCTGAGCCTCTACAGTGAAACCCAACCCAAACTTGTCAGTCTTTGGAGTAAAATCAGGGAGCCTGCCCCAGTTTGCACATTCACCTTTCTCAATCGCAGCCCGGGCGTCCTTCAGGGAAGCCATCTTCAAAGGAAAGTCTTCTTCAATCACTGTTTCTGCTGACGCCAATGTTGGAGGCACCTCTTCAAAGTGTTGAAAGGGGGTCTCAATGAACTCCCCGTCCATCTCTATATACCGGAATGAGTTCAGATGACTAACCATGTATTCTTCCCCCCCTGCATTGTAACAATCTTCCCTCTGACAGGGTATTTAAGCTTCTGGTGTAGAGTGGAGGTCACAGCCCCAGCCTTGTGGATCCAAGGACGACCCAGCAAACAAGAATAGGATGGACGAATGTCCATGACATAGAACGTTTAATCAAAGACTTGAGAACCAACCCGGATCAGAATATCCACTTCACCATGTACTATCCTCTTCGACCCGTCAAAGGCTCGGACCACGATGTTACTACGCTTCCATTCCAAACCCTCACAATCCAGCCTGTCTAAGGCCTTCTTGGGCAGTACGTTCAGTGAAGAACCGGTGTCTACCAACACGTGGGCGAGAGTAGTGCCCCTGCATTCAATGGAGACATGCAGGGCATCATTGTGGTTCTTACCCTTAGCAGTCAGATCAGCAACAGAGAAACCCAACCCATTGTCAGCGGTCAAGTTGGCCACACAATCAGTAAATTGATCGGCAGACGTTTCTTGTGGCACGTGAGCCGTCTTCAGGAATGAAATCAGGGCCTTGGCATGGGCCTCTGAGCACAACAACAGTGATAGCATAGAGATTTTAGAGGGGGTATGCCCCAGCTGTTCAACGACGTTGAAATCGCTCTTCTTGATGATCTTGAGAATTTCCTCCATCTCTTGCTGGGAGGCTTCAACATTAACAGTCTTTGGTGCCTCCATCCGGGCAGGCATATCAGTAGCAATCCCTTTGCCCCGAGTGTCAGATGACTCGGCAGCAGGGGTAGAAACTTGATCAGGAGGGGAAACAGGCGCACTTGTAGGCGTGATGATAAGAGGTCTTCAGATGACTGGTGGCGCAATGTCAGGCGAGAAGAGCCTTCCACTGCGAGTAACTTTAGCGGGACCGGTGATGTTACTGATGCCGGTACTAGTGTTGAACTCCTGCTTCACTCCAAGCACATACACATCTGCCCCATAGTGCCATGGGACAGCCTTGTCAGATTTATAGGGGAGGGGCCCCGGAACAGTAATGATAATAGGTGCAACAGACATGATTTTGACTGGCTTCCTCGGGGGAGCCTTGGTAGAATTGTTGAAAATGGTGACAATGGATACTTCTTCAGTAGGAACAATAGGAACAACGGTCTTCTTGAACAAAATCTCTTTGCTATCCATCAGGTTTTGGACGCCTGACTTCAGCAACGGACAACCAGTAGGTGAAACAGCACATAGAAGGCACCCTTTGCTACAACCCGGAAATAAACTGGCCAGCAACAGGTTCCTCTTGACGGGCAACAACGGGGTCACAATATCATCCACAGAGGTTACATACAAGTCTTCTTCAATAGCATTTACTCCATGCTGGGGCATAGGAGCAGTCACAACGTTGGGCCTTTCGGGTGCCTCAAACTGTATTTCCTTGGCATCGATGAGGTCTTGGACCTTATTTCTTAGGGCCCAGCAATCATCAGTAGAATGCCCCGGGCTATCAGAGTGATAAGCACAGCGGGCGTTGGGATTATACTTCGGAGAGGTTGTGTTTACCACCTTCGGAGCTTCTCTGACAGTTGCCAAGTTGGTCGATAACAATTGTGGCAAGATCTGCGACAAGGTCATACTAAGCCGAGTATATTCTCTTCTGGGTCTCTCACCCCTTGGTTGGTTAGGTTGCCGAGGAGCGGCATAAGACTTTGCAATTACCACCGCGTTGACAGCTTGGCGGCGTTATGGTTTATTTTGCCTCCTGGGCCCATACACAGCACTGGCTTCCTTCTTGAAAGGCCTTTTTTCAGAACTTGAGGACGCACCTTTCTGTATCTTCCCTGATTTCATACCAGCTTCTATCCTTTCACCTGTCAGAATGAGGTTTGTGAAACCTGCAGAAGAATTACCGATGAGATGGTTGAAGAACGGCCCGGATAGGGTCCCCAAGAACATGTCCACGAGTTCACGGTCGGTTAACGGCGGCTGCACCCTGCCAGCCAGGTCCCTTCACTTCTGCGCGTACTCTTTGAAACCTTCTTCCGATCCTAGCAACATACCCTGGAGTTGGGTACGTGTAGGAGCGAGGTCGGCATTGTACTGATACTGCTTATAAAAAGCAGTAGCCAAGTCCTCCCAGTTACGAACCTTGGTTCCATCCAGCTGATAGAACCATTCGAGATGAGTCCCTGAAAGACTCTCTTAGAAGAAATGGATCCATAAGTTCTTGTCCATAGTATACGGCTGGATCTTCCGCACATAAGATCTGAGATGCAGCTTAGGGCAGGACGCCCCGTCATACTTTGCGAAATATGGTGCTTTGAACTTGTGTGGGATCACCACACCAGAAGATAGACCCAGGTCTCCGAAATCCAACCCGGGCACTTGTTGAATTTCCATGGCATTCAGACGATCCTCTAACTGCTTGTACTTGTCTTCAGCGGGAGGGTACTGCTCTTCATTGAAATCAATATCGTTGTCAGAGACCACAGGACTAGGAACCCTTCCCCCTTGGGGACTGCCTTTCCCTACAGAAGAACCAGCTTGATCAACCTCATTTTGCAGTGTGTTACCAAACCTCTGGCCAGTGTTGAATAGTACAGTTCTCTTCTTCTTCTTCTTGACCAGCAGAGCCTTCAATTCCTCTTGACCTTGGGCTAAACTCATGATCAAATCTTGGAACTGGGTGTTTTGGGCCTGGAGGTCCTTGATGGATTGCTCAGTAGATGATTCAGGATTCATGATGAGGCGAGCTGAAATAAACAGCGAAGAAGATTAAGCAACCTGTAAAAAAAGAGTACCTGCTATGCACATGATGCATGATATACTGTTTATGCAATGCATTCAAGGGTTCGAAAGTTCGAATTTTTTGTAGACAAAAGGGAACACACGTTATCATTAAGAAATAATTGTTCAGTACATCAAGGCCTCATGGGCAAAACATTACAAAGTAAATTAATCCCAAAAGACACCGCGCATCCTCTTTGGAGCTATGTAAGTGTTGAGAGTCTTTTCCTCGTGCAGTAGGCGGGTGAGCTCCAAGACCTTCTTCTCACTAGCATGTAGACTGGCTTCAAGAGAATTTCGTTCTTCCTTAAGCTGGATCCAGCTCTTCCGCATTTCTTCCCAGGATGTAGGCATGTCAGGATGTTGAATGGTGTAGGGCACCTCTCCTTCCAAAACTGGCTCTTTGATCACAGGGAGAACATGAGGATATGGCATCAGCAGCTTCTGGGAGCGGGCTCGTACCCACTTGAGATAAGGCTCCAACGGGATGAAGTTCCTGTGCCCCAGTGTCTTACTGTCTACCTTGTTGGGCATCCTCCAAGCTCTGATAAATCTCTGGCGAAGTCCTTGTGCATCGTTGTCGAAGTCAAAAACTATGTCAGGAAGCAACATGTCGTGAGGGCCATCCCTCCGAGCATATCCAAACTGTCTCAAAGCCAAGTGATAACACGTAATTGTATCGTATTTTTAGCTTGATTTACATTAATTATTTCCCTATTTTATTCTAATTTAATTATTTTTATATAGGTATTATGCTGGTATTTGTTTATTTTGCAGATTGTTGATTAATTAAGGGCTTTGTGAAGAAAGATGAAGAAATGGATGCAATTTAGTACAAAAATGAAGATAATTGAGCAATGTGGTGCAGATTAGTAAAAGGGGGGTGAAAAGAATGAAATTGCAAGGCCCAAAAGAAGAATGTACGTACAAAGGCCCAAGACTTCAGCTTGAAGGGACCGACCGGCCCACTAAGGGGAACGACCGGTCCAGCCCACTTTAGCTGAGTGGGACGACCGTTCCCACGCCCTTGCTATTTTCACGCCACTTCCCTCTTCAAACGGAACGACCGGTCCCACTTCCTTCCTTTATTTTCTCCTTGTATGCACGTTGAAGACCCACTCACCCCATGATTTTCTCAACTTCCCCATGATCTCCACTACTTCACGTAATAAACTTCCAGAAGTTATCACTATATAAAGAGAGGAGTATTCATGTGAAAGGGGTTGGACATTTTCTATTCAACCGTTCAGAGCTCTTTCATTATTTTATTTCATAGTTTTTTTTTAGGCTGTTTTTTTTCTCACAATAGTTTCCACGCCGGAAACTATTGTGTATTTTTATTGGATCTAACATTACGTTAGATCTTAGTATTTTATTTCTTTGTTGTTATTATTATTAAATTCAAGATTCGACGAGTAGATCCAACCGGCTTGTGGTGGAATACTCCAAGGTTTTTGAAGAACGCATTTAATTGAAGTTATTGAAGTTTTCTACATTTCCAGGTTTTTAATTTAATCGCTTTTATTTATTTATTATTATTACATGTTTGTTATTATGGATATGAATTTATATAATTGTTCGCAATTTAATTATCTATGCGTATTTAATTTAATAAACATGTCCGGCTAAACCGATTAAATATCGGTATGTAAATTAACCAAATAACGGGATCCGAGATAAATTGGCTTAATATTATTTTGTAAAAGAAATACCTTTCATGGTTTTAATATTCAATTGAATTGTTTAAGATTTTATAAATCAATAGAACGGAAGTTTGAGGTTTTGAAATTGATTAAGGTTTTTACTAATAGAACGGAAGTTTGAAGCTAAAACCAGATAGTGATTATTAGGCATTGTTTTTAAAGAGGCGGAAGCATTTTAAAAACAATTAAATTTTATTCTGTTTTCAAAAATTGATTTTGAATCCGGCGGAGTGACGGAAGCACACGTTAGGGTATTAATTGCATAATCTGAACTAATAAAACGGAAGTGTGAGGGGAAGGTTTTTAAACAAATAAGGTTTGCTTAAAGGTAATTTTTGATCAACTTAAATAAAAGCCAATGGAAATTCGGAACCCAAAGTTAGGTGAAATACATACCGGTATTTATAATTAAATTTATAACTAGATTTAGTTTTTATTTCCCCCTTTACAATTAAATTATTATTAGCCTTAGCTTTACATAGTATCCTAAGAACGCGGTAGGTCGATTTATAGTCCCTGTGGATTCGATATCTTTAAAACTACGCGATAGGACTGTGCACTTGCAGTCTGCAGATTTATAGACATACAAAGTCGCGATCAAGTTTTTGGCGCCGTTGCCGGGGACTATTTAAGTCGATATCGTAACTCTTATAGTTACACCGTAGAGACTAAGGCATTCTTTCGTAAATTA
The DNA here is from genome assembly GCA_948472305.1 of Vicia faba. Lineage (NCBI taxonomy): Eukaryota > Viridiplantae > Streptophyta > Magnoliopsida > Fabales > Fabaceae > Vicia > Vicia faba. Next base: position 1,750,616,086 of record OX451736.1, on the reverse strand, counting down.
CAATGTATCACCCAAACTTTTTCTATAATTTCCAACCTCAGTATTTCGAGGTACCACAAGAATCCCATAAATCTGATCTCGAAATACTATTGGAAAGTTTCCATGCAACACAAATTCATTCTCACCCGAATTATCTCCCCAACTACCAATCCCAATATTCTGAGGAATCGTACGAGCCCCAATATCCAGTTCTCAACTCATTAATGAAAGATATGGATGAGACACTGCATCGCTCTAGGCTAGAGACTATGAAGATGAAGCATTTTGCAGAAACACTAAAAGCAAGGCAATTTCACTTTGAGGAACCACATGAATTCGATAATTTCGGCCTCACAACATCAATGGAGGATTTCGAAGAGACGCTAACTCACTCTAGACTAGAATCTATGGTAGAGAACTTTATAGAGACACAAACTGTCCAAAATGAAGCGATAAGAAATCGAAGCCTTCAAAATGATCAAACCCTTAGGCAGCTAAACAATGTGGTTGAGTCCCTCGTGACTCACAACATGGCCATGGAGACCCAAATTTCCATGTTCGCACAAAACCCTCTAGGACCTTTCCCCGAGGAGCATGTGAATGTTGAAGCAACCGTTAGTGAAAAACAATTTGAAAGCCCTGAGAGTGATAATGAGTTTGAGGATAACGATATCTTAGTTGAGGAGAGTTCCGAAAATAACAATCCGCTAACGGAACCCAATAAGGAGGTTGATGAAGTTATAGAAGGAGAAGAAGCGCCTATTGTTATTCTAAATCACTACACCCCACTGATTCCTTCCCCAGAAAGTTTTAGGGAAACTCTGGTAAACTCCCAATCTAAAACATATGTAGAGATATGGAAAATCGTCCACACCAATGCACCATTATTCGAAGTCTCGCATAAATACAGAAAATCAGAAGACCATAAAACCAAGGAGATAATTACCGCTAAAAGGATAAGGTTAACCTTTGAGGTGGTGGATGAAATTACTAAGCCCAAACTTGAAAAGTTGATACTTAGGATAGATCCGGAACCACCACCACAAGCTCAAAAGAACGAACTACCCTATAGAAGAAATAAAAGGAAAGGTGAGGGATATGTGAGATGGCTTGATAAGTGGCCATGGAAAACAATCATCACTAAAAGTTCGACTGAGGAGTCACTCTCGAGAGAACCACCATGAGCACTTATATTCCTGAACCGTCGAGCTGTTGACGTTAAACCAAGCGCTGTGTGGGAGACAACCCACGAATTTTCTATTCCTTCTTAATTTCAAATTTTTAATTTCAGAATTTGAATTTCCAGAATTTAATTTTGTATCATTGCTTTTGTTTTCGGTATAATGCAACTTCTATTTCCCTTAATTTCATGCAATTTTATTTCCTACTATACTGTCTTAATTTTGGTTGTACTTATAGTGTCTATAATATACATTCCTATATAACACTAACGTGTGTATGTCACACGTATTAAAACCAGTGTTATTTTAGGACTGTTATATCTACTATTAAGACCTATCATTATTAAAATGGTTATATCATTATTAGAATGGTTATATCAAACCTGTCCCGTTAGAAAATGCATATATATATTTGTTCCCATATCTGCTCCTAAACCAAAGCACATGCATCTGTTCAAAGTGTGAGATTCTCTTCATACATGCAGGAAAAGATACAAAGCATGAGATTCTCTGCATTGAGACGCCCGCCCCAAGGCTCTGAGACCCCCGTCTCAGATTTCCCATTGACTGAGGCGACCGTCCCCAATCAATGTCCCCTTGTCGTTTTCCTTTTTCACGCATTATGCCTCGTACACCATTCATTTAATTCAAACACACTCATTCATTTCATTCAAACATTTTCAAAATATTCAAATAACTCTCAATTTCCAAACATCAATTCTTATTAACCGTTTCCCAACACACAATTACTACTATTTACCACCCTATTCATGCCACTCCACCATCACACCACTATAAAACCATAATACCTTTCTACCATTCACCACACACTCTCATTCTACCACAAACATATTTCTACATCCTACATTCTCCTTTCTCTCCTATTTACCATATCACCTCCCTACCATAAACCCCTCTCCTACATAACGCCATGCCTCCAAGAAATTCAAACCGACAAGTGCGACCAGAAAGGCCACCACCCGACCTCTCCAACGTCGTGTTTCGTGAAAATGACGACGGAGCTCAACAAACAAAGTACTTGGATTTTTACGCTCGCTCCGTTGTTCCCATGAAATATGTGGACACTGATAGTTTAGATATATTGGGTCTAACGGAAAGTGTGACATGGATGCTCAACAACACAGGCTTGTATGATTTAACCACCCAACCTACCCCAACATTCGAACCACTAGTGCTAGAATTTCTTAGTTCATTTTCCTACTCCACACCTTCCGACGATCTTTTTCAAACAGGCACAATAAATTTTCGAATGTTCAATCGAGAATATCATCTTGATCAGGAAGAAGTAGCTGCACTTCTGAATTTTCCTCGAGGAGAAAAATGTTTACTACAAACCTTTTGAAAATTATGAAGGAGCGCCATGGGAACATTTTGGATTCACGCTATGGAAAGATCTTACCGGTGAAGAAACCGACAGTTGGAGGAACCTTTACGCTTCCCACATCCATAACCCCGCTGTGTGTTACTTTCACCGTGTTTTAGCAAATACAATCTTTGGAAGAACCAACAATCACAAAGTAAACCAAATTGAAGTGTTCTTCCTACTATGTGCACTCAATGGTTTTCAAATCAACGCTGCACCTCTCATGCTGAGCCACTTCCACTCTTGCGTAAACTCAGCAGGTAAAAATTCTTTCTGTTTCGGTGGCATTATAACATCTTTAGCCTATGCCTTAGGTCTGGCCGACGAGCTTCTCACGCTTGCACCTTTCATGATGCCGGCCCAGACGCTAGATGTTATGTACTGCCGCGATTCACACCTAATTTCCCCAAGATTGGATGGAAGGTATACTCTAGTACTCAACAAAAATCTGATTCCCAATATAATACTTCCATGTCCAAATCAGATTAATGTGCAAAATTTCCAAAATTGGCATTTTGATTTGAATGCACCAGTTAATGAAGGTAATGCACAATAGGCAGTTGATGAAATGGAAAATGAAATGGATCACGGAAATCAATAACCAGAATTTCCTCAGCCGGCTGCACAACCAGATAATGCTCATCCTCCGGTTACTCTAGAAGCAATGTATGCTACGATTCTACAACAAGATCAACGTTTCCAAGCAATGGAAGCCGTTCAAAATGAAACATTGCGCCTAGTTCGAGAAATGCAACGCGACCAACACGATTACGCACATTAGAATAACTGCAATTACGAAGCGATATCAAATCAAATGGAGGATTTCAACGAGTCCATGCATGCCTTAAACCTTAGAATCGATGGATTGCATGATTACGACTCTGATAATCGTAGAAGACCACGAACTAGAGGCCGAGGAAGCAGACGACATCCAAACGGTGGTGAATGATTTTTCCTTACATTGAGGACAATGTAAAGTTTAAGTATGGGGGAGGAAGTATTTCCATTTTACTAGTAGTTTTATTTCATTTGTAATTTCCCTTCCTGTTATTTCCCTTCTTGTTATTTCCATTCAAGTATTTTCCCTTCTAGTTATTTCCATTCAATAAAATTTTTGTTTTATCAAGTTATCTATGTAACAATTGTGTTGTTTTTCCGATTCCCCTATTTTATTGAGCCCCAACAAATTTTTTATGGTTTTATGCATAACTTGACTCACTCGACGAGTACGTAGGTTGCCAATTTTTAAACTAGTTAGAAACCTTAGCAAGATTAGACGAAATCACTATCGTCTTGACACTCTAGAACCCCAGAGTATAATAGACTAGTTAAAGTATCTATTATTCCGAAACCCCGAGTTTTAGTATTGGAGTAACCCTGAGTAGTTTATTTAGCAGTCAGCACCGTCTTAAACACAAACTACGCAGAAAGTCGATGAATATAAGTGGATGATCTTAGTTAATTATTTAGAAAAATGTTACATGCTTTAAAGAAAACAGGTAATGCACCAATTAAATTGGACGATCCTCACACGATCGTTTAATCCAACGGACGCAAACCTTATTAAGTAACATAAGATTCCATTGTTAGGTGATTCAGAAGCATCTGGTACTGAACTTGGTAGGGCAGATTACGGTCTGATCCCCCACATCTTGCAATTGGATAGAAAAGGTTGCCACATTATTGTGCCAGAAACCATTGTGCTAAGAGATCATAGCCACTAACCGGCTGTTCTGCTATGTGCGTGTAAAGATAAAGGGCTTAATGTGATTGCGCCAGAATGAAATGGGTAAAACAAGATGATTACTTGGGGTGAGCTATGATAGCATCTGCAACCGGTTTATGTAGGACGGGATTATATAGTGTTGTTGCTGTAGTGCTGGAGTATAAATCAAGCTTTTGATTTTCTGACAAAAACACGATGCAACCGTGTACAAATTGATTTAAGTCATGTATATGCATCAGACCAATATTTAGAAAACATCGTACTGAGCATTTGCTTGAGGACAAGCAAAAGTTTAAGTATGGGGGAGTTTGATAACACGTAATTGTATCGTATTTTTAGCTTGATTTACATTAATTATTTCCCTATTTTATTCTAATTTAATTATTTTTATATAGGTATTATGCTGGTATTTGTTTATTTTTGCAGATTGTTGATTAATTAAGGGCTTTGTGAAGAAAGATGAAGAAATGGATGCAATTTAGTACAAAAATGAAGATAATTGAGCAATGTGGTGCAGATTAGTAAAAGGGGGGTGAAAAGAATGAAATTGCAAGGCCCAAAAGAAGAATGTACGTACAAAGGCCCAAGACTTCAGCTTGAAGGGACCGACCGGACCACTAAGGGGAACGACCGGTCCAGCCCACTTCAGCTGAGTGGGACGACCGTTCCCACGCCCTTGCTATTTTCACACCACTTCCCTCTTCAAACGGAACGACCGGTCCCACTTCCTTCCTTTATTTTCTCCTTGTATGCACGTTGAAGACCCACTCACCCCATGATTTTCTCAACTTCCCCATGATCTCCACTACTTCACGTAATAAACTTCCAGAAGTTATCACTATATAAAGAGAGGAGTATTCATGTGAAAGGGGTTGGACATTTTCTATTCAACCGTTCAGAGCTCTTTCATTATTTTATTTCATAGTTTTTTTTTAGGCAGTTTTTTTCTCACAATAGTTTCCACGCCGGAAACTATTGTGTATTTTTATTGGATCTAACATTACGTTAGATCTTAGTATTTTATTTCTTTGTTGTTATTATTATTAAATTCAAGATTCGACGAGTAGATCCAACCGGCTTGTGGTGGAATACTCCAAGGTTTTTGAAGAACGCATTTAATTGAAGTTATTGAAGTTTTCTACATTTCCAGGTTTTTAATTTAATCGCATTTATTTATTTATTATTATTACATGTTTGTTATTAAGGATATGAATTTATATAATTGTTCGCAATTTAATTATCTATGCGTATTTAATTTAATAAACATGTCCGGCTAAACCGATTAAATATCGGTATGTAAATTAACCAAATAACGGGATCCGAGATAAATTGGCTTAATATTATTTTGTAAAAGAAATACCTTTCATGGTTTTAATATTCAATTGAATTGTTTAAGATTTTATAAATCAATAGAACGGAAGTTTGAGGTTTTGAAATTGATTAAGGTTTTTACTAATAGAACGGAAGTTTGAGGCTAAAACCAGATAGTGATTATTAGGCATTGTTTTTAAAGAGGCGGAAGCATTTTAAAAACAATTAAATTTTATTCTGTTTTCAAAAATTGCTTTTGAATCCGGCGGAGTGACGGAAGCACACGTTAGGGTATTAATTGCATAATCTGAACTAATAAAACGGAAGTGTGAGGGGAAGGTTTTTAAACAAATAAGGTTTGCTTAAAGGTAATTTTTGATCAACTTAAATAAAAGCCAATGGAAATTCGGAACCCAAAGTTAGGTGAAATACATACCGGTATTTATAATTAAATTTATAACTAGATTTAGTTTTTATTTCCCCCTTTACAATTAAATTATTATTAGCCTTAGCTTTACATAGTATCCTAAGAACGCGGTAGGTCAATTTATAGTCCCTGTGGATTCGATATCTTTAAAACTACGCGATAGGACTGTGCACTTGCAGTCTGCAGATTTATAGACATACAAAGTCGCGATCACCAAGCATGGGTTGTAAGTAATACCACCTCTGATTCCAAGTAAAGGAACATTAGGAAACTCCCTGCAACGATCAACGATAGTGACGTCTTCTCTGGACCGAGAACACCAATGTATATCTGCATGTGTAAGAGTCATCAATCGTTGTGACCATCTCAAACCCCGCTCGTTCTTCAAAACTGATTGTGGAAGGTGCGAAATAAACCACCTTCCCAGGAGAGGAGTGAAGCACATAAGAACACCTCTTTTTCTCATGGTTCGAGTGTAACATGAGTGAAGGATGTCCCTAAGCAACGTAGGTATAGGATTCCTGGACATGAAGATCTTGACAGCATTGATATCTATAAGCTGATCGAGATTCGGGAACAACACCAACCCATAGACAAGGAGAGCCACAACTTCTTCAAAGGCATGTAGGTCAAGGGAATTCCAACATTCTTGGGCCTTCTCAAACAGAAACTTTGCCAAGAATCCTTTGATACCACTTCTAACTTCCCAATGTCCCTTAATGTCAGATGGTTGTAGGCATAATGCTTTAGCAACCTCTTCAAGTTTTGGCTCCTTTTCTGTACCGTTGTAGGGTAGTTGATTAAGGATAGGGATCTTCAGAAGCTGGGAAAACTCTTCCAAGGTAGGCACCAGTTGATAATCCAGGAAAGTAAAACAGTGGTGCAGAGGGTCAAAGAACTGGAAGAGGACCTTTATCATATCTTCCTCAATGTTGGTGTTGACCAAGCTAATGAGTCTTCCATGTTTCTCACTGAATGAAGAGTTCTCGGGAATCCTGGATGTAAGTTCCTTAAGCTGAGGAGGGACCCTTACAAGGTTGACCTGAATTGTCTTTCTGCGGATAGTTTCCATGTCCTACAAAACAAGAACAAAGATGAAGATTCGAACCCCTGAAGTGGTTAGTGGATGCATATGATGCTGTATGATGTTATGATATTATGATAAAAAAAACACACCACAAGTATCCACAAAAAGAAACATGGTAAGGCACACAAGTCACACAAGACAGCCCTTAGAGTTCAGGCCAACATGGGGTCTAGGTATTACCCTCTTGAAGTTGCTGGGCTCCAAAACCTGTCCTATCAAAAGTAACCGGGTTCTAAGGATCTCAATATCATTGGATTGTTTTCTGTGTTCATTGTTTCGATTTAGCCACTGAACTGGCGATCAAAATATTCCAAGAAAACAACCCTCAATGAGTGTAGTATCGAGTATCAACCAACTTCGGACTGCACCAAAGTCAGTTATCTCACTACCCTAAAGAGGCCAGGATGGTCAAGTAAGGTTCCTAAGGTCAGTTGATGCTTCACGACACCACGCGGCGGCCCCGTACTCTCCTTGACTTGACTCAAGGGTTACCGGTACTCACCAAAGTGCCACATCAACGTAGCAGACTGCTTCAACCGTGTCGGTATACCCCACATAGTTCCCTCACAGTCTTGTTGCTACTTTCTAAGAGGTATCCCCCAGATCCGGATTAGGATCTATAGAACTCCCAAAACAGGCCCACAATATTAAAGTACACAAATCAGGCAATTGAAAACATAAGTATGATCTATCCTAAGGTACACCTCACTTTAAAAGTTTCCCCAGCAGAGTCGCCAGTTCTGTGATCGGTGGAAATAGAACTGACTGTTTAAAGCTGGTTCGCGAAATGTCGCGGTAAGCAAGAGTCGCCACCGTATTTTATGTTCTCCAACATGGAAAGGACAAAAGCACAGCAAAATTCCTTTTCGAGAATGTTTCTCGGTTCGGGAGGTAGATTTATAGAAAGGGAAGGTGTTAGCACCCTTTCTATCCGTGGTTATCCACGGGCTCTTAAGTACTTGCTCACTATGTTTTCAAAAATTGTTTGCTTTTCAAGTGTTTGTGGGTTTTGAAAAAGTTTCATTTTGAAAACTTCTAGGTAACTCTTGTATCAGTCCTCAAGAGTGTATGAAGTATTTGTTTGAAAACTTTTTGAAAGTGTAGGTGCGAAAAGTTGTTTTTGTTTTTTGAAAGAGCAAGTACCCAGGAGAAATATACCTACTCTAAGGAATTAGGCTGTGTAAAAGTCTTTAAGGTAGTGCCATCCCGCCATTGAGAGGTAGGTAGCACCACCGTTGGAGGTGTTCGGGTCAATTCGATTTTAGGGACAGTGTGGTCACCGAAGCAATAGTAGGACACCTTAGAAGTAACCCTAATGTCCTAGATCCCTTTTAATCCGAGGCAACCGTTTCGAGGCAACTGTTTCGAGGCAACTGGATCTTGGACATAAGAGCGACCGCTAAAACGTCCTATACTTGACGACCACGTTTCGAAGGCAACGAGTGAGGCGTACCCTAGAAGTGGTGTGTGTATTGTGTGTTGTTTTCATGTTATGTTTTATCTTTGATCATGGCATTGTGAGCTACGAGTTATTTTTAATTACCATACATTCTTTCATGCGAGTTTAGCAGTTAGGAGTGCGGAAAATTAGAAGACAGAAAGATAAAAGCTACGCTATTACAAGGCGCGGGTCTATACATCGCCAAAATACAAAGACCCGTTTTTGATAAAGATGCGGAAAGTAAAAAATACCTAATTACTATTACATCCGGAAAGCAGTTACATAATAATCAATAAGAAAATAATGCGCAAAATAGAAATTAAACTGGACGTCCGAGGGTTTTGACCCTTTGCTTGAAATTAAATTAAATTAAAGCCTAATTAATTATTTAATTAAAGAAAAGAAAGTGTTTTTTATGTTTTTTGTATTTAATAGAAATAAAGAAAATTAAAATCAAAAGAAAACCCTAGTTCTAAGTTTATTTTAATTATTAATGAAAATATTAAAGTTACCCTAACTTAAGCTAATTAATTAATTTACATGTTATTTACAAAAATAATAGTAATTAATAATAATTAATAATGATAATAATAATTAATTAAGAAAAAGATAAAAATGTCAAAACCTAATTCTATGTAATTATTATTTATTAAGAAAAAGGATTAAAATTTAAAACCTAAATTAAACTAAATTAATTGTTAGTCATTCATTTACAAAAATATGTTAATGGTGAAATTAAGAAATTAAAATATTTTACAATTTTATTTTCTGATTTTTATTGGGAAAAACTATTTTATGGTGGATTAATAATAATTATTAAAAAAACAATTGAAAGAAATTAAAAAGAAAGAAAAGAAAATAAAATTAATTATGCAAACCAAGGGGGTGTCTGGCCCAAAGTGGAGGTGTTATCCTGGAATTCAGGCCCAAGAAGCACAAGGCCTTGTTGACTTTTTGGCATCACGTGCTTGCTGGCTGACTAGGGTGGACCATGCTCTTCACTCTGTAGCCACTGGATTGATCATCATAAGCGCTTGGCAAGCTTAGGCGTGAGGATGCATGGTGGGACATTGAACGAATGCTGCACTAGAACATGTTAAAACAAAAATCATCAATTATATGGGGGGACCTGGGAATCGAACCCAGGTCCCAGTACTTGCAAGCCACGTCCTTTGCCAGTTGAGCTACCAAGCGCGTTTGTTAAACTAATAGACAACAAATATAATATATGAAAAATGCCAATTATGCTGGGACATTAAAAAAACGCGCTAAGATTTGAATGCTCCAGTAGCGCTTGGACAGCTCACCTTTCTTCTTCGTTTTCACCTGCAAACATGAATAAGATAGCGGGGGTTTTAAACCCCCACAAAGCAAAAGTCCAAAAAATAGCGATTACGCACACAGATTATATAAATTGAGCGCGAGTATCTCATTCGATTCGTCTTGTTGCAACGAATTTGTCCATATATGGCTTGAGGTCTAATTTTATAGCATACGCAAAGCCCTAATTTTCGAACCTTAAAACCCTAGATATCTCCCATGGTGGATTTTGATTTAGGCAGTTTCAGCGCAATTCAACTATACCAAAAGCTTCAGGGAGATGTCAGTAATACAAATCAATGAGCAAAACATGTCAATGATGCATAGAAATTAGGTTTCGATTATGAAAATATTCGTTCAAACCATGACTTTGTTTTACCGTTTCTTTGAGTATGAGAGCTTGTTCTTGATAGTAATAGCTTCCTGGAGACTTAGGCAATATGTTTGAATCACTTTTAGGCCTTGAATCCACCTGCAAATAGGATTTCAGTTTCACAATTTTCTTGAGTTTTTGCAAATTGGCTATGGAGTTTTTAGCAGCTTTCACGTCTGTTCTTGAGTAGGGTTTCACTCAGCATATGTATGTGATGTGAATTAGGTCAAGAATAAGCCCAAAAGTCCATGGCATTATGACTTGAATATTTGATTGCCTAATCATATCTTTTTCAATCTTTTCTTTCATGAAACCTTGCCAATCATGGATTTTTTGCCTTGTTGATTGAGAAACGAGTTGCCAGCTTGCCCTAGTCATATTTGCTGCACAAAAAGATCTAAAAAAGCATATCTTTGAATTTTCTTATAATTAAAATCAATTAAATGAATTAATATAAATATAAATTCAATTAATTACTTAAAAATAAGAAAATAAATTATTTTGAGCTCAATGGGTCGTGCATAGGCCTTGGGTAATGATTCAAGAAAGAATTTGAGGCCCATTAGCAAAATTGAAGTGTTTTAGGCAAAGTTGACTTTTGAAAGTTCCCAAAAATTTCCCAACTTCTCCAATGCATATCTTTCTCCATTTTGAAGCTATGAACATGTTCTTGGACATTTTGGAAAGGTCTTGAAGTCCTCTAACCAATTCCTTTGGTCCCATGTCATTTTGATTTACCAATCTCAAGTTATGGTCTTTGACTTAAAGTGCCTTTTTGTTGACTTTTGAAAATGACCTATAATGTTGAAATTGATAACTTTTTGTGAGAGCATTTCTTGGACTTGGAGTGTGAAGATGAGTTGTAGGAAATGTCATCCCCTTCAAAATGAGCTTTGGATGGGATTTTTATGATGAACCATGAAAAAGTTATGCCTTGGTCAATTTGCAGTTGACTTTTCAGCTGTCCAAAAATAAAAACTTTTGCATCTTGAGACTTTTTGAGCCATGCTTTGAGGAATCATGATCAAGAATTGATCAAATGATTATTGTGGCTTCAAAATGATATGTTGACCAAAAAATTTGACTTTTGACTGTCAAATGACCATTTTACCCCTGCAGTTGACTGTGAAGCAATTAGGGTTTTTTGACTGTGCAACTTGATGTTGTGAGTCTTGAAGCTTGACATATAGATGCTTGACAATGTTTATAGGCATATTGGACTTGATTGGACCCTTGGAAACCTCAATTTCTTTGCAAGAATCAAAACCCTAATTTTGACTGTATTAGGAGGCAATTGGACTGTGCAGCCCTTGAGAGATTTTGAAGCTTGATCTTACCAAATCTTGAAGAATATGGGAGGGCAAATTTTGGGGTACAACAATCACCATCAACATAACTTTGATCTTCATTTGTATGTTGTTCAAGGTTCTCACTTAATCTCTACATCATAATATTCAGTTAGAATAAAAATAATCACATACTGAATATAACTCTTGAAACCTTTCCATATCTTTCTCCCTTTTTCCCCTCTCCTTGTCTAACATCCTCCATTGTTCTTTTAATTGCTTCTCAAAATTTTCAATTTTTTATTTTTGTACATTCAATTCCGAGCTTTCGATACTTTTTTTAGACCTAAAGAATAACCTCAAGTCGACACCTTCTCCCACACCACAAACACACCCACCATGCTCATCTCTTCTGATTGCCAATACTAATATGTCATGTCGTGCTTCTGGAACAAATGCTCCTTCACGATTCTCCTCAACCAACTTATCCTACACAACATGAACAACTTATGTATATTCTTACCAACACATTTAAATAACAAATAACATAAGCAAAACAAATCATACTTACACAATTTTCTCAGAAACTACTCTTGTTGCCTCAGAGGTGTACTCTTCATTTGGTCTTAATCGAGTTCACTTTCATTTCTCATGTCTTGATGATGGGGATAGAATGTAACCATCTCCTGTTTGTGGTTGTTTTTCAAGCATGATTCTTTTCTCAAGTTTCATATAACCTCCACGAGACAATTTGGGGGTACATGTTCTTTTCCTTGTTTCGTATTCCTTCTTTGCTTTTAAGATGTTATTAACATAGTGAATAATATATATGATTAGTATTTATAACTCATTAGCATAACATTATCAGTTAAATAAGACTAGTACTAACCTTGAATTCCTCAAAACAATGTATCTTCACAAACTTCTTCCATTGCTTCTTCGATATAAAACTATATCTTTTTCATGGAAGATCAAGACCGCTCTTAGGCTTCCTAATATAGTCAACCATGAGCTTTGATTTAAATCCCCTCCAACGAGTAGTGTCATAAGAGACCCACTTTTTTTCAACTTTGAGTCATCGGTAAACTCAAAATTCAACTACATTTAAATCAATGTATTAGAAATTATAGGTAGTGATATCTAATATATGAAAATTATAGTATGTAATACCTTAACGTTTGTCCATATGCTTTCTTTGACTTTCACATCCACTTCTTTCCAATCATCTATAAATATACTTACTTTGCTCTGTCCAAGGAACACAACATAACTCTTAAAAGTAGAGTAATATTCACAATCAACTACTATGTAGAATAAATCAAATTCGATCGAAGTTTTTTCACCTGATGAGTTGCGGACTGGTGTGAATTGGGGCATCATTGTGACACCTCTTTGTGATATTTTTGATTGAGTGTTATTTGTTTGAGTTTCATTCGCACAACACTCTTTTTTTAATGTTCTTCGCTAGTATCTGATGAAGAACTCGACAAGGTCGACATCTATGTTCAAAAACAACAACATGAACAACAAGAACCACAACAATGGAAAATGAAGTTTACTGTAGATGCTTGGAAAAAAATATTTACATACCCTAAACGTGATGACTAAGTAAATGATGTTGGTGTTGGTGTTGGTGTTGTCTTCCATCCTTACGGCAACGACAGTGTTGTTGTTGTCTTCCTTCTCGGCGGTGATAACTTGGTTGGTGTACTCTTCATTCTCGACGTCATGATTGTGATAGCCTTGTCAACCTTGAGGATGATGACGAAAATGACAAATATACAGTGAAGAATGGATACTGAAGAGACAACCTAGGGTGAACGATGGTGTTTTTGTTGAAATCATGTATTGTTTCACAATATTGAACGTTAGGGTTTAGGGTTGAAATCGTGTATTGTTTCGTCTAGTTTCTTTTTTCAATGGAAAAGCATACTTAAGAGACAAGCTAACTAGGAGTGTATAATATTATAAAGATACCACCACGACTAAAACCACAAACTGTTATGATATATTACTTTCTAGTGAAATTTCATAAAGAAGCGCCAGAGTTTAATTTACAATTAAAAATTTTAAATAAAAAAACAAACTATATCACAACGGTGGAACAAAACAACCGTAGTCATAACCCTTTAATTTTTATTTAAAAATAAATAAAAAATAAAATACATATCATTATATTAATGGAATAATATATATGATGGCGTTGAGGTTCAAACACATGAAAGCTTCACGATTTCACCACACTTAGCTCATCAACCATTGTTATATATAATTAATTTTAAACCAAAACACAAAAATAATATGGGGGCGCCTTACTTTAGAGATGTCACCACGGTGTAGAGAAGAATCATGGTGACCATGGCGTTGTTGTTTACGCATTTTATAGTATTGTCAAATTATGAGGCTAATAGTATCATGCAAATATCATAGTCTCACTTTTATCTACTAGATTCTCTGTTCTTTGATTTGGAATGCGTCTAAAACACAATGATGCTAAGATCCTCAAGAGTTTGGAAAGTGGTGTCTCGTTTGAGCTAATTGCCTCATGAAAATTTTCTTATCTTTTTGCGGGACTTTTGTTTAGAACATAGCATGTTTATTCAGTAATTTACCCTAAAATCTATGAGATAAATTATTCTCTTTAAGGATACATTTCCATGTTCATAACGACCACGTTCTTCCTTTTTTTCAAACCATGTGAATTTGTTTCCAAACGTAGGGATATCAGGCAATTCAAGGTTGTTAGTGAAATCACCAAATTCTCTTATCTGAGCTCTATTCAATTGAATGTTGGTCTTTTTCTTTCTTTATCCTTCTTAATTGGATTGAAGTCACCAGCTATGCACCATTCTCCCATCTCTCAGATGTTTACAAAGTTTATTCTTTTTTAATGAAGCAGGAAGAATATATATTCATTGAAATAGGAACTACCCTACCATTACACATTAATCCCCACATAACATTCCCCAACAAAAAGTTTGAGTCTAATGTGGATTCACAGCACACTGCCGACTCCACTAAAAATCTGTCCTTGATAGACTCGGACTGATAAAATGGTGAAGGCTTTGAATGTTATTTTAGTTTCTATATCTCGAGTGGCATGAAATCTGAATGAAAAGGGGTTTGATGATTTTGATTGCAATGTGAGCTTCCTAGAGCTTCTCTTCATGGATCCTCCCCGCTTCTTGAGTGGTATGCTATTTTTGGCTAACAAGATTGATGGAGAATGAATTTAGGTTGCACTTTGTATTGTTGCACTAATTAGTGTTTAGAGGGCCATTTATCTTGATTGGGCCAACTCCCTCCTAGAGGTGCATCTCTCATGATTATCATGCTCATTTCTAAGAGAAAGCATATTTGAGGACACCTATTTCTCCACTAGCCCTATCTAAATACCCATAGATTTCACTGCTATTTCATTTGTTGATCCCATTTTTTGTGTTATTGACCTTCCTCTGCCTGACACTACCTCATTAGTTAACTCTAGACCTCTAGGCATATCAAAGTTTCCACACTTTTCATTCTGTCACATCTCAATCACCTTTTCCACACTCTTACTCTTCAATATTGAATTCTAGACGAATAAATAATAACTTCATTTCTGACAGAAGGAAGTAATACATTTATAACTTCTTATCAAATAGAATACAACCTTGATCTTTATATAGACTCAAATATTTCTGCTATTCTAAGAAAACAAATAATATTAGTAAATACTATTAATAGGCAACTATCTCTTGGCCTTTTAACTACAACAAACTCTTAATTTTTCCACTAACTTATTAATAGAAACCCAATAACTATAACATTAAAGTTTATTCAACAAAACTCCTCTATAAACTTAAATGTTTCTTCTATCCATCATACCTATCAATTTCTTGTCTCTGTCAAAAATTTCTTTCGATAATGGTTTTGTGAAAATATCTGCTGCTTGATCCTTGCTTGCTACATGCCTCAATTCGACACTTCCTTCCTTCACATGTTCCCGAATGAAGTGGAAGCGAACGTTAATGTGTTTTCTTATTTCATGGTTTACTGGATTCTTTGCTAACTTAATTGCTGATTTGTTGTCCACTTGTATTACTGTTGCACCTTCCTGTTTTAGCTCCATTTTGCTCATCAATATTCTAAGCCATACTGCATGACAAATGCACCAAGATGCTGCTTAATATTCAGCTCCACATGTCAAAAGTGTTACTATCGGTTGCTTCTTAGAAATCCAAGTAAATGTGGTATTTCCCATGAAGAACACGTATCCATAAGTGTTTTTTAAATCTTCTATATCTCTGCACCAATCATTGTCAGAGTAACCAACCAACTTGTAGTCTTCTGTTCTTGAATAAAACATTCCAAATGACAATGTTCCTTGGATGTACTATAGGATTCATTTCAATGCCTTCTAATGTGAATATACTGGCTCCTTCTTGAATCGACTTACAATGCCGACACTTAATGAAATGTCTGGCCTTGTACATGTGAGATAGCGAAGACTACCTACCAAGCTTCGATATTTGCTTACTTTAACGCGTTCTCCTCCATCAAATTTCGACAACTTTGCACCTGGTTCCATTGGCGTCAAAGTTAAATTACAATTTTCCATATTATATTTTTTTAAGATTTCTTTTGCATATTTTTCCTGTGAAATAAAGATTCCTGTTTCTTCTTGTCGAACCTCCAGACCAAGAAAGAATCTCATCAGACCTAAGTCTATCATCTCGAACTCACGTGTCATTGTGCTCTTGAATTCTTTTATCATCTAATCATTACTACCTAGAAAAATATGTTCATCGACATAGAAAGAAACAAGTAATATGTTACTTCCATTATACTTCACATATAGGGCATGTTTATACAGACATTGTTCAAACCCCTTCTCCTTGAAATATGTGTCGATACGTGTGTTCCATGTTCGCGGTGCTTGCTTCAGCCAATATAGTGCTTTCTTTAATTGCAGCACCTTATTCTCTTCTCCAATCCTCATATACTCGAGTGGTTGTTCTACATAGACTTCTTCTTCGAGTACACCATTCAAAAATGTTGTCTTGACATCCATTTGGAATATCGGCCATTTGAATTGAGCAGCTTGAGAAATGAGCAATCAAATTGTCTCCATTCTTGTAACATGTGTAAATACATTGTCATAGTCAATTCCTGATTTCTGTTTGTATCCATTCGTAACAAGTCATGCTTTGTATCATTCTATTTCTCCTTGAGAGTTCATCTTTTTCTTTAATATCCACTTTAAACCAATGGGTTGACTACCTTTTGGAAATTCGACTAGCTGTTTACTGTGGAAAATGGTAAACAACCTCTAGTCCTCCCAGAGTCCTAAATTGAGGGTAACTTGCAAGATCAACCAGTTGATCTCAAGACGCGTGCTAAGAGTTTTTACTATCACACCCATTTCTTTGAAGTATTAGTCAAGGGAAATGGTTTTCTTTTGATTGAGGGAACGAGTGTAATGGTTTTCTACACTATGATTTAATCGACTGACTGGTGACTCGTGACCGACAGAAGATATTCATCCAAAAGCGAGACTCATTAAACTAACTGACTGGTGACTCATGACCAACGGATAGTGTCGAATTGTTTATGTGAAATAGAAGATAACGTATATATATTGCTCGACAGTAAAAAGAAAACAGATAAAGTACTCAAAAGATATAATTGAAAGATAAAGGATTTGAATTTAAATAAAAATGGCGATTCACGTACATCAAGCACTATTCACTCTTGATTTCCTGACGCTCGGAATGACAGAGTTTGACAAGTGATTTGAGAGTACAAGTGAACACACGCAAACTATACAAAATCTACCTATTTATAGTGTTTACAATGTAACTACCTAGATAAAATCTACGGCTAATATTAACATCTTGAGGTAACTGCTTCACTAGATGCTGCCACCTATTTGGCGCTCAAACACATTGTAGATTGTTGGTAACTGCTCATGATTTTGAATTTCCACCTATTTGGCGCTTGAACACGACGTGGGTTATTGGTAACCGCCCACGATTCCTCTAAACTTCTTGAACATAAACCGCTTTTGCCTTGCTTCGACACTTTCTTTCTGGAAAAGAATAATCACACTTCCTTTAAGTCCAAGAAACCTTTTTTTGTCGACTAAAACCATTTTAGACCAAGTCCTTGTCTTTTACCCTTTGGTCGACTAAACCAGTTTTAACCTCCTAACATATGTTCTTTTATTTCTTCCTAGTCGACGTAGTTTGATTTCGACAGTTTCAGTGTGACTCCTTTCAAGCATTAACTCTAACTTAATAAAACCAGCTTTTTAAACACTGGCTCCCGTTTCCCAAAAAACCCTTATTTTGGAGGATGACTCTTAGCTTATGAGAATATCTTCATTTACCCCATTTACTTGAATACCTTAATATTTTCCAAAGTAACAAAATGCCCCCCAGAGATGCCATTTTTAAATTTCGACCAATATGAGATAATGGCATCTCTGAAGCTTCGGTTTCACCATTCAACCAAATTGTTTCCATTTCTCTAAAAAATGAATATTACCATTCTATCTTTTCCATGACGTCATGTAATCATTGTAGTGTATCACGCTTTTTAGTTTCGAGACGTGTGACATTAATTGCTTACCATCATTGCACTTTTAGTGGGAAACGTGGCCCATTAACTCACGTTGATCCTACGGCACGCGTCCCACTAACTGACGTGATTTAAACTTGGGAAATCACAAAAGATTTTTCCCATTATTTCCTCTTTCCTTAGGGTCTATAAATACCCTTATTTCCCATTTTTTTCCTATTTTTCTTCACTTCTTCAACCCTTTCTTTTTAGAAAACAAAACCCAGAAACTACACACCATCGCTATTCTTCATCTTCATCCTCCTTCAAACCTTTTACAATGGCGAATGTTAGAAATCAAACTTCTTCTCCAGTAATCGCTCTTCAACTGCACCTTGTCGACGACAAAGCTTATGTGCCGAAACCTCCATTTGCTGAGGAGAAAGCCAAAATCTGGCAATCTCAGGTGCTTATCCCTTTCTTTCTTGAGGAGAAACCCTTAGCCTTTTTAGGACCACTTCCTGCTGATGCACCCTCTGAAATCTATGTAGATGATAAGGAGGAGTTTTTTTCCCACTAGTACTACTACCAGACCCATCATCTCTTCTCCAAACCCTATATCACTTAAATATATTGACAGGAACTTTAGGACCGCTCCACCTCTGTGTTTCCCTAAATTTCGTGCTTGGATGACACGTTTAAAAACTGCCAAAGGAGACCAATGGAAAAGGATGGGTATTTATACCCTGCTAGAACTTTCTCGATACGGTCAACCTTATTCTAGTGGCATGCTCCTAGCTGCCATACATTTCTGGGAGGAATCAACCAACACCTTTCATACTAAATGTGGTATGATCACTCCTACCCTGCTCGACGTCGCTGCCATCACAGAGATGAAACCATCTGGAACGATTTTCAACTATAGAGATGATGAACCTGTGCCACTAAAGTTCAGTGCGGGTGAAGCTGGAAAGCCAACATATAATAATTTCATTGACCATCATGCTTAAACCTCTGGTCCTATAATTGATGAAGAGCATGTGGCGTTTCTAACCTTATGGCTATATCGCTTTGTTTTTTGTTCCAGGTCAATGCAGGTGGCCAAACAATTTTCTTATATGGCTACCCAGTTGCATATGGGTGAGAATGTTGCTTTAGGCCAACTGATTTTGGCCTCTCTCTATGCAGCTTCGACTGATACTACTAACCAAATAAAATGTTTTGACCCTAATAATCCAAAGAAAAAAAACGTCTTAGTCCATGGTCCTTTCTGTCTCTTACAACTATGGTTGAATGCCACTTTCTCTGAGGAGATTAATCCCTTTAGAAATAGAAAGGTAGCATGTCCTCTATCTCAAAGCCATATCGTTTGGCAACGCCTTCTCCCTCTGACTCCTATCGACAAAGGCTCCCAAAATCCTGAAGTCTTCAGACTTCTGTTTACCATTATGCTGACAAGAGTCGATTTTACACCCTCGATGGCCCCATTTCATGCTAGACAAGATGGCCAAGAGTTGTTTATTAGGGCTTTTCCACCTGCAAGAGAAGTGGACAAGAAAGATTCCTTAATCCTCTGGAGGAGTTACTTGAATCCCCAATTCTTATCTACTGTGATTGTCGGTGTGAACCCAGGTTTGGTCACTTATCATCATAACTTGGTGGCTCGACAATTTGGACTTTGTCAACTTGTTCCTAAGTCTTTGTTCAATTCTCATGGGCTGCTGGTAGACATCATAACTGACCAACCATTCGAAATGATCAAGGATGATATAGGGAATCTATGGGCATGAAGACCCACACTCACTCTCACTCCTTTCCAACCGTCTTTCTACTGCACAAAAGAATTTGAAACTTGGTGGAAGCCATATTTTGTTACATTCATTGGTGATTCTAATGCTAAGCTGACTGAACTAACCACAACTTTCTCAAATTTGCAAGCAAAAGCGACCAAGTGTAAGATTACTCAGATTAAACAAATTCAAGCTTTCCAGAATTACTTCTGAATTGTGTATCGACCTAATGATCTTCGTCAGACCATCTATGAGGCCGCTGTCGAATTAAAGGAGAAGGTAAACAATAGAATCTTGACACTAAAAATCCCTAATATGCGAAAGATAAATATCTTTACGCCCTTCATTTTGGAAACATCAAATTTCCTCCTTTGCCATCCAGCCCTTTGGCCTTGGCCTTTGGCCCATCTATTCCTTATTGGTGGTATTACTCCATACCGGATATGCAAAATGCCTATAAGACAAAGGCCGACAGAGTGGTATCGACGAAATATTACCTACCTAACTATTCAGGACATCTTCATTATGATCTTCGATATGTTAGAGTACTTTCGACTACACAAATTGGTAGCAAATTCTGGAAATCTTACCCTCCTGCCTATTTTACTTTGGTTGTTTATCTGATTGTTTTACACTTGTATTATAGCTATACCAATAGATCAGGCGGGTGCCGTTCCTGTCGACAAACAAAAACCTTCAACTCGTCAGATTTAAACTTCAACTTCCTGCCAACTATCATTCTTGATTTGGCATATCTGGCTTAGCTTACTTTTGTAGATCATTCCTGACCACACACCCTCCGATAATAAACCCATTTCTTCTTCACTCAAGAAGGCTTATTCGGTGGGTGTATTTATATACTTCTTGTTTCTATGTCGTTTACGCCCTAAACTTGTATTAATATTTTCCTTGTTTTCCAGAGTAAAAAACGCTCAGCGGATTTGGCTGCTCCCTCTGACAAATCCAAAAGGTCCAAGAAGGACAAAAAGCATACTTCTTAGAGGGCTAAGGTATATTCTGTCGATTCAAAACTTCCATTATCAAATAACATAATTGCTTCGACTTACATCTTTCTCTGATACTTAGCCATCACCTGATGTTCATCCCTTTCAATACTCCCACAAATCCAAAATCCATAAGAGGAAAAAAGATTCCTACTGAAGGCGAGGTGGTGAAGAAGAAGAAGAAGAAGACAAAGGTACCTGTATCCTAGGGTGCTGAAGCAAAGGTTGGCTTGAAACTTGTTGATGAAACAGAGGAGCCATCTGATTTCGAAATTCCTCTTATTACAAGAAGGAGACGTAACGCGGTCTTAGTCGAAAATCCTGAAGCCACATCGGATTTAGGTGCTGACACCATTATGGTCGACACAACTTTGGTTACTCCGACTAGTGCTCCTAAGGTTGATGAAGTTCACAACCTAATGAGAGACCTTATTGATGTTTCAGTTAAGGATGAGTTTGTCGATCTTAATCAGTCGACACAAGTATTAGTCGGTTGATTTCTAGTTTCTTTCGTTTTTTGTTTGTTGAATTTGTTTTGGCTAATACCTTTTCTTACTTTCTTTAGGTTAACATATCCGGTCAACAACAACGTGTACCTGACTATACCCCTTTGTCAGAAACTTCTTCCCCTCACCATCATGAGAATCTTGACATTGATGATGGTGAGTTTATCAACCTAACTATTTCGGCTACTCTCAGTGACTCTAACTCAGTCATTAGTCCTGCCAAACATAAGGGTTATAGTTCGACTAGTTCTCATTCTAGCCTTTCAGATTCCCTACATGGTTCAGAAGCAAATAAAAATGTCACCACTTTCTGAATCTTGCCCCCTCCTGAAAGCACGCAAGGCGCGCCTCTCGTTTCTTCTGGGAGAAAAATGGTCGACTCACCCACTAAACTAAAACACATGGGAGTCAATCCTTCTAGTCTAGAAGCAATTTCTAGTTTGCGTCGCTTTGTGAGTTCTCACACTATTTCTTCTGACTCCAACCCATCTCAAGCACATAATGACAAGATGAGTCCTGAAGCAATTAAAGCCAAAAATCTGATGACTAAAATTCGGACTCATGCTTTGAATCCTGATCTACCTCATCTGCTCCATTCTGATCCAACTCTTGGCCCAAAACTCTCATACGCTCTTGCTCAAATGACGGAACTCAATATGTCTGAATCAGCCAGGTTGATGATAATGGAATTTGAGAAACTTTTCATTCCTCTACGCTAAAATGTTGAAAGAATTCAGGCAAATGAGGAAGCGGTTGAGTCGAAGGAAGCCTTAGTGAAAGAGAAGTTGGATATGGTGGTGCAAGTTACTGAAGAAATTAATGATTTGTTAGCAATGATTGAAAAGAAGAAACAGGATCTGATTTCCAAAAGAAACAGAGCTGCTGAAATACGTACCAGATTTCTGCTCTCAACAAGGAATTAGAATTAATCGCCAAGCAAGAGGAAGAGATTAACAATGTGATTAATCCAACCCAAGCAAAAGCTGAGCAAATGGCTGTGGACACCGTGGCTGTAAGTGACGCAATTTCTTCTGTCGAAACAAAGCTTGAAACACTTAAGATTCAGGCATAAGGTTTTGAATAGTAGGCCACCAACCTCCATGGTGAACTGCAGTTATTCCAAGCCAAATTTAAGCATTTTTAATCATTGTACCAACAATATTGAAATTTATTCATGGCTCTAAGCCAAATTTTAACGAATCCTTTCTTTGTTTGTTTTATATGTATCTTCCATGTTTTATGCGTGTTTTGAATTTTTGTTGGTCTCAACAAAATTTTACCAGCTCGTTGGTTCGACGAATATTTATTCTGTCGAGATTTTGATCTCTTGAAGAATGGGCTTATACTTTTTTAAGTACTTGCCATTCACCCTTAAGATCCGTCGATCTGAGGATAACTCCTCAAGCTCATAGGCATTATTTGAAAAAACTTGTATCACCTTAAAAGGTCCTTCCCAATTTTGGGATCATTTCCCTAAGACTCTATCATTTTTGTCCATAGGTAATATCACTTTCCATACTAGATCATCGACAACAAATACTTTATCCTTTACTTTTTTGTTATAAGCTTTGGAAACTCTTTCTTTCTGTCTTATTAACGAATCAAGGGTCAGTAATCCTCAGATGGTATTTCATGTTGTCTTAGTATTCTTATCGATTGAACATGTATCTCCACTGGTAACATTGCATCATGCCCATATGCAAGTCAAAATGGAGTAGTTCCTGTTGCTTCCTTAAGGGAAGTTTTACACGCCCATAAGGCTTGATCCAATGTTTTATGCCAATTCCTTGGCTTCTTTCCTACATGCTTCTTAATTAGGATAATTATCACTTTATTGGAAGCTTCGACTTGGCCATTTGCTTGAGCATAGTAAGGAGTAGAAGTTAATAATTTAATTCCAACTTCTTGTGCAAATTCTTGCATTTTTCGTCCAGTAAACATGATCCTTGGTCGGTCGTAATTGTTTCTAGAATTCCAAACCGACAAATGATGTGATTTTGTATAAAATCAATAACAGCTTCTTGGTCGATATTATTTAAAGCTACTGCCTCAACCCATTTTGCAAAGTAATCAATACCGACTAAAATATATCTTTGTTATTTTGAAGATGCTGGTTTTATTTCTCCAATCACATCTAAAGCCCATCCTCTGAATGGCCAAGGCTTTATAACTACATGTAATTCACTTGCAGGGACATGTTGTATGCCCCTATGCATTTGGCATTCTCGGAAACCTTTAGCAAATTCGATACAATCTCTTAGCATTGAAGGCCAATAGACGCCTGAATGCACCAAAAGCCATTTCATTTTGTGTCTTGCTTGATGTGCACCACATGCTCCGCTATGCTAACTTGACACTGCCACGTATGCCTCACTTTCTCCAAGGCAATTTAACAAAGCTCCTTCATCAGTTTTCTTAAATAATTCATTCTCTATCAAAACATATCTGAGAGAATGATACTTGATCTTACGATCTGTCGACCCCGTGGCGATGCGCAAATAGTTATCCAATGGCTTTCGCCAGTCACTCTCTTGTCCATTGTCAATGGTTAAAATTTGAAAATTTTCGGCATCTATAGCCCTTAACTTTACAATCGAATAATCTGAAGGGGATAACAAAGTTGCTCTAACTTTCTCTCTTACTTGGGTAAGTTCTTCATTTTGATCTCTCTTGTATCCTGAGGCTTCTTGTGCTAGGTCATTAGCCTTTTCGTTCTCTCTTCGAGGTATGTGTCGAATACTTACTTGCTCAAATTGTTTTAATAATCTGATGGTAATCACAAAATACATGATTAAATTTTCTTTAACACATTTGTACTCCTTTGATACTTGTTTAATCACTAATTCAGAGTCTCCCATAATTTCGACATTCCTTTCCCCCAAATGCAGCAGTAGTTCAAGTCTTGTTATTAAAGACTTGTATTCTGCTTCATTATTTGTGCACATACCGTCGATTTTATACTTGAACTCTGCTGGAATTCCACTGGGAGAAATTATAATTCCTCCCATTCCAACTCCATTCTTATGGCTAGAACTATCAAAGTATAATTTCCATGACACTAAATATACATAATTTTGAGGTATACCAACCATTTAATGGTCGACCAAAAAATTGGCCACTACTTGTCCTTTCATTGCTTTTAAGGGCATGTAAGTCAGAGAATACTCTGTTAATGCTAAAGCCAATTTACCAATTCGACTATGTAAAATTGGTTCGGATAACATGTGCTTAATAATATTGAAATAAGAAGATACATACACATCAACAGGATTTATATATTTCTTTAGTTTAATACAAGAGAAATACAAGTAAAGGCATAGTTTTTCTATATCATTATACCTAGTCTCAGGATTATTTAGCATTTGACTAAGATAATACACAGGTCTCTCGACACCTTTTTCATCCTGTTGGACTAACATACTACCTATAGTTGCATCTGAAGCTGCAATATATAACCTCATAGGCCTATGTTTAACAGGAGGTGCCAATATTGGAGGCTTAACTAAGTAGTCTTTGATTTTGTCGAAAGCCTCTTGATGCTCCTCTTGCCAAACGAAATCTTCATTTTTTTAGTCGAAATAGTGGTGAAAATGCTTTGGTTTTTCCACTTAAGTTGGATATGAACCTCCTTAGGAAATTTATCTTGCCCAACAAAGATTGAAGTTCCTTTTTGGTCGACGGTGGTTTGATGTCCATGATGGCTTTGGTCTTACTCTGATTTACTTCTATGCCTTTTTTATGCACCACAAAGCTAAGAAAATCACCTGCCTGCACACAAAAAGCACATTTTAATGGATTCATTTTTAATCCATGTTTTCTCATCCTTTCGAAAGACTTTTGAAGGTGTTGCAGATGAGTTGGTTTACTGTTCGACTTTATTACAATATCATCAATGTAAACTTGCATGAAATATTCAATAAAATCATGAAACATATAATTCATTACCCTTTGATATATCACTCCCGAATTTTTTAAACCGAATGGCATGGCAATCCATTCATAGGTTCCCAGTACCCCAGGGCAGCGAAACGCCGTCTTTGACACATCTTCATCTACAATAAAAATTTGGTTATAACCAAAATAACCATGAAGCATACTTAGATATTCAAAACCAGCGCCCGAGTCGACCAACATTTTTGCCACAGGCATGGCATACTCATCTTTTGGGGTGGCAACATTTAAATCTCTAAAATTTATGCATATCCTTAATTTTCCATTTTTCTTAATCACTGGCACTATGTTTTCCAACCAGTCGACATACCTTGCAGTTTTTATGAATCTGCTTTTGAGGAGTCTTTCTACCTCCTCTTTGATTTTCGACATTACGGATGGAGAGAAACGTTTGGGCGTCTGCTTTACTGGTTTCTTTCCAGCTTTTATTGGTAATTTTAGTTCTACCAAGTCCCTGCTTAAACCTGGAATTTCATTATAGTCCCAAGCAAAACAATCTTTAAATTCTTTTAATAAAGATATTACCTCAGATTTCAACTTTGGGTCGATGTTGGCGCTGATATAAGTTGGTCTTTTATCCCTCTTTTCGCCAAGATCTATTTCTTCTAAAGGGTCTTGTGGCTGCATCTTTTCTGGTTCCATTGGATCCTTTTCGAAACCTAAGGGTTCTTCGTCATATATGCAGTCCAGACGCTTCTTATCAACGTTTTCTTCGACCGTCTCTATTATATCTGGTAGCTTTGGCTCAATAGCCATAGTAGCTCCTTCATCTAGAACTTGTGTTTTGTTGGCTTTGACAGCCATATTTTCTTCAGCTTCTAGTGCCAAATTTATTTTACTTTTGGAAATATATGCTGAAATCCTATTTAGAGCATCTAGCTCAGACATCACCACTGATGTCTCCCCAGCCTGTCGGCCGGTTAGTGCAGTATGGATCCTCAAGAGGTTCCACATCCCACATAAAATCATGGGTTTCATGTAACTTCAATGAAACAAATGCTTCATCAAGGTTGGCATATACATCTTCAGCAGGTTGACATGGGGAAATATTAGCTAATTTCCTGTCGAACTGCTTCTTTCCGATATTTTTCACGTCTTCCATAAAATACCCTTGATCAGCTTCAATATTCTCGACTATGCCATCTTCCCTCCAGATCACCAAACGCTGATGCATAGAGGATGGAACAGCCCCCACTCCGTGTATCCATTCTCTCCATACTAAGAGGTTGTAACTTGGCTTTCCTTGAATCACCATAAAAATAGTCGGTCTAGTAACTGAGCCGAGAGTAATATCCATTTGGATCACACCCATGGTGTTTCTAGTTCTTCCTTCGTAGTCTGATAAGACCATGTTATGAGATCTAACATCAGTGTCATATTTACCAATTTTCCGCAATAGTACCAACACCTTGTTGATAGCCACCCCTTCGACCTTAGCCCTTATTAAAAGAGGCTTTAAATGGCTCCTCATTGCCATATCTGGTTTCTCAAAGAAAGCATCTCGGTTCTCAATGGAACCATTGTTCATGACAAAACAACACGTTGGCTTGTGTAAAGCCATCTCCTTAGCATCTGTGTCTGCTGAATCCTCCACTTCCATCAAGCAATCATATTTTGCTGGAAGAATTGATACTAAATTGACTAAGATATTCAAACTCTCTTCAGAGTCGGAATCAAAATCTCCAGTGGCTTCTTCAGAACATTTGGCAGCTGGTCCATTCACGAATTCTTTGATTCGTTCTTTCACCGAGGAGTAGACTTTCACCTGGTACTGCCTCTGATTGCCACCTTTGTTTGTATCAAACTGGCCAGCAGTTGCTTGCCTCTCAGCTTGCTTTCGACACTGGAAGCGTCTCCATTGGGTTCGAGTCATGGGATTCTTCCCCATGTAGTTTTCAGAAATGTGGCTTTTCTTCTCTGACTTGAAATCACGTCGGTAGTCAATAGTCGACTTCCCTTTGTTTGGTGCCCCATCAATTGGTGTGCCCTTTCTCCCTTGGGGCTTAATCCAGGTCCCGTTAGGAGATTTTGCTGAGGGAATATAACTCCTAGGTTTAACATGAGAGTTTCCCATAGCTCTCCCCAGGTCCCTTGGTGTAGGGAACCTTTGATTGTATGGCTTGGTTCTGTTCTTTTCTAACTGTAGCTTCTGGAAATTTTTAGCAGCTATTTTGTCAGTCAAAGCGCCACATTTATGACACAAGCAAGCTTGTGAACCTTTATTCTTACAGCGGTAAAGGAAGTCTAGCAAATCTTCCTCAGGCCTTGGATACACATCTGCTAGGCCGACATCAGGACTTTCTCCAGTGCCCTCTTCGACCATATTATCATCAGTAAATTCAGTAATCTCTACCATGTTGATGCCAACTAGATCAAGAAACAAAGCTTCCTCTTGCCTAAGAGGTTTAGTATCAATCTTCATATTTCTTGCAGCAAACTTCAGCCTACCCTATTGTCGCGACTTTTTCACGTGATCCCTGAAAAGGTAACATTGAGAGGATGTATGACCAAGATAATTATGAAATTTACAAAAACCTCTTTTCTGTCGTTGTTCTAATGGTGGTAATTTAGCCCCTGGGGGTATTAAAATTTGACCATCTTTAACCAGTAAGTCAAAAATTTCTTCACACTTAGTGATATCAAACGTATAAGTTTTTGCTGGGAATTTTGGATTATTTTCGACCGTATTCTTTCCTTTAGCAGGAAATAATGATTTACACTCATAGGCTGGCCCTGGCTTCATTTCAGCCAAGTCGACTTCTGCCTCTGTTAGTGAGGTATAGTCGGCCTCACAAATGGGATCTGTGTCATCATAATCTATGAAGGCTACTTTTTCTTTTCTAGTCTTATCCTTAGTATGTCTGACCTTTTCTAGTCACATACGCTCTAGATGTCGCACTCTATCAACTAACTGTGACATACTTTTCATGAAGGTTGGATCTATTTTCTTCCTAATGGAATAATCTAAACCTCCAGCAGCCATTTGAACAAGCTCATGTTCTGCCACTTGAGTAAAGCATCTTGCTCTTAATGACCTAAATCTGTTTAGATAATCATCAATGGTTTAAGCAAACCTTCTTTTAATGTTTGATAATTCGACCAAACTAATTTTCGAATGACCCTCATAAAACTGTTCATGGAAAAGTTTCTCCAACTTCGTCCACGAGTCGATCGAGTTTGGGGGTAAAGTGGTAAACCACGTGAAAGCTGCCTTAGTAAGGGAAGAAGGAAAGTTCTTTACCCGTAACTTTTCATTATTCAACATATCCCCAGATTCAGTTAAATATCTGGCAATATGTTCCACCGTCGACTCTCCAGATTCTCCCCCTAATTTCGTATACTTAGGGATTTTCCATCCTCTAGGGTTTTCAGTCTATAAAATATATTCAGACAAAGGGGAGGAATATGTTGGCCTCTAAAGCGTGGTATTCATACCATTTCTATCCATAATTCTTTCGACAATGGTGGTTAAATTATTTTCAACGACTAAGTCCCCTTGTCGAATTTGATCAACAATTTGATCAGCCTATTGATGTCGATGTACTAATACCCTAGGTGGATCGACAATCAAATTCCTTGGAGGCACTAGCATTTTCCCCTGATGGAAAGTTTCGTCCTGCATTGCCCCCATGTCTATTTGACTAGGGGAATCTAGTCGAACAGGTGGTGCCTGTCAAATAGGCATTGGGGGAGCACCTAAAAAATTACACAAACGCGTTAATTGGGCAATCACCTGTCGATTTCTTTCAGCGGACTGCCTATTAATCTCAGCCGACTCTTGTACTATAGGATTAAATACATTACCCATCTGGTTAGTTAACATATTAATCAACCCGTGGTTGCTATCATCCATTTGTTACCTTAATACTGCTACTGAAGTATTAGTAAGAGGCGATACTAAAGGTTGAGAAGGCGCTACCCTATTTTGGTTGCCTCTATTATTTCCCCTGGAACAGATCCTTGTAAAGGAGAGTTCAAATTTTTAACATTATCTTACACCACTGTTGTATTCGATGTCGACTGATATCCTAGCATCATGGAGTACGACATTCCATAAGCAGGCACTACATTACCAAAACGAGGCACATTAGGTATGGTAGTCATAGTCATTACTGGTCTTGGGCTTCCCGGTGGAGCCTGAGACATTTGTACAGAAACTGCAGCAGTCAACCCTACTGGAGGAATAAGTGCTACTTGTGAAACTACTGGATCCGTAGTGATTAAAGTTCGTGATGATATTTCGTCTATATTTAGATTATCAGGAATTGTCATTCTTGATATCTTCTCCCTAGATAATGGTTTATTATACTCTTTGGTTAACTTCCTGTTTCTAAGTTGCATTCACTTATAAATACTTAAGACCAATTCTTAGCACTGGATCCCACCAGGTGTGTCGATTTGTTTACTGTGGAAAATGGTAAACAACCGTTGGTCCTCCCAGAGTCCTAAACTGAGGGTAACTTGCAAGATCGACCAGTTGATCTCAAGACACGTGCTAAGAGTTTTTACTATCACACCTATTTCGTTGAAGTATTAGTCAAGGGAAATGGTTTTCTTTTGACTGCGGGAACAGTTGTAATGGTTTTCCACACTATGATTTAATCGACTGACTGGTGACTCATGACCGGCAGAAGATATTCATGCAAAA
Organism: Vicia faba; assembly: GCA_948472305.1. Lineage (NCBI taxonomy): Eukaryota > Viridiplantae > Streptophyta > Magnoliopsida > Fabales > Fabaceae > Vicia > Vicia faba. The sequence goes on along the minus strand of OX451736.1, from coordinate 1,750,586,132 downwards.
GAGAGACTCACTAGACTAACTGACTGGTGAATTGTGACCAACAGATAGTGTTGAATTGTTTATGTGAAATAGAAGATAACGTATAGATATTGCTCAACAGTAAAAAGAAAACAGATAAAGTACCCAAAAGATATAATTGAAAGATAAATGATTTGCATTGAAATAAAAATGGTGATTCACGTACATCAAGCACTCTTCACTCTTGATTTCCTGACACTCAGAATGACAGAGTTTGACAAGTGATTTGAGAGTACAAGTGAACACACGCAAATTATAAAAAATATGCATATTTATAGTCTTTATAATGTAACTACCTAGATAAAATCTACGGCTAATATTAACATCTTGAGGTAACTGCTTCACTAGATGTTGCCACCTATTTGGCGCTCAAACACACCGTGGATTGCTGGTAACTACTCATGATTTTGAAGTTCCACCTATTTGGCACTTGAACACGATGTAGGTTGCTGGTAACCGCCCACGATTCCTCTAAACTTCTTGAACGTAAACCGCTTCTGCCTTGCTTCGACACTTTATTTCTGGCAAAGAATAATCACACTTCCTCCAAGTCTAAGAAACCCTTTTTTGTCGACTAAAACCATTTTCGACCAAGTCCTTGTCTTTTACCCTTTGGTCGACTAAACCAGTTTTAACCTCCTTACATGTTGTAGCGGTGAAAATCGGAGATCAAGCTATTAATTAACTTGACTCGCAAATAAGCAAGAGTCGCCATTGTGCTTTATTATTTCCAAGGTAAAAGGGAAAAGAGCGAAATAAAACCCTTAAATATGCAATGTAAAGTAATACTTAAAAGTAATGAAAATACAATGCGTTTTTCAAAGGAGATCGAGAGTTCGGGGGTTAATTATGCAATGGGAAGGTATTAACACCCAATGCATCTGCGGTACTCCGCATAAACCTTTTGAAATATCTGTTTTTTGGTTTAAAATTGTTTGTTTGATTAAAATAGTTCGTTCGACTAAAAATGGTTGGGTTGGTTAAAAATGATTTGTTTGGATGGTATTTTGAAGATACAACGACCTAGTGTCGAAGTTTTGACTTAAAAGGTGTGAGTTTGAAAATTTAGTTTTTTAGGAAAATCATCTTAAGTTTAGCAAAATAGTAAACAAGCAAAAAATTAATGAGGGTATTCGCACGATCGTACTACTTATGAAGTTAACAAAACATTTCCCTTGGATTTTTGACAGACGAAAGATATAAAGACTTAAACAGTTAATTAGAATGACAATTGAATAATTAAATAATCAAAAATTAAATATAAGACTAATTTATACTAGCATGCAATTTTGAATAATTAAATAAACAACAAAAATTAAATAAAAGCATGTATTTGGATAATTATAAACAGCAAAAAATAAATAAAAGCAGGTATTTGGATAATTATAAATAGTAAAAATTAAATAAAAGCATGTATTTAAATTATTTAAAATAACAAACATTAAATAGAAATTTTATTTATAAAACATGTAAATAAATAACAAAAATATAAACAAGAGATTAATTTATAACATGTATTTTAAACAATTTAATAAATAAAAAATTAAATGAAAGATTAATAGCATGTTTAAAAAAAGGTTAATTTGTAACAAGCATGTTTTTGTTGTATTTTATAATAATTATAATAAGTTAAACTATATGAGTTATTATATGGAGAGATAAGACTAAAATAATTGGAAAAAAACGGAAAAATGTCCCAGCCTGGAGTTGAACTCGTGTTCTCCTGGTTACTGTAAAACTGCCTTGCCATCTAAACTACGCTTCTTAACTGTTGTAACTCGGTGGGAGAAATGACTAGGGTGTTTTGCGTTTGATCGCAATTGTTGCGGATAGCAAGAATCGTCATCGACTTTTCTTTTATCCAATAAGGAAAGGCTGAAAAGAACAGGAAAGACCTTTCGAGATTATTTCTTGAGTTCAGGGGTGTTGTACCCTAAAATTTTCCCTCCCATTTTCACATAAGACATACTCCTAGAGGTCCTCAATTGCTCAAGTTGACTAAGGATTGACCAGACAAATCCTCCTCTTAAGACAATAAGCCTCAAACTAGGGTTTCAATTTCAAGCAAGATGGTTGAGTTACAAGGGTCCCAAATGGTCTCCATTGTCCTAATATGTCCTCAAGATCATCCATGCGAAGTTTCATGCCTTGCACAACAAGTTTGCTCAGTCAACTGCTCAAGTATTGGAAAATCAATGGTACTAGGTCAAAAGTCAACTGTGGCCTATATACAGTCAAACTTCAATATTTTTGGTCAATATCAACACTTTGAAGTATTATCCATCATTTTATCAAGGGTTGGTCATGATTCCTCAAGAAATGTTCCTAACTCATCAAAAGTCAAAAATGGCAAATTAGGGTTTCTATAGGAAAAGTCAACCAAACTTTGACCAAGCATAACTTTCTCATACTTTATCAGAAATATTTCCATAAAGGCTCATTTTGAAGAGAATCCAATTCCCTACAATTTCTCTTCATCCCTCAAGTTCAAGAAATGCCCCAATCAAAAGATACAAGCTCGTACATTATAGGTCATTTTAAAAAGTCAACAAAAACACCTTTTGGGTCAAAGCTACTTACATTTACATGGAAGATCCAATTAAGATGAAACTAACATTGTTGTTTAGAGGATATCCTAAGCTTTCTAAAAAGTCCAAGAACATCCTCTTAGGGTAAAAAATAAGAGAGATATGCATTGCTAAAGTTGACCAGTTTTTGGAAATGGGCATGAAGTCAACATTGATCAAAATTGATTTTTTTTTCCAAATGGGCCCATGTTTTCTTGTTTGAAACTTGTTCCTAACATGGCCCACGACCCCTGAGCCTACTCACATATTATTTCATTATTTTTAATATTTGTTTTGATTTTTTATTCATTAAAATCAAAATAAATCAAATAAAATAGTGGAATAATAAAATAAAATCCAAGATTTGATTTTATGACCACATGATGAGTCTATAATCAACTGAAAAATCAAGGAAATCGTACAAGGGATGATTGGGATGAATATAGCATAATTTGGCCAAATTTAGAAATAAAAAATACAAGATGCAAATCAAATATTTTCTCACAAATTTTCAAAGATTGTGTTCAATTTTGTTGACCTAATTCACTCTACTATATATTCATAGCATTCCCAGATCAAAAAGACAAGGATTGGCCGTGTAGAATTGAGAGAAGAAACTCAAAATTTTGGACAAAAAAGTAGTGATCAAATTTTAATTTTGAGGCAGATTCAAGGACTTTGAAGGTTGGCAATCCGTTATTGGACATATTTGGAAGCTAGCTGGATCACTTGCATGCATCAAGACGTCCAGAATCGTCCTCCACGACCCCACGGTTTGTTCTTCATTCTTGAATTTGTTTTTGAGAATTTATGCATTATAAACGATTTCTAAACACACATTCATGTTTGTATCATCATTTAGAATCTGTTTGTATAATTAATTATGAGTTTTGAAGCATATTTAATAACCTGCCATTGTTAGGGTTTAGAGGTGCATTTTAGGGATTTTCATTTCAGGCAACATCAGGGCCAAAGATGAACACCATTATACTCACGAGATCAACCCCAGTTGATCTATGTATTTAGATTAAATTTATGTTGCTTGGTTGTGATTTTTGAAATATGCAAGTCCTATAGTTACAGCCATGTCAATAGGTAAAGGTTCCTTATCTAAAACAACCGTCCATTAAGGAAGGCGACTGCGAGGCATGATCCGGTTGGCCAGTTTAAAATTGGTGCGCGTTTTTATTACAATCACTAACCTTTATTCTATATAATATATTATGTGTGTTTTAAATAACGAATGAAGAGTTGGCTCAGTGGCAAGGCTGGATGGTATTAAAGCGTGCGCGTGTAGGAGGCCAGGGGTTCGATCCTTGCCTCCTATATATTATTTTTTTAACATCTATTTGCAGATCCAATGCTATCATTCCCAGCGCGCTCATCCTACACCTCAAGTTCTTCACCCTTGGATCAATCAACACCCATATCTAACGCTTCCAATGAAGCTCCCCATGATGGACCTCCAGGCTCCCAACAACACTGGATCCAGCACTGGTTATGGGCCACATGATCTTGGGCTTTGGACAAATTCAGCAACACACCATACAATTTGGGTTTACACCCCTCAGGCCAATTCTTTCACTCTTTTTAATTTACTATTTTTATTTTGTTTAATTAGTTTAATTTCTTTTTAAATCATTTTTTTTATAAAATCAGAAAATCATCACAAAAATAAGACTTAGTTTTTTTATTAAATTAATTTTTGAAAATTAATTATTTTAATCAATTTTAACTTATTTTCATTAATTAAAATTAATTAAAAGATTAGGTCAATTTCAAATCAATTTTTTATAAAAAATTCAAAAATATATTTTCAATGAGCAAGTTTTTTAGGGTTTTGCACTTTTTTTCAATTTTAATTCTCGCGCTTACTTATTTTTTCCGTACAATTATTTTTTTATTGATGTAACTGCGTCCGATTTGTAATAGCTTAATTAGGGTTTTTAAATTCCGCATTTTTACTTTCAGCCATTCTTTATGTATCTACACCAAAGCCTTGTAATAGCTGTAGGAACTTTATCTTTCCGCCATTTATTTTCTCGCACGATAAACTGCTTAGATGAATGTTTAATAGGGTTTCCTGAAAGATAATTATTAATTGAACCTAGATAACCCTAATTGCGTAAGATAAAATATAACTGAAAAAGCACACTTTTGCACACTTGCACTCCTAGATGTCCCTCGAGTTGCCTGCGAGAAATGATCTTATGATGATAGTCCCTTTGAAATGCTAAGGTATCCTTACATGTTTCCTTCAATGACCATAAACGTCCCTTTCGATAGTCCCTCAACATCCAACGACTAGGGTTACCTATTCATTAATAGTAGGATAATACAGTCTAAAGGATAGGAGGAAAAGAACAATCTTTTTTTGAGTAGGTAGATAACTGTTAGGTACTTGCTCAAATAAATTTGCACACTACACTTTCAAATACTTTTCAAACAAAATTTTTCAAAACTCTTTATCACACTCTTGAGGACTGATACAAGAGTTATCGTAAAGCGAATCGCCGCACTAAGGCAATTTTCAAAGCTTTTCAAACACACAATCACAAGCAATTTTAGAAAATGAGAAAGTACCTAAGAGCCCATGGAAAACCATGGATGGAAAGGGTGCTAACACCTTCCCTTTCTATAATCTACCCCCCCTTACTCAGAAATCTCAAAAAATGGTCTTTTTCTGATCTTTTCACCTTTTCTTTGTTGGATAAAAGAAAAGTCGGTGGCGACTCTTTCTTACCGCGACATTTGCGAACAAAAAATGCAAAACCAGTATTAACAGTCGGTTCTGCCACAGTATCACAAGGGGGTAGGTTATGGAAAGGGAAGGTATTAGCACCCTTTTCATCCGTAGTTATCTATGGGCTCTTAGTTGCTTGCTAGATCACTTGCTTTTGTTTGAAAATGTGCTTGTGGTGTGAGTTTTGAAAGTATTTTGAAAACGTCTTTGTAATGGTTCTTGTTTCTATAAGAACGCGTATAAAATGTTTTTTGGAAAATAGTTCAAATAAGTGTTTGTGGAATGTGTTTTTGAAAGAGATCTTGAAAAGGTGTCTTTGTAATGGTTCTTGTTTCTATAAGAATGCGTAGAAAGTGTTTGTCTTTTGAAAATGTTTCAAAATGAAAGTGTTGGTGTATAAAATGTATTTGTTGTAAGAAAGCGAGCAACTAGGAGTAACCTACCTACACAAAAGGTATTAAATGTTCTTTTCCTCCTCCTTTAGATGTTGCTATCTTACCATTGATTTGGTAAGAAGCCTCATCGTTGGATGTGAAGGGATGGGCATTGGACATTTGTGTATAGTCATGGAAGGCAACTTATGGGATGTTTCAGAAATTTCGTTTAGGGACTAGATCGTTTATCGAAGGCAACATTGAGGGTCATCGAGGGACTACGATCTTTTATCGAGGGTCTTTTCTAAAATGCCCATATTCGAGGGACATGACTATTTTCTGAAAGGCAACAAAGCGGGATTTCCCTAAGGGTGCAAATGTGAATGGTGTGTTTTATTTTCATGCATTTAGTCTTGATTAGGGTTATCTATTTGTTGTTTTATGTCTTGCCATACAAACCCTAATTACTAGCATTTATATTTGAAAGCGATAAATTGCGGAAATGTAAAGTCCTACGCTATTACATCATTTAGGGGTGGGGGTACAAATTTACAAATGGGGATTTGCAAGAATTTAAATCCTAATCATATATTACAACTATATTAAATTGTGCAATATAAGAAAAGGAAAAGATTTGTTTTGAAAATGGTTTTTTGTCTTAAAAAGTTAAAAGAAAAAAAAAGAATAATTAGTTAATAAAAGAAAAAAAAATTTTAAGCCTTTTTTATATTAATAAAAATAGTACTAATGCTAAAAATAATGAAAATAAGAGAGAGAAAGGAGAAATAATGAGAAATGGGATCAACATGTTGCTGAAAGAGAAATAAAGGGGACCAGAAGTTCTGATGCCAGGCGTGCTATGGTATAGAAGGAAAACATCAGGGGAAATTAGAAGTTCTGGGTTGATGAATGCTGAGGTCCTGAAAGAAACTTTAGAAGGAAAAATAGAAGTTATGGGTCACTACGCACTGAAGTTCTGAGTGTTAGAACAGTGAGAAATTCTTAGAAGTTATGTATGTGTTAAAACAGTAAGAAAACCTAGAAGTTTTGTGTGTGAAAATAGTGAGAAAATCTTAGAAGTTTTGTGTGTGTTAAAACAATAAGAAAATCTCAAAATTTCTGTGTGTGAAAACAGTGAGAAAATCTTAGAAGTTCTGTGTGTGTTAAAACAATAAGAAAGTCTTAGAAGTTCTGTGTGTGAAAACAGTGAGAAAATCTTAGAAGTTCTGTGTGTGTTAAAATAGTAAGAAAATCTCAGAAGTTCTGTGTTACACTTCACCTCCTTCCTTACATTAGTCAGAACATCTACAACTTATTCAGTTCTTAACAACAGCAGAAAGATAAAAGTACAACAATTTATAGAAGTTCCAATCCTAATTCTGAGCCTAGCTTTATTCAAGAAGTTCTGATCCATAGTTTTTCTACTTATGCAATGATATGGACATCATCAAAAATATGATATTTATATATTTAATGATGTTCTGAATGAAAAGATTCAAAGTCAGAAAGACTTACCTTGAATCTGGAACGTGTGTTTGGGACTTGAGTTGCTGCCTTCAGAAGTTCTGGAGTTAGCAAGAACAAAGGAACAGAAAATGTTATATTCTTTGATTCAAAGGGAAGAACAAAGGTTTTGGTTTTGTTTAGGAATTCAGGGTTCACGAATGTTTTACTGTTTTCTTTTCTCTCTTTGATAATTCTCTCTTTCCAAAAGCCATCCCCCTGAAAATGTGATGGAGCAACTTATTTATAGACGGGTTTGTTGCGGTTTTGGGGGGGAAAACAAATAGGATTTAAACCTTTTTGGCATACTGTTCCATTGCTTTTTAATCACAGCTTTTGTATGCTAATTTGGTGTTATTATGGGGTTTGAGAAAGTGCGGGCGTGGACTGGATCAGCAGTATTTTGGAGTGTTGTGGCAGCTTATTGCAGGACTGTGCTATAGCAGTGCAACAGGCTTCTCAAATGAGGTTTTGGGATTTGGTGATGTTCTGATCGCAGAAGATCAGAAACGTAGCCTCCATATGTTGAAGAGTCATGTTCTGACCGAAGAACACTGCTTCCATATGTTCTGATTGAAGAGTCTTATTCTGAACCGTCTTTGCAAATTCTGATTGCACTTGTGTAGAGGCTGGCCCAGAAGTTTTGAAGTATCATATTCTCTTAACACTTAGATAATTTTCTAAATGTTTAGAAATTTGATTTATTTCAAGGTAATTTTTGATTTTAGATTTCTTGATGAACCAACTTCTTGTCTAGACGGAATATGATTGTTGGAACTTGATTTTGATTAAAAAAAGTCAGAGTTTGACTTTTCAGTGTGTTTTTGACCAGTTTGCCCTTGTGAATGACTTTCTTGGAAAATTGTAATCCAAGACTTGAAACTTGATAGAAGAAAACCTGAGGGTCCAGGATGATCCTTTGAGGAATGAGAGGGAAAATTTTGGGGTACAAAAGTTGCCCCTGTTCAATCTTCTTAAACCTGAAGAGTTAGATTGGAGAATCTGTCATTCGTGACTTGAAGGTGGAAGATGATTTAACACTAGAGTGCCCAGAAATTTGCACTCGATGATGTGGTGGTTGATTGTGTAGGGAATGGACATAAAGATGCCATTTGGAGAGATGGTGGAGAGTTGTCGAAGATGGGCTTATAGATGCCACCCAAAAGTGATTGTTGAAAGAAATTAGACTAAGTCTAAACTTGACTTCAACTGGAAAAGAATCTGAATAAATCTTCGGTTGATTTAAGCTGAACCAAAAGCAGTGTCTACCGGAATGGAATTAGGATAAGCCATTGATTAATTTAAACTAAACTAACGGAGGTCTTGAATATTCTTAAACTGGAAAGAATCCGAATAAATCTTTGGAGCGATTTATCCGAACCATAGAAAGTGTCTACCGAAAAGAATCAAGATAAACCATTGAGAGATTTAAACTGAACCAAAAGATGTCTGGAAAGAATAAGAACAAATCTTGGGGCAATTTATCTGAACCAGAGGAAAATGTCTACGGGAAAGAATCAGGATAAACCATTGAGAGATTTAAACTGAACCAGTAGAGGCTGAAGGGAGTATTCGTCATGTAGATAGTCACCCTGTCCTATTTTGGGAATTGATCTAATAATTGATTTGTTCATAGATATTTATCTTGTCTGGTTTCAGGTATTAAGCTTGATGTTGATAGATGATAAAGGAAGCCTGGATGATTACTACTCCAAAAGGCAATGAAGGAATCTTGGATGATTACTACCTCAGCGTATGATGAAGGAATCTGGGACGATTACTACTCCAAAAGGGTGATGAAGGAATCTTGGACGATTACTACCTCAGTAGGATGATGAAGGAATCTTGGATGATTACTACCTCAGCAAGATGATGAATAAATCTTGGACGATTACTACTCCAAAAGGCAATGAAGGAATCTTGGATGATTACTACCTCAGCGGATGATGAAGGAATCTAGGACGATTGCTACCTCAACAGGATGAAGAAATCCAAGCTTGATTTTGTCTTGGAGAAGTTTACAGATTGATGACACTTATCTGTTGATCTTTTCCTGAAAAGGTAAAGAAATAATTGTATGCAATGTCATGATGGATGAAATGCATGGCATAATGATGTTTCTCAAAATAAATGAGATTATATTATATGCATTTATCATGTATGTAAATATGGTGCATGAAATTTTGTTGGAATGTAATTTTGTCTTGGAAAATAAATCCTTGATAAGTGCTGGGGAATTTTGGGAAGCTGAATCCTGGACGGCCGTTGGGGATGAAGTGCATGCACATCTTCAACTTTACTTAGAATGTTTTCGCTGGGGAATCCTGTTTTGTTGTTTTAAGGAGAACTCCGTTGGGGAGTGTTGATTTTGCTTGAGAAGAAAAATTTGTAGAGAGTGTTGATTCCTACTTGGGGAAAGGATTTCAGGAGTCTTTGTTGTTCGTTGCTCTACCGGGGAGCTATTGGGTATTGTATGAAAGTCTACTGGGGAAGAGGAGTTGTGGTCCCTTGATTTATGATAGTCTTAGAGGCGAATTCAAGCTGGGGAATCTTATCATTCGTTGAGGAAATAAACCTTGTCGCCAATCTATTGGAGGTTTGTTTTCTTTTGGCATAACTCCTCGAGGATTCTTGAGATCAACTCCATTGGGAAGAAGTTTTCAGAGATTGAAATTCTGGCTGGGGGACCACCCTATGAAATGGACTTTGTGGGAGATTTGTCACTGCCCCTGGTAGTAAGTGTTTGTAGTATTGCCAGGAAATGTTTGCCTGACCATACATAACCCTTTGTTGGAATTCATGTTCAATTCCCCAAGTGATTCAGATACAGACATGTCCCTGGTTATTCAGCATTTCTTGAGAGACTTCTTGGAATCTTGACTTGACTGCCCCCAGGTGAGTTGGACAGTGACATGTCATACCCCCTTGTTTATAGGAGATCTGTCATTGGAAATGTCATTCCATTTGGAGTGATTTTGTTCACTGAGAGAGCTTTCGTTCGTTGGACACTCATCGTGTGAATTTCTCCGCTGTCAAACAATTAGCCATATGCAAACAACGATATTCAAATAATGAAAAGTTTATGCTTGTCTTGAAGTTTTGAAAATTCGTTTAGCAGATAAAAGAATTTTTGTAAGAAAATTCAACTCAGGATTTGGAGTAAAGCCTTATAGGAGTCAGGATACCTTTTATAACAGTGTGCTTTAGAACTAACCCAGGCTTCAATTAGGAATTTTGAAGGGTTGTAACTTGGCTTGGTTCATGGTTTAAGAAACAAGGGATAAGTCTCAAAGTGTATTTATACCCGCCCATTCTTCGTGATGTCCTTCAGTCCTAAGCTCAGTTAATTGTGCATTTCAACTCCAATTGAGTCTGGAATGACGTCTTGGTGATGGTTCAGACCAGTTAAGTTTGTAGGATGGCAGTCATTTTTTCCATATTTTCCATGTTGTTGAGTATTTGTAGTGACCTTTTTTTTATTTGTTATCCCTGATTTTTCCTGATTGTTACAGTCAGCGGGATGCCCCAGTTTTCCTTAAGTCTTCTTCGTAGGTTTTGACTTAGCGGGCTTTTCTTTTGAGAGATAATGACTACCTATTTTGGTAGGGAACCATCACCGTCTTTTGATTCCAGAGGAATGTTTTTGATGTCATTCATTGTATACGAAGTGAAAATTTGCGACTGAACGCACTTTTGAGTTAACTGAGAGACTACCCTGCCCCAAGTTTTGATTAAAGGTTTCAGTTTGTGTAAAAAAGAAACTTCTACTTCTTTGGCTAGAAGAGGTTGACTAGGGATTATCATCCTTATAACTCCAGTGTTTAGGAATTGAAAGAAACGCTTGTACATCATCAACAAGGTCTGTCCAAAAGCATACTGCATTAGCTTATGACTTTGTTTTTGTCATCCTCTCTCTAAAGGTTTGTAACTTTTAGCAAGAGTTGAATATTATAAAAATGAGTAAAGATAGCACAGTTTAAATATAATGAAAACAAATGGATGAATTCAAGACAAACATATATGATGCATTAATGAAACAAAGTTTGACAATAATAGATAAATGTTTGAACAACAACAGAAATTATAATTGAAAAATCAAAAATGAACTGGAACGCTCAATGATTCGGCATGACAGTGGTGATCATGTTGGGAGTCTCCGGAGGGTCGAACTCAATCTCCTTGGATTCAATCAAATCTTGAATCTTGTTCTTCAAAGTCCAACAGTTGTCGGTGTCGTGTCCAGGGCTATCAGAATGGTAGGCACATCTTACATTGGGATTGTACTTGGGAGAGGAGGTATCGGGATTTTGAGGAGGATCCTTTAGTGTGATCAGTTTCACATTTAGCAAATGTTGTAATGCTTGAGACAATGGCATGTTGATATTAGCATACTTCCTTTCTTGGTATTTTATCCTACGCCTATTGCCCCATCTTTGTTGAACATGTGCAGAATTAGAGACCAGGATTGCCCCCACGTGTTGATCGTGGTTACTCTTGTTATAACCCTTTTGTCCGTAAACAACATTGGACTCTTTCTTCCCATTGTAAGGCTTTTTTATGTATCAGAGGATGTATCTCCTTGGATATTTCCGCTTTTAATGCCAGGTCGACCCTTCGCCAGTCAGTATTAGCTCAGTGAACCCGGCCGAGGAGCTTCCAATTAGGTGATTCAAGAAAACTCCCGTCAAGGTTCCCATAAAGATGTCAATCATCTCCCTATCAGTTAATGGTGGATGAACTCTTTCTGCTAAGTCTCTCTAATTTTGGGCGTACTCTTTGAAGCCCTCGTTGGAATGCATTGTCATATTTTGTAATTGCACACGAGTTAGTGCAAGATCAGTGTTTTATTGGTATTGCTTGTAGAAAGCAACAGCCAAGTCCTCCCAGGTGTGAATTTCGGTGCTTTCTAACTGAAATAACCATTCCAGCTGATTTCCAACCAAACTTTCTTGGAAGAAATGGACCCATAGCTTCCGGTCAGCAATGTGAGGCTGAATCTTGCGGACATATGACTTCATATGCATTTTACAAGAGATCCCGTCATACTTGGCAAAGGTATGGATTTTGAACTTTGGTGGGATGACCACTCCGGAAACCAAACCTAACTCTTCAAAGTCCAAGCCAGGTATCTGCTGAATCACCATAGCATTGAGGCGATCCTTCAGCTGTTTGTATTTATCATCAACGGGAGGATATTGTTCCTCAGAAAAGTTAGCTTCATCTTCATCCATCCCTAGGCTGTCATCTCCTTCTTTTATCTGATTGTCTCCTGCGGTTGATGGAGTCGAGAGATCTAGAGTTCTCTTGGCTGGTCCTCTAAGTCTTCTTCCCAAGTTCAGGACGCCTGCTGACTTCTTTGACTTTTTCTTCTTGTCCTTGAGAAAAAGAGTCTTCAGTTCCTCTTTCCCCTTAGCCATGGCCAGGAACATTTGTTGGAATTAGGCATTTTGTGCCTGGAGATCCTTCACCGTTTGTTCCATATCCATCTTACTGAAATAAACAGTAGGAAGATAAGGAAACATGTATTGGAGAAACCTGACATGATATGATGCATGATATGTGGATGCATGTTTTCAAGGATCTCTTGGGATAAATGTTAGAATTTACTTACAGCTTTGATTGGAGAATTTCGTATCTGTGGATGTCCTTCCATGAGAATTAAGCTCACCATGTCAATGGGTCATAGCCCTTGACTCAAGTTACCGTGCTTTTGTCTTGACGGCATTTGGTTAGAGGAAAATAAATCCTCCTTCCCCTTGATAGACGTCTAGTTCAACGTGACCCTGCATCAAAGGCCCTCGAGATCCTTGAAATGGATATTGAAAATGCTATGGTATGATGTCATAATGGTATGTACAATAATGCAACGTAAGCAAGTTGTTATGTATAAATAGTCATATACATACAAAGCAGATAAGTCCTTAGGTTTAGGCTTGCATGGGGTTCGTAGGTAAGTACCCTCCTGAAGTTTAGTTGGCTCAACCTGTCCTAGTAATAGTAACCGGGTTCTAGAAGATATCAATATCACTGATCTTTCTTCACTGGGCATTGTTTTAGCGCAAGCCTCTTTAATGGAGACCGAAATATCCCGAAAGTCCAATCTAAATGAGCGTAGTATCGAGTATCAACCAATCTTCAATCAAAACCAAAGTCGGCTATCTCACTACTTCCTAATGGCCAAGGATGAGTCAATTAAAAGGTTCTAAAGGTCAGTTAGCGCTTAATGACACTAAGGAAGCCTAATGTTATCCTTGACTGACTCAAGGAACATTAGTACAAACCAAAGTATCACACTAACGTAGCTATCACTTCGTCCATATCGGTATACCCCGTACAACCTCCATGATTTATTGCTACTTACCTAAAAGGTGCCCCCAGATTTGGGTATATGATCTTTAACAAAAACCCAAACAAGGACCCAAAATGTAAAGCAAGCAAATCAAACCATGAAAAGCAAGTAAAGGTGACTCTATCCCTACACTTTTAAGTAATATTCCCAGCAGAGTCGCAAGTTCTGTAACTCAGTGGGAGAACTGACTAGGGTATTTTGCGTTTGATCGCAATTGTTGCGGATAGCAAGAGTCTCCACCAACTTTTCTTTTATTCAAAAAGGAAAGGCTGAAAAGAACAGGAAATACCTTTTGAGATTATTTCTTGAGTTCGGGGGGTAGGTTATGAAAAGGGAAGGTATTAGCACCGTTTTCATCCGTAGTTATCTACGGGCTCTTATTTGCTTGCTAGATCACTTGATTTTGTTTGAAAATGTGCTTGTGGTGTGAGTTTTGAAAGTATTTTGAAAACGTCTTTGTAATGGTTCTCATTTCTATAAGAATGCATACAAAATTTTGTTTGGAAAATAGTTCAAAGAAGTGTTTGTGGAATGTATTTTTGAAAGCGATTTTGAAAAGGTGTCTTTGTAATGGTTCTCGTTTCTATAAGAACGCGTACAAAGTGTTTGTCTTTTGAAAATGTTTCAAAATGAAAGTTTTGGTGTATAAAATGTTTTTGTTGTGAGCAAGTGAGCAACTAGGAGCAACCTACCTACTCAAAAGGTCTTAAATGTTCTATTCCTCCTCCTTTAGATGTTGCTATTTTACCATTGATTTGGTAAGAAGCCTCATCGTTGGATGTGAAGGGAAGGGCGTTGGACGTCTGTGTATAGTCATAGAAGGCAACCTATAAGACGTTTTAGCAATGTCGTTTAGGGACTAGATCGTTTATCGAAGGCAACATTAAGGGTTATCGAGGGACTACGATCTTTTATCGAGGGTCTTTTCTAAAACGCCCATATTCGAGGGACATGACTATTTTCCGAAAGGTAACAAAGCAGGATTACCCTAAGGGTGCAAGTGTGAACGGTGTGTTTGATTTTCATGCATTTAGTCTTTATTAGGGTTATCTATTTGTTGATTTTATATCTTACCATACAAACCCTAATTACTAGCATTTATATTTGAAAGCGATAAATTGCGGAAATGTAAAGTCCTACACTATTACATCATTTAGGGGTGGGGGTACAAATTTACAAATGGGGATTTGCAAGAATTTAAATCTTAATCATTTATTACAACCATGTTGAATTGTGTAATATAAGAAAAGGAAAAGACTTGTTTTTAAAATGGTTTTTGTCTTAATAAGTTAAAAGAAAAAAAGAATAATTAGTTAATAAAAGCAAAATGTTTTTAAGCTTTTTTTTATATTAAAAAAATAGTACTAGTGCTAAAAATAATGAAAATAAGAGAGAGAAAGGAGAAATAATGAGAAATAGGATCAGCATGTTACTGAAAGGAAAATAAAGGAGACCAGAAGTTCTGATGCCAGGCGCGCTGTGGTTCAGAAGGAAAACATCAGAGGAAATCAGAAGTTCTAGTTTGATGAACGTTGAGGTCCTGAAAGAAACGTTAGAAGGAAAAACAGAAGTTATGGGTCGCTACCCGCTGATGTTCTGAGTGTTAGAACAGTGAGAAAATCTTAGAAGTTCTGTATATGTTGAAACATTAAGAAAGCCTAGAAGTTTTATGTGTGAAAATAGTGAGAAAATCTTAGACGTTCTGCGTGTGTTAAAATAGTAAGAAAATCTCAGAAGTTGTGTGTGAAAACAGTGAGAAAATCTTAGAAGTTCTGTGTGTGTTAAAATAGTAAGAAAATATCAGAAGTTTTGGGTGTGAAAACAGTGAAAAAATCTTAGAAGTTCTGTGTGTGTTAAAACAGTAAGAAAATCTCAGAAGTTCTGTGTTATACTTCACCTCCTTCCTTACATTAGTCAGAACATCTTCAACTTATTCAGTTCTTAACAACAGAAATTCAGAAAGATAAAAGTACAACAGTTTATAGAAGTTCCAATCCCAATTTTGAGCCTAGCTATATTCAAGAAGTTCTGATCCACAATTTTTCTACTTATGCAATGATATGGACACCATCAACACTATGATATTTACATATTTAACGATGTTCTGAATAAAAAGATTCAAAGTCAGAAAGACTTACCTTGAATCTGGAACGTGTGTTTGGGACTTGAGTTGTTGCCTTCAGAGGTTCTGGAGTCAGCAAGAACAACGAAACAGAAAATGCTATGTTCTTTGATTCAAAGGGAAGAACAAAGGTTTTGGTTTTGTTTAGGAATTCAGGGTTTACAAATGTTTTACTGTTTTCTTTTCTCTCTTTTCTAATTCTCTCTTTCCAAAAGCCAGCCCCCTGAAAGTGTGATGGAGCAACTTATTTATAGATGGGTTTGTTGTGGTTTTTTTTTTTTGGGGGGGGGGGGGGGGGGGGGACAAATGGGATTTAAACCTTTTTGAGATATTGTTCCATTTCTTTTTAAACACGTCTTTTGTATGCTAATTTGGTGTTATTATGGGGTTTGAGAAAGTGCAGGCGTGGACTGGATCAGCAGCATTTTGGAGTGTTATGGCAGCTAGTTGTAGGATTGTGCTATAGCAGTGCAACAGGCTGCTCAAACGAGGTTTTGGGATTTGGTGATGTTCTGATCGCAGAAGATCAGAAATGTAGCCTCCATATGCTAAAGAGTCATTTTTTGACCAAAGAACACTGCTTCCAAATGTTTTGATTGAAGAGTCACATTCTGAATCGTCTTTGCAAATTCTGATTGCACTTGTATGGAGGTTGGCCTAGAAGTTCTAAAGTATCATATTCTCTTAACACTTAGAAAATTTCTAAATATTTAGAAATTTGATTTTTTTAAGGTAATTTCTGATTTTATATTTCTTGATGAACGAACTTCTTATCTAAACGGAATATGACTGTTGGAACTTGATTTTGATCAAAAAGTTAGAGTTTGACTTTTCAGTGTGTTTTTGACCATTTTGCCCTTGTGAATGACTTTCTTGGAAAATTGTAATCCAAGACTTGAAACTTGATAGAAGCAAACCTGAGGGTCCAGGATGATCCTTTGAGAAATGAGAGGGAAAATTTTGGGGTACAACAACTGTTATTATTACGTTTTAATTAAGATAAAAGTTGAAAATTGATAATTGGGATTGGGCCAAAAGGCCCAATGGACTGACCCGGTTTTAGGAATAAGGAAAGAAAAGTTTCAAACCCTAAAATGAAAAAACGCCGCTGCAGTTGTTTAATTGGGAAGAGAAACAACAGATTAATTAATATTATTATTCCTATTTCCAGTAAAAAAATTAAAGGATAAAATTAAAAATATAAAAAACGATCCTCTCTCACATCATCACCATCATCAACCTCTTCTATTCCTCTTTCGGACTTCCCTCTTCCTTAATGTCCTCAATCACCATCTTCCTAAAAAAGACAAACCGCGACGCAAACTTTTAAGCCTCTTCGAAGATGGATTTGAAAGCGGAAGCCACTCAAATTTCTCTATGGAAATATCAATGCATTCCTCTTCTTTGTCATCATAATGAATATGATGCTTGGATGTTTAAACGAAACAGATTCCCATGGATGGCCTCTATAATCCAACAATCCACCTTGAGAATTCGTATACAACAAACGATCCTGGTTTTTCTCTGAATATCACTCGCTTTCTCCATAACAGAATCGAAAATTGATTGAGGGGGTTCGAGTTTGATGAAGCGATTGTGGCTTTGTTCAGTCCGATTTATTTTGAGGTTGCGGGAAGTGGAGAGGATAATTGTATATGGTCATTTTCTTCAAGTGTGAGGGTGTTTGTGGAAATGTTGGATGTTTTATTTTGGGGTGAGGATGACATGGCTACAGGCGGCGGGCCATGTTGATGTGGGTGGCAGCTTGTTGATGTTGTTGGTGATCAGATGGTAGTGGAAGTGTTGGAATGTTGTTGTTCAGCTGAAATAGGTAGGGAGCATCTGGGTCTGTTGGGAGGATTGGTGAGTTGAAGGAAGCAGAGGGAGAGGAAAGAGAGGAAGATGAAGGGATTAAAGGTGCTGAAGGTTCTGATCCACACCAGAACCCAGTCTGCGTTACGAACTCAACAAAATCTTATGTATCATATGTTCATGGTCATTGTAGGATCATCCCCGGTTACTCGAAAGGTAAGACAAACAACAACATACCCTTCATTAATTCGAGTTTCTATAACTTTAGATTTCTAAGTTTTTATGTTCAATTTGTTCAACTGAGCAATGATATGAAGATAATGCAAGCACAACACCTCGGCTTTAGAGAATACTAAATCAATATTAGTTTTCCTTTGAGATTTTCATCGGTTTTATGATCAGATTTAGAAAATGTATTCTCTGAAGCAAACAACAGATAACAATACATATCAGGTAAAACATGTCTTCGAACTTTTCATCTCACCGTCAAAACCTTATCCTACTTAAATGAAATCTACTTATGAACTTATACAAAATGTAGGTCAAGTTGAAGCTCAAAGATAAAATACTCAAAAACGGTGGAGCTATATTACCTGAAAGAAATCCAAGTTGCTTCACTTCAGTAAGTTCCCTTCTTGTTCTTTATGCTTTCTTGATTATTTACTGTGATGCTGAGTTATTGTTGAGTCTGTTGGAGATTGAAGAATAATAGTATGGTGATATGTTTTTTCTGCCTAAGATAAGTTGGTTGTTCCCCCTTTTTCCTTCTGAGGTCCGCAAAAACTTGTTGTCGGTTGTTATGGTTTTGTAGATGAATGTGCATACTGGCTGCAAAATCTGTGTTGTGATGTGCTTCTGAGTTGTTGCAAGGTTTAACAGAGCATGGTGGAAGATTTATCTTGGCACTTAGAGTTTGGTATGAAGATCAATGAATGGTATAGAAGAAGATGTTTGGCCATGATGGAAATGGTGAGTACTGTTTTTTGAGTTTTGGAGAAGATTGAACCAATATTAATGCATAATTTTCTCTAATTTTTCTATTTGTCCTCTATATTTTATGTATTGTTGTATTTGTATATTGAATCAGAATGAATTTTAAGGGGGAAATTGGTGAGTCTTGGACTAATGTGGTATGCTAATTTTTTTACTTTCTGATGAAGGATTTGTGTTGCTTATTTGGTGCAAATTATTTGGATCGATATGCAGGTTTGGGCAGCAACTGTGCAGATTTATGGACAACATTGTAGCAACATGGTTTTTGTTGTTTTGTGGGCTGCATTTTGACTGTGTTTGCAAGTTTATAGCAACTGGTTTTGGACAGCAAAGATATGGACAATGCAGCAGGGGAAGCAGCTTGGACAACAAGGTTTCTAGTAGGTTGGGATTGATTTTGCAGGCTGATATGCTAAGTTTTGGCCTGTTATGTTTGTCTTATGGCTGCAAAAATTATGGACAAGGAGTGTCACAATTTGATTGTTTATTTGGCATTATGCAGGAGTTGGAATTTGGCAGCAAGTCCTACAAGGTTGTTGAAGGCAATATGTGGCATGGATTTTAGATCAAGAACAAGTCTTAGCTTTAGGTTTAGATTTTTTGTTTTCTTGTACAAACACTTGTGTATGATTCTTGTGGTAACTTATTATTTTGACTTAGAACTTGATTGAATGTAACTTGGGCATTTAAACTTGTACAACTTGCAAATGGATGAGACAAAGGTTACTTGGAACTTTGAAGTTATATTTTTGATATGTCTTGAGAATTGAATGAGTTTGAATAATGGATGATGAATAGTAAGGTCTTGAGACTTTGTATTTTGGACACTTGAAATCTACACTTTGAAGAGTAGTGAATGATATTGTATCTCAAGAAATTCACACAAATGCTTAAGAATTTTGATCATTTCAAATCTCCATGAACCAATAATCAACTTGTATCTTAATAAATTTGGTTCACTTGATAAACTTTCACCTCCCTATTTCAATGGCAAACCTTGAATCCCTAACTTTAATTCTCAAAATCCAAATTAAATTGCAATTGGAGTAACAAGTATTTGAGGACTTCAAAGTTGTATATGATCAAAACAAAACCACAAGTCACTCTTTTATGCTCTTGCACTTACACTTTAATCCATCATAATCAACCATGTCTTTGAAGAAAACTTATCATGACATTAATCGAAATTGGAAGTCAAGAACAATTCTAAATCAAAATATGACATACAACAATTCAATAACTTTCAAAGTCTTTTAAGCACAAATTTCCCCCAGTCCTTGAAGCAAACTTGTAGATGAAACTATTTAAGACAGCGTGCAAGAAGAATCATCTCAAAATATTGATCATTGAGGAAGTTACGATCCTTGCACTTAAACTTGAAAATGTTGACTTTTCAGTAAAAGAGCTTTGAATCAACTGGCAAACTTGATCCTTCCTTGCATTTCAAAGCCTGGTGAAACACATGTGAACCAGTGATAATGAAACTTGACTGTTCTTGGAGGATATTTGGAGAAGCTTGAGACCACTTGTTGAATAGAGCGTGAAAATAAACACACAATTCCCCTGATGATTCAGTCTTCAAGAATCAATGATCAACTGTACTTCTGGCTTAAGAGATTCTGAACCCTAATCAAGTCGTGATGCCTGATGCTCTTGATTTAGATCTATTTCCTGCAAATGAAATCAAAGAAACAAAAAAACACATACTTCATGCTTGATTAGAAGTTAGTGATACATAGGCTAAGAATGTTCAAAATACTTGACAATTTCTACATAGTCAATGCTCGAAGGTGAGAGGTTAAAACCGACCGTATTTCGTGAACTTGACTTCTATATAAAAATGAAAAAAATAAAAATGGGATCTTAGGTAAAAAATTGGGGTATGACACATATGTTCTTTTATTTCTTACTATTCGACGTTGTAGCTCTAGAAATGTTCAATACTAAGCCATTGGATTGACTAGACTTATACAAATCAAAATAAAAATCGCCACCGCGCTTTATTGTTTCCAAAGGAATGGGAAAAGAGCGAATAACCCAAAAAGAGGGGAAAGATTCAAGGTAAGGGATTGGTTATGCAAAGGGAAGGTATTAGCACCCTAAACATCTACGGTACTCCGCAAGAACCTCTTTGTAAAATCTGTATATTTTAGCTATAGAAACTGTTGTATATAAAATGGATGGTGGAGGTGAGAAAAGAAATATATTTTTTATGATTTTTTCACCCGCCGCGGTTGCGAACATTTAGTGCCTACCTACCACCTTTCATGCAATAGGGGATCAGGGTACACATAGTTCCTATTTTAAAAATTTAAAACGCAAATGTGTTGGTTACTTTTATAAGATAAAACATCATCATCATTGTCCGTGTGGAAAACACACCTACTACTCACAATCATGAGAAAGGAGAATTTGCATCATCTCAAAGTGGAGGATATGGCTTGGATTTCAAAATCAACAATGCCTCACTCAACACCCAAGTGGAAAATATCTCTCTTTACTATATATTGTAGAAGTATAGTCGTTTGCATCACTACAAGGATTGACAAGAGTTTAATCTTTTAAGAAAATTTTTAAAGGTAAAAAGCCAAAGTGGCAAAATTGTTTGAAATGAGATTGTTTGACTTTTAGTCTTCTCACAAAAAATGTCAAGGTATTATTAAGTTGATTGGAGGTTTATTTATGAAAATGTTTTGAAAATGCATGGACATAAGTCCATGTTTATTATGAAGATAGTTCAAGTTTCAAAACAAGAAGAGTTCTCAAAAGGAGGAAGAAGATGGGAGGAGAAGAAGAGACTATCCTAAAGCATAGGGTAAAAGATAGGGATAAGAACCATTTAACCAACAAGAAGCCAAAAATTGACATTACGAGCCAAGATAGAATTCCCATTCCTTGGATTGAAACCAAGCATGCAAAAATACTAGACCTCTTGAGAGAACCAAACTTCAAGTGTATTAAGTCGTCACAAAAATTGGGAAGAGTAACGGTTGTATACGGGTGAATTCCAGATTACAAACAGAGGATGTAATCACAAAAACCTACACACCAAAAACAAACAAACAACCCAATGTCTTGAGGTAAACCTCAAGAACTCCAGACAAAATAATTAGATAAGATCTCCAAGATAGGTCAAAGTTTCTAATCCTAAGTCCAAGAAAAGTCCCATGCTCCATAAGGCCAAGGATAGTAACCAAATAGTCCAAGTACTATTAAAGATTTTTTAGGGTTTATGTTGATTATTAAGTATCTTAAGAAAGGGAAAAAAGGCTCAAGTGAGCACAGTAAAAAATGGCAAGAAAATAAATACTCAAATGAGCAAAGATGAAAATGGCATGAAATGTAAATGCTAAAAGTTAATAGTACATAAATCATAAAAAAGAATAAAAACATAAGGTAAAACAAGTCAATAATTAGTGGTTAGTTGGATGACCATCTTGAAACTTGCATTTGGAACTCATTAGAGGATTGGTAAAACCAAAGCCTCCACACAACAAGTTGCATTTGATTTTTGTCAAGTATATCATCCATTTGAAATTCTCATAAGTACCATTTAATGATCAACGATGTTTAAGTGATCCGCGTTGACCAAAGGTGTTGTAGATCCATTAGAAGATTCGTAGAACCAAAGCCTCCACACAATGAATCTCAAGGTTATTGGATCAAAGAGATCAAATTAACATACTTGGGCTTGCAATCATAATTTTGGGTCATGAATGATCATTTATTCGAATCGGGATAAAATTTAGCGCTATTTTAAGCAATCGTAAGTGGACTTATATAGAAGTCACACCTATTTTGAGGCCGGTCAATAGCAATCTATACACCATTTGTTTTGAGACATGATATAGAGATCATGCTCCAACAACATTTAGTGCAATAAGAAAGGGATGAGATGAAGAGGGATGGGGAAAAATATACAAACCACTTTTGAATTAAATTTTAATCAAACTATTATTAAAATCATTCATCCATTTTTTTGGAGTTAAACTCAACACCATGGATCCAATGATGTTAATAAAGGTCATGATCCAAAATCTAACCCAAGATCAGTCAGAAAATAATCACAAAATAATATCACATTTAATATACACAAAAAAGGATTTTAAAAATGTTTTAAAAATAGAAAATAATGAGAAAAATATCAACTATGTTCAAATTAATCAAGAAATAAAAAGTAATACCATAGAAAAATCAGTAAAAGGCTCAAATATTTTTATAAAAATTTTGGTAATTTTTAAAAGTCAAACTATTTTTAAACTATTTAAAATTGCTCAAACAAACAAAAAATAGGTCAAAAATAGTAAACCTCAATATAAAATTCCATAAAATTTTCAGAAAGTCAAAAATATGCAAAATACTATTTATGAATTTTTTCAGAATTAAAAAATGTCAGAAAGTATTTTTTAAGTAATTAAAAGAAAGCAAATAATTCAAAAAATACAAAAAAATATCAAATTTCAAAATAAAAATGTGAAAAAAATAGTCATGAGATCAAAAATAATTCAAAGTATTTTTGTGAAATTTTTTTATTTTTGGATAAAAAATAAAAGAGTTATGGATTTTTGAAAATTTAATCAATAAAAATATAAAATCAGAAAATAAAATAAAACCAAAAAGATGTGGACCATCAGATCATAGTCAAAATGCATTAGTAAGCTGATCCAGTGGACCAGACACGTTGTACTTGATATGGACCTTAGTGAGATACGCATAGGATCAGAAAAAGGGCAACCAATGAAATTAAAACGTTTGGCACGCTATCATTGGGTGAGACGAGACATGTCATCGTCTTCAACCTCCAGACGCCTGCAATGGGGATTTTGTGAGATCCTTAAAATGGAAAAATTAGGATCCCAGGCTAGTATCATTGAACTCGTCTCTTCAAGACGATTCTAACACCACCATCGCGCCAAATTTATATAAAGTTTGGAGAGAGATATAAATCAAAAACCCAGAAAATAGCGAGCACCTTCAATTTAAGATTTCTCTCTCAATTCTCAATGGATTTAAAAATTGTAAGCAGCATTGTAATCAGGAGAAGGAGTAGAATAGATTAGTGCTTGATTTGGATTCAAATGGTGGAGAATTCTACCTTTTCGAAGTTCAAGGAAGAAGCTCTGAAACTGGACTTTTGTAGCTTGAATTATGGCTCGTTTTGATTGGTTTAAGTGCTGGAGAGTTTATATGATGCTTAAGGATGATGAATGCGCAAAGAATTTTGGAAAAGGGAGCTTAAATCTCAGAAACTGAATTAAAAAAAAAAGGGTTCGTGTGAAGTTTTGGCAGAGTGTTTTTGGCTCTCAAAGCTTGAAGAAATGAATGGGGGATGACCCTCTATTTATAGGGAAGTGAATGAGAATGAAAATTGGAAGAAACAAGGAAGTTTGGAGGGAAATTGAGTAAAGGTCCAGCACGAGTGAAGTGTGACTTCATTTCCATCAAAACTCAACCAAATCTTATGTTTTGGGGTGCTAATCACTTCTGGCAAGTTTGCTAATCAAGTTTAAATCAAAAACGCGCATAAATCTTATGTTTAGAAGTCACATTATGGATTTGAAAATTCTTACTTTGTGGAAAATTCAGTTTCAAGTTACCAAATTCAAATCCATGGCATTTCCAACTCAAGGGGTCTTAGGGCATGATTCTTGATGCTTTAGAAAGATGAGGTTACAAGCTTTGCAATGGAAAAATAATGGAATCAAATGGATGCTTGAACTGAAAGTTGCATTGAGTCAAAGTTGAAGAAAAAGGATTGATTTTCGATACTTAGAAATATTTCAAATTCTTCTTAAAAAATGACCCATAATGTCTTGCATCCAAACATGGCCTTCCACTTGGAATTTGCTCTTGACCAAAAAAGATGGCATTAAATAAATATCTTGAATGACATTTTGAAACTTGAACCATTCAAAATCTCCAAAAATTGAGCAAGTTATGACTTGTTGAAGTTGGCCAAAAATTATGAAATGACCTATAATCTTTTGCATATTTAAGGCAACCTTCATCCATTTTCCCACTTTGCACATAAAAGAAGGCGTAAAGGTTCACATATTCAAGATCATTATGGAAAAATAATGGACTCAAGGTGATGAAAATTGACCAAGTTATGATCAATTGAAGTTACTTATGTAAAATTGTGGATTCATCTGGATGACTTGTAATCTTTCCTCTTCACCAAGTTTCTTCCACATGAAAACTCCTTGGAACTTTTGAAGTGAGTTGTTGATAACCCTTTGAAGAGAAGAATGTCTTTGGAATCACTCAAAAATACCAACAGGTGAGCAAGATATGCTCCTTTAAGTTCAAAACCCTAGCTTCTAGATCAAGAGAATGCCTTGAGGAACTTTGACAAGTTTGAACAAACTTCTTGTACCAATATTCTTGCTTTGTGAATATAAGTTGTTGAGGATGATAATGAGGACTCATAGCCACCAAAACCACTTCCATATCTTGAATTTTGAGAGAAATATGCTCTTGTGACCAATAGGAACAAGGCCTTGTCCAAACATGACAACTTCTCCAATCAACCCCTTGTACTTTTGAGTTAAATCTAATAACCTTGAAATGTGATGAACCAAAGAAACCTTGCCATGTCAACTCTCCCAAAACCAATCCAATGGTGTGGTTTGAACTTCTCAAGCTATATTGACTAGGGCATGGAAATAAACTCATTAACCCATGGAGTAACTTGTTAAATCTCATTGCCCTTACCTACATGGATAACAAGCAAGACAAACCAACATTGCATTTTATTAGTTAAATGAAGAAAACAAAACAATATTCATGATCACAAAAGGAACATAAGTCAAGGTGCTTGGTAATCCTTCAAAAGGAGCAAAACTCAAAGTAGGGAGGGGAACCAAGAATCCTAGTGTGATCTTGTTGTGAGTGAATCAACATGGTATGATGAAGGGATCTTAGGGGCAAAAATTGGGGTACAATAGCTACCCTTATTTAAGTTTCTTCTATCCGGAGATACGAAGGTTAAAAATCTTCGTGTCGACGCGATCAAAGATACTTAAATATAAAACAAACCCTATTTTTGTCCCTAAGATACTAAGCGAATGCTTATGATCATTAATGCATATGAACAAGACCAAAGAGACGTGAAAATAACACTGGGGATGCAACAATAATTAAGAAACAAAGGAGCAACCCCACCAGGAAAATAAATCACTGGTAGACCAAAAGACCTGAATCAGAGAGGATGGTAGGATGGTCATAGGACGCACCAACTTATACTAAAGGCGAAGCTACCAATGTTTAATGAAGGCATAGAGAAAGATAACAAACATCGACGTTCACTGCCGATGGTCTACCAACTTTCACTGAAGGTAGTGTTGTACCCCAATTTTTGCCCCTAAGATTCCTCTATCATATCATATCAACTCGATCATAACAAGATCATATTAGGGTTGGTTCTTCCTCTTTTTTCCTATCTTTAAGTTTGCTCTTGAGGAATCTCCAAGCACCTTGGTTGTGTATTTTGTATATGTGTTGTTGACTAACTTCTAATCAAAATACAAAAAATATTTGTCTTTGTCTTTGTATATTTTTTGTTTTGTAGGTACCAAGTCGAAGCATCTGACAAATAATGATTTCTGGTATTATTTTCCTAAAATCTCTATTTCCAAAGAAAAAAGAATTAAAATTTTTCATTTTTTTCACTGATGCAATAGATTGCTCTTAAAGTGCAATCGATTGCACATAGTGTATTTTGCGCCATTTTTGAAAAAATACAATGTGCAATCGATTTGCACTGTAGTGCAATCGATTGCACAGCGTGAAAATTATTTAAAAAAATCAGCATTTTAAACTTGTCAAATTTTGGCTCCAATTTTCCTTCACTTTTGAAAGATGTATCATTAATTCAAATTTTAGTGCCAATCTTTCATTTTTAAAAAGAATTATCATTAATTCAAATTTTGGCTCTAATATTTGAAAGAATTATCATTAATTCAAATTTTGGCTCTAATTTTTGAAAGAGTTATCATTAATTCAAATTTTGGCTCCAAGAATCAATTACCAAATTACCACTAATCCCAATCCTAAAACTCTATAAATAGAGCTCTCATTTCATTCAAATTTCAAGCTTTTGATAGCCAAATCCACTTTGCTAAAAAATCTCTCAATTCTCTCCATCTACCAAATTCACTCAAAGCTACATTTTCAAAAAAGTTAGTAAGCTTTGCATTGAAGCTTACTAATCTTTGAGCTAAACCTTCATCCAAACACTTTTTCTCCATCAATTCTCTACATCCAAGCTTGGTCAATTGATTCTTGTGGTTGAATTGAAGCAAATTCTTGAAGTTGTTTTGATAATCCTCTAGATCTACCTTTGGTAAGTTGGATAATTCATCTTTCACAATGTGATCTCTTGGTGATCTTTGGGATTGATTCTTTGAGTATTATTTTGTGATTTCAATGGTGTTATTTTCTCATAATTTGATGGAATTTTCGTGCTCAAGTGGATCCATGATCATAAGGTGTTTGATGGAAAGTTTGAACAAGAAATTGCCCTTTTAAAATGCTGTTTTTGCTACTGTTACTGTGTGCAATCGATTTGCACTGTAGTGTAATCGATTGCACAGAAGCAATTTCACGCAGATTTTTGAAAACTGTACTGTGTAAATCGATTTACACAATAGTTCAATCGATTTACACAGGGACAAAATGCATTTTTTTTGCCTTGTTTTGGGGCAGCTTTGATCCAAAATGCTTTTTCTACTCATTCCTTTTGATTGTTGGTTTGGATTGCAATTTTAAATGTCCAATTTGTCTTTAAACTCAATGGACTTTGTGATGTAGATGAAGTTGGATAAATGTTCATCAATTAAAATCGACTTTAGAGTGAATTATTTAATTCATTTTTGGTGCTTTGGATTAATGATATGTTTAGTGCTTTAATCCATCTAGAGGAGTGGTTGAATTTAAAGATGAAAGAATTTTGAAATGGTGATCCAAATTAGCTTATCATTCCCCTCCCTCTTCATCTTATCCCTTTCTTTTTTTAATTGTGCTACATGTTAAGGGATGGTGATCTCTATATCATTTATCCAAACATGAAGTACATAGATTGCTATTGACCGGCCTCAAAATAGGTGTGACTTCCACATAAGTCCACTTACGATTGCTTAACATAGCGCTAAATTTTGTCCCGATTCGAATAAATAATCATTCATGGCCCAAACTTATGATTGCAAGCCCAAGTATGTTAATTTGATCTCTTTGATCCAATAACCTTGAGATTCATTGTGTGGAGACTTTGGTTCTACCAATCCTCTAATGGATCTACAACACCTTTGGTCAATGCGGATCACTTACCCATCGTTGATCATTACATGTTGCCTTGTGAGAATTCCAAAATGGATGATATACTTGACAAAAAGCAAATGCAACTTGTTGTGTAGAGGCTTTGGTTCTACCAATCCCCTAATGAGTTCCAAATGCAAGTTTCAAGATGGTCATCCAACTAACCACTAATTACTAATAATTAACTTTACTTTACGCTTTTATTTTCATGATTTATGTACCATTTACTTTTAGCATTTTACATTTCATGCTATTTTCATCTTTGCTCACTTGAGCATTTACCTTTATGTCATTTTTATTTTTCTCACTTGAGCTTTTCTTTCTTTTTAAAGACACCTAATAATAAACATGAACCATAAAAATCATTAATGATACTTGGACTACATGGTTACTATCCTTTGCATTATGGAGTGATGGACTACTTGGACTTAGGATTAGAGACCTTGGCCTATCTTGGAGATTTTGTGACTTTATTTGATATTTTGTCTGGAGTTCTTGAGGTTTACCTCAAGACATTGGGTTGTTTGTTTGTTTTGTGTGCAGGTTATTGAGATTACGATCTTTGTTGGTAATCTGGAATTCACCCGTATACAGCCGTAACTCTGCCCAATTTTTGCGAAGACTTAAAACACTTGAAGTTTGGTTCTCTCAAGAGGTCTAGTATCTTTGCTTGCTTGGTTTCAATCCGAAGAATGGGAATTCTATATATACTCATAATGTCAAGTATTGGCTTCTTGTTGGTTAAATGGTTCTTATCCCTAGCTTTTACCTTATGCTTTAGGATAGCCTCTTCTTCTCCTCCCATCTTCTTTAATTTCAAAAATCTTCTCCCTCATTAAAAAAAAACTCTTCTTGTTTTGAAACTTGAAACATTTTCATAATAAACTTGGACTTAGGTCCATGCATCTTCGAAACATTTTCATAAATAAATTTCAATCAATTTAATAATACCTTGACCTTTTTTTTGTGAGAAGACTAAAAGTCAATCAATCTCATTTCAAACCATTTTGCCACTTTGGCTTTTATCTTTAAACTTTTCTCAAAAGATTAGACTCTTGTCAATCCTTGTAGTGATGCAAACAACTATACTTCTACAATATGTAGTGAAGTGAGATATTTTCCACTTGGGTGTTGAGTGAGGCATTGTTGATTTTAAAATCCAAGCCATATCCTCCACTTTGAGATGATGCAAATTCTCCTTTCTCATGATTGTGGATAGTAAGTATGTTTTTCACACGGACAATTGCGATGATGTCTTATCTCATAAAATCAACCAACACATTTGTGTTTCAAATTTTTAAAAGAGGAACTACGTGTACCCTGATCCCCTATTGCACGAAAGGTGGTACGTAGGCACTAAAGGTTCGCAACTGCGGCGGGTGCAAAAATCATAAAAATATTTCTTTTCTCACCTCCACCATCCATTTTATATACAACACATTTTTATAGCCAAAATATACATTTTTCAAAGAGGTTCCTGCGGAGTACCGTAGATGTTTAGGATGCTAATACCTTCCCTTTGCATAACCAACCCCCGTAACTTGAATCTTTCCCCCTCTTTTTGGGTTATTCTCTCTTTTCCCATTCCTTTGGAAACAATAAAGCGCGGTGGCAATTTTTATTTTGATTTGTATAAAGTCTAGTCAATTCAATGGCTTAGTCTTGTACATTTCTACCGCCACAGAAAAATGGCGACTTCACTAGGGAGAGATTAACCTCTTGCTGGTCCATCCCTAAGTGGGTTAAACCTATCTTTGTTTATATCTGTATATGTACTATTGTTGTTTATGTGTTATATTTTGTATATATGTTTGTCTGGATTTTCCTGGTTTACAGGGTGCTTGGTGATTACTCATAAGTCCTATACCCGGACGTGGGCAAACTTTAAGATAGGACGGGCATTATAGTCATGTTAACTTTGAGGGAGTAATTCCAAAAAAGGAGGCATGAGATCCCCCACTCAGTGGAGGCCCCTTTGACTGTAGTTTCGTTTACCGAGTAATCGGGAAGACATACTGCTTTCGACCTGGGAGCCTGCCGAAGCTGAGGACCATAGATTACCTAACCCCTCTTGGCCTTTTAGGTGTAGTGCGGAAGCTATAACAGAGTAATCCGGAAGTAGTTGTCACGTGATACTACGCTCGGGCGAGTCTTTCTTGAGAATATTACTAATTACCGAGTTAATCGGGAAGTTGGTAATATCCGAAGGAAGGATGTAGACTCTGAGAACCTCTAGAACCTTGTTCGGCAGGTGATGACTTTTTAGACCAATACCTTATGGGTAGTACCTTTGACCTCATGCTCGTGACGTTGAACCTATGAACCCTATATGTGTGATCTTGTGTGTGATTGTTGCATCATGCATCCATGCACTCATAAGCATCTTTTGAAAAAAACAATATTTCAAGGGATTTAAAGGTTGACTATTTATGAATATCTCAGGTACTTTTAAACCATGGATTCTGGAAAGAGAAAGACCGGGAAATACAATTTCAAGGATCCTAAGATAGATGAGTTGATCAGTCTAATTCCCGAGATCGAGTGTTCTGCAGACTTTCGGAAGAAGTATGGATCCATTATTCCTCTCCCTTATTATATGATCTAGAAGAGCTGCAACTTGCTTTGGTCGGGATGCAATAGGAAAGGGATGCTTGGAAGAACAAGTTCCAGACTTTAGAGAGTTCCTACAGAGCAGACCTGAAGGAGAGAGATGATTTAATCGAGATCCTTGAGAGTCGAGCAGTAGAGTCTATGGAGATGCAAGGAGATTTATTTTCTCCTAAGCCTCAAACAGGTGTTGTTTATTCACTTCCTGATCCAGATGATTGGAAGGAGGTTGCCATCAGACATGTGGCAGAAAACCAGAGGTTGAGAGCTCAGATTTCCAGGCTCACAGGGAAGCGCATTCGTACAGATTGATCTCTATCAGTTCCTTTTCTCAGGATTTTAGATTGTATTTTCATCTTGTACTTGGGATCATTGAAACTTGTAACCCATTTCGAAGTTATTATAATAAAAGTTTTCAGTATTTCAAATGCGTTGTTATTTTGATGTTTGCAATATGTCTGTAAATCTTAAATCCCTTGAAATATTAAATGATAAAATAATAATAATCATATACATTGCATATCATGCATCATATTGCACATGTTTTTGCATTTATTATGCATATCCAGGTGCCTTACCCAGCTTCTTTACTTCATTCAGCAAGTTGACTCATCACTACAACACTCTGGCTAATTTCAAAAAGAAGATGGACAACTTAGAACAGGAGAATCGTGAGCTACGCGAAGAAGTTTCTGCTTTGAAGGCTGGCTTGGACAACTTGACTACTCTGATGGAAGCTCTGGTGGTTGCCCAGAATCAGCCACCGAGTGTTCAACCTCAACCAACAAGGGCAAGTACTGAAGTTCTGACTGTTCCTGTATCCGCTACTCCGGCTGTTGTTCAAAACCGTATGCCTCAGGGTTATCCGTGGGGAATGCCAGAGAATTTTGCACCTGAAGGTTTCAATCTGGGTCCTCAAGATGCTCTAGTGGTTCCAAATGTTGTTACTCCTGCACCTCCTGTGGTGCATACTGTTCCTGCTGCACCTCCTTCGGTGAATTTGGTTCCGTTTGTTAATGAAGATGTGTGTCGTCCTTTCCCTCCGCCGAGTGAAGAATTGGGTCTTTATGACAGAATGGATGATTTCCAAGAGCAGTTTGATAGAATGCAAAGAGAGATGAAGGCTCTTAGGGAAAAAGAGTTGTTCGGGCAGAATGTGAATGAGTTGTGTTTGGTCCCGAATGTTAAAGTGCCTGCTAAGTTCAAGGTCCCGGAATTTGAGAAGTACAAGGGCAACACTTGCCCTCGTGCTCATTTGGTGATGTATGTGAGAAGGATGTCTACCCATACTGATGATCAGCGTCTGCTGATTCATTTTTTCCAGGATAGTCTGACCGGTGCTGCGTTGAAATGGTACATGAGTTTAGACAGCGTCAACATTCATACTTTTAATGATTTGGGAGAAGCATTCATTAAACAATACAAGTAAAATGTGGACATGGCACCTGACCGTGACCAGCTTAGGGCCATGATTCAGAAAGACAGAGAATCATTCAAAGAGTATGCGCAGAGATGGCGCGAAGTGGCTGCACAAGTGATTCCGCCCATGGAAGAGAAAGAAATGACCAAGATTTTTCTAAAGACGCTAGGAGCTTTCTACTACGAAAGAATGGTAGCAAGTGCCCCAAGTGATTTTACAGAGATGGTAGGAATGGGTGTCCGCCTAGAAGAGGCAGTAAGAGAAGGTCGTTTGACAAAGGGTGAAGGATCTGGAGGTGTGAAGAAGCCATCTTACGGGTTTACAAAGAAGAAAGAGGGGGATACAAATGTTGTTATGCAAGAGAGAAAGGTAAACGCTCCTAGAAGGATTATCAGCGTCATCAGCAAGTCGCCTCAGTTACTCCTATCATGAATGCCGCTCCAACTACCGTTGCTTATCAAAGACCATCCCAGCATGGGAATCAAGGGTATAATCAGAGAAGGGAGAACTATGATCCTATTCCCATGAGCTATGCAGAGCTATTACCAACATTGGTTCAGAAGAAGTTGGTCCAGACACGACCACCTCCCGCTGTACCATCACCATTGTCGTGGTATTACAAAGCAGACCAGACGTGTGCCTTTCATCAGGGAGGACCAGGGCATAGTGTTGAGAATTGTTATCCTTTGAGGACTGAAGTGCAAAGGTTGGTGAAGTCTGGAATTTTATCTTTCAAAGACGTGGGACCTAATGTGAAAGACAATCCTCTACCCTAGCATGGGGAGGTGAATGCTGTAAATATGGTGGCCGGTTGTCCAGGCGACTTTCGAATTTTTGACATTAATCTGGTTAGAGGGGATTTGGTGAAGATGCATGCAGACCTCTGCGAATTCAGTTATTATACGCATGACCACGCCGGTTGTGCTATTTGCAGTACAAATATACAGGGTTGCGAGAAGATAAATGTTGATTTGCAGGAGATGATGGATGAAGGTTTAATCCATATAATCAGGCCTAGGGCAGAATATGAAGAGGAAGTGAATATGGTTTCTGGATGTTCGGGTGAATTCAGAATTTTTGATGTGGATCATTTGAATGAGGATCTAGTGCAGTTACATGCTACCTTCTGCCATACTGCTGGTCAGGTGGAACACTAATATGGATCTTGCATAATTTGTTGTCGAAATCCACGAGGATGTTCTGTTGTGAGGGAAGGTGTTCAGTTGCTGTTAGACAATGGAACCATCAAGATCACAGGTCAGAGAGATGATTATCATGATATTGATATGGTTGAAGTCTGTTTGATGGAAGAGTCAGAGGAACAGTATGCCTCCGCAGATGAGTATTTCTCTTCAGACGAAGATTTGTTTGCCGGAAATGAATTTTTGATGGCTGATTGTGTTGAGGAAGGGGTGAATGTCATTGTACCTTATTTTGGTGCACCCACTCATCTTGAGGTGGAGTACCATAGCAAAACAGTTGTTGCCCCATTGGTAATTAGTCTGCCAGGTCCTGTTCCCTATGAATCAGATAAGGTTGTGCCTTACAAATACAACGCTACGATCTTAGAAGATGGGGTGGAGATTCCCATCCAGCAGATGCCATATGTTGGAAATATAGCTGATAATAGCAGAGTGACCCATAGTGGTCGTGTATTTACGCCAGTCATTCGAAGAGATGTTGTTGCTGGAAAGAAGATTGCTGAAGATGATGAGCCTAAGAAGTCTGCAGGAGGGACTAGTGGAGCTACATTAGAGAAAGAAGTGGATGATATCTTGAAGATAATTAAGATGAGCGATTACAGAATTGTAGATCAGCTATTGCAGACTCCTTCAAAGATATCTATTCTAGCCTTATTGATGAATTCCTCTGCTTATAGAGAATCGCTGAGGAGAGTACTAGACCAAGCTTTTGTAGAGAATGACATGCCATTAGATCAATTCAGCAGCGTAATTGGAAACATTACGTCGTGTAACAATTTGAGCTTCTGTGATGATGAGTTACCAGATGAAGGGAGGAATCACAACCTGGCCCTTCACATATCCATGAACTATAAGAATGATTCGTTGTCCAATGTGCTAATTGATAATGGATCTGCGTTGAATGTCATACCGAGAAGTACCCTCTTGAAGTTAAAGTATCAAGGAACATCTATGCGCCCGAGTGGCATCATTGTGAAGGCTTTTGATGGGTCGAGGAAATCTGTCATCGGTGAAGTGGACCTGCCCATCCATATAGGACCACATTTGTTCTTGATAACCTTCCAGGTTATGGATATTATTCCCGCATATAGTTGTTTGCTTGGACGACCATGGATACACGAAGCAGGGGCTGTCACTTCAACTCTGCATCAGAAGCTAAAATTTGTGCGTGAAGGGAAGGTAGTGATCATAAATGGGGAGCAGGCGTTGTTGATATCCCATCTATCCTCTTTCAGTATTGTAGAAGCGGATGAGGCTTCTATTGGAACCCAATTCCAATCCCTATCCATTGACAACATAAGGAGGAATGAGAATTATGTAGTTTCCCTGAAGGACGCGCAGCAGGTTGTGCGTAATGGTCATAATGCAGTTTGGGGACGACTGGTGGATCCACCCGTGAACAAGAACAGAACTGGTTTGGGTTTTTCTTCGAAGAATGGCAAAGGAGAAAGTTTGAAGTCAAAGTCTCCTGTGAGCAGTTATCATGATGTTTTCCGCAGTGGAGGCTACCTCCATCCAATTGGTTCTGGAATCAATGCTGTTGAAGAAGATGAAGCAGAGCAGGAAGTACCGAATTTTGTGACGCATGGAGTCCGAGTTCAGAACTGGGTCACCATTGATGTTCCTTCTTGCATACATATTTCAAAGTAACTTGTTTTGTCAATCTGTTTCTTTATTTGAAAAGCTTTCACTCTGCCTAAGGTGAAAGTATTGTATGGGCTTATCCGTTTGCTTTGATTTTTAAGATCATTAATAAAAGTTGTCTTTGCTTCCAAAAATATGTCTTTATTTTCTGCTTTTTCTTGGGAAATGGTAATCAAATAAAAAACCCTTTCAAAATAAATGATAACTGAAAATTAATCTACATGATCACTTGTTATATGTGTCAGTTCCTAAAAGCAATCATAAATCATATGTGCAGATTAATTAAAAAACCCGTTGAATATAATGACCCTGCACCCTCTCCCAACTTTGAATGTCCTGTGTTTGGGGCTGAAGAAGAAGATTATGATGAGATTCCAGAAGAGGTCTCACGGTTGCTTGAGCACGAGGATAATACCATTCAGCCATATAAGGAGCCTTTGGAAGTGATTAATTTGGGTTCAGAAGAAGATCCGAAAGAGATTAAGATTGGAGCATCGTTGCATCTTGATGTGAAGAGCGGGTTGATTGAGCTGTTGAAAGAGTATGTGGATATTTTTTCTTGGTCTTATCAAGACATGCCTGGTCTAGATACAGACATTGTTGAGCATCATTTGCCATTAAAGCCAGAGTGTCCACCAGTTAAACAAAAGTTGAGAAGAACCCACCCAGATATGGCAGTAAAGATCAAAGAGGAGGTCCTAAAGCAGATTAATGCTGGTTTTCTTGTGACGTCAGTGTATCCTCAATGGATTGCCAATATTGTCCCAGTACCGAAAAAAGACGGAAAAGTCCGCATGTGCGTAGATTACAGAGATTTAAATAAAGCTAGTCCAAAAGATGATTTTCCATTGCCTCACATTGATATGTTAGTGGATAGCACAGCAAAATTCAAAGTATTCTCGTTCATGGACGGATTTTACGGGTATAATCAAATAAGAATGGCTCCAGAGGACATGGAAAAAACAACATTTATCACACCCTGGGGAACATTCTGTTACAGAGTGATGCCCTTCGGGTTGAAGAACGCTGGTGCAACGTACCAGAGGGCTATGATAACCCTATTCCATGATCTGATGCACAAGGAAATTGAAGTATATGTTGATGATATGATTGCCAAATCCCAAACTGAAGAAGGGCATATAAAAGATTTGTTGAAGTTGTTTCAGCGTTTGAGGAAGTTTCGTCCCCGCTTGAATCCAAATAAATGCACCTTCGGAGTTAGATCGGGGAAATTGTTGGGTTTTATTGTTAGCCAGAAAGGAATTGAAGTTGACCCTGACAAAGTCAAAGCAATTCAAGAAATTCCAGCACCAAGAACTGAAAAGCAAGTCAGGGGTTTCCTCGGGCGTTTGAATTATATCTCCAGATTTATTTCCCACATGACTGCAAAGTGTGAACCAATCTTTAAGTTGTTAAAGAAAGATCAAGGTTGTGTGTGGACGGATGACTGCCAAAGGGAATTTGAGAGTATTAAAGAGTATCTGCGTGAACCTCCTATCTTGCTCCCTCCCGTAGAAGGAAGACCGCTGATTATGTATCTAACGGTGTTAGATAAATCCATGGGTTGTATTCTGGGACAACAGGAAGAAACGGGAAAGAAAGAGTTCGCCATTTATTATCTCATCAAAAAGTTCACTGATTGTGAGTTGTGGTATTCCACGCTAGAAAAGACATGTTGTGCTTTGGCCTGGGCGGCAAAGCGTTTGCGGCAGTATATGTTGAATCATACCACTTGGTTGATCTCCAAAATGGATCCAATCAAGTATATTTTTGAGAAGCCTACTCTTACGGGGAGAATTTCCCGCTGGCAGATGTTGTTGTCTGAATATGATATTGAGTACCGCACTCAAAAAGATATTAAAAGTAGTGTGTTGGCAGATTACCTTGCTCACCAACCGGTGGAAGATCATCAGTCTGCAGAATTTGAATTCCCTGATGAGGATGTGATGTTCTTGAAAGTGAAAGATTGTGATGAACCATTGCCTGAGGAAGTCCCTGACCCTGAATCTCATTGGAGTATGATTTTTGATGGAGCGGTGAATGCTTATGGTAAAGGAATTGGTGTTGTGATTGTCACTCCTCATGGATCACACATTCCTTTTACTGCGAGGCTAACATTTGATTGCACTAATAATATGGCGGAATATGAGGCTTGCATCATGGGTCTTAAGGAAGCTATTAATCTCAGAATCAAAATTCTAGATGTGTATGGTGATTCAGCTTTGGTAATAAATCAGATTAAAGGAGAATGGGATACTCGTCACCCTGGCTTGATCCCTTACAAAGATTATGCTAGAAGATTGCTACCCTTCTTCAATAAAGTTAAATTCCATCACATCCCTAGAGATGAAAATCAAATGGCGGATGCTCTGGCAACTCTGGCTTCCATGTATCAAGTGAATTCTTGGAATGATATACCTCGTATTACAGTTCGACGGCTGGATAAGCCCATTCATGTGTTTGCGACAGAGGAGGTAGCAGATGAAAAACCTTGGTATTATGATATCAAGCATTTTCTTCAGACTCAGGAATACCTGATTGGTGCATCGAGGAAAGATAGAAAGAAATTGAGAAGATTGGCAGGCAGTTTCTTCCTCAGTGAAAATGTGTCATACAAGAGAAATTATGACATGGTCTTGCTCAGATGCGTGGATAGACACGAAGCAGACATGTTGATGCATGAGATTCATGAAGGTTAATTTGGCACTCATGCTAATGGACATTCGATGGCTAAAAAGATGCTAAGGGCAGGTTACTATTGGTTGACAACGGAATCTGATTGTTGCAAATTTGCAAAGAAGTGCCATAAATGCTAGATTTATGCAGATAAGATCCATGTGCCTCCGACACTTCTCAATGTAATTTCCTCCCCATGGCCTTTCTCTATGTGGGGTATTGACATGATCGGGATAATAGAACCCAAAGCTTCGAATGGACACCGTTTCATTTTGGTAGCAATTGACTACTTTACCAAATGGGTAGAGGCTGCTTCTTATGCCAATGTTACCAAACAAGTGGTTGTGCGTTTCATCAAAAACAATCTGATATGCCGGTATGGTGTGTCGAGTAGAATCATCACTGACAATGGCTCAAATTTGAACAACAAAATGATGACAGAACTGTGTGAAGAATTCAAGATTGTCCATCACAATTCGTCTCCATACAGGCCAAAGAGGAATGGGGGCTGTTGAGGCTGCTAATAAGAATATCAAGAGAATTATCCAGAAAATGGTTATTACTTATAAGGATTGGCATGAAATGCTCCCTTTTGCTCTGCATGGATATCGAACATATGTCCGCACTTCAACAGGAGCAACCCCGTTCTCCCTGGTATATGGAATGGAAGCTGTACTCCCTGTTGAGGTAGAGATTCCCTCGTTGCATGTGATAATGGAAGCCAAGTTAACAGAGGCTGAATGGGTCCAGAACAGGTTTGACCAATTGAATTTGATTGAAGAGAAGAGGATGACAGCTTTATGTCATGGGCAGTTATATCAGAAAAGAATGAATAAAGCATTTGATAAAAAGGTCAAACCTCGTGAATTTAGAGAAGGCGACCTCGTGCTCAAGAAGATCGTGTCTTTTAACACTGATTCTAGGGGCAAGTGGACTCCCAATTTTGAAGGCCCGTATGTTGTCAAGAAAGCCTTCTATGGTGGTGCATTAATTCTTGAAACTATGGATGGCGAGGAGTTTCCACGTCCCATGAATGCTGACGCAGTCAAGAAATACTTCGCCTAAAGAAATAAAAGAACAGCTCGCTAAGTTGAAAACCTGAAAGGGCGGCTTAGGCAAAAAGGAGCGTCTCGGTAGGCTGAAAACACAAAAGGGCGGTCTAGGCAAAAATTAGAGACATAAACAGAATAAATTTCCCGCTAAGTTGAAAACCCGCAAGGGCAGCTTAGGCAAAAGTTAGGGATTTTTCTTGGCAAGTAACTACGTCAGACAAGACTTGATCGTTGAAGCAACAATCTTCTCGGATCCTCACCATACTTCAACAAAAGCTGCTGCTCAGGACTTCAAAAGTTATTAGGGGAATGGTGGTCATTGTATCTCAATGTATCTTTTCCATTATATATTACCATTTCCCAAACTTTGTAATCATCCATGGAGTCTCGCCATTCACAGACTACCATTCTATTAATAAAATTCGAGCTTTTGCCCAATTCTTTATGTTCTTATTTTTATTTAGCTTGCAAAGACTTCATTTATTAATGATAATAACTTTCAAAGCAAAAAGATTAAAAAACAAAATTGACTTTTCAAAAAGAAAGACATCTTTACAATTCAATTTACTTTGGGATTTGTGATGAAACAATGACAACAAAAATGGCGATCCCTGGAATGAACAAACTCCGGTTGTTTTAAGAATATTTACTTCCTTCGTGAAGGTTTTTCTCAGGTCATCTTGTTGGTATATGCGCCATCTTTGTGTGTTTCTCAGATAATTAAAGACGATACCAGTTGGCGTAAGGTACAGTATTAGGTTTGTGATCCCATGATCCCCGGCCAAGTCTTGGTTTGCTTTTAATTTTGGGTTTGCATGGTCAGAAGCCTCTGTCCCAGGTTCCCCAGCGAAGTTTTCCCTCATATGGTGAAAGGTTTTATTCCCTTGGTGTGCTAAGATATCGCTCTTTTTGCAGTATTGGCATTAGTGTTGACTTCTTGATTTCCCAGTGTGATACGGTGGGAGAACTGACTAGTGTTTTGCGTTCGTATTCGCACTTGTGCGGTTGAGCAAGAGTCGCCACCGACTTTTTATTTTATCCTAAAGGAAAGGTTAAAAAAGCACAGCAAAAACCTTTTGAGATATTTCGTGGGTTCGGGGGGTAGATTATGAAAAGGGAAGGTATTAGCACCCTTTTCATCCATGGTTATCCATGGGCTCTTAGTTACTTGGTTTTTTAGATCACTTGCCTTGATTTTTGATTGCTTGAAAATGGTGTGTGTGTGTGGGTGCTTTTGAAAATGTTTTGGAAGAAGATGCCTTGTCTTAGGCTAACCTTGTAACAATTCTTTACTCGAATATTTTACAAAGGCGTGTATCTTTTCGAAAAGATGTTTCAAAATGTTTTGAGAGTTTGTCTTGAAAGTGTTGTGGATTGTGGTTGTTGAAAAGAAGGCAAGTGTTTTTGCAAGTTTGATCTCAAGTAACTAAGAGTTTTGTCTACCCTATTGTACTCAAAGGCTTTTGTCATGTTTTAACCCCTTTTAACAATTTTGTTCCACCATTGAATTTGGTGGACAATCTTGCGTTTAGGAAGTTTATTCGGGACGGGCGCGGGTCATCGTATGGACCATGAATGCAATGGTGCCAAGTATCTTTGGCAATTTTCTTTGAAGGGACTATGATCATTCCGTTTAGGCAACATTCGAAAGCATCATCGAGGGACTTATGATCATTTGATTTTGTTTTGCCAAAGATACTCGACGTGCAAGCATGGCCCATTTTGGAAGGCAACATGTGGGATTACCCTAGAGGGTGCAAGTGTGATTGTGTATTGATTACATGTATTTGTCTTGTATTAGGTTATCTAGCGTTTGATTTTATGTACATGCAAACCCTAGGTCTAACCATGGTATAATTGGAAAACTGTAAATTGCGGAAATGTAAAATCTACGCTATTACAAGATAGTATCCGGGAGTGGGGGTACAAGTGTATGAATGGGGATGAGACTCATAGTATCCAATAAGTTACAACCAAATCGAATTTGCAATCGAATGTAAATATCGAATATACAAATATAAGATAAACAAATGTATATAGGACAATGTGAATGTATTGTGTAAGTGTAAGTGTGAGATGTATATGTATTGAGTGTAATTATTTACAGGTTTGAGATATGCATTTAAATGCGTATTGGGTATTTGACCTAGATATGTATTTAGTCTTGTATTTTGTATTTTTTTTAATATGTACAAAGGAAAAAGTGTTTTAAATTAAGAAGTGTATCTTTATTTGTTTATATACAAAAAAGTATTTTAATCAAATGTTTGTGAATTTTAATATTAGGGAAAAAATGTATTTCTATTATTATGTACAAGAAGTATTAAATGTCCAAAATTAAATTATGTATGTTTAAAGAGGTATTTTTTAATGTTATGTATAAAAATATTTCAAGAAATCAAATTATACAAAAATGTTTATTTATTTTAGTATGTACAAATGTATTTTATTTAAAGAGTAAACAAAGTAAAAAAGAAAGTATTTTCAATTTTTAAGTATATGACAAAATGTATTAAATTAGAAAAATATAAGGTGTTTATGTATAAAAGAAATTAGTGTTAATATTTTTTTGTAAAAAAGAAAAGCAATTTAATGGGCCTCAAAGAATTTTGAAACAGAACAGGCCCATTGCTTGAAACAAATTTCTTTAGGGTTGAGAGGGTTATCGTTCAGTTGGGGAAAAAATTAGGTTTAGGCGAGGCAGCGGCGGCGTTCACTGAGTTCCATCGTTCTTCTTCATCCTTGCAAGTTTCCTGAGCAACTCATCCCTCCGGCCACCCGTGTCAACCCCAAATCTCTCTTCCCTCCATGGCGTGCACTCAGCGTCCTCTTGATTTAAGGTTTGATTTCAACGTTTTATGTTCTTTTGTGAATGATACGCGTTTTTTTTTATTTGAGTCTTAACTATTACCTTTCATTATGAGATGAAGGAGAAGAGAAGAGGGAGAAGATTGGCTACCTGACTTTGGAGATGGAGGAGAGGCGGAGGACGTGACGCTCAGGAGGGCCGGTGGGGAGGAAACGTGACGCTTGCTCTTTGAGCTTTCCTGGTACCTCTGTATTAACCCTCTTGCTTAGGTTTTATGATGTGTTGATTTGCCTGAAAACCTGGTACTGATTTAACCCTTTCTTCTTCTTTCGTTGCCTTTACTGTCTTGAACGCTTGTATCTCTTGTTGCCCCTTGAACGATTGTTTATGTTGCCCTGTGACGTTTGTACTGAGGGCCTAAGTTGCCTTGAACCTTTGCTTCTGAATGATTTTGAATGCTTTAGAACATTGCTGCCTTGGTATTGCCTTGAATGTTGGAGAGATTCTGAGATTTCGCCCAATGATGTTATACTGAGGGCTAGGGGTTTGGACACTGAGTTGCTTGGATTGAAGGGTTTTTGTGTTGGGTGAACTGGTCTTGCAGGGCATATGCTGGTTTTACAAAATGGTAAAGCTTAGGCAAGTTTACCTAGGCTTCAAAAATGCTTAGCAGGTTTTGCTTTAGTATGTGGTATGTATATTTTCATTTTGACAGTATGGTGGTTCAGTTCATGTGTTTGTGGTTTGGTGTTTGAATGGGTGTGTTGACAGGGGTTGGTATTTTGGTTTAGAGCTTGGTGTTTGAGTTATGCAGGTTATTGGTTCTTTTATGTAGGTAGTCTCTCAGGTTGCAAGTTATATGCTTGTTTTTGTTGTGAGGCCTGTGGGTTTGTATGTTTTTGTGGCTTCAGGCTCTTTTAGTTTGTGTATTTCTCCTTGAACTGTGTTGTACCCCCCCGCTTGGTCTTATCAGTTTGCAGGTTATATATTTTGTGATGTTGGTGCTTGGCTCAATCAGGTTTTTTAACTCAGTATATTTTCTTTTGTTCTTTTGTCCTCTTTCTCTTGGTCTTTGGCGCCTAATATTTATTCAAACCTTGGTATTTTTCTTGATCCAAGTTGCTGGGTAGTTTTACAAAGTTTCTTGGCACTTTTCTATTTTTGGTAATTGCTTATGCTGTGTACTTCTGCCCAGTTTTGAGTAATGCTGAATTGATGCTTCTCTTGGATTATATCTTTTCTTGTTATT
Organism: Vicia faba; assembly: GCA_948472305.1. NCBI lineage: Eukaryota > Viridiplantae > Streptophyta > Magnoliopsida > Fabales > Fabaceae > Vicia > Vicia faba. The sequence goes on along the minus strand of OX451736.1, from coordinate 1,750,543,677 downwards.
TCTGCACTGTCTAAACCTAAAGCCTACAAAACCTGCCTCTATTTCTCTCTTCTTCTCACTCTATAGTACAGTTGAATATTATATGATTTTACTTGTACTATCTTCTGAAGGGGCCCTGGGAAGTGATGATTTTAATTGCTTGCATATAGGATTTTTCTGCATCTTTATCCTTCTTTTGACAGCTTGTGTGCTTTTGACAGCAATTGTACTTCTTGCTTTTTCTTTGATATCTTTTGAGTAGATTTTGGCATTTTGACAGTAAATTGCCTTTTTGCTTTGGATAGAAAGTGGAATTGGATTTGAACTATGCAGTTTGAATTTGAAGTTGAGATTCTATGCAGCTTGAATTTTGGAACTTATGCATTTTGACATTTTCCATTTATGATAAAAATCTTCCCTCTCTGTGAACCGGGAGAAATCCCGTGATTTGCAGAGAGGGTCAACTGATCCCAGTCAGTGGCCCCTAATGATGAGCAAATTTTAACTGTCCTTTTTATTCAACTGCTTTCTGACTTTTCTTCTTCTTTTTGCAGATAAATAATGGAGCACCGGAGCGAAGTGAAGAATGAAGAATTAGAAATAGGATAGAATTTTATTTTCAATTTAATTTTTGTACACTATTATTATTTTAAATACTTTGTAATAAATACTCGTATCCAAATAATAACAATTGTAACAATTATTAAATATGAAATAAAAATTCCATTGTCATTCAATTCTTTTTCAATTCTTTTTTCTTTATTTACTTGTTATTTATAATTCCTTAAATTAAATAACATGAAAGTTAAATTTCAAGTATTTAATTTTTAAAACCATAAATAATCAACTAAACCTTGCTGATCAAAATAAATGAACTGGTTGTCTCCATCATTCAAAGCAACGCACAGTCGAACACAAAAACTGATCAGACGCAATCCTCTTTTTTACTGATTCTTTGCAAGTACTGTAATTCCAAACTGCACACCTTCTTTGACTGGCTCAAACAACATGAATTCAAACCACTGTCTCTTTTACTGATTAAATCAAAACAACGCTAATTCAATCCGAAACTCGGAATAACTTGCAAAGTGCTGTGGAATTTTAATTTTGCTGAGAATATGCCCGTAAAACCTTAATTCCTGATTAAATGCCAAATAACATTCGCCTGATCAAAATTGAACCAAAAATCATCCAAAACCTTAAGCCAACTGTGAAATAATCCAGAGTCCTGAAAATCAGTAAAAACCCTAATTTTGCTTGACTGTCAAGAAAAGTCCGTTTGTCTGATTCTTGAGCCAGTTTGAAAAGTCAGGAAAGGCTTGAAGCTGAGATTTCTTGGGGAAAAATGCGAGGGCAAATTTTGGGGTACAACAGTTGCCCCTGTTCAATCTTCTTGGACCTGAAGAGTTAGATTGGCAAGTTTGCCTTTCGCGACTTGAAGGTAAAAGAAGATTGGACACTAAAGTGCCCAGAAAATTTGCACTCGGTGATATGATGGTGGAGGTGAATGGGCTTAAAGATGCCATTTGGTGATGGGCTTAAAGATGCCATCTGGTGCGAGAGAAATTTGTCGGGGGATGGGCTTAGAGATGCCATCTGAGAATGGGCTTACAGATGCCATTCGGCGACTGCTGGTAGGAGGATGGGCTTATAGATGCCATCTGGAAATGTTGAACTGTATGTCAATGGTGAGTGGACAAGTATCAGAAGGGCCTCCATGTTTTGGGACATCTCTGAATTGGGGTCCGAACAAGCAACAGATTGACGTCCATATCTGGAGAATCTGTAAACTATCTGAGATTGAATAAGCGATAGAGCAGCATCCGTTGTTGGGACATGTCCGTAAACTATTTTCAAAAATTGTGAAGAGTCTGAACAAGTTGGTAGATTGACATCCGTTGTAGGGAAGAATCCGTAAACTGTTGTCAGAAGTTGAGCAGAGTCTGAACAAGTCGGTAGATTGACATCCGTTGTAGGGAAGAATCCGTAAACTGTTCTGAAGTTGAGAAGAGTCTGAACAAGTCGGTAGATTGACATCCGTTGTAGGGAAGAATCTGTAAACTGTTTTCAGAAGTCTTGAAGTTGAAGAGGAACCGGTGTAGGGTTTCCTGATGATGTGTCTGGATGAATCTGGAATAAGTATCAGAATGTCGCCGTGTCCGGGTCACATCTGAACTATTTCTGGATGAATCTTGGGAGATGATTTTTGTCTGTCGACTGATCTTACCTGAAAAGGCAAAGGGTTAGCCGTATGTAATGTTATGATGCATGATGCAATGCATGTGACATTAATGTTTATGATATGAATGTAATGAATGCGTATGTAAGCTGATGAGCTAATCTTGCCGAGGATACATGAATCCGAGATGGCTGAAGATAAAAGAATCTTGATTGCTGCCGGGGAAATAATTCCTTGGCTGCTGCTGGGGAAGAGAATTCCTGATGACCTCTACTGGGGAGTTCCAAACTTGCAGACTCATGCTGGGGAGACCAGATTGAGAATCTTCGGCTTGATGGGAAGTAACCCTGGCGACTTCACTGGGGAACTCAAGATTTGCCCTCTCCAAAACTCTGTGGGGAGAAGGTTCAATGGTCTGGCTCCGCTGGGGACAGGTTTGAAGTTTTAGATCTGTTGGGGATACTGAAACTTAAACTCTGAGGGGAATTGAATTCCGGAGGATTCTCTGGCTGGGGATTTGCAAAGATAAGTTGTTGCTGGGGAATTTTGATGAACTCCGCTGGGGATAGGAAGAATTTTGGCGAGCACGATCTTCCGTGGTTGTTAGCTTGAGAAGAATCTGAACAAGCGATAGGTCAACATCCGTTACTTGGAGAACCCGTGCACTGTTTTCAGAAATCTTGAGATTAAATCAGCAATAGAGCCGCATCCGTTGTTGGGAAGCGTCCGTAAACTAATTTCGAAGGTTGCATCTGAACAAGCTGATAGATTAACATCCGTTACTTGGGAAGAATCCATAAACTGTTTTCAGAAGTCTTGAGAAGAATCTGAACAAGTGATAGGTTAACATCCGTTTACTTGGAGAACCCGTGAACTATTTTCAGAAATCTTGAGATTGAATCAGCAATAGAGCCGCATCCGTTGTTGGGAAGCGTCCGTAAACTGATTTCAAAGGTTGCATCTGAACAAGCTGATAGATTAACATCCTTTACTTGGGAAGAATCCATGAACTGTTTTCAGAGGTCTTGAGAAGAATCTGAACAAGTGATAGGTTAACATCCGTTTACTTGGAGAACCCGCGAACTATTTTCAGAAATCTTGAAGTTGAATCAGCAATAGAGCCGCATCCGTTGTTGGGAAGCGTCCGTAAACTGATTTCAAAGGTTGCATCTGAACAAGCTGATAGATTAACATCCGTTACTTGGGAAGAATCCATGAACTGTTTTCAGAGGTCTTGAGAAGGAACCGGTGTAGGGCTTCCTGACGATGAGCTTGTGTAAAACTGCATCGGTTTTTGAACACTTTTGACATTCGAATGCCCCAAGTGGTGGTGAAGGAGTCTTGAATCAGATTACTCTGCATATTGAGAGATTTCTTGAAATCTTGACTGGACTGCCCCAGGTTAACTGAACTTTGAACGATCTGTTGAAACCTTGACTGAACTGCCCCAGGTTAATGACATGTCATGCTCCTTGCTGATAGGAGATTTGATGGAAGTGTTATCCTCTTGAAGTGATTTTGACTTACTGAGAGAGTTTTCGTTCCTCCGAACATTCGCTGTATGAATTTCTTCGCTGTCAAACAAAAGGGTCAAATGCAGACAGTGATATTCGAATAATGCAAAGTTTATGTTTGTCTCGAAGTTTTGAAAAATGCGTTTTTAGCAGAAAACTTTTCATAAGACAAGTCAACACAAGATTTAGAGTAAAGCCTTACAGGAGTCAGGATACCTTTTGTAACAGTATGCTTTCGAACTAACCCATGCTTCAATTAGGACTTTTGAAGGGTTGTAACGTGGCCTGGTTCGCGGTTTAAGAAGCAAAGGATAAAGGCTCAAAGTATATTTGTACCCACCCGCTCTTCGTGATGTTCTCCAACCTAAGCTCAGTTAATTGTGCGTCACACTCTGTTTTGAGTTTGGAACGACTTTTGGGCGATGGTTCACCAGTTTGAATTTGGGAGACAATCATCTTCTCCTTTTTTCTTTTTCAACACTTTTCATGTTGTTGAGGGTTTTGTAATGACCTCACTATTTTGATTTTGATTTGTTATTCCTAACTTTTGCCTGACTGTTACCGTTTTCGGGATTACTGTCAGCGGGATGCCCCAGCTTTCTTAAGCCTCCTTTACAGGTTTTGGCTCAATGGGCTTTTTCTCCTTTTGAGAGATTGACTGTCTATATGATAGGGAACCACCCTTGTCTTTTGATTCCGAAGGAATGCTTTCTTTTTTTTTTGACATCGATCGTTGTATTACGAACTGAGAGTTTGCGACTTCAATGCGCATTTTCTTTTGAATTAACTGAGATACTACCCTGCCCCGGGTTTACATCAAAGGTTTCGATTGTTTAGAACAGAAAACTCCTACTTCTTTGGCTCGAAGGGGTTGACTAGGGATTAACTTCCTTATAACTCCAGTGTTTGGGAATTGAAAGAAATGCCTGTACATCATCAGCAAGGTCTGTTCAGAAGCATAAGATCATGGTATTGTTTCGTCATCCTCCCTCTAAAGGCTTACAGCTTTTTATCAAGAGTCAAATATCATAAAGAAAAGCATAAGAGTAGTGAAACGAATGGATGAATTCAAGACAAACATATGCAATGCATTAATGAAAACAGAGTTTAACATCAACAGATAATTGTTTGACAGCAAAAGAAATTACAACTTTGAAAATTCAAAAAGAAGCAAAAGTCTTTCAGCTTGAGCTTCGTCACTTCAAACGGAGAACCCTTCAGCGGAAGATTTTCATCTCTCCGTCTGGCATGAATTCCAGCACCCCAATGTCGATCAGATCTTGAATCTTGTTTTTCAAGGCCCAACAGTCGTTGGTGTCGTGTCCCGGGCTGTAGGAGTGGTAAACACAGAATGCATCGGGATTATAGTGAGGAGATGAGATATTGGGCTTCTGAGGAGGATCCTTCAGGGTGAGCAGGTTGACCTCCATTAGACGCTTCAGTATGAAGAATGATGGTATTTCAGTCTCCGTAAACTGTCTTCCCGACGTTTCTTGCTTACGTCGATTGCCCCGGTGAAGCTGGCGAGGTTGTTGATGGGTTTGTGACCCTGAAGCAAGCAAAGGAGCTTTCCCCTTGTCTTCTTGAGTGGATGGAGGCGGAGCGGTTACTGGCTCTTCGACCTCAGATGTTTGCCCCAGTTGGTTGTTTGGAAGCAGTTGGCGGACAAGAACTCTGAGTTCCTCTTGTCTTTGGGATAAATCTTGAATGAGAGCCATCTGGCCCACCAACTGTCCCATCACTTGAGTCCTTAAGGTGGTTAGATCAAACTGCAGCTCCGCAATCTGATCACTCCTGGCATGGTTGGAATTCCCCAAGCCCTTGGTGAGGAGAGCTTTCATCTCTTCTTGCCCCAGAGACAAGTTCAGGAACATCTCCTGCAGCTGAGCGGTCTGGTCTTGGATGTCCTTGACAGACCTTTCTAGAGCCATCTCTTGCTGAAATAAACAGCAGGAGAGTAAGGAAACCTGAAAAAGGAAAGATTGTCAAAATGCAATGCATGATATGTGGATGCATGCTTTCAAGGATCTCTTGGGGTAGACACAAGAAAATGTTAGAGGTTGAACTTGGATCTTTGACTGGAGATCTCTGCACCGGTGGACGTCCTTCCACGAGAATCAAGCTCACCATGTCGAGTGGGTCATAGCCACTGATTCAAGTTGTTGTACTTGAACTTTGACTGTCATTGGTTAGAGGAGAAACCTCTTGCCCCTTGGTAGGCGTTCGGTTCAACGTACCCCTGCATCAAAAGAACCCTCGAGATCCTTGAAATGGTTATTGAAAATGCTAAAATGCTATGGTATGATGTTATGTACATGTATGCACAAGCAAGTGAGTGTATATACAGGCAAACATATTCACACAAAGCACACAAGGCCTTAGGTTTAGGCTTGCACGAGGTTCAGGTACTACCCTCTTTCAGTTTGTTGGTTAAAACCTGTCCTACCAAAAGTAACCGGGTTCTAGAGGTCCCAATATCACTGGATTGCTTTCATTGTTCATCGTTTCGATTTAGCCACTGAACTGGCGACCGAAATATTCCAGGAAAGCAACCCTCAATTGAGTGTAGTATCGAGTATCAACCAACCTCGGACTGCACCAAAGTCAGTTATCTCACTACCCTAAAAAGGCTAAGATGGTCAATTAAGGTTCTAAGAGTTCGTTAGTGCTTCATGACATCACACAGCGGCCCCGTACTCTCCTTGACTACTCAAGGGTTACCGGTACTCACAAATATGTCACACTAACATAGCTTACTGCTTCAACCGTGTCGGTATACCCCGCACAGTTCCCTCACAGTTTTTTGCTATTTACCTAAAAAGGTGCCCCAAATCCGGGTGGAGGATTTACAACAAACCCAAACAAAGACCCAAAAGATAAAGCAATCAAGTCAATCAAAGTAAGAAAGTAAAGGTGATCTAAACCCTAAGGTAACCCCACTTTTAAAATTCTCCCCAGCAGAGTCGCCAGTTCTGTGATACGGTGGGAGAACTGACTAGTGTTTTGCGTTCGTATTCGCACTTGTGCGGTTGAGCAAGAGTCGCCACCGAATTTTTATTTTATCCTAAAGGAAAGGTTAAAAAAGCACAGCAAAAACCTTTTGAGATATTTCGTGGGTTCGGGGGGTAGATTATGAAAAGGGAAGGTATTAGCACCCTTTTCATCCATGGTTATCCATGGGCTCTTAGTTACTTGGTTTTTTAGATCACTTGACTTGATTTTTGATTGCTTGAAAATGGTGTGTGTGTGGGTGCTTTTGAAAATGTTTTGGAAGAAGATGCCTTGTCTTAGGCTAACCTTGTAACAATTCTTTACTCGAATATTTTACAAAGGCGTGTATCTTTTCGAAAAGATGTTTCAAAATGTTTTGAGAGTTTGTCTTGAAAGTGTTGTGGATTGTGGTTGTTGAAAAGAAGGCAAGTGTTTTTGCAAGTTTGATCTCAAGTAACTAAGAGTTTTGTCTACCCTATTGTACTCAAAGGCTTTTGTCATGTTTTAACCCCTTTTAACAATTTTGTTCCACCATTGAATTTGGTGGACAATCTTGCGTTTAGGAAGTTTATTCGGGACGGGCGCGGGTCATCGTATGGACCATGAATGCAATGGTGCCAAGTATCTTTGGAAATTTGCTTTGAAGGGACTATGATCATTCCGTTTAGGCAACATTCGAAAGCATCATCGAGGGACTTATGATCATTTGATTTTGTTTTGCCAAAGATACTCGACGTGCAAGCATGGCCCATTTTGGAAGGCAACATGTGGGATTACCCTAGAGGGTGCAAGTGTGATTGTGTATTGATTACATGTATTTGTCTTGTATTAGGTTATCTAGCGTTTGATTTTATGTACATGCAAACCCTAGGTCTAACCATGGTATAATTGGAAAACTGTAAATTGCGGAAATGTAAAATCTACGCTATTACAAGATAGTATCCGGGAGTGGGGGTACAAGTGTATGAATGGGGATGAGACTCATAGTATCTAATAAGTTACAACCAAATCGAATTCGCAATCGAATGTAAATATCGAATATACAAATATAAGATAAACAAATGTATATAGGACAATGTGAATGTATTGTGTAAGTGTAAGTGTGAGATGTATATGTATTGAGTGTAATTATTTACAGGTTTGAGATATGCATTTAAATGCGTATTGGGTATTTGACCTAGATATGTATTTAGTCTTGTATTTTGTATTTTTTTAATATGTACAAAGGAAAAAGTGTTTTAAATTAAGAAGTGTATCTTTATTTGTTTATATACAAAAAAGTATTTTAATCAAATGTTTGTGAATTTTAATATTAGGGAAAAAATGTATTTCTATTATTATGTACAAGAAGTATTAAATGTCCAAAATTAAATTATGTATGTTTAAAGAGGTATTTTTTAATGTTATGTATAAAAATATTTCAAGAAATCAAATTATACAAAAATGTTTATTTATTTTAGTATGTACAAATGTATTTTATTTAAAGAGTAAACAAAGTAAAAAAGAAAGTATTTTCAATTTTTAAGTATATGAAAAAATGTATTAAATTAGAAAAATATAAGGTGTTTATGTATAAAAGAAATTAGTGTTAATATTTTTTTGTAAAAAAGAAAAGCAATTTAATGGGCCTCAAAGAATTTTGAAACAGAACAGGCCCATTGCTTGAAACAAATTTCTTTAGGGTTGAGAGGGTTATCGTTCAGTTGGGGAAAAAATTAGGTTTAGGCGAGGCAGCGGCGGCGTTCACTGAGTTCCATCGTTCTTCTTCATCCTTGCAAGTTTCCTGAGCAACTCATCCCTCCGGCCACCCGTGTCAACCCCAAATCTCTCTTCCCTCCATGGCGTGCACTCAGCGTCCTCTTGATTTAAGGTTTGATTTCAACGTTTTATGTTCTTTTGTGAATGATACGCGTTTTTTTTTTATTTGAGTCTTAACTATTACCTTTCATTATGAGATGAAGGAGAAGAGAAGAGGGAGAAGATTGGTTACCTGACTTTGGAGATGGAGGAGAGGCGGAGGACGTGACGCTCAGGAGGGCCGGTGGGGAGGAAACGCGACGCTTGCTCTTTGAGCTTTCCTAGTACCTCTGTATTAACCCTCTTGCTTAGGTTTTATGATGTGTTGATTTGCCTGAAAACCTGGTACTGATTTAACCCTTTCTTCTTCTTTCGTTGCCTTTACTGTCTTGAACGCTTGTATCTCTTGTTGCCCCTTGAACGATTGTTTATGTTGCCCTGTGACGTTTGTACTGAGGGCCTAAGTTGCCTTGAACCTTTGCTTCTGAATGATTTTGAATGCTTTAGAACATTGCTGCCTTGGTATTGCCTTGAATGTTGGAGAGATTCTGAGATTTCGCCCAATGATGTTATACTGAGGGCTAGGGGTTTGGACACTGAGTTGCTTGGATTGAAGGGTTTTTGTGTTGGGTGAACTGGTCTTGCAGGGCATATGCTGGTTTTACAAAATGGTAAAGCTTAGGCAAGTTTACCTAGGCTTCAAAAATGCTTAGCAGGTTTTGCTTTAGTATGTGGTATGTATATTTTCATTTTGACAGTATGGTGGTTCAGTTCATGTGTTTGTGGTTTGGTGTTTGAATGGGTGTGTTGACAGGGGTTGGTATTTTGGTTTAGAGCTTGGTGTTTGAGTTATGCAGGTTATTGGTTCTTTTATGTAGGTAGTCTCTCAGGTTGCAAGTTATATGCTTGTTTTTGTTGTGAGGCCTGTGGGTTTGTATGTTTTTGTGGCTTCAGGCTCTTTTAGTTTGTGTATTTCTCCTTGAACTGTGTTGTACCCCCCCGCTTGGTCTTATCAGTTTGCAGGTTATATATTTTGTGATGTTGGTGCTTGGCTCAATCAGGTTTTTTAACTCAGTATATTTTCTTTTGTTCTTTTGTCCTCTTTCTCTTGGTCTTTGGCGCCTAATATTTATTCAAACCTTGGTATTTTTCTTGATCCAAGTTGCTGGGTAGTTTTACAAAGTTTCTTGGCACTTTTCTATTTTTGGTAATTGCTTATGCTGTGTACTTCTGCCCAGTTTTGAGTAATGCTGAATTGATGCTTCTCTTGGATTATATCTTTTCTTGTTATTTCTGCACTGTCTAAACCTAAAGCCTACAAAACCTGCCTCTATTTCTCTCTTCTTCTCACTCTATAGTACAGTTGAATATTATATGATTTTACTTGTACTATCTTCTGAAGGGGCCCTGGGAAGTGATGATTTTAATTGCTTGCATATAGGATTTTTCTGCATCTTTATCCTTCTTTTGACAGCTTGTGTGCTTTTGACAGCAATTGTACTTCTTGCTTTTTCTTTGATATCTTTTGAGTAGATTTTGGCATTTTGACAGTAAATTGCCTTTTTGCTTTGGATAGAAAGTGGAATTGGATTTGAACTATGCAGTTTGAATTTGAAGTTGAGATTCTATGCAGCTTGAATTTTGGAACTTATGCATTTTGACATTTTCCATTTATGATAAAAATCTTCCCTCTCTGTGAACCGGGAGAAATCCCGTGATTTGCAGAGAGGGTCAACTGATCCCAGTCAGTGGCCCCTAATGATGAGCAAATTTTAACTGTCCTTTTTATTCAACTGCTTTCTGACTTTTCTTCTTCTTTTTGCAGATAAATAATGGAGCACCGGAGCGAAGTGAAGAATGAAGAATTAGAAATAGGATAGAATTTTATTTTCAATTTAATTTTTGTACACTATTATTATTTTAAATACTTTGTAATAAATACTCGTATCCAAATAATAACAATTGTAACAATTATTAAATATGAAATAAAAATTCCATTGTCATTCAATTCTTTTTCAATTCTTTTTTCTTTATTTACTTGTTATTTATAATTCCTTAAATTAAATAACATGAAAGTTAAATTTCAAGTATTTAATTTTTAAAACCATAAATAATCAACTAAACCTTGCTGATCAAAATAAATGAACTGGTTGTCTCCATCATTCAAAGCAACGCACAGTCGAACACAAAAACTGATCAGACGCAATCCTCTTTTTTACTGATTCTTTGCAAGTACTGTAATTCCAAACTGCACACCTTCTTTGACTGGCTCAAACAACATGAATTCAAACCACTGTCTCTTTTACTGATTAAATCAAAACAACGCTAATTCAATCCGAATCTCGGAATAACTTGCAAAGTGCTGTGGAATTTTAATTTTGCTGAGAATATGCCCGTAAAACCTTAATTCCTGATTAAATGCCAAATAACATTCGCCTGATCAAAATTGAACCAAAAATCATCCAAAACCTTAAGCCAACTGTGAAACAATCCAGAGTCCTGAAAATCAGTAAAAACCCTAATTTTGCTTGACTGTCAAGAAAAGTCCGTTTGTCCGATTCTTGAGCCAGTTTGAAAAGTCAGGAAAGGCTTGAAGCTGAGATTTCTTGGGGAAAAATGCGAGGGCAAATTTTGGGGTACAACAGTTGCCCCTGTTCAATCTTCTTGGACCTGAAGAGTTAGATTGGCAAGTTTGCCTTTCGCGACTTGAAGGTAAAAGAAGATTGGACACTAAAGTGCCCAGAAAATTTGCACTCGGTGATATGATGGTGGAGGTGAATGGGCTTAAAGATGCCATTTGGTGATGGGCTTAAAGATGCCATCTGGTGCGAGAGAAATTTGTCGGGGGATGGGCTTAGAGATGCCATCTGAGAATGGGCTTACAGATGCCATTCGGCGACTGCTGGTAGGAGGATGGGCTTATAGATGCCATCTGGAAATGTTGAACTGTATGTCAATGGTGAGTGGACAAGTATCAGAAGGGCCTCCATGTTTTGGGACATCTCTGAATTGGGGTCCGAACAAGCAACAGATTGACGTCCATATCTGGAGAATCTGTAAACTATCTGAGATTGAATAAGCGATAGAGCAGCATCCGTTGTTGGGACATGTCCGTAAACTATTTTCAAAAATTGTGAAGAGTCTGAACAAGTTGGTAGATTGACATCCGTTGTAGGGAAGAATCCGTAAACTGTTGTCAGAAGTTGAGCAGAGTCTGAACAAGTCGGTAGATTGACATCCGTTGTAGGGAAGAATCCGTAAACTGTTCTGAAGTTGAGAAGAGTCTGAACAAGTCGGTAGATTGACATCCGTTGTAGGGAAGAATCTGTAAACTGTTTTCAGAAGTCTTGAAGTTGAAGAGGAACCGGTGTAGGGTTTCCTGATGATGTGTCTGGATGAATCTGGAATAAGTATCAGAATGTCGCCGTGTCCGGGTCACATCTGAACTATTTCTGGATGAATCTTGGGAGATGATTTTTGTCTGTCGACTGATCTTACCTGAAAAGGCAAAGGGTTAGCCGTATGTAATGTTATGATGCATGATGCAATGCATGTGACATTAATGTTTATGATATGAATGTAATGAATGCATATGTAAGCTGATGAGCTAATCTTGCCGAGGATACATGAATCTGAGATGGCTGAAGATAAAAGAATCTTGATTGCTGCTGGGGAAATAATTCCTTGGCTGCTGCTGGGGAAGAGAATTCCTGATGACCTCTACTGGGGAGTTCCAAACTTGCAGACTCATGCTGGGGAGACCAGATTGAGAATCTTCGGCTTGATGGGAAGTAACCCTGGCGACTTCACTGGGGAACTCAAGATTTGCCCTCTCCAAAACTCTGTGGGGAGAAGGTTCAATGGTCTGGCTCCGCTGGGGACAAGTTTGAAGTTTTAGATCTGTTGGGGATACTGAAACTTAAACTCTGAGGGGAATTGAATTCCGGAGGATTCTCTGGCTGGGGATTTGCAAAGATAAGTTGTTGCTGGGGAATTTTGATGAACTCCGCTGGGGATAGGAAGAATTTTGGCGAGCACGATCTTCCGTGGTTGTTAGCTTGAGAAGAATCTGAACAAGCGATAGGTCAACATCCGTTACTTGGAGAACCCGTGCACTGTTTTCAGAAATCTTGAGATTAAATCAGCAATAGAGCCGCATCCGTTGTTGGGAAGCGTCCGTAAACTAATTTCGAAGGTTGCATCTGAACAAGCTGATAGATTAACATCCGTTACTTGGGAAGAATCCATAAACTGTTTTCAGAAGTCTTGAGAAGAATCTGAACAAGTGATAGGTTAACATCCGTTTACTTGGAGAACCCGTGAACTATTTTCAGAAATCTTGAGATTGAATCAGCAATAGAGCCGCATCCGTTGTTGGGAAGCGTCCGTAAACTGATTTCAAAGGTTGCATCTGAACAAGCTGATAGATTAACATCCTTTACTTGGGAAGAATCCATGAACTGTTTTCAGAGGTCTTGAGAAGAATCTGAACAAGTGATAGGTTAACATCCGTTTACTTGGAGAACCCGCGAACTATTTTCAGAAATCTTGAAGTTGAATCAGCAATAGAGCCGCATCCGTTGTTGGGAAGCGTCCGTAAACTGATTTCAAAGGTTGCATCTGAACAAGCTGATAGATTAACATCCGTTACTTGGGAAGAATCCATGAACTGTTTTCAGAGGTCTTGAGAAGGAACCGGTGTAGGGCTTCCTGACGATGAGCTTGTGTAAAACTGCATCGGTTTTTGAACACTTTTGACATTCGAATGCCCCAAGTGGTGGTGAAGGAGTCTTGAATCAGATTACTCTGCATATTGAGAGATTTCTTGAAATCTTGACTGGACTGCCCCAGGTTAACTGAACTTTGAACGATCTGTTGAAACCTTGACTGAACTGCCCCAGGTTAATGACATGTCATGCTCCTTGCTGATAGGAGATTTGATGGAAGTGTTATCCTCTTGAAGTGATTTTGACTTACTGAGAGAGTTTTCGTTCCTCCGAACATTCGCTGTATGAATTTCTTCGCTGTCAAACAAAAGGGTCAAATGCAGACAGTGATATTCGAATAATGCAAAGTTTATGTTTGTCTCGAAGTTTTGAAAAATGCGTTTTTAGCAGAAAACTTTTCATAAGACAAGTCAACACAAGATTTAGAGTAAAGCCTTACAGGAGTCAGGATACCTTTTGTAACAGTATGCTTTCGAACTAACCCATGCTTCAATTAGGACTTTTGAAGGGTTGTAACGTGGCCTGGTTCGCGGTTTAAGAAGCAAAGGATAAAGGCTCAAAGTATATTTGTACCCACCCGCTCTTCGTGATGTTCTCCAACCTAAGCTCAGTTAATTGTGCGTCACACTCTGTTTTGAGTTTGGAACGACTTTTGGGCGATGGTTCACCAGTTTGAATTTGGGAGACAATCATCTTCTCCTTTTTTCTTTTTCAACACTTTTCATGTTGTTGAGGGTTTTGTAATGACCTCACTATTTTGATTTTGATTTGTTATTCCTAACTTTTGCCTGACTGTTACCGTTTTCGGGATTACTGTCAGCGGGATGCCCCAGCTTTCTTAAGCCTCCTTTACAGGTTTTGGCTCAATGGGCTTTTTCTCCTTTTGAGAGATTGACTGTCTATATGATAGGGAACCACCCTTGTCTTTTGATTCCGAAGGAATGCTTTTTTTTTTTTTTTGACATCGATCGTTGTATTACGAACTGAGAGTTTGCGACTTCAATGCGCATTTTCTTTTGAATTAACTGAGATACTACCCTGCCCCGGGTTTACATCAAAGGTTTCGATTGTTTAGAACAGAAAACTCCTACTTCTTTGGCTCGAAGGGGTTGACTAGGGATTAACTTCCTTATAACTCCAGTGTTTGGGAATTGAAAGAAATGCCTGTACATCATCAGCAAGGTCTGTTCAGAAGCATAAGATCATGGTATTGTTTCGTCATCCTCCCTCTAAAGGCTTACAGCTTTTTATCAAGAGTCAAATATCATAAAGAAAAGCATAAGAGTAGTGAAACGAATGGATGAATTCAAGACAAACATATGCAATGCATTAATGAAAACAGAGTTTAACATCAACAGATAATTGTTTGACAGCAAAAGAAATTACAACTTTGAAAATTCAAAAAGAAGCAAAAGTCTTTCAGCTTGAGCTTCGTCACTTCAAACGGAGAACCCTTCAGCGGAAGATTTTCATCTCTCCGTCTGGCATGAATTCCAGCACCCCAATGTCGATCAGATCTTGAATCTTGTTTTTCAAGGCCCAACAGTCGTTGGTGTCGTGTCCCGGGCTGTAGGAGTGGTAAACACAGAATGCATCGGGATTATAGTGAGGAGATGAGATATTGGGCTTCTGAGGAGGATCCTTCAGGGTGAGCAGGTTGACCTCCATTAGACGCTTCAGTATGAAGAATGATGGTATTTCAGTCTCCGTAAACTGTCTTCCCGACGTTTCTTGCTTACGTCGATTGCCCCGGTGAAGCTGGCGAGGTTGTTGATGGGTTTGTGACCCTGAAGCAAGCAAAGGAGCTTTCCCCTTGTCTTCTTGAGTGGATGGAGGCGGAGCGGTTACTGGCTCTTCGACCTCAGATGTTTGCCCCAGTTGGTTGTTTGGAAGCAGTTGGCGGACAAGAACTCTGAGTTCCTCTTGTCTTTGGGATAAATCTTGAATGAGAGCCATCTGGCCCACCAACTGTCCCATCACTTGAGTCCTTAAGGTGGTTAGATCAAACTGCAGCTCCGCAATCTGATCACTCCTGGCATGGTTGGAATTCCCCAAGCCCTTGGTGAGGAGAGCTTTCATCTCTTCTTGCCCCAGAGACAAGTTCAGGAACATCTCCTGCAGCTGAGCGGTCTGGTCTTGGATGTCCTTGACAGACCTTTCTAGAGCCATCTCTTGCTGAAATAAACAGCAGGAGAGTAAGGAAACCTGAAAAAGGAAAGATTGTCAAAATGCAATGCATGATATGTGGATGCATGCTTTCAAGGATCTCTTGGGGTAGACACAAGAAAATGTTAGAGGTTGAACTTGGATCTTTGACTGGAGATCTCTGCACCGGTGGACGTCCTTCCACGAGAATCAAGCTCACCATGTCGAGTGGGTCATAGCCACTGATTCAAGTTGTTGTACTTGAACTTTGACTGTCATTGGTTAGAGGAGAAACCTCTTGCCCCTTGGTAGGCGTTCGGTTCAACGTACCCCTGCATCAAAAGAACCCTCGAGATCCTTGAAATGGTTATTGAAAATGCTAAAATGCTATGGTATGATGTTATGTACATGTATGCACAAGCAAGTGAGTGTATATACAGGCAAACATATTCACACAAAGCACACAAGGCCTTAGGTTTAGGCTTGCACGAGGTTCAGGTACTACCCTCTTTCAGTTTGTTGGTTAAAACCTGTCCTACCAAAAGTAATCGGGTTCTAGAGGTCCCAATATCACTGGATTGCTTTCATTGTTCATCGTTTCGATTTAGCCACTGAACTGGCGACCGAAATATTCCAGGAAAGCAACCCTCAATTGAGTGTAGTATCGAGTATCAACCAACCTCGGACTGCACCAAAGTCAGTTATCTCACTACCCTAAAAAGGCTAAGATGGTCAATTAAGGTTCTAAGAGTTCGTTAGTGCTTCATGACATCACACAGCGGCCCCGTACTCTCCTTGACTACTCAAGGGTTACCGGTACTCACAAATATGTCACACTAACATAGCTTACTGCTTCAACCGTGTCGGTATACCCCGCACAGTTCCCTCACAGTTTTTTGCTATTCACCTAAAAAGGTGCCCCAAATCCGGGTGGAGGATTTACAACAAACCCAAACAAAGACCCAAAAGATAAAGCAATCAAGTCAATCAAAGTAAGAAAGTAAAGGTGATCTAAACCCTAAGGTAACCCCACTTTTAAAATTCTCCCCAGCAGAGTCGCCAGTTCTGTGATACGGTGGGAGAACTGACTAGTGTTTTGCGTTCGTATTCGCACTTGTGCGGTTGAGCAAGAGTCGCCACCGAATTTTTATTTTATCCTAAAGGAAAGGTTAAAAAAGCACAGCAAAAACCTTTTGAGATATTTCGTGGGTTCGGGGGGTAGATTATGAAAAGGGAAGGTATTAGCACCCTTTTCATCCATGGTTATCCATGGGCTCTTAGTTACTTGGTTTTTTAGATCACTTGACTTGATTTTTGATTGCTTGAAAATGGTGTGTGTGTGGGTGCTTTTGAAAATGTTTTGGAAGAAGATGCCTTGTCTTAGGCTAACCTTGTAACAATTCTTTACTCGAATATTTTACAAAGGCGTGTATCTTTTCGAAAAGATGTTTCAAAATGTTTTGAGAGTTTGTCTTGAAAGTGTTGTGGATTGTGGTTGTTGAAAAGAAGGCAAGTGTTTTTGCAAGTTTGATCTCAAGTAACTAAGAGTTTTGTCTACCCTATTGTACTCAAAGGCTTTTGTCATGTTTTAACCCCTTTTAACAATTTTGTTCCACCATTGAATTTGGTGGACAATCTTGCGTTTAGGAAGTTTATTCGGGACGGGCGCGGGTCATCGTATGGACCATGAATGCAATGGTGCCAAGTATCTTTGGAAATTTGCTTTGAAGGGACTATGATCATTCCGTTTAGGCAACATTCGAAAGCATCATCGAGGGACTTATGATCATTTGATTTTGTTTTGCCAAAGATACTCGACGTGCAAGCATGGCCCATTTTGGAAGGCAACATGTGGGATTACCCTAGAGGGTGCAAGTGTGATTGTGTATTGATTACATGTATTTGTCTTGTATTAGGTTATCTAGCGTTTGATTTTATGTACATGCAAACCCTAGGTCTAACCATGGTATAATTGGAAAACTGTAAATTGCGGAAATGTAAAATCTACGCTATTACAAGATAGTATCCGGGAGTGGGGGTACAAGTGTATGAATGGGGATGAGACTCATAGTATCTAATAAGTTACAACCAAATCGAATTCGCAATCGAATGTAAATATCGAATATACAAATATAAGATAAACAAATGTATATAGGACAATGTGAATGTATTGTGTAAGTGTAAGTGTGAGATGTATATGTATTGAGTGTAATTATTTACAGGTTTGAGATATGCATTTAAATGCGTATTGGGTATTTGACCTAGATATGTATTTAGTCTTGTATTTTGTATTTTTTTAATATGTACAAAGGAAAAAGTGTTTTAAATTAAGAAGTGTATCTTTATTTGTACAAAGGGCCGGTGGGGAGGAAACGCGACGCTTGCTCTTTGAGCTTTCCTAGTACCTCTGTATTAACCCTCTTGCTTAGGTTTTATGATGTGTTGATTTGCCTGAAAACCTGGTACTGATTTAACCCTTTCTTCTTCTTTCGTTGCCTTTACTGTCATGAACGCTTGTATCTCTTGTTGCCCCTTGAACGATTGTTTATGTTGCCCTGTGACGTTTGTACTGAGGGCCTAAGTTGCCTTGAACCTTTGCTTCTGAATGATTTTGAATGCTTTAGAACATTGCTGCCTTGGTATTGCCTTGAATGTTGGAGAGATTCTGAGATTTCGCCCAATGATGTTATACTGAGGGCTAGGGGTTTGGACACTGAGTTGCTTGGATTGAAGGGTTTTTGTGTTGTGTGAACTGGTCTTGCAGGGCATATGCTGGTTTTACAAAATGGTAAAGCTTAGGCAAGTTTACCTAGGCTTCAAAAATGCTTAGCAGGTTTTGCTTTAGTATGTGGTATGTATATTTTCATTTTGACAGTATGGTGGTTCAGTTCATGTGTTTGTGGTTTGGTGTTTGAATGGGTGTGTTGACAGGGGTTGGTATTTTGGTTTAGAGCTTGGTGTTTGAGTTATGCAGGTTATTGGTTCTTTTATGTAGGTAGTCTCTCAGGTTGCAAGTTATATGCTTGTTTTTGTTGTGAGGCCTGTGGGTTTGTATGTTTTTGTGGCTTCAGGCTCTTTTAGTTTGTGTATTTCTCCTTGAACTGTGTTGTACCCCCCCGCTTGGTCTTATCAGTTTGCAGGTTATATATTTTGTGATGTTGGTGCTTGGCTCAATCAGGTTTTTTAACTCAGTATATTTTCTTTTGTTCTTTTGTCCTCTTTCTCTTGGTCTTTGGCGCCTAATATTTATTCAAACCTTGGTATTTTTCTTGATCCAAGTTGCTGGGTAGTTTTACAAAGTTTCTTGGCACTTTTCTATTTTTGGTAATTGCTTATGCTGTGTACTTCTGCCCAGTTTTGAGTAATGCTGAATTGATGCTTCTCTTGGATTATATCTTTTCTTGTTATTTCTGCACTGTCTAAACCTAAAGCCTACAAAACCTGCCTCTATTTCTCTCTTCTTCTCACTCTATAGTACGGTTGAATATTATATGATTTTACTTGTACTATCTTCTGAAGGGGCCCTGGGAAGTGATGATTTTAATTGCTTGCATATAGGATTTTTCTGCATCTTTATCCTTCTTTTGACAGCTTGTGTGCTTTTGACAGCAATTGTACTTCTTGCTTTTTCTTTGATATCTTTTGAGTAGATTTTGGCATTTTGACAGTAAATTGCCTTTTTGCTTTGGATAGAAAGTGGAATTGGATTTGAACTATGCAGTTTGAATTTGAAGTTGAGATTCTATGCAGCTTGAATTTTGGAACTTATGCATTTTGACATTTTCCATTTATGATAAAAATCTTCCCTCTCTGTGAACCGGGAGAAATCCCGTGATTTGCAGAGAGGGTCAACTGATCCCAGTCAGTGGCCCCTAATGATGAGCAAATTTTAACTGTCCTTTTTATTCAACTGCTTTCTGACTTTTCTTCTTCTTTTTGCAGATAAATAATGGAGCACCGGAGCGAAGTGAAGAATGAAGAATTAGAAATAGGATAGAATTTTATTTTCAATTTAATTTTTGTACACTATTATTATTTTAAATACTTTGTAATAAATACTCGTATCCAAATAATAACAATTGTAACAATTATTAAATATGAAATAAAAATTCCATTGTCATTCAATTCTTTTTCAATTCTTTTTTCTTTATTTACTTGTTATTTATAATTCCTTAAATTAAATAACATGAAAGTTAAATTTCAAGTATTTAATTTTTAAAACCATAAATAATCAACTAAACCTTGCTGATCAAAATAAATGAACTGGTTGTCTCCATCATTCAAAGCAACGCACAGTCGAACACAAAAACTGATCAGACGCAATCCTCTTTTTTACTGATTCTTTGCAAGTACTGTAATTCCAAACTGCACACCTTCTTTGACTGGCTCAAACAACATGAATTCAAACCACTGTCTCTTTTACTGATTAAATCAAAACAACGCTAATTCAATCCGAATCTCGGAATAACTTGCAAAGTGCTGTGGAATTTTAATTTTGCTGAGAATATGCCCGTAAAACCTTAATTCCTGATTAAATGCCAAATAACATTCGCCTGATCAAAATTGAACCAAAAATCATCCAAAACCTTAAGCCAACTGTGAAACAATCCAGAGTCCTGAAAATCAGTAAAAACCCTAATTTTGCTTGACTGTCAAGAAAAGTCCGTTTGTCCGATTCTTGAGCCAGTTTGAAAAGTCAGGAAAGGCTTGAAGCTGAGATTTCTTGGGGAAAAATGCGAGGGCAAATTTTGGGGTACAACACCCAGGAAGACTACACCAGGGCATCTTTTGTTGGAATAGGTTTGGTTGATATGAAGACTCAATCCAGTATTTTCCAGTGAAGGCCTTGTCTATTTGATAGAAGTCCTTTTTCCCCAGTGAAGAATGTATCTTGGTTTCCCCTCGATGATATGGTGTCGACCTCCCCAATGAAGTCAGCATGAAGTCCCCGGTAGAGGTCTCGATGATGAAGTATTGTCTCCCTTAGTGAAGTCCGTATGTTTTTCTTCCTTCAAAGTGGGCCTGATTTCCCCAGTGAATGTTTTGACAATTTGGTTTCCATTTGCCTTATTCACAATCAGTATCGAAATCCCCAGTAGGAGTACGGACTGTGAAACATTTGTTTTCCCCATGGAAGTCTGTGTGTTATTCTCTGGGAAGGTTATCCCAGGGCATCTCTTGTTGGAATGAGTATTCATGATGAAAAGTTTTCAATCCTCAGTTTTTTTTTCTTTTTTTCAGGGAAGTGGGTTTGAATTCCTCAGTGAGGTTTGGTTGTCTCGGCGTCAGTCTGCTTTATTTGAGACTAGTTTTGCAATCTTCAGTAGGCACGTTGTTTTTGGAAAACTGGTTTCTCTGATGAAAACGGAAGAAAGATGTTCTATCCCGGTATCTGTTTGATTTAGCTACATCCGGATTATGTTTCTCCTCAGTGAAATTAGGACAGACAATAAGTTTGGTTTCCGCAGTTGCTTTTACCTTTCTTGGATTGATCTTTTTGGTTGAAGTTTAGACCAATATTGTTAGTACCTGACGAAGTTTTGTTCGATTATGTATCCTTTTACCAGCATATGCACGATATCACTCATACATTCATACATGCATCATGCATTGTTACAAATCATTTTTTATTGACATTGTGTTCAAACCTTCCTGCAGCGCTCCTTGCTTAGTTGGATTTGGTTTTCCCTCTTGAGTTTATTTCTCAAAGGATGTATCTTCTTTGGTCGTCTTGCTCCAGTTTGTTTCTAATTGGATTCGTGGTTGCATGACAATATTATTTACTCTGGATTTCTGAGGACTTTGAGCTTTAATTTGTGCATTTATTTTGCACGAGAAGACTTTATCTCTTTAGTAGGAATAATGTGGCATTTCCCCGGGAAGTCATATCTCATTTCCCCAGGAAGTCATACCTCATTTCCCCAGGAAGCCATATCTCTTTCCCCGGGAAACCACATTTCTATCCCCAGAAAGTCATTTCTTTTTGCAATCCTCCATGATAACAAGCAACAGGTATCTTTGTTTGAGCAACGCGTGCTTCCCTGTACAAGTCGACGTAACTTTTTTTGCTATTTCCTCTATGAGTGGTTAGCTTGCAGTCCATCGTCAGTTTACGCCAGTGGATGGCAAGACTTTCAAATTCACAGAAATTGCTCGTTGTGAAATCTTTGCAAGTGGAAGTCTCTTTAATTGAGACAGCTTACATATTACCCTTTCCAGGCGGAATTCCTTGGTTAAGGAAGAAGTTGAGACCCGTTCTAGGTGAAACACCAGAAGTTTGGGGAACATATGATATTTTCAAAATCTACCTTCAGTGAACGTTGGTAGTGCATCGGCAGGGAACGTCGGTGTTTCTTATCTTTTTGCTATCATCAGTAAACGGTGGTGGTTCCTTGTCAGTGAAAGGCGATGGTATGATATTTTCAAAATCTACCTTCATTGAACGTTGGTAGTGCATCGGCAGTGAACGTTGGTGTTTCCTATCTTTTTGCTATCATCAGTGAACGGTGGTGGTTCCTCGTCAGTGAACAGCAATGGCATGATATTTTCAAAATCTACCTTCAGTGAATGTTGGTAGTGCATCGGCAGTGAACGTCGGTGTTTCTTATCTTTTTGCTATCATCAGTGAACGGTGGTGGTTCCTCGTCAATGAACGGCGATGGTATGATATTTTCAAAATCTACCTTCAGTGAACGTTGGTAGTGCATCGGCAGTGAACGTCGGTGTTTCTTATCTTTTTGCTATCATCAGTGAACGGTGGTGGTTCCTCATCAGTGAACGGCGATGGTATGATATTTTCAAAATCCATCTTCAGTGAACGTTGGTAGTGCATCGGTAGTGAACGTTGGTGTTTCTTATCTTTTTGCTATCATCAATGAACGGTGGTGGTTCCTCGTCAGTGAACGGCGATGGTATGATATTTTCAAATTTTACCTTCAGTGAACGTTGGTAGTGCATCGGCAGTGAACGTCGGTGTTTCTTATCTTTTTGCTATCATCAGTGAACGGTGGTGGTTCCTCGTCAGTGAACGGAGATGGTATGATATTTTCAAAATCTACCCTCAGTGAACGTTGGTAGTGCATCAGTAGTGAACATCGGTGTTTCTTATCTTTTTGCTATCATCAGTGAACGGTGGTGGTTCCTCGTCAGTGAACGGCGATGGTATGATATTTTCAAAATCTACCTTCAGTGAACGTTGGTAGTGCATCGGCAGTGAACGTTGGTGTTTCTTATCTTTTTGCTATCATCATTGAACGGTGGTGGTTCCTCGTCAGTGAACGGCGATGGTATGATATTTTCAAAATCTACCTTCAGTGAACGTTGGTAGTACATCGGCAGTGAACGTTGGTGTTTCTTATCTTTTTGCTATCATCAGTGAACGGCGGTGGTTCCTCGTTAGTGAACGGCGATGGTATGATATTTTCAAAATCTACCTTCAGTGAACGTTGGTAGTGCATCGGCAGTGAACGTCGGTGTTTCTTATCTTTTTGCTATCATCAGTAAACGAAGGTGGTTCCTCGTCAATAAACGGTGATGGTATGATATTTTCAAAATCTACCTTCAGTGAACGTTGGTAGTGCATCGGTAGTGAACGTCGGTGTTTCTTATCTTTTTGCTATCATCAGTGAACGGTGGTGGTTCCTCGTCAGTGAACAGCGATGGTATGATATTTTCACAATCTATCTTCAGTGAACGTTGGTAGTTCATCGGCAGTGAACGTCGGTGTTTCTTATCTTTTTTCTATCATCAATGAACGGTGGTGGTTCCTCGTTAGTGAACAGCGATGGTATGATATTTTCAAAATCTACCTTCAGTGAATGTTGGTAGTGCATCGGCAGTGAACGTCGGTGTTTCTTATCTTTTTGCTATCATCAGTGAATGGTGGTGGTTCCTCGTCAGTGAACGGCGATGGTATGATATTTTCAAAATCTACCTTCAGTGAATGTTGGTAGTTCATCGGCAGTGAACGTCGGTGTTTCTTATCTTTTTGTTATCATCAGTGAACGGTGGTGGTTCCTCGTCAGTGAACGGCGATGGTATGATATTTTCAAAATCTACCTTCAGTGAATGTTGGTAGTGCATCGGCAGTGAACATCGGTGTTTCTTATCTTTTTGCTATCATCATTGAACGGTGGTGGTTCCTCGTCAGTGAACGGCGATGGTATGATATTTTCAAAATCTACCTTCAGTGAACGTTGGTAGTGCATCGGCAGTGAACGTCGGTGTTTCTTATCTTTTTGCTATCATCAGTGAACGGTGGTGGTTCCTCGTCAGTGAATGGTGATGGTATGATATTTTCAAAATCTACCTTCAGTGAACGTTGGTAGTGCATCGGCATTGAACGTCGGTGTTTCTTATCTTTTTGTTATCATCAGTGAACGGTGGTGGTTCCTCGTCAGTGAACGGCGATGGTATGATATTTTCAAAATCTACCTTCAGTGAATGTTGGTAGTGCATCGGCAGTGAACGTCGGTGTTTCTTATCTTTTTGCTATCATCAGTGAATGGTGGTAGTTCCTCGTCAGTGAACGGCGATGGTATGATATTTTCCAAATCTACCTTCAGTGAATGTTGGTAGTGCATCGGCAGTGAACGTCGGTGTTTCTTATCTTTTTGCTATCATCAGTGAACGGTGGTGGTTCCTCGTCAGTGAACGGCGATGGTATGATATTTTCAAAATCTACCTTCAGTGAACATTGGTAGTGCATCGGTAGTGAACGTCGGTGTTTCTTATCTTTTTGCTATCATTAGTGAACGGTGGTGGTTCCTCGTCAGTGAACGGTGATGGTATGATATTTTCAAAATCTACCTTCAGTGAATGTTGGTAGTGCATCGGCAGTGAACATCGGTGTTTCTTATCCTTTTTCTATCATCAGTGAACGGTGGTGGTTCCTCGTCAGTGAACGACGATGGTCTGATATTTTCAAAATATACCTTCAGTGAACGTTGGTAGTGCATCGGCAGTGAACGTCGGTGTTTCTTATCTTTTTGCTATCATCAGTGAACGGTGATAGTTCCTCGTCAGTGAACAGCGATGGCATGAAATATTTTCTCTTCTACCTTCAACTATTGAGTTGGTAGTTTACCGTCATCTGTGAGTCGATATATCTTCTTCTCTCTACCTTCAGTGAATGTTGGTAGACATCGGCAGTGAACGTCGATGCTTGTTATCCTCCTCTCTGGTTCTATTCTTTTGGTCCACCAGTGATTTATTTTCCTGGTGGGGTTGCTCCTTGGTTTCTTCATTTTTGTGGCATCCCCAGTGTTACTTTGCGTCTCTTTAATTATGTTCATATGCATCCATAATCATAAGCATTGCATGGCAACTTAGAGACAAAAATAGGGCTTGTTTTATATTTAAGTATCTTCAATCGTGTCGACACGAAGATTTGTAACCTTCGTATCTCCGGATAGAAGACACTTAAATAAGGGCAGCTGTTGTACCCCAATTTTTGCCCCTAAGATTCCTCTATCATATCATATCAACTCGATTATAACAAGATCACACTAGGGTTGGTTCTTCCTCTTTTTTCCTATCTTTAAGTTTGATCTTGAGAAATCTCCAAGCACCTTGGTTGTGTATTTTGTATATGTGTTGTTGACTAACTTCTAATAAAAATACAAAAAATATTTGTCTTTGTCTTTGTATAGTTTTTGTTTTGTAGGTACCAAGTCGAAGCATCTGACAAATAAGGATTTCTGGTATTATTTTCCTAAAATCTCTATTTGCAAAGAAAAAAGAATTAAAATTTTTCATTTTTTCACTAATGAAATTGATTGCTCTTAAAGTGAAATCGATTGCACATAGTGTATTTTGCACCTTTTTTGAAAAAATACATTGTGCAATCGATTTGCACTGTAGTGCAATCGATTGCACAACGTGAAAATTAAAAAAAATCAGCATTTTAAACTTGTCAAATTTTGGCTCCAATTTTCCTTCACTTTTGAAAGATGTATCATTAATTCAAATTTTAGTGCCAATCTTTCATTTTTAAAAAGAATTATCATTAATTCAAATTTTGGCTCTAATATTTGAAAGAATTATCATTAATTCAAATTTTGGCTCTAATTTTTGACAGAGTTATCATTAATTCAAATTTTGGCTCCAAGAATCAATTACCAAATTACCACTAATCCCAATCCTAAAACTCTATAAATAGAGCTCTCATTTCATTCAAATTTCAATCTTTTGATAGCCAAATTCAATCAAAGCTCCATTTCCAAAAAAGTTAGTAAGATTTGCATTGAAGCTTACTAATCTTTGAGCTAAACATTCATCCAAACACTTTTTCTCCATCAATTCTCTACATCCAAGCTTGGTCAATTGATTCTTGTGGTTGAATTGAAGCAAATTCTTGAAGTTGTTTTGATAATCCTCTAAATCTACCTTTGGCAAGTTGGATAATTCATCTTTCACAATGTGATCTCTTGGTGATCTTTGGGATTGATTCTTTGAGCATTATTTTTTGATTTCAATGGTGTTATTTTCTCATAATTTGATGGAATTTTCGTGCTCAAGTGGATCCATGATCATAAGGTGTTTGATGGAAAGTTTGAACAAGAAATTGCCCTTTTAAAATTCTGTTTTTGCTACTGTTACTGTGTGCAATCGATTTGCACTGTAGTGTAATCGATTGCACAGAAGCAATTTCACGCAGATTTTTGAAAACTGTACTGTGTAAATTGATTTACACAATAGTTCAATCGATTTACACAGGGACAAAATGCATTTTTTTTGCCTTGTTTTGGGGCAGCTTTGATCCAAAATGCTTTTTCTACTCATTCCTTTTGATTGTTGGTTTGGATTGCAATTTTAAATGTCCAATTTGTCTTTAAACTCAATGGACTTTGTGATGTAGATGAAGTTGGATAAATGTTCATCAATTCAAATCTACCTAAGAGTGAATTATTTAATTCATTTTTGGTGTTTTGGATTAATGATATGTTTAGTGCTTTAATCCATCTAGAGGAGTGGTTGAATTTAAAGATGAAAGAATTTTGAAATGGTGATCCAAATTAGCTTATCATTCCCCTCCCTCTTCATCTTATCCCTTTCTATTTTTAATTGTGCTACATGTTAAGGGATGGTGATCTCTATATCATTTATCCAAACATGAAGTACATAGATTGCTATTGACCGGCCTCAAAATAGGTGTGACTTCTACATAAGTCCACTTACGATTGCTTAACATAGCGCTAAATTTTGTCCCGATTCGAATAAATGATCATTCGTGGCCCAAACTTATGATTGCAAGCCCAAGTATGTTAATTTGATCTCTTTTATCCAATAACCTTGAGATTCATTGTGTGGAGGCTTTGGTTCTACCAATCCTCTAATGGATCTACAACACCTTTGGTCAACGCGGATGACTTAAACATCGTTGATCATTACATGTTGCCTTGTGAGAATTACAAAATGGATGATATACTTGACAAAAAGCAAATGCAACTTGTTGTGTGGAGTCTTTGGTTCTACCAATCCCCTAATGAGTTCCAAATGCAAGTTTCAAGATGTTCATCCAACTAACCACTAATTACTAACAATTAACTTTACTTTACGCTTTTATTTTCATGCTTTATGTACCATTTACTTTTAGCATTTTACATTTCATGCTATTTTCATCTTTGCTCACTTGAGCATTTACCTTTATGTCATTTTTATTTTTCTCACTTGAGCTTTTCTTTCTTTTTAAAGACACCTAATAATCAACATGAACCATAAAAATCATTAATGATACTTGGACTACATGGTTACTATCCTTTGCATTATGGAGTGATGGACTACTTGGACTTAGGATTAGAGACCTTGGCTTATCTTGGAGATTTTGTGACTTTATTTGATATTTTGTATGGAGTTCTTGAGGTTTACCTCAAGACATTGGGTTGTTTGTTTGTTTTGTGTGTAGGTTATTGAGATTACGATCTTTGTTGGTAATCTGGAATTCACCCGTATACAGCCGTAACTCTGCCCAATTTTTGCGAAGACTTAAAACACTTGAAGTTTGGTTCTCTCAAGAGGTATAGTATCTTTGCTTGCTTGGTTTCAATCCAAAGAATGGGAATTCTATATTGACTCATAATGCCAAGTATTGGCTTCTTGTTGGTTAGATGGTTCTTATCCCTAGCTTTTACCTTATGCTTTAGGATAGCCTCTTCTTCTCCTCCCATCTTCTTTAATTTCAAAAATCTTCTCCCTCCTTAAAAAAAACTCTTCTTGTTTTGAAACTTGAAACATTTTCATAATAAACTTGGACTTAGGTCCATGCATCTTCGAAACATTTTCATAAATAAATTTCAATCAATTTAATAATACCTTGACCTTTTTTTTGTATGAAGACTAAAAGTCAATCAATCTCATTTCAAACCATTTTGCCACTTTGGCTTTTATCTTTAAACTTTTCTCAAAAGATTAGACTCTTGTCAATCCTTGTAGTGATGCAAACAACTATACTTCTACAATATGTAGTGAAGTGAGATATTTTCCACTTGGGTGTTGAGTGAGGCATTGTTGATTTTAAAATCCAAGCCATATCCTCCACTTTGAGATGATGCAAATTCTCCTTTCTCATGATTGTGGGTAGTAAGTATGTTTTTCACACGGATAATTGCGATGATGTCTTATCTCATAAAATCAACCAACACATTTGTGTTTCAAATTTTTAAAAGAGGAACTACGTGTACCCTGATCCCCTATTGCACGAAAGGTGGTACGTAGGCACTAAAGGTTCGCAACCGCGGCGGGTGCAAAAATCATAAAAATATTTCTTTTCTCACCTCCACCATCCATTTTATATACAACACATTTTTATAGCCAAAATATACAGATTTTTCAAAGAGGTTCCTGCGGAGTACCATAGATGTTTAGGGTGCTAATACCTTCCCTTTGCATAACCAACCCCCTTACCTTGAATCTTTCCCCCTCTTTTTGGGTTATTCGCTCTTTTCCCATTCCTTTGGAAATAATAAAGCGCGGTTGCGATTTTTATTTTGATTTGTATAAAGTCTAGTCAATCCAATGGCTTAGTCTTGCACATTTCTACCGCTACAGGTAGAAGGAGAATATATCATATCACCACCGTTCACAGACGATGAACTATCAACGTTCACTGAAGATAGAAAAAAGATGATAAACATCGACATTCACTGCCGATGGTCTACCAACTTTCAATGAAGGTAGAAAGAGAATATATCATATCACTGCTGTTCACTGACGATGAACTACCAACATTCACTGAGGGTGGAAAAAAGATAACAAACATCGACGTTCACTGCCGATGGTCTACCAACTTTCACTGAAGGTAGAAAGAGAATATATCATATCACCGCCATTCACTGACGATGAACTACCAACGTTCACTGAGGGTAGCAAAAATATAATAAACATCGACGTTCAATGCCGATGGTCTACCAACTTTCACTGAAGGTAGAAAGAGAATATATCATATCACCGCTGTTCACTGACGATGAACTACTAACGTTCACTGAAGATAGCAAAAAGATAACAAACACTGACGTTCACTACCGATGGTCTACCAACTTTCCCTGAAGGTAGAAAGAGAATATATCACATCACCGCCGTTCACTGACGATGAACTACCAATGTTCACTGAGGGTAGCAAAAAGATAACAAACATCGACGTTCACTACCGATGGCCTACCAACTTTCACTAAAGGTAGAAAGAGAATATATCATATCACTGCCATTCACTGATGATGAACTACCAACTTTCACTGAGGGTAGCAAAAAGATAACAAGTTTACCCAAGATTCTGGTGTTTCGCCTAGAACGGGTCTAAACTTCTTCTTTAACCAAGGTACTCCGCCTGGAAAGGATGATACATAAGCTGTCTCAAATAAAGAGACTTGCTATTTGTGGTCACGGAGGATTGTAAAAGGAAATGACTTTTTTGGGGCAAGAGGTATGACTTCCTAGGGAGATGCCATGATGTTCTTGCTAAGGGGATAAAGTCTTCTCGTGCAAAATAAATGCACCAACCAAAGCTTGGAGTTTTTTCAGGATTCCAAAGTAAATAATATTTCCAGGGGACCACAGATCCCACACCAGAAATAATTTGGAATGAAACGGTCAACCATAATACATCCTTTGAGAAATAAAATCAAGAGGGAAAACAAGATCCGCCCAAACAAGGAACTGTACCGGAAGGTTAAGGCAGAAATCTTCTATGAGGGATAAATCAGTAGGGAAATTGAAAGAATACACGTTTTCTGCTTAAGTCCAACACTCCAATGAAAAGAGGGTAACTTATCTCTGCAAAACAGGGTAATATGTCAACAAAAATATTAACAAATTCCAATGAATAATGATTTGTCAATTTTAGCTATGCATGATGCATGTGTGAATGTATGAGTGTTATCGTGTGCATGCTGACAAAACAGATACACAACATGGGTAACAACCAGGCAAAACTGCCTCGGGCACTAACAACACTCGGCTAAACTTCAACCAATATGATCATTCCAAGAAAGGTAAAAGCCAGCTACGGAAACCAAACCTACTGCCTGCTTTTATCTTTACTAAGGAGAAACATAATCCGGAGGTAGCCAAATCAAATAGATACTGGGGTAGAACATCCTTCTTCAGGCTTCATCGGGGAAACCAGTGTTTCTCAAAAGTAACATGCCTACTGGAGATTGTGAGATCAGTCTCAAATAAAGCAGAATGACATTGAAACATCCAAACATTCACTGGGGAATTCAGACCCACTTCACTGGAGGAAAAGCGGATTCACATCATGAAAACTCAGAAAAAAGGAGAAATGAATCCAAACTTGACCGAGGATACCGGAATCATAAACCTCGTACGGAGAAACATCCCGAGTAGACCTTCCCGAGGGGAACAAGAGCTTCTCAAAACAACTGGAGTTGGTCCATTCCTGGGATCACCATTTTTGTTGTCATCGTTTCATCACAAATCTCAAAGTAAAAGTAAATTGTAAAAATCCCTTTTCTTTTTTTTTTGAAAAATCAATTTTGTTATTTAATCTCTTTGCTTTGAAAGTTATTATCATTAATAAATGGAGTCTTTGCAAGCTAAATAAAATAAGAAACACAAAGAATTGGGTAAAAGCTCGAATTTCATTAATAGAATGGTAGTCTGCGAATGGCGAGACTCCATAGATGATTACAAAGTTTGGGAAATGGCAATACATAATGGAAAAGATACATTGAGATACAATGACCATTATCCCTCCTAACAACTTTTGAAATCCTGAGCAGAAGCTTCTGTTGAAGTATGGTAAGGATCCGAGAATATTGCTGCTTCAACGATCAAGTCTTGTCTGACGTAGTTACTTGCCAAGAAAACCCCTAACTTTTGCCTAAGCTACCCTTGTGGGTTTTCAACTTAGCGAGAATTTTATTCTGTTTAGGTCTCTAATTTTTGCCTAGACCGCTGTGATCGGTGGAAATGGAACTGACTATTTTTGGAATGCTGGTTCGCGTTTGCGTTTGTTTTCGAAAAATGTCGCGGTAAGCAAGAGTCGCCACCGTCTTTTATTTTCTCCAACAAGGAAAGGACAAAAGCACAGCAAAATTCCTTTTCGAGATGTTTCTCGGGTTCGGGAGGTAGATTATAGAAAGGGAAGGTGTTAGCACCCTTTCTATCTGTGGTTATCCACGGGCTCTTAGGTACTTGCTCACTATGTTTTCAAAAGAGTTTTGCTTTTCTTGTGTTTGTGGGTTTTGAAAAAAAGTTTTGTTTGAAAATTTCGATTTAACTCTTGTATCTGTCCTCAAGAGCGTATGAAGTGTTGTTTGAAAACTTTTGTTTGAAAAGTGTAAGTGCGAAAAGTTTGTTTGTTTTGAAAGAGCAAGTACCTGAGAACCTCTACCTACTCAAAAGAAATTAAGCTGTGTAAATGTCCTTTAGACAGTGCCATCCCATTATTGAGAAGTAGGTAGCACCGTCGTTGGAGTTTTCGGGTCAATTTGATTTTAGGGACATGTGGTCACTAAAGCAATGGTAGGACGCCTTAGCGGTAACCCTAATGTCTTAGATTGTTTTTTATCGAGGCAACCGTTTCGAGGCAACTTTGATCTTTAGACAGGATGGCGACCTCTAAAACACCCTATATTCAATGACCACGTCGAGGCAACCAAGTGAGGCGTACCCTAGGAGTGGCATGTGCGAGTGTGTCAGGTTTCAGTTATGTTATCTTTGTACATGTTATGGTGAGCTACGATTGATTTTAATTTAAGATAGATCTTGACATGCATAGCCTAGTTTGCATACATCTAGCAGTTAATGGTTGCGGAAAATAAATCTACGCTATTACAAGGCGTCGGGTATTTACATCGCCAAAAACAAACCCTTGAAAAGTAAATTGCGGGAAAGGTAAATAAAAGTGGTAAAAGGGAAAAATAGCGATTAGGCACACAACAATCATAAATGTTTCGCGAGGTGTGGGTTGGAATCGTCTTGGCCTCACGATTTCAACCATGTATCCTATTAGTCCCAATTTTTCCTGGATTGAAAAGCCCCATTTAAAAGCTCAAGAACCCTAGAAATTCAGTCATGGTATCTTTCGATTCAGGGTGTCACGGTTCAATTCAATCATGCCATTAGCTTTGTATGATCTCTATCAATGCAAAACAATTACAAACACATGTTAAATGCGCGTGAATTAGGAGATATAATTCTGAATAAGAAGTGCAAACCGTGGGACTGTATGCAACGATTCCTTGAGCTTTAGTGCCTGAATTTGATTGCAAAACACTCCTGGAACCTCCTACAATGTATTTGGATTGTCAAAGCGCCTTGAATTGGCCTAGAATGCAAGAACAGGTTTTCACTTTTCTTGAAATTTCTTGAATTTGACAGGGTCGTTTCTGCAGCTTTCAATCGTGTCCTAGGTCATGGTTTGCTTGCATACATATAGGAGAATCAAATTACGTTAAAAGCTGGGCCAATATCCATGTGCATTGGTGTTTAAATCTTTGATTGAAAATCAAATATTCTTGATTTTTCATGATTGAACAATGTTGCCAAAATTGGATTTTTTTTTATCTTTGACTTGTGCACGAATTTGCCAGCATGTTTTGATCATATTTGCTTCACAAATTGATTTAAAAAATCAAATCTTCTATTTTCTTACAATTTAAATTAATTAAATGAATTAATATATATTAAAAATCCATTTAATCAATAAATTTAAGAAAATAAATCCAATTAAGCTTGGTGGGTCGTGCATAGGTCATGGGTGAAGTTTCAAGAAGAGATTTGAGGCCCATTAGCAAAAAGAAGGTGTTTTGAGCAAAGTTGACTTTTGCAAATTCATGAAAATTTCCCTACTTCTCCAATGCACAACTTGCTAAATTTTGATCATATGACCATGTTCTTGGACATTTTGGAAAGCTCTTGAAGTCCTCTAACCAATGCCTTTGGTCCCATGTCATTTGGATTTACCAATCTCAAGTTATGGCCTTTAACTCAAAGTGTACTTTTGTTGACTTTTGAAATTGACCTATAATGTAAAAATTGGTAACTTCTTGTGAGTGCATTTTCTGATCTTGGAGTGTGAATATGGATTGTAGGAGCTTGCATCCTCTTAAAAATGAGCATTGGATGGGATTTTTATGATAAACCATGAAAGAGTTATGCCCTGGTCAAGGTATAGTTGACTTTTCTACTGTCCAAAAATAGTAACTTTTTGCACCTTGATGATTTTTGAGCTATCCTTGTGGAATCATGATCAAGACTTGATCAAATGATGATTATGGACTCAAAATAAGATGTTGACCAAAAATTCTGACTTTTGACTGCAAAATGACCATTTTGTCCTTGCAGTTGACTGTAGATCAAATGAGGCTTTTGACTGTGCAAATTGGCACTGTGAGTCTTGAAACTTGGCATGTAGGTGCTTGAGAATGTATATAGGCCTATGAGACTTGATTGAACCATTGAAAACCCCAAATTCCTTGAAAGAACCAAAACCTTAATTTTGAATTGACTGCCTTAGGAGGTGATTTGACTGTCTAACCTCTTGAGCCATTTTGAGCAATTTGAAGATCATTCTTGACAAATCTTGAGGAATATGGGAGGGCAAATTTTGGGGTACAACAATTGCCCCTGTTTAATCTTCTTAAACCTGAGGATGTAGATTGGCTTGTGTGCCTTTCGTGATCCGAAGGTGGAAGATGATTGAACACTGAAGTGCCCAGAAATTTGCACTCGCATGGTGTAGTATCAGCAATGTGATGTCGGGAATGGGCTTACAGATGCCATTTGGAGATTGTTGGTAGGAGGATGGGCTTACAGATGCCATATGGAGATTGTTTGTTGAATCGTGATCCTGTAAGTTGAAAGAAGGAACCTGTGTAGGGTTGCCTGACGATGAGTCCGTGTAAAACCGCATTTTGGGAGGAAGGAAACCTGTGTAGGGTTGACTGATGATGAGTCCGTGTGAAACTGCATCTTCGGAAAGAGAGAACCTGTGTAGGGTTTCTTGATGACGAGTCCGTGTAAAACTTCATCTGGAGTTGAGAAGGAACCGGTGTAGGGTTGTTTCGGGATAAGTTTGTGTGAAACTTCTGGAGGAACCTGGGTAAGGTTACTTTGGGATAAGTTCGTGTGAAACTTCAGGATGAACTGGGGTAAGGTTATTGTGAGATAAGTTCGTGTGAAACTTCAGGATGAACCGGGGTAAGGTTACCGTGAGATAAGTTTGTGTGAAACTTCAGGATGAACCGGGGTAAGGTTATTGTGAGATAAGTTCGTGTGAAACTTCAGGATGAACCGGGGTGAGGTTATTTTGAGATAAATTCGTGTAAAACTTCGTCTTGGAACTGAGGAGGAACCGGTGTAGGGTTTCCTGAGGACGAGTCCGTGTAAAACTTCATCTTGGAGGGAAGGAACCTGTGTAGGGTTGCCTGATGATGAGTCCGTGTAAAACTTCATCTGAAATTGAGAAGGAACCGGTGTAGGGTTGCTTTATGATGAGTCCGTGTAAAACTACATCTGAAGTTGAGAAGGAACCGGTGTAGGGTTGCTTTATGATGAGTCCGTGTGAAACTTCATCTGAAATTGAGAAGGAACCGGTGTAGGGTTTCCTGATGATGAGTCCGTGTAAAACTTCATCTGAAATTGAGAAGGAACCGGTGTAGGGTTTCCTGATGATGAGTCCGTGTGAAACTTCATCTGAAATTGAGAAGGAACCGGTGTAGGGTTTCCTGATGATGAGTCTGTGTGAAACTTCATCTGAAAGAGAAGGAACCGGTGTAGGGTTGCTTCATGATGGTCAAGTAGATAATTGTCCTGTCTGGTTTCAGGTATTAACCTACGATCAGTCGTCCACAGAATTTTTCTGGCTTGTTACAGGTATTAATCTGGAATTAGTCGTCCACAGATGCTTTTCCTGGCTTGTTACAGGTATTAATCTGGGACTTGGAAAGGTTGATGGTAACCATCTTTTGATTGACCTTTTCCTGAAAAGGCAAAACATTAGTTGTATGCAATGTCATGATGCATGAACTGCATGATGTCAAGATGTTCTCAAGAATAAATGAGATTTGTGTTGTATGATGCGTATGCATGTCATGATGTATGAAGATGTGATGTTTTTAGCTGGGGAAAATAAATCCCGGATAGCTGCTGGAGAATGGTGTTGAATTCTTCGCTTCCACTGGGGATGATGAACGAAGATGATAAACTTGCACGAGAGGATGACTCCGTTGGGGAATAAACTGGTGAAGAGATTACTCTGCGGGGAATTACTCTGTGGGAAGAGATGCTTTGCTGAGATTTTAACGATAACTCCGCTGGGGATTCCGTTGATAAGCCCTTTTGTGGATTTTGATGATGAACTCCGCTGGGGATAGAAAGAACTGCGCTGGGGATGATCTTTCCATTGCAATTTGCTGAGGATAACCCAGTTAGACTCTTCTGGAGATAACCTCTTGAATATGGCTGGGGAGATGCATTTGTATTCTGTAGGGGACAAGCTTCCAGAATCTACCGGGGAAGATGATTCAACTCTGGCGGGGAAGCTTTTTTAGACTGCGCTGGGAAATGGCTCCACTGGGGGCATCTTGTATTCCGCCGGGGAACATTCTTATGTTCTGTCGAGGAATATTAAGACTGTCGGGGATGCTTGCTGAGGAATATCTTTATACTCCACTGGGGAATGTTAAGACCTACTGGGGATACCCAACCTTTTTAGGGCTGATGGTAGACCAACTCTGCTTGGGTGGAGTATTGTTGATTTGTTCATAGTTGCAAGTCTAAGTGGGGGATAGTGTTGTACCCCAAAATTTGCCCTCCCATATTCTTCAAGATTTGTCAAGATCAATCTTCAAATGCTTCAAGATTCCTCAGGGGTTGCACAGTCAAACCATCCTTCTAAGCCAGTCAAAATTAGGGTTTTGGTTCTTGCAAGGAAGTTGAGGTTTTAAAGGGCTCAATCAAGTCCCATTGGCCTATATACATTGTCAAGCATCTACATGCCAAGTTTCAAGACTCATAGCATCAAGTTGCACAGTCAAAAGCCCTAGTTGCTCCACAACCAACTGCAGGGGCAAAATGGTCATTTGGCAGTCAAAAGTTAAAATTTATGGTCAACATCTTATTTTGAAGCCACAATCATCATTTGATCAAGTCTTTATCATGATTCCACAAGCATGGCTAAAAAATCATCAAGATGCAAAAGTTTCTATTTTTAGACAGCTGAAAAGTCAACTGTAAATTGACCAAGGCATAACTTTTTCATGGTTCATCAGAAAAATTCCATCCAATGCTCATTTTGAAGGGGATGACATTTCCTACAATGCATCTTCACATTCCAAGTCCAAGAAATTCTCCCACAAAAAGTTATCAATTTCTACATTATAGGTCAATTTCAAAAGTCAACAAAAAGGCATTTTAAGTCAAAGACCATAACTTGAGATTGGTAAATCCAAATGACATGGGACCAAAGGCATTGGTTAGAGGACTTCAAGACCTTTCCAAAATGTCCAAGAACATGTTCATATGATCAAAATTGAGCAAGATATGCATTGGAGAAGTTGGGAAATTTTTGGGAATTTGCAAAAGTCAACTTTGCCCAAAACACTTCATTTTTGCTAATGGGCCCCAAATTCCTTCTTGAAACTTTGCCCAAGGCCTATGCACGACCCATTGAGATTAATTTGAATTATTTTCTTATTTTTATTAATTATTTGGATTTTTAATTGATTATTAGTTCATTTAATTGATTTAATTGTAGGAAAATACCAAGATATGTTTTTTCAAATCTTTTGTGAAGCAAATAGGCTCAGGGCAAGCTGGCAATTTCGTGCATCCATCAAAGAGACAAGAATCACCCAATTTGGCAAGGTTTTTCAATCAAAAAGATTGAAAAATATTTGATTGAAAATCAAATATTGAAAACTTTATTCCATGGATTTTTTGATCAAAACTTGACCTAAAACCATTCTACTATAAGTGCATAACTCAACCCTAATGTTGTGCACGTGGAAGCTGCTGTCAAAAGCCATAATCAAATTCCAAAAAAATCAAGAACAAAGTCAAAACTGAATTCAACTTTCCAGCACAATTCAAAGCCTTAGAGTGATTCAAACACATTGCTGACATTCCCAGGAACGGATTGGAATCCAAAACAAGCCTTAACCCTCCAAGAACACGCAAGAACAAGTCACACGGTTTGGTTTTTTTTCCATAATCGCATATCATTATTCATGCATATTTAACCTCTTTTTTGGATTGTTTTGTATTAATAGGACTGATACGAAGTTGTTGGTATGATTCAATTGGATTATGGTGCCCTGAAACGTAAACCACCATTGTTGAATCCTAGGGTTTTCAAGCTCTCGAATTAGGGCTTTACAGCATAAGAAAAATTAGACCTCAAGACGCACATGGTTGAAACCGTTTGAATGAGACGAAGACATTGAGACGCTCGCGAT
The DNA here is from genome assembly GCA_948472305.1 of Vicia faba. Lineage (NCBI taxonomy): Eukaryota > Viridiplantae > Streptophyta > Magnoliopsida > Fabales > Fabaceae > Vicia > Vicia faba. Next base: position 1,750,506,428 of record OX451736.1, on the reverse strand, counting down.
GAATTTATATAGCTTACGGACCTAATCGCTATTTTTGGCCATGCTATTTTATGGGGGTTAAAAACCCCCGCTATCTTGTTTTTATTTTACAGGGAAACGAGGAAGATGATGAGCTGTACGTATATGGTTGGGTAATTCAAACGAATGCGCGCTTTTTCTCTTTCCAAGCATAATTGATGTTTTTCTATATTATTTTCATTACCCATCATAATAACAAATGCAGGCGCTTGGCTTAGTGGAGAATAAGGTGTCTGGCAAGCATTGGGACCTGGGTTCGATTCCCAGGTCCCCCAAACTTTGTTTCATATTTTTTTCTTACATAATCCTATGCAGGCTATTCATTGCATTCCACCATAAACCTCCAATGGTCCAAGCGCCAAGTATCCACAACCCTCAATCCAATGGTCAAAGAATGAAGACCATGGTGCTCATGAGTCAATGCATATCTGGACGATTCAAGGAAGTCAAACGTGGCTTTGTGCTTAATGGGCCAGACTTGCAACTTTCACCTCCATTCTTGGGTCAACACCCCCACTGGTTTTGTTACTCTTTTTTATTTTCTTTTCTTTTATAATTTCTTTTTATTAATTATTAGTGTTATTATTAATTCATAAATTAATATTTTTTTATAATAAATTCAGAGAATAAAAAATGTAAATATTTTTGTTAATTATTATTATTCTTATTTATTAACTTATTTTGTAAATAAATACTAACCAAATTGACTTAGTTTTAATTAGGTAATTTTGATTATTTTTACAATAAATAAAACCAATTTAGAATTAGGGTTTCTTTTGACTTTTATTTTCTTTTTATTTTTTATTAAAGACTTAAAAAACACAAAAAAACATTTTTTTCTTTTAATTAAAAATTAATTAGTACTAGGTTTAATATTTTAATTAAATTGCAAAAAAGGACAAAAACTCATATTTTCTCAAAAGGGTCAAAACCCTAAGGACGTTCCAATTTAATTTCTTTCGCGCATTATCATTATTTTTTATTATTTATGTATCTGCTCCGGAAATGTAATAGTTAATTAGGGTTTACCGCTTTATTTACTTTCCGCATTTATTTTTCAAAACGGGTTATGTTTTTGGCGATGTATAGACCCGCGCCTTGTAATAGCGTAGATTTACCTTTCCGCAATTTATTTTCCGCACTCTTAACTGTTAAAAATGCATGAAAGACTTGTATGAATAACAAAATCAATCCGTAGCTCACAAATGCATGTTCAAAGATAAATAAACTGAAAAACAACACACATGCACATGCCACTCCTAGGGTACGCCTCACTGGTTGCCTCGAACGTGGTCGTCAAGTATAGGGTATTTTAGAGGTCGCCCTCCTGTCTAAAGATCCAGTTGCCTCGAAACGGTTGCCTCGGATAAAAAGGATCTAGGATATTAGGGTTACTTCTAAGGTGTCCTACTATTGCTTCGGTGACCACATTGTCCCTTAATCGAATTGACCCGAACACCTCCAACGACGGTGCTACCTACTTCTCAATAGTGGGATAGCATTGTTTAAAGGACTCTTACACAGCCTAATTCCTTAGAGTAGGTAGACTTCTCATGGGTACTTGCTCTCTCAAAACAAAAAAAAACAACTTTTCACATTGACACTTTCTAAAAGTTTTCAAACAAATTTTTCATACACTCTTGAGGACAGATACAAGAGTTACGTAGAAATTTTTCAAACGAAACTTTTTCAAAACCCACGCACACTTGAAAAGAAAACATTTTTGAAAACATAAGAGCAAGTACCTAAGAGCCCGTGGATAACCACGGATAGAAAGGGTGCTAACACCTTCCCTTTCTATAAATCAACCTCCCGAACCGAGAAACATTCTCAAAGAAGGAATTTTGCTGTGCTTTTGTCCTTTCCATGTTGGAGAACATAAAAGACGGTGGCGACTCTTGCTTACCGCGACATTTCGCGAACCAGCTTAAAAAACAGTCAGTTCTATTTCCACCGATCACAGATAGCAACCATTACTGTCTTATTCTTGGGGAGTAAAGGTATCTCGGCCATACTCTTCAACTGAATCTACCTTGTACCTGGAGGACGGAGCAGCTTGTACAGTTCGGACAATTCTTATTGCCCCAGTTTCTGCGGGAGAAGAAGGCCTATGAGGTGCTCGATAACTGCCGATTGACAAATCTTCTTCTGGTAGGAAAGTGACGAGATGACGGGACATAGTCGTACGCTTTTGATCCCTAACTTTTGCCTGGACCGCCCTTTCGGGTTTTCAGTCCATCGGGATACCCCTTTTCGCCCAAGCCGCCTTTTCAGGTTTTCGACTTGCCGGGTGTACAGATTTTTCATTTTCATCCCTCATTTTTGCCCAAACTATTTTGGTTCGCCGGGAAGCCCTTATTTTTGCCTAGGCCAGTCGACCTAGCGGGTCTTTGATTATGCGTAGTATTTTTTGACTATGTCCATGTTCTCAAGATGTAGGGAGGTGTCACTGTCGGTAGTGTTGTGTTGCCATACTACCAGAAGATCTTCATTTGATCATGCAAGATTCGTTGCTGGAATTCATGTCCAATGCCTCAAGTGATTCAGATGGAGATCTGCCCATGGCTATTTAGCATCTTTGAGAGACTCCCTGAATCTTGACTTAACTGCCCCAGATGATGGACAATGCTCATGCCGTGCCCCTTGGTTGGAGGTGTTTTTTCCACTTGAGGTGATTCTTTTATTGAGAAGGTTTTTTTGTTCCCTAAATATTCCTCGTGCGAATTTCTCTGTTGTTGAACAAATAGTCATATGCAAACAATGTTATTTTAAGAATGCAAAGCTTATGTCTGTCTTGAAGTTTTTGAAAATGCATTTTCAGTAAAACAAGCGCATTTTTTTTATATAAAATGTGATGTCAACTCAGGATTTTACAGCAAGCCCTATAGGAGTCAGGATACCTTTTGTAACGGTATGCTTTCGAACTAACCCACGCTTCAGCTAGGACTTTTAAGGGTTATAACGTGGCCTGGCTCACGGTTTAAGAAACAAAGGATAAAGGCTCAAAATTTATTTGTACCCACCCGCTCTTCGTGATGTTCTTCGATCCTAAACTCAGCTAATCGTGCATTAGATCTTGTTTGAGTCTTTGCTCTGATATCCCGGTGATGGTTCGGATGTTGACAATTTATTTTGAACAGGCGGTCATTTTGTTGAGAGTTTGCAGGACCTCTTTCTTTTTGATTTTATTATCCATGTCTTTTGCCTGAACTGTTTCTTTTGTAATTACAGTCAGCGGGATGCCCCAGTTTTGTAAGTCTCCTTCATAGGTTTTGACTTGATGGACTTTTATTTTTGAAAGATAACGACTGCTTGCCTTGACGATTATAGGGAACCATCACTGTCTTTTGTTTCAGAAGGAATTCTTTGATGCTATTCATTGTGCACCTGTACCAACTGAGAGAACTACCCTGCCCCAGGTTATGATTAAGGGTCTTAATTTGTGAAAAGAAAAAAAACTCCAACTTCTTTGGCTCAAAGGGGTTGACTAGGGATTATCTTCCTTATAACTCCACTGTTTAGGATTTGAAATAATGCATGTACATCGTCAGCGGGGTCTATTCAAAAGCATATTGTAAAGATCGTGGTATCGTTTTCATCATCCTCCCTCAAAAGGCTTAGAATTTTTTTTTAATCGAGAGTTGAACATCAAAAAAAAAATGAAAGCAATTTTAAGCATAGTGAAAACAATTAATTCAAAACAGACACGTGTGATGCATTAATGAAATAAAAGTTTGACATGATAATGTTTGAATAAGCAAAGAAAAATACAACTTCGGAATTCAAATGAACAAAAGTGCTTTCAATCTTAGCCATGTTTTGGCAAGGGAGCAGTGATCACATTGGGAGTCTCAGAAGGCTCGAATTCGATCTCCTTAGCATCAATCATATTCTGAATCTTGTATTTCAGCACCCAACAATCGTCAGTATCGTGCCCCGGGCTATCGGAGTGATAAGCGCACCTTGCATCTGGGTTGTAGCTAGGAGAATAAGTCTTAGGGTTCGGAGGAGGGTTTATCACCTTAACCAGATTCATATTCAACATGTGCTGCAATTCTTGTGAAAATGGCATGTTGATGTTGGTGAACTGTCTTTTAGGCTCGCCCGGCCTTCGTTGATTTCCCTTTTGCTGTTGTCGGTGTGACGCAGAACCAGAGATCAAGACTGCCCCTACGTGTTGATCACGACGACTCTTTTGACTGTACACAGCATGGGACTCTTTCCTCCCATTGTAAGGCTTTTTCTGAGCATCAGAAGGTGTAGCTTCTTGAATCTTCCCACTTTTGATGCCAGCTTCAATCCTCTCACCAGTCAAGATAAGGTCTGTAAACCCGGCTGAAGAGTTTCCAATCAGATGATTAAAGAATGGACCAGACAGGGTCCCCAGAAACATATCGACGAGTTCACGATCAATTAAAGGTGGCTTCACCCTTCCGGCAAGGTCTCTCCATTTTTGAGCATACTCTTTAAATCCTTCACCTGTCCCTATTGACATACCCTGGAGTTGGGTACGCGTAGGAGCGAGGTCGGAATTATATTGATACTGCTTATAGAACGCAGTAGCCAAATCTTCCCAGCTGCGGATACTGGCTCCATCCAGCTGATAGAACCACTCAAGCTGAGTCCCTGAAAGACTATCCTGAAAGAAATGGATCCACAAATTCTTATCAACTGTGTAAGGCTGGATCTTCCTTACATACGACCGGAGGTACAGCTTTGGGCAGGAAGCTCTGTCATATTGGGCAAAGGCGGGTGCCTTAAACTTATGGGGAATCACCCCCCCAGAAGATAGACCTAGGTCTCCGAAGTCCAGCCCAGGCACGTTCTGTATCTCCATAGCGCTCAAGCAATCTTCCAACTGTTTGTACCTATCCTCAGCAGGAGGGTACTGTTCTTCATCATAATCCGTCTCGTTGTCGGAGACTACGGGGCTAGGAACCCTTCTCTCTTGTGGACTGTCTTTCCCTACAGATGAGGTGGTCAGCTCAACCTCATTCTGCAGTCCATTCCCAAACCCGCATCCAGTGTTGAACAGGACGGTCCTCTTCTTCTTCTTCTTCCTCTCCTTCAGAATTAGGGTCTTCAAGTCCTGTTGACCCTTGGCAAGGCTCATAACCAACTCTTGGAACTGGGCATTCTGGGCCTGGAGGGCCTTGATAGCTTGCTCAGTGGAAGGTTCAGTAGACATGATGATTGCCGAAATAAACAGCGAAGAAGATAAGTAACCTGTAATGGTACCTGTAATGCAATGATATGTATGATATATGTATGCAATGTTTTCAAGGATCTCGTGGGGTAAACAAAGAAACTTGTTAGAATTTGAATCTGGTAGCTTGATTGAAGGAGCTTCATGTTGTTGAGAGTCCTTCTTCAAGAGTCAAGCTCACCATATCGAGTGGGTCATATCCCCTGACTCAAGTTATCGTGTTTCGATCTCCAAACAACCTTGGCTAGAGGAAAATAAATCCCCTTTGCCTCTTGCTAGACATTTGGTTCATCATGACCTGCATCACAAACCCTTGAGATCCTTGAAATGGTTAAGGAAATGCCATGGTATGATGTTATTATGTGTATGCTATGCGTGTGAGGTGATGTAAGTAAGCCCTGCAATAGGTCCAAATTGTTGGATAAGGACTGTAAACAAAACCTGCAAGGAACTCATGCTGTCAGATAACAAGAATGTGCGAGTAGTTCAAGTTTGAAGGCACACAAGTCACACAAAAAGAGCCCTTAGATTTCAGGTTGGCATGAAGTTTAGGTACTACCCTCTTTCAGTTCAGTTGGTTAAGACCTGTCCTAAAAATAGTAACCGGGTTCTAGAGGATCTCAATATCACTGACTACCCTTAATCGGTCATAATTCCAGTTTGGCAACCTTTTCTTGCGGCCGGAACCATCGCGAGGGTTTAGTCTCAATGAGTGTAGCATACTGCTACTGTTCTATGGCCAAGTTGGTCAATTTAAGGTTCTAAGGTCAGTTGGTGTTTAATGACTCCTCAGAAGACCCATATTCTCCTCGTTCCAACACAAGGGATATCGATACAGACCAAGGTGTCACACCAACGTAGCTATTGCTTCATCAGTGTCGGTTTACACCGGACAAATCCCTCACAGTTTATTGCTACTTACCTAAAAAAGGGTACCCCCAGATCCGGGTTAGGATCTATAAAACTCTGATACAAGCCCACAAATTTTAAAGCATACAATTGAAAACATAAGTGATCTAATCCTAAGGTACACCTCACTTATATAATATCCTCGGCAGAGTCGCCAGTTCTGTGATCGGTGGAAATAGAACTGACTGTTTTTGGAATGCTGGTTCGCGTTTGCGTTTGTTTTCGCAAAATGTCGCGGTAAGCAAGAGTCGCCACCATCTTTTATTTTCTCCAACAAGGAAAGGACAAAAGCACAGCAAAATTCCTTTTCGAGATGTTTCTCGGGTTCGGGAGGTAGATTATAGAAAGGGAAGGTGTTAGCACCCTTTCTATCCGTGGTTATCCACGGGCTCTTAGGTACTTGCTCACTATGTTTTCAAAAGAGTTTTGCTTTTCTTGTGTTTGTGGGTTTTGAAAAAAAGTTTTGTTTGAAAATTTCGATTTAACTCTTGTATCTGTCCTCAAGAGCGTATGAAGTGTTGTTTGAAAACTTTTGTTTGAAAAGTGTAAGTGCGAAAAGTTTGTTTGTTTTGAAAGAGCAAGTACCTGAGAACCTCTACCTACTCAAAAGAAATTAAGCTGTGTAAATGTCCTTTAGACATTGCCATCCCATTATTGAGAAGTAGGTAGCACCGTCGTTGGAGTTTTCGGGTCAATTCGATTTTAGGGACATGTGGTCACCAAAGCAATGGTAGGACGCCTTAGCGGTAACCCTAATGTCTTAGATCGTTTTTTATCGAGGCAACCGTTTCGAGGCAACTTTGATCTTTAGACAGGAGGGCGACCTCTAAAACACCCTATACTCAATGACCACGTCGAGGCAACCAAGTGAGGCGTACCCTAGGAGTGGCATGTGCGAGTGTGTCAGGTTTCAGTTATGTTATCTTTGTACATGTTATGGTGAGATACGATTGATTTTAATTTAAGATAGATCTTGACATGCATAGCCTAGTTAGCATACATCTAGCAGTTAATGGTTGAGGAAAATAAATCTACGCTATTACAAGGCGTCGGGTATTTACATCGCCAAAAACAAACCCTTGAAAAGTAAATTGCGGGAAAGGTAAATAAAAGCGGTAAAAGGGGTCCTAATTAAAGCTATTACATCCTCGGAGCAAATACATAATATGATAAAAAATTATGAATCAAAAGTAAACACACGTGCGAGAAAAATTGGATCGGAGAGTTTTTAGGGTTTTGACCCCTTTTTGAGAAAGAAAGAGATTTTTTTATCTTTGTGTATTTAATTGAATTAAACCTAGACTAATTAATTAATTAAAAAGAAATATTTTTGGTTTTTTGGAATATTTAAGAAAATAAAAATAATATGATTAAAATGGTTAAAACCTAATTCTACATTAATTTTATATTATTGCAAAAAAGTTAAAATTAACCTAATTAAACTAAACAAATTATGTTAGTATTTATTTACAAAATAACTAATTAAATTTAATAAATAAAAATACTATATTTTTTATGTTTTCTGATTTTTATTATGAAAATAAATATTAATTTGTTAGTGAAAATAATAATTATAAAAAATAATTAAATGAAAGAAATAAAAAAGAAAAGAAAAGAAATAAACTTGAAGGGGGTGTTGGGCCCAATTTTGTGGTAGAGTCAGCAATTTCTGAAGCCCACTATGCTTCCAGCCTCGTTTGACCTTTGAGATTATCCACGCGTGTGTTGACCAGGGACTACGGTAGTCATCATCTTGTGACCATCAGATTTGGCCTAATGGCCATCTGGCGCTTGATCAAGCAATGCTATATGGTATACCACGCGTGGGGTGCTGCACATGAATACATAAGAAAAAATTGTAACAAATATTTGGGGGGACCTGGGATTCGAACCCAGGTCCCAGTGTTCACATGCCAACGCCTTATCCACTTCAACCAACCTGTTTCATTCGTTAGTGGAATGCAACATAAACAATATATGGACAAAACAATTATTATGCTGGCACAAATAAAAAAATGTGCTTAAGATTTAAACGGGCCAATGGGATGTCAACACATCATCGTCTTCAACCTTTTTTCTGCATAATTAGAATCAGATAGCGGGGGTTTTTAACCCCCACTACTTCCTTCAAGGAAAAATAGCGATTAGGCACACAGCAATCATAAATGTTTCGCGAGGTGTGGGTTGGAATCGTCTTGGCCTCACGATTTCAACAATGTATCCTATTAGTCCCAATTTTTCCTGGATTGAAAAGCCCCATTTAAAAGCTCAAGAACCCTAGAAATTCAGTCATGGTATCTTTCGATTCAGGGCGTCACGGTTCAATTCAATCATGCCATTAGCTTTGTATGATCTCTATCAATGCAAAAAAATTACAAACACATGTTAAATGCGCGTGAATTAGGAGATATAATTCTGAATAAGAAGTGCAAGCCGTGGGACTGTATGCAGTGATTCCTTGAGCTTTAGTGCCTGAATTAGATTGCAAAACACTCCTGGAACCTCCTACAATGTATTTGGATGGTCAAAGCGCCCTGAATTGGCCTAGAATGCAAGAACAAGTTTTCACTTTTCTTGAAATTTCTTGAATTTGACAGGGTCATTTCTGCAGCTTTCAATCGTGTCCTAGGTCATGGTTTGCTTGCATACATATAGGAGAATCAAATTAGGTTAAAAGTTGGGCCAATATCCATGTGCATTGATGTTTAAATCTTTGATTGAAAATCAAATATTCTTGATTTTTCATGATTGAACAATGTTGCCAAAATTGGATTTTTTTGTATCTTTGACTTGTGCACAAATTTGCCAGCATGTTTTGATCATATTTGCTTCACAAATTGATTTAAAAAATCAAATCTTCTATTTTCTTACAATTTAAATTAATTAAATGAATTAATATATATTAAAAATCCATTTAATCAATAAATTTAAGAAAATAAATCCAATTAAGCTTGGTGGGTCGTGCATAGGTCATGGGTGAAGTTTCAAGAAGATATTTGAGGCCCATTAGCAAAAAGAAGGTGTTTTGAGCAAAGTTGACTTTTGCAAATTCATGAAAATTTCCCTACTTCTCCAATGCACAACTTGCTAAATTTTGATCATATGACCATGTTCTTGGACATTTTCGAAAGCTCTTGAAGTCCTCTAACCAATGCCTTTGGTCCCATGTCATTTGGATTTACCAATCTCAAGTTATGGCCTTTGACTCAAAGTGTACTTTTGTTGACTTTTGAAATTGACCTATAATGTAAAAATTGGTAACTTCTTGTGAGTGCATTTTATGATCTTGGAGTGTGAAGATGGATTGTAGGAGCTTGCATCATCTTCAAAATGAGCATTGGATGGGATTTTTCTGATAAACCATGAAAGAGTTATGCCCTTGTCAAGGTACAGTTGACTTTTCTGCTGTCAAAAAATAGTAACTTTTTGCACCTTGATGATTTTTGAGCTATCCTTGTGGAATCATGATCAAGACTTGATCAAATGATGATTATGGACTCAAAATAAGATGTTGACCAAAAATTCTGACTTTTGACTGCAAAATGACCATTTTGCCCTTGTAGTTGACTGTAGATCAAATGAGGCTTTTGACTGTGCAAATTGGCACTGTGAGTCTTGAAACTTGGCATGTAGGTGCTTGAGAATGTATATAGGCCTATGATACTTGATTGAACCATTGAAAACCCCAAATTCCTTGAAAGAACCAAAACCCTAATTTTGAATTGACTGCCTTAGGAGGTGATTTGATTGTCTAACCTCTTGAGCCATTTTGAGCAATTTGAAGATCATTCTTGACAAATCTTGAGGAATATGGTAGGGCAAATTTTGGGGTACAACAACCGCCCTTTCGAGTTTTTGGCCTACCGAAACGCTCCTTTTTTCCTAAGCCGCCCTTTCGGGTCTTCAACTTAGCGAGTTGTTCTTTTATTTCTTTAGGCGAAGTATTTCTTGACTGCGCCAGCATTCATGGGACGTGGGAACTCCTCGCCATCCATAGTTTCAAGAATTAATGCACCACCAGAGAAGGCTTTCTTGACAACATACGAGCCTTCAAAATTGGGAGTCCACTTGCCCCTAGAATCAGTGTTGAAAGACATGATCTTCCTGAGCACGAGGTTGCCATCTCTGAATTCACGAGATTTGACCTTTTTATCAAAAGCTTTCTTCATTCTTCTTTGATATAACTGGCTATGACACAAGGTTGTCATTCTCTTCTCCTTAATCAAATTCAATTGGTCAAACCTGTTCTGGACCCATTCAGCCTCTGTCAACTTGGTTTCCATTATCACACACAGTGAGGGAATCTCTACCTTGACAGGGAGTACAACTTCCATTCCAGACACCAGGGAGAACAGGGTTGCTCCTGTTGAAGTGCGGACATATGTTAGATATCCATGCAGAGCAAAAGGGAGCATTTTATGCCAATCCTTATAAGTAATTACCATCTTCTGGATAATTCTCTTGATATTCTTATTAGCATCTTCAACAGCCCCATTCATCTTTGGCCTGTATGGAGATGAATTGTGATGGACAATCTTGAATTCTTCACACAGTTCTGTCATCATCTTATTGTTCAAATTCGAGCCATTATCAGTGATAATCCTGCTTGGCACACCATATCAACATATAAGATTATTCTTAATGAAGCGCATAACCACCTGCTTGGTAACATTGGCATATGAAGCAGCCTCTACCCATTTGGTGAAGTAATCAATTGCTACTAAGATAAAACGATACCCATTCGAAGCTTTGGGTTCTATCATCCCAATTATGTCAATACCCTACATAGAGAAATGTCACGGGGAGGAAATCACATTGAGAAGTGTCGGAGGCACATGGACCTTGTCTGCATAAATCTGGCATTTATGGCACTTCTTTGCAAATTTGTAACAGTCATATTCCATTGCCAGCCAATAATAACCTTCCCTTAGCATCTTTTTAGCCATCAAATGTCCATTGGCATGAGTGCCAAATGAACCTTCATGAATCTCATGCATCAACATGTCTGCTTCGTGTCTATCCACTCATCTGAGCAAGACCATGTCATAATTTCTCTTGTATAACACATTTTCACCGAGGAAGAAACTGTCTGCCAATCTTCTCAATGTCTTTCTATCTTTCTTTGATGCACCGATCGGGTATTCTTGATTCTGAAGAAAATGCTTGATATCATGATACCAAGGTTTTTCATCTGCTACCTCCTCTGTTGTAAACACATGAGCGGGCATATCCAGCCATCGAACCGTAATTCGGGGTATATCATTCCAAGTATTCCCTTGGTACATAGAAGCCAGAGTTGCCAAAGCATCCGCCATTTTATTTTCATCTCTATGGATGTGATGGAATTCAACTTTATTAAAGAAAGGTAATAATATTCTAGCATAATATTTGTAAGGGATCAAGCCAGGGTGACGAGTGTCCCATTCTCCTTTAATCTGATTTATTACCAAAGTTGAATCACCATACACATCTAGAATTTTAATTCTGAGATCAATAGCTTCTTCGAGACCCATGATGCAAGCCTCATATTCTGCCATATTATTAGTGAAATAAAATGTTAACCTTGTTGTTGTACCCCAAAATTTGCCCTCCCATATTTCTCAACACCTGGCAATTGAGGTCCCTAAATTGCTCATGGAAGTTCAAGAGTTGACCAGACAGACTCTCTCCTAAGGAAGTCTATCTCAAATTAGGGTTTCTATTTTCATCAAGATGTGTGAACCACAAAGGACTAAAATGCTCACCATTGTCCTAATAGGTTTTCAAGATCATTCATGTCAAGTTTCAAGCCTTGCAGAAGAAATTTGCTCAGTCAATTGCTCAAATGCCTGAAAATCAGCCATGCTAGGTCAAAAGTCAATTGTGACCCACATACAGTCAAACCTCAAAAAATTTTGTCAACATATTCATTTTGAAGTATTATTCATCATTTGATCAAGGGTTGATCATGATTCCCCAAGTATTGTTCACAATTCATCAAAACCCAAAAGTTGCTAAATTAAGATTTTGTAGGAAAAGTCAACCCAACTTTGACCAAGCATAACTTCTACATGCTTTATCATAAATGCTCCATCCAAAGCTCATTTTGAAGAGGATGCAATTACCTACCGTACATCTTCAGCTCCCAAGTTCATAATATGCACTCACAAAAAGATATGAATTTTGACATTATAGGTCCTTTTGAAAAGTCAACAAAAATACCTTTTGGGTCAAAGCTTCATACATGAACATGGAAGACTCAATTGATATGAGACAAAAAGGGTTGCTTATAGGACATCCTAATATTTCTAAAAAGTCCAATAACACCTCTCTAGGGTCAAAATTGAGAGAGTTATGCATTGGCCAAGTTGACCATTTTTGCAAAATTGCCAAAACTCAAATGTGCTCAAATTTGCATTTTTTTGCTAAATGGGCCCAACTTTTTATGCTTGCACCTCACTTATAACATGGTCCATGACCAAAATGCTCACTCACATGTTATTTGCTTCATTATTTATTTTATTTTGATTTTTTATTTATTAAAAATTGAATTAAATCAAATAATTGGTAAATAATAGCAAAGATTTGTTTTGATTGGATTTTTGGACAGAATCATAAGCTCATTATGCTGGCATATCAAAATCAGATCATATCAAGGCTGATTGACACGAGATTGGCATGATTAGGCCAAATTTGGAAGAATATCATACAAATTAAAAACCAAATCAAATCTTGGATAAATGCAAAGATTCAATCCAAAATTGTTAACCTAATTCACTCTAGGTTATATAATAAAGCTTTGCAGATTAAAATCAGGAGGTTAGAGGCGTGAAGGGTTAGAACAAAAACTCAAAATCTTGTCAAAAAGTGAGGTTCTGATTTCAGGATAGAGGACCTTTGAGAGCAATTCAAGGCCAGAAATCAATTCCTTGGCATCTCAGGAAGCATTCTCAATCATTTGCAGGCGTCGGAACATCCAGAATCACTCCTTATCACTCTCACGGTTTGCACAATCATCCAAATTCGATTATTATAATTCTTGCATCTTTAGCATGTCTAAGTTACATATTTGTGTTCATCATCATGTTTGCAATGTTTCTGGATAGTTTGATTTAACTTACAATGCAAGAATAAGTTTTTGCCATTGTTAGGGTTTCGTGCTCCAATTTGGGGTTTTGGGTTTCAAGCAAAATTAGGCCTGATAATGGGTACCATGATGATCAGAATTTCAAACCCAGTTGATCCATGGTCACCATTTGAATTTATATTACGCATGCTTGATTCTTGAATGAAACGGGTTTCAGCAACAGACTTGCATTTGTAGGTAAATGTTCAGAGCCTAAAACGACGGTTCCAGGGAAGAAGACAACAGCGTGTCACAACCTGATTGGCTGGTTTAAATTCTTGCGCGTTATTCTGGCCAGAAACTTGTTTTTTCTGAAATATTATTTATTTTTATTATATTAACAAGTTAACATCCAGCGCAGTTGGTCAGAGGAAGGGAATCAGAAACTCGTGTCCTGGGTTCGATCCCAGGCGTGAGCTTTTGACATTTTCTCCATTGTTTTCACCAGATCCAGTGCATACACCTTCTAAGGGTCATCATCTTTTGGATCCAACAGCCAGGACCAGATCCAGCGTACACCATCTTCTGAGGGTTATCATCTTCTGGATTCACCAGTCAGAATCAGATCCAGCGTACACCATCTTCTGAGGGTCATCATCTTCTGGATCCACCAGTCAGAATCAGATCTAGTGCCACCATCTTCTGAGGATCATCATCCTCTAGATCCATCAGAAATTCAGCACCCTCAGATCTGCTGACAGCAGGCCCATCTCTATACTTTTTTTCATTTTTTTATTTCTTTCTTTTTTTAGTTCTTTTAATATTTCCTTTAATTAATTTAATTAACACATTAATCTTTTTTTTTATAAAAAAAATCATAAAATCAAAATCATAAAAAATTAGAATTAGGTTTTTTATCAAATTTAGTTTAATTTAATTTAGTTTTTTAGGACAAGTTTAATTTTTTCTTTTTAAAACTAATTATAAAATTAGGTTTTAGTTCTTGGTTTAATTCTTTTCATTTTCAAACAAAAACACAAAAATAGGTTTTTATAATGAATTAATTTATTTTTCTTAATTTAAAATTAATTAGAACTTAGGATTTTCTTTTTAATTTAATTGTTTCGTTATTTTCCTAAATAACAAAAACATATTTTTTTAATCAATCGCAAATAGGTTTAGTCAAGGGTCAAAACCCTAGTCGTTTCGTATTTAATTCATCGCGCGCTTGTTAATTATTTTCGCCAATATTTTTGTAACTGTTCATGGTTTGTAATAGTTTAATTTAGGGTTTTATTTACTGTTTAAATTCCCGGGTTTTTGGCTATGTAATTAATCCCCCTCCCCGAAGCCTTGTAATAGCGTAGATTTACTCTCTCGCATTTTAATTCCTGCAAATATTTAACTGTCTTGGTGTATGCTAATAGGATTGTATGGCAAGAATGCATGACAAATTAATACGGTTAGAAAACCCTAATATGCAAAGATAAATAACTGAAAACAAATCACTCACACATATCACTCTTAGGGTATACTCTCACTTCGGTTGCCTTCGGTAAATGATCATTAAAGCATAGGGTATCTTAGTGGTTGCCCTCCTGTCTAAAAAAGATCAAAATGTTACGAACAAATGTTTCCTCGGAAATGTTGCCTCGAATATGATCTTAAGACTCTAGGGTTACTGCTAATGTGTCCTAACATTGCTTTAGTGATCGTACGTCCCTTTCGAATTGACCCTTACAACTCCAACGATGGTGCTACCTATTTCTCAATAGTAGGATAGCGCTGTCTAAAGGAAACAAGAATAGAAACAATCTTTTTTCGAGTAGGTAGATGCTAGTAGGTACTTGCTCAAATCAAAACCTTTTCACACTTACACTTTTCAAACAGTTTTCAAAACAACTTCGTCACACCTTTGAGGACTGATACAAGGGTTATCACGAAGTAAAACATTTTCAAGACAAACGCACGCAAGCAATTTAAAAAGATGAGAAAGTACCTAAGAGCCCATGGAAGACCATGGATAGAAAGGGTGATAACACCTTCCCTTTCTATAATCTACCCCCCGTACTCAGAATATCTCAAAAAAGGATTTTTTTTCTGTACTTTTTTCCTTTCCGGTTGGATGAAATAAAAGTCGGTGGCAACTCTTGCTTACAGCGACATTTGCAAACAAAAAATGCAAACCAACATCAAACAATCGGTTCTGCCACTGTATCACACTTACAGTAAAAGGAATGTGCGATCCATGACGGAGTGATAATCACAACACCAATTCCTTTACCATAAGCATTCACAGCTCCATCAAATATCATACTCCAACGAGATTCAGGATCAGGAACTTCCTCAGGTAATGGTTCATCATAATCCTTCACTTTCAGAAACATCACATCCTCATCGGGGAATTCATATTCTACAGACTGGTGATCTTCCACTGGTTGGTGAGCAAGATAATCTGCCAACACACTACTTTTAATAGCCTTTTGAGTGCGGTATTCGATATCATATTCAGATAACAACATCTTCCAGCAGGCAATTCTCCTAGTAAGAGCAGGCTTTTCGAAAATGTACTTGATTGGATCCATTTTGAAGATCAACCAAATGGTGTGACTCAACATATACTGCCGCAAACACTTTGCCACCCAGGCCAAGCATAACATGTTTTTTCCAGCATGGAATACTGCGACTCACAATCAGTGAATTTTTTGCTGAGATAATAAATGGCGAACTCATTCTTCCTTGTTTCATCCTGTTATCCCAGAATGCAACCCATGGATTTATCTAACATTGTTAGATACATAATCAACGGTCTTCCTTCTACGGGAGGGAGCAAGATATGAGGTTCAAGAAGATATTCTTTAATACTTTCAAATGTCGTTTGGAAGTCATCCGTCCACACACAACCTTGATCTTTCTTTAACAACTTAAAGATCGATTCACATGTTGCAGTCATGTGGGAAATGAATCTGGAAATATAATTCAAACGCTCGAGGAAACCTCTGACTTGCTTTTCAGTTCTTGGTGCTGGCATTTCTTGAATTGTTTTGACTTTATCAGGGTCAACTTCAATTCCTTTCTGGCTAACAATGAAACCCAACAACTTCCCCAATCAAACACCGAAGGTGCATTTATTTGGATTCAAGCGGAGACGATACTTCCTCAAATGCTGAAACAACTTCAACAAATCTTCTATATGCCCTTCTTCAGTCTGGGATTTGGCAATCATATCATCAACATATACTTCAATTTCCTTGTGCATCAGACCCTGGAATAGGGTTGTCATAGCCCTCTGGTACGTTGCACCAGCGTTCTTCAACCCGAAGGGCATCACTCTGTAACAGAATGTTCCCCAGGGTGTGATAAACGTTGTTTTTTCCATGTCCTCTGGAGCAATTATTATTTGATTATACCCGGAAAATCTGTCCATGAACGAGAAAATACTTTGAATTTTGTTGTGCTATCCACTAACATGTCGATGTGAGGCAATGGAAAATCATCTTTTGGACTAGCTTTATTTATATCTCTGTAATCTACGCACATGCGGACTTTTTGGTTTTTTTCGGTACTGGGAAAATATTGGCAATCCATTGAGGATACACTGACGTCACAAGAAAACCAGCATTAATCTACTTTAGAACCTCCTCTTTGGTCTTTACTACCATATCTGGGTGAGTTCTTCTCAACGTTTGTTTAATTGGCGGACACTCTGGCTTCAACGGAAAACGGTGCTCGACAATATCTGTATCTAGACCAGGCATATCTTGGTAAGACCAAGAAAAAATATCCCAATACCCTTTCAACAACTCAATCAACCTTCTCTTCACATCGGGATGCAGCGATGCTCCAATCTTGACTTCCTTCGGATCTTCTTCTGAACCCAAATTGATCACTTCCAAAGGCTCTTTATATGGCTGAATGGTATTTTCCTCGTGCTCAAGAAACCGTGAGACCTCTTATGGAATCTCATCATAATCTTCTTCTTAATCCCTAAACACAGGACATTCAAAGTTAGGAGAGGGTGCAGGGTCATTGTATTCAACGGGTTTTTTAATTAATCTGCACATATGATTTATGATTGCTTTTAGAAACTGACACATATAACAAGTGATCATGCAGATTGAATTTCAGTTATTATTTATTTAGAAAGGGTTTTTTTTATTACCATTTTCCAAGGAAAAAGCAGGAAATAAAAACATAATTCGGGAAGCAAAGACAACTTTTATTAACGATCTTAAAAGTCACAGTAAACAGATAAGCCCTACAACATTAATACTTCCACATATGGCAAAGTGAAAGCCTTTCAAAAAAAATATTAATCAAATCAAATTACTTTGAAACATGTACGCAAGAGGGAACATCAATGGTGACCCAGTTATGAACCCTGACTCCATGCGTCACATAATTTGGCATTTCCTGCTCTACTTCATCCTCCCCAACAATTTTAATTCCAGAATCAGTTGGATGGAGGTAACCTCCGCTACGAAAAACATCATGATAGCTTCTCATAGTAAACTTTTACTTTAAACTTTCGCCTTTGCCATTCTTCTATGAGAAACCCAAGCCCGTTATGTTCTTGTTCACGAGTGGATCCACAATTCGTCCCCAAACTGCATTATGACCATTGTGCACAACCTGTTGCGCGTCCTTCAGCGAAACCATGGAATTCTCATTTCTCCTTATGTTGTCAATGGATAAGGCTTGGAAATGGGCTCCAACAGCAACTTCATCCGCTTCTACAATACTAAAGGAGGACAAATGATATATCAACAATGCCTGCTCCCCATTTATAATCACTACCTTCCCTTCACGCACAAATTTTAGCTTCTGGTGTAAAGTTGAAGTGACAGCCCCTGCTTCATGTATCCACGACCGTCCTAGCAAACAACTATATGCAGGAACAATGTCCATGACATGGAAGGTTATCTGGAATAAATATGGTCCTATATGGATAGGTAAGTCCACTTCATCGATGACAGATTTCCTCGACCCATCTGTTGTACCCCAAAATTTGCCCTCCCATTTTCTTCAAGATTTGCTAAGAGCATGCTTCAAAATCTCCCAAAGGTTGCACAGTCCAATGGCCTCCTAACAGTCAAAAATTAGGGTTTTGGTTCTGGCAAAGAAATTGAAGTTTCCAAGGGTCCAATCAAGTCCCACATGCCTATAAACATTGTCAAGCATCCTCATGTCAAGTTTCAAGACTCACAGCACAAAATTGCACAGTCAAAAACCCTAATTGCCCAACAGTCAACTGCAGGGGCAAAATGGTCATTTGACAGTCAAAAGTCAAAAGTTTTGATCAACATCTCATTTTGAAGCCACAAACACCATTTGATCAATTCTTGATCATGATTCTCAAGGCAGGCTCAAAAAGTCTCAAGATGCAAAAGTTTCTATATTTGGACAATTGAAAAAGTCAACTGCAAATTGACCAGGGCATAACTTCCACATGGTTTATCAGAAAAATTCCATCCAAATCTCATTTTGAATAGAATGACATTTCCTACAACTCATCTTCACACTTCAAGTCCAAGAAATGCTCTCACAAAAAGTTATCAATCTCAACATTATAGGTCATTTTCAAAAGTCAACAAAAAGGCACTTTAAGTCAAAGACCATAACTTGAGATTGGTAAATAAAAATGACATGGGACCAAATACATTGGTTATAGGACTTCAATACCTTTCCAAAATGTCCAAGAACATGATCAAAGCTTAAAAATTGAGCAAGATATGCCTTGTGGAAGTTGGGAAATTTTTGGGAATTTTGAAAAGTCAACTTTGCTTCAAATGCCTCAAAATTGCTAATGGGCCTTAATTTCTTCCAAGAATCATCACCCAAAAGCTATGCACGACCCATTGACCCAAAGGGGAGTTATTTCATCATTTTTTATTAATTATTTGAATTTTTATTATTATTAATTCAATTAATTAAAATAAAATATGACAAAAATAGCAAATCATGTTTTCCAAATCCTTTTATGCAGCATAGGCACTCTTTATTCACTCAAGATTTCGTGCACATCCAAAAGGGAAAGAATCTCCCATGATTGGCAATGTTTTGATGAAAAAAAGATTGAAAAAGATGCTTGAAAAATCAAATATTGAAACATTGATTGAATGGATTTTGGGCTTTGTTTTCTAACCTAAATCATTCCTCATACATATGCAAACACAACCCTAATCAAAAACAGAAGCAAGCTGCGCTGAAGCCTCAAGAACACTTTGCACTTTTTTCCTAAAAATTTCAAAACTGAAAACCTAGCTAGAGCATAATTCAAGGCTGCAAAACCATTCCACTTGACTCCTGACATCACCAGGAAGCTGTTGCAATTGAAATCAGATCTCCACGCTCAAAGAATTGGTAGAATCATGTTGCACTTTCTCACAAAAAATTCATAATCGTGTTTTCATTTATATGCATTGTTTATGAGTTTTAACCATTGATTTACATTAACATGGACATTCTGAATCTATTGGTGCTATTTAATTGAATTATAGACGCTTGTATGCAAAGTTACCATGGACGCAGGTTAGGGTTTCAGAAGCTTCCATTTGGGGCTTTGCGTATATGGAAAAATTAAGCCATGAAACCTACACCATTGAAACCAGGACCTTCCAACGAATGGAAACTAACCATCGCGCCCTTTTTCTTTTTCACTATGTGCTGTTCGCTATTTTTCGCAGGTACCATTTAGTGGGGGTTTAAAACCCCCGCTATCTATTTCTTATTTTCAGGTAGAACGAAGAAGATGTTGGCGTGGCTGAAGGTGGTTGGTCCGTTTGAATGTTTGGCGAGCTTCTCAGCATAGTGGACGTTTCCTCCATATTATATTTTCTCATTATATTATATATGAATAAACGTGATGGTTCAGTTGGCCAGGGATGTATGCTGCAGGTATTGGGACCTGGGTTCGATTCCCAGGTCCCCCACTTCTTCAATATTATTTTTCTTAACACCCTTCTATGCAGCGCCCCTCATTCAGTCCACCATGCATCCCAACGAAGTGGCTTGACAAGTGGATTCTTGATAAATCAAAAGGCTAGAACGTGCAGCCTACCATACACATTCAGTCAACCATATGCATGCAAACGTGGAAAGTCAACAGGGCCTGATTCTAGTGGGCCAAAATTCTCATAAAAACACCTCCAAAGGGGCCTGAATACCCCATGTTTGCATTTTCTTTCTCTCTTTTTTTATTCTTTTCTTTTATTTATTTTAATCATGCTAATTATTTTATTTTATTCCATAAAAGTAATTTTCATAAAACACAAAAAAATCAGAAAAGTCAAAAATAAAAATATGTTTTTATTAATGTTAATTTCTATCAATTTTGTAAATAAATTCTAATAATTAATTAGTTTAATTTTAGGTTTAATTCTAATGTTTTTCTTAAATAAACTAAAAAATGTAGAAATTAGGGTTTTAATACTTTATTCTTTTCTTTTTTTTCATTATTATTAATTCTTAATTATTTTTGTAAATAAACTTGTAATTAATTAATTAAGACTAAATTAGGTTAAACTTAAACATTTTTTTTAATAATTAAAAACAAACTTAGAACTAGGCCTTTTTATTTTAATTTTTAAATTTCAATTAATCTTCTTTATTTCATAAAATACTAAAAACATTAAAAAATAATTTTCTTTTCTTTATTCCATCATTAATTAATTTGTAATTTTAATTTAATTTCTTTAAAGGGTCCAACGCCCTCGCACTCGATTCTAATTTCTTTTCGCACTTATTTTTATTTCTTTTGTGGATATAATGTATGTGCCCCAAGGCCTTGTAATAGATAATTAGGACATTTACTTTCCGCATTTTATTTCAAATCGGGTCTTTTGTTAATTTGGCGATGTATGGACCCGCGCCTTGTAATAGCGTAGGACCTTTCTTTTTCCGCATTTTAATTTCCGCACCCTTTAAACTGTTAATCACACGAAAGAATGTATGCCCAAATAAAATCGAAGCGTGGCTCATCCAATGCATGACAAGACAAATAATAACTGAAAATGACACACAATTCACACACCACTCCTAGGGTACGCCTCACTGTTGCCTTGCCCCTCGAAACGTGGTCGTCGAGTAAAGGACGTTTTAGTAAGTCCTTATGTCCATGAACATGGCATAAGGGTAGCTTCTAAGGTGTCCTACTATTGCTCCGGTGACCACACTGTTGCCTTGCCCCTCGAAACGTGGTCGTCGAGTATAGGACGTCTTAGTGAGTCCTTATGTTCCATTGATCAAGTTGCCTCGAAACAAGTTGCCTCGGAATAGTTGCCTCGGAATAAAAAGATCAATGGCATAAGGGTAGCTTCTAAGGTGTCCTACTATTGCTCTGGTGACCACACTGTCCCTAATCCTTGAATTGACCCGAACACCTCCAACGGTGGTGCTACCTACCCCTCAATGGTGGGATGGCATTACCTCAAGGACATTTACACAGACTAATTCCTTAGGGTAGGTAGATGACTCGTAGATACTGGCTCTAATTCAAAACAAATCAAAAACTTCTTTTCACACCGACACTTTTCAAAAAGCTTTCAAAACAATTTTTTCAAACACTCTTGAGGACTGATACAAGAGTCGAACTGAAATTTTAAACGAAACTTTTTCAAACCCACTCACCTTGAAAAGCAAACAAACATTTTGAAAACACAAATGAGCAAGTATCTAAGAGCCCATGGATAACCATGGATAGAAAGGGTGCTAACACCTTCCCTTTCTATAAATCTACCTCCCGAACCAAGAACAAATCTCATAAGGAATTTTTTTGTGCTTTTGTCCTTTCCATATTGGAGAAAATAAAAGACAGTGGCGACTCTTGCTTCTGCGACATTTCGCGAAACCAGCGTTAAACAGTCAGTTCCAGATCCACCGATCACAGAACTGGCGACTCTGCTGGGGATTCTTATAAAGTGAGGTGTACCTTAGGACTAAGATCACTTGTGTTTTCAATTGTTGTGCTTGTTTGATTTATTATTGTGGGCATTGCATCGGAGTTTCATAGATCCTAACCCGGATCTGGGGATACCCTGTTTAGGTAGCATAAGCTGTGAGGGACCTGTCCGACGTAGACCGACATGGGTGAAGCAGTGGCTACGTTGGTGTGGCACCTTGGTCTGTACCGATATCCCTTGTGTTGCAACGAGGAGAATATGGGTCTTCTGAGGAGTCATTAAGCACCAACCGACCTTAGAACCTTAAATGACACAACTTGGCCAATAGAACAGTAGTAGTATGCTACGCCCATTGAGGCTAAACTCTCGTGATGGTTCTGGACGCAAGAAAAGATTGCGATGCTGGAGTTATGACCGATTGAGGGTAGTCAGTGATATTGGGATCCTCTAAGAACCCGGTTACTTTTGATAGGACAGGTATGAACCAACAAACTGAAAGAGGGTAATACCTAGACCTCATGCTGGCCTAAACTTTAAGGGCTTGTCTTGTGTGACTTGTGTGCCTTATCATGTTTGCCTTTGTAAATACTTGTGGTGTGCTTTATCATAACATCATAACATCATGAGCATTGCATGCATCCTGCATAAGGACTGACCATTTTAAAGACAAGAGGGTTTCACCTTTGCTCTGTTTTGTAGGACATCATGATGCCTATGCGAAGGAATACTATCCGGTTCAACTTTGTTCACCCACCTGAGTTACTTGAAGAATTGGTTAGCAGAATTCCAAACACCACTTCCTTCCTCCAGAGGCATGGTTCTCTTCTCATTTTAGTCACTGCAAAGCGGGATCAACAGTTGATGAGTGTCCTGACCCAGTTCTATGACCCTCTGTACCAGTGCTTCACCTTTCAAGACTTCCAGCTGGTCCCTACCCTGGAAGAGTTCTCTGATTTGCTTGGTATCCCTATCTTGGATCAGACTCCCTTCACTGGTTGGGAAAAGACTCTTAGGCTTGAGGAGGTTGTTGCAGCTCTTCCCTTGACCCATCAAGAAGTAATGGACAACTGGGTGACTAGAAGCGGAGTTAAGGGTTTCTTGGCCAAGTTTCTGATTGGTAAAGCTAACAGTTTCTGGAATGACTTGGACTTTAGGGCATATGAAGACATCCTGGCTCTCTTAATCTATGGTCTAGTCTTGTTTCCTAATCCTGACAACTTCGTCAATGTCACTGCCATAAGGATCTTCATGTCTCAGAATCCTGTGCCCACTCTCTTGGGTGACATCCTGCAGCAACTTTATGCTCGTACTGCCCGAAGACGAGGAACTTTGTGGTGTTGCATCCCTTTGTTGGTGAGGTGGTTTATTTCGCACCTCCCTAAGTTCGTACTGAAGAACCAAGAAGGAAGAGGTCGGGCTCATAGGTTAATGTCTCTCACTGATAAGGACATCATTTGGACTCTCAGAGGTTTGGATGAGATAGCTGTTATTGATCGTTGCGGAGAATACCCTAATGTTCCTTTGATTGGTACTCAAGGAGGAATCTCTTATAATCCATGTCTAGCTCTCCGTCAGTTTGGAAGAGCCAGAAGAGCAGGGCCTCATGAGATGTTGGTGCCTCACATCAGTTTTGAGTTTCAGTTGGATAGTGACGAGTTGCATCGTAGGTTCATCAAGGCTTGGGACAGAATTCACAAAGCTGACCCACAAGAGTTGGGGCCAAAGACTTCTCTACCTATGGAAGCCTACTACAAATGGGTCCGCATCCGTGCTCAGAAGTTAGGTATGCCATATGAAGCTATCAGACCCGTCATTCTTGAGTATCCTGATAAAGATGGGGCTCCTCCAACTGTTCTCCCTCCACATATACCTACTGATTATGAGACACTAAAGAGGTCTTGGGCGCAACTGCGAGAAGAACGGGATTCTTATCGGGAAAAGTTCAACGAGCAGGAATTGAAGATCCAGAAGCTGACAAAGCAGTTGGAGAATGAGCGAGCTCTGAATGACTACATCCGTACTGAGAAGAGGAGACCTTGGGATCAATGATGAGCTTTGGATGTTCTTTTACAGTTTTATTTCCCTTTTCAGTATTTCCATTTTATGTAACGCCTAAGGGCAACCTGTTGAACCATTTGAATTTCAAAGTTGAATCTAATGAAGTGTGTTCCTTTTTGTTTACAAAGTTGATTCCCGATTGTCTTTGAAAACATAAATCATACGCATTTCATTCATCATGTGCATAGCAGGTACTCTTCTTTTCAGGTTGCTTACTGTTCTTCGCTGTTTATTTCAGCATCATGAACCCTGAATCATCAACCGAGATGTCTATCAAGGCCCTTCAGGCGCAGAACACACAATTTCAAGAGCTGGTCATGGGTTTGGCTCAAGGCCAAGAAGAGCTGAAGGCTCTGTTCCTGAAGAAGGAGAAGAAGAAGAAGAGAACTGTTCTTTTCAACTCAGGTCGGAGGTTTGGTAATACTCTGCAGAATGAGGAAGCTGGTTCTTCTGTAGGCAAAGACAGTCCCCAGGGGGGAAAGGCTCCAAGTCCGGTAGTCTCTGACAACGAGACTGATTTTAATGAGGAACAGTATCCTCCGGCTGAAGACCGGTACAAGCAGTTGGAAGACAGACTTAACGCCATGGAAATTCAACAAGTGCCTGGGCTGGATTTCGGAGACTTGGGTTTATCTACTGGTGTGATCATCCCTCACAAGTTTAAAGCACCATCCTTCACCAAGTATGACGGGGCGTCTTGCCCTAAGTTACACCTCAGATCTTACGTGCGGAAGATTCAACCGTACACAGTGGATAAGAACCTGTGGATCCACTTCTTCCAGGAGAGTCTTTCAGGGACTCATCTCGAATGGTTCTATCAGCTGGATGGGACCAACGTTCGTAACTGGGAGGAGTTGGCTACTGCTTTTTACAAGCAGTATCAATATAATGCCGACCTTGCTCCTACACGTACCCAACTCCAGGGTATGTCGCTAGGATCAGGCGAAGGTTTTAAAGAGTATGCACAGAAGTGGAGGGATCTGGCTGGCAGGGTGCAGCCTCTGTTAATAGACCGTGAGCTGGTGGATATGTTCTTGGGGACCCTCTCCGGGCCATTCTTCAATCACCTTATTGGCAATTCATCTGCAGGATTCACTGACCTCATTCTGACTGGGGAAAGGATAGAGGCTGGCATGAAGTCAGGGAAAATTCAGAAAGGTGTGTCTTCAAGTTCTGAGAAGAAACCTTTTAAGAAGGAGGCCAATGCTGTGTATGGGCCTAGGAGGCAGGATAAACCAGAGCGCCGCCAATCTGTCAACGCGGTGGTGATTGCAAAACCTACTGCCGCTCCTCGGCAAACTAATCAACAAAGGGCTGAAAGACCCAGAAGAGAATTTACCCGGCTGAGTATGACCTTGTCGCAAATCTTGCCGCAGTTGCTATCAACCAACTTGGTGACTGTTAGAGAGGCCCCGAAGGTTGTGAATACTGCCTCTCCGAAGTATAATCCAAATTCCCGTTGTGCTTATCACTCCGATAGCCCGGGGAATTCTACTGATGACTGCTGGGCCTTAAGGAATAAGGTGCAAGACCTTATTGATGCGAAAGAGGTTCAGTTTGAGGCGCCTGAGAAGCCTAATGTGGTGACGGCTCCCATGCCTAACCATGGAGTAAATGCTATTGGGGACGAAGACGAAGTGGACGAATCTGAGTTTGACAGCTGGATCTACCCGACAACCGACAGTGGACCTAGTAATTGGACTGCAAAGGACAACCGACCTGTTACTTTTATTACGCAGTAATGAATTCCTTTGTTTTTGTTATTTGTAATAAACAATGAATTGAAACTCTATGGCCCGGTGTCTTACCCGGGGCACCGTGGCTCCATTTGTGAGGGCATATTAATTGTCATTTCATATATCATGAATAAAGACCTTGGACGTTTTCTCGCATTTCAAATCTTATGCTCCTTTTCTTTCTTTCCTTTCTTTATATATTGCAAAACAGCTGTATTTACACACACTCACTCATACAGGTTTCAATCCACTCTGGATCTCACTGGTAACGACTCTGCTACTGCCAGTTATGACTTCGAAAATCCGATCAACTTAGCCGAAGATGAAGGTGAAGATGATTGCGAGGTGCCTGGCGAGCTTGCAAGACTGTTACTCCAGGAAGAGAGGGCAATTCAACCACATGAAGAGCCAGTGGAAACAATAAATCTGGGTACTGAGGCAGACAGAAAGGAGGTTAAGATTGGTGCCAACCTAGAGCTCAGCGTGAAGCAACGGTTGACTCAGATGCTACATGATTATGTGGAGATCTTTGCCTGGTCCTACGAAGACATGCCTGGGTTAGATACTGACATTGTGGTCCATCATTTACCTACCAAGGAGGACTGCGCTCCGGTTAAGCAAAAGGTCTGCCGTATGCGTCCAGAGATGTCTGAGAAGATCAAAGCTGAGGTTATGAAGCAATTTGACGCCGGGTTTCTTGCAGTAACTTCTTACCCTCAGTGGGTTGCTAATGTGGTGCCGGTACCAAAGAAAGATGGTAAGGTCAGAATGTGTGTCGACTACATGGATCTGAACAGGGCCAGCCCCAAGGATGACTTCCCTCTACCTCACATTGATGTCCTTGTTGACAATACGGCTCAGCACAAGGTGTTCTCTTTCATGGATGGTTTTTCAGGGTACAATCAGATCAAGATGGCTCCGGAAGATATGGAAAAGACTACTTTTGTTACTCAGTGGGGCACCTTCTGCTACAAGGTCATGCCATTCAGGTTGAAAAATGCTGGGGCAACCTACCAACGTGCCATGGTTGCTTTATTTCATGACATGATCCATCATGAGATTGAGGTATATGTCGATGACATGATTGCGAGGTCCCAAACCGAGGAGGAACACCTTGACCATCTGCAGAAGTTGTTTGACCGTCTGAAGTTGTACAAGCTGAGGTTGAACCCGAACAAGTGCACCTTCGGGGTTAGATCTGGAAAGTTGCTAGGATTCGTCGTAAGTGATAAGGGAATTCAAGTGGACCCTGCTAAGGTTAAATCCATTCAAGAGATGCCAGTCCCTAAGACATAGAAAGAGGTCAGAGACTTTTTAGGACGCCTGAATTACATTGCTCGATTCATCTCGCACCTAACCGCTACCTGTGAACCAATCTTCAAGCTGCTGAAGAAAGATCAGGTAGTACATTGGAATGATGAATGTCAGGCCGCTTTTGACAGAATCAAAGAGTATCTCCAAGAACCACCCATTCTTATGCCACTGGTTGAAGGGAGACCTCTGATACTATACCTGACAGTACTTGACAACTCAATGGGGTGTGTGCTGGGGCAGCATGACGAGTCTGGCCGAAAAGAGCATGCCATTTATTACCTTAGCAAAAAGTTTACCGACTGTGAGACTCGATACTCACTGCTCGAGAAAACTTGATGCGCTTTGGTATGGACTGCTCGCCGGCTGAGACAGTATATGTTGACTCACACTACCTTGTTGATTTCAAAGATAGATCCAATAAAGTACATATTCGAAAAGCCTGCTCTGTCTGGGAGAATAGCAAGATGGCAAATGATCTTGACAGAATATGACATCCAGTACACGACCCAGAAAGCTATCAAAGGAAGTGTATTGGCAGACCACTTGGCACACCAGGCAGTAGACGACTATCAGTCAATGAACTTTGAGTTTTCGGACGAGAGCATCATGATTGTGACTGATTGTGAAGTACCTGGACCGGATGAAGGACCTGAGGAAGGATCCCGATGGTCTATGCACTCTGACGGAGCCTCCAACGCTTTGGGTAACAGTATCGGCGCTGTAATCATATCTCCCCAAGGTACTCATACTCCACTCACTGCCCAACTATGTTTCAACTGCACCAACAACATGGCGGAGTATGAGGCATGCATCATGGGACTCCAAGTTGCGATCGACTTAAGGATCAAGTTTTTGAGTGTCTTCGGAGATTCCGCTCTCGTGATCAATCAGATCAAAGGCGAGTGGGATACGAAACATCCGAATCTTATTCCTTACAAGGAGTGTGTGTTGACATTGATCCCCCACTTCACAGAGATAACCTTTGAACATTTCCCAAGAGAGGAGAATCAGTTGGCGGACGCGTTAGCTACGATGTCTTCCATGTTCAAAGTCAAATGGGACAATGAGGCTCCCCGGGTCATCATCTGGAAACTGGACGAACCGGCATACTGTTGTGATCTTGAGGCTGAGGTAGTGACTGAGAAACCTTGGTACCATGAGGTGAAGAGATACTTGGAAACTCAGGAATACCCTGAAGGTGCATCTGTCAACAATAAGAAATTTCTGAGAAGGTTCGCAGCAAAGTTCTTCCTTAGCAACGGCATCCTGTACAAGCGAAACCATGATTCGACCTTACTGCGTTGTGTGGATAAGACTGAAGCAGAAAGGATCATGGCAGAGCTACATGAAGGTACCTTCGGAACGCATTCCAGTGGACACACTATGGAAAAGAAAATCCTTCAGGAGGGGTATTTCTGGTCCACCATGGAAGCCGACTGTTACCAACATTCTCGGACATGCCATAAATGCCAGATTTATGCAGATAAGGTGCATGTTCCTCCAGTTCCTCTGAACGTCCTGACTGCACCTTGGCCTTTTGCAATGTGGGGCATAGATATGATCGGAGAGATTAAACCTACAGCATCCAACGGGCATCGCTTCATCCTAGTGGCGATCGATTACTTTACGAAGTGGGTTAAAGCTGCTTCGTACGCCACAGTAACCAAGAATGTTGTGGCACAGTTCATTCGGCATAACCTGATCTGTCGGTACGGCGTCCCAGAAAGGATCATTACGGACAACGGTACCAATCTCAATAACAAGATGATCACTGAGATCTGCGAGCAATTTAAGATACAGCACCACAACTCTTCTCCTTACTGACCGAAGATGAATGGGGTTGTAGAAGCAGCGAATAAAAATATCAAGAAAATTGTGCAGAAGATGACAATGACTTATAAAGATTGGCACGAGATGTTACCGTTTGCTTTACATGGGTACCGTACCTCAGCAAGGACATCAACCGGGGCAACGCCTTTCTCCTTGGTCTACGGCATGGAGGCAGTCTTACCGATTGAAGTGCAAATACCCTCTCTCCGGATAATGAAGGATGCAGATCTGAGCGAAGATGATTGGATCCAGACACGACTTGATCAATTAAATCTAATTGATGAAAAGAGACTTGCTGCTATTTGTCATGGTCAGACGTATCAAAAACGGATGATCAGGGCATTTAAC
Source organism: Vicia faba (assembly GCA_948472305.1). NCBI lineage: Eukaryota > Viridiplantae > Streptophyta > Magnoliopsida > Fabales > Fabaceae > Vicia > Vicia faba. Next base: position 1,750,477,064 of record OX451736.1, on the reverse strand, counting down.
AAGAAGGTCAGACCACAAGAATATCAAGTCGGGGATCTGGTAATCAAACGCATCATCCTTCCTCAAAGTGATCCAAGGGGCAAATGGACCCCTACGTACGAAGGGTCATTTGTGGTTAAACATGTGTTCTCAGGAGGAGCCATGATCCTGACCACCATGGATGGTGACGACCTTCCTCACCCCGCCAATGCAGACATAGTAAAAAGATACTACGCATGACAAAGACCCGCTAGGTTGACATACCTAGGCAAAAATTAGGGCTTCCCGGCGAACCAAAAGGGTTCGGGCAAAATAAAGGGATGAAATGAAAAAAATCTGTACACCCGACAAGTCGAAAACCTGAAAAGGCGGCTTGGGCAAAAATGGGTATCCCGGTGGACCGAAAACCCGAAAGGGCGGTCCAGGCAAAAGTTAGGGATAAAGCGTAATACTATGTCTCATTGGATCACTTAGCATCCAGAATCCGGTATCAACACCAAGTTCAGACGACATCGATCAATCAGCTTCATCTTCAGCTAGGTCATCAAGTGATGAGACGCTCGAAGATATAAAGGCGATAGCAGAGTTGGAACCCAGTGGGATTATTCTTTTCACACAGCTGTTTTATTTTCCCTTTGTACAAATTGTATAAACTCTTTTATTCGGCGGCGTTCTCTTACTAGGACGTCAGCCTCTTGTACATAAATGCCTATTTACAGGCAAATTCAAAAATCAATACAAATACACTTTTCAGTTAAAATTGCCAATTGTTTTTCCTTTTCTGTTTTGTTTTGCGAAGAACGTCCAAGGTTCAATTTGTGATATATGCATTTGACACTAATTGCTAACTCATAAAAATTTTGCATACGAAACAAAGGATTAATTACAGGTAACATTAGAAACAGGGGCAATAATGTTGGTCTAAGCGATCTAATTGTTCTGTCCACCAAGGTACCAAGGTAAGTTCGGCTGAAGGATATAACCAATATACCTTAATTCCCCAGAGAGTGAGCCAGCAAGTCAATGCACTCTCCCCAAGCAGAATTATCCTGTCAGCCTTAAGGAAGTTGGGTATCCTCCAGCAGATCTCAATATTCCTCAGCACAATATACAGACATTCCTGACAAGCATCCCCGGCAGTCTTGATCTAAGATTGTTCCCCGGCGGTATACCAGACATTCAGTGGAGTCACTTCCAGTACATCTCAAAATTTCCCCAGGAGAGTCCAGTATAGTTCAAGATTTCCCCAGGAAGGTTTGAATCCATCTCCCCAACAGTAAGCTTATCCCCAGTAGATTCTGGAAGCTTATCCCCTGCAGAGCACGAACGCATCCCCCGGCTTTATTCAAAGGTTATTTCCCTACCAGGATATAACTGGTTTATCCTCAGCCAAAAGCCACGGAAAGATCGTCCTCGGCGAAGTCTTCTTATCCCCAGCGGAGTCTATTAACACTTCCAGCATAACAACGGTATCCCCAGCGGAGTTATCATCAACATCTCAACAAAGTACTTCTCTCCCCACAGAGTATTGTTCCCCAGCAAGATCGATAGAGCAGTTATTCCCCGCAGAGTAATCTTTTCGACAAGTTTATTCCCCAACGGAGTTATCTTATCCTATCGGTATTCTTGCAACTGTCATCCCCAGTGGAAACAGAAGCTCTCCATCAGCCCAGGATTTTAACTCCCGGCACCCGTCAAGGATTTATTTTCCTAAGACGAAAACATACATTCATAAACATCGCATTTCCATACATTATAGCATGCATATATGCATCATGAACATACATTCTCATTTATGTTGAGAACATCATTGCTTGATCCATATCATGCATTGCATATGACTGACCTTTACCTTTCAGGAAAGATCCAGTTAAGTTCTCAGCTATATCCCAAGACTTTCGTCTGGTTCAGTTAAATCGACCCTAAGATTTTTCTGATTCTTATCCAGTCAAAGATATTCCAAGACTTTCGTCTGGTTCAGTTAAATCGACCCTAAGATTTTTCTGATTCTTATCCAGTCAAAGTTAATGCAAGGCCTTCTGTGGTTCAGTTAAATCGACTCCTAAAGATTTTTCTGATTCTTATCCAGTCAAAGGCCTTCTCTGGTTCAGTCAGATCGACCCTAAGATCTCCCTGATTCTTATTCCAGTTGAAGATTCCAAGACCTTGCCTGGTTCAGATAAATCGACTCCTAAAGATTTTTCTGATTCTTATCCAGTCAAAGGCCTTCTCTGGTTCAGTCAGATCGACCCTAAGATCTCCCTGATTCTTATTCCAGTTGAAGATTCCAAGACCTTGCCTGGTTCAGTTAAATCGACTCCTAAAGATTTTTCTGATTCTTATCCAGTCAAAGGCCTTCTCTGGTTCAGTCAGATCGACCCTAAGATCTCCCTGATTCTTATTCCAGTTGAAGATTCCAAGACCTTGCCTGGTTCAGTTAAATCGACCCTAAGATTTTTCTGATTCTTATCCAGTTGAAGTTATTTCAAGACCTTGCCTGGTTCAGTTAAATCGACTCCTAAAGATTTTTCTGATTCTTATCCAGTCAAAGGCCTTCTCTGGTTCAGTTAAATCGACCCTAATATTTTTCTGATTCTTATCCAGTTGAAGTTATTTCAAGACCTTGCCTGGTTCAGTTAAATCGACTCCTAAAGATTTTTCTGATTCTTATCCAGTCAAAGGCCTTCTCTGGTTCAGTTAAATCGATTCCTAAAGATTTTCCTAATGAAGACTCAAGAGAAGATATCCAAGGTTCTCTCATCGTTACTGTTGAGGTAGTAATCGCCCCAGGTTCTCTCGTCGTTACTGATGAGGTAGTAATCGCCCGAGGTTCTCTCATCGTTACTGTTGAGGTAGTAACCATACCTGATTCATTCATAACCTTTTAAAGCTCCAGACTAGATTCCTGTATCTCGCCAGGGCACGTCTGAGGAGGTTTAAGGATTCGATTCCTGTAACCAGTCAAGGCGCATCTACACAAAGAGTTTGAAGACCAACTCCTGTAACAAGCCAGGTACTCATTTTCTTTTTCAGGTACACAAGTTCTCGCTAAGGAGACTCTTACGATTGACACCCAGATGGCATCTATAAGCCCATCTTCCTATCCATCAATCTCCAAATGGCATCTGTAAGCCCATTCCCCACATCACACTGCTAACATGTGAGCGCAAATTTCTGGGCACTCTAGTGTTCAATCATCTTCCACCTTCGGATTACGAAAGGCACGTCAGCCAATCTACATCCTCAGGTTTAAGAAGATTGAACAGGGGCAACTGTTGTACCCCAAAATTTGCCCTCCCATTTTCTTCAAGATTTGCTAAGAGCATGCTTCAAAATCTCCCAAAGGTTGCACAGTCCAATGGCCTCCTAACAGTCAAAAATTAGGGTTTTGGTTCTGGCAAAGAAATTGAAGTTTCCAAGGGTCCAATCAAGTCCCACATGCCTATAAACATTGTCAAGCATCCTCATGTCAAGTTTCAAGACTCACAGCACAAAATTGCACAATCAAAAACCCTAATTGCCCAACAGTCAACTGCAGGGGCAAAATGGTCATTTGACAGTCAAAAGTCAAAAGTTTTGATCAACATCTCATTTTGAAGCCATAAACACCATTTGATCAATTCTTGATCATGATTCTCAAGGCATGGCTCAAAAAGTCTCAAGATGCAAAAGTTTCTATATTTGGACAATTGAAAAAGTCAACTGCAAATTGACCAGGGCATAACTTCCACATGGTTTATCAGAAAAATTCCATCCAAATCTCATTTTGAATAGAATGACATTTCCTACAACTCATCTTCACACTTCAAGTCCAAGAAATGCTCTCACAAAAAGTTATCAATCTCAACATTATAGGTCATTTTCAAAAGTCAACAAAAAGGCACTTTAAGTCAAAGACCATAACTTGAGATTGGTAAATCAAAATGACATGGGACCAAATACATTGGTTATAGGACTTCAATACCTTTCCAAAATGTCCAAGAACATGATCAAAGCTTAAAAATTGAGCAAGATATGCCTTGTGGAAGTTGGGAAATTTTTGGGAATTTTGAAAAGTCAACTTTGCTTCAAATGCCTCAAAATTGCTAATGGGCCTTAATTTCTTCCAAGAATCATCACCCAAAAGCTATGCACGACCCATTGACCCAAAGGGGAGTTATTTCATCATTTTTTATTAATTATTTGAATTTTTATTATTATTAATTCAATTAATTAAAATAAAATATGACAAAAATAGCAAATCATGTTTTCCAAATCCTTTTATGCAGCATAGGCACTCTTTATTCACTCAAGATTTCGTGCACATCCAAAAGGGAAAGAATCTCCCATGATTGGCAATGTTTTGATGAAAAAAAGATTGAAAAAGATGCTTGAAAAATCAAATATTGAAACATTGATTGAATGGATTTTGGGCTTTGTTTTCTAACCTAAATCATTCCTCATACATATGCAAACACAACCCTAATCAAAAACAGAAGCAAGCTGCACTGAAGCCTCAAGAACACTTTGCACTTTTTTCCTAAAAATTTCAAAACTGAAAACCTAGCTAGAGCATAATTCAAGGCTGCAAAACCATTCCACTTGACTCCTGACATCACCAGGAAGCTGTTGCAATTGAAATCAGATCTCCACGCTCAAAGAATTGGTAGAATCATGTTGCACTTTCTCACAAAAAATTCATAATCGTGTTTTCATTTATATGCATTGTTTATGAGTTTTAACCATTGATTTACATTAACATGGACATTCTGAATCTATTGGTGCTATTTAATTGAATTATAGACGCTTGTATGCAAAGTTACCATGGACGCAGGTTAGGGTTTCAGAAGCTTCCATTTGGGGCTTTGCGTATATGGAAAAATTAGGCCATGAAACCTACACCATTGAAACCAGGACCTTCCAATGAATGGAAACTAACCATCGCGCCCTTTTTCTTTTTCACTATGTGCTGTTCGCTATTTTTCGCAGGTACCATTTAGTGGGGGTTTAAAACCCCCGCTATCTATTTCTTATTTTCAGGTAGAACGAAGAAGATGTTGGCGTGGCTGAAGGTGGTTGGTCCGTTTGAATGTTTGGCGAGCTTCTCAGCATAGTGGACGTTTCCTCCATATTATATTTTCTCATTATATTATATATGAATAAACGTGATGGTTCAGTTGGCCAGGGATGTATGCTGCAGGTATTGGGACCTGGGTTCGATTCCCAGGTCCCCCACTTCTTCAATATTATTTTTCTTAACACCCTTCTATGCAGCGCCCCTCATTCAGTCCACCATGCATCCCAACGCAGTGGCTTGACAAGTGGATTCTTGATAAATCAAAAGGCTAGAACGTGCAGCCTACCATACACATTCAGTCAACCATATGCATGCAAACATGGAAAGTCAACAGGGCCTGATTCTAGTGGGCCAAAATTCTCATAAAAACACCTCCAAAGGGGCCTGAATACCCCATGTTTGCATTTTCTTTCTCTCTTTTTTTATTCTTTTCTTTTATTTATTTTAATCATGCTAATTATTTTATTTTATTCCATAAAAGTAATTTTCATAAAACACAAAAAAATCAGAAAAGTCAAAAATAAAAATATGTTTTTATTAATGTTAATTTCTATCAATTTTGTAAATAAATTCTAATAATTAATTAGTTTAATTTTAGGTTTAATTCTAATGTTTTTCTTAAATAAACTAAAAAATGTAGAAATTAGGGTTTTAATACTTTATTCTTTTCCTTTTTTTTCATTATTATTAATTCTTAATTATTTTTGTAAATAAACTTGTAATTAATTAATTAAGACTAAATTAGGTTAAACTTAAACATTTTTTTTAATAATTAAAAACAAACTTAGAACTAGGCCTTTTTATTTTAATTTTTAAATTTCAATTAATCTTCTTTATTTCATAAAATACTAAAAACATTAAAAAATAATTTTCTTTTCTTTATTCCATCATTAATTAATTTGTAATTTTAATTTAATTTCTTTAAAGGGTCCAACGCCCTCGCACTCGATTCTAATTTTTTTTCGCACTTATTTTTATTTCTTTTGTGGATATAATGTATGTGCCCCAAGGCCTTGTAATAGATAATTAGGACATTTACTTTCCGCATTTTATTTCAAATCGGGTCTTTTGTTAATTTGGCGATGTATGGACCCGCGCCTTGTAATAGCGTAGGACCTTTCTTTTTCCGCATTTTAATTTCCGCACCCTTTAAACTGTTAATCACACGAAAGAATGTATGCCCAAATAAAATCGAAGCGTAGCTCATCCAATGCATGACAAGACAAATAATAACTGAAAATGACACACAATTCACACACCACTCCTAGGGTACGCCTCACTGTTGCCTTGCCCCTCGAAACGTGGTCGTCGAGTAAAGGACGTTTTAGTAAGTCCTTATGTCCATGAACATGGCATAAGGGTAGCTTCTAAGGTGTCCTACTATTGCTCCGGTGACCACACTGTTGCCTTGCCCCTCGAAACGTGGTCGTCAAGTATAGGACGTCTTAGTGAGTCCTTATGTTCCATTGATCAAGTTGCCTCGAAACAAGTTGCCTCGGAATAGTTGCCTCGGAATAAAAAGATCAATGGCATAAGGGTAGCTTCTAAGGTGTCCTACTATTGCTCTGGTGACCACACTGTCCCTAATCCTCGAATTGACCCGAACACCTCCAACGGTGGTGCTACCTACCCCTCAATGGTGGGATGGCATTACCTCAAGGACATTTACACAGACTAATTCCTTAGGGTAGGTAGATGACTCGTAGATACTGGCTCTAATTCAAAACAAATCAAAAACTTCTTTTCACACCGACACTTTTCAAAAAGCTTTCAAAATAATTTTTTCAAACACTCTTGAGGACTGATACAAGAGTCGAACTGAAATTTTAAACGAAACTTTTTCAAACCCACTCACCTTGAAAAGCAAACAAACATTTTGAAAACACAAATGAGCAAGTATCTAAGAGACCATGGATAACCATGGATAGAAAGGGTGCTAACACCTTCCCTTTCTATAAATCTACCTCCCGAACCAAGAACAAATCTCATAAGGAATTTTTTTGTGCTTTTGTCCTTTCCATATTGGAGAAAATAAAAGACGGTGGCGACTCTTGCTTCCGCGACATTTCGCGAAACCAGCGTTAAACAGTCAGTTCCAGATCCACCGATCACACCATCAAATGCCTTCAAAATGATGCCACTCGGGCGCATAGGTGTTCCTTGGTATTTCAAATTCGTGAGAGTACTCCTCGGTATAACATTCAACACGGATCCATTATCAGTTAGCACATTGGATAATTAATCATTATTGCAGTTCATAGAGATGTGGAGGGCCAGGTTGTGATTCTTCCCTTCATCTGATAATTCATCATCGCAGAAACTCAAGTTATTACATGACGTAATGTTTCCAATTACGCTGCTGAATTAATCTATTGGCATGTCACTCTCCATAAAAGCTTGGTCCAGTACCCTCATCAAGGATTCTCTATGAGCAGATGAGTTCATTAATAAAGCTAAGATAGATATTTTTGAAGGAGTCTGCAATAGCTGATTTGTAATTCTGTAGTCGCTCATCTTAATTATCTTCAAAATATCATCCACTTCTTTCTCTAGCGTAGCTCCGCTAGATTCTCCCGTAGCCTTCATAGGTTCAGCATTCTCAGCAATTTTCTTTCCAGCAGTAACATCTCTCCGAACAACCTGCGCAAACACACGACCGCTATGGGTCACCCTGCTATTCTCAGCTATATTTCCAACATCGGGCATTGGCTGGATGGGAACTTCCACTCCATCTTCTAAGATTTTAGCGTTGTATTTGTAAGGCACATCCTTATCTGATTTGTAGGGGATAGGACCTGGAAAACTAAATACCAATGGGGTAACAACTGGCTTGCTATGATACTCCACTTCAAATGGGCCGGTGCACCGAAACAAGGCACAATGATGTTTACCCATTCTTCAACATAATCAGTCATCAAAAAGTTATTTCTGAAAAATAAATCTTCGTCTGAAGAGAAATACTCATCCGCGGAGGCATACTCTTCCTCTTCTTCCTTTAAATAAACCTCAACCATATCAACTTCATGATAATCATCCCTCTGACCTGTGATCTTGATAGATACATTATCTAACAATAGTTAAACACCCTTCTTCACGATTGAACATCCTCAGGGATCTCGACAGCAAACTAGGCAAGATCCATATTGGTGTTCCACCTGACCAGCCGTATGGCAGAAGGTAGCGTGCAACTGCACGAGGTCCTCATTCATATACTCTACATCAAAAAAATTGAATTCACCAGGACATCCAGAAACCATATTCACTTCCTCTTCATACTCTGCCCTAGGCCTGATTATATGGATTAGGCCCTCATCCATCATCTCCTGTAAATCAGCCTTTATCTTATCACAACCCTGTATATCTGTACTGCAAGTAGCACAACCGGCATGTTCATGCGTATAGTAGCTAAATTCAGAGGTCTGCATGCATTTTCACCAAATCTCCTCTAACCAGATTAATGTAAAAAATCCGGAAGTCGCCTAGACAACCGGCCACCATATTTACAGCATTTACTCCCCCATGCTTGGGTAGAGGATTATCTTTCACAATAGGTCCCATGTACTTGAAAGATAGAACATAAGATTTTACCAATTTCTGCACCTCAGTCTTCAAAGGATAACAATTCTCAACATTATACCCTGGTGCTCCTTGATGAAAAGCACATGTTTGGTCTGCCTTGTAATACAAAGGCAATGGTGATGGTACGGTGGGAGGTGGTCGTGTCTGGACAACCTTTTTCTGAATCAATGCTGGTAGTAGCTCTGTACATCTCATGGGAATAGGTTCATAACTCTCCCTTCTCTGATTATACCCTTGATTCCCCTGTTGGGATGGTCTCTGATAAGCAACGGTAGTTGGAGCGACATTCATAACAGTAGTAACTGAGGCGACTTGCTGATGACGCTGATAATTCCTTCTAGGAGAGTTTACCCTCCTCTCTTGAATAACAGCATTTGCATCCCCTTCTTTCTTCTTGGTAAACCCATAAGATGGCTTCTTTACACCTCCGAATCCTTCACTCTTCGTCAAACGGCCTTCTCTTACAGTCTCTTCCAAGCGGATACCCATTCCTACCATCTCAGTGAAGTCACTTGGCGCGCTTGCTACCATCCTCTTGTAGTAGAAAGCACCCAGCGTCTTTAAGAAAATCTTAGTCATCTCCTTCTCTTCCATGGGAGGAATCACTTAGGCGGCTACCTCAGGCTATCTCTACGCATACTCTTTGAACGATTCCCTGTCTTTCTGAACCATGGCCCTAAGTTGGTCACGGTCAGGCGCCATGTCCACGTTGTACTTATATTGTTTGATGAATGCTTCTCCCAAATCATTAAAAGTATGGATATTGGTGTTGTCCAAACTCATATACCACTTCAACACAGCACCAGTCAAACTATCCTGAAAAAAGTGGATCAGCAGACGCTGATCATCAGTATGGGTAGACATTCTTCTCACGTACATCACCAGGTGAGCACGAGGGCAAGTGTTGCCCTTATACTTCTCAAATTCCGGGACCTTGAATTTAGTAGGTACCTTAACATTCGGGACCAAGCATAACTCATTCACATTTTGCCCAAATAGCTCTTTCCCCCTAAGGGCCTTCATCTCTCTTTGCATCTTGTCAAACTGCTCTTGAAAATCATCCATTTTGTCATAAAGACCCAAGTCTTCACTCGGTGGAGGGAAAGGACGACACACATCATCATTAACAAACGAAACCATATTCACCGAAGGAGGTGCATCAGGAATAGCATGCACCACAGGAGGTGCCGGAGTAACAATAGTTTGAACCACTGGAGTATCTTGAGGACCAAGATTGAAACCTTCAAGTACAAAATTCTCTGGCATTCCCCATGGATAACCTTGAGGCATAAGGTTTTGAACAACAGCCGGAGTAGAAGATACGGGAACAGTCGGAGCTTCAGTAGTTGCCCTTGTTGGTTAAGGTTGAACACTCGGTGGCTGATTCTGAGCAGCCACCAGAGCTTCCATCAGAGTAGTCAGATTGGCCATGCCGGCCTTCAAAGCAGAAACTTCCTCGCGCAACTCGTGATTCTCCTGTTCTAAATTGTTCGTCTTCTTTTTGAAATTAGCCTGAGTGTTGTAGTGATGAGTCAACTTGCTTAATGAAATAAAGAAGCTTGGCAAGACACCTGAATATGCATAACAAATGCAAGAGAAATGTGCAATATGATGCATGATATGTAATGCACATGATTATTTTTACTTTGTTATTTAATATTTCAAGGGATTTAAAGTTTATAGACGTATTGCAAACATCAAAATAATAAAGCTTTTGAAATACTGAAAATTTTTATTACAATAACTCCAAAATGGATTACAAGTTTCAATGATCTCAAGTACAAGATGAAAATATAATCTAAAACCCTGAGAAAAAGAACTAATGGAGATCACTCTATACGCTTTCGCTTCCCCGTGAGTCTGGAAATCTGAGCCTTCAACCTCTGGTTTTCCTCCGCATATCCGGTGGCAACCTCCTTCCAATCATATGAGTAATCAACACCTGATTAAGGCTTAGGAGAAAATAAATCCCCTTGCCTCTCCATAGACTCTACCGCTCGACTCTCAAGGATCTCAATCAAGTCGTATTTCTCCTTCAAATCTGCTCTATAGGAACTCTCTAAAGTTTAGAACTTGTTCTTCCAAGCATCCCTTTCCTGTTGCATCCTAACCAAAGCAAGTTGCAGCTCTTCTAGATCATCTAATAAGGGAGGAGTGGTCTTTACAAATAGATCAGGCATGGGTGTCTCCCGGGTATATGGCATCTTTAACTAAATGGCTCTTGATCGGACCCACTGAAGATATGGCTCCAAAGAAACAACACCCCTAGGTCCCAAATCCTTCCTACTCTTCTTATGAATGTGACTCCAGGCCTTCGCAATCTACTCCCTAGCTTCCCTATGGTCTTCCCCTTCCTTCAGGAAGAAACTGCTCAAATGAATACTATTTGGTATATCCATCATCAGATAACCAAGTTGTCGCCGTGCAAGAACAAGGTTATAGTTAATTCCTCCCTTTGTACCAAGAAGAGGTACTGTGATCGGTGGAAATAGAACTGACTGTTTTGGAATGTTGGTTCGCGAAATGTCGCGGTAAGCAAGAGTCGCCACCGTCTTTTATTTTCACCAACAAGGAAAGGACAAAAGCACAGCAAAATTCCTTTTCGAGATGTTTCTCGGTTCGGGAGGTAGATTATAGAAAGGGAAGGTGTTAGCACCCTTTCTATCTGTGGTTATCCACGGGCTCTTAGGTACTTGCTCACTATGTTTTCAAAATGTTTTGCTTTTCTTGTGTTTGTGGGTTTTGAAAAAAGTTCGTTTGAAAACTTCGATTTAACTCTTGTATCTGTCCTCAAGAGTATATGAAGTGTTGTTTGAAAACTTTTGTCAGAAAAGTGTAGGTGCGAAAAGTATTTTTTGTTTTGAAAGAGCAAGTATCTGAGAACCTCTACCTACTCAAAAGAAATTAAGCTGTGTAAATGTCTTTTAGACAATACTATCCCACTATTGAGAAGTAGGTAGCACCGTCGTTGGAGTTTTCGGGTCAATTCGATTATAGGGACATGTGGTCACCAAAGCAATAGTAGGACGCCTTAGCGGTAACCCTAATGTCTTAGATCTTTTTTTATCCGAGGCAACTGGATCTTTAGACAGGAGGGCGACCTCTAAAACACCCTATACTCAATGACCACGTCGAGGCAACCAAGTGAGGTGTACCCTAAGAGTGGCATGTGCGAGTGTGTCAGGTTTCAGTTTATGTTATCTTTGTACATGTTATGGTGAGCTACGGGTTGATTTTAATTTCAGAGATAAGTCTTGTCATGCATAGCCTAGTTAACATACATCTAACAGTTAATAGTTACGGAAAATAAATCTACGCTATTACAAGGCGTCGAGTATTTACATCGCCAAAAACAAACCCTTGGAAAAAAGTAAATTGCGGAAAATAAATGGAAGCGATAAAAAGTCCTAATTAAGCTATTACATCCTCGGGGCAATTACAAAAATATGGTCAAAACATGAATAAAATAAACATTCGCGCGAGAAAAATTGGATCGGAGAAGTCCTTAGGGTTTTGACCCTTTTTTAAGAAAGAAAGAAATTGTTGTTATTTTGCATTTAATTAAATTAATCCTAAGCTAATTAGTTAATTAAAAGAAAGAAATATTTTTTTTAGTTTTTTATGTTTTTAGGAAATAAAAAAAAATGATTAAAAGTTGTCAAGAACTCTAATTCTATGTTGATTTTAAATTGTTGCAAAAATGTCAAAATTAACTTAATTAAAACTAAGTTAGTTAATTATATTTATTTACAAAATAATAAAAGGGTGAAATTAATTTTAATAACTAATAAAAATAATATTATTTTTAGTTTTCTGATTTTATTATGAAAAAAAATTAATTTGGTTGATTAAATAATAATAATAATAATAATAATAATTAATAATAATCAAATTAAATGAAAAAAAAATATTAAAAAAAGTAAAAAAAAAAAAAAAGAATAACCCAGGGGGGTGATGGCCCAATTTTGGAGGTATCTTTGGCAATTTTCAGGCCCACTAATTCTCCAGCCTGTTTTGACTTTCTGGTTGGTCCACACGCATGTTGACCAAGGAGTACAATGGTCCTCTTCAAAATGAGCATTGGATGGAATTTTTCTGACAAACCATGAAAAGGTTATGCCCTGGTCAAGATACAGTTGACTTTTCTGTTGTCCAAAAATAGTAACTTTTTGCACCTTGATGATTTTTGAGCTATTCTTGATGAATCATGATCAAGGCTTGATCAAATGATGATTGTGGACTCAAAATAAGATGTTGACCAAAAATTCTGACTTTTGACTGCAAAATGACCATTTTGCCCTTGCAGTTGATTGTAGATCAAATGGAGCTTTTGTCTGTGCAAACTGGCACTGTGAGTCTTGAAACTTGGCATGTAGGTGCTTGAGAATGTTTATAGGCCCATGAGACTTGATTGAGCCATTGAAAACCCCAAATTCCTTGAAAGAACCAAAACCCTAATTTCAGCTGGCTTAGGAGGTGACTGTACAACCCTTAAGCAATCTTGAACCATTTGAAGATGATTCTTGACAAATCTTGAAGAAAATGGGAGGGCAAATTTTGGGGTACAACAGTTTCCCCTGTTCAATCTTCTTAAACCTGAGGATGTAGATTGGCTTGCGTGCCTTTCGTGATCCGAAGGTGGAAGATGATTGAACACTAAAGTGCCCAGAAATTTGCACTCGCATGGTGTAGTATCAGCAATGTGATGTCGGGAATGGGCTTACAGATGCCATTTGGAGAGATGGATAGGAGGATGGGCTTATAGATGCCATCTGGAGATTGTTTTGTTGAATTGTAGCTTGGTAGGTTGAAAGAAGGAACCTGTGTAGGGTTGCCTGATGATGAGTCCGTGTAAAACTGCATCTGAAAGAGAGAAGGAACCGGCGTAGGGTTGCTTCATGATGGTCAAGTAGATAGTTGTCTTGTCTGGTTTCAGGTATTAATCTCTGACCTGAGAAAGAAAGATAGTTTTCCTGGCTTGCTACAGGTATTAATCTTCAATCTCTTCAATGTAGATAAATTTCATGTCTGGTTTCAGGTATAGATCTACAATCAGTCGTCCACAGATATTTCCTGGCTTGCTACAGGTATTAATCCGGAACTTAAGAAGGCTGGCCGATGAGATAGTTGTCCTGTCTAGTTTCAGGTATTAATCTCTGACCTGAGAAAGAAAGATAGTTTTCCTGGCTTGCTACAGGTATTAATCTTCAATCTCTTCAATGTAGATAACTTTCCTGTCTGGTTTCAGGTATAGATCTACAATCAATCGTCCACAAATATTTCCTGGCTTGCTACAGGTATTAATCCGGAACTTAAGAAGGTTGGCCGATGAGATAGTTGTCCTGTCTGGTTTACGGTATTAATATCTGACCTGAGAAAGAAAGATAGTCTTCCTGGCTTGTTACAGGTATTGATCTTCAATCTCTTCATGTAGATAACTTTCCTGGCTTGTTACAGGTATAGATCTACAATCAGTCGTCCACAGATATTTCCTGGCTAGTTACAGGCGTTGATCTGAAACTTAAGAAGGCTGATGGGTTTGGTCACAGAAAAATCTTTAGGAATCGATTTAACTGATTTTGTCTCCATTGACTGGCTTCAGAAAAATCTTTAGGAATCGATTTAACTGGACCAGAGGAGGTTTTTTTTTATAATGATGTGATGAAGGAATCTGAGACGATTGCTACTCCAAATAGATGATGAAGGAATCTGGGACGATTACTACCTCAACAGGATGCTGAAGGAATCTTGGACGATTACTACCTCAGCAGGATGATGAAGGAATCTTGGACGATTACTACCTCAACGGGATGATGAAGGAATCTTGGACGACTACTACCTCAGCAGGATGATGAAGGAATCTTGATGACTTCTACCTCAACGGGATGATGAAGGAATCTTGGATGACTACTACCTCAACGGGATGATGAAGGAATCTAGGACGATTACTACCTCAACGGGATGATGAAGGAATCTTGGATGACTACTACCTCAAAAGGTAATGACTTTTATCTGTTGATCGATCTTTCCTGAAAAGGTAAAGAGTTAGTTGTATGCAATGTCATGATGTATGAGATGCATGATGTCATGATGTTCTCCAGAATAAATGAGGTCGTGTCGTATGCACTTTATCATGTATGTAAATAGGAGATGTGAAATGTGATATGTTTATGAATGTATTTTTGTCTGGGAAAATAAATCCTTGACAAATACCGGGGAGTTTGTTAAATCCTGGGCTGATATTGAAGAGTCTGGTTGAATTCTTCGTTTCCACTGGAGATGATGCACGAGGATGATTGCAGGAATAAACCTGTAGGAGAAGATGACTCCGTTGGGGAATAAACCTGGTGAAGAGATTACTCTGCGGGGAATTACTCTGTGGGGAAGAGGTACTTCGCTGAGATTTTAACGATAACTCCGCTGGGGACTCCGTTGATAAGCTCCGTTGGGGATTTTGATGATGAACTCCGTTGGGGATAGAAAGAACTTCGCTGGGGCTGATCTTTCAGTTTCAACTTGCTGAGGATAACCCAGTTAGACTCTTGTGAGGGATAACTTCTGAATACGGCCGGGGAGATGCACTTGTTCTCTGCAGGGGACAAGCTTCCAGAATCTACTGGGGAAGTTGATTCAACTCTGGCGGGGAAGCTTTTTAGACTGCACTGGGCTGCTTGCTGAGGAATATTTGTATACTCCGCTGGGGAATATTCAGATCTACTGGGGATACCCAACCTTTTCAGGGCTAATGATAGGCCAACTCTGCTTGGGGAGAGTATTGCTGATTTGTTCATAGTTGCAAGTCTCGGTGGGGAGAACTATCATTATTGTCTTACTCTCGGGGAGTGAAGGTATCTTGGTCATACTCTTCAACTGAACTTACCTTGTACCTGGAGGACAGGGCATCTTGTACAGTTCGGACAATTCTTATTTCCCCAGTTTCTGCGAGAGAAGAAGGCCTATGAGGTGTTTGATAACTGCCGATTGACAAATCTTCTTCTGGTAGGCAAGTGACGAGATGACGGGACATAGTCATACGCTTTGATCCCTAATTTTTGCCTGGACCGCCCTTTCGGGTTTTCAGTCCACCGGGAGACCCATTTTTGCCCAAGCCGCCTTTTCAGGTTTTCGACTTGCTGGGTGTACAGATTTTTTCATTTTCATCCCTTATTTTTGCCCGAACCCTTTTGGTTCGCTGAGAAGCCCTTGTTTTTTCCTAGGCCAGTCAACCTAGCGGGTCTTTGTTCATGCGCAGTATTTTTTTTACTATGTCCGTTCCCTCAAGATGAAGGGAGTTATCACTGTCGGTAGTGTTGTGTTGCCATACCACCAGAAGATCTTCGTTCGATCATGCAGGATTCGTTGCTGGAATTCATGTCCAATGCCCCAAGTGACTCAGGCGGAGATTTGCCCCTGGCTATTTGGCATCTTGAGAGATTCCTTGAATCTTGACTTGACTGCCCCAGATGATGGACAATGATCATGTTTGCCCCTTGGTTGGAAGTGTTTTTTCCGCTTGAGGTGACTCTTTTTGTTGAGAAGGTTTTTGTTCACTAGATATTCTTCGTGCGAATTTCTCTGTTGTTTGAACAAATAGTCATATGCAAACAATGTTATTTTAAGAATGCAAAGCTTATGTCTGTTTTGAAATTTTTGAAAATGCCTTTTTCCAGTAAAATAAGCGAATTTTTTGTAAAATGTGATGTCAACTCAGGGTTTTACAGCGAGCCCTACAGGAGTCAGGATACCTTTTGTAACAGTATGCTTTCGAACTAACCCGTGCTTCAGCTAGGACTTTTAAGGGTTATAACGTAGCCTGGTTCACGGTTTAAGAAACAAAGGATACAGGCTCAAATTTATTTGTACCCACCCGTTCTTCGTGATGTTCTTTGATCCTAAACTTAGCTAATCGTGCATTAGATCTTGTTTGAGTCTTTGCTCTGATATACCAGTGGTGGTTCGGATGTTGACAATTTATTTTGAACAGGCAGTCGTTTTGTTACATTTTTCATGTTGTTGAGGATTTATAGCGACCTCTTTCTTTTTGATTTTGTTATCCCTGTTTTTTGCCTGAACTATTTCTTTTGTATTTACAGTCAGTGGGATGCCCCAGTTTTGTAAGTCTCCTTCATAGGTTTTGACTTAGTGGGCTTTTTTTTTGAAAGATAATGACTGCCTGTCTTGACGATTATAGGGAACCATCACTGTCTTTTGTTTTGGAAGGACTCCTTTGATGTCATTCATTTTGCACCTGGATCAACTGAGAAAACTACCCTGTCCCAGGTTATAAGTAAGGGTTTTAATTTTTATGAAAAGAAAAAAACCCCGACTTCTTTGGCTCAAAGGGGTTGACTAGGGATTATCTTCCTTATAACTCCACTATTTAGGATTTGAAACAATGCCTGTACATCGTCAGCGGGGTCTGTTCAAAAGCATACTGTAAAGATCGTGGTATCGTTTTCGTCATCCTCCCTCAAAAGACTTAGAATTTTTTTCGAGAGTTGATCATCACAAAATGAAAGTAATTTGAATATAGTGAATATGAATGGATTGATTCAAAACAGACATATGCAATTCATTGATAAAGTAATAAAGTTTGACATGAATAAATGTTCGGACAATCAAAAGAAAATTACAATTTGAAAATTCAAACAAAACAAAAGCCTTCAATGATTTGGCATAGGAGCAGTGATTATGTTTGGAGTCTCTGGAGGGTCAAACTTGATCTTCTTGGCATCAATCATGTCTTGGACCTTGTTCTTCAGAGCCCAACAGTTGTTTGTGTCATGTCCCGGACTGTCAGAGTGGTATGCACACCTTTCATTGGGATGATAGGTAGGAGCGGAAGTATTTGGGTTCCGGAGAGGAGCCTTTAACGTAATCAGCTCTGCCTTCAACATGTGTTGTAGCGCTTGACCCAGTGACATGTTGATCTTAGTGAATTGTCTTTTAGGCACGACCTCCTTACGCTGATTACCCCGTTGATGTTGGCGGGGTTGTTGCTGGGTTTGTGTCCCTGAAGCAAGCTGGGGAACTTTTCCTTTGTCTTCTTGTCTCAAAGGAGGTTGAACGATGATTTGATCTTCAACCCTAATTGTTTGCCCCACTTGGTTATTTTGAAGCAGCTTGTTGACGAGGACCCTGAGCTCTTCTTGTCTTTGAGCTAAGTCTTGAATGAGAGTCATCTGGCCCGCCAGCTATCCCATCATCTGGATCTTCATTGTTGCCAACTCAATTTGTAGCCCTTCCAACTGATCATTCCTGATGCCTCCTGGATTCCCTAGGACCAAGCCCCTTGTGAGGAGAGATTTTATTTCTTCTTGCCCCTGGGATAGGTTCAAGAACATTTCTTGAAGTTGGGCGTTTTGAGCCCGGAGATCTTGGTAGTCCGGTTGGAAAGCCATTGCTGAAATAAACAGCGAGAACATGAGAGACCTGTATCGGATGACCTGTTATGCAATGATATGTATGATATATGTATGCAATGTTTTCAAGGATCTCGCGGGGTAAACAGAGAAACTTGTTAGAACTTGAGTCTGGTAGCTTGATTGAAGGAACTTCATGTTGCTGAGAGTCCTTCTTCAAGAGTCAAAGCTCACCATATCGAGTGGGTCATAGCCCCTGACTCAAGTTATCGTGCTTTAAACTCTTGACAACCTTGGCTAGAGGAAAATAAATCCCCTTTGCCCCTTGCTAGACACTTGGTTCATCATGACCTGCATCACAAACCCTTGAGATCCTTGAAATGGGTTAGTCCTTATGCAGGATGCATGCAAATGTTTATGATGTTATGATGTTATGATGTTGTGATAAAGGCACACCACAAGTATTCACAAAAGGAAAACATGGTAAAGGCACACAAGTCACACAAGAGCCCTTAGATTTCAGGCTGGCATGAAGTTTTAGGTACTACCCTCTTTCAGTTTCAGTTGGTTAAGACCTGTCCTAAAAATAGTAATCGGGTTCTAGAGGATCTCAATATCACTGACTACCCTCAATCGGTCATAATTCCAGTTTGGCAACCCTTTTTTGCGGCCGGAACCATCGCGAGAGTTTAGCCTCAATGAGTGTAGCATACTGCTACTGTTCTATGGCCAAGTTGGTCAATTTAAGGTTCTAAGGTCAATTGGTGCTTAATGACTCCTCAAAAGACTCATATTCTCCTCATTCCAACACAAGGGATATCGGTACAGACCAAGGTGTCACACCAACGTAGCTACTGCTTCACCCGTGTCGGTCTACGCCGGACAGGTCCCTCACAGTTTATTGCTACTTACCTAAAGGGTATTCCCCAGATCCGGATTAGGATCTATAAAACTCCGATACAAGCCCACAAAGTTAAAGCAAACAAGGCATACAATTGAAAACAAGAGTGATTTAATCCTAAGGTACACCTCACTTATAAGCATCCCCAGCAGAGTCGCCAGTTCTGTGATCGGTGGAAATAGAACTGGCTGTTTTGGAATTCTAGTTCGCGAAATGTCGCGGTAAGCAAGAGTCGCCACCGTCTTTTATTTTCTCCAACAAGGAAAAGACAAAAGCAAAGCAAAATTCCTTTTCGAGATGTTTCTCGGTTCGGGAGGTAGATTATAGAAAGGGAAGGTGTTAGCACCCTTTCTATCCGTGGTTATCCACAGGCTCTTAGGTACTTGCTCACTATGTTTTCAAAATGTTTTGCTTTTCTTGTGTTTGTGGGTTTTGAAAAAAGTTCGTTTGAAAACTTCGATTTAACTCTTGTATCTGTCCTCAAGAGTATATGAAGTGTTGTTTGAAAACTTTTGTCAGAAAAATGTAGGTGCGAAAAGTATTTTTTGTTTTGAAAGAGCAAGTATCTGAGAACCTCTACCTACTCAAAAGAAATTAAGCTGTGTAAATGTCCTTTAGACAATACTATCCCACTATTGAGAAGTAGGTAGCACCGTCGTTGGAGTTTTCGGGTCAATTCGATTATAGGGACATGTGGTCACCAAAGCAATAGTAGGACGCCTTAGCGGTAACCCTAATGTCTTAGATCTTTTTTTATCCGAGGCAACCGTTTCGAGGCAACTGGATCTTTAGACAGGAGGGCGACCTCTAAAACACCCTATACTCAATGACCACGTCGAGGTAACCAAGTAAGGCGTACCCTAAGAGTGGCATGTGCGAGTGTGTCAGGTTTCAATTTATGTTATCTTTGTACATGTTATGGTGAGCTACGGGTTGATTTTAATTTCAGAGA
Organism: Vicia faba; assembly: GCA_948472305.1. Lineage (NCBI taxonomy): Eukaryota > Viridiplantae > Streptophyta > Magnoliopsida > Fabales > Fabaceae > Vicia > Vicia faba. The sequence continues at coordinate 1,750,457,235 of OX451736.1, read as the reverse complement.
TAAGTCTTGTCATGCATAGCCTAGTTAACATACATCTAACAGTTAATAGTTGCGGAAAATAAATCTACGCTATTACAAGGCGTCGGGTATTTACATCGCCAAAAACAAACCCTTGGAAAAAAGTAAATTGCGGAAAATAAATGGAAGCGATAAAAAGTCCTAATTAAGCTATTACATCCTCGGGGCAATTACAAAAATATGGTCAAAACATGAATAAAATAAACATTCGCGCGAGAAAAACTGGATCGGAGAAGTCCTTAGGGTTTTGACCCTTTTTTAAGAAAGAAAGAAATTGTTGTTATTTTGCATTTAATTAAATTAATCCTAAGCTAATTAGTTAATTAAAAGAAAGAAATATTTTTTTTAGTTTTTTATGTTTTTAGGAAATAAAAAAAAAATGATTAAAAGTTGTCAAGAACTCTAATTCTATGTTGATTTTAAATTGTTGCAAAAATGTCAAAATTAACTTAATTAAAACTAAGTTAGTTAATTATATTTATTTACAAAATAATAAAAGGGTGAAATTAATTTTAATAACTAATAAAAATAATATTATTTTTAGTTTTCTGATTTTATTATGAAAAAAAATTAATTTGGTTGATTAAATAATAATAATAATAATAATAATTAATAATAATCAAATTAAATGAAAAAAAAATATTAAAAAAAGTATAAAAAAAAAGAATAACCCAGGGGGGTGATGGCCCAATTTTGGAGGTATCTTTGGCAATTTTCAGGCCCACTAATTCTCCAGCCTGTTTTGACTTTCTGGTTGGTCCACACGCATGTTGACCAAGGAGTACAATGGTCCTTCAATCCTGGCCTTCAGATTTGGCCAGGAGCCACTTGGCATGCTGAGATTTGTAGCATATGGTAGACTCCCTTTGCCAGCTTTGCACAAGAACGCCTGAAGAAAAATAACAAATAAACGTTTGGGGGACCTGGGATTCGAACCCAGGTCCCAATGCTTCCAAATCAACACGCTAACCACTCCACCATCCTGCTTCAATCGTTATTAGAATGATAAGTGATTATTATATTAAGAAATTAAATAATATGTTGTACAACAAAACAACGCGCGCCCTTTTTTAAACCGGCCAACCAGGTACTAACACATCATCATCTTCTTCATTGTTCCTGCAAAAAGAATATTAGATAGCGGGGGTTTTTGACCCCCACTAAGCATTGCAACGAAAAATAGCTATTAGCACCATGATACATATAAATATTTCGTGAGGGGTCCTTTGTGTTCGTCTTGGTCTCGTGATTTCAACCATATGTCTCACAAGTCCTAATTTTGCCTGGATTGAATAGCCCTAATTTGAAACTCAAGAACCCTAAAAAATCGTTCATGGCATTCTTCGATTCATGGCGTTTCAGTTCAATTAAACCATTCCACTAGCTTCATATGGTTTCTAGCAATGCAAAACAATCAAGAAAACATGTTAAATGCACATGAATTAAGCAATACGAATTTGAATAAAAGGTGTAAACCGTGAAACTGACTAGGACGATTCTTTGAGCTTTAAGGCCTGAATTTGATTGCCACACGTTCCTGACACTTCCTGCAATGTGTTTGAATCAATAAAAACCCTTAAATCGCACTAGAATGCAAAAATCAATTTTGAGTTTTCTTGGAAATTTCTTGAATTGGCTATGGTTTTTTCTGCAGCTTTTTCACGTCTCTTAGGTTAGGATTTGCTTGCATATATATATGGCAATTGAATTAGGTCAAGAGCTGGGCAAAAATCCATGTGTAATGGTGATTGAATCTTTAATTGGAAATCAAATCTTTTTGATTTTTCATGATTGGAAAATGTTGCCAAATTTGGAGATTTTGTATCTTTGACTTGGTGCTCGAATTTGCCAGCATGCTGAGGTCCTATTTGCTTCACAAAAAGATTGAAAACATCAAATCTTCTATTTTCCTACAATTTAAATTAATTAAATGAATTAATATTAATTAAAAATCCAATTAATCAATAAAAATAAGAAAATAAATTCCATTAAGCTTGATGGGTCGTGCATAGGCCATGGATGAAGTTTCAAGAAGAGATTTGAGGCCCATTAGCAAAAATAAGGTGTTTTGAGCAAAGTTGACTTTTGCAAATTCATGAAAATTTCCCAACTTCTCCAATGCACATCTTGCTCAATTTTGATCATATGAACATGTTCTTGGACATTTTGGAAAGGTCTTGAAGTCCTCTAACCAATACTTTTGGTCCCATGTCATTTGGATTTACCAATCTCAAGTTATGGCCTTTGACTTAAAGTGCACTTTTGTTGACTTTTGAAATTAACCTATAATGTAAAAATTGGTAACTTCTTGTGAGAGCATTTCTTGAACTTGGAGTATGAAGATGGATTGTAGTAGATTTCATCCTATTCAAAATGAGCATTGGATGGAATTTTTTTGACAAACCATGAAAAAGTTATGCCCTGGTCAAGATACAGTTGACTTTTCTGTTGTCCAAAAATAGTAACTTTTTGCACCTTGATGATTTTTGAGCTATTCTTGATGAATCATGATCAAGGCTTGATCAAATGATGATTGTGGACTCAAAATAAGATGTTGACTAAAAATTCTGACTTTTGACTGCAAAATGACCATTTTGCCCTTGCAGTTGACTGTAGATCAAATGGAGCTTTTGTCTGTGCAAACTGGCACTGTGAGTCTTGAAACTTGGCATGTAGGTGCTTGAGAATGTTTATAGGCCCATGAGACTTGATTGAGCCATTGAAAATCCCAAATTCCTTGAAAGAACCAAAACCCTAATTTCAGCTGGCTTAGGAGGTGACTGTACAACCCTTAAGCAATCTTGAACCATTTGAAGATGATTCTTGACAAATCTTGAAGAATATGGGAGGGAAAATTTTGGGGTACAACAGGTACGTTGGGGAAAATACCACAACTGTCAATAATCTCTATATCCTAGTAAACTTGATGATACCAATCAATATCTGAGTGAGTAAGTGCCATGATCTTAGGAATCCAACGGGGTTCCTTCTTGACATCCCAAAAAGCATCAGACTGAGGCATATGAGAGATAAACCACTGGTACAACAGAGGCGTGCAACAGATAATCATTCCCCCATGATAATAATTCCGAAGATGAATAGAGTAATAAGCATCACCCAACAGTGTAGGAATTGGGTTTCCAATCATGAAAATCCTGATAGCATTAATGTCGACAAACTTGTCCACATTAGGAAATAGGGAAAAGATGGCCTCAAAAGCAACTGTACTCTTCATTATGCCAAAGTAACGAGCTTTCTCCAATAAGAACTGAGCCGGTAATCCTCTAATCCCTCCTTTAGTAGTCATATGGGCTTCCACCTCAGACTTTCCCAGATGAATCAAAGTAGAAATCTCATGTGATTTTGGCTCACCCTCCAAACCAGTAAAAGGAACATGATCGGTAATAGGTAAATCTAATAGATAAGAATACTCCTCCAGTGTAGGCATCAACTGATAGTCGAGAAAAGTAAAGCAATGATACATCGGATCATAGAACTGGACCAAGGTTGAGAGAATACCCTCCTTCATCTTCAGCTTCATGAGAGGAATAATGGATCCATACTTCTTTTGAAAGTCTACAGAACACTCGATCTCGGGAATTAGACTAATCAACTCATCTATCTTGGGATCCTTGAAACTGTATTTTCTGGTCTTTCTCTTTCCAGAATATGTGGTTAAAAGTACCTGAGATATTCACAAATAGCCAACCTTTAAATCCCTTGAAATATGGTTTCTTCAAAAGATGCTTATGAGTGCATGGATGCATGATGCAACAATCACACACAAGATCACACATATAGGGTTCATTGGTTCAACTTCATGAGCATGAGGTCGAAGGTACTACCCGTAAGGTGTTGGTCTAAAGTTATCACCTGCCGAACAAGGTTCTAGAGGTTCCCAGAGTCTGCATCCTTCCTTCGGATATTACCAACTTCCCAATTAACTCGGTAATTAGTAATACTCTCAAGAAATACTAGTTCGAGTGTAGTATCGCGTGACAACTATTTCTGGATTACTCCGTCAAAGCTTCCGCACTACACCTAAAAGGCCACGATGGGTTTGGTATTCTATGGTCCTTAGTTTCAGCGGGCTCTCAGGTCGAAAGCAGTACGTCTTCCCGATTACTCAGTAAACGATACTACAGTCAAAGGGGCCTCCACTGAGTGGGGGATCTCATGCCTCCTTTTTTGGGATTACTCCCTCAAAGTTAACATGACTATACCGCCCATCCTATCTTAAAGTTTGCCCAAGTCCAGGTATAGGACTTATGAGTAATCACCAAGCACCCTGAAAACCAGTAAAATCCAGACAAACAAATATACAACATATAACACAACAAACTGTAATAACATATATACAGATATAAACAAAGATAGGCTTAACCCACTTAGGGATGGACCAACAAGAGGTCAATATGTCCCCAATGAAGTCGCCATTTTTCTGTAGCGGTAGAAATGTTCAAGACTAAGCCATTAGATTGACTAGACTTATACAAATCAAAATCAAAATTGCCACCACGCTTTATTGTTTCCAAAGGAATGAGAAAAGAGCGAATAACCCAAAAAGAGGGGGAAAGATTCAAGGTAAGGGGGTTGGTTATGCAAAGGGAAGGTATTATCACCCTAAACATCTACGGTACTCCGCAGGAATCTCTTTGTAAAATCTGTATATTTTGGCAATAAAAATTGTTGTATATAAAATAGATGGTGGAGGTGAGAAAAGAAATATATTTTTTATGATTTTTGCACCCGTCGTGATTGCGAACCTTTAGTGCCTATGTACCACCTTTCATGCAATAGGAGATCAGGGTACACATAGTTCCTCTTTTAAAAATTTAAAACACAAATGTGTTGGTTAATTTTATAAGATAAAACACCATCGTCATTGTCCGTGTGGAAAACACACCTACTACTCACAATCATCAGAAAGGAGAATTTGCATCATCTCAAAGTGGAGCATATGGCTTGGATTTCAAAATCAACAATGCCTCATTCAACACCCAAGTGGAAAATATATCTCTTCACTATATATTGTAGAAGTATAGTTGTTTGCATCACTAGAAGGATTGACAAGAGTTTAATCTTTTAAGAAAAGTTTTAAAGGTAAAAAGCCAAAGTTTCAAAATGGTTTGAAATGAGATTGATTGACTTTTAGTCTTCTCACAAAAAATGTCAAGGTATTATTAAGTTAATTGGAGGTTTATTTATGAAAATGTTTTGAAAATGCATGAACATAAGTCCAAGTTTATTATGAAGATAGTTCAAGTTTCAAAACAAGAAGAGTTTTCAAAAGGAGGAAGAAGATTTTGAAATTAAAGAAGATGGGAGGAGAAGAAGAGACTATCCTAAAGCATAGGGTAAAAGATAAGGATAAGAACCATCTAACAAACAAGAAGCCAAAACTTGACATTATGAGCCAAGATAGAATTCTCATTCCTTGGATTGAAACCAAGCAAGTAAAAATACTAGACCTCTTGAGAGAACCAAACTTCAAGTGTATTAAGTCTTCATAAAAATTGGGCAGAGTAACGGCTGTATACGGTTGAATTCCAGATTATAAATAGAGGATGAATCACAAAAACCTTCATATAAAAAACAAACAAGCAACCCAATATATTGAGGTAAACCTCAAGAACTCCAGACAAAATAATCAGATAAGATCTCCAAGATAGGTCAAAGTTTCTAATCCTAAGTCCAAGAAAAGTCTCATGCTCCATAATGGCAAGGACAGTAACCAAATAGTCCAAGTACCATTAAATATTTTTTAGGGTTTATGTTGATTATTAAGTATCTTAAGAAAGGAAAAGAAAAAGCTCAAGTGAGCACAGTAAAAAATGGAAAGAAAATAAATACTCAAATGAGCAAAGATGAAAATGGCATGAAATGTAAATGCTAAAAGTAAATAGTACATAAAGCATAAAAAAGAATAAAAACATAAGGTAAAACAAGTCAATAATTAGTGGTTAGTTGGATGACCATCTTGAAACTTGCATTTGGAACTCATTAGAGGATTGGTAGAACCAAAGACTCCATACAATAAGTTGCATTTGCTTTTTGTCAAGTATATCATCCATTTGGAATTCTCATAAGTACTATTTAATGATCAACGATGTTTAAGTGATCCGCGTTGACCAAATGTGCTGTAAATCCATTAGAGGATTGGTAGAACCAAAGCCTCCACACAATGAATCTCAAAGTTATTGGATCAAAGAGATCAAATTAACATACTTGGGCTTGCAATCATAAGTTTGGGCCACAAATGATCATTTATTCGAATCGGGACAAAATTTAGTGCTATGTTAAGCAATTGTAAGTGGACTTATATAGAAGTCGCACCTATTTTGAGGCCGGTCCATAGCAATCTATGCACCATTTGTTTTGAGACATGATATAGAGATCATGCTCCAACAACATTTAGTGCAATAAGAAATGGATGAGATGAAGAGGGATGGGGAAAAATATACAAACTACTTTTGAATTAAATTTTAATCAAACTATTATTAAAATCATTCATCCATTTTTGTGGAGTTAAACTCAATACCATGGATCCAATGATGTTAATAAAGTTCATGATCCAAAATCTAACCTAAGATCCGCCAGAAAATAATCACAAAATAATATCACATTTAATATACACAAAAAAGGATTTTAAAAATGTTTTAAAATTAGAAAATAATGAGAAAAATATCAACTATGTTCAAATTAATCAAGAAATAAAAAGTAAGACCATAGAAAAATCAGAAAAAGGCTCAAATATTTTATAAATTTTTTGGTAATTTTTAAAAGTCAGAAACTATTTTTAAACTATTTAAAATTGCTCAAACAAACAAAAAATAGGTCAAAAATAATAAACATCAATATAAAATTCCATAAAATTTTCAGAAAGTCAAAAATATGCAAAATAATATTTATGAATTTCTTCAGAATTAAAAAATGTCAGAAAGTATTTTTTAAGTAATTAAAAGAAAGCAAATAATTTAAAAAATACAAAAAAATATCAAATGTCAAAATAAAAATGTGAAAAAATAGTCATGAGATAAAAAATAATTCAAAGTATTTTTGTGAATTTTTTCATAATTTTTGGATAAAAAATAAAAGAGTTATGAATTCTTGATAATTTAATCAATAAAAATATAAAATCAGAAAATAAAATAAAACCAAAAAGATGTGGACCATCAGATCATAGTCAAAACGCGTTAGTAAGCTGATCCAGTGGACCAGATGCATTGTGCTTGATATGGACCTTAGTGAGATACACATAGGATCAGAAAAAGGGCAACCAATGGAATTAAAACGTTTGGCACGCTATCATTGGCTGAGACGAGACATGTCATCATCTTCAACCTCCAGACACCCTGCAATGGAGATTTTGTGAGATCCTTCAAATGGAAAAATTATGATCCCAGGCTAGTATCGTTGAACTCGTCTCTTCAAGATGATTCTAACACCACCATCGCGCCAAATTTATATAAAGTATGGAGAGAGATATGAATCAAAAACCCAGAAAATAGCGAGCACCTTAAATTTGAGATTTCTCTCTCAATTCTCAATGGATTTAAAAATTGTAAGCAGCATTGGAATCAGGAGAAGGAGTAGAATAGATTAGTGCTTGATTTGGATTCAAATGGTGGAGAATCCTACCTTTACGAAGTTCAAGGAAGAAGCTCTGAAACTGGACTTCTGTAGCTTGAATTATGGTTCATTTTGATTGGTTTAAGTGTTGGAGAGTTTATATGATGCTTAAGGATGATGAATGCGCAAAGAATTTTGGAAAAGGGAGCTTAAATCTCAAAAACTGAATTAAAAAAAATGGGTTTGTGTGAAGTTTTGGCAGGGTGTTTTTGGCTCTCAAAGCTTGAAGAAATGAATGGGGGATGACCCTCTATTTATAGGGAAGTGAATGGGAATGAAAATTGGAATAAACAAGGAAGTTTGGAGGGAAATTGAGTGAAGGTCGAGCACGAGTGAAGTGTGACTTCATTTCCATCAAAACTCAACCAAATCTTGTGTTTTGGGGTGCTAATCACTTCTGGCAAGTTCGCTAATCAAGTTTAAATCAAAAACACGCATAAATCTTGTGTTTAGAAGTCACATTATGGATTTCAAAATTCTTACTTTGTGGAAAATTCAGTTTCAAGTTACCAAATTCAAATCCATGGCATTTCCAACTCAAGGGGTCTTAGGGCATGATTCTTGATGCTTTAGAAAGATGAGGTTACAAAAGTTTTGCAATGGAAAAAGAATAGAATCAAATGGATGCTTGAGTTGAAAGTTGCATTGAGTCAAAGTTGAAGAAAAAGGGTTGACTTTCCATACTTAGAAATATTTCAAATTCTTCTTAAAAAATGACCCATAATGTCTTGCATCCAAACATGGCCTTCCACTTAGAATTTTCTCTTGACCAAAAAATATGGCATGAAGTAAATATCTTGAATGACATTTTGAAACTTGAACCAATCAAAATCTCAAAAAATTGAGCAAGTTATGACTTGTTGAAGTTGGCAAAAAATCATGAAATGGCCTATAATATTTTGCATATTTAAGGCAACCTCCATCCATTTTCCCACTTTGCACATAAAAGAAGGCATAAAGTTCACATATTAAAGATCATTATGGAAAAAGAATGGACTCAAGGTGATGAAAATTGACCAAGTTATGACAATTGAAGTTACTTATGTAAAATTGTGGATTCATCTGGATGACTTGTAATCTTTCTTCTTCACCAAGTTTCTTCCACATGAAAACTCCTTGAAAATTTTGAAGTGATTTTTTGATAACCCTTTGAAGAGAAGAATGTATTTAGAATCACTCAAAAATACCCACAGGTGAGCAAGATATGCTCCTTTGAAGTTAAAAACCCTAGCTTCTAGATCAAGAGAATGCCTTGAGGAACTTTGACAAGTTTGAACAAACTTATTGTACCAATATTCTTTCGTTGTGAATAGAAGTTGTTGAGGATGATAATGAGGACTCATAGCCACCAAAATCACTTCCATATCTTGAATTTTGAGATAAATATGCTCTTGTGACCAATAGGAACAAGGCCTTGTCCAAACATGACAACTTCTCCAATCAACCCCTTGTACTTTTGAGTCAAATCTAATAACCTTGAAATGTGATGAACCAAAGTAACCTTTCCATGCCAATTCTCCCAAAACCAATCCATTGGTGAGGTTTGAAATTATCAAGCTATATTGACTAGGGCATGGAAATAAACTCATAAACCTATGGAGTAACTTGTTAAATCTCATTGCCCTTACCTACATGGATAACAAGCAAGACAAATCAACATTGCATTTTATTAGTTAAATGAAGAAAACAAAACAATATTCATGATCACAAAAGGAACATAAGTCAAGGTGCTTGATAATCCTTCAAAAGGAGCAAAACTTAAAGTAGGGAGGGGAACCAAGAATCCTAGTGTGATCTTGTTGTGAGTGAATCAACATGGTATGATGAAGGGATCTTAGGGTCAAAATTGGGGTACAACAGACGTAGTTTGATTTCGACAGTTTCAGTGTGACTCCTTTCAAGCATTAACTCTAACTTAATAAAACCAGCTTTTCAAACACTGGCTCTCGTTTCCCAAAAAACCCTTATTTTGGAGGATGACTCTTAGCTTATGAGAATATATTCATTTACCACATGTACTTGAATACCTTAAGATTTTCCAAAGTAACACTAGCTCCCAAGTGTTGTTGCAGTCTATTGCTCTAATCTCTTCGTCCATGGCACTTTTCCACTTCTTGTCTCGTAACACTTCTTCCAAACTGATGTTTTCAGCATTTGTCAGAAGACATACAAGGTGTACCTCATTTTTCGAATCATACAAATCTTGCAAACTTCGCATTCTGGGTTGTAGAGGTTCATCTTCATTTTCAGAATCTTTATGTTCTGTTGAAATGCTTGTTGGTACGACGATAGACGATTCTTCAAATTCGTCGATAACTTCTATCAAATTGTTCCAGTCCCACTTACTCGCTTTGTTTACTCAAACATATCTATCACTATCACCTTCTTGCTTATGGGATCGAATAGCTTGTACCCTTTTGTCTTCTCATCATACCCAATGAATATGTACTTCTGACTTTTGTCTTGAAATTTCACTCTTTGTTGATCTTGTACATGTGCATAAGCCACACTAACAAATACTTTGAGATGAGAAATTATTGGCTTTTGTCTTCTCCATGCTTCTTGTGGTGTTTGATCTTCTAACTCCGAATGTGTACATCAATTTTGAACATAAATGGCACATTGTACAACTTCTACCCATAATTCTTTCGACATGTTCTTGCTCTTAAGCATTGATCGAATCATGTCAAGAACTGTTTGATTCTTTCTTTCAGACACATTGTTTTGCTGAGGTGAATATGGTGCAGTTAGGAATCTGCTTATGTCCTGCTCTTCATAATACTTCATAAAGGCTGTCGAAGTGTACTCACCACCTCTATCAGATCGAACTGCTTTGATGTGTCTGTCAGTTGCCTTCTCCACCATTACTTTGAACTTTTTGAACACCTCTACTACTTTGGACTTTTCTTTCAAGAATAAACCCAGGTCTTTCGTGAGAAATCATCGATAAAGCAAATGAAGTACCTTTTTCCACTGAAAGATTCCAGAGTGATTGGTCCACATATGTCGGTATGAATCAATTCGAGAATATGTTTAGCCTGATATTTTGCATTCATTTGAAATTAGGTTCTTGTTTGTTTTCTAAGCACACATTCTTTACAAAACTTCCCTTCATAATCCATGTCTGGTAGTCAGTGCACCATGTTATTTTTCGCCAACCTTCTCAAACCAACATGATGTAGATGACCAAAATGTAGATGCCACAGTGACGCTTTGTCTTGCATATTGACTTGTAAACATTTCTCTCGAACATTCCTCAGATTCAGTTTGTACATTCTATTTTTTTCTATTCCGACACGAGCAATCAGATGTCCCATTATGTCCTTCAAATGCAGTATCCGATCTTTTATAAGTATCGAATAACCTTTTTCTGTAAGTTATCCCAAACTTAAGATGTTGGTCTTGAGATCTGGTACATAATAAACATCTTGGGTTGATCCAATCAAGCCATCCTTCTGTAAGTAACAAATTGTACCCTTGCATTCGACCTTCACTTTCGATGCATCTATAAAAGACACATTACCATCTTCAATTTTTTTCATTTCTTTAAACAGGTGTTTGTGACCACACATGTGATTACTTTCTCCTGAGTCAAGATACCAAACATTGTCATTATTGGTGTTGATTTCATTTTGAGCCATCAAGAGTAAACCTTCGTTCACTTCAGCTTCCAAAGCTAGATTGGTTGTTTCTTCTACCTTCTTTTCAATTCGACAATCTTTTGCAAGATATCCCACTTTATCACAGTTATAGCATTTGTAGGAATTGTAATCCTTCGCGTAATGACCATACTTCCGACACTTGTAGCATTCGAAGTTAGAGTAGTTCGACCGACCACCTCTTTGACCATGTCCTCTGCCACGCTAATTTTACTGGTTCGACTGTCCTCTCTCAAAGTTATTGCCTCGACCACTGTCACGACCTATACGGCCACGTCCTCTTCCTTGAAAGTTTTGAGAAAAGAGTACCTTTTCGTCTTTGATCGACTCCTTGGTTAGATTTTCTTCTTCGACTACTTCTTCCTTCTTTTTCATCTTACGTTGTTCATGTGCTTCGAGAGAACCAGCGAGCTCTTCGACTGAGAGCGTCGAAAGGTCCTTCGAATCTTCTATTACACATACAATATTCTCAAATTTAGATGTTAAAGATCTCAAAACCTTTTCAACAATTCGTGCATAAGTTATTGTTTCTCCATTTCTGGTGAGTTGGTTCACCATCTTTTAAACACGCGTGATGTAGTCGGGTACAATTTTTGACTTCTTCATTTGCATCCTCTCCAATTCGCAACGAAGAGTTGGAGTCAAACTTTCTTTACTTGGTCTGCTCCTTTGAACACTTTCTCTAACGTGTCACATGCTTCTTTCAACGTAATCGAACCGACTATCTTTTCGAACCCTGATTCGTCAACAACCCTGAACAACATGTATATTTTCGTTTTATCCTTCGATTGCGTCTCTTTCAACGCCTTGTTTTGAGTTGTCGTATATCCCGCAACATTTGTTGGTTCTTCAAACCCATCTTTGGTCACCTTCCACGCGTCTAGAGATCCAAGAAGAGTTTTCATTTAGATAATTCAGTTTTCGTAATTTGACTTCGTTAGTCGTGACAACGATATTTGATTCACCATGTTTGTCATTAGCTCTGATACCAATTTGATAGAAGGAAGCAATACTTTTATAACTTCTTATCAAATAGAATACAACATTGGTCTTTATATAGACCCAGAGATTTATGTTATTTTAAGAAAATAAATAATATTAATAAATACTATTAATAGATCACTATCTATTGGTCTTTCAACTACAACAAACTCTTAATCTTTCCACTAACTTATTAATAGAAATCTACTAACTATAGCATTGAAATTTATTCAACAAATTCTCTATTGTGATTTATTCTTGACGCACTTATAAAGTTCGTCATTTTGTTCACAATGTCCTTTTATAACAATTCACTCATTTAAAAGGATGTCATTTCGTAAAATTCATGATCATATATTTATCTTTTGCTTATATATATATCAATGGTGTATGACACCATGTTGGTCAAAATACTTAATCACTTAAGCTCATTTGAAAAAGTTTGTCCATTCCCTAAAAGTAAAAGTTTTTGCAATTCAGCACTTATTATTCCTATTAGCAGCAATCGTAAAGCTTGGTTTTAAATATAAGAAAGCTTTTTACTATATAAAGCATCAAATCCAACAATCATTCTCACCAATGTAGTGAGATTACACCAAGTAATACCTACCTTCAAATAGACTCTGCAACATGTATTTTAATAATACAAAATAATAATTAATTTCCATTTTGGAAAAGCAGACGAAATATAAAAGGCATTCAATAATTAATGAATAGTCCTTTATTTTACAATGTCTATTATAATCCCCCAAATTGAAAAGGACATAATTGCCAACAGTGAAATATAAAAAATAACGTTTTTGACGGAAACCTTAAAACAGAAAAAAATAGCGCCCTCGGTTTTAGAAACTCGACGTGTCATTTCCCCATACGTCACAAAGTTCACTACTTTCAGGGCCCCACGATTCCTAGATTCTGATGTTGTCCTAGGATAAACTATTCCACGCGCAGGATTTTCACGTTTTCATCACTCTCCCTTACAATTCGAAACGTGCCGATTTTACCTAACACAATGAGCGAGTATACAGCACGCGCTTTTCTTTATGTGCTTGGTTCAGATAAACTAGACAAAGAGAAACCTTAAAACCACTAATCTTGGAAAACCTATTTTAAGGTTTGCATCAGAAATACTAACCCACTTTAGCTGTATACAAACATATAAAAATATGTAAGTTTTTTTAATAAGCAATGGTAGATTTGAATATGAGACTTTGAAGGAGTACAATATAAGATATAAGCTTTAATTACTAGATCACACACTGCACATATTAAAATATGTAATATTTTTATAAATAATTTTGATTGAAAAGATAAGGCTTTACACTAATCTAATAAAATTTTAATAATATAATTTAATATTTAATATGATAATTGTGATTGGTTGACAATAAAATTATAATTTTATATTATCTGTGCATTTCTTTCTCAATATATTTTAAGACTTAGAGTTTTATTTATTGTGTTGAATTTGGAATTTAATTATTTAAATTTTTTTAAACAAATACTATAACTTAAGAAAAGATAAATATATGAATAAAAAAGTATTCAAAAGTGAGAAAATACCATGGTGATTTTATGACAAAGATAGTTGACAACATAATTTTCTTTTTAATAACAGAAATCAAAATCTACTCTTAAAGTCGTCTATTTAAGAGGTACATCCCTCTTAGCAAAAAAAAAAAATTGTTAAAAGTATTTTGTTATACATCTGGTGAGAAAAAAAAACACTTATTACCTGTTTTTTTAGTTGGATTCCCATAAATAGAAAAAAAAATGAAAATTATATAATTGGGGTAGTGACTTTTGTTCTAAAGCTCCTCAGTGTTTCCATATAAAGAATAAAATTGCATCACATACCTTTTTCAACGAATCTCTTCCAACATCTGAAAACGGCTCTGTCAAGCTTTTTCATCTTCTCCTTCCTTTCTTCCTTACTACTCACTCCTTTAATTTTCAAGTAAGTCACTCTTTCTTTAGATTTTTATCTTCCACGATTTTTTTTTTACAATTATTTTCTATTTATTTGATTTTATAAATTATTTAATATGATGATGAAGATATCATATTAGTCACAAAAAAATCTCAAGGTTAGAGCATATGTTCTCTGATCTAGCAGGTGAAAGAAACCCTAATTCATATTTTTTTGAAAAAATTAAGATGGGAAGAGGAAAGATTGCTATTAGAAGGATTGATAATTCAACAAGCAGGCAAGTGACTTTCTCAAAAAGAAGAAATGGATTGTTGAAGAAAGCTAAAGAGTTGTCCATTCTCTGTGATGCTGAAGTTGGATTCATTGTTTTTTCAAGCACTGGAAGGCTCTATGATTATTCAAGCACTAGGTACTAATTAATTCTAATCTAATTATTAATTTTACATTTTTTGCTTTTTGATTTGTGATCTAAAATCCTAGTTTTTTATTAACCGGAGAGAAAATGAAATATATATATATAACTTATAAAGTGGAAAATTAAATTAAAAAAACATATACGGTTGTTATGATTATTCTGTTGCATTATTAGGAGGTTTTTATGGCATTAATATATTTGTAATGATCGTATAATAAAACATATAAATAGGTATTTATCTTCATGATTCATGACCTTAACTATAATTACCATTCCAACTTATAAAATTAGAATAATCTTATACATAGGACTATATATTATATATGTATCTATAGGTTAAGGTAGTTTAAAGTGGCACAAAATCTTATATTGTACGATGAATATTAATATACAAATATATATGTATAGGTTAAGGTATTGAAGTAAGTATAGTTTGGGAATCTATTTTCTGCACTGAACACAATCACCAGAACACAGGTGCATACCTTTTCTTTTGAAATTTTCAAAGTACTGGTTAATATTATTACTGTAAAATGTTGTAGTATAATAGTGAGAGTTTAATATATGTTTTTTTTATCCACGCATGCATTGTTCCTAACATGAAAAGTACAAAATCTACAAATTAAATATGCACAAACAGAAAGATGATGAGGGAATGCTAGATTTAGAATGTCAGAAATTTGCTATGATTGCTATTGCTCATATTACCCTAAATTAATATATATGTATGTGTATTATTGAGCTAGCTAGATATGAAAATCAGTAGTTACATATTTAACCTGATATTGAAAATGAATAATCACATGTGATATAGTGCATTAAACCAGTAAACTAACTCCTTTTGGAAGTTCATATCATTATATAATCAATATTTATGGGAGATGATTTCTGTCCCTTAACTTGAAGACAAAATTTTCTTAGCTTTTTATCCTTAGTACTACAGTTTCAACTATAAGAGAAATATTTTGTGATCATGGTGGAAAGAAACAATTGGCAGGGTGGAATGGAATGGAAGTAAGAAGGTCTTTTAGAGTTTGTTAGAAAGCAATGGACATTTATAAAGGTTCAAAGGGTTAAGGTGCTTTTATATTAGATATTGAAGATTCTAAAACATAGGTTTAGAGAACTACTTAGATGCTGCAAAAAAATAGTTACTAGTTGGCATTTGAAATGTGAACATAAAGTAATTTTATACATGGACGAGTAAGAGCTACATAGAGCTAGTATTTTGTTGTCAATGATACATAACTATGAGTATGGTATTCAATACGTGATACTCCGTCCGTCCCAAATTATAAGAGAAATTCAATTTTTAGATTTATTGAATAATTAATGTATTTGGTCTATATATAGACCGGATACATTAATTATTCAATAAATCTAAAAAGTATGATATTTTGAAAAAAATTAAAGTACGGTTACTTTTATTTCAAAAAAATTTAGTTCTCCTGAAATATAAAATATATTACAAGAGAACTAAATTGTTCATTCATAATAAAACATTACAATAAAAATAAAAAAAATAAAAAACTGTGTTAATTTACTATTATTAATATTTTTTTTATGAGCAAGATGAATTAAGATAAGAAGCACAAGAGGTACTTCAATGTCTTACGTATCAAAAAGAAGAAAAAATTTAAAATTGCAACCAACACCTGAGACAAACAGGCACAACAAAACAAAAACCTAAACAAAAACAAGACAACAACGAAGAAATAAAGATGAACAAAAGCAATGAAATGAAATCTGCAACACCAAAAGGAGACTGGAGGAGGGAATTGATGTAGGAAGGTTGGTTGCGCGTATCGAAGAAGAAATCGCGCATTAGAAAGTATTTTAATATTTAAGATTTTTTAAGTTTTAATATTTAAGTAATTTTTTGTTTTAATATTTAAGTAATTTTTAGTTTTATTTCTGTTTTAGATTAAAAGCCCAATAAGATCTTTTTAAGTCCATTAAGATTATTTTGTTTTATGTATTTAAAGATCTTTGTTGTGACTATAAAGGTTATTATTCATATAATAAAATTTGAAGTTTTCTTTGTTCTTGTGGATTCTAGTTTATCTGTTAGGTTTTGCACTTGCCAACCCTGTGTTTCATTCTAGGTTTAGTGTATGTTATTCCCTAAGGCTTTCGACTGCGTCAGTTGGTATGAGAACATGTTTTCTCCCGTTCTTTTTGTAACTTGACAACCATGGTAGATAAATTGGTGACCAGAGCAGATTTTTGAGGCAATTACCGCGACTTTTATGGTGGCTATAACTGTTTTGACTAAACAGATGAAGAATTTAGTAAATCAAGCTAATAATGCCAACAAAAACAACATGAATCAGTGAAAAGACATAAGAGAGGAACCGACCAGGGCTCCACGGGGTGGAAACAACTGTGTTGAAGATTCAAGTTCTGATGAAGAAAAACCTTACGAGGAAGAAGTTGATAGTGGGAAAGTACAAAACAACCATGACTATCGAGTGAAGGCTGATATTTTATTGTTCTACAGAACGGTGGGAGTGGATAGTTTCTTGATTGGAAGATCGACATCGATAGGTTCTTCAACAGTATGGGCATCCCTGAGATCAGGCAAGTTAAGACGGTTGTGATCAGACTTAAAAGTACTGCAGTCATCGGATGGGATAAACTTGTTGCTCAAAGGCAGAGACAAAGGAATGGGTCGGTAAGAACTTGGCGAAGAATGAAACAATTGATGCTGGAGGGGTTTTATCAGAGGATTATGAACATATTCTTTATAAGATGCACATCGGGTGTGTTCAAGGCAAGAGAACCGTGACTGAATACACAACAGAGTTCCTGCATTTTTCTGAGTGCAATGAACTGGGAGAATCCGGGAGCCAGAAAGTGGCTCGATACATCAGTGGCCTAAAGGGATCCTTGTAGAAGAAGATGGCTTTACAAACTGTATGGACCGTAGTTGAGCCATCCAATTTATATTTTAAGACAGAATTGACGGAGAAATCCCCTCAAAATTTATCGTCTATTAGAAGGTACTCACCCAAAATTACTTTGAATCAACAGGTGACAAGAAAAAGAGTGCAACACCCCAGGATTCCAACCTTGGGAATAAAGGGGATAGCAGACCTAGCAGTGTGCAGTAGGGTAAAGCACCAATCCAGAGGCAAAATAATTCATATGTTAGACCCACTATAGAAACATGTTATCTTTGTAATGGATGAGACCATAAATCGATTGTTTGTCCAACAAGAAGAGTCACTCATGTTGTAGAAGAAAGAGAAGATCCTGCAGTTGAGAACGATGAATATGCCGGATCTTGAGTTTGCAGAGGAAGAATCTGATGTGAGGGTAAATTTTGTGTTGCATAAAATGTTACTAGCATTCAAAGACGAAGGTAGCACAAAAATTTGTTCAAACACATTATTTTATCAAGAATAAAGTGTGTAATCTGATTATGGATAATGGCATCACGAAGAATATGGTGTTGCAGAAATTGGTAGATTATTTGAAATTGTCCATAGAACCCCATGAGAAGCCATATACCCTCGGTTGGGTAAGCAAGGGCTACCAAGTTCGAGTAACACTAGCCTGCAGAGTTCCTATCTCCATTGGAAAACATTACATAGAAGAAGTACTTTGTGATGTTCTTGATATGGATGTTTGTCATATTTTACTTGGTAGACCTTGAGAGTTTGATAATGATATTACTTATCAGGGACAGGATAACATGATAATCTTTTCTTGGGGCACACATAAAATTGTTATGGCTCCTATTTTGCTTTTGATAAGAATCCAAGAGGAAAGAAGTCTAGTTTCTTGATGATGACGTAGAGTGAAAAGGAGCTTGATGAGGCTGTAATAGAAACTTTTGAATGTTTATGTCCAGTTGTGACCAAAGGGTCGATGAATGTTGTAAAAGAGGAAACAACAATTTCACAAGAAGTGCTAGAGATCCTTAAGAATTTCAAGGAGCTGACTGCAGAGAAATTACCAAATGATTTGCCTCCCATGTGAGATATTCAATATCAAATTGACCTCATCCAAGGGTCTAGCTTACCAAACCTTCTTCACTATCGTATGAGCCCCAAGGATAATGAGATTTTAAGGGAGAAGATTGAAGATTTGTTGAAGAATGGATTTATTCGTGAGAGCATGAGTCCATGTGCAGTACCTATCATTTTAGTCCTTAAGAAAGGAAATTAGTGGCGAATGTGTGTTGACAGTCGATCCATCAATAAAATAAATATCAAGTATCGGTTCCCAATTCCGCATTTGAAAGACATGCTTAATGAGTTGGTTGGTTCTAAGGTGTTCTCTAAGATGGATTTGTGTAGTGGCTATCATTAAATCAGAACCAGGTCAGGAGATGAATAGAAATAGCCTTCAATAGAAAAGAAGTATTATATGAGTGGTTGGTGATGCCCTTTTGTTTGTGAAACTCCCGTAGCACCTTCATGCAGTTGATGAATCAGGTTTTGTTCCCGTTTAATGGTTCTTTTGTAGTGGTTTATTTTGATGATATTCTGATTTATAATAAGACCAAGATAAATCATTTACAACATGTGAGGCAAGTGTTGCAAGTCTTACAGGAGAAATGTTGAATGACAAACCCTGGAGGTTCTGTGACATAGACCTCTTCGTCTAAAGGACCATTCAGAAATGTTGATTTCACATCTAAATGAAATTTCGACCAGCTTTGGTTGCATGCCAATGCTACCACTAGTCGAACAGTCTCCAATATTGCTACTGGAGCAAATACTTCAGAGTGGTCGAGTCCTGCTCTTTGAAGAAAACCTCGAGCTATTGATCTTGTTTTATGTCTTGCTATCAAATCATCAACATTATGTTTCAACTTGAACACCCACTTCATTTTGATAGCTTATATATGTGCTGGAAATTCGACTAACTTCCATGTATTGTTTCTTTCAATTACCCGTAACTCTTCTACCATAGCTAACTTCCACTATTTAATCTTCAAAGCATCGTTATGGTTGATTGGTTCAACACCAACAAGTAAAGCAAAATGAACTAATTCTCCATCTGGTGTGACTTTATCATCACCTACTACTTCATAATCATGAAGTCTTCTTAGAAGAAATTTATTTCTTTGAGGTATTTGGCTTGTTTCAGCCACAACATCTTCGACTTCGACTGTTTCTGGAATGTCAGCAACAACTTCATCTTCGACTTCGACTAGATTCACAACAATTCCTTTGACTTCAACTTCATCAGTTTCTTCGTCCAAATCAGAGCTCATCAAGGGCTTGTTAATTGAATTGCTAGAATACCAATCCATGCAGAATTTTTATCAATCACAATATCTCGACTTAACACAATCTTCTCATTAACTGGATTGAATACCTGTATGCACCAATTTTATGATATCCTACCAGAATTATAGGTTCACTCTTGTTGTCATAAAGCTTCCTTCTTCTTTCATCAGGAACATGCTTGTAACACCTTCAAATGACTCACTGGTCATTTTCCACTTCATACTTCTTCAGGAACCTTGTAGGGCACTTGTTCAAAATATAAACTGCAGTTGAAACAACTTCCCCCATAAAGATTTTGGCAACTTTTTCTACTTTAGCATGCATCTCGCCATATTCAATATTGTTATGTTTCTTCTTTCTGCAATTCCATTATGTTGAGGAGTATAAGGAGCAGTTACCTCATGATCAACACCGTGTTTTGCATAGAGTTTTTCAAACATCTTCGAAGTGTATTCGCCACCTCCATATGTTCGCAAAACTTTGATCCTATTCTCACTCTGGTTTTCGACAAGCATCTTGAATCTATTAAAGATTTCAAATACTTCATCGTTTCTATTGATCACATAGATCCACAACTTTCAACTAAACTCATCGACAAGCGAAACAAAATATTTGTTTCCACCAATGGTATGTTCTTCGAATGGACCACATACCAATTTGTTAGTGCGTGAGCCACTTTTAGTGAGGAAATAAAGAAAGAATAATAAAGGAAATAATGATTCTATTATTCACTTGAATTGTATTATACCACTTCAAGTATTAATGATGATCTCATTGGCATAGTTGAAACAAAAGAGTTTCTGGATTGCTTTCCGACTTAACAACCTTCATAGAGTTTGTTGGGCATCTCAAGACTTGGGATACCAGATACCATATCTTGAGTAATGAGCTGATTGAGTGATCGAAAGTTCAAATGTGCAAACCTCAAATGCCACAACCAACTAACCTTGTGGTCAACAACAGTTTTTAGACATTGTACTTCAGTCAAACTGATCATAGTCTTAAACGTCATGTTCTTCGACAGAGGAGATTTTAAGACCAAATTGTTATTGGTGTCGAACAATTTCAAAGCTCCATATTTCATAACAACTGAGAAACCTTTTTTGACCAGTTGTCCAACACTTAGCAGGTTTCACTTTATTCCGAGTACATAGAGCACATCTTTAATCATAGCTTTCCCTCCATTACTCATTTGAAAAACTATGTTGCTAGTACCTTCTGCTTGCAACGAAGTATTATCAACAAGTTTTACCTTACTTTTCTTCGACTCGTCAAAATCTACCAATCACTCCTTTCGAAAAGTCATGTGATTCGGGCAGCTCGAGTCAATGAACCAAATCTTGGATTCGACATGGTTATCTGTAACTACATCCATAACCACACCATACCACCTTCAGAGTCATCTGAATCTTGGCGTGCAAGGTTCACTCATTCGTTCTTGTCTGTTGATCCCTTGTCTTTTTTGTACCAACAATTCTTGGCTACATGACCCTACTTTTCACAATTATAGTATTGCACACCTTTTTTATCTTCTTTGTCCTTTCAATAGTTTCCTCCTCCTATTTTAGAGGATTCAGAAGGTATCTTCGACATGTTGTTTGTGAGGGTTCGACCAAGACTTCTTTCCCAGAGTCTTGTCAAAATTTCCTTTAAACTTGTTGGAACCACCATTCCTTTTTCATGATTGAGCTTTTAGCGACTGTATCGAGTCTTGAACTTATTTCCTTTCGAAAATCCTCTTCTCATGCGCCTCCAACGAATTAACCAAATCTTCCACTTTTGTGGTTTCAAGATTGTTAGATTCTTGAATAGCTACGATAACGTGATTAAAGTGAGAGGTCAACATTCTCATTACCTTCTAAACTATCATCTTATCAGTTATGGTTTCACCATAATCCTTCATGAGATGGACGATTTTCTGAACCTTCGACAAATATTCTGCAACTTTTTCGTCTTCTCCCATCGACAACAAATCATATTGTCGATGCAAAGTTTGTAACTTAACAACCTTGACATTCTCACCTCCTTCGTAATACTTCACCAGAATATCATATTCCTCCTTCGCCGCTTCAGCATGAGAAATCCTGTCGAAGTTAGCAGTGTTAACCGCCATTTGAATGCAATAAACAACCTTGCAATCTTTCTTCTTGACTTCATTGTGGGCCATTTTTTGTTCATCGATTGTATTTGCATCCAACGCAGGAACATTATCGGTAACCACTTCTAGGGTTTCATGGAAGCCAAACAAGGATTGCATATATTTTTTCCATCGGATCCAATTTTTGTCATCAAGCATTGGAAGAGAATTCAGAATATCTTTATCACTAGCCATCTTTGCAACGGTTGATTCACTTTCCCTGAAAACACGACCTCTGACGTGAAATTCTTGAAAACTCGATCAAGAACAATAACCGGAAGCTCTGATACTCATTTGTTAGTATACAAGACACTTTTAGGGAGGAGAGAAAGAGAGAATAATAAAGGAAATAAGGATTTGTATTATTGAATTGTTCAAATAATGATACAGACTAGGACTATTTATATACAACTCTATTTAGACTTGGATGTACACAACTTGGATTATATTTAAATATTAAATCTAATTAAATCTAATCTAATCTAATATTTTAACAAATATAATTTAATATTTCAACAATGGCAAGCTATAAACAGGATTTTCATATACTTGTAGGGCACCTTTCATCTTGGCTCCAACTTCACCCATATCACCCTAAGCAATCCTTCTTTGTGCATGGTTTATCTGATGCATATTAGGTAGTTGATATTGATGACAAAAGATTCACTTCTGCTTGTGCCATATTCCTTGGTCCCAACTTAATCTCTAGATGATCAAGGAAACAAAATGTGGCATCCACGTCTAGTGCAGAGACAGAGTACATAAGTCTTGCTCTCATTAATACTTTGACTAAGTCGCTCCTCCTCCAAAAAATCAAGGTTTACTCTATATTTACTGATTATTTGTGACAATGAAAGTGCAATATCTATGGCTCATATCCCTGTCCTTTGGGCTAGGAAAAAGCACATAGAATTTTATCTAGACCATGGTTTGGTGTATCGCAAAGGCTCAGAATCACCTTAACATGTTCAAGGTTTTCTTGACTCTGAATATGCAGGTGATTTGGATAGAAACAAAATCTTTTACTGACTATGTATTGTGTTCCCAGTGTTCAACAACAATAAGTTATAAATCTACACTTTAACACATAGTAACACATTAGCTTTGTCAACTAAATAGGCATAATATGTTGCTTTAGCTCAAGAAGCAACACATAGTCTGCTCATGATTTTGTTTCTGATACTAAATATAAAACTTAATATGGATAACAGACGAGTCTATCATTACAATGATACTTTACTTGAGAAAAAAACATTAGAGAGGAAAAAAGATAAGGAAATTATGAGATTCTTCATGATTCATAATTGAACCATGCGTGAAGATCAAGATGTATTTTAATCAAGAGACTGTTAGTAGTGGTGTAGTTGATACTTGATAGAAGATAGTTTTAAAGAGTTGTTTAGAAAGAAGGCTATGTCATTGATTTCTTGGATGATTCATTACAAGATACCAAATGCCTATTTATAGGCTCAAGTCACCAACCTCTCAATGGTGGTGAATTTTTCTACATTACTTTATATTTTTCTAGAGTTTTCATGATATGTTAGTATCATGATAGTTCTAGGTTCTTCTATCTTTTACATACACTTATAATTCTAGATTATTCTACCATACTCATAAACACTATAGTTTCTTGGGTATTCTACCATTACCATACATATTATATTTAGAATATTCTAGAAATTTGTAGAAACCAAAGATCTGTCCACTCTATCAGTGACAAAACTTGTGGGCTCTCTTAAAGCATATGAGCAAAGACTGTATAGGCATAAAGAAGATACACTTGAAAATGTCTTCTAGTCAAAGCTCAAATTTCATCCACAAATCAAAGAAAATGGAGGAAAGAAAATTTTTGGAGAAACTTTAAGAAGACGAGAAGGTTCTAGGAATTTCCTTAAGAACAAAACAGATAAAAATCCTCCATGCATTATATGCAAAAGACTGGGCCACGGAGAGAAAATTGTTGGTTCCATAATATGCCACAATGCAACCATTGCTAGAAGTTTGGGCACGTAGAGAAAATTGTCGCAACAAAAATAGGCATCAAGCTAATATCGCAGAGGAGAATGATCAAGAACAATGTATGTTATATGCCACTCAAGACTCAATCAAAGAAAAAGGAGGAAGTTGGTACTTGGATAGTGGATGTAGCAATCACATGGCCAAGGATGAGACTATTTTCAAAAGCATTGACGAGTTTGTCAAAGTCAAAGTTCGACTGGAAAATGGCAGTGTTGTTGAATCAAAAGGAATAGGCACTGTCATGGTGGAGACAGATAAAGGTACGCAACTCATCCATGATGTCTTACTAGTCCCTAACCTTAAAGAAAATCTTCTAAGCATTGGCCAAATGATGGAGAGGGGCTACACACTTCACTTTGAAGAAGGAGTACGCAAAATCTTAAACAACCAAAATAAAATGGCCAAGATAATCCAAGTGAAGATGAATAAGAGCAATAGAATCTTCCCGCTAAATTTAAAACATACAACTAACATTGCTATGAAGGTACAAGTTGATGATTCATGGCTCTGGCATCGAAGATTTGGCTACTTCAACACACATGTCTTAAAGTTGTTACATGAGAAGAACATGATGAGAGATTTTCCAAGCATAAAGGAGAACAATGAAGTGTGTGAAGGATGTCTCCTTGGTAAGAAACACTGACTTCCGTTCTCAACAAGCGGAGCATGGAGAGCAAAAGATATGTTGGAGCTAATTCATACTGATGTCTGTGGACCAATGAGGACGCCATCACACGAGAAAAACAGGTACTACATACTCTTCATTGATGACTTCTCTAGAATGACATGGGTCTATTTCCTAAAAGAAAAATCAGAAGTCTTTGGAGTATTCAAAAAGTTCAAGGCCCTTGTTGAAAATCAAAGTGGAAAACGGATAAAAGTACTAAGAAGTGATCACGACAAAGAATACACCTCCCGCGAGTTTGAAAGATTTTGTGAGGATGAAGGCATAGAGAGACAACTTACAGTTGCATATTCTCCTCAAAAAAATGGTGTATCTGAGAGAAAGAATCACACAGTTATGGAGATGGCTAGATCGATGCTCAAGGAGAAGGGACTTCCTAACATATTCTGGGATGAAACAGTCTACATTGCTGTTTACATACTTAACAGATGTCCAACTAAGTCAGTACAAGATAAGACTCCAATTGAAACTTGGAACAGGAAGAAGCCATCAGCAAAGCACCTAAGGGTCTTTGGTTCTATATGCTACATTCATATTCTAGACGTGAAGAGGCACAAGCTTGAAGAGAAAACTATACGAGGTATCTTTCTGGGGTATAGCACAATCTCTAAAGGCTACCGTGTCTACAACTTGCAAACTAAAAAACTCATCATCGGTCGAGATGTTAAAGTTGATGAGAATGCTTCTTGGAATTGGGATGAAGAAAAAGTGGAGAAGAACATCCTTATACCAGCTCAACTACCTCTAGAAGAATCTGAGAAATAAGGCTCAGGTGAACCTTCTTCACCTCCACCACAACAACATGATCAAGAATTATCATCACCATAGTCTACTCCAAGACGAGTAATATCTTTGATGGACATATATGAAACCTGTAACTTGGCAATACTTGAACCTGGAAGCTTTGAAGAAGCATCAAAGAAAGAAGTATGGGTCAAGGCAATGGAAGAAGAGATAAAGATGATCGAGAAAAACAACACATGGGAGTTAGTAAATCGTCCCCATGGAAAAGATATCATTGGGGTTAAGTGGGTCTATAAGAAAAAGCTCAACCCTGATGGCACCATACAGAAACACAAGGCAAGGTTAGTAGCTAAGGGTTACTTACAGCAACCTGGGATTGACTACAATGAAACATTTGCACCAATAGCTCGTCTTGATACCATTAGAGCTCTAATAGTTATTGCGGCACAAAGAGGGTGGAGTATCCAGCAACTAGATGTCAAATCATCCTTCTTCAATGGTGTACTTGAAGAAGAGATCTATGTGGAGCAGCCACAAGGATTCATTTCTGAAAGCGAAGAAAGGAAAGTGTTAAGACTAAGACAAGCACTTTACGGTTTGAAGCAAGCACCTCGAGCATGGTATAACAGAATTGATCAGTATTTCAAAGATCAAGGATTCAGGAGGAGCAAGAGTGAGCCTACACTTTACATCAAGTCTCAAGGTCAGTACACTCTCTTACTCTCTCTATATAGATGGCCTTATCTACACGGGAAACAATACCAAGATGATGATGGAGTTCAAAGAAGACATGATGAAGACCTTTGAGATGACCGACATTGGTTTGATGAGTTACTTCCTCGGTATAGAGGTAAGTCAGAGAAATGAATGGATATTCATCTCACAAAAGAAATACACAGAAGGCTTACTTAAGAAATTCAATATGTACGGTTGCAAACCTGTCGCTACTCCACTCATAACAAATGAGAAACTACAGAAGAATAATGGAACACCAGAAGCTGATGCATCCAAATATCGAAGTCTAATTGGAAACCTTCTATATTTGACAGCTACACGGCCAGACATAATGTATGTTATAAGTCTTCTATCAAGATTCATGTAAAGCCCAAGTCAAATACACTTTGGAGCAGGAAAAATAATTTTAAGGTATCTACAAGGAACAAAAGAGTTTGGTATATGGCACACTACCGAAACCAACTCAGGATTACTTGGCTACACCGATAGTGATTGGGCAGGTTCGGTAGATGACATGAAGAGCACCTCTGGCTATGCTTTCTCACTAGGATCGAGAATTTTCTTTTGGGCGTCGAAGAAGCAAGCTACAGTTGCACAATCAACAGCAGAAGCAGACTATGTGGCTGCTGTTGAAGCAACGAGTCAAGCTATATGGCTTCGGAAGATACTTGAAGACATGGGATAAAAATAAGATGAGCCTACTAAAATTAATTGTGACAACAAATCAGCAATTGCAATGGCGAAAAATCCAGTGCATCAGAGTAGAACAAAACACATAGCAATCAAGTATCACTTTATTAGAGAACCTGAAGCAACTAAGGAGATCAAACTCGACTACTGCAGAACAGAAGAACAAATTGCAGACATATTCACGAAGGCATTACCGAGACTAAGATTTGAAGAGCTGCGAACTATGCTTGGAGTTACAGAAATTTGCATTAAGGAGGAGTGTTGAAATTACTACAAATTTCTAGAATATTCTAAATATAATATGTATGGTAATGGTAGAATACCATAGAAACTATAATGTGTATGAGTATGGTAGAATAATCTAGAACTATAAGTGTATGTAAAAGATAGAAGAATCTAGAACTATCATGATACTAACATATCATGAAAACTCTAGAAAAATCTAAAGTAGTGTAGAAACATTCACTACCATTGAGAGGTTGGTGACTTGAGCCTATAAATAAATATTTGGTATCTTGTAATGTATCATCCAAGAAATCAATGACATAGCCTTCTTTCTAAACAACTCTCTAAAACTATCTTCTATCAACTATCAACTATCAACTAAACCACTACTGACAAATCACAAATAATTGACAATGCTTTTTATTATTTTCGTACATTATGACAGTATGAAAGCTGTTATCGAGCGCTATAACAAACAGAAAGAAGAACAACATCAGCTAATGGATCCTGCTTTAGAAGTCAAGGTAATTATTGCTATACTATTCGTCTTGTTCCAATTTTTCTCTAGTAATAACTGTTTAAACATATTTGAAATCTGTGTTTCTACTTGCTAGTTTTGGCAGACAGAAGCAGCTGGACTGAGACAACAACTGCAGTACTTGCAAGAAAGCCATAGGTGAATTAAATAATGAGCACATAGCAGTTGCATAATCATAACCTTTTTTGTAAAAGAAGATATTGATTTTTCGAAGTTCTCGTATAAGTTAAACCGACCGATTTTGTAAGAAAATGTATATTGTACTTTCTTTCGGGTAAAAAGCAGGCAATTGATGGGTGAAGGACTTTCTGGGTTGGGTATTAAAGAACTACAAAATCTGGAAAATCAACTGGAGATTAGTCTGAAGGGTGTTCGAATGAAAAAGGTATGTCGGGTATATTCGGATCAGTTTTAAGCATTTTACACCAAATTATCGACTGTTACAATGCTGTCTATTTCCCTGCAGGATCACATTTTGACTGATGAGATTAAAGAACTACACCAAAAGGTACTCGGAGTCTGGTTTTCTTGCTGTATTTGACAAGGCTTTCTCGAAAATTTCTGACCAATTTCCATTAATGCCATCGTAGGGAACTCTTGTCCATCAAGAAAATATGGAACTCCATAAAAAGATGGACTTCATCCAGAAAGAAAATGCCGAGCTACAAAAGAAGGTAAATGAACAAAATGTGGCATCCAATCTTTCATGCACTATCAGAAATGAGTATGATTTACATGCGCCTATCAGTCTCCAGCTAAGCCAGCCGCAGTCTCAATACAGTGAACCAGCAACCAAAAACATGAAATTAGGGTATTCCCTCCAACTAATAATGTATGGCATATAGATCCGGTGTACGCTATTTCTTTCTAATTTGTTTAGAAACTAAACACTTAAATTCTTTACCAGATTACAGCTGCATTCCTAACAAGCTGTCATGAACCAGTTCAAATATATAATCATGCTGCTTGTTATGTGTGGGATCTTGTAGTTCAACAGCCACATTGTTCAATTCAACAGAATAGGGTATTATGAAATTGTCTATCACGAAACTTAAAATAGGTGTTAAAGATCAGACATATTTTATGCAATAAGATATCAATGATTGTTGTGCATGGTATTGTTTTATAAAAATGATAGACAACAAGATATAAGGGTCTATTTGATTTCAAAAAATAGTTTCATTGTTATTCTCTTCTTTTGCATGTTAGCTACCTTATACTTTCAATGGGATACAAATTACAATAATATTAACACCTCTTTTGAATTTTGAGCTCAATATCAAGGGAGTTTCTATTTATTTAGAAGAAAGAATATGCAATGCTGCCGCATTATGTTTTTAATGATCCTTGTATCTTGACTGTTATTTTGGATGATTATCTCATCACTGACTCTTTTTGCTTTAAAAATATTATTGTTCCTATACAAAAGAGGATTGCAGGTGTCATATAGAAAAAATGATTATTTGACTTTCTACTGCCTCTTCACAAAATAATACAATTTCTATATGATATATAAAACTTGAGCATGCTTAATCTAAATGCATAAGCCCAAATTATATACAAAATACTAAAGAAAAAGATAAATGAACTTATTAATGTTAAAAACATACTATATGAGTGATAAAGATATTGTTAGTGCAAGGTAATGAAAGGGGAGAAGAAGAATGAGCAATGAATGATAACAAAGAGGATTACTATTGTATATCAAATAGAGGAATGAATGAGTTACAATATTGATAGCCTATGTAGAATATTTATACTAAAATTGAAAATGCCAAAAGGTCGTAATAAAGAATAAGCATTGGAAATTGTACATTAACTAAATTACATTTCCAATACCATCCCTTAATTTAGATATTCTATCAGAAACTAACAACACATATTTCATCTCTCAAATGAAGAAATTGATCTGTTTTAACTGCCTTTGTCAGAAGATCTGCAAGCTGTTTCTGAGTGCTACAGTGCAGAACTTCTAACACTCCTTTCTGCACTTGACTTCTGAGAAAGTGATACTTCGTCTTAATGTGCTTGCTTCTTCCATGTAGCACTGGATTCTTGGCAAAATTAATTGCAGACTTATTATCAATCATCAGCTTCAGAGGTTCCTCAACTTCAACCTTCAGATCATGCAGGAGATTCAGAAGCCAAACTGCTTGACAAGCCGCTACAGCACCTGCGATATACTCAGCTTCACATGTTGACAGAGCCACGACAGGCTATTTCTTGAAACTCCAGGAAATGGGACTTCCCAGAAATTTAAACAAGTATCCAGAAGTACTTCTCCTGTCCACTCTGTCTCCGCACCAGTAAGAATCAGAATAACTTACTAATTCTGACTTTGTCTTTCTTTCAGAAGGAAACAACACTCCATATCTCAGGGTTCCCTTGATATATCTCAGAATTCTGATAGCAGCTTGGAAATGAGACCACTCTGGATTACTCATGAATCTGCTAACCAATCCAACAGCATAACAAATGTCAGGTCTAGTATTACATAAATACCTTAGAGAACCAACCAATTTTTTGAAGGTTGTAGAATCAACAGAATCACCATCAGAGTCAGAATCCAATTTTTGATTGGTTTCTGATGGTGTCACAACAACTTTGCAATTTTGCAGCTTAAATCTCTTCAGAAGTTCTTGTTCGTATTTTAACTGATGCAGAATGATACCCTTCTTCGAGTACAGAATCTCCATCCCTAGGAAATATGTCATTTTTCCTAGATCTGTCATCTCGAACTCATTCATCAGAACTTCTTTGAACTTCTTTATATCTTCTGGGCAACTACATGTTAGCAAAATATCATCAACATAGAGACACACCAGAATCATATTGTTATCAGAGTGTTGTACATAAACTCCATATTCCATCTCACATTTCTGAAACCTCTGCTTCTTGAAAAACGAATCAATTTTCAGATTCCAAACTCTAGGCGCTTGCTTTAATCCATAGAGAGCTTTATTTAACCTGTATACCATCCCTTCCCGATTCTTTTTCACAAATCTAGGAGGTTGTGACACATTAACTTCTTCCTATAATGAACCGTTCAGAAATGCAGACTTCACATCCATATGCATTAAAGGCCAATTTTTGTTTGCAGCTAAAGCAATCACTAGTCTGATTATTTCATGCCTAGCTACAGGTGCAAACACCTCAAAGTAATCTAGCCCATATTTCTGAAGAAAACCTCTAGCTACTAGTCTAGCTTTGTGCTTTCCAATGGAACCATTTGGCTTAAGTTTCAACTTAAAAACCCATCTGACGCTGATGGCTTTTCTCTTATCTGGAAGTTTAGCCAATTTCCAAGTTTTGTTTCTTTCTATTGCCTCAAGTTCTTCTTTCATGGCATTAAGCCATTCTTTCTTCTTGAGAGCTTCTTCAATGCCCACTGGTTCAGAATCTACTAACATGACACACTGAACGATTTCTCCTTCAGAGTCAACTTCATTATCCTGCAACATGTAAAAATCTACAAACCTTCTTGGTTTTTGTCTTATTCTTTGCGGTCTTTGAGTTTGTTCTGAAGCTGCACCAGAACTACTACTTTCAGAATTACCACCTTCAGAGTTTTCCCTTCCAGAACTATGATCACCACCAGATTCTGGATCATCATCAGCATCTGGATCAGAATCAGATCCATTTCCAGAATTTTCTTCTGACTCATCTTCAGAATCTTCAGGATTTTCAGAATCAAATTCATCTTCTGAACTTTCTAAAACATCTTCAGGGGATAACTCTGGTGTTGGAACTACACTAGAATCTGATTGAGATTTGTTTCAATCCCATGTTTCAGACTCTTTCACCATAACGTATCTGCTGACTTCAACTTTATTAGTTTCTGGACAATAAAGCTTATACGCACCTGTACTGTGGTACCCCACCAGCAACATTACTTTGCTTCTATCATCCAGTTTTTGTCTTCTAGCTTCTGGAACGTGTTTGTAACAGACAGAGCCAAACACCTTCAGATGACTGATACTCTGCTTATCTCCAGTCCATTTCTCTAAAGGAACGGCTTCCTTCAGTTTCTTCGTTGGACACATGTTCAGAATATATGCTGATGTGGCAACAGCTTCTCCCCATAGCACGTGAGGTAGCTTTTTCTCATTCAGCATGCTTCTGGTCATATCAAGCAAAGTTTTGTTTCTTCTTTCAGCAAGACCGTTGTGATGAGGAGTATATGGAGAAGTAACCTCATGTTCTATTCCACTCTCCTCACAGAACTTCTGAAACACTGTAGAGTTATACTCACCTCCACCACCCGTTCTCAGAATTTTTAACTTCCGACCACTCTGCTTCTCAGCCTTCACTTTGAATTTCTGGAACTCAGTAAACACTTCATGCTTGAACTTGATGAGTGTTACCCATGTCATTCTTGTGAACTCATCCACAAAAGACACAAAATAATTGTTTCCTCCAAGTGAAGGTACTGGAAATGGTCCACACACATCAGAATGTACTACTCCCAGAGCATGCTTCACTCTGGGGGATACTTCTGATGTAAATGGCAATCTAGGTTGCTTGCCTTTCATGCATATCTCACATGACTTCTCAGGCTTCACAATCTTCGAAATACCATGTACAAGCTTCTTAAAACATAGATGCCCTAAGCTTCTATAGTTCAAATGCCCTAACCTCTTATGCCACAACTTACTGTTACCTTCAGTGACTTATGCACTAAGACACGTTGCTTCAGTTGTTTCTACATTTACCTTGAATGTTTGGTTGCCTCCTTGTTCAGACTTCATAATCAACTTCTGATTGGAATCATACAACGTCAGAAGATTGTTTTTCATAACAACTGAGAAACCTTTCTCAATCAGTTGTCCTACGCTCACCAGATTGCGTCTAATACCAGGAACATACCAAACGTCTTTGATCAGAATTTCTTTCCCATTCTTCACTCTGACTCTGATATCTCCCATACCTTCTGCATTAAGATACTTATCGTTAGCACATCTGATCTTTGTTCTCCTTCTGGAGTCAAAGTTTGTCAGCCATTGTTTGTTTCCAGTTAAATGATTTGAACAGCCAGTGTCCATATACCACCAATCTTCTGAGCATTTTCCATCAGAGTCAGAAGCCATTAGTAGTACAGGTTCATCATCAGAGTTTCTCTTGGCCATATATGCTTCTTATGATTTCCTTTCCTTGTTTAACCTACAATCTCTAGCAAAATGGCCAAATTGTTTACAAGAGTAACATTGAACCTTCCTTTTGTCATACCTCTCCTTTCCTTTATGATATTTCTTATCATCAGAAGTTGAGGCTTCTGACTTCTGGAATCTATCACCACGTCTATTCTTCTTCTGGTCTTTCTTGACAAAAGAAGCCTTCAGAGCTTGCTTAACTTCCCTCTCAGAAGTTCTCTCAGACAGACGTAACTCCTGTGCTTCTAAGCTGCTTTGCAATTCTTCTATTCTCATGGTTTCTAGATCTTTAGAATGTTCAATAGAAACAATAATGTAATCAAACTTAGGAGTAAGCGACCTCAGAATCTTCTCCATGATTACCTGTTCAGACAGAGTTTCTCCACACGCCTTCATCTCGTTAGTGATCAGAATCACTCTGGAGATATATTCAAAAACTTTCTCACTGCTCTTCATATTCAGGTTCTCATATTGCTTTCGTAGGGATTGAATCTTCACCTTCTTTACTGATGTGTCACCACCATAACATCTCACCAGTAAATCCCACACCCCTTTTGACGTTGTAGAGTCAACAATCTTCTCGAACACACTTTTATCCACACACTGATGGATATAGAACAAAGATTTCTGGTCCCTCTTCCTCATCATCCTCTCAGTAGTTCTCTATTCTTCAGTTGCATCTGCTGCAGCATGTACATAACTATATGTAACCAGATCCAGAACATCTTACGCACCAAATAGCACACACATTTGTATCATCCATCTGTTCCAGTTTTTGCCATTAAAAACTGGAAGTTTGGTGTTCAAACTACTGTCTCCACTCATTTTAAACCTTGCAAGGATTTTTCAGATCTTCAAACACACTGTTTCCCAACCCACAGAATCAGATTCTGTTCAGATTTTGTTCAAGATTTCAACAGAAAATCAGTGAACCAAAATCAAACACACAGCTCACAAACACTCGTGTTTCACAGGAAAACAGAACCAAGTGCTCTAGATACCAATTTGTTGGTGCAAGGTAATGAAATGGGAGAAGAAGAATGAGCAATGAATGATAACAAAGAGGACTACTATTGTATATCAAATAGAGGAATGAATGAGTTACAATATTGATAGCCTAGGTAGCATATTTATACTAAAATCGAAAATGCCAAAAGGCCCTAATAAAGAATAAGCATTGAGAATTATAGACATTAACTAAATTACATTTCCAATAGATACAACCATAAAAGTGTTTAAAGTTGTCAAACTCGAGAGTCTATATAAACTTGTGGAGTATCCATAGACTAAATGAGTTAAATATAGAGTATGGATACCGACACACAACACCAACAATGTCACGTATGTTGACATTGATAATAATTTTAAAAAATAAATTTCAGACATCAACGATGTACATATACTTCTTTTTTCTTAAGTGTCGATGTTACATAGAGTATAACGATGAGTTTGAGTTCAACTCAACAAAATTGTAGAAAACTCATTTTAAGATGATTCTACCATGAAACAATTTTGAAAGTGAGTCAACTCATTTTTCTTACATAGAATTATAGAATTGACTTGAGAGTTTACCATATCTAGGTAGATCATGGTAGATAAATTAATTGTCAAATTGGGTAATGACAAAGTAGACATAGTTTTATATTTGAAGTCCTCATGAGTCGTGTCATGTTCATTTTAGAGTGTGATCATAATAACTTTTCAAGCAAAATATTTCATATCCAATCATTAGTAATAGCAAGCATATCCAAGAGTAATCAAATTTGCAATGATGAATTGTAGTAGTAATATCTTTCTCAAAATAATGATAGCCAATTAAGTTTTTTTATAGCAAAGGATGAACAATTCCAAACATACATGTCTAAGATTTAAGTTCCGACAAAGTTGTAAATATCAAGTTATCAAAATTGAGATTTTGTATAAGATCGGAAGGGGTGAGTAAGATTGTAATTAAGATCGGAAGATCTTACTCAGTTCTTTTTTATAAGATTATAAAATATAAGATCATAAAAAAAATTATAAGATATTAATAAAACATAAAATAATATTACATATTTAAAGTATTTCTACATGATATTTTCATATGCAAGTGTGATTGTGGGAATATAGATGTCGTCGAACAATAATTGTGGTACTTTTGTATCTTGTCATCCTTTTCGGCGACTCGGCCTGTAATGGCGGTGACTAGAAAATGATCGATCGTGGTCGGAACTGGAAAAAATCACACATAATCAATGTTTTACCAGTTTTTTTTACAATTTTAATGCAACACACGGTTCTACATAAGATCTAGATCATTGGGCGTGAGTGAAATCACAAAATCGTAAGATTTTAAAAATAAATCGAGATTTTGATAACCATGATAAATATAACTAATAATTTATTATATTTAGAGTTGGAAGCAAAAATAAATTGCTTTCAACTTTATTTAGATCTTTGTGGTACCCCAAAATTTTCCCTCTCATATTTCTCAAGACATTTCAAGAGAGACCCTCAAGCTGCTCAAGGAAGTCCAAGGGTTGACCAGACAGGCTCCCTCCTAAGGCAGTCTACCTCAAATTAGGGTTTCATGTTGCATCAAGATACTTGAGTCCAAGGGATACCAAATGCTCACCATTGTCCTAATATGTTCTCAAGATCATCCATGTGAAGTTTCAAGCCTTGTAGAGAAAGTTTTCCCAGTTAATTGCTCAAAGGCCTAAAAATCGATTGTGCTAGGGCAAAAGTCAACTATGGCCCACATACAGTCAAACTCCAAGATTTTTGGTCAAAATCCTCATTTTGAAGTATATTTCATCATTTGATCAAGGATTGATCATGATTCATCAAGGATTGCTCATAATTCATCAAAACTCAAAAGTTGCTAAATTAGGGTTTTGCAGGAAAAGTCAACTCAACTTTGACCAAGCATAACTTTCTCATACTTTATGATAAATGACCCATCAAAAGCTCATTTTTAAGAGGATGAAATTATCTACAATTAACATTAATCTCCCAAGTTCAAAATATACACTCACAAGAAGTTATGGATTTGGACATTATAGGTCATTTTGAAAAGTCAACAAAAACACCTTTTTTGTCAAAGCTTCATACATGAACATGGAATACCAAATTGAGATTATACTAAAAGGGTTGCTTATAGGACATTTCAAGATTTCTAAAAAGTCAAATAACACCTTCAAAGAGTCAAAATTGAGGAAATTATGCATTGGTGAAGTTGACCCTTTTTGCAAAATTGTCAAAAGTCAACTATGCCTCAAATTGCAATTTTTGCTAAATGGGCCTAATGTTTTGCACTTGTTTTGAGTTGGTATCATGTTCCATGAGTCCTAGCTCTTTCCACTTATCTTTATCTTGTTTTTATTATTTATTTTGATTTTTATTTGAATTAAATCAATTTTAATCAAAACAAATCATGAAAAAATCTAAAACATTGAAACCTCAAGATATTGTGCATGTTTCAGGTCTTATATCCAGTTGGAAAAAGATTGAATTCGTGCAAAGCCTTGGTGTGCACAAAAAGATTGAGTTTGGCTTATTTTTGGAAGTATCTTCAAGTGAATCAAAAACCAAATCAAAAGCTATAATGGAGAAAGATTGAGATCATGTTTGCAACCCTAATTCAATCATTGCTATATATTGAATAATTGCAGACCTAGAAAAAAGGTGAGAGAGGCGTGAGAAGTCAGAACAAACTTGGAAAAAACACAAAAAAGTGTTGAGTCGAATTCATAGTTCCAGGCGATTCCATGGCTTCCTGACCATCTCATTCACTTCCTGGGAGTACAAGCAAGTTGTACCAATCAAGAACAAGCATGCTAGTGCCCAGAATTCATCCTCACGACTCCTACGATTTGCCCATATTTCTAAAACTGAATCATGTTATTCTTGCACATTGATCATGTTTTAATAGTATATTCTTGTTCATTATCACATTTACAAGCTATCTATGCCATTTAATTTCGTTTTTGTGGACTGTATCAAGAATTGCCATTGTTAGGGTTCTTGGTTTCGTTTTAGGGTTTTCGTGTGCAGGCAAAATTAGCCCCCGTGAAGGGTATCATGATGTTCAGGATGCCAAGACGGTTCGATTCATGGCATTAGAAGTCATTTATCGTGCCCATGGAGGATTTTGAGATAAGCCAGAGTTGTAGTGACGGACACACGTCTGTAGATAAAAGTTTATGACTTTTACCAATGGAGCGAGGTCAGGGATGATTGGCGTGGCACCCCCTCATTCGCTGATTTAAATTCTGGTGCTTTTTCCCCATTAACGTGCATATATTATATATTATCTTATATTGTTATTCTATGTACAAACAAAGCATGCAGCGCAGTTGGTAAGTGGAACGTTAGGAAAGGTTACAAGACCCGGGTTCGAATCCCAGGTCCCCTCATTCTTCCATATTATTTTTCTTTCAATGTTCAGGCACGTGCACAAGCCAAGAGACCACCATGTGACCTCACGATCCAACCAGCCAGGTGTCCAGGAAGCCAGATCTGATGGCTATCAGGTGATGATCCACCAAAGGCGTTGGTCAACACGTAGCACTGGATCCAGAAATTCAAGCGTGGACCTTTGTTTCTTGGGCCCAAGACTTGCTATCAGCACCTCACCAAATTACTTTTTTTTTTCAGGCCCAACTTTCTTTTCTCTATTCTTTCTTTTATTTTATTTTATTTATTTATTTGATTTTACTAACGTAAAAATTATTTCTTTTTATCAAAAAATTAAAAAATAATATTTTCATCCAATTAAATTTAGGTTTATTTTTTATCAAAAATTAATTAATTAAATTAAGTTATTTAACTTTAGGTAACTTTAATTATTTTGTAAATAAATTAAAAACAATTAGAAAATTAGGGTTTTAGTTTAATTTAATTCTTATTTTCTTTTTCTTAAAAAATAACCAAAAATACAAAAATAGGCCATGTAAATAATTTTCTTTAATTAATTTAATTACTAATTAATTTTGTAACCTAATTCTTTTTTCTCTTAAAAATAATCAAAAACAACAAATAACTTTTCTTTCAATTAGGTTAGACGGGGTCAAAACCCTAATTTCTTATCATTCTTAATTTCTTCGCTCACGCTTTATTATTTTTACCATATTGATGTAACTGCTCACAAGTTGAAATAGATTAATTAGGACCTTTTACTTTCATTTATCGTTTTTTAAGGGTTTGTTTTTGGCTATGTAAATACCCGAAGTCTTGTAATAGTGTAGTTTACTTTCCGCACTTTAAATTCCGCAAAATATTAACTGTTAGATGTATGAATAACTTGCACATGCGCACTCCTAGGGTATACTCCCACTTAGGTTGCCTTCGGTAAATGGTTATTAAGTGTAGGATATTTTAGTGGTCGCTCTCTTGTCCGAAAGATCAAAGTTGCCTCGAAATTGTTGCCTCAAATGATCGATCTAAGACATTAGGGTTACTACTAAGACATATTAACATTACTTTAGTGACCGTACATCCCTTTCGAATTCACCCTCAAAACTCCAACGACGGTGCTACTATTGTACCCTAAAATTTTCCCTCTCATCTTATCAACATTTCTCATCACAAGGCTCTTGGAACTCAAGATCAAGCTAGGGTTTGCTCTGCTCAAGACATCTCCTTGCACTAATGACCTAAACTAGGGTTTGAGTTTGCACAAGGATTTTTGGACCTTCAATGCTCAAATTTACTTTCATAATTCATATTGGACTCATAAGTTTGCCCATACCAAGTTTCAAGCCTTGAATCAAATTTTTGCCTAGTCAATTGGACAGTTGACCTAGAAATCAGTTGTATTGGAGAAAAAGTCAATTGTGGTCAATTTTCAATCAAACCTCATGAATTTTGACCCACATAAACATTATGAACTCATATGAACCATTGGATCAAGTTTGGACCACAACTCCACAAGAAATTTGATCAGATCACCAAAAGGGCAAAATGGTCATTTTTAGGGTTTTGACTGTACAAAGGCAATTTTTGACTTTTTGACCTAGCCAATGGCAAATTAGGTTCAACCATGGACTCAAGGACTCAATGACATCATCTTGACTTATTCAACAAGTTCAAAAGATCTCAAATGCATGGGATTGACAGATGAATTTTTCAGTCAACTGATCAAAATTTGACTGTACACTGAAAAGTCAAACTTTGACTTTTTGGTCAAAATCAAGTGCCAAGGGTCATTTTTCATCAAGATGTGTCAAATTATGAAACTTGTTCATCAAGAAACCCAAAATTGCAAATTAGGGTTTGAAATTGAAAATTTTCATAACTTAGAATTTTTCAAAGTTATGAAATTTTCTTAATTTTTCCTAACTTTGCCCCACATTTTCACCATGATGCAAATGTATTCAAACAAAAACTCCAACATGAAAGTTGTAGTCCTCCACAAAGTCTACAACTTTGATTCACAAAGTTTTCTCAAAAGAAGCTTGGATCTCAAGTTATAATTTTTGGAACAAGGGTCCCTAAAACTTTTAACTTAGTGAAATTTTGCCCTAGTTTAGGCAGGATTTTGACCTATCTTCTTGGCCATTTTTCACATAGTTCCACTTGGATTCTCAAGTTGCATTTCAAATATGGATTATATAGCATGTTGCAAGCTTTCCAAATTGTCCAATAACTCCTCAAACACATTTGTGGTTAGGGATAATCGAAGGCTTAAAGTTGGCAAAAACTCACTTTTCATCCATGGCATATTCATGTTCATACAAGTTGCATTTTCAAATCAGCATGCCTTACACTAGTTTACAGGCCTCTAAACCACTTCACACTCCATAATTAAATGCAAATCCATCAGTCTAAGATTTTGTTTTGGTCATTTGGACATTATACACAAGATTAAGCCCTAAGTAGAAAAAGGCACATTTCCATTTTTGCCATAATGTGCTTTATGTCAAACCACAACCACTTGAGAATTGGTCCATATCTCAGAGGGAAAATCAAATCCACAAGTTGGAGGGGCCAAGATCAAAGTATACAAGCATATTTGATAGCCTGTACAGGCCTGTAACAACAACTTCCACCTTCTTACTTCAAAAACAAGAAACTTGTCAAAAACTTGAGAACTTGAAAACCAACCAATACCAACTTATGAAAATAGTTTGAACATCTTTCTCACACCCCTTTGATCTAGAAACACGATTGCATGAGCCTCTAAACACCCCATAGCTAGAAATCACATTCCTTTGGCAAAACAGGGCAGGTTCTGCAACTTGAGTTCCATAGCTCATTTGGCTCGTGTATTTTGCCCCAAGTTGCTTCAAACACCTTCCATTCAACTCATCCAAGCTATACCAAACCTCAAACACCAACTGTAACTCCATTTACAGCGTTCACCATTTTCATTTTGAGCTTGTGCAGGTTGAGTTCTATAGGCTGATTCAAGGACATTCAAGGCAAGCTAGCTATTGGAGAAGGTCAAGTGAAGTTCAAGCAAGCTACCAGACATCTCAAGCCTTGTTGAAAAGCACTACATTGCCCTACACGAATCCAACTGAAACAGGTTTTTCTCCACTTTCTATCTCTCTATTTAGGAACATTTAGCCTTAGGTTTGTGAATAGAAAATGTAGTGTTCATTGCCATGAAGCTGTACATATGCTCAGTTTTCATTTATATTAAGTGTGCTAGGAGAATTTCATCCATGAACATGCTAAAAAAACTAGGTCAGATTTTAGGGCCAGAGAAATTCTCTCTGGTCTTTGAGAGTTAAGACAAGTTGTTTATATGGTTGGAATCGTCTTGAAATTCTCTACAAGTTTGATGTTGTGAGTTTTTGTAATAGAGCTCATATGCAGGATGTCCAAGTTTGTACAGGCGCGCGTGTTTTTTTTCAAAATCTGGAGGTTGAAGATGAAGTGGTGGGCTGGGCTTGGCCTGGCTCACTCTTGACACCCCATCTTTTCCTTTTTGCACCCCCTGGCCTAATTTCTTGCATTTTTATATTTTTGCATTTTTGTTTTCATTTCTGATTTTGTTTATTTATTTCCAAATATAAAAAATGCTCAAAAATATTTTCATAATTTTTTTTACATTTATTTGGCATTTTATTTTAATTTTTCTAACATGAAAAAGTATTTAAATACTTTTATATTATTATTTTAAGACTTGAAAAATATATAATTTATACTTTTATTTTTGTTCTTTATTTTTATTCATACTAAAAATATTTTCCTAAATATATTTTATTTTTGTACATATTTTATTTTATATTGTACATATTTAATGTGATTAATATACATATATATACATATATACTTTTATTTTATTAAATACTTTAGAATAAAAATATAAAAATATTACATTTTCATTTTTATTATTATTCATACTAGAAAATATTTTTTCTATGTATATTTTATTTTTACATATATTAATATATTTTATTATATATAAATAATATATTGTATTTATTTTCTTAAAGAAATTAGGGTTTTACCCTTAAACAAATAAAATAAATCTTTTTATTTATTTCTTTATTTTTTTTACATTAAATACTTTTACATACATGAACAAACAAAAACCTTTTTTTGCATAATTCATATTATTTGATATATTTATTTATTTTGTTTATTTAAATATTGTCCATTTAATATTTATGCATTGGGAATTCAATTTGGATGTAATAGTAAATTAGGGTTTATATTTCTTGTCAAATATCCCCCATTCAAAGATTGTACCCCATCCCCATAATCATGTTGTAATAGTCTAGATTTTTAATTCTCGCACTTTACGCTTTCAATTATGTCATGATTAGAGAATTAGGGTTTGTATGCAAAAATCCAAATCAACAAATAGTTTGACCTAATCAAAGACAAAAATGCATGAAAATCAAACACGATGCACACTTGCACCCTTAGGGTTACAATCCAATTGTTGCCTTCAAAAATGGCCCATGTTATGCATGTTGGATACTTTGGGAAAACAAAAACAAAACAAAAGATCATAGTCCCTCGATGACGCTATCTTAGTTGCCTAAACAAAAATGATCAAGTCCCTCAAGAAAAATTGTCAAAGATACTTGACACAGTTGCTATCATGGTCTATACGATGACTCGCGCCTGTCCCGTTTAACATCCTAATACAAGGTTATTCACCAAATGCAATGGTGAAATAACACTGTCAAAAGGGTTAAAAACATTAGGAAAGATCTTTGAGTAAAATAGGGTAGATAGCTTAGTTACTTGATCAAAAAGCTTGCAAAACATCCTTGCTATTTTCAAACACACTTCACAACACAATTTCAAAACATTTTCCCAAATCAAACTTTCAAACATTGAAATCTTTTCAAAAAGACAAAACATCTTTGTATACATTCAAACAAGAATCATTACAAAGGTTGCCACAACGATGGCCTCTTTTTAAAACATCTTTCAAAACCACACACAAAGCACCATTTCAAACAATTGGAAAAGCAAAGCAAGTGATCTAAACAAGTAACTAAGAGCCCATGGATAACCATGGATGAAAAGGGTGCTTGCACCTTCCCTTTTCATAACCTACTCCCCGAACCCAAGAAAACATCTCAAAGGTCTTTCCTGTGCTTTTTGACCTTTCCTTAGGATAAAATAAAAAGTCGATGGAGACTCTTGCTAAACCGAAACATTTGCGAATACAAACACAAAACCTCAAGTCAGTTATCCCACCGTATCACAGAACTGGCGACTCTGCTGGGGACAAATCTAAAAGTGGAGTAACCTTAGGGTTTAGATCACCTTTGCATGCTTATTTTGTTTGCTTTGTTTGCTTTACATTTGGTTCTCTTGTTTGGGTTTTGAATCCTTCACCCGGATTTTTGGGAAACATTCATAGGTAAATAGCAATACGTTATGGAAACTGTGCGGGGTATACCCACATGGTTGAAGCATTAGCTATATTAGTGCGACATATTTGTGAGTACCGATAGCCTTTGAGTCAATCAAAGAGAATACGGGGCCGTTGAGTGATGTCATGAAGCACTAATGAACTCTTAGAACCTTACTTGACCATCTTGGCCTTTTTTTAGGGGTAGTGAGATGATCAGCTTTGGTGCAGTCCGAAGTTGGTAGATACTCGATACTACACTCATTGAGGGTTGTTTTCTTGGAATATTTCGATCTCCAGTTAAGTGGCCAAACTGAAACAATGAACACAGAAAATAATCCAGTGATGTTGAGCTCCTTAGAACCCGGTTATTCTTTATAGGACAGGTTGAGCCAACTCACTTCAAGAGGGTACTTACCTATGAAACCTCATGCAAGCCTGAAACTAGGATCTTGTGTGACTTATTTGTACATATGCTTGTGCATACATCATGAACATCATAAAGCATCATATGAATCCACTAACCATTTCAAGGGTTTGGATCTTCATCTTTGTTCTTGTTTTGTAGGTCATGGAATCACTTCGCAGGAAAACAATTCAAGTCAACCTTGTGTGGATCCCTCCTCAACTCAAGGAGCTTACTTCCAAGATTCCAGAGAATTATCTCTTCAGTGAAAGACATGGTAGACTTCTCAACTTG
This sequence comes from Vicia faba, assembly GCA_948472305.1. Lineage (NCBI taxonomy): Eukaryota > Viridiplantae > Streptophyta > Magnoliopsida > Fabales > Fabaceae > Vicia > Vicia faba. Next base: position 1,750,413,926 of record OX451736.1, on the reverse strand, counting down.
GTCAACTCCATCATTGAAGAAGACATGGTGAAAGTTCTCTTCCAGTTCTTTGACCCCCTACACCACTGTTTCACATTCCCTGATTACCAACTAGTGCCTACTTTGGAGGAATTTTCTCAACTCCTGAGGATTCCTATTCTTCATCAACTACCCTACAACGGTACGGAAAGAGAACCAAAGCCTGAAGATGTTGCTCAAGCCTTACATTTGCAACCATCTGATATCAAAGGTCATTGGGAAACCAGAAGTGGTGTCAAGGGTTTCTTGGCAAAGTTTCTGTTTGAGAAGGCACAAGACTGCTGGAATTCTCTAGATCTACATGCCTTTGAGGAGATTGTGGCACTTCTCATCTATGGATTGGTCTTGTTCCCAAACCCTGATCAGCTTATAGATGTGAATGCCGTCAAGATTTTCATATCTCGGAATCATGTACCTACATTGCTTAGGGACATCCTACACTCATTTCACACACGAACAATGAGGAAAAGAGGTGTTCTAATGTGTTGTACTCCTCTTCTGGCAAGGTGGTTTATTTCTCACCTTCCCCAATCAGTTTTGAAGAATGAGCAGGGTTTAAGGTGGTCACAACGGTTGATGACTCTCACACATTCTGATGTTCATTGGTGTTCTCGGTCCAGAGAAAATGTCATCATCATTGATCGTTGCGGGGAATTCCCTAATGTCCCACTACTTGGCATTAGGGGAGGCATCACCTATAACCCCTGTTTAGCTCTAAGGCAGTTTGGATATGCCCAGAGGGATGGTCCTCATGATATGCTATATCCTGAGTTGGTTTTTGACTTCGACAACGATGCACAAGGACTTCGACAAAGGTTTATCCGAGCCTGGAGGATGCCCAACAAAGTGGATAGTAAGACACTGGGGCACAAGAATTCCATCCCTCTTAAGCCTTATCTCAAGTGGGTACGAACCCGCGCCCAGAATCTTATGATGACATACCCTCATATTCTCCCCGTGATCAAAGAGCCTGTTATGGAAGGAGAGGTTCCATACGCCCTCCTACATCCTGACATGCCAACATCATTGGAAGAATTACAAAAGAGTTGGATACAACTCAAAGAAGAACCGAATACTTTTGAAGCTAGCTTCTATGCCAGTGAGAAGAAGGTTTTGGAACTTACCTGCCGACTTCATGAAGAGGAGACTCTTAACACTTACATCGCACCAAAGAGTATGCGCAATGTCTTTTTACATTAAGAATTTTGTAATATTTTGCTCATGGGGCATTTATGTACTAACAAATTTCTTCTTATTAATACGACGTGTGTTCTTTTTGTTTGCAACAAATTTGAATTTCTGAATCCTTGAATGCATTACATGAATAACATATCATTCATCATATGCATAAACAGGTCTTCACACCAGGTTTCCTTATCTTTCTGCTGTTTATTTCAGCGAGATGGATATAGAGCAGACGGTTAAAGATCTGCAAGCACAGAATTCACAATTCTAACAACTCCTCATGACCTTAGCAAAGGGTCAAGAGGATCTTAAAGCACTATTAGAGAAAGAGAAGGAACCGGAAAGGAAGAAAAATAAAAGAGTTGGGGTAGCCACTATGGGAAGGAGATTTAAGCATCAGGCTAGGAGAGTTCTGGAATTTCCCTCAACGTCTGACGAAGGGGTTGGTAAAGGAAAATGAGTTGCAATGCCCTCCGAATCTGAAGCCGAAGAAGAAGAAGAAGAAGAGGACGAAGATTACTCTGAACAGCAATATCCCCGGACGGATGATAAGTATAAAAATCATGAGGATCGGTTGGCAGCCATGGAGTTGCAAAGGGTACCTGGTTTAGATTTCGAAGAACTAGGGTTGGTTGCTGGGATCGTCATTCCTCCCAAGTTCAAAGTACCTACATTTGCTAAGTATGACGGTTTGTATTGCCCAAAGATGCATCTAAGGTCCTACGTCAGAAAGATCCAACCTCACTCCTCTGATAAGGATCTTTGGGTCCACTTTTTTCAAGATAGTTTGTCAGGCACGCAATTGGACTGGTTCTATCAACTTGAGAGATTTGATGTTCATAACTGGGAAGATTTGGCTGCTGCTTTCTACCGACAATACCAATACAACGCAGATTTAGCGCCTACTCGTACTCAACTACAGAGTATGGGTATGGCCTCTAATGAGGGATTTAAGGAGTATGCCCAAAAGTGGCGGGATTTGGCTGGAAGGGTGCAGCCACCATTGTCGAATAGAGAGCTGGTTGACATGTTTTTAGGGACCTTGTCAGGACCATTCTTCAATCATTTGATCGGGAGCTCATCTGCAGGGTTCACCGAATTAATTCTGACTGGTGAAAGGGTCGAAGCTGACATTAAAAGTGGTAAAATTCAGAAGGATACCTCTGTTTCCACTGCTATTAAGAAGACCTTCCCAGCCAAGAAGGAAGTTTCTACTATTCATACGCAGAGAAACCAAGGGAGAACAGAGTGCCGACCAACGGTGGGGGCTGTTATGATCCAAAACTCCTCAGTCGACCAACCTCGCAGCAATCAACCAAGAGCTAATCAGCAAAGGGTAGAAAGGCCACAACAGCAATTCACCCGAATCAATATGACACCGGCTCAAGTCCTCCCTCATCTGTTAAAGCCGAACCTTACCAATTTGAAGGAAGCACCGAAAAACCCCAATACCTCTTCTCCTTATTATCACTCCAATGCAAAATGTGCATACCACTCGGACAGTGTAGGGCATGATACCAACAACTGCCGGGCTCTTAAAAACAAGATCCAAGATCTGATAGATGCCAAGGAGGTAGAGTTTTATGCCCCCGAAAAACCCAACGTGATATCCGCTCCTATGCCAAAACATGGTCATAATGTTCATGCCGTTATGGAAGATCTTCATGTTACCGCCGTTAATGAATTAATGACTCTGTTACTAATGATTAAAGCAAATTTGATGAAAGCCGGGATATTCCCAGGCTGTGGAAAAGACTGTTACTTTTGTTCAAACTTGCAAACTGACTGCCCACTGTTGAAATCAGGCATCCAACGCCTGATGGATACCCAAGAGATCCTCTTTCAGAAAACCCTTGTTGCTACTATCACTCATGTTACTCCTATTACCTTTGATACTCCAATCAATGACATTGCTATAATAACCATCTCCGACAATCTTTCCAAGACCTGCAAAAGGCCTGTTAAGATTACCCCTGATTCTAAGTTTGTGCCGCTGAAAATCACCATGCCGGGACCTATCCCGTATAAGTCCAACAAGACGATACCATGGAATTACGAAGGAGAAATCTTCTACCATGGTATCAAGTAGATCGAATCAGCCGAAGGGAATTCCGATGAATAAACCCATGATATAGGGAATATTGCGGGAACGAGCAAGATAACTCACAGTGGAAGGATCTTCTCTCCGGAGATTGCTCCTCTACGTGCAGTCTTTGGACCCTCGAGAGTTTATGTACCTATCAAGCCATCTGTGCAAAGTCCGGTAATTGAAGAAATTAACGAACCCGAAGCTAGACCCTCTGATGTTACTACCAATAAAGGTAAGGGGATCCAAGAAGCGCCTGTCAGGATGAAGGCTCAGACTGTGGTTATCCCCGAGACCACCCAAAAAGAGATGGAAGAAATCTTAAAGATAATCAAGAAGAGCGACTACGATGTCGTGGAGCAGCTAGGGCAAACCCCTTCAAAAATCTCCATGTTGGCTCTCTTACTCTGCTCCGAGGCTCATGCCAAAGCCTTGATCAAATTCCTGAAGATGGCACACGTGCCTCAAGAAACTTCTGCGGACCAGTTTCAAGAGTGCGTGGCTAGCCTTACAGTCGATAATGGTCTTGGTTTTTCTGATGCTGATTTGACCCCTAAGGGAAGAAAGCATAACGATGCACTGCATGTCTCGGTAGAGTGCAGAGGGACCACGCTTGCTAATGTTCTGGTTGATATTGGTTCATCTTTAAATGTTCTACCAAAAAAGGCGTTAGACAGATTGGACTGTGAAGGTTTGACCCTAAAGCCCAGTAACATCATTGTTAGAGCCTTCGACGGTTCTAAGAGAATGGTTCACGGAGAAGTGGACATTCCAATCAAAGTGGGTACAGAAATTTTCAACTCTACTTTTTATGTGATGGACATCCGTCCTTCATATTCATGCTTGCTGGGAAGGCCATGGATCCACAACGCTGGGGCGGTCACTTCTTCTCTACACCAAATGCTAAAGTATCCAGTTCATGGTAAGGTCATAACGGTTCATGATGAGGAGGAGTATATGATAAGTCACCTTAACTCCTTCCGCTATGTGGAGTTAGATGGCGAATTCATAGAAACGCCTTTCCAACACTTTGAAGAGGTTTCTCCTGAAGTCACAGTAGTAAAGACAATGATTGATGTGTCGATCATTTCCAAGCCTATGTCTCTAATGGCATACCTTAAAGATGTGGAGGCTGTAATCAAAGAAGGAAGAAGTACAGTGTGGAGGAAACTGCCTGATTTCCTCACAAGACGGACACGTTCGGACTAGGTTTCACTGCTGCTGGCCAGAAAGTTGTGCGTCGCTCCCGGGCTGAAGGACCACCCTTAAAAATCACTCACCATGGAATTCATGCCTTAGAAGATGATGATGAAGAAGACAACTTTGAAGATTGGATCTTTCCAACCATTGAAGGAGGATTAAGCAACTGGGAGGCGAAAGACTTTGTTCCCATCACTTTCATCAATCAGTAATTTATCTTTGAACAATTTCCTGTTTGGTCTGTAATAATTAAACAATTCGTACACTCTTTTCACCTTATGCCTTACCCGGGGCATATAGGTCCATTTGTAAGGGTTTTTGATTATTCATTTTCATATGCCATTTTTAATGAATCATTGGACGCTTTCATCTATAAACTGTTGCGTTCATTTTCTTTCCTTTTACATTTTGTTTAGTTTATGGATGGCTATCCCCTACACACACCCACACTCACAAAATGCAGGTACCCATCCACTTCGGATTCCATGGGTGACTATTCTGCTTTGGCCTTCAGTGACTCTGAAGATTTGGTCAATCATGCAGAGTACGAAGGTGATGAAGACTGTGAAGTGCCTGGAGAGTTAGCTAGACTTTTACAACAAGAGGAAAGGGCTATTCTGCCCCATGAAGAATTGCTAGAGACTATCAATTTGGGAACGGAGGAAGACAAGAAAGAGGTTAAAGTAGGTGCCAACCTGGAACCAAATGTCAAAGAGTGCTTAGTTCAATTGTTGAATGAGTTTGTTGAAATCTTCGCCTGGTCCTATGAAGATATACCGGGACTGGATACAGATATTGTGGTTCACCGTCTCCCTACAAGAGAAGACTGTCCACCAATCAAACAGAAAGTCTGCCGAATGAGGCCCGACATGTCCGAAAAGATCAAAGTTGAGGTGATGAAACAATTCAATGTTGGTTTTCTAGTTGTTACTTCCTATCCACAATGGGTTGTTAACATTGTGCTCGTGCCTAAGAAGGACAGCAAAGTCAGAATGTGTGTGGACTACAGAGACCTATACAGGGCTAGCCCTAAAGATGATTTTCCACTGCCACACATCGACATCTTGGTTGACAATACAGCTCAACACAAGGTATTTTCCTTCATGGATGGATTCTCGGGATACAACCAGATCAAAATGGCCCCCGAAGACATGGAGAAGACTACTTTTGTTACGCAGTGGGGTACCTTCTGCTATAAAGTGATGCCATTCAGACTGAAGAATTTCGGGGCAACCTATCAGCGAGCCATGGTATCTTTGTTTCATGACATGATACATCATGAGATTGAAGTCTACGTAGACGACATGATATCATGTTCACAAACAGAAGAGGACACCTCGACCATCTGCAAAAGCTATTTGTCAGGTTAAAGGAATATAAGCTCAGACTGAACCCTAGCAAGTGCACTTTCAGAGTCAGGTCCGGTAAACTTTTGGGATTCATCGTCAGTAACAAAGGCATCGAGCTTGATCATGCTAAAGTCAAAGCTATACAAGAAATGCCTGCCCCCCACACTGAAAAGGATGTTAGAGGGTTCTTGGGACGCTTAAACTATATTGCAAGGTTCATTTCTCACCTAACATCTACCTGTGAGCCAATCTTTAAGCTGTTGAAGAAAGATCAGGTGGTTGAATGGAACGATGACTGTCAAGTTGCTTTTGATAAGATCAAGGAGTATTTGCTGGAACCTCTTATCTTGATGCCACCCTTCGAAGGAAGACCTTTAATCATGTATCTGACTGTTTTGGATAACTCAATGAGGTGCGTACTGGGCCAACATGACGAGTCTGGCCGAAAAGAGCATGCCATTTATTACCTTAGCAAAAAGTTTACCGACTGTGAGACTCGCTACTCACTGCTCGAGAAAACTTGTTGCGCTTTGGTATCGGCTGCTCATCGGCTAAGACAGTATATGTTGACACATACCACTTTGCTGATTTCCAAAATGGATCCGATAAAGTACATCTTCAAGAAGCCTGCTTTATTCGGAAGAATCGCTAGATGGCAAATGATCCTGACTGAATATGATATCCAGTACACAACCCAAAAAGCTATAAAGGGGAGTGTACTAGCTGACCATCTAGCTCATCAAGCCGTCGAAGATTACCAATCTATGAGGTTCGATTTCCCTGACGAGGACATTATGACATTGGACAACATTGAAGGTAACTGACCGTATGACGGACCTGAACAAGGATCCCGATGGACCCTGTACTTTGATGGTGCTTCAAATGCACTTGGCAACCGTATCGGCGCGGTACTTATTTCTTCAGAAGGTTGCCATACACCTTTCACTGCTAGAATCTGCTTCAGCTGTACCAACAACATGGTCGAGTATGAAGCTTGTATCTTTGGTCTCAAGGCTGCAATTGACTTGGGAATCAAATCTATGATTGTATTTGGGGACTCAGCTTTGGTTATCATTCAAATCAAAGGAGATGGGGACACTAAACATCCTAATCTTATCCCATACAAAGAACATGTCTTAACATTGTTGCCTCATGTCGAAGTCAAAAACTATGTCAGGAATTAACATGTCATGAGGGCCGTCCTTCCGAGCATAACCAAACTGTCTCCAAACCAGGCACGGGTTGTAAGTAATACCTCCTCTGATTCCAAGTAAAGGAACATTAGGGTACTCCCCGCAACGATCAATGATAGTGACATCCTCTCTGGACCGAGAGCACCAATGTATATCTGCATGTGTAAGAGTCATCAATCGTTGTGACCATCTCAAACCCCGCTCATTCTTCAGGACTGATTGTGGAAGGTGCGAAATAAACCACCTTCCTAGGAGAGGAGTGCAGCACATAAGAACACCTCTTTTTCTCATGGTTCGAGTGTAACATGAGTGAAGGATGTCCCCAAGCAATGTAGGTATAGGATTCCTGGACATGAAGATCTGGACATCACTGATATCTATAAGCTGATCTGGATTAGGGAACAGCACCAAACCATAGACAAGGAGGGCCACAACTTCTTCAAAAGCTTGTAGGTCAAGAGAGTTCCAACATTCTTGGGCCTTCTCAAACAGAAACCTGGCTAAGAACCCTTTGATACCACTTCTAACTTCCCAATGTCCCTTGAGGTCAGATGATTGTAGGTGTAAGGCTTTAGCAATCTCTTCAAGCTTGGGTTCCTTTTCCGTACCGTTGTAAGGTAGTTGATCAAGGATAGGGATCTTCAGAAGCCGGGAGAACTCTTCCAATGTAGGTACCAGTTGATAATCCAGGAAAGTGAAACAGTGATGCAGAGGGTCAAAGAACTGGAACAAGACCTTTATCATATCTTCCTCAATGTTGGTGTTGACCAAGCTGATGAGTCTTCCATGTCTCTCACTGAATGAAGAGCTCTCGGGAATCCTGGAAATAAGTTCCTTAAGCTGAGGAGGGATCCTTACAAGGCTAATCTGAATTGTCTTTCTGCGAACAGTTTCCATGTCCTACAAAACAAGAACAAAGATGAAGATTCGAACCCCTGAAATGGTTAGCCAATGCATATGATGTTGTATGATGTCATGATGCTATGATTAAACACACCACAAATATTCACAAAGGAAAACATGGTAAGGCACACAAGTCACACAAGACAAGCCCTTAGGGTTTAGGCCAGCATGGGGTCTGGGTATTACCCTCTTGAAGTTGGTGGGCTCAACCTGTCCTATCAGAAGTAACCGGGTTCTAAGGGTCCCAATATCACTGGATTGCTTTCATTGTTCATCGTTTCGATTTAGCCACTGAACTGGCGACCGAAATATTCCAGGAAAGCAACCCTCAATTGAGTGTAGTATCGAGTATCAACCAACCTCGGACTGCACCAAAGTCAGTTATCTCACTACCCTAAAGAGGCCAAGATGGTTCAATTAAGGTAGTGCCATCCCACCATTGAGAGGTAGGTAGCACCACCGTTGGAGGTGTTCGGGTCAATTCGAGGGTTAGGGACAGTGTGTTCACCAAAGAAATAGTAGGACACCTTAGAAGCTACCCCCATGCCATGTTCATGGACATGAGGACTTACTAAAACGTCCTATACTCGACGACCACGTTTCGAGGGGCAAAGCAACAGTGAGGCGTACCCTAGGGGTGGTGTGTGAATTGTGTGTCATTTTCAGTTATTATTTGTCTTGTCATGCATTGGGTGAGCTACGCTTTGATTTTATTTGGGCATTCATTCTTTCATGTGATTAGCAGTTTAAAGGTGCAGAAATTAAAATGCGGAAAATAAAAGTCCTACGCTATTACAAGGCGCGGGTCCATACATCGCCACAAAGACCCGATTTGAATAAAAGTGCGGAAAGCAAATGTCCTAATTACTATTACAAAGCTTTGGGGCAATTATATAAATTTAAAATGAAAAATAAAAACAAACGCGCGAAAAGAAATTAGAATCGAGTGTGAGGGCGTTGGACCCTTTAAAGAAATTAAATTGAAATTACAAATTAATTAATGATGACATAAAGAAAAGAAATTATTTTTAATGTTTTTGTATTTAATGGAAATAAAGAAAATTAAAAGGAAAAGAAACCCTAATTCTACATGTTTTTAATTATTTAAGGAAAAGAATTAAAGTTTAAACCTAATTTACTCAAATTATTTAATTACAAGTTTATTTACAAAGATAATTAATAATTAATAATGATAAGAAATAAAAAAAGGTTATTTATTAAGAAAAAGAATAAGAAATGCTAAAAACCTATTTTTCTATTTTTTTTTTAGTTATTAAGAAAACATTAAAGTTAAACCTAAAATTAAACTAAATTGATTATTTGGAATTTATTTACAAAAACTATTAATGAATTAAAAATTAAATAAACATATTTTATTTTTGACTTTTCTAATTTTTTTGTGTTATAAAAATTATTTTGTGAATTAAATAAAACAAAAGAAAAACAATTAAAATAAATAATAGAGAAAAAATGGGAGAAAGAAAATACAAACAAGGGGGGGTTTCTGCCCAATTTGGAGGTATTTAGAAAGCAGTTTGGCCCATTAGAAAGCTGGCCCTTTTGGACTTTTGGTGGTTACGTGTGCGTCAGTTGACCAGGGTACATGGTGGACTCCAGGTTCTGGCCTTTGGATTGGGGCTTCAGGGCGCGTGGCAAGCCAAGGCGTTGGGTGTATGGTACTCCTTTGAGTGAGATAATCACCTGAACATGTTAACACAAAAAATATGGAGAAATATGAGGGACCTGGGAATCGAACCCAGGTCCCAATACTTGCATGACAACACATCTTCCACCAAGCCAAACGCGTTTATCTGATGTTAATATGGAACACAATTATTATGAAAGAGAATAAGAGCTATTGGTAGAACACAAAAACACGCGCGAATGTTTGAATTGCCCAGTCCTGTGCTTACACCTCAGCGTCTTCTCCATTGCGTCTTCGTTCTGGCCTGAAAATAAGAATAGATAGCGGGGGTTTTAAACCCCCACTAAACAAGACCAGGAAAAATAGCGATTAGGATATAGTGAAAAAGAAAAAGGGCGCGATGGTTGGTTTCTATTCGTTGGAAGGTCCTGATTTCAATGGTATTGATTTGAATGTCCAATTGTTCCATATGAGGAAAGCCCCAAATCAAAGCTTCTGCAACCCTAACGCATATTCATGGTAATTTTCTATACAGGCAGCCATTCTTCAATTGGATTGTGCCATTAGCTTTAGAATCATCATGTTAGTATAAATCACACATTAAAAGTCATGAATAACGTATGAAAATGCAAATACGAATATGAGAAAGTTTATGAACAGGGTGATGTCATTCTACCAATTTCTTGAGTGTGGAACCATGACTTTGATTGTAAACGCTTCCTAGCAATGTCAGGAAGACAATGGACAAGTTTGTGGACTCTGAATCGCCTTGTAGCTACCTTTTCAGTTTTCAATTTTTTATGAACAAATGCACTTTTTGTTTTTTGATTCCTGCGCAGCTTCTTGTTCTTATGCATTAGGTTATGATTGTATATGTATGTAGCATGATTAGGTCAAGCAAAACAAGCCCAAAATCCATGTTTTAATGCTTTTCAATATTTGATTTTCCATGATCTTTTTCAAATCTCTTTGCCATGAAAACTTGCCTATTTGCATAGAATCTTTCCTTTTTGATTGTGCACGAAATCTTGAGGTCATGATGGATGAAAATGCTGCATAAAAAGATTTGAAAGGTGGCATTTGATATTTTTGTCATATTTAATTTTAATTAAGTGAATTAATAATAATAAAAATTCAAATAATTAATAAAAAATGATGAAATAACTCCCTTGGATGTCAATGGGTCGTGCATAGCTTTTGGATAATGTTTCATGGAAGAAATTGTGGCCCATTAGCCATTTTGAGGCATTTGAAGCAAAGTTGACTTTTCAAAATCCCCAAAAATTTCCCAACTTCCACAAGGCATATCTTGCTCAATTTTTAAGCTTTGATCATGTTCTTGGACATTTTGGAAAGGCCTTGAAGTCCTCTAACCAATGTCTTTGGTCCCATGGAATTTTTACTTACCAATCTCAAGTTATGGTCTTTGACTTAAAGTGCCTTTTTGTTGACTTTTGAAAATGACCTATAATGTTGAGATTGATAACTTTTTTTGAGAGCATTTCTTGGACTTGAAGTGTGAAGATGAGTTGTAGGAAATGTCATTCTATTCAAAATGAGCTTTGGATGGAATTTTTCTGATAAACCATGTGGAAGTTATGCCTTGGTCAATTTGCAGTTGACTTTTTCAACTGTCCAAAAATAGAAACTCTTGCATCTTGAGACTTTTTGAGCCATGCCTTGAGAATCATGATCAAGAATTGATCAAATGATGTTTGTGGCTTCAAAATAAGATGTTGACCAAAAATTTTGACTTTTGTCTGTCAAATGACCATTTTGCCCCTGCAGTTGACTATTGAGCAATTAAGGTTTTTGACTGTGCAATTTTGTGCTGTGAGTCTTGAAACTTGGCACATGGATGCTGTACAATGTTTGTAGGCATGTGAGACTTGTTTGGACCCTTTGGAAACTTCAATTTCTTTGACAGAACCAAAACCCTAATTTTTTACTGTTAGGAGGCAATTGGACTGTGCAACTCTTAGGAGATTTTGAAGCATGCTCTTAGCAAATCTTGGAGAATATGGGAGGGCAAATTTTGGGGTACAACAGTTTCCCCTGTTCAATCTTCTTAAACCTGAGGATGCAGATTGGCTGTCGTGCCTTTCGTAATCCGAAGGTGGAAGATGATTGAACACTAGAGTGCCCAGAAATTTGCGCTCACATGTTAGCTGTGTGATGTGGGGAATGGGCTTACGGATGCCATTTGGAGATTGATGGATAGGAAGATGGGCTTACAGACGCCATGTTTAGAGGTGATGGAAAGGTGGATGAGCTTATAGATTCCATCTGGGTGTCGATCGCGTAAGAGTTTCCTTAGCGAGAACTTGCGTACCTGAAAAAGAAAATGATCACCTGGCCTGTTACAGGAGTTGGTATTCAAACTCTTTGTGTAGATGCGCCATGGCTAGATACAGGTATCGAATCTTTGAACTCTTCAGACGTGCCCTGGCGAGATACAGGAATCGAGTCGGGAGCTTCAAAAGGTGATGAATGAATCAGGGATGGTTACTACCTCAACGGGACGGTGAGAGAACCTTGGATGATTACTACCTCAACAGTAACGTTGAGAGAACCTGGGGAGATTACTACCTCAACAGTAACGATGAGAGAACCTGGGGCGATTACTACCTGTTTACCGTGGTTATTGGTAAACAACCGCTGATCCTCCAAATGGTTACTTATTTGGTTACTCGCAGGATCGATCAGATTGATCCTAAGACATAGGTTGATTTTGAGGTTTTGATTAAATTGGATAATGGTTAAATGACAATAAAATAAAGAGGCTTTAAGTAAATTGCATGAAGAAATAGGCTTGGTAAAATAAATGAAGGCTTGAAGTAAAGGACTTCGACAGGGAAAGTAAAGAAGAAAGCAAGTAAAGTTTCTGGAAAAAGTAAATGACTTTGATTAATAAAGGTGGTGTTTCACACATACATTCTCAACAATTCTTTCTCACACGCTGGGTACTCGAATCTATATGAGTGACTTTGTATATAATTGTGAACACACGCGAGAAACTGCGTGAACTACTACTATTTATACTAAAACATCCCAAGTAACCGTCGGGCAGTTACACTGCTTCGAGATGATTCCACTTGGCACGTTCTCAACGTTCGACGCTCCAGATCTTTGCACGTTGCACTTGGTAACCGCTGGAAACCGTTTTCCCTCCAAATGCTTGAATTTCAAACTGTTCCACTCTGAACCATCGAACACCTTCGTCGAGAAGCATCTTCGACGAGAAACACCTTCGACGTCGAAGGCAACCAACTTCTCCCTTGGAAGAAATATTCTAAGTACAGTGTCATCTTTCGATGGGCATTTCGACAGACCCAGCTGATCGAAAACATCCTTCAGCTTTAATGGCTGATATTAATGAAACAAGGGTGTCGAATTTAAGAGCCAACAAATTGTCCCCCAAGAATGCCTTATTTCGACTCTGAAAGAAAAAGGCATTCTTTGAAATGCCATTTGACACCTGTCTTTTCATTCTTAGTCACAAATTAAATTGTGCACTTTTTGTTGTCTTCTACCAACCACTGACAATCCCAAGGAAAAACCATCATTCATCCGTACCTAAGACGTCACTTCAGTACGGCGTGCAGTGTGCCAAACGTCATTTCACAAATTATCATCATGACAATTCCCAAAAACGAGGGCGCACGCTGCACCCTTCCATTTCTGCAGAACGGCTACAACAACAGGGAGACGCCACGTGTCCCACTACCTTCTGCAACATTAAATGGCATTTAATGTCCTCGAATTTGGGGATTTCTCCCACTACTATAAATAGAGGTAAGTACCCATTGTGGGACTTTTTACGCTACCTTGCTTTCAGAATTCCTCATTTGCATACAAACTCTTGTCAACTTTGCAAGCCCCTTGTTCTTCACTTCGTCCTCAACCTTAGTACCAACAATGGCATCTGGTTCTTCCAACGCTCCTAGCGCCAACACTCCCTCTGGAAATGTCAAACCTAGGGTTTTCTCCACCGCTCCCGTAGTGACTCCCACGGGCCAACGAAGGGTCCCTGAGCCTTTGGACATTGCTGTACGTTATGCTTATTCACGCCACCTCATGATTCCGGTTGGATATTCCAACCAAATCTTTGCTATGTCTTGCCCATTATACCCAAGCATTGCTGAGGCCATGAAGATCAAAAGTTACTTTCCGGTACTTGAGAGACTCAAACCGGTTGGATGCTCCAAGAAAGATGCAGAGGATAATGAAGATCCTGCTAAAGAGAAAATCGACCTCCGTTTCTTCAACAAAGGTGTTAGGGCTTTCAGGTCTGGCCCTAGCCTTACTCCTGATTATAGTGCTTGGCTGGAAAAAATGGAGAAACGCCAGGCTTCGATCTGGAAAGACATGGGGATATTCGACCTGGTTATGCTGTCGAAGACAGGTCTTAACTATTCCCCAGAGATGTTGATAGCTTCTTTACTCTTCTGGGATTACACCCATTTCACCTTCCATCTTCCCTGTGGAATGCTGACTCCCACGCTCTTCGACGTGGCCGCCATCACTGGCCTTCGACCCACTGGGGACTACTTCGACCCGGAGGAAATGTCGGAGGATCAGATTGGATTCTCTGCCACAAAACCAACCTACACCACCTTCATCAATCATTACCACGATAAGTCGAAAGATGCTGTGTCGGATGTCGAACATATTGCGTTTCTAGCCTTATGGCTGACACGCTTTGTGTTTTGTTCCAAGTCCTTACAGGTGACCAAGAAGATGGTCACTCTCGCCACTCAACTCCACCATGGCCAAAATATCTGTTTGGCAGAATTGATTTTGGCGAGTCTGTATGAGTCGATTAGCAACGGAGCGACTCTTCTGAAGATCATCGAGAACAGAGCCAGTCTGCTGCTTGCTGGACCTTTTTGGCTGCTTCAGTTGTGGCTCAATGCCACCTTCGAGTCTTTCTTGCCTAAGAGGATTCAAATAAATGAGCAGGCTCCAGAAATAGCAAACAGACGCGTCGAAGGCACCAGATTGGCTCTGTTGACTCCAACGGAAGATGGGCTGGAGCTTCAACAAACCTTTACAAACTTCGTTCTGATGTTTGCTAAAAGGAAAGAGTTTGCTTCGACCATGGCTCCGTTTGCTCGACGAAAGGTTGGCCCAGAGTGGTTCACAAGGCCACATCCTAGGACGTCGAGTGGTCCTCAGGTCGACGAACATACAACAGTGTGGGAGGCATTTCTCACACCAAGAATAATGCCCCTTCGATTCAAGAGCTCTAAGACTCACCTGAGTCTGATCGCGTATCAACCAAACCTGGTGTCTCGCCAGTTTGGTATTATCCAAACACTACCTTCTCCAATTTTTCCCAGGGAGAAGTCTATGTTATACTTCTGCAACGACTATACTGAAGAAGCTGCCACTAAGCATATCGGCAGATATGCTGGTCGAACAGTTCTTTCGTTGTTTGACTATCAGCTTAACTTTCTCTGCTCACCATCCTTCGAGGAGTGGTGGAAAAGTTACTACGCTGAGGAGTTTTTCGACGAGAAGGACTTCGTGGATGAGCTTCAGAAATCTTTTGTCCTTGTCTTGGACAAAATAAAGAAATGTAAGTTCATCTTTCCAAATTACTTTGTCTTTCTCTTTCGACTGCTAGCCTGTTAATTATTTTGTCTACTTTCAGTTGTTCGAAAGCCTGCAGCCAAGAAGGCTGCAGAAGGCCAACAGGGAGGAGGCCCCTTAACAAAACCTCCACCACCGGCGAAGACTATAGCGCCGGCAAAGACCACAACAAACCAACAGGGGGAAGGCCCTTCGAAAAAGCCTTCTGCATCGGTAACCAGACTTTCATTATTTTCTTCTGGCTTTGACTTTTTGACTTTCGATGCAACTGCTAAATCGAACTCCAATTGGTTTTTTAGGCACCTTCGCCCAAGAAACGGCCAGCACTGACGGTCGAATCCGGGAGCGACGAAGAAGATGATTCTCCCCCTGCTCCTCTAAAAAGGCGAAAGATGAAGAAGGACGTTCCTCTTCCTGAGGCTCGAACAATTAGAATAAAGGTTGCTGGGAGAAAGCCCAGGCCACCTCCAGTAATCATTGAGGAGCCAACGGAGGAGGAATTAAACGTTCTTCTCAATAAACCTGTCGAAAGCGACAATTCCAGCCCTGGGGATGAAGCTACTTTACAGGTAATCTCTTTGATCCCTTTGTAACTCAGGTGTCGATACCTACGTTCGACTATGTCTCTTTCGAATTTAGAAGATTCTTCTTCTTCTCTTTTCAGGACACCACTGAAAGCTCAGCGCCAAGGACTTCTGAAACATTGGATTCTGCTGAACTCAGCAGGCCACAAGAAAAAGACTTGGCGAACGATGAAGCCAATACTGAAATAAATGAAGGCAATGCTGAGACAGCAGAAAAACCAGCAGAAGATCCACAAACCGAGGAGCAACAGCCAAAAGAGATTCAGGTGGTGGATCTGTCGGAAGAAAATCGTGACGAAGGGGACCGCGGTGACGCTGGCGAAGAGGATCAAGGTAACGCTGGCGAAGGGAGCCATGATGACGCTGGTCCTGCCGCAGTCCGAGTCGAAGAGAGTCAAGTCGAGGCAAATGCTACTCAACAGCCTCAAACCCAAGACAACGCTGTTGCAACGGCTGTTACCTCAACAAAGCATAGGTCGAAAGAAGACTTAGAACTCTTGAAGCAAACTGATCCTGTTAGCTATCTGAACGCCATCATCGAGAGCAAAAGTTCGTCTGATGCTAGTCAGGAGGTTCCTACTCTGTCGGGGAATTCCACTGAAACTTCTCCTCTCGATGAGGCTTTGACGAAGGTTAAGGCTCAGTTTTTCAAGAAGGACTTGATGAAAGCTTTGGAGGGGGACCCTACTGCTCCATCATATTTGGGGGCTGTTTTGAATGTCGTAGACTTGTTGGCTGTGCCTCCAGTAGTCTCAGGCTTTATCATGGAGTTACACTCCATTATTGATCAAGTCTCAGCAGATTATCGGCGACAAAGAGGCTTTAATAGCCAGCTTGAAGTGTTATATGGCAAAAGCTCTTCTGCATGGACTGCTGTAGCAGAGACAACTTCTCGAATTGCGGAGTTGTCGAAGCAAAAAGCCTCTAAACAAGAAGAAGTTGATGCCATCGATCGAGAGAATGCTTCCCTCAAGGCGCAAATCGAAGAAATAGAGGCTAAGATAAATGCCAATACTAAGCGCAAGGAGGAACTTCTCTCGACTGTTCCAGACACCGAAAGTCAAGCTGAAATCACACAGGGCCTAGAATTTGCTGAGAAAGCTCAAGCCTTCGACGATCAAATTGCCAAGCTTGCGCAGGCGAATGCCTTGTGCACCAAAAGATTGGAGCTGCAGCAAACCAAATACCTTCGACTCAAGGACTCCATCCCCTTCTGATTGATTCAGCCTTTTAACCATATTTTGTAATATGTATTCGACAACATTGCCATTTTGGCTAATTTATAAAAAACTTTCCATTTTGGCTTCTTTATGGTTAATTTAGTCGTTACTTGTTATTTATTTTTATCTCTTGGAGTGTAGGTTTGTACTTTTTCAAATATTTACCATTCACTCTCAAGAGCCTTTTATCTTCACCTAGCTCTTCGACTTCATAGGCTCCACCAGAAAAGTCTGGATAACTCTGAATGGTCCTTCCCATTTGGGTGACCATTTTCCCATGCCTCGATCCCTTCGATCCATGGGAAGAATCACCTTCCAAACTAGTTCTTCAGGCGAAAATACCTTAGGTTTCACCTTTTTATTATAAGAGTCTTCTACTCTTTTCTTCTGAAGCCTGAGTAGGTCAAGAGTGCGCAATCTTTCTTCGTCTAAATCCACTAGTTCGTCTAACATCATATCCCAATAAATTTCAGAGGGAATATCATAATGTCTCTGAACCCTTGCAAATTGAAGACAAATTTCTGCTGGCAACACTGCGTCATGGCCAAAAGTTAGCCTATATGGTGTTGTACCTATGGCTTCTTTTGGGGACGTTCGACAAGCCCACAAAATCTGGTCTAACGTCTTATGCCAATTTTTTGGCTTCTTCCCAACATGCTTTTTTATCAAGCCAATCACTACTTTGTTCGCTGCTTCGACTTGACCATTTGCCTGTGCATAATAAGGCGTTGATGTTAGGAGTTTGAAACCTGTTTCCTGAGCGAATTCCTGCATCTTTCGACCGGTGAAAACTGATCCTTGATCAGTTGTTATAGTCTCAGGGATTCCATATCTAAAGATAATGTTCTTTTGAATAAATTCAATGACATTTTCTTGGTCTACATTGACTAAAGGGATAGCTTCGATCCACTTAGTAAAATAATCAATGCCTACCAATATATACTTCTGACTCTTTGATGATGCTGGTCGAATCTTTCCAATGAGGTCCAACGCCCATCCTCTAAAGGGCCAAGGTTTCACTATCGAGTGAAGTTCGCTTGCTGGTACATGTTGGATGCCTGTATGGACTTGACATTCTTGGCAACCTTTAGCGAACTCGACACAATCTTTCAGCATACTGGGCCAGTATAGTCCTTGTCGAAACAACAACCATTTCATCTTATGGCCTACTTGGTGAGCCCCACATGCTCCAGCGTGCGTAGTCGAAAGGGCTATGTATGCCTCAGTTTCACTTAAACATTTTAGCAATACCCCTTCAGGCGTCTTCTTGAATAACTCATTACCCATGAGTACATAACTCAACGCCCTGTACTTTGTTTTCCGTTCTGTCGAAGCTCCTGGATTTTGAAGATAATCCACAATGGGCTTCCTCCAATCCCGCTCTGACAAATTATCTATGAACGAAATTTCGAAGTTACTTTGATCAGCATATCCTAGTCTTGTCGATTCCAAGTCTGTTGGTGATAGACAAGTTGCTTTTATCTTTTCTCGAACTTCGATTGCTCTTTGTAATCTCGTTTTTGAAATCTTCTAACCAGATGCAATTTGTGCCAAGTCGTTGGCTATTTGATTTTCCAATCTGGGTATGTGTCGAATATTGACCATTTCAAATTTTTTCAATAAACGATTTGCTATCACAAAGTACATAATGAGATTTTCTCTTATGCGTTTATATTCTTTTGTGACTTGCTTAATGACTAACTCTGAGTCTCCCATTATTTCGACTCGAGTTGCCCCCAATTCCAACAATATTTCAAGGCCAGTAATTAGAGCTTCATACTCAGCCTCATTGTTCGAACAAGAACCTGATATCTTGTACTTGAATGTTGTTGGAATTTTTTCTGGAGAAATGATCAAGACTCCTACCCCTGTTCCATCTTTATGGCTGGAACCATCGAAGTAGAATTTCCAAGGTTCTATCTCCACATAATTAATATCCTCAACTTGAATTGAGTGGTCGACTATAAAGTCTGCAACCACTTGTCCTTTCACTGCCTTAAGAGGCATAAAGGTCAAGGAGTATTCAGTTAATGCTAGTGCCCACTTGCCAATTCGACTGTGCAAGATAGGTTTCGACAACATGTACTTGAAAACATCAAAATGAGACGAAACATACACATCAACTGGTTTTATATATTGCTTGAGTTTTGTACAAGAGAAATACAGACATAGACACAATTTTTCAACTTCTCTATATCTAGTTTCTGCATCGTTCAAAACTCTATTAAGATAGTAAATGGGTCTTTCGACTCCATTCTCATCTTCTTGGGCTAACATGCTTCCCAAAGTTTTGTCGGATGCAACTATGTACAATCTCATACTCCTATTGCTACAAGGAGGCACCAAAATAGGTGGCTTAGTGAGGTACCCTTTGATTTTGTCGAAGGCTTCTTGTTGCTCTTGCCCCCATTCGAACCCCTCTTTATTCAGTCGAAGTAAGGGTGAAAAGGCCTGAGCTTTCCCACTTAGGTTAGATATAAATCTCCTTAAGAAATTTATCTTGCCTAACAGAGATTGCAGTTCCTTCTTATTCGATGGCGCTTTCGCTTCCAAAATAGCCTTCGTCTTGTTCTGGTTGATTTCGATTCCTTTCTTGTGGACAACGAAGCCCAAGAAATCTCCAGCTTTCACACAGAATGCACACTTCAAAGGGTTCATCTTCAGACCATGTTCTCTCATTCTTTCGAATGATTGTCGAAGGTGGTCAATATGATTCTTCCTGGAAACAGATTTTATAACAATGTCATCAATATATACTTGCATAAAAGTGTTAATAAAATCATGGAAGATAGAATTCATCGCTCGCTGGTATGTTGCCCCAGCGTTCTTTAGGCCAAAAGGCATCACTACCCATTCGTAAGTGCCTAGGGCCCCAGGGCATCGAAAAGCTGTTTTCGACACATCCTCTTCAGCAATGAATATTTGATTATATTCTGAATAACCATCGAGCATACTCAGGTATTCATAGCCAGCGGCAGAATCGACTAGCATTTCCGCCACAGGCATAGGATATTCATCTTTGGGCGTAGCAGCATTCAAATCTCTGAAATCTATGCACACCCTCAATGTACCATTTTTCTTAATTACTGGCACAATGTTTGCAATCCATTCGACATACCTTGTAACGCGTATGAATTTGCACTTCAGCAGTCTTTCGACTTCCGTTTTGATCTTCGACAGTATTTCTGGAGCGAAGCGTCTTGGACTTTGCTTGATTGGCTTCTTCCCAGGTTTGATTGGCAACTGAAGTTCTACCAATCCTCTGTCGAGACCAGGCATTTCGTCGTAATCCCATGCAAAACAGTCCTTGAACTCTTTCAACAATTGGATTACTTCCAACCTAAGTTCTGGGTCAATTTTGGCGCTGATGTAAGTTGGCTTTTTCTCTGACCCTTCGCCTAAGTTGATTTCTTCTAAAGGATCTTGCGCTAACATTTTAATGTTGTTCGCCAAAGGGTCCTTTTCGAAGCCCAAAGGCTCATCGTCATAGATGGCGTCGAGCCTCTGTTCCTGCATTCCTTCTGGCATGATATCAGGAGGTTCTGGATCGAAATCCTTTCCTGGACCTGCAGCAGATAACTGTTGATCATTGGCCTGTGTGGCCATGTACTTTACTTCGGCTTCGAGAGCCGTTATCATCTTTGTTTCGGCTACATAAGCCGAAATTCGCTTCAATGATTGTGACTCAGTCATTATCACTGAATTCACTTCCCCAACAAGTTGGTTGGATATCAGTTAACCCACTGAAGTCTATGTGGGACAAGTCTTCTCTGTCCCATTGAAAACCATGCTCAGGGTGCAGGTATAGGGAACAAAAAGTATTTGGCGCTGGCGCCAAGTCGAAGTCAGGTGTTGGACATGGCCCTATGTGAGCCAAGTTCTTGTCGAAATCTGCCAGCCCTAGGTGATTCACTTCGCCCAGGTAATAACTTTGATCTGCCTCTATGTTTTCGACCATCCCATCTGGACGCCATAGGAGCAGCCTCTGGTGCATTGATGATGGCACAGCTCCAACACCATGAATCCATTCACGGCCCAACAAAAGATTGTAGTTAGGTTTGGCCGATATGACCATAAACATTGTTGGTCGAAGGATAGATCCTACCTTGATATCCAGTTGGATCACTCCTATAGTGGTCCCTATGCCGCCCTCATAGTTCGACAGGACCATGTTGTGAGGCTTAATGTCCTCATCCCCTTTGCCAATTTTCCTCAGCATAGAGTGAGGAATAATGTTGATGGTTGCCCCACAATCCACCAAGATTTTATTCACTGTAGTTTCTTCGAGTTTAACCCTTATAAATAAAGGCTTGAGGTGATTTTTCATCGCCTCTGTAGGTGGTTTGAAGAACCCATTTTGTTCCTCAGTAGTGCCATTGTCCATGACGAAATAGCACACTGGCCTATGTTTGGCCATTTCTTGCTCCACCTCCCAGTCACTTGTTTCGACCTCCACCTGTTGGTTGAATTCTCTGGGCAGCACTGAGACTATATTCACCATTATGTCCAAAGTATCATCAGACTCAGAACCATCTTCGTCTTCAATTTCACCTTGGTTAGGCCAAACTAGCCTGTTGGTTACCGGCTCTCTTTCCAGAGGTTTCCTTTGCTTCCTTAGAGGAACATTTGAACTGGTTTCTGCCTTTGGTTCATTGGCAGCCTCCCTCTCAGCTTTTCGTCTCCTTTGGTATCTCCTCCATTGAGATCGAGACATGGGATTTTTCCCTTTGTAGTTGCTTGACACATGTGCAACTTTAGGTGCAGCAACTTGAGGCTCTTTCTTTTGTGTTAAAGATGAACCCCTTGGCACGTCGAAAGAGTGCCATCTCTCCTCACTTGGCCTCTTTCGACCAGATGTTTTGTACCAGGTATCTACTGGAACATTAGTTGGAGGCCTGAAAGTCAATGGCCTCTTTTCTTGGTTTGAACCTCTTTGGGAGGCTCTTCTGGGGTCATGTCGAAGATCAACATTTTCCCTTCTCTTATTTGCTGCTCTTACGCCTTGAATATGCTCAGCAGCTTTTTTGTCAAAGATCGAACTGCATCTTGGACACAGCATCACCTCTGACTTCTTTTTCTGGCATCTTTGTAGGAAATCTGCCAGATTTTCATTTTCCCGAGGGAAAGCAGTCTTGTTAGCTTGTTCTTGCCTCATGGCCTCCTCTGATGCTTTTGGGTCAGAGAGTTCGACCATGTTGACATTCATTGTATCTTTGTTGGCAAGAGTCAACTGCTTCATTTGAATCTCCAAATTCTCCGTCTGGCCTTGAACTGTGGCCAAGTGAGAACTGGGTTTTGGTCCAGTTTTTTGTGCTTCAACGGTCTCCAGCTTTGGGCTTTCGACCGCTTTCTGAACCGCTTCAATTGTCTTTCTGGATAAATTCCCAGAAAAACTGCCAAAGATTGGCATGTTGATATGGTCCTTTGAGACTTCGACCATTGTGATTCCTGGCCTCTTCGACTGGCTCCTGGATGCCTCGATCACGTTCACCTCTGAGGGCTCAGCATAGTGGGCTTCAGCCTGCAACGGATTAGAGTCGACAACCATGGGGGTCTTGTCAGCAAACTTCAACCTCCCTTCTTCGATAGCGTCTTGCACAAGATTCCTGAAAAGAAAACATTGAGAAGTTTTATGGCCCAAAAAATTATGATATTTGCAAAAGCCTCTCTTCTTTCTTTGATCAAGAGGAGGCACTTTTACCCCTGGGGGTACTATCATTTGGCCATCTTTTACAAGCAAGTCAAATATCTCATCACATTTTGTAATGTCAAAACTATAAGTCTTTTTGGGGAACCTATCGTTGGTCCTTTCTGGACCAATGGGATTTTTCCCACTTGAGGGGACTAACAGTTTGCAAGAGTATGGTGGCCCTTGTTTTAGTTCCGCTAAATCGACTTCTCCTTCTTCGACAGTTACAGTATCATCGAAGGATTCTGGATCTTCGTCGTCCATCTCAACATACGCTATCCTCTCTCTCTTATGAGTTTTCGTTGCCTTTGCTTTTTCAGCTTTGAGGCGTTCTACCTGTCGAACTCTATCGGCCAGTTGGGCCATGTCTCTCAGGTATTGGGTGTCTAACTTCTTCCTAATGGAATAATCTAAACCGCCTGCGGCTATTTCGACTAACTCATGTTCCGGCACTTGTGTAAAACATCTCGCTTTGAGCAACCTAAACCTATTTAGATATTCGTCTATAGGTTCAGTGAAACGTCTCTTTACACTGGCCAATTCTTTTAGGCTTATCTTGGTTTGCCCCATGTAGAATTGCTCGTGGAACAATCTTTCCAACTGGGTCCAATGATGGATCGAATTGGGGGGGAGAGTTGTAAACCAAGTAAAAGCGTTCTTTGTTAAAGAACTTGGGAAGTACTTAATCCTCAGGTTCTCGTTATTCGAAATATCTCCTGCTTCGATCAAGTATCTCGCCACATGTTCGACAGTAGATTCTGTCGTGTCCCCAGAGAACTTAGTGAATTTGGGGACTTTACATCTAGGAGGTAAGTCTGTTTGTAACACGTATTCTGACAACGAGGATGTGAAGTTGGGCCTTCGAAAGCCCATGTTCATCCCATTTTGAGTCATGATCCTTTCGATCATGGTTGCCAGATTATTTTCCAAACCCATGTTTTGGTATTGGATATGCTGAACTACTTCGTCAGCATTTTGGTTTCTGTTAACTAACCTTACCTCTGGGGTTATTACCCTAGGTTCCTCGACAGGTTGCTCCAATCGTGCCCTAAGGTTTTCTTCGACAGGCTGTTGGACCTGGTTGATAGTGGTTTCTTCCTCTAAGAATACACCCTGGTTTCCCCTTATTTGCGCCCTTTGGGGCTGTCGAATAGGTTGGGGTACTCCAAAGAAATCAGCCAAACGCGTCATTTGCGCTGTCACCTGCTGATTCGATTGAGTAGTGTTTTGTATTAGAGGGTTCAGCACTGTACTTAAAGTTTGTGCCAACATTTGCACCATATCATGGTTGCTTTCGTCCATTTGTTGCCTCAAGACTGCTGTCGAGGCATTTGTAAGGCCATGGGCTATTTGGGACGTTCCTCCTAAGAGTTGGGTCCTATTTCTATTCGCCATACCTACTCCAGAACCTTGGAGTGGCGAAGAGGCACTCACTAAAGGGTCTGAAAAAGTGGACGCAGCATTCGTCAGGCTAGCCAAGTCAGAAGTTGGCATGCCATAGAGTGGTTCTCGATTATGACCGCCTGTCATAAATCCTGGGGGAACAAAAGGCCTTGTGCCTAAATTTCCCCTTGGTGGGGGAGTTCCCAAAGGCACTCTGGGGCCTGTGAACGGAGGTAATGGCCCCGTTGCTGTGACCGTTACTGCTGGTGTTGAACCAGCGGTTATCGCTTCACTTACGGCCGGGATAACCGTTGCTCCCACATTCGTTTGTGGGATTTCGTTATTGTTTGGCGGATTCGCCATCTCTTCCCTTCTTCTGGCAGTATTGGTATCGTTAGTGTATATTCTACCACTTCTCAATAACATGCAACACTCCTCGAAAAAGATGAGATTATGTTCAAAAATCAACACACGGTCCCACCGGGTGTGCCAATTTGTTTACCGTGGTTATTGGTAAACAACCACTGATCCTCCAAATGGTTACTTATTTGGTTACTCGCAGGATCGATCAGATTGATCCTAAGACATAGGTTGATTTTGAGGTTTTGATTAAATTGGATAATGGTTAAATGACAATAAAATAAAGAGGCTTTAAGTAAATTGCATGAAGAAATAGGCTTGGTAAAATAAATGAAGGCTTGAAGTAAAGGACTTCGACAGGGAAAGTAAAGAAGAAAGCAAGTAAAGTTTCTGGAAAAAGTAAATGACTTTGATTAATAAAGGTGGTGTTTCACACATACATTCTCAACAATTCTTTCTCACACGCTGGGTACTCGAATCTATATGAGTGACTTTGTATATAATTGTGAACACACGCGAGAAACTGCGTGAACTACTACTATTTATACTAAAACATCCCAAGTAACCGTCGGGCAGTTACACTGCTTCGAGATGATTCCACTTGGCACGTTCTCAACGTTCGACGCTCCAGATCTTTGCACGTTGCACTTGGTAACCGCTGGAAACCGTTTTCCCTCCAAATGCTTGAATTTCAAACCGTTCCACTCTGAACCATCGAACACCTTCGTCGAGAAGCATCTTCGACGAGAAACACCTTCGACGTCGAAGGCAACCAACTTCTCCCTTGGAAGAAATATTCTAAGTACAGTGTTATCTTTCGATGGGCATTTCGACAGACCCAGCTGATCGAAAACATCCTTCAGCTTTAATGGCTGATATTAATGAAACAAGGGTGTCGAATTTAAGAGCCAACAAATTGTCCCCCAAGAATGCCTTATTTCGACTCTGAAAGAAAAAGGCATTCTTTGAAATGCCATTTGACACCTGTCTTTTCATTCTTAGTCACAAATTAAATTGTGCACTTTTTGTTGTCTTCTACCAACCACTGACAATCCCAAGGAAAAACCATCATTCATCCGTACCTAAGACGTCACTTCAGTACGGCGTGCAGTGTGCCAAACGTCATTTCACAAATTATCATCATGACAATTCCCAAAAACGAGGGCGCACGCTGCACCCTTCCATTTCTGCAGAACGGCTACAACAACAGGGAGACGCCACGTGTCCCACTACCTTCTGCAACATTAAATGGCATTTAATGTCCTCGAATTTGGGGATTTCTCCCACTACTATAAATAGAGGTAAGTACCCATTGTGGGACTTTTTACGCTACCTTGCTTTCAGAATTCCTCATTTGCATACAAACTCTTGTCAACTTTGCAAGCCCCTTGTTCTTCACTTCGTCCTCAACCTTAGTACCAACAATGGCATCTGGTTCTTCCAACGCTCCTAGCGCCAACACTCCCTCTGGAAATGTCAAACCTAGGGTTTTCTCCACCGCTCCCGTAGTGACTCCCACGGGCCAACGAAGGGTCCCTGAGCCTTTGGACATTGCTGTACGTTATGCTTATTCACGCCACCTCATGATTCCGGTTGGATATTCCAACCAAATCTTTGCTATGTCTTGCCCATTATACCCAAGCATTGCTGAGGCCATGAAGATCAAAAGTTACTTTCCGGTACTTGAGAGACTCAAACCGGTTGGATGCTCCAAGAAAGATGCAGAGGATAATGAAGATCCTGCTAAAGAGAAAATCGACCTCCATTTCTTCAACAAAGGTGTTAGGGCTTTCAGGTCTGGCCCTAGCCTTACTCCTGATTATAGTGCTTGGCTGGAAAAAATGGAGAAACGCCAGGCTTCGATCTGGAAAGACATGGGGATATTCGACCTGGTTGTGCTGTCGAAGACATGTCTTAACTATTCCCCAGAGATGTTGATAGCTTCTTTACTCTTCTGGGATTACACCCATTTCACCTTCCATCTTCCCTGTGGAATGCTGACTCCCACGCTCTTCGACGTGGCCGCCATCACTGGCCTTCGACCCACTGGGGACTACTTTGACCCGGAGGAAATGTCGGAGGATCAGATTGGATTCTCTGCCACAAAACCAACCTACACCACCTTCATCAATCATTACCACGATAAGTCGACAGATGCTGTGTCGGATGTCGAACATATTGCGTTTCTAGCCTTATGGCTGACACGCTTTGTGTTTTGTTCCAAGTCCTTACAGGTGACCAAGAAGATGGTCACTCTCGCCACTCAACTCCACCATGGCCAAAATATCTGTTTGGCAGAATTGATTTTGGCGAGTCTGTATGAGTCGATTAGCAACGGAGCGACTCTTCTGAAGATCATCGAGAACAGAGCCAGTCTGCTGCTTGCTGGACCTTTTTGGCTGCTTCAGTTGTGGCTCAATGCCACCTTCGAGTCTTTCTTGCCTAAGAGGATTCAAATAAATGAGCAGGCTCCAGAAATAGCAAACAGACGCGTCGAAGGCACCAGATTGGCTCTGTTGACTCCAACGGAAGATGGGCTGGAGCTTCAACAAACCTTTACAAACTTCGTTCTGATGTTTGCTAAAAGGAAAGAGTTTGCTTCGACCATGGCTCCGTTTGCTCGACGAAAGGTTGGCCCAGAGTGGTTCACAAGGCCACATCCTAGGACGTCGAGTGGTCCTCAGGTCGACGAACATACAACAGTGTGGGAGGCATTTCTCACACCAAGAATAATGCCCCTTCGATTCAAGAGCTCTAAGACTCACCTGAGTCTGATCGCGTATCAACCAAACCTGGTGTCTCGCCAGTTTGGTATTATCCAAACACTACCTTCTCCAATTTTTCCCAGGGAGAAGTCTATGTTATACTTCTGCAACGACTATACTGAAGAAGCTTCCACTAAGCATATCGGCAGATATGCTGGTCGAACAGTTCTTTCGTTGTTTGACTATCAGCTTAACTTTCTCTGCTCACCATCCTTCGAGGAGTGGTGGAAAAGTTACTACGCTGAGGAGTTTTTCGACGAGAAGGACTTCGTGGATGAGCTTCAGAAATCTTTTGTCCTTGTCTTGGACAAAATAAAGAAATGTAAGTTCATCTTTCCAAATTACTTTGTCTTTCTCTTTCGACTGCTAGCCTGTTAATTATTTTGTCTACTTTCAGTTGTTCGAAAGCCTGCAGCCAAGAAGGCTGCAGAAGGCCAACAGGGAGGAGGCCCCTTAACAAAACCTCCACCGCCGGCGAAGACTATAGCGCCGGCAAAGACCACAACAAACCAACAGGGGGAAGGCCCTTCGAAAAAGCCTTTTGCATCGGTAACCAGACTTTCATTATTTTCTTCTGGCTTTGACTTTTTGACTTTCGATGCAACTGCTAAATCGAACTCCAATTGGTTTTTTAGGCACCTTCGCCCAAGAAACGGCCAACACTGACGGTCGAATCCGGGAGCGACGAAGAAGATGATTCTCCCCCTGCTCCTCTAAAAAGGCGAAAGCTGAAGAAGGACGTTCCTCTTCCTGAGGCTCGAACAATTAGAATAAAGGTTGCTGGGAGAAAGCCCAGGCCACCTCCAGTAATCATTGAGGAGCCAACGGAGGAGGAATTAAACGTTCTTCTCAATAAACCTGTCGAAAGCGACAATTCCAGCCCTGGGGATGAAGCTACATTAGAATAGTGCTTTGTTGTTTCCGCTGGGGATGACAGTTGCAAGAATACGGGTAGGAGAAGGTAACTCCGTCGGGGAATAAACTTGGCGAATGGATTACTCTGCGGGGAAAAAAATTATTCTAACGATCTTGCTGGGGAATAATACTATGTGGGAAGAGAGGTACTCTGTTGAGATGTTGATGGTAACTTCGCTGGAGATAGCGTTGTTATGTTGGAAGTTTTAATAGACTCCGCTGGGGATAAGAAGACTTTGCCGAGGACGATCTTTCCGTGGCTTTTGGCTGAGGATAACCCAGTTATATCCTGGTAGGGAAATAACCTTTGAATAAAGCTGGGGGACGCGTTCGTGCTCTGAAGGGGATAAGCTTCCTGCTGGGGAGATGGATTCGAACTTCCCTGGGGAAATCTTGAACTATACTGGACTCTCTTGGGGAATATTGAGATGTACTGGAAGTGACTCCACTGAATGTCTGGTAGACCGCCGGGGAACAGTCTTAGATCAAGACTGCTGGGGATGCTTGTTAAGAATATCTTTATAATGTGCTGAGGGATGTTGAGATCTGCTGGAGGATGCCCAACTTCCTTAAGGCTGACAGGATAATTCTGCTTGGGGAGAATGTATTGACTTCCTGGCTCACTCTCTGGGGAATTAAGATATCTTGGTTACGTTCTTCAGCTGAACTTACTTTGGTACCTTGGTGGACAGAACAATTAGATCGCTTAGACAAACATTATTGCCCCTGTTCCTAATGTTACCTGTAATTAATCCTTTGTTTCGTATGCAAATATTTACGAGTTAGCAATTAGTGTCAAATGCATATATCACAAATTGAACCTTGGACGTTCTTCGCAAAACAAAACAGAAAAGGAAAAACAATTGGCGATTTTAACTGAAAAGTGATTTTTGTATTGATTTTTGAATTTGCCTGTAAATAGGCGTTTTATGTACAAGAGGCTGACGTCCTGGTAGGAGAACGCCGCCGAATAAAAGAGTTTATATAATTTGTACAAAGGGAAAACAAAACAGCTATGTGAAAAGAATAATCCCACTAGGTTCCCACTCTGCTATCGCCTTTATATCTTCGAGCGTCTCATCACTTGGCTGCTCGGTTGAAGATGAAGCTGATTGATCGATGCCGTTTGAACTTGATAGTTGATACCGGATTTTGGATGCAAAGTGATCCAATGAGACATAGTATTACGCTTTAATCCCTAACTTTTGCCTGGACTTCCCTTTCGGGTTTTCAGTCCACCGGGATACCCATTTCTGCCTAAGCCGCCTTTTCAGGTTTTTGACTTGCCGGGTGTACAGATTTTTTCATTTCATCCCTCATTTTGCCTGAACCCTTTTGGTTCGCCGGGAAGCCCTAATTTTTGCCTAGGTATGTCAACCTAGCGGGTCTTTTGTTCATGCGTAGTATCTTTTTACTATGTCTGCATTGGCGGGGTGAGGAAGGTCGTCACCGTCCATGGTGGTTAGAATCATGGCTCCTCCTGAGAACACATGTTTAACCACAAATGGCCCTTCGTAGGTAGGGGTCCATTTGCCCCTTGGATCACTCTGAGGAAGGATGATGCGTTTGATTACCAGGTCCCCAACTTGATACTCTTGTGGTCTGACTTTCTTGTTAAATGCCCTGGTCATCCGTTTTTGATACGTTTGACCATGACATATAGCAGTGAGTCTCTTTTCGTCAATTAGGTTTAGCTGATCAAGTCGTGTCTGGATCCAATCATCTTCGCTCAGATCTGCATCCTTCATTATCCGGAGAGATGGTATTTGTACTTCAATCGGTAAGACTGCCTCCATGCCGTAGACCAAGGAAAAAGGAGTTGCCCCGGTTGACGTTCTTGCTGAGGTACGGTACCCATGAAGAGCAAACGGTAACATCTCGTGCCAATCTTTATAGGTTACTGTCATCTTCTGCACAATTTTCTTGATATTTTTATTGGCTGCTTCTACAGCCCCATTCATCTTCGGCCGGTAGGGAGAAGAGTTGTGGTGCTGTATCTTGAACTGCTCGCAGAGCTCAGTGATCATCTTGTTATTAAGATTGGTACCGTTGTCTGTAATGATTCTTTCTGGGACGCCATATCGACAGATCAGGTTGTGCCGAATGAACCGTGCCACAACATTCTTGGTTACAGTGGCGTAGGAAGCTGCTTCAACCCACTTTGTAAAATAATCAATCGCCACCAGGATGAAGCGATACCCATTGGATGTCGTAGGTTTAATCTCGCCGATCATATCTATGCCCCAGATTGCAAAAGGCCAAGGTGCAGTCAGGACATTCAGAAATATATCTGGCATTTATGACATGTCCGAGAATGTTGGTAACAGTCGGCTTCCATTGTGGACCAGAAATACCCTGCCCGAAGGATTTTCTTTGCCATAGTATGTCCACTGGAATGCGTTCCGAAGGTACCTTCGTGTAGCTCTGCCATGATCCTTTCTGCTTCAGTCTTATCCACACAGCGCAGTAAGGTTGAATCATGGTTTCTCTTGTATAGAATTTCGTTACTGAGGAAGAACTTCGCTGCGAACCTTCTCAGAAACTTTTTATCATTGACAGATGCACCTTCAGGATACTCTTGAGCTTCCAAGTACCTCTTTACCTCATGGTACCAGGGTTTTGCAGTTACTACCTCAGCCTCAAGATCACAACAGTATGCCGGTTCGTCCAGTTTCCAGATAATGATCCGGGGAACCTCATTGTCCCACTTGACTTTGAACATGGAAGACATCGTAGCTAATGCGTCCGCCAACTGATTCTCTTCTCTTGGGAAATGTTCAAAAGTGATCTCTGTGAAATGGGGAATCAATGTCAACACACATTCTCTGTAAGGAATAAGATTCGGATGTTTCGTATCCCACTCGCCTTTGATCTGATTGATCACGAGAGCGGAATCTCCGAAGACACTCAGAAACTTGATCCTTAAGTCAATCGCAGCTTGAAGACCCATGATGCATGCCTCATACTCTACCATGTTGTTGGTGCAGTTGAAACATAGCCGGGCAGTAAGTGGAGTATGAGTGCCTTGGGGAGATATGATCACGGCGCCGATACCGTTACCCAAAGCGTTGGAGGCTCCGTCAAAGTGCATAGACCATCGGGATCCTTCCTCAGGTCCTTCATTCGGTCCAGGTACTTCACAATCAGTCACAATCATAATGCTCTCGTCTGGAAACTCAAAGTTCATTGACTGATAGTCGTCTACTGCCTGATGCGCCAAGTGGTCTGCCAATACACTTCCTTTGATGGCTTTCTGAGTCGTGTACTGGATGTCGTATTCTGTCAAGATCATTTGCCATCTTGCTATTCTTCCAGACAGAGCAGGCTTTTCAAATATATACTTTATTGGATCCATCTTTGAAATCAACAGAGTAGTGTGAGTCAGCATATACTGTCTCAGCCGGCGAGCAGCCCATACCAAAGCGCAACAAGTTTTCTCGAGCAGTGAGTATCGGGTCTCACAGTCAGTAAACTTTTTGCTAAGGTAATAAATGGCATGTTCTTTTCGGCCAGACTCGTCATGCTGCCCCAGCACATACCCCATTGAGTTGTCAAGCACTGTCAGGTATAGTATCAGAGGTCTCCCTTCAACCGGTGGCATAAGAATGGGTGGCTCTTGGAGATACTCTTTGATTCTGTCAAAAGCGGCCTGACATTCATCATTCCAACGTACCACCTGGTCTTTCTTCAGCAGCTTGAAGATTGGCTCACAGGTAGCAGTTAGATGCGAGATGAACCGAGCAATGTAATTCAGACATCCTAGAAAGCCTCTGACTTCTTTCTCTGTCTTAGGAAATGGCATCTCTTGAATGGATTTAACCTTGGCAGGGTCCACTTGAATACCCCTGTCACTTACAACGAAGCCTAGCAACTTTCCAGATCTTACCCCGAAGGTGCACTTGTTCGGGTTCAACCTCAGCTTGTATAACTTCAGACGGTCAAACAGCTTCTGCAGATGGTCAAGGTGTTCCTCCTCAGTTTGGGACCTTGCGATCATATCATCGACATACACTTCAATCTCATGATGGATCATGTCATGAAATAAAGCAACTATGGCACGTTGGTAGGTTGCCCCAACATTTTTCAGTCCAAAAGGCATGACCTTGTAGCAGAAGGTGCCCCACTGAGTAACAAAGGTAGTCTTTTCCATATCTTCCGGAGCCATCTTGATCTGATTATACCCTGAAAAACCATCCATGAAAGAGAACACCTTGTGCTGAGCCGTATTGTCAACAAGAACATCAATGTGAGGTAGAGGGAAGTCATCCTTGGGGCTGGCCCTGTTCAGATCCCTGTAGTCAACACACATTCTAACCTTACCATCTTTCTTTGGTACCGGCACCACATTGGCAACCCACTGACGGTAAGAAGTTACTGCAAGAAACCCGACATCGAATTGCTTCATAACCTCAGCTTTGATCTTCTCAGACATCTCTGGACGCATACGGCGGACCTTCTGTTTAACCGGAGGGAAGTCTTCCTTGGTAGGCAAGTGATAGACCACAATGTCGGTATCCAACCCAGGCATGTCTTCGTAGGACCAGGCAAAGATCTCCACATAATCATGTAACATCTGAGTCAACCGTTGTTTCACGCTAAGCTCCAGATTGGCACCAATCTTAACCTCCTTTCTATCTGCCTCAGTACCCAGATTTATCGTTTCCACTGGCTCTTCGTGTGGTTGAATTTCCCTCTCTTCCTGGAGTAACAGTCTTGCAAGCTCGCCAGGCACTTCGCAATCATCTTCACCTTCGTCTTCGGCTAAGTTGATCGGATTTTCGAAGTCATAACTGGCAGTAGCAGAGTCGTTACCAGTGAGATCCAGAGTGGATTGAAACCTGTATGAGTGAGTGTGTGTAAATACAACTGTTTTGCAATATATAAAGAAAGAAAAGAAAAGAAAGGGAGCACAAGATTTGAAATGCGGAAAAACGTCCAAGGCCTTTATTCATGATATATGGAAATGACAGTTAATGCCCTCACAAATGAAACCAACGGTGCCCCGGGTAAGACACCGGGCCATAAAATTTCAGTTTTATCGTTTATTACAAATAACAAAAACAAAGGAATTCATTACTGCATAACAAAAGTAACAGGTAGGTTGTCTTTTGCGGTCCAATTTCTAGGTCCACTGTCGGTCGTTGAGTAGATCCAGCTATCGAATTCTGATTCTTCCACTTCGTATTCATCCCCAATAGCATTTACTCCATGGTTAGGCATGGGAGCAGTCACCACATTAGGCTTCTCAGGCGCCTCAAACTGAACCTCCTTCGCATCGATAAGGTCCTGTACCTTATTCCTTAGGGCCCAGCAGTCATCAGTAGAATGCCCCGGGCTATCGGAGTGGTAAGCACAGCAGGCAGTTGGATTATACTTGGGAGAGGCAGTGTTCACAACCTTTGGAGCCTCTCTGACAGTCACCAAGTTGGTGGATAACAACTGTGGCAAGATTTGCGATAAGGTCATACTCAGCCGGGTAAATTCTCTTCTGGGTCTTTCACCCCTTGGTTGATTAGTTTGCCGAGGAGCGACAGCAGGCTTTGCAATCACCACTGCGTTGACAGATTGGCGGCGCTCTGGTTTATCTTGCCTCTTAGGCCCATACACAGCACTGGCCTCCTTTTTAAAGGGTTTCTTCTCAGCACTTGAAGACGCACCCTTCTGAATCTTCCCTGACTTCATTCCAGCCTCTATCCTTTCCCTAGTCAGAATGAGGTCAGTAAACCCTGCAGGCGAATTACCGATAAGATGATTGAAGAATGGCCCGGAGAGGGTCCCCAAGAACATATCCACTAGCTCACGGTCTGTTAACGGTGGCTGCACCCTGCCAGCCAGGTCCCTCCACTTCTGTGCATACTCTTAAAAACTTCGCCTGATCCTAGCAACATACCCTGGAGTTGGGTACGTGTAGGAGCAAGGTCAGCATTATATTGATACTGCTTGTAAAAAGCAGTAGCCAACTCCTCCCAGTTACGAACCTTGGTTCCATCCAGCTGATAGAACCATTCGAGATGAGTCCCTGAAAGACTCTCCTGGAAGAAGTGGATCCACAAGTTCTTATCCACTGTATACGGCTGAATCTTCCGCACATAAGATCTGAGGTGTAGCTTAGGGCAAGACGCCCCGTCATACTTTGCGAAAGATGGTGCTTTAAACTTGTGAGGGATGATCACACCAGAAGATAAACCCAAGTCTCTGAAATCCAAACCAGGCACTTGTTGAATTTCCATGGAATTCAGACGGTCTTCCAACTGCTTGTATCTGTCTTCAGCCGGAGGATACTGTTCCTCATTAAAATCAGTCTCGTTGTCAGAGACCACTGGACTTGGAGCCCTTCCCCCCTGGGGACTGTCTTTGCCTACAGAAGAACCAGCTTCCTCATTCTGCAGAGTGTTACCAAACCTCCGGCCCGTGTTGAAAAGAACAGTTCTCTTCTTCTTCTTCCCCTTCTTCAGGAGCAAAGCCTTCAGCTCTTCTTGACCTTGAGCCAAACCCATGATCAGCTCCTGAAATTGTGCGTTCTGCGCCTGAAGGGCCTTGATAGACTGCTCGGTAGATGATTCAGGGTTCATGATGCTGAAATAAACAGCGAAGAACGGTAAGCAACCTGAAAAGAAGAGTACCTTCTATGCACATGATGCATGATATGTGTTTATGCAATGCATTCAAGGGTTCAAAAGTTCAAATTTGTTGTAGACAAAAAGGAACACACGTTATCATTAAGAAAATAATTGTTTGGTACATCAAAGCCTCATGGGCAAACATTACAAAGCAGATCAATCCCAAAAGACACTACGCATCCTCTTTGGAGCTATGTAAGTGTTGAGATTCTTCTCCTCGTGCAGTAGGCGGGTGAGCTCCAGGACCTTCTTCTCACTGGCATGTAGACTGGTCTCAAGAGAATTCCGTTCCTCCTTAAGCTGGATCCAGCTCTTCTGCATCTCTTCCCAGGACGTGGGCATGTCAGGATGTTGAATGGTATAGGACATCTCTCCTTCCAATACTGGCTCTTTGATCACAGGGAGGACATGAGGATATGGCATCACTAACTTCTGGGAGCGAGCTCGTACCCCCTTGAGATAAGGCTCCAACGGGATGGAATTCCTATGCCCCAGGGTCTTGCTGTCTATCCTACTGGGCATCCTCCAAGCTCTGATAAATCTCTGGCGAAGTCCTTGTGCATCGTTGTCGAAGTCAAAAACTATGTCAGGAATTAACATGTCATGAGGGCCGTCCTTCCGAGCATAACCAAACTGTCTCCAAGCCAGGCACGGGTTGTAAGTAATACCTCCTCTGATTCCAAGTAAAGGAACATTAGGGTACTCCCCGCAACGATCAATGATAGTGACATCCTCTCTGGACCGAGAGCACCAATGTATATCTGCATGTGTAAGAGTCATCAATCGTTGTGACCATCTCAAACCCCGCTCATTCTTCAGGACTGATTATGGAAGGTGCGAAATAAACCACCTTCCTAGGAGAGGAGTGCAGCACATAAGAACACCTCTTTTTCTCATGGTTCAAGTGTAACATGAGTGAAGGATGTCCCCAAGCAATGTAGGTATAGGATTCCTAGACATGAAGATCTGGACAACACTGATATCTATAAGCTGATCTGGATTAGGGAACAACACCAAACCATAGACAAGGAGGGCCACAACTTCTTCAAAAGCTTGTAGGTCAAGAGAGTTCCAACATTCTTGGGCCTTCTCAAACAGAAACCTGGCTAAGAACCCTTTGATACCACTTCTAACTTCCCAATGTCCCTTGAGGTCAGATGATTGTAGGTGTAAGGCTTTAGCAATCTCTTCAAGCTTGGGTTCCTTTTCCGTACCGTTGTAAGGTAGTTGATCAAGGATAGGGATCTTTAGAAGCCGGGAGAACTCTTCCAATGTAGGTACCAGTTGATAATCCAGGAAAGTGAAACAGTGATGCAGAGGGTCAAAGAACTGGAATAGGACCTTTATCATATCTTCCTCAATGTTGGTGTTGACCAAGCTGATGAGTCTTCCATGTCTCTCACTGAATGAAGAGCTCTCGGGAATCCTGGAAATAAGTTCCTTAAGCTGAGGAGGGATCCTTACAAGGCTAATCTGAATTGTCTTTCTGCGAACAGTTTCCATGTCCTACAAAACAAGAACAAAGATGAAGATTCGAACCCCTGAAATGGTTAGCCAATGCATATGATGTTGTATGATGTCATGATGCTATGATTAAACACACCACAAATATTCACAAAGGAAAACATGGTAAGGCACACAAGTCACACAAGACAAGCCCTTAGGGTTTAGGCCAGCATGGGGTCTGGGTATTACCCTCTTGAAGTTGGTGGGCTCAACCTGTCCTATCAGAAGTAACCGGGTTCTAAGGGTCCCAATATCACTGGATTGCTTTCATTGTTCATCGTTTCGATTTATCCACTGAACTGGCGACCGAAATATTCCAGGAAAGCAACCCTCAATTGATTGTAGTATCGAGTATCAACCAACCTCGGACTGCACCAAAGTCAGTTATCTCACTACCCTAAAGAGGCCAAGATGGTTCAATTAAGGTTCCTAAGGTCTGTTGATGCTTCACGACACCACGCGGAGGCCCCGTACTCTCCTTGACTGAACTCAAGGGTTACTGGTACATACCAAAGTGCCACATCAACGTAGCAGACTGCTTCAACCATGTCGGTATACCCTGCACAGTTCCCTCACAGCCTTGTTGCTACTTTCTAAGAAGGTATCCCCAGATCCGGGTTAGGATCTATAGAACTCCCAAGACAGTACCCACAATAATAAAGCAAACAATTCAGACAATTGAAAACACAAGTGATCTTAGTCCTAAGGTACACCTCACTTTACAACACTCCCCAGCAGAGTCGCCAGTTCTGTGATCAGTGGATCTGGAACTGACTGTTTAACGCTGGTTCGCGAAATGTCGCGGAAGCAAGAGTCGCCACCGTCTTTTATTTTCTCCAATATGGAAAGGACAAAAGCACAGAAAAATTCCTTATGAGATTGCTCTCGGTTCGGGAGGTAGATTTATAGAAAGGGAAGGTGTTAGCACCCTTTCTATCCATGGTTATCCATGGGCTCTTAGATACTTGCTCATTGTGTTTTCAAAAGTGTTTGCTTTTCAATTGTGAGTGGGTTTGAAAAGTTTCTTTGAAAGTTTCAGATCGACTCTTGTATCAGTCCTCAAGAGTGTTTGAAAAATTGTTTTTGAAAGCTTTTTGAAAGTGTGAGGTGTGAAAAGAAGTTTTTTGATTTTGTTTTGGATTAGAGCAAGTATCTACGAGTCATCTACCTACCCTAAGGAATTAGGCTGTGTAAATGTCCTTAAGGTAGTGCCATCCCACCATTGAGAGGTAGGTAGCACCACCGTTGGAGGTGTTCGGGTCAATTCGAGGGTTAGGGACAATGTGGTCACCAGAGCAATAGTAGGACACCTTAGAAGCTACCCCCATGTCATGTTCATGGACATGAGGACTTACTAAAACGTCCTATACTCGACGACCACGTTTCGAGGGGCAAAGCAACAGTGAGGCGTACCCTAGGGGTGGTGTGTGAATTGTGTGTCATTTTCAGTTATTATTTGTCTTGTCATGCATTGGGTGAGCTACGCTTTGATTTTATTTGGGCATTCATTCTTTCATGTGATTAGCAGTTTAAAGGTGCGGAAATTAAAATGCGGAAAATAAAAGTCCTACGCTATTACAAGGCGCGGGTCCATACATCGCCAAATTAAACAAAGACCCGATTTGAATAAAAGTGCGGAAAGCAAATGTCCTAATTACTATTACAAAGCTTTGGGGCAATTACATAAATTTAAAATGAAAAATGGAAGCAAACGCGCGAAAAGAAATTAGAATCGAGTGTGAGGGCGTTGGACCCTTTAAAGAAATTAAATTGAAATTACAAATTAATTAATGATGACATAAAGAAAAGAAATTATTTTTAATGTTTTTGTATTTAATGGAAATAAAGAAAATTAAAAGGAAAAGAAACCCTAATTCTACATGTTTTTAATTATTTAAGGAAAAGAATTAAAGTTTAAACCTAATTTACTCAAATTATTTAATTACAAGTTTATTTACAAAGATAATTAATAATTAATAATGATAAGAAATAAAAAAAGGTTATTTATTAAGAAAAAGAATAAGAAATGCTAAAAACCTATTTTTCTATTTTTTTTTTTAGTTATTAAGAAAACATTAAAGTTAAACCTAAAATTAAACTAAATTGATTATTTGGAATTTATTTACAAAAACTATTAATGAATTAAAAATTAAATAAACATATTTTATTTTTGACTTTTCTGATTTTTTTGTGTTATAAAAATTATTTTGTGAATTAAATAAAACAAAAGAAAAACAATTAAAATAAATAATAGAGAAAAAATGGGAGAAAGAAGATACAAACAAGGGGGGGTTTCTGCCCAATTTGGAGGTATTTAGAAAGCAGTTTGGCCCATTAGAAAGCTGGCCCTTTTGGACTTTTGGTGGTTACGTGTGCGTCAGTTGACCAGGGTACATGGTGGACTCCAGGTTCTGGCCTTTGGATTGGGGCTTCAGGGCGCGTGGCAAGCCAAGGCGTTGGGTGTATGGTACTCCTTTGAGTGAGATAATCACCTGAACATGTTAACACAAAAAATATGGAGAAATATGAGGGACCTGGGAATCGAACCCAGGTCCCAATACTTGCATGACAACACATCTTCCACCAAGCCAAACGCGTTTATCTGATGTTAATATGGAACACAATTATTATGAAAGAGAATAAGAGCTATTGGTAGAACACAAAAACACGCGCGAATGTTTGAATTGCCCAGTCCTGTGCTTACACCTCAGCGTCTTCTCCATTGTGTCTTCGTTCTGGCCTGAAAATAAGAATAGATAGCGGGGGTTTTAAACCCCCACTAAACAAGACCAGGAAAAATAGCGATTAGGATATAGTGAAAAAGAAAAAGGGCGCGATGGTTGGTTTCTATTCGTTGGAAGGTCCTGATTTCAATGGTATTGATTTGAATGTCCAATTGTTCCATATGAGGAAAGCCCCAAATCAAAGCTTCTGCAACCCTAACGCATGTTCATGGTAATTTTCTATACAGGCAGCCATTCTTCAATTGGATTGTGCCATTAGCTTTAGAATCATCATGTTAGTATAAATCACACATTAAAAGTCATGAATAACGTATGAAAATGCAAATACGAATATGAGAAAGTTTATGAACAGGGTGATGTCATTCTACCAATTTCTTGAGTGTGGAACCCTGGCTTTGATTGTAAATGCTTCCTAGCAATGTCAGGAAGACAATGGACAAGTTTGTGGACTCTGAATCGCCTTGTAGCTACCTTTTCAGTTTTCAATTTTTTATGAACAAATGCACTTTTTGTTTTTTGATTCCTGCGCAGCTTCTTGTTCTTATGCATTAGGTTATGATTGTATATGTATGTAGCATGATTAGGTCAAGCAAAACAAGCCCAAAATCCATGTTTTAATGCTTTTCAATATTTGATTTTCCATGATCTTTTTCAAATCTCTTTGCCATGAAAACTTGCCTATTTGCATAGAATCTTTCCTTTTTGATTGTGCACGAAATCTTGAGGTCATGATGGATGAAAATGCTGCATAAAAAGATTTGAAAGGTGGCATTTGATATTTTTGTCATATTTAATTTTAATTAAGTGAATTAATAATAATAAAAATTCAAATAATTAATAAAAAATGATGAAATAACTCCCTTGGATGTCAATGGGTCGCGCATAGCTTTTGGATAATGTTTCATGGAAGAAATTGTGGCCCATTAGCCATTTTGAGGCATTTGAAGCAAAGTTGACTTTTCAAAATCCCCAAAAATTTCCCAACTTCCACAAGGCATATCTTGCTCAATGTTTAAGCTTTGATCATGTTCTTGGACATTTTGGAAAGGTCTTGAAGTCCTCTAACCAATGTCTTTGGTCCCATGTCATTTTGACTTAACAATCTCAAGTTATGATCTTTGACTTAAAGTGCCTTTTTGTTGACTTTTGAAAATGACCTATAATGTTGAGATTGATAACTTTTTGTGAGAGAATTTCTTGGACTTGAAGTGTGAAGATGAGTTGTAGGAAATGTCATTCTATTCAAAATGAGCTTTGGATGGAATTTTTCTGATAAACCATGTGGAAGTTATGCCTTGGTCAATTTGCAGTTGACTTTTTCAACTGTCCAAAAATAGAAACTCTTGCATCTTGAGACTTTTTGAGCCATGCCTTGAGAATCATGATCAAGAATTGATCAAATGATGTTTGTGGCTTCAAAATAAGATGTTGACCAAATTTTTTGACTTTTGACTGTCAAATGACCATTTTGCCCCTGCAGTTGACTGTTGAGCAATTAGGGTTTTTGACTGTGCAATTTTGTGTTGTGAGTCTTGAAACTTGGCACATGGATGCTTGACAATGTTTGTAGGCATGTGAGACTTGTTTGGACCCTTTGGAAACTTAAATTTCTTTGACAGTACCAAAACCCTAATTTTTGACTGTTAGGAGGCAATTGGACTGTGCAACTCTTAGGAGATTTTGAAGCATGCTCTTAGCAAATCTTGGAGAATATGGGAGGACAAATTTTGGGGTACAACAACTGTGATCACCGCTCTGTGCGAGCAGTTCAAGATTCAACATCACAATTCATCTCCCTATCGGCCAAAGATGAACGGTGCTGTTGAAGCCGCGAACAAAAATATCAAGAAGATCATTCAAAAGATGACAGTCACCTACAAGGACTGGCATGAGATGTTACTGTTTTCTCTGCACGGATATCGTACCACGGCGCGTACTTCAACTGGGGTAACCCCATTTTCTTTGGTATATGGCATGGAGGCTGTTTTGCCTATGGAAGTTCAGATTCCTTCTTTAAGGATTATGAAGGATGTTGGTTTAAGTGAAGACGATTGGATTCAGACCCGGCTTGATCAACTTAATTTGATCGACGAGAAGCGACTTACTGTTGTTTGTCATGGTCAGACGTATCAAAAATGGATGATCAAGGCTTTCAACAAGAAAGTCAAGCGTCAGGTATATCAAGTCGGAGATCTTGTAATCAAACGGATCATCTTGCCGCAAAGTGATCCCAGGGGCAAGTGGACTCCTACTTACGAAGGACCATTTGTGATCAAGAACATCTTTTCTGGTGGGGCAATGATTCTGACCACCATGGACGATGACGACTTTCCGCACCCTGCGAACGTAAACATAGTCAAAAGATACTACACATAAAATGACCCGACAAGTTGAAAACCCGAAAGGGCGACTTGGGCAAAAATGGGCATCCCGGTGAATCGAAAACCCGAAAGGGCGGTTCAGGCAAAAATTAGGGATAAACAAAAAATCTGTACACCCGGCAAGTTGAAAACCCGAAAGGGCGACTTGGGCAAAAAAGGGTTTCCCGGTGGATCGAAAACCCGAAAGGGTGATTCAGGCAAAAGTTAGGGAATTAAAGCGTATGACTATGTCTCGTTGGATCACTTTAAGGACAATCTCTTCATGACCAAACTCCAAGCTTCTGATCAATCCAATCATCTGCGGACGAAGCAACGAATGGACAAAGATACTCAGAGTTGTGAAGGCTATAGCAGAATGGGAACCCCATGGAATTGTTACACATAGCCATCTTTCTTTTTGTATAAAATTTTTCTCAATTTTTCGACAACATTCTCTTACTAGGATGTCTGTCTCCTTTGTACAAAGATACTTACAAAAGTTAATACAAAAATACTTCAAAGTGCAGAAATTTGCTTGCCTTTCCTTTCTTTTTTACACTTATGTTTTATTTGAAAACGTCCAATGGTTTGTTAAATAGGCATATGCATTTGAATATAATCACTGCTTACAAATAAAACAAAATAAGAAAGGATAATTACTGATAGGTCGAAAGTATAGGAAAACGTCTTTAGGCTATTCCAGAAGAAATCCCCTATAGTATGTCATTTAGATCCTCAACAGAGCTAAAACCTTGAAGTACATATCCCCAACGGAGTTAAATTTCAAAATTCCCATCAGAGTTAAGTTTCTAAAAAAATCGCGATCCCCAGCGGAGCCAGAATACTCTAAACTTTCATCACCAGCGAAGTCCAAAACTTCAAACCTTAAACCCCGGTGGAATACTATCCAACTTCCTCCGATTCACCAGCAGAGTTCTCCACAAAACAAGGAATCCCCAGTAGATTGGCATACAACCCAAGCTCCTGATTTCCCCGACAGAATAAACACTCTCCCCACAAAGTTATCTCCCGACAGAACGAAGATTCTAGTTCCCGTTTCTCCATTTGAAGCCTCCCAGGTTTTAATTCCCCTGTAGAGGTCGTCGGTTTTTTTCCTTATTTCCACAGGAAAGTCATGAAGGATTCTCACATCCCTACAGAAGTTATCAAAGTTTTGATAATCCCCGCAGGTTGCCAAGGATTTTCTATCCCCAACAGTAATCAACAAGGATTTCTCATCTTCAACAATCAAAGATTTTTGGAATCCCAAGCATCGATCTAGGATTTACTTTCCCCAGCAACAGTCAAAGATTTCATTATCTCCAGCTATCAAGGATTTATTTTCCTCAGCAAGACAGCCAATCAGCTTACATGCACATCCATTACATTCATATATCATAAACATAGATGGAACACATTTTATTGCATCATACATATCATGCAACATAAATTTGCGCTTTAGCTAACATTCTACGCTTTTCAGGATAAGATTAAAAAGCTATCGTTAACAACTATTCAAAGAGTCAAGATACAATATGGATACACCCTAAACACGAAGGTCATTCCATTACTCATTAAGAATTTCAAGTAAAGATACAGTATGGATACACCCCATACACGGAGGTCATTCTACTACTCCTTCAGACTCCAGCAATCAGATACAGACTAGATACGCTCCGGACACGGAAGCCATTCTATTTCTCATTCAAATTCAGCTATCAAATTCAAATTCAGATACACTTCAGACACGGGAGTCATTCTGTCACTTATCCAGATCCCAGTTACAGTACAAATACACTCCAGACACGGAAGTCATTCTTCTACTCATACAGATCACAACTTCAGATACAGTCCAGATACGCTCCATACACGGTTGCCATTCTGTCACTCATTCAGAATTTATCCCCAGCACAGAGAAATCCCAGACACGGATGTCTTTCTGTCGCTTATTCAGACTTCAGACTTCGGATACAATACAGATACACTCCAGACACGGCAGTCGTTCTGATATTCATTCAAGAATCAAATACAGTTACAGCTCGGATACGCTCTAGACACGGACGCCATTCCCTTGCTCATACGAACCCAGTCTCCAGATACAACTCAGATACGGTCCAAATACGGATACCATTCTGATGTTCATTCTACTGATTTTCAACAAACAAGTTTTGGATGGCATCTCTAAGCCCATCTCCAACAAGATTCTACCATTTCTAAATGGCATCTTTAAGCCCATTCCCTCAGCTACATTTTGACGAGTGCAAATTTA
The DNA here is from genome assembly GCA_948472305.1 of Vicia faba. NCBI lineage: Eukaryota > Viridiplantae > Streptophyta > Magnoliopsida > Fabales > Fabaceae > Vicia > Vicia faba. The sequence goes on along the minus strand of OX451736.1, from coordinate 1,750,370,337 downwards.
CGGGCACTCTAGTGTCCAATCCTCTTTTACCTTCGAGTCACGAAAGGCAAACTTGCCAATCTAACTCTTCAGGTTCAAGAAGATTGAACAGGGGCAACTGTTGTACCCCAAAATTTTCCCTCTCATCTTATCAACATTTCTCATCACAAGGCTCTTGGAACTCAAGATCAAGCTAGGGTTTGCTCTGCTCAAGACATCTCCTTGCACTGATGACCTAAATTAGGGTTTGAGTTTGCACAAGGATTTTTGGACCTTCAATTCTCAAATTGAATTTCATAATTCATATTGGACTCATAAGTTTGCCCATACCATGTTTCAAGCCTTGAATCAAATTTTTGCCCAATCAATTGGACAGTTGACCTAAAAATCAACTGTATTGGGGAAAAAGTCAATTGTGGCCAATTTATAATCAAAACTCATGAATTTTGACCCACATCAACATTATGAACTCATATGAACCATTGGATCAAGTTTGGACCACAACTCCACAAGAAATTTGATCAGATCACCAAAAGGGCAAAATGGTCATTTTTAGGGTTTTGACTATACAAAGGCAATTTTTGACTTTTTGACCTAGCCAATGGAAAATTAGGTTCAACCATGGACTCAAGGACTCAATGACATCATCTTGACTTATTCAACAAGTTCAAAAGATCTCAAATGCATGGGATTGACAGATGAATTTTTCAGTCAACTGATCAAAATTTGATTGTACACTGAAAAGTCAAACTTTGACTTTTTGGTCAAAATCAAGTGCCAAGGGTCATTTTTTCATCAAGATGTGTCAAATTATGAAACTTGTTCATCAAGAAACCCAAAATTGCAAATTAGGGTTTGAAATTGAAAATTTTCATAACTTCGAATTTTTCTAAGTTATGAAATTTTCTTAATTTTTCCTAACTTTACCCCACATTTTCACCATGATGAAAATGTATTAAAACAAAAACTCCAACATGAAAGTTTTAGTCCTCCACAAAGTCTACAACTTTGATTCACAAAGTTTTCTCAAAAGAAGCTTGGATCTCAAGTTATGATTTTTGGAACAAGGGTCCCTAAAACTTTTAACTTAGTGAAATTTTGCCCTAGTTTAGGCAGGACTTTGACCTATCTTCTTGGCCATTTTTCACATAATTCCACTTGGAGTATTGTGATCGGTGGGAATGAGAACTGACTGTTTTGGAATGCTGGTTCGCGTTTGCGTTTGTTTCGCAAAATGCCGCGGTAAGCAAGAGTCGCCACCGTCTTTTATTTTATCCAATAAGGAAAGGACAAAAGCACAGAAAAATTCCTTTTCGAGATGTTTCTCGGGTTCGGGAGGTAGATTATAGAAAGGGAAGGTGTTAGCACCCTTTCTATCCGTGGTTATCCACGGGCTCTTAGGTACTTGCTCACTATGTTTTCAAAAGTTTGCTTTTCTTTGTGTTTGTGGGTTTTAAAAAGTTTTTATTTGAAACTTCGATTTAACTCTTGCTTCTGTCCTCAAGAGCGTATGAAGTGTTTTTGAAAACTTTGTTCGAAAAAGAGTGTAAGTGTGAAAAAGGTTTTGTTTTGTTTTAAAAGGAGCAAGTACTTAAGAACATCTACCTACTCAAAAAGGAATTAAACTGTGCAAATGTCCTTTAGATAGTGCTATCCCACTATTGAGGAGTAGGTAGCACCGTCGTTGGAGTTTTCGGTTCAATTCGGTTTAAGGGACGTGTGGTCACTAAAGCAATGTTAGGATGCCTTAGTGGTAACCCTAATGTCTTAGATCATTTTTATCGAGGCAACTTTGATCTTTGGACAAGAGGGCGACCTGTAAGACTTCCTATACTCAATGACTACGTTTGAGGTAACCAAGTGAGGCGTACCCTAAGAGTGACATGTGCGAGTGTGTCAATTTTCAGTTTATATTATCTTTGTACATGTTATGGTGAGCTACTGTTGATTTTAAGTTAAGAGTTAATCTTGTCATGCATAGCCTAGTTAGCATACATCTAAACAGTTAATATATGTACATGAATTTAAAGTGAGGGAATTGTAAATCCTACGCTATTACAAGGCTTCGGGGAGGGGGATTATTTACATGTCCAAAATTGGGGAATAAAGAAGTAAAGTCTAAAAGTCTTAGTTAAGCTATTACAAACCAGTAGACAGTTATAATAAAATAAATGTGCGTGAATCTGAAAATAACCTCTAAAAAATCCTAAGAATAAAATCTTTTTGTTGTTTTATTTTATTTTGGGAAAATGATCTAAATCTACTTAATTTTAGTTTTTTTTTTGAGAAAATGTTAAGATAATTAAAAGATTAATTGACAAAGTTAATTTAATAAAAAAAACTAGCCTAATGTTTTTTGTGTTTTTGATTTTATGTTTTTATGTTAATTAAAAAGATAAAAAGATGTCAATGAAAACAAAAATAAAATACAAGGGGGATTCTTCGATCCAGGGAAAAAAAGGAGCTTAGAGCCAAGGAAGGAATGGAAGCTTCAATCCAAACAGGGTCATGGTTCTTTTGATTGGGCCATGAAGTTGGCATGAATAGCCTTCGATCCAGGGAAGCGGATTTTCCTTCGATCCTGGGAAAAATGCCTTCTTCGATCCAAGAGAACTATGGGAAGCTTCGATCCAGAAAAGGTGTCTCCTTCGATCTGGGATGCTATACCTGCAAAAGTATGTTAGAAAAATAAAACTCAGGGCATGGTATCGAACCCCAGGCCCTTCGATCCTGCGTGCGCTGAGTCTTTTCAGGCTAAATCTACAGCAAATGTTAGCAAACGAAGAACATGACCTGGGGCCAAACCCAAGCCCTTAGACTCTGTCTAGGATGGCAAATCTAATGGGATAGAAAATATGGAGGTGTTATGCAAAATGAAAAGTTTTGACAATTTACCCTCTCTTACCAGCAGATTGGGTACTGGCTGGATGGGAGCACTTTCAATCTGAGGGCTTCTGGGCGTGGGCACCTTCGATCTGAAGGACTGCTTTGGCTTGGAAAATTCTGACAACCTTTGATGGATTATATGGGCAACACCTCTCCAATGTTTTTTTGTTCTTTGTCCCTGCCCTCTGCTTTGTTTCTGCAGAGTTTCCTTTTCTTTTCTATAATTTTTGTGTGTGTTTTTTCGTCCTCTCTAATGTGCCACTGACCCTTGTATTTATAGGAGTGTGGGGGTTTAGTAACGGCAGGAGACATCCATTTAACCAGGCCATTAAAGCCATGGGATAATAATCAAACACATTAAAATATTTCCTTTTTTGAAATATTCGTGTCTCTTGAATGAACCTGGACACTTTTTGAATTTCGAATGCCTTCAGGCCCTGCTCTTCGATTGGTCCTAAGTTGCCTCCTTCGAATGGACTTCTTCTGCTTCGACTGCTTGATTTGAAAAGAGTCACTCTGGTCGAATCAGCTCTTTAGGAACAAAAAAGGCAAGAATTTGGCCTTTAACTCAAGAATTAAATCTACAATCAACATTTAATTATTGCCATATTTGCAAGGAAAACATGCCATCTTCTCATGTTCAGTGTACCTGGACATGTTTTTTGAGTGCCCTCTTGATGACTTTGTTAACAGGCCAGTCGAAAGGCTTTGTTAACAGGCCAATCGAAAGGTGTTGTTCATGCTAATCGAAGGATCCCTTGGCATGCCACTTGAAAGGCTTGGCCCAGGGTGCTAAACGAAAAGGTCTTTCAGAATTCTAATCGAAGGGCTTTGACATGATGCCAATCGAAGTGCTTGTCAATAATGCCAATCGAAAGGCTCCTTCAGAATACCAATCGAAGGGTCTTTCAGAATGCCAATCGAAGGGCTTGTCCATAATGCCAATCGAAATGCTTGTCCATGCCAATCGAAAGGCTCCTTCAGAATGCCAATCGAAAGGTACTTAAAGCACCACTCAAAAATTTTCTTTTTCCTTAGGCAAGGGTTTGTGATCAACCATGCAGGGGGAAGACTTTGGAAAACATGAGAGGGCAAATTTTGGGGTGCAACAGTTTCCCCTGTTCAATTTTCTTAAACCTGAGGATATAGATTGGCTTTCGAGCCTTTCGTGATCCGAAGGTGGAAGATAATTGAATACTAGAGTGCCCAGAAATTTGCACTCGCATGGTGAAGTATCAGCATTGTGATGTCGGGAATGGGCTTACAGATGCCATTTGGAGATTGTTGGTAGGAGGATGGGCTTATAGATGCCATCTGGAGATTGCTGGTAGGAGGATGGGCTTATAGACGCCATCTAGAGATTGTTGGTAGGAGGATGGGCTTATAGATGCCATCAGCAGGAGTGTCGATCGCATAAGAGGTTCCTTAGTGAGAACTTGCATACGTGTTGTTTGTAGAAGATTCCGCTGGGGAAGTCTAACTTTGTTGAGATTTAGGAACATGCTTGTACTTTAAACTGGGAGAATGCTTCAGCTGAGTTTTAAGAACCTATTCATAATTCAATTGGGGGAAACATCTTCATCAAGATCTAGGAACTGTCTCATGCCCACCGGGAGTATACCGCTGAGGTTATAGAACTTGTCCACACTATGACGGAGGAGAACATCAAGATCTAGGAACTGACTCGTGCTCAATGGAGTATACCGTTGAGGTTATAGTACTCGTCTACACTATGACGTAGGGAAGTGTGATGTTTTAGCTGGGAAAATAAATCCCGGAGCTGCTGGAGAATAGAGTTGAGTCTGGATGATTGTCAGAATTGCGTCTGCATCTGGAGCGTATCTGAAATGTATTTGAATGAGTGACAGAATGACATCCGAATCTGGATCGTATCTAGACTGTAACTTGAATGAGTGACAGAATGACATCGTATTTGGATTGTATTTTGAATGAGTGACAGAATGACATCCGAATCTGGATCGTATCTGGACTGTAATTTGAATGAGTGACAGAATGACATCCGAATCTGGATCGTATCTGGACTGTATTTTGAATGAATCTGGAATAAGTATCAGAATGTCAGCCATATTTGGATCGCATCTGAACTGTCTCTAGACGGAATCTGGAATAAGTATCAGAATGTCAGCCATATCTGGGTCGCATCTGAACAGTCTCTAGAAGGAATCTGGAATAAGTATCAGAATGTTAGCCATATATGGGTTGCATCTGAACTGTCTCTAGAAGGGATCTGGAATAAGTATCAGAATGTCAGCCATATCTGGGTCGCATCTGAACTGTCTTTAGAAGGGATCTGGAATAAGTATCAGAATGTCAGCCATATCTGGGTCGCATCTAAACTGTCTCTAGAAGGAATCTGGAATAAGTATCAGAATGTCAGCCATATTTGGGTTGCATCTGAATTGTCTCTAGAAGTAATCTCAGAAGGTGATGATCTTTGCCTGTTGCTTGATCTTTCCTGAAAAGGTAAAGAGTTAGTTGTATGCAATGTCATGATGTATGCATTGTCATGATGTATGAATTGTGTAATGATGTTCTCAAAATAAAATGAGATTTGCGTCATATGTATTTTGTATGCATATGTTATGAATGTTGTTGAAGTGTAATTTTGTCTTGGACTTTGCTCAAAATGTTTCCATCGTGGATCCCTGCTTTGTTGTTTGAGGAGAACTCTGCTGAGGGATATTGAAAACTCTGTGGGGAGTATGTTTATTTCTGCTTGGGAAAAGAGTTTAGGAGTCTTAGTCATCTGTTGCTCTACTGGGGAGTCGAAGTTGAACTGATATCTGGTCGTGTCTAGGTTTCACAGTAACTTGCTGGGGATTGTAGAGTAGTCTACTGGGGAAGAGGAGTTGTGGTCCTTTGATTTGTAGTAGTCGGAGAGGAAAACTCAAGCTGGGGAGTCCTGGTGTTGTTGGGGAAATAAACCTTGTCGTCAGCCCGCTAGAGAGGTGACATCTTCGTTGGGGGAAGTCCTTGAGGATTCTTGAGGTTGATTCAGCTGGGGAAATGTTTTCAGAGATTAAACCTTTGCTGGGAGTTATCTTATGAGAAGGATTTTGGGGAGATCTGTCATTGCCCCTAGTAGCAAGTGTTTGTGACATTGCTAGAAAATGTTTAATTGTACGTAACCCTTCACTGAGATTGATGTTCAATGCCCCAAGTGACGGAGATGGAGACTTGCCCCTGGTTACTCTTCACTTCTTCAGAGATTTCTTGAAATCTTGACTGGACTGCCCCAGGTGTGCTGGATAGTGACATGTCAAGTCCCCTTGTTGATAGGAGATTTGTCAATGGAAGTGTCATCCTTTTTGAAGTGATTTTGTTCACTGAGAGGGCTTTAGTTCGTCGGATATTCGTTGTGTGAATTTCTCCGTTGTCAAACAAATATCCAAATGCAAACAGTGATATTCAAATAATGCAAAGTTTATGCTTGTCTCGAAGTCTTGAAAAATGCGTTTTTTAGCAGAAAACTTTTTATAAGACAAATTCAACACAAGATTTAGGGCAAAGCCTTACAGGAGTCAGAATACCTTTTGTAACACTATGCTTTCGAACTAACCCATTCTTCAGTTAGGACTTTTGAAGGGTTGTAACGTGGCTTGGTTCACGGTTTAAGAAACAAAGGATAAAGGCTCAAAGTATATTTGTACCCACCCGCTCTTCGTGATGTTCTTCAATCCTAAACTCAGTTAATTGTGCGTCGAACTCTATTCGAATTTGGAACGACGTTTTGGTGATGGTTCACACAAGTTGAATTTGAAGGTAGTCATCATTTTTTTTTGCAACATTTTTCATGTTGTTGAGGATTTTTAGCGACCTCGTTCTTTTTATTTGTTATCCCTAACTTTTTCCTGCCTGTTTCTATTTTCGAGATTACAGTCAGCGGGATGCCCCAGCTTTCTTAAGCATCCTTTATAGGTTTTGGATCAGTGGGCTTTTTTTTTGAGAGATTGACTGCCTGTGAGATAAGGAACCCCCACTGTCTTTTGATTCCAGAGGAATGCTTTTGATGTCGTTCGTTGTATTATGAACTGAGAGTTTTGCAACTTAAATGCGCATCTTTTTGAATTAACTGAGAGACTACCCTGCCCCAGGTTTAAATTAAAGGTTTCAATTTGTGTTTAAAACAGAAAACTCCTACTTATTTGGCTCGAAGGGGTTGACTAGGGATTATCTTCCTTATAACTCCACTGTTTAGGATTTGAAACAATACCTGTACATCGTCAGCAAGGTCTGTTCAAAAGCATACTGTATGAGATTATGGTATTGTTTCGTCATCCTCCCTATAAAGGCTCGTAACTTTTAGCAAGAGTTGAATGTCATAAAGTGAGTAAAAAGCATAGTTTTAAATGTAATTAAAATGATTGGATCAAATCAAGACAAACATATGCAATGCATTAATGAAACAAAGTTTGGCATTAATAGATAATTGTTTGAATAACAAAGAGATTACAACTTGAAAATTCAAATGAACAAAAGCTTTCAATGATTCGTCATAGGAGCAGTGATTATGTTTGGAGTCTCCGGAGGGTCAAACTTGATCTCCTTGGCATCAATCATGTCTTGGATCTTGTTCTTCAGAGCCCAACAGTTGTTTGTGTCATGTCCCGGACTGTCAGAGTGGTATGCACACCTTTCATTGGGATGATAGGTAGGAGCGGAAGTATTTGGGTTCCGGAGAGGAGCCTTTAATGTAATCAGCTCTGCCTCCAACAGGCGTTAGAGTGCTTGGCCCAGTGACATGTTGATCTTAGTGAATTGTCTTTTAGGCATGACCTCCTTACGCTGATGCCCCTATCTTTGTTGAGCATGCGTAGGATTAGAGATCAAGATTTCTCCTACGTATTGGTCATGACGACCCTTTTGACCGTACACAGCATTGGACTCTTTCTTCCCATTGTAGGGCTTTTTCTGAGCATCAGAAGGTGTAGCTTCCTGAATCTTCCCACTTTTGATGCAAGCTTCGACCCTTTCGCCGGTCAGTATTAGCTCGGTGAATCCGGCTGAAGAGATTCCGATCAAGTGTTTGAAATAGGGACTAGACAAAGTCCCAAGAAACATGTCCACCAACTCCCTATCAGACAGAGGGGGTTGGACTCTTCCAGCAAGATCTCTCCACTTCTGAGCGTAGTCCTTAAAGCCTTCGCCTGTACCCATAGACATACCCTGAAGGTGAGTACGCGTGGGAGCAAGGTCAGCATTATACTGGTATTGCTTGTAAAAAGAAGCAGCAAGGTCCTCCCAGTTGCGGATGTTAGCTCCTTCCAGTTGACAGAACCATTCAAGTTGAGTCCCCGACAGACTATCTTGAAAGAAATGAACCCAGAGATTTCTATCAGCAGTATAGGGTTGAATCTTCCTCATATATGACCGGAGGTGTAGCTTTGGACAGGAAGCTCCGTCGTACTTGGCAAAGGCAGGTGCCTTGAATTTATGGGGAATCACCACCCCAGAGGATAGACCTAGATCTCCGAAGTCCAGACCGGGCACCTTCTATATTTCCATGGCGTTCAAACGATCTTCCAGTTGTTTGTACTTATCCTCAGCAGGAGGATACTGTTCTTCATCATAGTCTGTATCGTTGTCGGAGACTATAGGGCTAGGAGCCCTCCTGTCTTGTGGACTGTCTTTCCCTTCAGATGGGGTGGTCAGATCAACTTTGTTCTGCAGCCTGTTTCTAAACCTGCGTCCAGTGTTGAATAGGATGGTCCTCTTTTTCTTCTTCTTCCTCTCTTTAAGAATCAGGGTCTTCAGGTCTTGCTGGCCCTTAGCTAGGCTCATTACCAACTCTTGAAATTGGGCATTCTGGGCCTGGAGGGCCTTGATAGCTTGTTCAGTGGAAGGTTCAGTAGACATGATGATTGCTGAAATAAACAGCGAATAAGATAAGAGACCTGTACCAGGAGACCTGTTATGCAATGTGTGATACGGTGGGAGAACTGACTTGAGGTTTTGCGTTTTTGTTCGCAAATGTTTCGGTTGAGCAAGAGTCGCCACCAACTTTTTATTTTATCCAAAGGAAAGGTCAAAAAGCACAGGAAAGACCTTTGAGATGTTTTCGTGGGTTTGGGGAGTAGATTATAGAAAGGGAAGGTATTAGAACCCTTTCTATCCATGGTTATCCATGGGCTCTTAGTTACTTGCTTAGATCACTTGCCTTTTCTTTTCAATTGTTTGAAATGGTGCTTTATGTGTGTGGTTTTGAAAATGTTTTGAAAAAGATGCCTTGTCTAGGCAACCTTTGTAACAATTCTTTACTCGAATGTTTTACAAAGGTGTTTATCTTTTTGAAAAGATGTTTCAATGTTTTTTTGAAGTTTGTTTTGGAAATTGTGTTTGTGAAGTGTGTGGTTTTGAAAAATGGCAAGGATTATTTTGCAAGATTGATCAAGTAAACAAAAGCTATCTACCCTAAATTTCTCAAAGATCTTTCTCATGTTTTAACCCTTTTAACAGTGTTGTTTCACCATTGTATTTGGTGAACAACCTTGTGTTAGGATGTTAACGGGACGGGCGCGGGTCATCGTATAGACCATGAAAGCAATAGTGTCAAGTGTTTTTGGCAATTTTCTTGAGGGACTTGATCATTTTTTGTTTAGGCAACTTGATAGCGTCATCGAGGGACTATGATCATTTGATTTGTTTTTGTTTTGCCAAAGACACTTAACATGCAACCATTGCCCATTTTTGAAGGCAACAAGTGGAATAACCCTAAGGGTGCAAGTGTGCATTGTGTTTGTTTTTCATGCATATTTATCTTGGATTAAGTCAAGCTATTTGTTGATTTGATTTGCATACAAACCCTAAGTCTAAACATGGCATAATTGAAAGCTTTTAAATGTGGAAATTTAAATGCTAAGCTATTACAACAATGATTACGGGGATGGGGGTACAAGTTTGAATTTGGGGATATTTGACAAGAAATTAAATTCTAGGCTATTACATCCATATTGAATATACAAATATCTAATATTTAAATAAGTACAAATAAATAAATATCAAATAAAAATGCATTATGCTAAAAAAGGGATTTTTCATGTATGTAAAAGTATTTTTCAATGTGAAATATAAACAAAGATAAAAGGGTCAAATTTGAATATTTTTGTCATTTAGGGCAAAACCCTAGTTTTTAAATAAATAGTAATATTTATTAATTATGTACAATATATATTAAAAAATAAAAAGTGTATTGTAAAAAAAGCATTTTTAGTGTCATATATTAATAAAAATAAAAATGTATTATTTCTATATTTTTATCCCAAGTATTCTAATAAATATAATATACAAGTATTTATATATATATTTACTAAACCTATTAAATATAAAAAGATAAAATTAATTATTTATGTATATGAAAAAAATGTATATTTAAGAAAATATTTTCAAGGTGTAAATAATAATAACTGAAAATAAATATAATTTTTATATTATTTTTTAGGGTTTTAGTAAAAAAGTATTTATATTATTTACATATATATGTTTAATAAAACAAATAAATTCCAAATAAATGTAAAAAAATGTGGAAAAATATTTTTGGAGTTTTTTATGCTTGAGCAAAAAATATAAAATCAGAATCAAAAAGAAAAATGCAAAAATGACAAGTATTTCACATAATGGGCCAGGGGGTGCAAATGGAAAAAAGGGGTGCAAAAAGCAAGCTGACTCAGGCCCAGCCCAAGCCAATTCTGTCTTCAACCTCCAGCACCTGTTTGAATCAAAAAACGCGCGTTTCCCTTGCTTCATACAAACTCCTAATTCTTTGATTTTTAGCCAAAACTCATAACACAAACAATGTAGAGCATCAAACCACGATTCCAAACATGTAAAAAACTTGTCCTAACTCTAAGAAACCAGGGAGAATTTCTTCACCCCCAATTTCTGACCTAGTTTTTTTTCAATGTTCATGGCTAAAATTCTCACAGCATGCTTAATATAAATGAAAAGTGACCACATGTATGGCTTCAGGGCTATGGATAGAACATGTTTCATTCACAAACCTAAGTCTAAGCATGCCTAGATAGAGAGATAGAAGTCCATAGATTACTTGTTTCAGCTTGACTTGAACAGAGCAATGTAGCAACCTTCAATGGACTTTGAGCTTTGGTTGAGCTTGCCTGAAGTCCAAGGATGCTTCCCAAATGCCTAGCTTGCTTTGAAACCACTTGTATCGTGCTATGGAAGTCCACCTGCATAGCTTGAAAGTAAAAATGGCAAATGAGGTTAGGGGTGTTACAGCTTGAGTCTATGGCTTGGAATAGTTTCAGTGGATGGTATGGAATGTGTTTGGACAAGCTTGGGCAAAAATGCACGAGTGGATATTGTTATAGAGATCAAGTTGCAGAACTTGCCCTGTTTTGCAGCAAAACATGGATTCTGAGTATGAGCAGGTCTTAGGGATGAATGAGTCGTGCTTTAGGCTTGTTTTGATGTGTGGAAGATGTTCACAAAGTTTGTTTAAGCTCTAGGTTGAAGGAAATCAAAGTTGGTTCAGTTTTGCCAAGTTTCTTCTAGGTGAAGCAAAAGATGTGTGTGTGTCAAAGGCCTGTACAGGCCATCTTGTATGCTGCAAACAAACCTCTAGGCCCCCTCTAATCCCTAGATTTGATTTTCAATCTCAGATCTTTGTCCAAGGCTCAATGCGTAGTGGTTTGACATAAAGCTACTTTTGCAAAAATGGCAAAATCACTTTTACCAATTAGGGGTTAGTTTGATGTGTAATGCCCAAATGGATAAAATAAAACCTTAACACAATGGTTAGGAATTAAATTATTGAGTGTGGAGAGGTTTAGAGGCCTGCAATCTAGCATAAACCATGCTGAGTTGAAAATGCAAGTTGTTATGAACATGCTTTGGCCATGAACAAAAGTGAGTTTTGGCCAACTTTGCAAATTCGATTCTCTCTAACCACAAGGGTGTTTGAGAAGTTCTTGGACAATTTGGAAAGCTTGGAATGTGTACTATAATCCATCTTTGTAATGAAAATTGAAAATATAAGTGGAACCATGTGAAAAATGGCCAAGAAGTTGGACAAAAATCCTGCCTAGAATAGGGCAAAACTTCTCTAAGTTAAAAATGTTGTGTACCCTTGTTCCAAAAATCATAACTTGAGATACAAGCTTCCTTTGAGAAAACTTTGTGAATAAAAGTTGTAGATTTTGAAATGGACTACAACTTTCATGTTTCAAGTTTTGTTTGAATCCAATTGTATATTGGTGAAAAAATGGGACAAAGTTAGGAAAAAATAAGGAAATTTCATAACTTAGAAAATTTCGAAGTTATGAAATTTTTCATTTTAAAACCCTAATTTGTAATTTTTTGTTTCTTGATGAACAATATTCATAATTTGACATGTCTTGATGAAAAATGAATCTTGGCATTTGATTTTGACCAAAAAGTCAAAGTTTGACTTTTCAGTATACAGTCAAATTTTGATCAGTTGACTGAAAAATTCATCTGTCAATCCTATGCATTTGAGATCTTTTGAACTTGTTGAATGGGTCAAGATAATGTCATTGAGTCCTTGAGTCCATATATGAGCTTGATTTGCCATTGGTTAGGTCAAACAGTCAAACATTGCCTTTGTGTAGTCAAAACCCTAAAAATGACCATTTTGCCCTTTTGGTGATCTGATCAAATTTCTTGTGGAATTGTGATCCAAACTTGACCAAATGGTTCATGTTAGTTAATTATGTTGATGTGGGTCAAAATTCATGAGGTTTGACTGTCAATTGGCCACAGTTGACTTTTTCCCCAATACAGTTGATTTCTAGGTCAACTGTCCAATTGACTGGGCAAAGATTGGAATCAAGGCTTGAAACTTGGTATGGATAAACTTGTAAGTCCAACATGAAGCATGAAAGTTATTTTGGGAATTTTAGGTCAAAACATCCCTGTGCAAACTCAAACCCTAATTTGGGTCAACAGTGCAAGGAGGGGTCTTGAGTAGAGCAAACCCTAACTTGATCTTGAGTTCCAAGAGTCTTGTGAAGAGAAAATGTTGATGAAATGAGAGGGCAAATTTTGGGGTGCAACAGTTGCCCCTGTTCAATCTTCTTGAACCTGAAGAGTTAGATTGGCAAGTTTGCCTTTCGCGTCTTGAAGGTAAAAGGAGATTGGACACTAGAGTGCCCGTAAATTTGCACTCGTCAAAGCGTAGTTTGAGGGAATGGGCTTAAAGATGCCATTTGAAGATGGGCTTAAAGATGCCATCTGGGGATGTGACAGAATCTTGTCGGGGGATGGGCTTAAAGATGCCATCTGGAATGTATGTTGAATTGTTATGTTGTTGGTGAAAGAAATGAGTATCGGAAAGGTGTCCATGTTTTGGAACATCTCTGAGTTAGGGGTCTGAATAAGCAATAGATTGACATCCGTATTTGGAAGCATCCGTAAACTGTTTTCAAAAGTTGAATTTGAACAAACGATAGATTAACATCCGTATTTGGAGAACCTGTAAACTATTTTCAGAAGTTGAGTCTGAACAAGCGATAGATTGACATCCATATCTGGAGCACCCGTAAACTGTTTTCAGAGGTCTTGGAATCTGAACAAGCGATAGATTAACATCCATATCTGGAGAACCCGTAAACTGTTTTCAGAAGTCTTGGAATCTGAACAAGCGATAGATTAACATCCGTGTTTGGAGAATCCGTAAACTGTTTTCAGAAGTCTTGAAGTTGAATAAGCAATAGATCATCATCCATGTTGGGAAGCGTCCGTAAACTATTTTCAAAAGTTGAGTCTGAACAAGCGATAGATTAACATCCGTGTTTGGAGAATCCATAAACTGCTTTCAGAAGTCTTGAAGTTGAATAAGCAATAGATCAACATCTATGTTGGGAAGCATCCGTAAACTGTTTTCAAAAGTTGGAATCTGAACAAGCGATAGATTAACATCCATGTTTGGAGAATCCGTAAACTATTTTCAGAAGTCTTGAAGTTGAATAAGCAATAGATCAACATCCATGTTGGGAAGCGTCTGTAAACTGTTTTCAAAAGTTGAGTCTGAACAAGCGATAGATTAACATCCGTGTTTGGAGAATCTGTAAACTGTTTTCAGAAGTCGAAGATTATTAATCTTATCCTGAAAAGGGTAAAATATTAGCTGAAACACAAAGTTATGTTGCATGAAATGTATGATGCAATATATATGTTATATCAATGTCTATGATATGAATGTAATGAATGTGCATGTAAGCTAATGAGCTGTCTTGCTGAGGATAGATGAATCCTTGATAGAATCTTAATTGCTGCCGGGGATAAAAGAATCTTGACTGCTCCCGGGGAAAGTGAATCATTGACTGCTGCAGGGGATTGCAAGAATCTTTGATTGCTGAAACTGAGACATCCTTGCTGACTGCTGACTGCTTGGGAACAAGATCTTCAGTTGTTGAGGGATCTTGGGACCACTCCTGGGGATTGAAGATCCTTGGTGACTTGTGGGGAATGAGAATTCTGATGATCTCTACTGGGGAGTCCAGAACCTGGTAGACTTATGTTGGAGAAGTAAGACTGAGAATCTTCAATCTGATGGGAATTATCTTTGTGGGGAGAATGTTCACTAATCTGGTTCTGCTGGGGATTGATAGTTTTGGCTCCACTGGGGATTGATAGTTTTGGCTCCACTGGGGATTCTGAAACTTACCTTTGAGGGGAATTAAGTTCTGGAAGGCTCTCTTGGCTGGGGAAATCAGCTTTGAGAAAGCTTTTGTTCTGCTGAGGATCCTGAAGTTTAACTCTGTTTGGGGAATTAAGTTCTGGATTTTAACTTTGTTGAGGAATTTGGAGTTTAATTCCGCTGGGGACTTCTTCTGAAAGGGCATCAAGATATCTATCTGTACCTTCAACCTATCAGCAATCATCTTTCTTGATTTGTAAGAAAATGATTATGTTCAAATGCATATGCCTATTTAACAAAACATTGGACGTTTCTCAAATAAAACATAAGTGTAAAAAGCAAAAGGAAGACAAAGCAAATTTCTGTATTTGGAAAAGTGTTTGTATTAACTTTTTATGAGCATCTTTGTACAAAGGAGACAGGCATCCTAGTAAGAGGATGTTGTCGTAAAAAATTGAAAATTTTATACAAAAGAAAGATGGCTATGTGTAACAATTCCATGGGAT
Source organism: Vicia faba (assembly GCA_948472305.1). Classification (NCBI taxonomy): domain Eukaryota; kingdom Viridiplantae; phylum Streptophyta; class Magnoliopsida; order Fabales; family Fabaceae; genus Vicia; species Vicia faba. Next base: position 1,750,355,328 of record OX451736.1, on the reverse strand, counting down.
TCCATTCTGTTATAGCCTTCACAACTCTGAATATCTTGTCCTTTCAATGCTTCGTCCGCCGATGATTAGATTGATCAGAAGCTCAGAGCTTGTTGATGAAGAGATTGTTCTTTAAAGTGATCCGTCGAGACATAGTCATACGCTTTAATTCCATAACTTTTGCCTGGATCGCCCTTTCGGGTTTTCAATCCACCGGGAAACCCTTTTTTGCCCAAGTCGCCCTTTCGGGTTTTCAACTTGCCGGGTGTACAGATTTTTTGTTTTATCCCTAATTTTTTCCTGAACCGCCCTTTTGGGTTTTCGGTTCACCGGGATGCCCATTTTTGCCCAAGTTGCCCTTTTGGGTTTTCGACTTGTCGGGTTGTTTCATGCGTAGTATTTTTTGACTATGTCTGTATTCGCAGGGTGTGGCAAATCGTCGCCATCCATGGTGGTCAGAATCATTGCACCACCAGAAAATATGCTCTTGGTCACAAACGGTCCTTCGTAAGTAGGAGTCCATTTGCCCCTGGGATCACTTTGCGGCAAGATGATCCGCTTGATCACAAGATCTCCGATTTGATATACTCGACGTCTGACTTTCTTGTTGAAAGCCTTGATCATCCATTTTTGGTACGTCTGACCATGGCAAACAGCAGTGAGTCGCTTCTCATCGATCAAATTGAGTTGATCAAGTCGGGTCTGAATCCAATCGTCTTCACTCAAACCAGCGTCTTTCATAATCCTTAAAGAAGGAATCTGAACTTCCATGGGTAGGACAACTTCCATTCCATATACCAAGGAAAATGGGGTTGCCCCTGTTGAAGTATGTGTCGTGGTACGGTTTCCATGCAGAGAAAACGGTAACATCTCATGCCAGTCCTTGTAGGTAACTGTCATTTTCTGAATGATCTTCTTGATGTTTTTGTTCGCAGCTTCAACAACACCGTTCATCTTCGGCCGATAGGGAGATGAATTGTGATGATAAATCTTGAACTGTTCGCATAGAGCGGTGATCATAGTATTGTTCAGATTTGTACCGTTGTCTGTGATGATCCTGTCGGGGACACCATACCGGCATATGAGGTTCTGCTTGATGAAGCGGGCAACCATATTTTTTGTAACAGAGGCAAAGGAAGCTGCTTCGACCCACTTGGTAAAATAGTCAATGGCGACCAGGATGAAGCGATGTCCATTGGATGTCGTGGGCTTGATCTCTCCAATCATGTCAATGCCCCACATTGCGAATGGCCAAGGAGCTGTCAGAACGTTGAGAGGAACAGGAGGAATATGAACCTTGTCGGCGTAGACTTGACATTTGTGGCAAGTACGGGAATGTTGATGGCAATCAGCTTTCATGGTAGACCAGTAATAGCCTGCCCTTAGAATCTTTTTAGCCATCGTATGTCCGCTCAAGTGGGTGCCAAATGTGCCACTGTGTATCTCAGTCATGATTAACTCTGCTTCAGCTTTGTCCACACAACAAAGTAAAACACAATCATGGCTGCACTTATAAAGGATTCCATTGCTTAGGAAGAACTTGGCTGCAAATCTCCTTAAGAACTTTTTGTCATTGACGGAAGCTCCTTCGGGATATTCTCTAGTCTGGAGATACCTTTTGATTTCATGAAACCAGGGTTGTTCCACTACTTCTTCGGTATTAATCTCATGACAATGCACAGGTTCATCCATTCACTCGATGGTGATTTGGGGAGCCTCGTTATCCCAGTTGAGTTTAAACATGGAAGACATTGTAGCCAGAGCATCTGCTAGCTGATTTTCTTCTCGCGGGAAATGCTCGAAAGTAATCTGCTCGAAATGAGGCAGCAATGTCAGGACATGTTCTTTGTATGGGATAAGATTAGGATGTTTGGTATCCCACTCTCCTTTGATTTGACTGATAACCAAAGCCGAGTCCCCAAATACAACCAAAGATTTGATCCCCAAGTCTATAGCAGCCTTGAGACCAAAAATGCAAGCTTCATATTCGGCCATGTTGTTGGTATAACTGAAACAAAGTCGGGCAGTGAAAGGTGTATGGCAACCTTCTGGGGAAATGAGTACCGCACCGATACCGTTTCCAAGTGCATTTGAAGCACCATCAAAGTACAGGGTCCATCGGGATCCATTTTCAGGTCCGTCATACGGTCCGTTACCTTCAATGTTGTCCAAAGTCATGATGTCCTCGTCCGGGAAGTCGAATCTCATGGATTGATAATCTTCGATAGCTTGATGAGCTAGATGGTCAGCTAGTACACTCCATTTTATAGCTTTTTGGGTAGTATACTGGATGTCATACTCAGTCAGGATCATTTTCCATCTAGCGATTCTTCCAGATAAAGCAGGCTTCTCGAAGATATACTTGATCGGGTCCATTTTGGAAATCAGCAAAGTGGTATGAGTCAACATATATTGCCTTAGTCGGCGAGCAGCCCATACCAAAGCGCAGCAAGTTTTCTCGAGCAGTGAGTAGCGAGTCTCACAGTCGGTAAACTTTTTGTTAAGGTAATAAATGGCATGCTCTTTTCGACCAGACTCGTCATGTTGGCCCAGTACGCACCCCATTGAGTTGTCCAAAACAGTCAGATACATGATCAGCGGCCTTCCTTCGACGGGTGGCATCAGAATAGGAGGTTCTAGCAAATACTCCTTGATTTTATCAAAAGCGACTTGACAATCATCGTTCCATTCAACTACCTGATCTTTCTTCAATAGTTTGAAAATTGGCTCACAGGTAGACGTCAGGTGAGAGATGAACCTTGCAATATAGTTCAAGCGTCCCAAGAATCCTCTAACCTCCTTTTCAGTACGGGAGGCAGGCATTTCTTGTATAGCCTTTACTTTTGTTGGATCGACCTTAATGCCTTTGTTGCTGACAATAAATCCCAGGAGTTTACCAGACCTAACTCCAAAAGTGCACTTACTTGGATTCAGCCTGAGTTTGTATTCCTTCAACCTGGCAAACAGCTTCTGCAAATGTTCAAGGTGTTCTTCTTCCGTTTGTGATCGATCTATCATGTCGTCTACGTAAACTTCGATCTCATGATGTATCATATCATGAAACAAAGCTACCATGGCGCGTTGATAAGTTGCCCCTGCGTTCTTCAGTCCGAACGGCATCACCTTGTAGCATAAGGTACCCCATTGTGTAACAAAGGTTGTTTTCTCCATGTCCTCGGGGGCCATTTTAATCTGGTTGTAGCCCGAGAATCCGCCCATGAAGGAAAATACCTTGTGTTGAGCTGTGTTGTCAATCAAAATGTCGATATGTGGTAGCGGAAAATCATCTTTAGGGCTAGCCCTATTCAAATCTCGGTAGTCCACACACATTCTGACCTTGCCATCTTTTTTGGAAACGGGCACAATGTTAGCAACCCATTATGGATAGGATGTAACAGCCAGAAAGTCAGCGTTGAATTGCTTCATTACTTCAGCTTTAATCTTCTCAGACATGTCGGGCCTCATTCGGCAGACTTTTTGCTTGATCGGTGGACAGTCTTCTCTTGTAGGGAGACGGTGAACCACGATATCTGTGTCTAACCCTGGCATGTCTTCATAAGACCAGGCGAAGATTTCAACGTATTCAATTAACAGTTGTATTAAGCGCTCCTTGACACTTGGTTCCAGATTGGCACCCACTTTGACTTCTTTCATGTCTTCCTCTGTTCCTAAGTTGACAGTTTCCAACAACTCTTCATGAGGTAAGATGGCCCTCTTTTCTTGTTGTAGAAGTCTGGCTAACTCTCCCGGTACTTCACAATCTTCGTCATCTTCGTACTCATCCTGATTGACCAAATCTTCAGAGTTATTGAAGGATACAACATAATAGTCACCCATGGAATCCGGAGTGGATGGGTACCTGCATTTGTGAGTGTGGGTGTGTGTAAGGGATAGCCATCCTTAAACAAACAAAAATGCAAAAGGAAAGAAAATGAACACAGCAATTTATAAATGAAAAACGTCCAATGATTCATTAAACATGGCATGTGATTATGAAGAGAATCAAAACCCTTACAAATGGACCTACATGCCCCGGGCAAGGCATGAGGTGAAAAATAGTGTGCAGATTGTTTTAGTAATTATTACAGACCAACAGGAAATGTTCGAAAGATAAATGACTGATTGATGAAAGTAATGGGAATGAAGTCTTTCGCCTCCCAGTTGTGTAGTCCTCCTTCAATGGTTGGGAAGATCTAATCTTCAACGTTACCCTCTTCGTCTTTGTCTTCCAAAGCATTGATTCCATGAGGAGAAATCTTGATGGGTGTCCTTTCAATTTTGGAGCGACGCATAGCCTTTTGCCCCGCAGCCGTAAATCCCAACCCAAACTTGTCTGGCTTGTGAGGAAAGTCAGGCAACTGTCCCCATGTTAAGCTCTTCCCCTCCTTCATTACAGCCTTTGCGTCTTTCAGAGATTCCATCCTGGCCACCTGCTTGGGTACCTCGGCTACTGCCTTTGCTACTTCCACCTCGGGAGAAACTTCCTCGAAGTGTTGGAACGGTGTTTCGATGAATTCTCCATCCACTTCCACATACCGAAAGGAGTTAAGATGACTGATCATGTACTCCTCCTCACCGTGTACAGTTATGATTTTTCCCTTAACAGGGTATTTCAGCATCTGATGTAGAGAAGAAGTGACTGCCCCAGCATTATGTATCCACGGTCTTCCTATCAAGCAAGAGTAAGATGGGCGGATGTCCATCACATAGAAGGTTGAGTGGAACACTTCAGTGCCTACCTTGATGGGAATGTCGACCTCCCCATGCACCATCCTTTTAGACCCGTCAAAGGCCCTGACAATGATATTACTTGGTTTCAGCTCCAAGCCTTCACAATCCAACCGATCCAGAGCTTTCTTAGGTAGCACATTTAGAGAAGAACCAGTATCGACCAAGACATGGGCGAGAGTAGTTCCTCGGCATTCAACTGATGCATGCAGTGCGTCATTGTGTTTTCTTCCCTTCGGAGTCAGGTCAGCATCAGAGAAACCCATGCCGTTGTCGGCGGTAAGGCTGGCTACACAATCCTGGAATTGATCGGCTGAGGTTTCTTGGGGCACATGGGCTGTCTTCAAAAACCTTATCAAAGCTTTGGCATGAGCCTCCGAACAAAGAAGTAGGGCCAACATGGAGATCTTTGAGGGGGTTTGCCCCAGTTGCTCTACAACATCATAATCACTCTTCTTAATTATTTTCAGAATCTCCTCCATTTCTTTCTTAGAGGTTTCGGGGATGACCAATGGTTGAGCCCTCGTCCTGACGAGCTCTTCTTGGATCCCTTTCTCCTTATCAGCAGCAGTAGAAGGGACAACCACAGGAGTAACAGCTTCTTCAATCATTGGAGTTCTTGCATATAGTTTTACCGGTGCAGGGGTAACCTTGGGAGCAGCTGAGGGTCCAAAGATTGCCTTTGGAGGGGCAATCTCTGGAGAGAAAATTCTTCCACTTCGGGTAATTTTGCTCGTACCGGCAATGTTTCCAATGTCGGCAGTTTCTTTGTCAGAGCTCTCTTCAGTTATCTCAATTTGTTTAACACCGTGGTAGTAGATTTCTCCACCATAATTCCACGGTATTGATTTGTCAGATTTGTATGGGACGGGCCCAGGCATGGTTATCTTCAAGGGTACAATCTTCGGAGCGGATGTAATCTTAACAGGCCTTTTGGGGACCTTGGAAAGATTGGCGGAAATGGTGATTATTGAAACTTCATTGATAGGAGTTGGAGTAACAGGAGTCTTTTCGAAAAGAATTTGTTGGTTGTCCATTAGGCGTTGGATGCCTATCTTCAGCAATGGACAGTCGATCGGTAGGGAGGAACAAAGGTAGCAATCTTCTTTACAACCTGGGAAAATCCCAGCCTTCAACAGATTCAACTTGATTGTCAATAGTGGAGTTATCAGATCATTAACAGTAGAAACAAACAGATCTTCTTCAACATCATGGACATTGCGACCATGCTTTGGCATTGGAGCGAAGATTACATTCGGCTTCTCAGGGGCTTCGAACTCAACCTCTTTAGCGTCTATCAAATCCTGAATTTTATTCTTAAGCGCCCAGCAATCGTTGGTGTCATGCCCGGCGCTGTCAGAATGATAGGCACACTTTGCGTTGGGATGATAATGTGGGGAAGTGGTATTCACATTTTTTGGCGCCTCTTTGATATTGGTGAGATTCAGCTTCAACAAATGGGGAAGAATTTGTGCGGGCGTCATGTTGATACGGGTGAACTGCTATTGTGGCCGTTCTCCCCATTGCTGTTTAGGTCTAGACTGATTGTTACGAGGCTGATCACTTGAAGAATTTTGAATCATCACGGCCCCTACAGTCGGCCGACGCTCAGTTCTTCCCGATCCTTTCTGAGAGTATATAACAGTTGCTTCTTTCTTGGCCGGGAATGGTTTTTTAACAGTTGTGGAGGCAGAGGCATCCCTTTGAATTTTCCCACTCTTAATACCAGCTTCCACCCTTTCGCCAGTCAGAATCAGTTCGGTAAACCCTACAAAAGAGCTCCCGATCAAATGGTTGAAGAAAGGGCCAGATAGGGTCCCCAAGAACATATCAACTAGCTCCCTATCTGAAAGCGGTGGTTGCACCCTTCCGGCCAAGTCGCGCCATTTCTGGGCGTATTCTTTGAATCCCTCATTTGAGGCCATCCCCATACCTTGTAGCTGAGTACGGGTTGGCGCCAAGTCGGCGTTGTATTGATACTGGCGATAGAAGGCAGCTGCCAAATCCTCCCAACTATGCACTTCTGACCTCTCAAGCTGGTAAAACCAATCTAGCTGTGTACCGGACAGGCTGTCCTGGAAGAAGTGTACCCAAAGATTTTTATCGGATGAATGAGGTTGAATTTTTCTGACATACGACCTCAGGTGCATCTTCGGGCAAGACAGACCGTCGTATTTTGCAAAAGTTGGCACCTTAAACTTTGGAGGGATCACAATCCCAGCAATCAATCCCAATTCTTCAAAATCTAGCCCGAGAACTCTTTGCAGCTCCATAGCTGCCAGTCTATCCTCCAAGTTTTTGTATTTGTCGTCCGCTGGCGGGTATTGCTACTCTGAATAATCTTCATCTTCCTCAACTTCTTCTTCTTCAGCCTCAGACTCAGAAGTTAATGCAACTCCTTTTCCTTTGTCAGTCCCCTCATCAGATGTGGAGGGGAATTCAAGAACTCTCCTAGCTTCATTCTCAAATCTTCTTCCCAGTGTAGCTACCCCAACTCTTTTCTTTTTCTTTTTTCCTTTTTCTTGATCTTTATTCCCTAACAGTGCTTTAAGATCCTCCTGACCCTTTGCTAAGGTCATGAGAAGCTGTTGAAACTGCGAGTTCTGTGCCTGCAGATCTTTGACCGTCTGCTCAATATCCATCTTACTGAAATAAACAGCAGAAAGATAAGGAAACCTGGTGTGAAGACCTGTTTATGCATATGATGAATGATATGTTTATCCGTGTAATGCATTCAAGGATTTATAAATTCAAAATTGTTGCAGACAAAAAGAATACACGTCGTATTAATAAGAAGAAATTTTGTCAGTACATAAATGCCCCATGGGCCAAATATTACAAAAACTTCTTAAGGTAAAAAGACGTTGTGCATCCTCTTTGGTGCGATGTAAGTGTTGAGGGTCTCCTCCTCGTGAAGTCGGCGGGTAAGCTCCAAAACCTTCTTCTCACTGGCGTAGAAGCTGGCTTCAAAAGTATCCCTTTCTTCCTTGAGTTGGATCCAACTCTTCTGCATTTCTTCCCATGATGTTGGCATGTCAGGATGTAGGATGGTGTATGGAACATCTCCTTCCTTAACAGGCTCTTTGATCAAAGGGAGAATGTGAGGGTAAGGCATCATAAGACTCTGGGCGGGGGTTCGTACCCACTTGAGGTAAGGTTCAAGAGGGATGGAGTTCTTGTGCCCCAGTGTCTTGCTATCTACCTTGTTAGGCATCCTCCAAGCTCTGATGAATCTTTGGCGAAGTCCTTGCGCATCGTTGTCGAAGTCAACAACTAGGTCAGGAATCAGCATGTCATGAGGGCCATCCCTCCGAGCATATCCAAATTGTCTCAAAGCTAGACAAGGGTTGTAGATAATGCCTCCCCTAATGTCAAGTAATGGAACATTAGGGAACTCACCACAACGATCGACGATGATGACATTTTCTCTGGACCGAGAACACCAATGTACATCAGAATGTGTGAGGGTCATCAATCGTTGTGACCACCTTAAGCCTTGTTCATTCTTCAAAACAGATTGTGGAAGGTGAGAAATAAACCACCTTGCAAGGAGAGTAGTACAACACATGAGAACACCTCTCTTCCTCATTGTTCGTGTGTAAAATGAGTGGAGGATGTCCCCAAGCAATGTAGGTATGGGATTCCTGGATATGAAGATCTTAACAGCATTCATATCTATAAGTTGGTCAGGATTTGGGAACAAGACCAACCCATAAATAAGGAGTGCCACAATCTCTTCAAAGGCTTGCAGATCCAGGGAATTCCAACACTCTTGTGCCTTCTCAAACAAGAACTTTGCCAAGAAGCCCTTGACACCACTTCTAGTTTCCCAATGCCCCTTGATGTCAGATGGTTGCAAGTGTAGTGCTTGAGCAACATCTTCAGGTTTTGGTTCTTTTTCCGTACCGTTGTAGGGTAGTTGATTAAGAATAGAAATTCTCAGGAGTTGAGAAAATTCCTCCAAAGTAGGCACCAATTGGTAGTCGGGGAATGTAAAACAGTGATGAAGGGGGTCAAAGAACTGGAACAACACTTTCACCATGTCTTCTTCAATGTTGGTGTTGACTAGGTTGAGAAGTCTACCATGCCTTTCACTGAAGAGAGAACTTTCTGGAATTTTGGATGTAAGCTCTTTGAGTTGAGGAGGGATTCTCACAAGGTTGACTTGGATAGTTTTCCTGCGAAGAATTTCCATGACCTACAAAACAAGAACAAAGATGAAGATCCAAACCCTTGAAATTATTAGTGGATGCATATGATGCTTTATGATGTTCATGATGTATGCACAAACACATGTACAAGCAAATCACACAAAACCCTAGTTTTAGGCTTGCATGAGGTTTCATAGGTAAGTACCCTCTTGAGTGTAGTTGGCTTAAAAACCTGTCCTATAAATAGTAACCGGGTTCTAAGGAGCTCAATACCATTGGATTGTTTTCCATGTTCATTGTTTTGGTTTAGCCACTTAACTAGCGACCAAAATATTCCAAGAAAACAACCCTCAATGAGTGTAGTATCGATTATCTACCAACTTCGGACTGCACCAAAGCCGGTCATCTCACTACCCCTAATAAAAGGCCAAGATGGTCAAGTAAGGTTCTAGGTCATTAGTGCTTAGTCACATCACTCAGCGGCCCCGTACTCTCCTTGATTGAACTCAAGGGTTACCGGTACTCACAAATATGTCGCACTAATATAGCTATTGCTTCAACCGTGTCGGTATACCCCGCACAGTTTCCACAACGTATTGCTATCTATGAATGTTTCCCAAATCCGGGTGTAGGATTTCAAGCCCAAACAAGAGAACCAAAATGTAAAGAAATCAAAGCAAACAATTAATCATGCAAAAGGTGATCTAAGCCCTAAGGTTACTCCACTTTCAAATTTATCCCCAGCAGAGTCGCCAGTTCTGCGATACGGTGGGAGAACTGACTTGAGGTTTTGCGTCTGTGTTTGCAAATGTTTCGGTTGAGCAAGAGTCGCCACCGACTTTTTATTTTATCCTAAGGAAAGGTCAAAAAGCACAGGAAAGACCTTTGATATGTTTTCGTGGGTTCGGGGAGTAGATTATAGAAAGGGAAGGTATTAACACCCTTTCTATCCATGGTTATCCATGGGCTCTTAGTTACTTGCTTAGATCACTTGCCTTTGCTTTTCAATTGTTTGAAATGGTGCTTTATGTGTGTGGTTTTGAAAATGTTTTGAAAAAGATGCCTTGTCTAGGCAACCTTTGTAACAATTCTTTACTCGAATGTTTTACAAAGGTGTTTGTCTTTTTGAAAAGATGTTTCAATGTTTTTTTGAAGTTTGTTTTGGAAATTGTGTTTGTGAAGTGTGTGGTTTTGAAAAATGGCAAGGATTGTTTTGCAAGATTGATCAAGTAAACAAAAGCTATCTACCCTAAATTTCTCAAAGATCTTTCTCATGTTTTAACCCTTTTAACAGTGTTGTTTCACCATTGTATTTGGTGAACAACCTTGTGTTAGGATGTTAACGGGACGGGCGCGGGTCATCGTATAGACCATGAAAGCAATAGTGTCAAGTGTTTTGGCAATTTTCTTGAGGGACTTGATCATTTTTTGTTTAGGCAACTTGATAGCGTCATCGAGGGACTATGATCATTTGATTTGTTTTTGTTTTGCCAAATACACTTAACATGCAACCATGGCCCATTTTTGAAGGCAACAAGTGGAATAACCCTAAGGGTGCAAGTGTGCATTGTGTTTGTTTTTCATGCATATTTATCTTAGATTAAGTCAAGCTATTTGTTGATTTGATTTGCATACAAACCCTAAGTCTAAACATGGCATAATTGAAAGCTTTTAAATGCGGAAATTTAAATGCTAAGCTATTACAACAATGATTACGGGGATGGGGGTACAAGTTTGAATTTGGGGATATTTGACAAGAAATTAAATTCTAAGCTATTACATCCATATTGAATATACAAGACAAATATCTAATATTTAAATAAGTACAAATAAATAAATATCAAATAAAAATGCATTATGCTAAAAAAGGGATTTTTCATGTATGTAAAAGTATTTTTCAATGTGAAATATAAACAAAGATAAAAGGGTCAAATTTGAATATTTTTGTCATTTAGGGCAAAACCCTAGTTTTTAAATAAATAGTAATATTTATTAATTATGTACAATATATATTAAAAAATAAAAAGTGTATTGTAAAAAAAGTATTTTTAGTGTCATATATTAATAAAAATAAAAATGTATTATTTCTATATTTTTATCCCAAGTATTCTAATAAATATAATATACAAGTATTTATATATATATATTTACTAAACCTATTAAATATAAAAAGATAAAATTAATTATTTATGTATATGAAAAAAATGTATATTTAAGAAAATATTTTCAAGGTGTAAATAATAATAACTGAAAATAAATATAATTTTTATATTATTTTTTAGGGTTTTAGTAAAAAAGTATTTATATTATTTACATATATATGTTTAATAAAACAAATAAATGCCAAATAAATGTAAAAAAATGTGGAAAAATATTTTTGGAGTTTTTTATGCTTGAGCAAAAAATATAAAATCAGAATCAAAAAGAAAAATGCAAAAATGACAAGTATTTCACATAATGGGCCAGGGGCGTGCAAATGGAAAAAGGGGTGCAAAAAGCAAGCTGACTCAGGCCTAGCCCAAGCCGACTCTGTCTTCAACCTCCAGCACCTGTTTGAATCAAAAAACGCGCGTTTCCCTTGCTTCATACAAACTCCTGATTCTTTGATTTTTAGCCAAAACTCATAACACAAACAATGTAGTGCATCAAACCACGATTCCAAACATGTAAAAAACTTGTCCTAACTCTAAGAAACCAGGGAGAATTTCTTCACCCCCAATTTCTGACCTAGTTTTTTTTCAATGTTCATGGCTAAAATTCTCACAGCATGCTTAATATAAATGAAAAGTGACCACATGTATGGCTTCAGGGCTATGGATAGAACATGTTTCATTCACAAACCTAAGTCTAAGCATGCCTAGATAGAGAGATAGAAGTCCATAGATTACCTGTTTCAGCTTTACTTGAACAGAGCAATGTAGCAACCTTCAATGGAGTTTGAGCTTTGGTTGAGCTTGCCTGAAGTCCAAGGATGCTTCCCAAATGCCTAGCTTGCTTTGAAACCACCTGTATCGTGCTATGGAAGTCCACCTGCACAGCTTGAAAGTAAAAATGGAAAAAGATGTTAGGGGTGTTACAACTTGAGTCTATGGCTTGGAATAGTTTCAGTGGATGGTATGGAATGTGTTTGGACAAGCTTGGGCAAAAACGCACGAGTGGATATTGTTATAGAGATCAAGTTGCAGAACTTGCCTTGTTTTGCAGCAAAACAGGGATTCTGAGTATGAGCAGGTCTTAGGGATGAATGAGTCGTGCTTTACGCTTGTTTTGATGTGTGGAAGATGTTCACAAAGTTTGTTTAAGCTCTAGGTTGCAGGAAATCAAAGTTGGTTCAGTTTTGCCAAGTTTCTTCCATGTGAAGCAAAAGATGTGTGTGTGTCAAAGGCCTGTACAGGCCATCTTGTATGCTGCAAACAAACCTCTAGGCCCCCTCTAATCCCTGGATTTGATTTGCAGTCTCAGATCTTTGTCCAAGGCTCAATGCATAGTGGTTTGACATAAAGCTACTTTTGCAAAAATGGCAAAATCACTTTTACCAATTAGGGGTTAGTTTGATGTGTAATGCCCAAATGGATAAAATAACACCTTAACACAATGGTTAGGAATTAAATTATTTAGTGTGGAGAGGTTTAGAGGCCTTCAATCTAGCATAAACCATGATGAGTTGAAAATGCAAGTTGTTATGAACATGCTTTGGCCATGAACAAAAGTGAGTTTTGGCCAACTTTGCAAATTCGATTCTCTCTAACCACAAGGGTGTTTGAGAAGTTCTTGGACAATTTGGAAAGCTTGGAATGTGTACTATAATACATCTTTGTAATTCAAATTGAAACTCCAAGTGGAACCATGTGAAAAATGGCCAAGAAGTTGGACAAAAATCCTGCCTAGAATAAGGCAAAATTTCTCTAAGTTAAAAATGTTTTGTACCCTTGTTACAAAAATCATAACTTGATATACAATCTTCCTTTGAGAAAACTTTGTGAATCAAAGTTGTAGATTTTGCAATGGACTACAACTTTCATGTTTCAAGTTTTGTTTGAATCCAATTTCATCTTGGTGAAAAAATGGGACAAAGTTAGGAAAAAATAAGGAAATTTCATAACTTAGAAAATTTCGAAGTTATGAAATTTTTCATTTTAAAACCCTAATTTGTAATTTTTTGTTTCTTGATGAACAAGTTTCATAATTTGACATGTCTCGATGAAAAATGAATCTTGGCACTTGATTTTGACCAAAAAGTCAAAGTTTGACTTTTCAGTATATAGTCAAATTTTGATCATTTGACTGAAAAATTCATCTGTCAATCCTATGCATTTGAGATCTTTTGAACTTGTTGAATGGGTAAAGACAATTCCATTGAGTCCTTGAGTCCATATATGAGCTTGATTTGCCATTGGTTAGGTCAAACAGTCAAACATTGCCTTTGTGCAGTCAAAACCCTAAAAATGACCATTTTGCCCTTTTGGTGATCTGGTCAAATTTCTTGTGGAATTGTGATCCAAACTTGACCAAATGGTTCGTGTGAGTTCATTATGTTTATGTGGGTCAAAATTCATGAGGTTTGACTGTCAATTGGCCACAATTGACTTTTTCCCCAATACAACTAATTTCTAGGTCAACTGTCCAATTGACTGGGCAAAGATTGGAATCAAGGCTTGAAACTTGGTATGGATAAACTTGTAAGTCCAACATGAAGCATGAAAGTCATTTTGGGCATTTTAGGTCAAAACATCCTTGTGCAAACTCAAACCCTAATTTGGGTCAACAGTGCAAGGAGGGGTCTTGAGCAGAGCAAACCCTAACTTGATCTTGAGTTCCAAGAGTCTTGTGATGAGAAAATGTTGATGAAATGAGAGGGAAAATTTTGGGGTACAACACAATGATATGTATGATATATGTATGCAATGTTTCCAAGGATCTCGCAGGGTAAACAAGAAACTGTTAGAATCTGAATCTGGTAGCTTGATTGAAGGAACTTCATGTTGCTGAGAGTCCTTCTTCAAGAGTCAAGCTCACCATATCGAGTGGGTCATAGCCCCTGACTCAAGTTATCGTGCTTGGATTTCTAGACAACCTTGGCTAGAGGAAAATAAATCCCCTTTGCCCCTTGTTAGACATTTGATTTACCATAACCTGCATCACAGACCCTTGAGATCCTTGAAATGGTTAAGGAAATGTTAAGGCATGATGTTATGATGTGTATGCTATGCGTTTAAGCACAAGTGTGAGGTGGTATGCTATGCGTTTAAGCACAAGTGTGAGGTGATGTAAGTAAGCCCTACAATAAATCCAAAATATTGGATAAGGACTGTAAACAAAACCTGCAAGGAAACCATGTTGTCAGATAACAAGAATGTGCAAGTAGTTCAAGTTTGAAGGCACACAAGTCACACATATAGCCTTAAGTTTAGGCTGGCATGGAGTTTCATAGGTAAGTACCCTCTTGAGTGTAGTTGGCTCAAAACCTGTCCTATAAATAGTAACCGGGTTCTAAGGAGCTCAATATCATTGGATTATTTTCTATGTTCATTGTTTTGGTTTAGCCACTTACTGGCGACCAAAATATTCCAAGAAAACAATCCTCAATGAGTGTAGTATCGAGTATCTACCAACTTTGGACTGCACCAAAGTCGGTCATCTCACTACCCCTAAAAAAGGCCAAGATGGTCAAGTAAGGTTCTAGGTCATTAGTGCTTAGTGACATTACTCAGCGGCCTCGTATTCTCTTTGATTGACTCAAAGGCTACCGGTACTCACAAATATGTCGCACTAATATAGCTATTGCTTCAACCGTGTCGGTATACCCCGCACAATTTCCACAACGTATTGCTATCTATGAATGTTTCCCAAATCCGGGTTAGGATCTACGGAACTCCAATACAAGCCCACAAAATTAAAAGCATACAAAGAAATACAATTAAAAACACAAGTGATCTAATCCTAAGGTACACCTCACTTATTATCCATCCCCAACAGAGTCGCCAGTTCTGTGATCGGTGGGAATGAGAACTGACTGTTTTGGAATGCTGGTTCGCGTTTGCGTTTGTTTTTGCAAAATGTCGCTGTAAGCAAGATTTGCCACCGTCTTTTATTTTATCCAATAAGGAAAGGACAAAAGCACAGAAAAATTCCTTTTCGAGATGTTTCTCGGGTTCGGGAGGTAGATTATAGAAAGGGAAGGTGTTAGCACCCTTTCTATCCGTGGTTATCCACGGGCTCTTAGGTACTTGCTCACTATGTTTTCAAAAGTTTGCTTTTCTTTGTGTTTGTGGGTTTTAAAAAGTTTTTATTTGAAACTTCGATTTAACTCTTGCTTCTGTCCTCAAGAGTGTATGAAGTGTTTTTGAAAACTTTGTTCAAAAAAGAGTGTAAGTGTGAAAAAGGTTTTGTTTTGTTTTAAAAGGAGCAAGTACTTAAGAACATCTACCTACTCAAAAAGGAATTAAATTGTGCAAATCTCCTTTAGACAGTGCTATCCCACTATTGAGGAGTAGGTAGCACCGTCGTTAGAGTTTTCGGGTCAATTCGGTTTAAGGGACGTGTGGTCACTAAAGCAATGTTAGGACGCCTTAGTGGTAACCCTAGATCATTTTTATCGAGGCAACCATTTCGAGGCAACTTTGATCTTTGGACAGGAGGGCGACCTCTAAGACTTCCTATACTCAATGACTACGTTTGAGGCAACCAAGTGAGGCGTACCCTAAGAGTGACATGTGCGAGTGTGTCAATTTTCAGTTTATATTATCTTTGTACATGTTATGGTGAGCTACTGTTGATTTTAAGTTAAGAGTTAATCTTGTCATGCATAGCCTAGTTAGCATACATTAAACAGTTAATATATGTACAGGAATTTAAAGTGCGGGAATTTTAAATCCTACGCTATTACAAGGCTTCGGGGAGGGGGATTATTTACATGTCCAAAATTGGGGAATAAAGCAGTAAAGTGTAAGTCTTAGTTAAGCTATTACAAACCAGTAGACAGCTATAATAAAATAAATGCGCGCGAATCTGAAAATAACCTCTAAAAAATCCTAAGAATAAAATCTTTTTGTTGTTTTATTTTATTTTGGGAAAATGATCTAAATCTACTTAATTTTAGTTGTTTTTTTTTAGAAAATGTTAAGATAATTAAAAGATTAATTGACAAAGTTAATTTAATAAAAAAAACTAGCCTAATGTTTTTTGTGTTTTTGATTTTATGTTTTTATGTTAATTAAAAAGATAAAAAGATGTCAATGAAAACAAAAATAAAATACAAGGGGGATCCTTCGATCCAGGGAAAAAAAGGAGCTTAGAGCCAAGGAAGGAATGGAAGCTTCGACCCAAACAGGGTCATGGTTCTTTCGATTGGGCCAGGAAGTGGGCATGAACAGCCTTCGATCCAGGGAATGGGATTTTCCTTCGATCCTGGGAAAAATGCCTTCTTCGATCCAGGAGAACTATGGGAAGCTTCGATCTAGAAAAGGTGTCTCCTTCGATCTGGGATGCTATACCTGCAAAAGTATGTTAGCAAAATAAAACTCAGGGCCTGGTATCGAACCCCAGGCCCTTCGATCCTGCGTGCGCTGAGTCTTTTCAGGCTAAATCTGCAGCAAATGTTAGCAAACGAAGAACATGACCTGGGGCCAAACCCAAGCCCTTGGACTCTGTCTAGGTTGGCAAATCGAATGGGATAGAAAATATGGAGGTGTTATGCAAAATGAAAAGTTTTGACAATTTACCCTCTCTTACTAGCAGATTGGGTACTGGCTGGATGGGAGCACTTTCAATCTGAGGGCTTCTGGGTGTAGGCACCTTCGATCTGAAGGACTGCTTTGTCTTGGAAAATTCGGACAACCTTTGATGGGTTGTATGGGCAACACCTCTCTAATGTTTTTTCGTTCTCTGTCCCTGCCCTCTGCTTTGTTTCTGCAGAGTTTCCTTTTCTTTTCTATAATTTTTGTGTGTGTTTTTTCGTCCTCTCTAATGTGCCACTGGCCCTTGTATTTATAGGAGTGTGAGGGTTTAGTAACGGAAGGAGACAGCCATTTAACCAGGCCATTAAAGCATGAGACAAGAATCAGACACATTAAAATATTTCCTTTTTGAAATATTCGTGTCTCTTGAATGAACCTGGACACTTTTGAATTTCGAATGCCTTCAGGCCCTGCTCTTCGATTGGTCCCTAAGTTGCCTCCTTCGAATGGACTTCTTCTACTTCGACTGCTTGATTTGAAAAGAGTCACTCTAGTCGAATCATCTCTTAGGAACAGAAAAGGGCAAGAATCTGGCCTTTAACTTAGGAATTAAATCCACAATCAGCATTTAATTATTGCCATATTTGCAAGGAAAACATGCCATCTTCTCATGTTCAGTGTACCTGGACATGGTTTTTGAGTGCCCTCTTGATGGCTTTGTTAACAGGCCATTCGAAAGGCTTTGTTAACAGGCCAATCGAAAGGTGTTGTTCATGCTAATCGAAGGATCCCTTGGCATGCCACTTGAAAGGCTTGGCCCAGGGTGCCAAACGAAAAGGTCTTTTAGAATTCTAATCGAAGGCTTTGACATGATGCTAATCGAAGTTCTTGTCAACAATGCCAATCGAAAGGCTCCTTCAGAATACCAATCGAAGGGTCTTTCGGAATGCCAATCGAAGGGCTAGTCCATAATGCCAATCGAAATGCTTGTCCATGCCAATCGTAAGGCTCCTTCAGAATGCCAATCGAAAGGTACTTAAAGCACCACTCAAAAATTTTCTTTTTCCTTAGGCAAGGGTTTGTGATCAACCATGCAGGGGGAAGACTTTGGAAAACATGAGAGGGCAAATTTTGGGGTGCAACAAGTATCAAGTTGCATTTCAAAGATGGATTATAGAGCATGTTGCAAGCTTTCAAATTGTCCAAGAACTCCTCAAACACATTTGTGGTTAGGGAGAATCGAAGCTTGAAGTTGGCAAAAACTCACTTTCATCCATGGCATATTCATGTTCATACAAGTTGCATTTTCAAATCATCATGCCTTACACTAGTTTACAGGCCTCTAAACCACTTCACACTCCATAATTAATGCAAATCCATCAGTCTAAGCTTTTGTTTTGGTCATTTGGACATTATACACAAGATTAAGCCCTAAGTAGAAAAAGGCACATTTCCATTTTGCCATAATGTGCTTTATGTCAAACCACAATCCCTTGAGCATTGGTCCATATCTCAGAGGGAAAATAAAATCCACAAGTTGGAGGGGCCAAGAGAAAAGTATGCAAGCATATTGATAGCCTTACAGGCCTGTAACAACAACTTCCACCTTCTTACTTCAAAAACAAGAAACTTGTCAAAAATTTGAGAACTTGAAAACCAGCCAATACCAACTTATGCAAACAGTTTGAACATCTTTCTCACACCCATTTGATCTAGAAACACGATTGCTTGAGCCTCTAAACACCCCATAGCCATAAATCACATTCCTTTGGCAAACCAGGGCAGGTTCTGCAACTTGAGTCCATAGCTCATTTGGCTCGTGCGTTTTGCCCAAGTTACTTCAAACACCTTCCATTCAACTCGTCCAAGCTATCCCAAACCTCAAACACCAACTGTAACTCCATTTACAATGTTCACCATTTTCATTTTGAGCTTGTGCAGGTTGAGTTCTATAGGCTGATTCAAGGACATTCAAGGCAAGCTAGCTATTGGAGAAGGTCAAGTGAAGTTCAAGCAAGCTACCAGACATCTCAAGCCTTGTTGAAAAGCACTACTTGCCCTACACGAATCCAACTGAAACAGGATTTTCTCCACTTTCTATCTCTCTATTTAGGAACATTTAGCCTTAGGTTTGTGAATAGAAAATGTAGTGTTCATTGCCATGAAGCTGTACATATGCTCAGTTTTCATTTATATTAAGTGTGTTGGAGAATTTCATCCATGAACATGCTGAAAAAACTAGGTCAGATTTTAGGGCCAGAGAAATTCTCTCTGGTATTTGAGAGTTAAGACAAGTTGTTTATATGGTTGGAATCATCTTGAAATTCTCTACAAGTTTGATGTTCTGAGTTTTTGCAATAGAGCTCATATGCAGGATGTCCAAGTTTGCACAGGCGCGCGTGTTTTTTTCAAAATCTGGAGGGTGAAGATGAAGTGGTGGCTGGGCTTGGCCTGGCTCACTCTTGACACCCCTCTTTCCCTTTTTGCACCCCCTGGCCCAATTTCTTGCATTTTTATATTTTTGCATTTTTGTTTTCATTCTGATTTTGTTTATTTATTTCCAAATATAAAAAATGCTCAAAAATATTTTCATAATTTTTTTACATTTATTTGGCATTTTATTTTATTTTTCTAACATGAAAAAGTATTTAAATACTGTTATATTATTATTTAAGACTTGAAAATATATATATATATATATATATATATATATATATATATATATATATATATATATATATAATATATATGTATATATATGTATATATATATATAATATATATATATATATATATATATATAATATATTATATATATATATATATATATATATATTTATATATATATATATATGTATATATATGTATATATATATATATATAATATATATATATATATATTATATATATATATATATATATATATATATATATATATATATATATATATATATATATTATATATATATATATATATATATATATATATATATATATATAATATATATATATATATAATTTATACTTTTATTTTTGTTCTTTATTTTTATTCATACTAAAAATATTTTCCTAAATATATTTTATTTTGTACATATTTTATTTTATATTGTACATATTTAATGTGATTAATATATATATATATATATATATTATATATATATATATATATATATATATATATATATAATTATATATATATATATATATATATATATATATATATATATATATATATATATATATATATATATACTTTTATTTTATTAATACTTTAGAATAAAAATATAAAAATATTACATTTTCATTTTTATTATTATTCATACTATAAAATAATTTTTTCTATGTATATTTTATTTTTACATATATTAATTATATTTATTATATATAAATAATATATTGTATTTATTTTCTTAAAGAAATTAGGTTTTACCCTTAAACAAATAAAATAAATCTTTTTATTTATTTCTTTATTTTTTTTTTACATTAAATACTTTTACATACATGAACAAACAAAAACCTTTTTTTGCATAATTCATATTATTTGATATATTTATTTATTTTGTTTATTTAACTATTGTCCATTTAATATTTATGCATTGGAATTCAATTTGGATGTAATAGTAAATTAGGGTTTATATTTATTGTCAAATACCCCATTCAAAGATTGTATCCCCATCCCCATAATCATGTTGTAACTAGTCTAGATTTTTAATTCTCGCACTTTACGCTTTCAATTATGCCATGATTAGAGAATTAGGGTTTGTATGTAAAAATCCAAATCAACAAATAGTTTGACCTAATCAAAGACAAAAATGCATGAAAATCAAACACAATGCACACTTGCACCCTTAGGGTTACAATCCACTTGTTGCCTTCAAAAATGGGCCATGTTATGCATGTTGGATACTTTGGCAAAACAAAAACAAAACAAAAGATCATAGTCCCTCGATGATGCTATCTTTGGTTGCCTAAACAAAAATGATCAAGTCCCTCAAGAAAAATTGTCAAAAGATACTTGACACAATTGCTATCATGGTCTATACGATGACCCGCGCCTGTCCCGTTAACATCCTAATACAAGGTTTATTCACCAAATGCAATGGTTGAAATAACACTGTCAAAACGGTTAAAAACATTAGGAAAGATCTTTGAGTAAAATAGGGTAGATAGCTCTTAGTTACTTGATCAAAAAGCTTGCAAAACATCCTTGCTATTTTCAAACACACTTCACAACACAATTTCAAAACATTTTCCCAAATCAAACTTTCAAACATCGAAATCTTTTCAAAAAGACAAAACATCTTTGTATACATTCAAACAAGAATCATTACAAAGGTTGCCACAACGATGGCCTCTTTTCAAAACATCTTTCAAAACCACACACAAAGCACCATTTCAAACAATTGGAAAAGAAAAGCAAGTGATCTAAACAAGTAACTAAGAGCCCATGGATAACCATGGATAAAAAGGGTGCTTGCACCTTCCCTTTTCATAATCTACTCCCCGAACCCAAGAAAACATCTCAAAGGTCTTTCCTGTGCTTTTTGACCTTTCCTTAGGATAAAATAAAAAGTCGGTGGTGACTCTTGCTAAACCGAAACATTTGCGAATACAAACGCAAAACCTCAAGTCAGTTATCCCACCGTATTACAGCTACCTACTCACTAATAGTGGGATAGCGCTGTCTAAAGGAAACAAACATAGAACGATTCTTTTTTCGAGTAGGTAGATTGGCTCTTAAGTACTTGCTCAAACAAATAAACTTTTTCACACTTACACTCCTTTTCAAACAAAGTCTTTAAAAACACTTCGTAACACTCTTGAAGACAGAAGAAATGGTTAAATCAAAGTCAAAACAAAAACTTTTCAAATCACACAAACATACAAAAGCAATTTTGAAAATGATGAGCAAGTACCTAAGAGCCCGTAGAAAACTACGGATAGAAAGGGTGCTAATACCTTCCCTTTCTATAATCTACGGATAGAAAGGGTACTCAGAAAATCTCGAAAAAAGGAATTTTCTGTGCTTTTTTCCTTTCCTTGTTGGATAAAATAAAACTCGGTGGCGACTCTTGCTTACCGCGACATTTTGCGAACACAAATGCAAAATGCAAACCAACATTCCTAAAAACCGTCCCAGTTCTGGCCACCGTATCACAGAACTGGCGACTCTGCTGGAGATAGAATAAGTGGGGTATACCTTAGGATTAGTTCATCATATTGCTTTTATTATTTGATTTGATTGCTTTATCTTTGTGGGTTTTGTATCGGAGTTACTATAGATCCTAACTCGGATCTGGGGAACACCTGTTAGGTAAGTAGCAATAAACTGTGAGGGAACTATACGGCGTAGACCAATACGGTTGAAGTAGTAGCTACGTTGATGTGGCACATTAGTTGGTACCGGTATCCCTTATGGAGGAACAAGGAGAGTATGGGGCTGCTATATGGGTCGCTAAGCATCAACTGACCTTAGAACCTATAATTGACCAACTTGGCCATAAGAAGTAGTGAGATAGCCGATATCGGTGTAGAGCTGGGAACTGGTTGATACTCGATGCTACACTCATTGAGACCATACTCTTGAGATAGTTCCGGCCACAAGAAAAGATTGTGTGAGATGAAACCATGACCGATGGAGGATGGTCAGTGATATTGAGAACCTCTAGAACCCGGTTACTATTATTAGGACAGGTTGAACCAACTAAACTTCAAGAGGGTAGTACCTAGACTCCATGCAAGCCTAAACTTAAGGGCTATTGTTGTGACTTGTTTGTCTTTACCATGTTTGTTACCTGCTATACCTATTGTGTGTTTTATCATGACATCATGCATCATGACATAGCATGCATACTTCATTGTACTAACCATTTCAAAGACCGAGGGGATTTATCTTTGTTCTGTTTTACAGATCATGGCTTCAGTACGCAGAAATACCATTCGAGTTAACTTCGTGCAGATACCTGCTCAGCTCAGAGAGTTGGTCTCAAAAGTTCCTGATACTTCTTCATTTGTTAGAAGATATGGTCATCTCCTTAGCCTGGTCACTTCAAAGTTGGATGAGCAAATGATGAGTGTGCTGTTCCAGTTCTTTGATCCATTGCATCATTGTTTCACCTTCCCGGATTATCAGCTAGTCCCTACTTTGGAGGATTTTTCTGATTTATTAGGCATATCTATCCTCGAGCAGACACCCTTTACAGGTTTGGAAGAGACTCCTAGACATGAGGACATTGCTTCAGCCTTACATCTAAAAAGGGCTGATGTAGTATCCAATTGGGAGACACGGAGTGGGGTTAAAGGTTTCTTGGCTAAGTTTTTGATCGATCAAGCTCAACTGTTCTGGGATAACATGGACTTTCAAGCATTTTAAGACATCTTGGCTCTCCTCATCTATGGCTTGGTTCTTTTCCCAAATCCATATTCCTTCATAGATGTGGACGCAGTTAAGATCTTCTTGTCTCGTAATCCAGTGCCTACTCTTCTGGGTGATATCCTACATGCTCTCTATACTCGTATTATGCGAAGAAGGGGGGGCCCTCATGTGTTGCATGCCACTGCTGGAGAGGTGGTTTATTTCGCACCTCCCCAAGTCCGTATTGAAGAATGAGGAAGGTGTAGGTTGGGCTTACAGAATCATGTCCCTTGCTCATACGGACATTATTTGGAGTTCTAAAGACATGGAAAGAGTAGTTGTCATTGATCTATGTGGGGAATACCCTAAAGTCCCATTGTTTGGAATTAGAGGGGGAATAACCTACAATCCTTTTTTGGCTTTACGACAGTTTGGACGCGCTCGGAGAGACGGTCCCCATGAGCTGCTACTTACGGATATTGTCTTTGACTACAAGGGGGGCGTGGATGAGCATCGCCGAAGGTTTATACGAGCCTGGAGCATGGTGAACAGGTCTGACCCTCAAGAGCTAGGATTAAAGACTTCTCTCCCTATGCAACCTTATCTCCAGTGGGTTCGAGCCCGTGCTCAAAATCTAGGAATGCCTTATGAAGCTGTTTTGCCGGTGATTGTAGAGCATACTAATGAAGAAGGGGTTCCTTATACAGTCCTTCATCCCTACATGCCTACTGATCTTGGGGCATTGAAGAGATCTTGGATCCAGTTAAAGGAAGAAAGGGATACCTACAGGGAGAAGTATCATGAGCAGGAACGGAAGATCTTGAAGCTCACGAGGCAGCTTGAGAATGAAAGGACAATCAATGATTATGTCAGCACGAAGGGAAAACGACCATGGGATTTCTGATGTCTTTTATTGTTTATAATTTCTTGTCAGTTTATTTCTTTTGTAACGCCTTGAAGGCATTGTTAAACATTGTTACAAGTTTAATCTAATAAAGTGTGTTTTATTTTGTTTTACAAAGTTGAATCTCCAAAAGTCTTTGAAATCATTTCATACGCATTCCATTACCATGCACCTCATTACAGGTACCATTACAGGTTTCTTATCTTCTTCGCTGTTTATTTCAGCACAGAATGTCTTCTGAAACACCTACCGATCAAGCCATCAAGGCTCTTCAAGCACATAATGCTCAGTTCCAAGAGATGTTCCTGAACCGAGCCAAAGGACAACAGGATTTGAAGACTCTCATCTTGAAGGACAAGAAGAAGAAGAAGAAAGTGGTTCTGCTGAATATGGGTCACAGATTTGGGAATAGGTTGCGATAGGAAGCTGATTTGTCTCATTCATCTGGAGGAGGATAGGATCAAGAGGAAAGAAAGGGTCCTAGTCCTATGATCTTTGACAATGATACTGATTTTGAGGATGAACAGTACCCCCTGCTGAGGATAGGTACAAACAACTTGAAGACCGACTAAGTGCTATGGAGATTCAGAAGGTTCCTAGTTTGGGCTTCGGAGATTTGGGACTAGCATATGGGGTGGTGATCCCGCATAAGTTTAAAGCTCTTGTCTTTGCTAAGTATTATGGAGTATCTTGTCCAAAGCTTCATCTCCGCTCATACGTCAGAAAAATTCAACCCTATGCTGCTGATAGGAATTTGTGGGTGCATTTCTTTCAAGATAGTTTGTCGGGGACTCAGCTTGAATGGTTTTATCAATTGGAAGGAGCTAATGTCCGTAACTGGGAGGACCTTGCTGCTGCTTTCTACAAGCAGTACCAGTATAATGCCGACCTTGCTCCCACTCATACTCAGAAGGCTTTAAGGATTATGCTCAGAAGTGGAGAGATCTACCTGGAAGAGTCCAACCCCCTCTGTCTGATAGGGAGTTGGTGGATATGTTTCTTAGGACTTTGTCGGGTCCATATTTCAATCATTTGATTGGTAGTTCATCGGCTGGGTTCACTGAATTGATTATGACTGGGGAGAGAGTAGAGGCTGGTATCCGAAGTGGTAAGATACAGAAAAGAGCTTCATCAAATACAGAAAAGAAGCCTTTCACTGGTAAGAAAGAAGCTAGTGCAGTCTACGGCTCGAGGAGCCAAAGCAGGCCTGAGCGCCATCAAGCAGTGAATGCAATGGTAATTTTAAGACCTACCGTTGTCGCACAATGCAACAATCAACAAAGAATAGAGAGGCCGCAGAGACAGTACACTCGGCTTAATATGACCTTGTCATAAATTCTACCGCAATTGTTGAAGACCAACCTGGTAACTCTGAGGGAAGCCCCAAAGAATCCCAACACCACACCTCCGTTGTATAATCCAAACGCCCGTTGTGCCTATCACTCTGATAGTCTGGGTCATGATACGAACAACTGCTGGGCTCTGAAGAATAAAGTGCAAGATTTGATTGAAGCTAAAGAGATTGAGTTTGACGCTCCGGAAAAGCCCAACGTCATAACTGCACCCATGCCCAAGCATGATCAGGGAGTGAATGCAATTGAGGATGATGAAGAAGAGTCAGATATCGACAGCTGGATTTAACCGACTACCAACGGTGGCTTGAACAATTGGACGGCGAAGGACTTCGTTCCCGTTTCTTTTATTACACAGTAATTGACTTTTGTTTTGAGATTTGTAACAGACAAATTTAAAACTTTACGGCCCGGTGCCTTGCCCGAGGCATTGTGGCTTTGTTTGTGAGGGCTTATCATTTGTCATTTTCATATACCATCAATAAAACATTGGATGTTTTCTTGCATTACAAATTTTGCGCTCCTTGTTTTTCTTTTCTATCTTGCACTTTATCGAAACGGCTATTTGTCTTACACCCACTCATATATCATAATACAGGTCCACATCCACTCTGGATCCCATTGATAACGACTATGCTACTGCCAGTTATGACTTCGAAAATCCGATCAACCAAGCCAAGGACGAAGGTGAGGATGATTGTGAAGTGCCTGGAGAACTTGCTAGACTGTTACTTCAGGAAGAGAGGGCCATATAGCCCCATGAAGAGTCAGTGGAATCTGTGAATCTGGGTACACAGGAAGACAAGAAAGAGGTCAAGATCGGTGCAAATCTGGAGTCTAGTGTTAAGCAACGGTTGATTCAGATGCTACATGACTATGTTGATATCTTTTCTTGGTCCTATGAAGATATGCCTGGGTTGGATATTGATATTGTGGTACACCGCTTGCCAACTAAAGAAGATTGTCCTCCTGTGAAGCATAAAATTCTCCGAATGCGCCCAGAGATGTCTGAGAAAATCAAAGCTGAGGTCATGAAACAGTTTGATACCAGATTTCTAGCTGTTACCTCTTACCCACAGTGGGTTGCCAACGTGGTTCCGGTGCCGAAAAAAGATGGTAAGGTACGGATGTGTGTGGACTATAGGGATCTGACCAGGGCAAGTCCCAAGGATGATTTCCCATTCCCTCATATCGATGTTCTGGTCGACAATATCGTGCAGCATAAGATCTTCTCCTTTATGGATGGTTTTTTGGTTACAATCATATTAAGATGGCTCCCGAGGACATGGAAAAGACAACGTTCGTTACGCAGTGGGGTACCTTTTGCTACAAGGTCATGCCTTTCGGGTTAAAGAATGTTGGGGAAACGTATCAGCGCGCCCTGGTCGCTTTGTTCCACGAATGATTCATCATGAGATTGAGGTATACGTTGATGACATGATTGCAAGGTCCCAAACTGAAGAAGAACATCTTGACCATCTCCAGAAGCTATTTGACAGGTTGAAGTTGTATAAGTTAAGGTTAAACCCGAATAAGTGCACCTTCGAGGTGAGGTCTGGTAAGCTGCTGGGTTTCGTCGTTAGTGATAAAGGTATTCAGGTGGATCCTGCAAAGGTGAAGGCTATACAGGAAATGCCAGCTCCCCGAACTGAAAAAGAAGTCAGAGGCTTTTGGGGATGTCTGAACTATATTGGCCAATTCATCTCACACCTGACTGCTACTTGTGAGCCAATCTTCAAGATACTGAAGAAAGATCAAGTGGTAAGATAGAATAATGAGTGTCAGGCCGCTTTCGAAAGGATCAAGGAATATCTCCAAGAGCCTCCTATTTTGATGCCTCCAGTTGAAGGAAGACCTTTGATCTTATACTTGATAGTACTCGACAACTCGATGGGGTGCGTGTTGGGGCAGCATGACGAGTCTGGCCAAAAAGAGCATGCTATTTACTACCTTAGGAAAAAGTTTACCGACCGTGAGACTCGATACTCGTTGCTTGAGAAAACTTGCTGCGCTTTGGCATGGGCTGCTTGCCGGCTGAGATAGTATATGCTGACTCACACTACTTTATTGATATCAAATATGGACCCAATCAAGTATATCTTCGAAAATCCCGCCTTGTCCGGAAGAATAGCGAGATGGCATATGATCTTAACCGAGTATGACATCCAGTACATAACCCAAAAGGCAATCAAGGGGAGTGTGTTGGCAGATCATTTGGCGCATCAGGCTGTAGACGACTACCAATCCATGAATTTCGAGTTTCTGGATGAGAGCATCATGTTGGTGACTGACTGTGAAAAACCTGGACCGGATGAAGGACCTGAGGAGGGATCCCAATGGTCTATGTATTTTGACGGAGCTTCAAACGCGTTGGGCAATGGCATTGGCGCCGTGATCATATCCCCTAAAGGCTGTCATACTCCGTTCACCGCCCGATTATGTTTTAACTGCACCAACAATATGGCGGAGTATGAAGCGTGAATCATGGGTCTTCGAGCAGCTATTGACCTAAGGATTAAGTTCTTAAGTGTATTCAGAGATTCCGCTCTAGTGATCAGTCAGATCAAAGGTGAGTGGGATACGAAGCACCCAAATCTTATTCCTTACAAAGAGTATGTACTGACGTTGCTTCCACACTTCGAGGAGATAACCTTTGAACATTTCCCAAGAGAGGAGAATCAGTTGGGGGACGCGTTAGCTACCATGTCTTCTATGTTCAAGGTTAGATGGGACAATGAAGCTGCCAGGATTACCATCGAGAGGTTGGACGAACCCGCACATTGCTGTGATATTAAGACTGACGAGGTAGCAGATAAACCTTGGTTTCACGGAGTAAAGAGGTATCTTGAGGCTCAAGAGTACCCCGAGGGAGCATCTGTTAATGATAGGAAGTTTCTGAGGAGGTTCGCGGCGAAGTTTTTCATCAATAATGGTATCCTTTACAAGCGTAACCATGATTCAACCTTATTGCGATGTGTAGATAAGAACAAGGCCGAAAGGATCATGGCAGAGTTACATGAAGGTACTTTCAGAACTCATTCTAGTGGACACACCATGGCAAAGAAAATCCTACGGGCAGGATATTATTGGTCCACCATGGAAACCGATTGTTATCAGCATTCTCGGACCTGTCATAAGTGCCAAGTCTATGCTGATAAGGTGCATGTACCTCCAGTCCCTCTGAATGTCTTGATAGCCCCTTGGCCTTTTGCAATGTGGGTGTGATACGGTGGGAGAACTGACTTGAGGTTTTGCCTTTGTTTTCGCAAATGTTTCGGTTGAGCAAGAGTCGCCACCGACTTTTTATTTTATCCTAAGGAAAGGTTAAAAAGCACAGCAAAAACCTTTGAGATGTTTTCTTGGGTTCGGGGAGTAGATTATAGAAAGGGAAGGTATTAGCACCCTTTCTATCCATGATTATCCATGGGCTCTTAGTTACTTGCTTAGATCAACTTGCCTTTATTTTCAATTGTTTGAAATGGTGCTTTGTGTGTGGGTTTTGAAAATGTTTTGAAAAGAGGCCAATGTGGTGGCAACCTTTGTAGTGATCCATGTTGGGATGTATACAAAGGTGTATGTCTTTTGAAAAGTTTTCAATGTTTTTGAAAGTTGTTTTAAAAGTGTGTTGTGATGTGTGTTTTGAAAAATAGGCAAGTGTTTTTGTTTTGTAAGTTAGCAAGTAGCCAAGAGCTATCTACCCTAAATTTCTCAAAGATCTTCTCTATGTTTTAACCCTTTTAACAATTTTGTTCCACCAATGTATTTGGTGGACAATCTTGTGTTAGGATGTGAACAGGACGGGCGCGGGTCATCGTTTAGACCATGATTGCAATAGTGCCAAGTATCTTTGGGCAATTTTTCTTTAAGGGACTTGATCATTTGTTTAGGCAACTTTTGAAAGCGTCATCGAGGGACTATGATCATTTGATTTGTTTTGTTTTGCCAAAGATACTCAACATGCAATATGGCCCATTATTGATGGCAACAAGTGGAGTAACCCTAGGGGGGTGCAAGTGTGATTAGTGTTGTCCATTTTCATGCTTGTTTATCTTGAATTTAGGTCAAACTATTTGTTGTTTTTGATTTACATACAAAACCCTAATTCTATCATGGCATATTTAGAAAGCTTTTAAATGCGAAATTAAAAGTCCTAAGTTATTACACAATGATCATGGGAATGGGGATACAAATGTTCAAATGGGGATGAGACTTCATAGGAGAATAGTGTCCAATATTTACAACCAAATCGAATTGCGCAAATGTAAATACAAAGATATGTAAGAATAAAGCAATATGTATGTGAAAGTATTTTTGTGTAAGTGTATATTTTATTCACAAATAAAACAAAAATAAATAAAATTAAAAAAAAAGGGTTAATTTTTAAATATTTCCATGTTTGGGGCAAAAACCCTAATTTTGCTAAATGAAAGATATTAATTATTTATTATGTATTATATACAATATTTATTAATTATATACAAAAAATAAATAAAAGAGAAGTATATTTGTCAAAAAGGTATTTTTAATGTTAAATATTAATAAAAATAAAAATGTATATTTTTGTATTTTTATCCTAAATATCCTAATAAATATGTAAATATTTATATTATATGTTAAGTATATTAAATATGTACAAAAATAAAATATTTAATATTTACAAAAAAAAAGTATATTTTCATAAAATGTTTTCAAAGGATAAAATAAAATGAAAATTAGAAAATAAAATGTATTGGTATTAATTTTAGTATTTTTAAATAAAGGATATTATGTATTTATTTACATATATAACTAAATGAATCAAATAAATATCAAATAAAATGCAAAAAAAGTGAGAAAAATATTTTTAATGTTTTTTCATGTTTAAATAAAAATATAGAAACAAAATCAAAAGGAAAAAATAAAAAAAACAAATGTATCTCAAAATGGGCCAGGGTGGTACATGTGAAATGCAGTGGTGCAAAAAGGAAACAGAATCAGGCCCAACCCAATACCTATCTTCTTCAACCTCCAGCAAACTTGTCTCAAAAACGCGCGTTTTTCACACTGATTCAAACATCCTGATTCTTGGACTTTTAAGCAAAACTCATAACATAAAAAATGTAGGGCATTAAGAGACGAATCCAGACATATAAAGAACTTGACTTAACTCTAAGAAATGAAAGAGAATTTCTTCATCCCTAATTCCTGACCTAAGTTTTTGTCAATGTTCAGGTCTTAAATTCTCTCAGCATATGCAATATAAATGGAAAGTGAGGATATGGATGGCTTTAGGGACATGAACATGACATTTTTCATTCATAAATCTAAACCTAACTCTTCCTAGATTGAGAGATAGAAGTCCATGAACTTACCTGTTCAGCTTGGATCGTATCTGACAATGGAGGTTCTTTCAAGGCAAGGTGAAGACTTGTACAGCTTACTTGAAGTCCAGGGATGCTATTCCAATGCTTGGTATGCTTTGAAACTTGCTATATCAAGCTACAGAAGTTCACCTGCAAAACAGAAAAAGTGAAAATGGTGAAGTTGGTTGGAGGTGTTACAGGTCGTGTCCAATGCTTGGGATAGCTTCAGTGGGTGATAAGGAATGTGTTTGCAAAGGTTTCAGCCAAAACGCACGAGTGGAAGTGTTTGTGGAAGTCAAGTTGCAGGGATGCCCTATTTTTGTGCAGTACAATGGTGTTTTTGTGAATGGTGAGGTTTGGAAGGTGTTTTGGTCGTGCCTTAGCTCAGTTATGTTATTTGGAATGTGTCTAACAAGTTTGTCTAAGCCAGTTCTTGCAGCAATGAGAGTTGGATATCAATATGCCAAGTTTCTTCTAATGTAAGTCAAAAATGCCAAGTGCTGTTACAGGCTCCTCTAGGCCCCTCAAATGTGCTGCAAAGCTTTGTCTTGATCAGTGGGATATGTCCAATAGCTTGTGCCTAGAAGATATGCATTGTACCTCTTGATTTGCAAACTTGACATAAAGCCATACTTTTTCAAAAATGGATAAAGTGCTTTTTCTAATTAAGGACTAATCCTTCATGTAATGACCAAACTCATAGAATAACCTCTCGGCACAATGGATTAGCATTTAATTTTGGAGTGTAAATGAGATTAGAGGCCTGTAATGTAGCTTGCATATGCTGAGTTTGAAAATGCACAAGTTATGAACATGCCTTTGGCCATGAATCAAAGTGACTTTTGCTCATATTGCCAAATTCGATTCTCCCTAACCATAAGGTTGTTTGATGAGTTCTTGGACATTTTGGAAAGCTTGGAATGTGTACTACAATCCATCTTTGTAATGAAAATTGAAATTCCAAATGGAAGCAAGTGAAAAGTGGCCATGAAGTTAGGCAAAAATCCTGCCTAGAATAGGTCAAAATTTTTCTAAGTTAAGAATGTTTTGCACCCTTGTTCCAAAAATCATAACTTGAGCTACAAGATTCTTTTGACGAAACTTTGTGAATCAAAGTTGTAGATTTTGCAATGGACTATAACTTTCATGTTTTGATTTTTCCTTTAATCCAAATGTATCTTGATGAGAAAGTGGGACAAAGTTAGGAAAAAATTAGGGATTTTCATAACTTAGAAAAATTCTAAGTTATGAAAATTCTTCATTTTAAACCCTAATTTGCAATTTTTGATTTCTTGATGGACAAGTTTCATAATTTGACATGTTTTGATGAAAAATGAATCTTGACACTTGATTTTGACTAAAAAGTCAAAGTTTGACTCTTCAGTATACAGTCAAAAATTGATCAATTGACTGGAAAATTCATCTGTCAATCTTGTGCATTTGGGATCTTTTGAACTTGTTGAACATGTCAAGACAATGCCATTGGGTCCTTGAGTCCATATGTGAGCTTGGTTTGCCATTGGCTAGGTTAAACAGTCAAAAATTGCCTTTGTGCAGTCAAAACCCTAAAAATGACCATTTTGCCCTTTTGCTGATCTGATCAAATTTCTTGTGGAATTGTGATCCAAACTTGATCAAATGGTCCAAATGAGTTCATAATGTTGATGTGGGTCAAAAATCATGAAGTTTGACTGTCAATTGACCACAATTGACTTTTCCCCAATAGAGTTGATTTCTAGGTCAACTGTCCAATTGACTGGGCAAAGTTTGGAATCAAGACTTGAAACTTGGCATGGATAAACTTGTGAGTCCAACATGAAGCATGAAAGTCACTTTGGGCCTTTTAGGTTAAAACATCTTTGTGCAAACTCAAACCCTAATTTGGGTCAACAGTGCAAGGAGGAGTCTTGAGCAGAGCAAACCCTAACTTGATCTTGAGCTCCAAGGGTCTTGTGATGAGGAAAATGTTGAGGAAATGGGAGGGCAAATTTTAGGGTAAAACAGTTGCCCCTGTTCAATCTTCTTGCACCTGAAGAGTTAGATTGGCAAGCTTGCCTTTCGTGACTTGAAGGTAAAAGGAGATTGGACACTAGAGTGCCTTAAAATTTGCACTCGCATGCTGGAGTACCAGCAATGTGATGTCGGGAATGGGCTTACGGATGCCATTTGGAGGAGATGGTGGATAGGAGAATGGGCTTATAGATGCCATCTGGAGGCGTGACAGAACCTTATCGGGAATGGGCTTATAGATGCCATTTGGAAGTGTTGATCGCATAAGAGATTCCTTAGCGAGAACTTGTGTATTTTGAGAAAGAAAGACGTTTTCCTGGCTTGTTACAGGTGTTAATCTTCAGCCTCTTCATGAAGATATGCCCTGGCTAGATACAGGTATCGAATCTGCAGTTGGTTGCTCACAGATGTGCCCTGGCTAGATACAGGAATCGAATCTGGAATTGTTGTCTACAGATATGCCCTGGCTGGATACAGGTATCGAATCTGGAATTGTTGTCTACAGATGTGCCCTGGCTAGATACAAGAATCGAATCTGGAATTGCAAAAGGTTGGTAGAGATAGCTTTCCTGGATGGATACAGGTGTAAGCCTCCGTCCTGAGAATGAAAGATAATTTCCTGGCCTGTTACAGGGGTTGATCTTCAAACTCTTCATGCAGATATGCCCTGGCTAGATACATGTATCTACAATCAATCACTCACAGATGTGCCCTGGCTAGATACAGGAATCGAATCTGAAATTGCGATAGTTGACAGTAATCATCTCTGGATTGACCTTTTCCTGAAAAGGCAAAACATCAGTTGTATGCAATGTCATGATGTATGAAATGCACGATGTCATGATGCTCAAAATGAGATAGTGTTGTATGCACTTTATCATGTATGTAAGCAGGATGTATGAAATGTGAAATGTCTATGAGTGTATTTTCGTCTAGGAAAATAAATCCTTGACGACTGGCCGGGGAATCAAATCCTGGGCTGATGTTGAAGAGTAGAGTTCTTCGTTTCCACTGGGGATGATGGTTGCAAGAATAAACCGGTAGGAGAAGATGACTCCGTTGGGGAATAAACTTGTTGGAGAGATTACACTGAGGGGAATTACTTTGTGGGAAGAGATACTTCACTGAGGTTTTGATGAGAGCTCCGCTGGGGATTTCAACGATAAACTCCGCTGGGGATTCCGCTGATAAGTTATGTTGGAGAATTTGATGAACTCTGCTGGGGATAGGAAGAACTTCGCCGAGGACGGGCTTTCCGTGGTAATTAGCTGAGGATAAACCAGTTATAAGCTCTTGTGAGGAATAACTTTGAATAAAGTCCGGGAGAGACGTCCGTACTCTGCAGGGGATAAGCTTCCAGAATCTACTGGGGATAAGCTTCAAGACCCGCTGGGGATATGGACTCCACTTTCCTGGGGAAACTTTTCAGACTGTACTGGGGTACTGGTACTCCGCCGGGGAACAATCTTATATTAAGACTGCCGGGGATGCTTGCTGAGGAATGCCTATACTCTGTTGGGGAATGTTGAGATCTTCTGGGGATGCTCAATTTCCTTTAGGTTGGTCGTAGACTAACTCTGCTTGAGGAGAGTATTGCTGACTTGTTAGGGGGATATTGTGCCTTTTCAGGGTTGATAGGAAACCAACTCTACTTGGGAAAAGTATTGCTGAATCTTGTCTTACTCTGTGGGGAGTCGAGGTGACTTGGTTATGTTCTTCAGCCAAACCTACCTTGGTACCTTGGTGGACAGAGCAACTAGACTGTTTGGACAATTCTACATTGCCCCTGTTTCTGGTGTCACCTGTAATTAATCCTTTGTTTCGCATGTAAATATTCATGATTAGCAATTAATGTCAAATGCATATATCAAAAATGAACATTGGACGTTGTTCGCAAAACAAAACAGAAAAAGAAAAAACAAATGGGTAATTTATCTGAAAAATTGAACTTGTATTGATTTTGAAATTTGCCTGTAAATAGGCGTTTATGTACAGGAGGCTGACGTCCTAGTAAGAGAACGCCGCCGAGCAACATAGAGTTTATACAATTTTGAAAAGGAAACAAAACAAGCTATGTGAAAAATAATCCCACTGGGTTCCAACTCTGCTATCGCCTTTATGTCTTTAAGCGTCTCATCACTTTGCTACTTAGTTGACGATGAAGCTGACTGATTGATGCCGAAGTTTGAGCCCGATAGTTTATGCCGAATTCTGGATGCAAGGTGATCCAATGAGACATAGTAATACGCTTTATCCCTAACTTTTTCCTGGACCGCCCTTTCGGGTTTTCAGTCCACCGGGATACCCATTTTTGCCCAAGCCGCCTTTTCAGGTTTTCGACTTGCCGGGTGTACAGATTTTTTCATTTTCATCCCTTATTTCTGCCCGAACCCTTTTGGTTCGCCGGGAAGCCCTTATTTTTGCCTAGGTGTGTCAACCTAGCGGGTCTTTTATTCATGCGTAGTATCTTTTTACTATGTCTGCATTGGCGGGGTGAGGAAGGTCGTCACCATCTATGGTGGTTAGGATCATAGCTCCTCCTGAGAAGATGTGCTTAACCACAAATGGCCCTTCGTACGTAGGGGTCCATTTTCCCTTGGGATCACTTTGAGGAAGAATGATGCGCTTGATTACCAGGTCTCCGACTTGATACTCTTGTCGTCTGACCTTCTTGTTAAATGCCATGATCATCCGTTTTTGGTACGTCTGACCATGACAAATAGCAGTGAGTCTTTTTTCGTCAATTAGGTTTAATTGATCAAGGCGAGTCTGGATCCAGTCATCTTCTCTCAAGTCTGCATCCTTCATTATCCGGAGAGAGGGTATCTGGACTTCAATAGGCAAGACTGCCTCCATGCCATAGACCAAGGAAAAGGGAGTTGCCCCTGTTGACGTCCGCGCTGAGGTGCGATACCCATGAAGAGCAAACGGTAACATTTCGTGCCAATCTTTATAGGTCACTGTCATCTTCTGCACAATCTTCTTGATATTCTTATTTGCCGCTTCTACAGCCCCATTCATCTTCGGCCGATAAGGAGAAGAGTTGTGGTGCTGTATCTTGAATTGCTCGCAGAGCTCAGTGATCATCTTGTTGTTAGATTGGTACCATTATCCGTAATGATCCTCTCAGGTACGCCATATCGACAAATCAGGTTGTGCCGAATGAACCGTGCCACGACGCTCTTGGTTACGGTGGCGTAGGAAGCTGCTTCAACCCATTTGTGAAGTAATCAATCGCGACTAGGATGAAGCGATGCCCGTTGGATGCCGTAGGTCGGATCTCGCCGATCATATCAATGCCCCACATTGCAAAAGGCCAAGGTGCCGTCAGGACATTCAGAGGAACCAGAGGAATATGCACCTTATCAGCATAGATCTGGCATTTATGACAAGTTCGCGAGTGCTGATAACAGTCGGCTTCCATTGTGGACCAGAAATACCCTGCCCGAAGGATTTTCTTTGCCATGGTATGTCCACTGGAATTTGTTCCAAATGTACCCTCATGTAGTTCTGCCATGATCTTTTCTGCTTCAGTCTTATCCACACAACGCAGTAAAGTTGAATCATGGTTTCGCTTGTAGAGAATGCCGTTGCTGAGGAAGAACTTTTCCGCAAACCTTCTCAGAAACTTTTTGTCATTAACCGATGCGCCTTCGGGGTATTCTTGAACTTCCAAGTACCTCTTCACTTCATGATACCAAGGTTTTTGAGTCACCTCTTCAGTCTCAAGCTCGCAGCAATATACAGGTTCGTCCAATTTCCAGATAATGATCTGGGGAGCCTCGTTGTCCCATTTGACTTTGAACATAGAAGACATGGTGTGGTACGGTGGGAGAACTGACTAGGGTTTTGCGTTTGTTTTCGCAAATGTTTCGGTTGAGCAAGAGTCGCCACCGACTTTTTATTTTATCCTTTAAAAAGCACAGCAAAAACCTTTGAGATTTTTCTTGGGTTCGGGGAGTAGATTATAGAAGGGGAAGGTATTAGCACCCCTTCTATCCATGGTTATCCATGGGCTCTTAGGTACTTGCTTAGATCAACTTGCCTTGGTTTTCAATTGTTTGAAATGGTGCTTTGTGTGTGGTTTTGAAGAGGTTTTTAAAAAAGATGCCTTGTGTAGGCTACCCTTGTAACAATTCTTTACTCGAATGTTTTACAAAAGGTGTTTGTCTTTTTGAAAAGATGTTTCAAGGTGTTTTGAAAGTTTGTTTTGAAAGTGTTGGTGAAGTGGGTTTTGAAATAAGGCAAGTGTTTTTTTTTGGCAAATTGACAAGTACTTAAGAGTTTATCTACCCTAAAGTTTTCTCAAAGATTTTTGTTATGTTTTAAACCTTTGGACAATTTTGTTCCATCATTGCATTTGGTGGACAATCTTGTCTTAGGAGGTGAAAGGGACGGGCGCGGGTCATCGTTTAGACCATAGTTGCAATAGTGTTAAAGGTCTTTGGGCAATTTTTCTTTGAAAGGGACTTGATCATTTTAGGCAACTTTTCGAAAGCGTCATCGAGGGACTATGATCATTTGATTGTCTTTTGTTTTACCCAAAGAAATTCAACATGCAATATGGCCCAATTTATTTGAAGGCAACAAAGTGGAATACCCTAGGGGTGCAAGTGTGAAATGTGTTGTCCATTTTCATACTCATTTATCTTGTATTAGGTCCAACTATTTTGTTCATTTTTATTTACATACAAAACCCTAATTCTAGCATAGTATGTTTAGAAAGCGATAAAGTGCGAAATTTAAATTCCTACGCTATTACATCACAATAATATAGGGAGGGGGGTACAATGTTCAAATGGGGAGATATTTTGACAAGAAATTGAATCTAAGCTATTACATCATTTGCTTTGAAAATTTACAATATAAATAAATGTATAATTTAAATGGTAAATAAAACAAATATGCAAGAATGTAGAAAAGGAAATTTTATATGTATGAAAAAAAAGTATTATTTATGTAAAATAAAAGAGAAAAAAAATAAAAAGGTATTATTTTTGGAGTATTTTCAAATTTAGGGCAAAACCCTAATTTTTAATCAAAAAGGGATATTGATCAATTAATTCATACAATAATTAATATTTACATACAAAAATAAAATAAAATATGGTATATTTGTAAAAAAGGCATTTTTTAGTATTAAATATTAAAAAAATAAAATATGTACATTTTTGATATTTTTCTCCCAAGTATATTAATATATCTATTTATTTATGTTATTTACAAAAAACTATGTTTTATACACATTAATTAATAATATTCAATATTTAAATAAAAAATATTTTTTTTATAAAATATTTTCAGGAAGTAAAAATAAGATAAAAATATGTATAAAAATATATTTTGTATTATCTTAATATTTTAAACAAAAAGTATATATATATATTTATTTATTTATGTACAAACAAAAGAAATAATCAAATAAATACTCAA
The DNA here is from genome assembly GCA_948472305.1 of Vicia faba. Classification (NCBI taxonomy): domain Eukaryota; kingdom Viridiplantae; phylum Streptophyta; class Magnoliopsida; order Fabales; family Fabaceae; genus Vicia; species Vicia faba. The sequence goes on along the minus strand of OX451736.1, from coordinate 1,750,317,399 downwards.
TAAATTCAAAAAATGATGAGAAAAATATTTTTATGTTTTTAATATGCTGAGAAAAAATAAATGAACCAATCAAAAAAAGGCAAAAGTCAAAAATATTAAAAATGAAGCAAATGGGCTCAGGGGTGCAAAACAGAAAAAGTGGTGTGAATAAGAAAATTGCTCAGGCCCAGCCCAAGAAGACACCTTCTTCAACCTCTGAACAAAGTTTGTTCAAAAAACGCGCGCAAGCAAGCTTCCTTTGAATATCCTGATTCTTTGATTTTTTGAACAAACTTCCAACACAAAAGATGTTAAGCATGAAACCACGATTCCAAATATATAAAGAACATCTCCTAACTCTCAGAAATAAGAGAGAATTTTAACAATCCCAAATCCTAACCTAAGTTTTCTGCCATTTTCAAACCTTAAATTCTCTCAACTCAGGCAAAAGAAATGAAAAGTAAAAGAATGTACATGTTCAGTGGTATGAGTAGGACATTGTTTATTCACAAACTTAAAGCTAATGATGCCTAATAAGAGAGATACGAGTTCACCAAGATACCTGTTCAGCTGAGGTTCTATCTTACAATGGGGGAGCTTTCAGTGCAAGGTGATGATTGGAAAAGCTTCCTTGAGGTCCAGGGATGCTATTCCAATGTTTACTTTATCTTGAGAGCTTCTGAATCGTGCTAGAGCACTTCACCTGCAAAACAAGAAACTGAAAATGGTGGAACCAGTTAGAGTGATTACAGGTCGTGCTTTTGCTTTTGGTTAGCTTGCATAGATGGTATAGAAGGTGTGTGAACTTGTTTGGGCAAGAAAGCTTGAGAGAAATGAGAGATAGCACTCAAACTGCAGGCCTGGCCCTGTTTGTGCAGTTTGAGAGTGATTATGGCAATGGGAGTGTTTGAGAGGTGCAAGGGTCGTGCCAAAGCTTGGTTGTGATCTTTGGAATGTGTTTTTAATATTTGCTTAAGGGTTCTTTGACTGATATCAGAGATGTGTTATGTTATGGCTCTTTTCTTCACTCTTAAGCAAACAAAGGCAACTTGATCCTTCTAGCCTGTACAGGCCCTCCCACTATGCTGCATAATCCCTCCTTGATCAGTGTGATTAACACATAAACTTGTGCCGATTAGATCTTGCTTGTACTGCTTGGATTTGTAATTGGACATAAAGTTAACTTTTGCAAAAATAGGAAGAATGCTTTTTCTAGTTTAGGGTTAATTCTCCATGTAATATCCAAATGCTTAGAATAACAACTTGGCACAATGGTTTTGCATTTAATTTTTGAGTGTCAAAGGGTTTTAGGACCTGTAACTTAGCACAAACTAAGATGACTTGAAAATGGCTTAAGTTATGAACATGTTCATGCTCAAATCAAAAGTGAGTTTTTGCCATATTGTGAAATTCGATTCTCTCAAGTCATGAGGTTGTTTGATGAGTTCTTGGACATTTTGGAAATCTTGGAATGTGTACTACAATCCATCTTTGAAATGCAAATTGAAATTCCAAGTGGAAGTGTATGGAAAATGGCCTTGAAGTGGGGTAGAAAACCTTGTCAAAATAGGTCAAAAATTCACTAAGTTAAGAATGGTTTAGTGCCCTTATTCAAAAAATTGTAACTTGAGATACAAGCCTCAAATTGGAAAACTTTGTGAATCAAAGTTGTAGATTATGCAACAAGCTACAACTTTCATGTTTTGACTTTGGTTTGAATCCAAATGGATCTTGGTGAAAAAGTGGGGCAAAGTTGGGAACAAATTAGGGTTTTCCATAACTTAGAAAAATTCTAAGTTATGAAAAATTCTAATTTCTAACCCTAATTTGCATTTTGTGATTTCTTGGTGAACAAGTTTCATGATTTGGCATGTTTTGATGAAAAATGAATCTTGACCCTTGATTTTGACCAAAAAGTCAAAGTTTGACTTTTCAGTATACAGTCAAAATTGATCAATTGACTGGGAAATTCAACTGTCAATCTTGTGTATTTGGGATCTTTTGAGTTTGTTGAGAATGTCAAGATAATTCCATGGGGTCCTTGAGTCCATATGTGAGCTTGGTTTGCCATTGGTTAGGTCAAACAGTCAAAAATTGCCTTTGTGCAGTCAAAACCCTAAAAATGACCATTTTGCCCTTTTGGTGATCTGATCAAATATCTTGGGGAATTGTGATCCAAACTTGATCAAGTGGTTCATATGAGTTCCTAATGTTGATGTGGGTCAAATTTCATGAGGTTTGACTGTCAATTGGCCACAGTTGACTTTTTCCCCAATACAGTTGATTTCTAGGTCAACTGTCCAATTGACTGGGCAAAACTTGGAATCAAGACTTGAAACTTGATATGGATAAACTTGGGAGTCTAATATGAAGCATGAAAGTCATCTTAGGCATTTTAGGTCAAAACATCTTTGTGCAAACACAAACCCTAATTTGGATCAACAGTGCAAGGAGAAGTCTTGAGCAGATGAAACCCTAACTGGACCTTGATATCCAAGAGCTTTGTGATGGGAAATCAATGAGGAATGGGAGGGCAAATTTTGGGGTACAACAGTTGCCCCTGTTCAATATTCTTGAATCCGAAGAGTTAGATTGGCAAGTTTGCCTTTCGCGACTCGAGGGTAAAAGGAGATTGGACACTAGAGTGCCCTTAAATTTGCACTCGTCAAAGCAATGGATGCGGGAATGGGCTTAGAGATGCCATTTGGAGATGGGCTTAGAGATGCCATCGGGAGGAGTGACAGAAACTTGTCGGGGATGGGCTTAAAGATGCCATCTGAATATGAATATCAGAAAGGTGTCCATGCTTTGGACCATCTCTGAACTGGGGATATGAATAAGCAATAGATTGACATCTGTTGTTGGGAGGAATCCGTAAACTGTTTTCAAAAGTTGCATCTGAACAAGTGATAGATTAACATCCGTTGTTGGGAAGAATCCATATACTGTTTTCAGAAGTCTTGAGAAGAAACTGAACAAGCGATAGGTTAACATCCGTTACTTGGAGAACCCGTGAGCTGTTTTCAGAAATCTTGAAGTTGAATAAGCAATAGAGCAGCATCCGTTGTTGGGAAGCGTCCGTAAACTATTTTCAAAGGTTACATCTGAACAAGTGATAGATTAACATCCGTTGTTGGGAAGAATCCATATACTGTTTTCAGAAGTCTTGAGAAGAAACTGAACAAGCGATAGGTTAACATCCGTTACTTGGAGAACCCGTGAGCTGTTTTCAGAAATCTTGAAGTTGAATAGGAACCGGTGTAGGGTTGCTTAACGATGAGTCCGTGTAAAACTGCATCTGAAACTGTTAAGGATAGCTTTTTATTCTTATCCTGAAAAGGACGAAATGTTAGCTAAAAACAAAATTATGTTGCATGAAATGTATGATGCAATATATGTTATATCAATGTTTATGATATGAATGTAATGAATGCGCATGTAAGCTGATGAGCTGTCTTGCTGGGGATAGATGAATCCTGGATGGCTGAAGGTAAAAGCATCTTGACTGCTGCCGGGGAAAATAAATCCTTGGCTGCTGCTGGGGAAGAGAATTCCTGATGACCTCTACTGGGGAGTTCCAATCTAATAGGCTCATGCTGGGGAGGTAAGATTGAGAATCTTCAGCTTGATGGGAAGTAACTCTGGCGATCTCACTGGGGAACTCAAGATTTCTCTTCCTAAAACTCTGTGGGGAGAAGGCTCATCAGTCTGGCTCTGCTGGGGATGTTGAAAATTTGAACTCTGAGGGACATTGAGCTCTGGAGGACTCTCTGGCTGGTGATAACAAAGATAAATTCCTCTGGGGATTATATTGATAAGCTGTGCTGGGAGACTCTTGATGAACTCCGCTGGGGATAAGAAGAACTTTGGCGAGCGCGATCTTCTGTGGTTGTTAGCTGAGGATAACCCAGTTATAAGCCTTTGTGAGGAATAACTTTAAATAAAACTCGGGAGAGACGTCCGTACTCTGCGGGGGATAAGCTTCGAGAATCTGCTGGAGATAAACCTCAGGGTTTGTTAGGGATGTGGATTCCAAATCTCTTGGGGGGTTTCCTTCGAAAGGGTGTTAAGATATCCATTTGTACCTTTATCCTATCAGTAATCCTCTTTCTTAGGTTCATTTAGGAAATGATTATGTTTCAAATGCATATGCCTATTTAACAAAACATTGGACGTTTCTCAAAATAAAACAAATAGTGCAAGAGAAAAAGAAAAGGGAAATGACACAAATCTTTCGGGAAGAGTATTGGTATTGATTTTCTTTGAGTATATTTGTACAAAGGAGACAATCATCCTAGTAAGAGGATTTTGTCGTAAACATTTGAAAAATTTACAAAAAATAAAGATGGCTATGTGAAATAATTCCATGAGATTTCATTCTGCTATAGCTTTCTCAACTCTGAATATCTTCCCATTCAATGCTTCGTTTGACGATGACTGGATTGATCAGAAACCCGGAACCGGTTGGTGAAGAGATTGTTTTTGAAGTGATCCGACGAGACATAGTCATACGCTTTAATTCCCTAACTTTTGCCTGAATCGCCCTTTCGGGTTTTCGATCCACCGGGAAACCCCTTTTTGCCCAAGCCACCCTTTCGGGTTTTCGACTTGCCGGGTGTACAGATTTTTTTGTTTTTATCCATAATTTTTGCCTGAACCGCCCTTTCGGGTTTTCGGTTCACCGGGATGCCCTTTTTTTACCCAAGCCTCCCTTTCGGGTTTTCGACTTGTCGGGTTATTTTATGCGTAGTATCTTTTGACTATGTCTGCGTTCGTAGGGTGCGGCAAATCGTCGCCGTCCATGGTGGTCAGAATCATCGCACCACCAGAAAATATGCTCTTGATCACAAATGGTCCTTCATATGTAGGAGTCCATTTTCCCCTGGGATCACTTTGCGGAAAGATAATCCGCTTGACTACTAGATCTCCGACTTGATATACTTGACGTCTGACTTTCTTATTGAAGGCCTTGATCATCCGTTTTTGATACGTCTGACCATGGCATATAGCAGCAAGTCGCTTTTCGTCGATCAGATTGAGTTGATCAAGTCGGGTATGCATCCAATCATCTTCATTCAAACCTGCCTCCTTCATAATCCTTAGAGAAGGAATCTGGACCTCCATAGGCAAGACAGCTTCCATGCCATAAACCAAAGAAAATGGGGTTGCCCCAGTTGAAGTACGTATCGTCGTACGGTATCCATGCAGAGCAAACGGTAACATCTCATGCCAGTCTTTGTAAGTGACTGTCATTTTCTGAATAATCTTCTTAATGTTTTTGTTTGCAGCTTCAACAGCACCGTTCATCTTCGGCCGATAGGGAGATGAATTGTGATGATAAATCTTGAACTGCTCGCACAATGCAGTGATCATTGTGTTATTCAGGTTTGTACCGTTGTCTGTGATGATCCTGTCTGGAACACCATACCGACATATGAGATTTTGCTTGATAAAGCGGGCAACCACATTTTTAGTGACAGAAGCGAAGGAAGCTGCTTCGACCCATTTAGTGAAGTAGTCAATGGCAACCAGGATGAAGCGATGTCCGTTGGAAGCTGTGGGCTTGATCTCTCCAATCATGTCAATGCCCCACATTGCAAGTACGGGAATGTTGATGGCAGTCAGCCTCCATGGTAGACCAGTAATAGCCTGCCCTTAAGATCTTCTTAGCCATTGTATGCCCGCTCAAGTGAGCGCCAAATATGCCGCTGTGTACATCAGTCATGATCAACTCTGCTTCAGCTTCATAATCCTTAGAGAAGGAATCTGGACCTCCATAGGCAAGACAGCTTCCATGCCATAAACCAAAGAAAATGGGGTTGCCCCAGTTGAAGTACGTATCGTCGTACGGTATCCATGCAGAGCAAACGGTAACATCTCATGCCAGTCTTTGTAAGTGACTGTCATTTTCTGAATAATCTTCTTAATGTTTTTGTTTGCAGCTTCAACAGCACCGTTCATCTTCGGCCGATAGGGAGATGAATTGTGATGATAAATCTTGAACTGCTCGCACAATGCAGTGATCATTGTGTTATTCAGGTTTGTACCGTTGTCTGTGATGATCCTGTCTGGAACACCATACCGACATATGGGATTTTGCTTGATAAAGCGGGCAACCACATTTTTAGTGACAGAAGCGAAGGAAGCTGCTTCGACCCATTTAGTGAAGTAGTCAATGGCAACCAGGATGAAGCGATGTCCGTTGGAAGCTGTGGGCTTGATCTCTCCAATCATGTCAATGCCCCACATTGCAAATGGCCAAGGAGCAGTCAGAACGTTGAGAGGAACCGGAGGGATATGAACCTTATCAGCGTAGACTTGGCATTTGTGGCAAGTACGGGAATGTTGATGGCAGTCAGCCTCCATGGTAGACCAGTAATAGCCTGCCCTTAAGATCTTCTTAGCCATTGTATGCCCGCTCAAGTGAGCGCCAAATATGCCGCTGTGTACATCAGTCATGATCAACTCTGCTTCAGCTTTATCTACGCATCGGAGTAATACACAATCATGGCTTCGTTTGTAAAGGATGCCGTTGCTCAGGAAGAACTTAGCAGCAAATTTCCTTAAGAACTTCTTGTCATTCACGGAAGCTCCTTCGGGATAATCTTGGGTCTCGAGATACCTTTTGATTTCATGGAACCAAGGTTGTTCCACTACTTCTTCGGTATTAATCTCGTGGCAATGTGCAGGTTCATCCATTCGCTTGATGGTGATTTGGGGAGCCTCGTTATCCAAGTTGAGTTTAAACATAGAGGACATTGTGGCTAGAGCATCTGCTAGCTGATTCTCTTCTCGCGGGAAATGCTCAAAGGTAATTTGCTCGAAATGCGGCAACAATGTCAGGACATGTTCTTTGTATGGGATAAGATTAGGATGCTTGGTATCCCACTCTCCTTTGACCTGACTGATGACCAAAGCCGAGTCCCCAAATACAATCAAAGATTTGATCCCCAAGTCTATAGCAGCCTTGAGACCAAAGATGCAAGCTTCATACTCAGCCATGTTGTTCGTGCAGCTGAAGCAAAGTCGGGCCGTGAAAGGTGTGTGACAGCCTTCCGGAGAAATGAGTACTGCGCCGATACCATTTCCAAGTGCATTCGAAGCACCATCAAAGTATAGGGTCCATCGGGATCCCTTTTCGGGTCCGTCATACGGTCCGTCACCTTCAACGTTGTCCAAATTCATGATGTCCTCGTCTGGGAAGTCAAATCTCATGGGTTGATAGTCTTCGATAGCTTGATGAGCCAGATGGTCAGCTAATACACTCCCTTTTATAGCTTTTTGGGTGGTGTACTGGATGTCATACTCGGTCAAGATCATTTGCCATCTGGCTATCCTTCCAGATAAAGCGGGCTTTTCGAAGATATATTTGATAGGATCCATTTTGGAAATCAGCAAGGTAGTATGAGTCAACATATACTGTCTTAGTCAGCGAGCAGCCCATACCAAAGCGCAGCAAGTTTTCTCGAGCAGTGAGTAGCGAGTCTCACAGTCGGTAAACTTTTTGCTAAGGTAATAAATAGCATGCTCTTTTCGACCAGACTCGTCATGCTGGCCCAAAACACACCCCATTGAGTTATCCAAGACGGTCAAATACATGATCAATGGTCTTCCTTCGACGGGTGGCATCAGAATAGGAGGTTCTAGTAAATACTCCTTGATTCTATCAAAAGCAGCTTGGCAGTCGTCATTCCATTCAACTACCTGGTCTTTCTTCAAGAGTTTGAAAATTGGCTCACAGGTAGAAGTCAGATGTGAGATGAATCTGGCAATATAGTTTAAGCGCCCCAAGAATCCTCTAGCCTCCTTTTCAGTACGGGGAGCAGGCATCTCTTGTATTGCTTTTACTTTTGCAGGATCGACTTCGATGCCTTTGTTGCTTACAATGAATCCCAGGAGTTTACCAGACCTAACTCCAAAAGTGCATTTACTTGGATTCAGCCTGAGCTTGTATTCTTTTAATCTGGCAAACAGCTTCTCTAGATGTTCAAGGTGCTCTTCCTCTGTTTGTGACCGAGCTATCATATCGTCTACGTAAACTTCAATCTCATGATGTATCATGTCATGAAATAAAGCTACCATGGCGCGTTGATAAGTTTCCCCTGCGTTCTTCAGCCCGAACGGCATCACCTTGTAACAGAAAGTGCCCCACTGTGTGACAAAAGTTGTTTTCTCCATATCTTCGGGGGCCATTTTGATTTGATTATAGCCCGAGAATCCGTCCATGAAGGAAAACACTTTGTGCTGAGCTGTATTGTCTATCAAGATGTCAATGTGTGGAAGTGGAAAATCATCTTTGGGGCTGGCCCTATTCAAATCTCGGTAGTCCACACACATCCTGACTTTGCCATCTTTCTTAGGTACTGGAACGATGTTAGCGACCCATTGAGGATAGGACGTAACAGCCAGAAAGCCAGCGTCGAACTGCTTCATTACTTCTGCCTTGATCTTTTCGGACATGTCGGGTCTCATTCGGCAAACTTTTTGCTTGATCGGTGGACAGTCTTCTCTTGTGGGGAGACGGTGAACCACGATGTCTGTATCCAAACCCGGCATGTCTTCATAAGACCAAGCGAAGATTTCAACATACTCATTCAACAACTGTATCAGGCGTTCCTTGACTTTCGGTTCCATATTGGCACCCACTTGCACCTCCTTCCGGTCTTCCTCGGTTCCCAAGTTAACAGTTTCCAATGGCTCTTCGTGCGGTAAGATGGCTCTTTCCTCTTGCTGTAGAAGTCTGGCTAGTTCCCCTGGTACTTCACAACCTTCGTCATCTTCATACTCGGCTTGATTGACCAGATCTTCAGAGTTATTGAAGGGTATAGCAGAATAGTCACCCATGGAATCCGGAGTGGATGGGTACCTGCATTTGTGAGTGTGGGTGTGTGTAAGGGATAGCCATCCTTAAACAAAAATGCAAAAGGAAAGAAAATGAACACAAGCAGTTTATCAAATGAAAAACGTCCAATGAATCATTAAACATGGCATATGGATATGAAAAATAATCAAAACCCTTACAAGTGGACCTACATGCCCCGGGCAAGGCATGAGGTGAAAAGATAGTGTACGAATTGTTTGAAAACAAATATTACAGACCGAATAGGAAATGTTTAACAGATAAATTACTGATGAATAAAAGTGATGGGGACAAAGTCCCTAGCCTCCCAATTGCTCAATCCTCCTTTGACAGTTGGATAAACCCACTCTTCAATGCTGCTCTCTCTGTCTTCATCTTCCAAGGCGTTGATTCCATAGGGAGAAATTTTGACTGGCGCCCTTTCAATCTTCGAACGGCGCATAGCTTTCTGGCCAGCGGTTGTAAACCCTAATCCAAACTTGTCAGTCTTATGCGGAATGTCAGGTAACTGCCCCCATGCTGAATTCTTCCCTTCTTTGATTGCGGCTCTTGCATCCTCCAGAGATGCCATCCTGGCCATCTGCCTCGGGGTCTCGACTGTCAACTTCGCTACAGCTATTTCAGGAAGGACTTCTTCGAAATGTTGAAAAGGCGTCTCAATGAACTCTCCTTCAACCTCCACATACCGGAAAGAATTTAAGTGGCTAATCATGTACTCTTCTTCGCCATGGACGGTAATGATCTTTCCCTTGACAGGATACTTCAACATCTGATGTAAGGAGGAGGTGATTGCCCCAGCATGGTGTATCCAAGGCCTACCCAACAAGCAAGAGTATGATGGACGGATGTCCATAACATAGAAAGTGGATTTAAACACCTCAGTGCCTATCTTGATGGGAATTTCAACCTCTCCATGGACCATCCTCTTCGAACCATCGAAAGCTCTGACAACAATATCACTCGGCTTCAATTCCAACCCTTCACAATCCAGTCGGTCCAAGGCCTTCTTAGGCAAAACATTCAGTGACGAACCGGTATCAACCAAAACATGTGCAAGAGTGGTTCCGCGACACTCGATTGAAATATGCAAAGCATCATTGTGGTTTCTGCCTTTAGGAGTTAGGTCGGCATCAGAAAAACCTAATCCATTGTCCGCAGTCAAGCTAGCCACGCAATTTTGAAATTGATCCGCGGAAGTTTCCTGGGGCACATGAGCTGCCTTCAGAAACTTAATCAAAGCTTTAGCGTGCGCTTCTGAGCAAAGTAGTAGTGCCAGCATGGAGATCTTTGAGGGGGTTTGCCCCAACTGTTCCACCACATCGTAATCACTTCTTTTGATTATCCTCAAAATCTCGTCCATTTCCTTCTTGGAGGTTTCCGGGATAACCAAGGGTTGAGCCCTCGTCCTGACGGGCTCATCTTGGATTCCCTTACCTTTGTCAGCAGCGGTAGGAGAGATAGTGCTAGGAACAACAACGTCTTCAATCAAAGGAGTTCTAGCAGAGAGTTTTACTGGTGCGGGGACGACCTTGTCGGCTGATGAGGGTCCAAAGATTGCTCTTGGAGGGGCAATCTCTGGAGAAAATATTCTCCCGCTCCTGGTGATTTTGCTGGTGCCCGCAATGTTACTAATGTTGGCTTCATCATCATCCGAACTTTCTTCAATTACCTCGATTTGCTTGATACCGTGGTAGTAGATGTCACCGCCATAGTTCCAAGGTATCGACTTCTCAGAAACATAGGGAACAGGCCCTGGCATTGTTATCTTCAAAGGAACAGATTTTGCAACTGGTGTAATCTTAACAGGCTTTTTGACGGCCTGGGAAAGATTGGCGTGAATGGTTATGATTGAGACATCTTCAGTATGAGTTGGAATGGCAGAAACTTTTTCAAACAAAATTTGTCGGCTATCCATAAGGCCTTGGATGCCTTTCTTCAGTAGTGGACAAACAAACGGCAGAGAGTAACAATAATAGCAGTCTTCCTTACATCCCGGGTGTTTACCTTGGGTTTTGGTAAACAACCGCTGATCCTCCAAATGGTTACTTATTTGGTTACTCGCAGGATCGATCAGATTGATCCTATGGACATAGGTTGATTTTGAAGTTTGATTAAGTTGGATAAGGCTTTAAGTAAATTGGCTTTAAATGAATTGCATAAATGAAAGACTTGGTAAAATAAACAAGGCTTTAAAGTAAAGGTTCGACAGGAAATGTAAAGAGAAAAGCAAGTAAAATTCTGGGAAAGTAAATGACTTTAATTGATAAAATTGGTGTTTCACACATACATTTCTCAACAATTCTTTCTCACACGCTGGGTACTCGAATCTAAATGAGTGACTATGTATAGAATTGTGAACACACGCGAGAAACTACATGTCTACTCCTATTTATACTAAAACATCCCAAGTAACCGTCGGGCAGTTACACTGCTTCGAGATCAATCCACTTGGCACGTTCTCCATGCTCGACGCTCCAGATCCTTGCACGTTTGCACGTGGTACCTGCTGGAAACCGTTTTCCCTCCAAACGCTTGAATTTCAAACTGCTCCACTCTGGACCATCGAACACTTTCGTCAAGAGACATCTTCGACGAGAAACTCCTTCGACATCGAAGGCAATCAGCCTTCTTCCTTGGAAGAATTCTTCTAAGTACTTTGCCATCTTTCGACGGGCATTTCGACAGACTCAACCAGTCGAAAGCATCTTTCAGCTTTTGATGGCTGACATCAACAAAAAAAAGGTGTCGAATTTAGGAGCCAACAAATTGCCCCCCAAGAATGCCTTATTTCGACTCTGAAAGAAAAAGGCATTCTTTGAAACGCCATTCGACACCTGTCTTTCCACGCTTAGTCACAAGTTAACTTGTGCACTTTTTGTTGCTTTTTACCAACTATTGGCAATCCCAAGAAACCATCATTGATTTGATCCTAGGACGTCACTTTCAGTACGGCGTGCAGTACCAAACGTCATTTCAGAATTTGTCATTATGACAAATCCCAAAAACGAGGACGCACGCTGCGTCTCTCTACTTCTGCAGAAACGGCCAAAACAACAAGGGGATGCCACGCGTCCCACTAACTCTTGCAGCATTAATTGGCATTTAATGTCCTCGACTTGAATTGAGTGGTCGACTATAAAATCTGCAACCACTTGTCCTTTTACTGCTTTAAGAGGCATAAAGGTCAAGGAGTATTCAGTTAATGCTAATGCCCACTTGCCAATTCGACTATGCAAGATAGGTTTCGACAACATATATTTGAAAACATCAAAATGAGACGAAATATAAACATCAACTGGTTTTATATATTGCTTGAGTTTTGTACAAGAAAAATACAGACATAGACACAATTTTTCAACTTCGCTATATCTAGTTTCTGCATCGTTCAAAACTCTACTGAGATAATAAATGGGTCTTTCGACTCCATTCTCATCCTCTTGGGCTAACATACTTCCCAGAGTTTTGTCAGATGCAGCTATGTACAATCTCATACTCCTATTGCTACAAGGAGGCACCAAAATAGGTGGCTTAGTGAGGTACCCTTTGATTTTGTCGAAGGCTTCCTGTTGCTCTTGCCCCCATTCGAACCCCTCTTTATTCAGTCGAAGTAAGGGTGAAAAGGCCTGAGCTTTCCCACTTAGATTAGATATAAACCTCCTCAAGAAATTTATCTTGCCTAAGAGAGATTGCAATTCCTTCTTATTCGATGGCGCTTTCGCTTCCAGAATTGCCTTCGTCTTGTTCTGGTTGATCTCGATTCCTTTCTTGTGGACAACGAAGCCCAAGAAATCTCCAGCTTTCACACAGAACGCACACTTCAAAGGGTTCATCTTCAGACCATGTTCTCTCATTCTTTCGAATGATCGTCGAAGGTGGTCAATGTGATTCTTCCTGGAAACAGATTTTATAACAATATCATCAATATAAACTTGCATAAAAGTGTTAATAAAATCATGGAAGATAGTATTCATTGCTCGCTGGTACGTTGCCCCAGCGTTTTTTAGGCCAAAAGGCATCACTACCCATTCGTAAGTGCCTAAGGCCCCAGGGCATCGAAAAGCTGTTTTCGACACATCCTCTTCAGCAATGAATATTTGATTATATCCTGAATAACCATCGAGCATACTCAGGTATTCATAGCCAGCGGCAGAATCGACTAGCATTTCCGCCACAGGCATAGGATATTCATCTTTGGGGGTGGCAGCATTCAAATCTCTGAAATCTATGCACACCCTTAACGTACCATTTTTCTTGATCACTGGCACAATATTTGCAATCCATTCGACATACCTTGTAACACGGATGAATTTGCACTTCAGAAGTCTTTCGACCTCCGTTTTGATCTTCGACAGTATCTCAGGAGCGAAGCGCCTTGGATTTTGCTTGATTGGCTTCTTCCCAGGTTTGATTGGCAACTGAAGTTCTACCAATCCTCTGTCGAGACCAGGCATTTCGTCATAATCCCATGCAAAACAGTCTTTAAACTCTTTCAGCAATTGGATTATTTCCAACCTAAGTTCTGGGTCAATCTTGGCGCTGATGTAAGTTGGCCTCTTCTCTGACCCTTCGCCTAAGTTGATTTCTTCTAAAGGATCTTGTGCTAACATCTTAATGTTGTTCGCCAAGGGATCCTTTTCGAAGCCCAAAGGCTCATCGTCATAAATGGCGTTGAGCCTCTGTTCCTGCATTTCTTCTTGCATGATATCAGGAGGTAATGGATCGAAATCCTTCCCTGGACCTGCAGCAGATAACTGTTGATCATTGGCCTGTGTGGCCATGTACTTTACTTCGGCTTCGAGAGCCGTTATCATCTTAGTTTCGGCTACATAAGCCGAAATTCGCTTCAAAGATTGTGACTCAGTCATTATCACTGAATTCACTTCCCCAACCAGTTGGTTGGATATCAGTTAACCCACTGAAGTCTATGTGGGACAAGTCTTCTCTGTCCCATTGAAAACCATGCTCAGGATGCAGGTATAGGGAACAGAAGGTGTTTGGCGCTGGCGCCATGTCGAAGTCAGGTGTTGGACATGGCCCTATGTGAGCCAAATTTTTGTCGAAATCTGCCATAGCCAAGTGATTCACTTCGCCAAGGTAGTAGCTTTGATCTGCCTCTATGTTTTCGACCATCCCATCTGGACGCCATAGCAGCAGTCTTTGGTGCATCGATGAAGGCACAGCGCCAACACCATGAATCCACTCACGGCCTAACAAAAGGTTGTAGTTAGGTTTGGCCGATATGACCATGAACATCGTTGATCGAAGGATAGACCCAACTTTGATATCTAGCTGGATCACTCCCATGGTGGTCCCAATGCCGCCCTCATAGTTCGACAGGACCATATTGTGAGGTTTAACGTCCTCATCTCTTTTGCCAATCTTCCTTAGCATAGAGTGAGGGATAATATTGATGGTTGCCCCACAATCGACCAATATTTTATTCACAGTAGTCTCTTCGAGCTTAGCCCTTATGAACAAAGGCTTGAGGTGATTCTTCATCGCCTCTGTAGGTGGCTCGAAGAAGCCATTTTGTTCCTCAATAGTGCCATTGTCCATGACAAAATAGCACACTGGCCTATGTTTGGCCATTTCTTGTTCCACCTCCCAGTCACTTGCTTCGACTTCTACCTGTCGATTGAATTCCCTGGGCAGCACTGAAACAATATTCACCATTATATCCAGAGTATCGTCGGACTCAGCATCGTCTTCGTCTTCGACTTCACTTTGGTTAGGCCAAACTAGCCTGTTGGTAACTGGTTCTCTCTCAAGAGGCTTCCTTTGTTTCCTTTGAGGAACATTCGAACTAGTTTCTGCCTTAGGTTCGTTGGCAGCCTCCCTTTCAGCTTTTCGTCTCCTCTGATATCTCCTCCATTGAGATCGAGACATAGGGTTTTTACCCTTGTAGTTGCTGGACACTTGAGTAACCTTAGGTGCAGCAACTTGAGGTTCTTTCTTTTGAGTTAAAGAGGAACCTCTTGGCACATCGAAAGAATGCCATTTCTCCTCACTTGGCCTTTTCCGGCCAGAAGTTTTGTACCAAGTGTCTACTGGCACATTTGTTGGAGGCCTAAAAGTCAATGGCCTCTTGTCTTGGTTAGAACCCCTTCTGGGATCATGTCGAAGGTCAGCATTTTCCCTTCTCTTGTTCGCTGCTCTCACGCCTTGAATGTGCTCCGCAGCTTTTTTATCAAAGATCGAACTGCATCTTGGACACAGCATCTTTTTCTGGCATCTTTGTAGAAAATCTGCCAAGTTTTCATTCTCCCGAGGGAAAGCAGTCTTATTAGCCTGCTCTTGCCTCATGGCTTCTTCTGACGCTTTTGGGTCAGAAAGTTCAACCATGTTGATATTCATTGTATCTTTGCTAGCAAGAGTTAACTGCTTCATTTGTGTCTCCAGATTCTCCGTCTGGCCTTGAACAGTGGCCAAGTGGGAACTGGGTTTTGATCCAGTTTTTTGTGCTTCAGCAGTCTCCGACTTCGGGTTCTCGACCGCTTTCTGGACAGCTTCAATTGTCTTCCTGGATAAGTTTCCAGAAAAACTGCCAAAGATTGGCATGTTGATGTGGTCCTTTGAGACTTCGACCATGGTAATTCCTGGCTTCTTCGACTGGATCCTGGTTGCCTCTATCATGTTCACCTCAGAGGGTTCAGCATAGTGGGCTTCAGCCTTCAGTGGATTGGAGTCGACAGCCATGGGGGATTTGTCTGCAAACTTTAATCTCCCTTCCTCAATAGCTTCTTGCACAAGATTCCTGAAAAGAAAACATTGAGAAGTTTTATGGCCCAAAAAATTATGATATTTGCAAAAACCTCTCTTCTTTCTTTGATCAAGAGGAGGTACTTTTACCCCAGAGGGTACTATCATTTGGCCATCTTTAACTAGCAAGTCGAATATTTCATCACATTTTGTGATGTCAAAACTATAAGTCTTTTTTGGGAACCTATCGTTGGTCCTGTCTGGACCAATGGGATTTTTCCCATTTGAGGGGACTAATTGTTTACAAGAGTATGGTGGCCCTTGTTTTAGTTCTGCTAAATCGACTTCTCCTTCTTCGACAGTTAAAGCATCGTCGAAGGATTCTAGATCTTCGTCATCCATCTCAACGTACGCTATTCTCTCTCTTTTGTGAGTTTTCGTTGCCTTAGCTTTTTCAGCTTTGAGGCGTTCGACCTGTCGAACTCTGTCGGCCAGTTGGGCCATGTCTCTAAGGTACTGGGTGTCTAGCTTCTTCCTAATGGAATAATCTAAACCGCCTGCGGCTATTTCGACCAACTCATGTTCTGGCACTTGTGTAAAACATCTCGCCTTGAGCAACCTAAACCTATTCAAATATTCGTCTATAGGTTCAGTGAAACGTCTCTTCACACTGGCCAATTCTTTCAGGCTTATCTTGGTTTGCCCCATGTAGAATTGTTCATGGAACAATCTTTCCAACTGGGTCCAATGATGGATCGAATTGGGGGGGAGAGTTGTAAACCAAGTGAAAGCGTTCTTGGTCAAAGAACTTGGGAAGTACTTGATCCTTAGGTTTTCGTTATTCGAAATGTCCCCTGCTTTGATCAAGTATCTTGCCACGTGCTCGACAGTAGATTATGTCGTGTCCCCAGAGAACTTAGTAAATTTGGGGACTTTGCACCTAGGAGGTAAGTCAGTTTGTAACACATATTCTGACAATGGAGATGTAAAGTTGGGCCTTCGAAAGCCCATGTTCATCCCATTCTGAGTCATGATCCTTTCGATCATCGTTGCCAGATTGTTTTCCAAACCCATGTTTTGGTATTGGATATGCTGAACCACTTCGTCAGCATTTTGGTTTCTGTTAACTAACCTTACCTCTGGGGCTATTACCCTAGGCTCCTCGACAGGCTGTTCAACAGGCTGTTGAGCCTGGTTAATGGTGGTTTCTTCCTCTACAAATATCCCCTGATTTCCCCTTATTTGCGCCCTTTGGGGCTGTCGAATAGGTGGGGGTACTCCAAAGAAATCAGCCAAACGCGTCATTTGCGCTGTAACTTGCTGATTCGATTGAGTAGTGTTTTGTATTAGAGGGTTTAGCACTGTACTCAAAGTTTGTGCCAACATTTGCACCATATCATGGTTGCTTTCGTCCATTTGTTGCCTCAAGACTGCTGTCGAGGCATTTGTAAGGCCATGGGCTACTTGGGACGTTCCTCCTACGAGTTGGGTCCTATTTCTATTCGCCATGCCTACTCCAGAGCCTTGGAGTGGCGAAGAGGCACTCACGAAAGGGTCTGAAAAAGTGGACGCAGCATTCGTCAGGCTTGCCACTTCAGAAGTTGGCATACCATAGAATGGAATAAATCCTGGGGGAACCACAGGCCTTGTGCCTAAATTTCCCCTTGGTGGGGGAGTTCCCAAAGGTATTCTGGGGCCTGTTAACGAAGTTATTGGCCCCGTGTTTGTGACTGATACTGCTGGTATCGAACCAACATTCGTCGCTTCACTTACGGTCATATTAACCGTTGCTCCCACACTTGTTTGTGGGATTTCGTTATTGTTTGGCGGATTCGCCATCTCTTCCCTTCTTCTGGCAGTATTGTTATCGTTAGTGTATATTCTACCACTTCTCAATAACATACAACTCGAAAAGATGAGATTATTTTCAAAAATCAACACACAGTCCCACTGGGCGTGCCAATTTGTTTACCTTGGGTTTTGGTAAACAACCGCTGATCCTCCAAATGGTTACTTATTTGGTTACTCGCAGGATCGATCAGATTGATCCTATGGACATAGGTTGATTTTGAAGTTTGATTAAGTTGGATAAGGCTTTAAGTAAATTGGCTTTAAATGAATTGCATAAATGAAAGACTTGGTAAAATAAACAAGGCTTTAAAGTAAAGGTTCGACAGGAAATGTAAAGAGAAAAGCAAGTAAAATTCTGGGAAAGTAAATGACTTTAATTGATAAAATTGGTGTTTCACACATACATTTCTCAACAATTCTTTCTCACACGCTGGGTACTCGAATCTAAATGAGTGACTATGTATAGAATTGTGAACACACGCGAGAAACTACATGTCTACTCCTATTTATACTAAAACATCCCAAGTAACCGTCGGGCAGTTACACTGCTTCGAGATCAATCCACTTGGCACGTTCTCCATGCTCGACGCTCCAGATCCTTGCACGTTTGCACGTGGTACCTGCTGGAAACCGTTTTCCCTCCAAACGCTTGAATTTCAAACTGCTCCACTCTGGACCATCGAACACTTTCGTCAAGAGACATCTTCGACGAGAAACTCCTTCGACATCGAAGGCAATCAGCCTTCTTCCTTGGAAGAATTCTTCTAAGTACTTTGCCATCTTTCGACGGGCATTTCGACAGACTCAACCAGTCGAAAGCATCTTTCAGCTTTTGATGGCTGACATCAACAAAACAAAGGTGTCGAATTTAGGAGCCAACACCGGGAAGATCCCGGCCCTTAACAAATTCAACTTAATGGTTAGCAGTGGAGTAGTCAGATCACTGACATCAGCAATATACAAATCTTCTTCAATGGCGTTGACATTTCGGCCGTGTTTCGGCATGGGTGCAGATATCACATTAGGCTTCTCTGGAGCGTCAAACTCTACCTCCTTAGCCTCTATCAGGTCTTGGATCTTATGCTTGAGTGCCCAACAATCATTGGTGTCGTGGCCAACACTGTCTGAATGGTAGGCGCATTTAGCATTGGCACGATAATGCGGAGAGGACGTATTTACATTCTTTGGTGCCTCCTTGATGGTGGCGAGATTCAACTTCAACAGATGGGGAAGCACTTGCGCTGGAGTCATATTAATACGGCTGAACTGCCGTTGTGGCCGTTCCACTCGTTGCTGATTTGGTCTAGACTGGTTATAGCGAGGCTGCTCACTCGGAGTGTTTTGAATCATTACGGCCCCCACAGTTGGCCGACGCTCCATCTTCCCTGCTCTTCTCTGAGAATAGACCATAGCTGTCTCCTTCTTAAAAGGCTTCTTCTCAATACTTGCAGCAACACCCTTCTGAATCTTTCTTGATTTGATGCCAGCCTCTATTCTTTCGCCTGTTAAGATCAAATCGGTAAACCCCGCGGAAGAGTTACCAATTAAATGATTGAAAAATGGCCCAGATAGGGTCCCAAGAAACATATCAACGAGCTCGCGATCGGTTAAAGGAGGCTGCACCCTGCCAGCCAAATCCCTCCATTTTTGTGCATATTCTTTGAATCCCTCGCTTGTTCCTAGCGACATACCCTGAAGCTGGGTACGAGTAGGAGCAAGGTCAGAATTATATTGGTATTGTTTGTAGAAAGCGGTGGCCAAATCTTCCCAATTTCTGACACTGGTTCCTTCTAGTTGATAAAACCATTCCAACTGAGCTCCCGAAAGGCTGTCTTGAAAGAAGTGAATCCAGAGATTTCTATCTGCCGTATAGGGTTGAATCTTTCTCACGTAGGACCTGAGATGCATTTTGGGGCAGGACAGCCCATCATACCTCACAAACACTGGCACTTTGAATTTTGGGGGGATCACAATCCCGGCCACCAAACCCAGGTCTTCAAAATCCAAACCTGGTACTCTTTGTAACTCCATGGCGGCCAATCTGTCTTCTAGCCCCTTGTATTTATCATCAGCTGGAGGGTATTGCTGATCAGAATAATCTTCATCCTCTTCAACCTCTTCTTCTTCCGCATCATACTCGGAAGGCACCGCCACTCCATCTCTTTTGCTAGTCCCTTCATCAGAAGTAGGAGGAAATTCAAGCACTCTCCGAGCTTCTCCGTTAAATCTTCTCCCCAAAGTAGCATCTCCAACCCTCTTCTTCTTCTTTTTCACTGGGTCTTTGTTCCCCAATTGAGTCTTGATATCCTCCTGACCTTTAGCCAAGGTCGTCAGGAGTTGCTGGAATTGTGCATTCTGAGCCTGTAGGTCTTTGACTGTTTGCTCGAGATCCATCCTACTGAAATAAACAGCAGACGGATAAGGAAACCTGGAGTGAGACCTGCTTATGCACATGATGAATGGTATGCTTATGTATGCAATGCATTCAAGGATTCAGGACATTCAAAATTGTTTCAGACAAAGAAGAACGCACGTCATATTAATAAGAAGAAAGTTGTTAGTACATAAATGCCCCATGGGCCAAATATTACAAAATAAACTTCTTAAGGCAGAAAGACATTGCGCATCCTCTTTGGTGCGATGTAGGTGTTAAGGACCTCTTGCTCGTGGAGTCGGCGGGTAAGCTCTAGGACCTTTTTTTCACTGGCGTAGTAGCTAGCTTCAAAAGTATTCCGTTCTTCCTTGAGCTGAATCCAACTTTTATGCATTTCCTCCCACGATGTAGGCATGTCTGGATGCAGGATGGTGTAGGGAACCTCTCCTTCATTAACAGGCTCTTTAATCACAGGGAGAACATGAGGATAAGGCATCATTAGACTTTGGGCTCGGGCTCGTACCCACTTGAGATAGGGCTCAAGAGGAATGGAGTTCTTGTGTCCCATAGTCTTGCTATCAACCTTGTTGAGTTTTCCCCAAGCTCTGATGAATCTTTGGCGAAGTCCTTGCGCATCGTTGTCGAAGTCAAAAACTAGGTTAGGAATCAACATGTCATGAGGGCCATCCCTCCGTGCATATCCAAATTGCCTCAAAGCTAGGCAAGGGTTGTAGGTGATACCTCCTCTAATTCCAAGTAAAGGAACATTAGGAAATTCTCCGCAACGATCGACGATGATGACATTTTCTCTGGACCGAGAACGCCAATGCACATCAGAATGAGTAAGAGTCATCAATCGTTGAGACCACCTTAAGCCTTGGTCATTCTTTAAGACAGATTGTGGAAGGTGCGAAATAAACCACCTTGCAAGGAGAGGAGTACAGCACATGAGAACACCCCTCTTTCTCATTGTTCGTGTGTAAAATGAGTGAAGAATGTCCCCAAGCAATGTTGGTATTGGATTTCTGGATAAGAAGATTTTGACGGCGTTGACATCTACCAATTGGTCAGGATTTGGGAACAAGACCAACCCATAGATAAGGAGTGCCACAATTTCTTCAAAGGCTTGTAGGTCCAATGAATTCCAACATTCTTGTGCCTTTTCAAACAAGAATTTTGCTAAGAATCCCTTGATGCCGCTTCTGGTTTCCCAATGCCCCTTGATTTCTGATGGTTGTAGATGTAATGCTCGAGCAACATCTTCTGGCTTTGGTTCCTTTTCCGTACCGTTGAAAGGTAGTTGATTAAGGATAGGGATTCTTAGGAGTTGAGAAAACTCCTCCAAAGTGGGCACCAACTGAGAATCAGGGAAAGTGAAGCAATGGTGAAGAGGGTCAAAGAACTGGAATAGCACCTTCATCATGTCTTCTTCAATGTTGGTGTTGACTAGGCTGAGCAGTCTACCATGTCTTTCACTGAAGGATGAATTTTCCGGAATTCTTGAGGTGAGCTCCTTGAGTTGAGGAGAGATTCTCACAAGGTTGACTTGAATGGTATTTCTGCGAGGAATTTCCATGACCTACAAAACAGGAACAAAGATGAAGATCCAAACCCTTGAAATGGTTAGTAAATGCATATGATGCTTTATGATGTTTATGATGTATGCACAAAACATATGTACAGGCAAATCACACCAAACCCTAGTTTCAGGCTTGCATGGGGTTTCATAGGTAAGTACCCTCTTGAGTGTAGTTGGCTTAAAAACCTGTCCTATAAATAGTAACCGGGTTCTAAGGAGCTCAATATCACTGGATTGTTTTCACTGTTCATTGTTTTGGTTTAGCCACTTAACTAGCGACCAAAATATTCCAAGAAAACAACCCTCAATGAGTGTAGTATCGAGTATCTACCAACTTCGGACTGCACCAAAGCCGGTCATCTCACTACCCCTAATAAAAGGCCAAGATGGTCAAGTAAGGTTTTAGGTCATTAGTGCTTAGTGACATCACTCAGCGGCCCCGTACTCTCCTTGATTGAACTCAAGGGTTACCGGTACTCACAAATATGTCGCACTAATATAGCTATTGCTTCGACCGTGTCGGTATACCCCGCACAGTTTCCACAACGTATTGCTATCTATGAATGTTTCCCAAAATCCGGGTGTAGGATTGCAAACCCCAAACAATAGAGCCAAAGTATAAAGCAAGCAAATCAAACAATTAGTCATGCAAGAGGGTGATCTAAGCCCTAAGGTTACTCCACTTCAAATTATCAATCCCCAGCAGAGTCGCCAGTTCTGTGGTACGGTGGGAGAACTGACTAGGGTTTTGCGTTTGTTTTCGCAAATGTTTCGGTTGAGCAAGAGTTGCCACCGACTTTTTATTTTATCCTAAGGAAAGGTTTAAAAAGCACAGCAAAAACCTTTGAGATTTTTCTTGGGTTCGGGGAGTAGATTATAGAAGAGGAAGGTATTAGCACCCCTTCTATCCATGGTTATCCATGGGCTCTTAGGTACTTGCTTAGATCAACTTGCCTTGGTTTTCAATTGTTTGAAATGGTGCTTTGTGTGTGGTTTTGAAGAGGTTTTTAAAAAAGATGCCTTGTGTAGGCTACCCTTGTAACAATTCTTTACTCGAATGTTTTACAAAAGGTGTTTGTCTTTTTGAAAAGATGTTTCAAGGTGTTTTGAAAGTTTGTTTTGAAAGTGTTGGTGAAGTGGGTTTTGAAATAAGGCAAGTGTTTTTTTTGGCAAATTGACAAGTACTTAAGAGTTTATCTACCCTAAAGTTTTCTCAAAGATTTTTGTTATGTTTTAAACCTTTTGACAATTTTGTTCCATCATTGCATTTGGTGGACAATCTTGTCTTAGGAGGTGAAAGGGACGGGCGCGGGTCATCGTTTAGACCATAGTTGCAATAGTGTTAAAGGTCTTTGGGCAATTTTTCTTTGAAAGGGACTTGATCATTTTAGGCAACTTTTCGAAAGCGTCATCGAGGGACTATGATCATTTGATTGTCTTTTGTTTTACCCAAAGAAATTCAACATGCAATATGGCCCAATTTATTTGAAGGCAACAAAGTGGAATACCCTAGGGGTGCAAGTGTGAAATGTGTTGTCCATTTTCATACTCATTTATCTTGTATTAGGTCCAACTATTTTGTTCATTTTTATTTACATACAAAACCCTAATTCTAGCATAGTATGTTTAGAAAGCGATAAAGTGCGAAATTTAAATTCCTACGCTATTACATCACAATAATATAGGGAGGGGGGTACAATGTTCAAATGGGGAGATATTTTGACAAGAAATTGAATCTAAGCTATTACATCATTTGCTTTGAATATTTACAATATAAATAAATGTATAATTTAAATGGTAAATAAAACAAATATGCAAGAATGTAGAAAAGGAAATTTTATATGTATGAAAAAAAAGTATTATTTATGTAAAATAAAAGAGAGAAAAAATAAAAAGGTATTATTTTTGGAGTATTTTCAAATTTAGGGCAAAACCCTAATTTTTAATCAAAAAGGGATATTGATCAATTAATTCATACAATAATTAATATTTACATACAAAAATAAAATAAAATATGGTATATTTGTAAAAAAGGCATTTTTTAGTATTAAATATTAAGAAAATAAAATATGTACATTTTTGATATTTTTCTCCCAAGTATATTAATATATCTATTTATTTATGTTATTTACAAAAAACTATGTTTTATACACATTAATTAATAATATTCAATATTTAAATAAAAAATATTTTTTTTATAAAATATTTTCAGGAAGTAAAAATAAGATAAAAATATGTATAAAAATATATTTTGTATTATCTTAATATTTTAAACAAAAAGTATATATATATATTTATTTATTTATGTACAAACAAAAGAAATAATCAAATAAATACTCAATAAATTCAAAAAATGATGAGAAAAATATTTTTATGTTTTTAATATGCTGAGAAAAAATAAATGAACCAATCAAAAAAAGGCAAAAGTCAAAAATATTAAAAATGAAGCAAATGGGCTCAGGGGTGCAAAACAGAAAAAGTGGTGTGAATAAGAAAATTGCTCAGGCCCAGCCCAAGAAGACACCTTCTTCAACCTCTGAACAAAGTTTGTTCAAAAAACGCGCGCAAGCAAGCTTCCTTTGAATATCCTGATTCTTTGATTTTTTGAACAAACTTCCAACACAAAAGATGTTAAGCATGAAACCACGATTCCAAATATATAAAGAACATCTCCTAACTCTTAGAAATGAGAGAGAATTTTAACAATCCCAAATCCTAACCTAAGTTTTCTGCCATTTTCAAACCTTAAATTCTCTCAACTCAGGCAAAAGAAATGAAAAGTAAAAGAATGTACATGTTCAGTGGTATGAGTAGGACATTGTTTATTCACAAACTTAAAGCTAATGATGCCTAATAAGAGAGATACGAGTTCACCAAGATACCTGTTTAGCTGAGGTTCTATCTTACAATGGGGGAGCTTTCAGTGCAAGGTGATGATTGGAAAAGCTTCCTTGAGGTCCAAGGATGCTATTCCAATGTTTACTTTGTCTTGAGAGCTTCTGAATCGTGCTAGAGCACTTCACCTGCAAAACAAGAAACTGAAAATGGTGGAACCAGTTAGAGTGATTACAGGTCGTGCTTTTGCTTTTGGTTAGCTTGCATAGATGGTATGGAAGGTGTGTGAACTGGTTTGGGCAAGAAAGCTTGAGAGAAATGAGAGATAGCACTCAAACTGCAGGCCTGGCCCTGTTTGTGCAGTTTGAGAGTGATTATGGCAATGGGAGTGTTTGAGAGGTGCAAGGGTCGTGCCAAAGCTTGGTTGTGATCTTTGGAATGTGTTTTTAATATTTGCTTAAGGGTTCTTTGACTGATATCAGAGATGTGTTATGTTATGGCTCTTTTCTTCACTCTTAAGCAAACAAAGGCAACTTGATCCTTCTAGCCTGTACAGGCCCTCCCACTATGCTGCATAATCCCTCCTTGATCAGTGTGATTAACACATAAACTTGTGCCAATTAGATCTTGCTTGTACTGCTTGGATTTGTAATTGGACATAAAGTTAACTTTTGCAAAAATAGGAAGAATGCTTTTTCTAGTTTAGGGTTAATTCTCCATGTAATATCCAAATGCTTAGAATAACAACTTGGCACAATGGTTTTGCATTTAATTTTTGAGTGTCAAAGGGTTTTAGGACCTGTAACTTAGCACAAACTAAGATGACTTGAAAATGGCTTAAGTTATGAACATGTTCATGCTCAAATCAAAAGTGAGTTTTTGCCATATTGTGAAATTCGATTCTCTCAAGTCATGAGGTTGTTTGATGAGTTCTTGGACATTTTGGAAATCTTGTAATGTGTACTACAATCCATCTTTGAAATTCAAATTGAAATTCCAAGTGGAAGTGTATGGAAAATGGCCTTGAAGTGGGGTAGAAAACCTTGTCAAAATAGGTCAAAAATTCACTAAGTTAAGAATGGTTTAGTGCCCTTATTCAAAAATTTGTAACTTGAGATACAAGCCTCAAATTGGAAAACTTTGTGAATCAAAGTTGTAGATTATGAAACAAGCTACAACTTTCATGTTTTGACTTTGGTTTGAATCCAAATGGATCTTGGTGAAAAAGTGGGGCAAAGTTGGGAACAAATTAGGGTTTTCCATAACTTAGAAAAATTCTAAGTTATGAAAAATTCTAATTTCTAACCCTAATTTGCATTTTGTGATTTCTTGGTGAACAAGTTTCATGATTTGGCATGTTTTGATGAAAAATGAATCTTGACCCTTGATTTTGACCAAAAAGTCAAAGTTTGACTTTTCAGTATACAGTCAAAATTGATCAATTGACTGGGAAATTCAACTGTCAATCTTGTGTATTTGGGATCTTTTGAGTTTGTTGAGAATGTCAAGATAATTCCATGGGGTCCTTGAGTCCATATGTGAGCTTGGTTTGCCATTGGTTAGGTCAAACAGTCAAAAATTGCCTTTGTGCAGTCAAAACCCTAAAAATGACCATTTTGCCCTTTTGGTGATCTGATCAATTTCTTGGGGAATTGTGATCCAAACTTGATCAAGTGGTTCATATGAGTTCCTAATGTTGATGTGGGTCAAATTTCATGAGGTTTGACTGTCAATTGGCCACAGTTGACTTTTTCCCCAATACAGTTGATTTCTAGGTCAACTGTCCAATTGACTGGGCAAAACTTGGAATCAAGACTTGAAACTTGATATGGGTAAACTTGGGAGTCCAATATGAAGCATGAAAGTCATCTTAGGCATTTTAGGTCAAAACATCTTTGTGCAAACACAAACCCTAATTTGGATCAACAGTGCAAGGAGAAGTCTTGAGCAGATGAAACCCTAACTGGACCTTGATATCCAAGAGCTTTGTGATGGGAAATCAATGAGGAATGGGAGGGAAAATTTTGGGGTACAACACATGGTAGCCAACGCGTCCTCTAACTGATTCTCTTCTCTTGGGAAGTGTTCAAAAGTTATCTCTTCGAAGTGGGGGATCAATGTCAATACGTACTCCTTGTAAGGAATAAGATTCGGGTGTTTCGTATCCCACTCGCCTTTGACCTGATTGATCACGAGAGAGGAATATCTGAATACACTCAGAAACTTGATCCTTAAGTCAATTGCAGCCTGAAGACCCATGATACATGCCTCATACTCTGTCATGTTGTTGGTGCAGTTGAAACATAGCCGAGCGGTGAGCGGAGTATGAGTGCCTTTGGGGGATATGATCACAGTGCCGATTCCATTACCCAAAGCATTCGAGGCTCCGTCAAAGTGCATAGACCATCGGGATTCTTCCTCAGGTCCTTCATCCAGTCCAGGTACTTCACAATCAGTCACTACCATAATATCCTCGTCTGGAAATTCAAAGTTCGTCGACTGGTAGTCATCCACTGCCTGGTGTGCCAAATGGTCTGCCAATACACTTCTCTTGATTGCTTTTTGAGTCGTGTACTGGATGTCATATTCCGTCAAGATCATTTGCCATCTTGCTATTCTTCCAGACAGAGCAGGCTTTTCGAATATGTACTTGATTGGATCCATTTTTGAAATCAACAGAATAGTGTGAGTCAACATATACTGTCTCAGCCGGCGAGCAGCCCATACCAGAGCGCAGCAAGTTTTCTCGAGCAGTGAGTACCGAGTCTCACAGTCGGTAAACTTTTTGCTCAGGTAATAAATAGCGTGCTCTTTTCGTCCAGACTCGTCATGCTGCCCCAGCATACACCCCATTGAGTTGTCAAGTACTGTCAAGTATAGTATTATAGGTCTCCCTTCAACCGGTGGCATAAGAATGGGTGGTTCTTGGAGATACTCTTTGATCTTTTCGAAAACGGCCTGACATTTATCGTTCCAACGTACTACTTGATCCTTCTTCAGCAGCTTGAAGATTGGTTCATAGGTAGCAGTTAGATGTGAGATGAACCGGGCAATGTAGTTCAACCGTCCTAGAAAGCCTCTGACTTCTTTCTCTGTCTTGGGAGTTGGAATCTCTTGTATGGCTTTCACCTTAGCAGGGTCCACTTGAATACCTTTGTCTCTTATGATGAAACCTAGCAATTTTCCAGATCTTACCCCAAAGGTGCACTTGTTCGGGTTCAACCTCAGCTTGTACAACTTCAGACGCTCAAACAGCTTCCGTAGATGATCAAGGTGTTCCTCCTCAGTTTGGGACCTTGCAATCATGTCGTCGATGTATACTTCTATCTCGTGATGGATCATATCATGAAATAAAGCAACCATGGCACGTTGGTAGGTTGCCCCAGCATTTTTCAATCCAAAAGGCATGACCTTGTAGCAAAAGGTGCCCCACTGAGTGACAAAAGTGGTATTCTCCATGTCTTCAGGAGCCATCTTGATCTGATTATAACCGGAGAAACCGTCCATGAAGGAGAACACTTTATGCTGAGCAGTATTATCAACCAGAACGTCGATATGAGGCAGAGGGAAATCATCCTTGGGGCTCGCCCGGTTCAAATCCCTGTAATCAACACACATTCGGACCTTACCATCCTTTTTCGGCACTGGAACCACGTTGGCAATCCACTGAGGGTAAGAAGTTACAGCTAGAAACCCGGCATCAAATTGTTTCATAACCTCAGCTTTGATTTTCTCGGACATCTCTGGACGCATACGGCGGACCTTCTGTTTAACCAGAGGGCATTCTTCCTTGGTAGGCAGGTGATGAACCACAATGTCAGTATCCAACCCAGGCATGTCTTCGTAAGACCAAGCGAAGATTTCCATATAATCATGCAACATCTGAATCAACCGTTGTTTCACGCTGAACTCTAGATTGGCACCAATCTTGACTTCCTTTATGTCTGTCTCAGTACCCAGATTTACCGTTTCCACTGGCTCTTCATGTGGCTGAATGGCCCTCTCTTCCTGGAGTAGCAGTCTTGCAAGTTCACCAGGCACTTCGCAATCATATTCACCTTCGTCTTCGGCTAAGTTGATCGGACTTTCGAAGTCATAACTGGCAGTAGCAGAGTCGTTACCAGTGAGATCCAGAGTGGATTGGAACCTGTATAAGTGAGTGTGTGTAAATATAGCTGTTTTGCAATATATAACAAAGAAAGAAAAGGAGCTCAAGATTTTGAAATGCAACAAACGTCCAATGTTTTGATTAATGATATATGAAAATGACATACAAAAGCCCTCACAAATGGAGCCACGGTGCCCCGGGTAGGACACCGAGCTATAAAAGTTTCAACATATTGTTTGTTATAAATTGAAAACAAAAGAGTTCATTACTGAGTGACAAAAGTAATAGGTGTAAAGTCTTTGGCAGTCAAGTTTCTTGGTCCACTGTCGGTTGTTGGGTAGATCCAGCTGTCGAATTCCGAATCCTCCACGTCGTCTTCAATAGCATTCACTCCCGGGTTGGTGATGAACACAGGAGGCCTTCCAATTCTTGCTTTGCGAACAGCCTTCTGAGCCTCTGCAGTGAAGCCCAAACCAAACTTGTCGGTCTTCGGAGTGAAGTCAGGAAGTCGGCCCCAATTTGCGCACTCACCCTTTTCAATCACAGCTCGGGCATCCTTTAAGGAAGCCATCTTCAAAGGAGGGTCTTCAATCACAGTTTCAGCTGACGCCAGCGTCTGAGGCACCTCTTCAAAGTGTTGAAAGGGGGTTTCAATGAATTCCCCATCCATTTCTATGTATCGGAACGAGTTTAAGTGGCTGACCATATACTCTTCTTCCCCCTTGAACTGTAACAATCTTTCCTCTGACTGGGTATTTAAGCTTTTGATGTAGTGTGGAGGTCACAGCTCCAGCCTTGTGGATCCATGGACGACCCAGCAAACAAGAGTAGGATGGACGGATGTCCATCACATAGAAAGTTGAATCAAAAACTTGAGAACCAAC
Organism: Vicia faba; assembly: GCA_948472305.1. Classification (NCBI taxonomy): domain Eukaryota; kingdom Viridiplantae; phylum Streptophyta; class Magnoliopsida; order Fabales; family Fabaceae; genus Vicia; species Vicia faba. The sequence goes on along the minus strand of OX451736.1, from coordinate 1,750,288,230 downwards.
CCTGATTGGAATGTCAACTTCACCATGTACCATCCTTTTCGAACCGTCAAAGGCTCAGACAACAATGTTACTAGGCTTGAGCTCCAAACCCTCACAATCTAACATGTCTAAGGCCTTCTTGGGTAATACATTCAATGATGAACCGGTGTCTACCAACACATGGGCAAGAGTAGTGCCCCTGCATTCAATGGAGACATGCATGGCGTCATTATGGTTCTTTCCTTTTGCAGTCAGATCAGCGTCAGAGAAGCCCAGACCATTATCGGAAGTCAAGTTGGCCACACAATCAGTAAATTGATCAGCAGACTTTTCTTGTGGCACATGGGCCGTCTTCAGGAAGGATATCAGAGCTTTGGCATGGGCCTCTGAACACAACAACAGTGATAGCATAGAAATTTTTGATGGGGTGTGTCCCAACTGCTCAACAACATTGAAATCACTTTTCTTGATAATCTTGAGGATCTCCTCCATCTCTTGCTGGGAGGCTTCAACAGTGGTTGTCTTCGGCGCCTCCGTCAAGGCAGGCAAATCAGTAGCAATCCCTTTGCCCCGAGCGTCAGATGACTCGGCAGCAGAGGTAGAAACAAGAACTTGATTAGGAAGTGGAGCAGGCACACTTGCAGGTGTGATGATAAGAGGTCTCTGAATAGCTGGTGGCGCGATATCTGGCGAAAATAACCTACCACTGTGGGTAATTTTGGCAGGCCCGGTGATGTTATTGACACCGGTACTTGTATCAAACTCTTGCTTCACTCCAAGCACATAAACATCTGCCCCATAGTGCCACGGGACAGCTTTGTCGGACGTATAAGGGAGAGGCCCCGGAACAGTAATGATGATAGGAACAATCTTCTGAGCGGACATGATTTTGACAGGCTTCTTTGAAGGAGCCTTGGGAGGTTTGTTGAAAATAGTGACAATAGAAACTTCTTCGGCAGGGACAGCAGGAACAGTAATCTTCTCGAACAAGATTTCTTTGCTATCCATCAGGCTTTGGATACCTGATTTCAGCAAAGGACAACCAAAAGGCGAAACAACACATAGAAGGTAATCTTCACCACATCCCAGAAATAAACCGGCTAGCAACAGATTCCTTTTGACAATCGATAATGGAGTAACAATCTCTTCCACGGAGGCTACATATCGGTCTTCTTCCACAGCATTCACTCCATGCTGGGGCATGGGAGCAGTCACAACATTGGGTCTTTCGGGCGCCTCAAACTGTATTTCCTTAGCATCAATAAGGTCTTGAACCTTATTCCTCAGAGCCCAGCAATCGTCCGTAGTATGCCCGGGGCTATCAGAGTGATAAGCTCAACGGGCGTTGGGGTTGTACTTTGGAGAAGCCGTGTTTACTACCTTTGGAGCTTCTTTGACAGTTACCAGATTGGTTGATAGTAGTTGCGGTAAAATCTGAGACAGGGTCATACTGAGCCGAGTGTACTGCCTTTTGGGCCTCTCACCCCTTGGTTGGTTGAATTGCTGAGGAGCAGCAGCGGGCTTAGAAATTAACAATGCATTGACAGCTTGGCAGCGTTCCGGTTTAACTTGTCTTCTGGGACCATAAACAGCACTAGCTTCCTTCTTGAAATGCTTCTTATCGGTACTCGCGGAGGCACCTTTCTGTATCTTCCCTGACTTGATACCAGCTTCTATCCTCTCACCAGTCAAGATCAAATCTGTAAACCCAGCAGAAGAATTACCAATCAGATGATTGAAGAATGGACCAGACAGGGTCCCTAGGAACATGTCAACAAGTTCACGGTCAGTCAAAGGAGGCTGCACCCTGCCAGCCAGGTCTCTCCACTTTTGCGCATACTCCTTAAATCCTTCGCCCGTCCCCAGTGACATACCCTGGAGTTGGGTACGCGTGGGAGCGAGGTCAGAATTGTACTGATACTGTCTATAAAACGCAGTAGCCAAGTCCTCCCAGTTTCGAATACTGGCTCCATCTAGCTGGTAGAACCATTCGAGTTGAGACCCCGAAAGGCTATCCTGAAAGAAATGGATCCATAGATTCTTGTCTGCAGTGTAAGGTTGGATTTTCCTTACATATGATCTGAGATGCAGCTTAGGACAGGAAGCCCCGTCGTACTTTGCAAAGGCAGGTGCCTTGAACTTGTGTGGGATCACCACCCCAGAAGATAAACCTAGATCTCCGAAATCCAACTCCGGCACATTTTGAATCTCCATGGCACTTAAACGGTCCTCTAGTTGCTTGTATCTGTCTGCAGCAGGAGGGTACTGTTCGTCATTGTAATTTGTCTCGTTGTCGGAGACTGCAGGACTAGGAGCCCTTCCCCCTTGGGGACTGTCTTTCTCTGCAGAGGAAGTAGCCTGATCAGCCTCATTATGTAGTGTATTCCCAAACCTGCATCCAGTGTTGAACAGCGCAGTCCTCTTCTTCTTCTTCTTCTTCAAGAGCAGAGTCTTCAACTCTTGTTGACCTTGGGCTAAACTCATGACCAGCTCTTGAAACTGGGCGTTCTGGGCCTGGAGGGCCTTGATAGCTTGCTCGTTGAATGATTCTGGATTCATGATGACTGTTCAAATAAACAGTGTTGTATCCAAAATTTTCCCTCCCATAATCTTCAAAGTTTTGACAAGAATCATCCACAAATGGTTCAAGTCTACTCAAGGGCTACACAGTCAACCATCCTCCTAAGCCAGTCAAATTAGGGTTTTGGTTCTTGCAAGGAAGTTGAGGTTTTCAAGGGCTCAATCAAGTCCCATATGCTCATAAACATTGTCAAGCACCTACATGTCAAGTTTCAAGGCTTACAAGGTCAAGTTGCACAGTCAAAAGTCCCATTTGCTCAACAGTAAACTGTAGGGGCAAAATGGTCATTTGGCAGTCAAAAGTCAAAAATTTTGGTCAACATCTTATTTTGAAGCCACAATCATCATTTGGTCAAGTCTTGACCATGATTTCACAAGAATGGCTCAAAAATCATCAAGGTGTCAAAAGTTTCTATTTTTGGACAACTGAAAAGTCAACTGTAACTTGACCAAGGCATAACTCTTTCATGGTTCATCATAAAAATCCCATCCAATGCTCATCTTGAAGGGGAAGACATTTCCTACAACTCATCTTCACATTCCAAGTCCAAGAAATGCTCTCACAAAAAGTTATCAATTTCAACATTATAGGTCATTTTCAAAAGTCAACAAAAAGGCACTTTGAGTCAAAGACCATAACTTGAGATTGGTAAATCAAAATGATATGGGACCAAAGACATTGGTTAGAGGACTTCAAGACCTTTCCAAAATGTCTAAGAACATGTTCATAACTTCAAAATTGAGCAAGATATGCATTGGAGAAGTTGGGAAATTTTTGTGAAATGGCCAAAATCATTTATCCTTGAAATTTCATTTTTGACAAAAGGGGCCCACTTTTTCCACTTGAATCAGCTTGGTCATGCTTCCCACGTGTCCCACTTTTTATTTCAATATTTAAAATTAATTTTTTCATTTTTGTTAGATTTTATTGGATTTAATTCATTTTAAATCCTTTAAAATCAAATAAAAATCAAAAAGGTTAATTAAGGGACATATCTTGCTTTGATTAGCTTTGAACCACCATTATGCATATACCAAATTCGTTCAAGACCTATTTCAAGCAAAAAAATTCAAATTTGGAGCAAATATGGCAAGTTATTTCAATGGTGATTATGGAGAAAATCAAAACTTCATTGCAAGGTTTAAAAGCTCCTTAATGTGACTGATTCTCATCCAAGCCTATATATACAAGCATTGCAAGCCTCATTCAGAGGCTAGAAAAAAAAGGAGAGTGCGCACAAACGGCCAGAGGAAAGGTTCAAAATTTGTCCAAAAAGGTGAGAGATCTAAAGCGGTGTTGCAAACATTTTCAGATCCAAGCAAGCACGTGGCTTTCTTCCTTGCCACTCCCTGAAGCCAAAGCAACCACAAACGCGTCCTAAGGTCCACTACCAAGGGTTGTAAGTTGTCTCAAACTCACCCCTGTACACGAAATCATGTTTCTCCATTCTTGCACTTTTTCTGGAAAATAATAGCATATTCATACTCCATGCCTAATTTCCAATGTAACTGCTATATTCAATTTCATTTTTAGGCTTCGTATAACAATACCCGTGCCTAGAGTTCGTTGGTTTTGTTTTTTAGGTATTTTGTCTACAGGTGAAATTGGGACAAACCATAAGCATAGACGTGATCAGGAGACATGGACGATCACAACCATGGGCTTAGATGGAATTTTTGATGCCTAAGGATGATTTTGAGTAAAACCTCCAAAATTCGGCCTTCACCTCCTTGGTTTAGCATTTCTTTTCTTATTTTCTTTCCTTTTATTAATTATTATTATTATTTAGTTAGTTCACAAATAATTATTTTCATAAATTCAGAAAAAAACAAAAAAAATGTAATTATTATTATTATTATTAATTTCACTTTAGTAATTATTTTTGTAAATAAAATACTAACAAATTAATTAGTTTAATTAGTTAATTTTAACCTTTTTTCACAATAAATAAAAATAAATTTAGACTTAGGCTTTTTCTTTTGACATTTTTAATTCTTTTTTATTTTATTTCATAAAAAACATAAAAAAGGTCAAAAAATATTTTCTTGTAATTAAAATCATTAATTAATTTTCAATTTCAAATATTTAATTCCTTTAAAGGGTCCAACGCCCTCGCACCTTCGAATATAATTTCTCTTCGCGCGTTTATTTTATTTTTCTTTGTGAAATTTATGTACTTGCCCCAAAGCCTTGTAATAATAATTAGGACATTTACTTTCCGCACTTTTATTTAAAATCGGGTCTTTGTTTAATTTGGCGATGTAGACCCGCGCCTTGTAATAGCGTAGGACCTTTATTTTTCCGCATTTTAATTTCCGCACCCTTTAAACTGTTAATCACATGAAAGAATGTATGCCCAAATAAAATCAAAGCGTAGCTCACCCAATGCATGACAAGACAAATAATAACTGAAAATGACACACAATTCACACACCACTCTTAGGGTACACCTCACTGTTTCCTTGCCCCTCGAAACGTGGTCGTCGAGTACAGGACGTCTTAGTAAGTCCTTATGTCCATGAACATGGCATAAGGGTAGCTTCTAAGGTGTCCTACTGTTGCTCTGGTGATCACACTGTTGCCTTGCCCCCCTAAACGTGGTCGTCGAGTATAGGACGTCTTAGTGAGTCCTTATGTTCCATTGATCTAGTTGCCTCGAAACGGTTGCCTCGGAACAAGTTGCCTCGGAATAGTTGCCTCGAAACGGTTGCCTCGGAATAAAAAGATCAATGGCATAAGGGTAGCTTCTAAGGTATCTTATTATTGCTCGGTGACCACACTGTCCCTAACCCTCGAATTGACCCGAACACCTCCAACGGTGGTGCTACCTACCCCTCAATGGTGGGATGGCACTACCTAAAGGACACTTACACAACTTAATTCCTTAGGGTAGGTAGATGACTCGTAGATACTTGCTCTAATTCAAAACAAAATCAAAAACTTCTTTTCACACCTCACACTTTCAAAAAGCTTTCCAAAACAATTTTTCAAACACTCTTGAGGACTGATACAAGAGTCGATCTGAATCTTTTAACGAAACTTTTTCAAACCCACTCACACTTTGAAAAGCGAACATTTTGAAAACACAATGAGCAAGTATCTAAGAGCCCGTGGATAACCACTGATAGAAAGGGTGCTAACACCTTCCCTTTCTATAAATCTACCTCCCGAACCGAGAGCTAATCTCATAAGGAATTTTGCTGTGCTTTTGTCCTTTCCTTGTTGGAGAAAATAAAAGACGGTGGCGACTCTTGCTTCCGCGACATTTCACGAAACCAGCTAAAAAACAGTCAGTTCCAGATCCACCGATCACAGAACTGGCGACTCTGCTGGGGATAATTTTGAAAGTGAGGTGTACCTTAGGATAGTTCATAACTGTGTTTTCAATTGCTTTGACTTGCTTGCTTTAAATTGTGGGACTGTCTTGGGAGTTCTATAGATCCTAACCCGGATCTGGGGGATACCTTCTTAGAAAGTAGCAACAAGGCTGTGAGGGAACTGTGCGGGGTATACCGACATGGTTGAAACAGTCTGCTACGTTGATGTGGCACTTTGGTGTGTACCGGTAACCCTTGAGTTCAGTCAAGGAGAGTACGGGGCCTCCATGTGGTGTCATGAAGCATCAACTGACCTTAGGAACCTTAATTGAACCATCTTGGCCTCTTTAGGGTAGTGAGATAACTGACTTTGGTGCAATCCGACGTTGGTTGATACTCGATACTACACTCAATTGAGGGTTGCTTTCCTGGAATATTTCGGTCGCCAATTCAGTGGCTAAATCGAAACGATGAACAATGAAAGCAATCCAGTGATATTGGGACCCTTAGAACCCGGTTACTTCTGATAGGACAGGTTGATCCCACCAACTTCAAGAGGGTAATACCCAGACCCCATGCTGGCCTGAACTCTAAGGGTTTCTCTTGTGTGACTTGTGTGCCTTCCAACTTGACTACTTGCATGCTTGTTATCTGACACTTGAGTTTCTTGCAGGTTTTGTTTATAGTCCTTAATTGGGACTCATAACAGGGTTTACTAAGTTTCTTGCAGGTTTTGTTTATAGTCCTTAATTGGGACTCATAACAGGGTTTACTAAGTTTCTTGCAGGTTTTGTTTACAATCCTTAATTGGGACTCATAACAGGGTTTACCTACATTACCCCATGCATAGCATAACATCATACCATTGCGTACATCCCGCATAAGGACTAATCCGTTTCAAGGATCTCAAGGGCTTGTGATGTAGGTCATGATGAACCAACTGTCCAGCAAGGGGCAAAGGGAATTTATTTTCCTCTAGCCAAGGTTGTCAGGGGCTATGACCCACTCGATATGGTGAGCCTTGACTCTTGAAGAAGGACTCTCAACAACATGAAGTTCCTTCAATCAAGCTACAAAATGCAGATTCTAACAAAGTTTCTTGTTTATCCCGCGAGATCCTTGAAAACATTGCATATATATACATACATATCATTGCATAACAGGTACCCTTTTGACAGGTCACTTACCATCTCCGCTGTTTATTTCAGCAATGGCTTCCCAACAAGATAACCAGGATCTTCAGGCTCAAGAGATTTAGTTCAGGGAGATCTTCCTAAGCCTATCCAAGGGGCAAGAAGAGTTAAGGACACTCCTCATGGGGAATCTGGCCAAGCAAAACCCCGAAGATGACAAGGACGAACGACTGAAACGTCTACAATCTGAGGTAGACACTTTGAAAACCCAGATGCTGGGGCAAAGGGCTCTCATCCAAGGTTTAGCCCGGGAGCAAGGAGAGTTGAGGGCCATGATCAGTCAGCTTCATCAAGACGTGAAGCAACCAGCCCAAGTCAGGGACCAAGTCAGTAATCAGCCTCCAAGAAGTCAAAGGTTTTGTTTAATGAACAGGCCTCTCCAAGCTGTTGCTACTTCACAGGTCCAACAACGACCTCGCCAAGAACAGCGGGCTGATCAGAGCAAGCCAGACAAGCCTAAAAGGCAGTTCACCAAACTCAACGTGTCACCGTCTCAAGCTTTACAACAATTGTTGAGGTTGAATCTGGTGACGTTAAGGGACCCTCCTAAGCATCTCAACACAACCTCCCTAAAGTACAATCCTGAGGAAAGATGTGCATACCACTCTGACAGTCCAGGACATGACACCGACGACTGCTGGGCTTTGAAGAATAAGATTCAAGATCTGATTAATGAAAGAGCTGTGGATTTCACCCAGATAGGCCAAGCTGAATGCTCCTGCCATCCCTACAAGATGCACCAATCGAAGTAACAAGCCCTGAGACTAGAAGACTTGTGTTTATTAGAATTTTCAAGTTGTAACTTTCTTTTGACTGTTCAAACATTTATTCATGATTAAACGTTGTTAGTTCATTAATGCATCGCATATGTCTGTTTTGAAGCAATATATTCGCATTCACTATATGCAAACTGTTTTCATATTTTTGTGACGGTCAACTCTCAATAATTCTAAGCCTCTTGAGGGAGGATGACGAAAACGGTACCACGATCTTTACAGTATGCTTTTGAACAGACCCCGCTGATGAGGTACATGCATTGTTTCAATTCCTAAACACTGGAGTTATAAGGAAGATAATCCCTCGTCAACCCCTCTGAGCCAAAGAAGTAGGAGTTTTTCTTTTCGAAATTTAAAACCCTTAATCATAACCTGGGGCGGGGTAGTCTCTCAGTTGATCCAAGTGCATAACGAATGGCACCAAAGAGGTCCTTACAAAACAAAAGACAGTGATGGTTCCGAACAATCATACAGATAGGCAGTCATTATATCTCAAAAAATAAAAACCCATTAAGTCAAAACCTATGAAGGAGACTTACAAAACTGGGGCATCCCGCTGACTGTAATCACAAAAGAAACAGTTCAGGCAAAAAAAATAGGGATAATAAAATCAAAAAAAGAGGTCACATAAACCCTCAACAAAAAGAAATGACTGCCCATTCAGAATAAATCATCATTAGTTGAACCATCATTGGTATATCAAAGCAAAGAATCAAACATGGTCTAACGCACGATCAGCTGAGTTTAGGTTTGAAGAACATCACGAAGAGCGGGTGGGTACAAATAAATTTGAGCCTTTATCCTTTGTTTCTTGAACCGTGAACCAAGCCACATTATAACCCTTAAAAGTCCTAGCTGAAGCATGGGTTAGTTCGAAAGCATACTGTTACAAAGGTATCCTGACTCCTTAAGGCTTGCTATAAAATATTGAGTTGACATCACATTTTACAAAATTTGCTGGTTTTACTGAAAAATGCATTTTTCAAAAACTTCAAGACAGACATAAGCTTTGCATTTTTGACATAACTCTGTTTGCGTATGACCTTTTGTTTGAACAGCATAGAAGTTCGCACGACGAATGTCTAACGAACAAAAGCACTTCCAATAAAGGGGCAGACATGATCATGGGCTACCATCTGGGGCAGTTAAGTCAAGATTCGGAGAATCTCTCAAAGGCCAAATAGCCTGGGGCAAATCTCCGCCTGAGTCACTTGGGGCATTCCAGCAACGAATCTTGCCTGATCAAACATCTTCTGGGGGTATGACAAAACACTTCTAACAGGGGCAACTCCCTACATTCTGAGAGCGTGGACATAGTCGAAAAATACTACGCATAATCAAAGACCCGCTAGGTTGACATACCTAGGCAAAAATTAGGGCTTCCCGGCGAACCAAAAGGGTTCGGGCAAAATAAGGGATGAAATGGAAAAAATCTGTACACCCGGCAAGTCGAAAACCTGAAAGGGCGGCTTGGGCAAAAAAGGGTATCCCGATGGACTGAAAACCCGAAAGGGCGGTCCAGGCAAAAATTAGGGATCAAAGCGTACGACTATGTCCTGGCATCTCGTCACCTGTCTACCAGAAGATTTGTCAATTACCCCCACAGGTGCCTTCTCCCACTGAAATTGGGGCAATAATGAGTGGTCTAAGCGATCTAATGGTTCGGTCCACCAAGGTACCAAGATAGGTTCAACTGAAGAACGTAACCAGTATATCTTAACTCCCCAGAGAGTGAGCCAGCAGGTCAATACACTCTCCCCAAGCAGAGTTATACAATCAGCCTTAAGGAAGTTGGGTATTCCCCGCAGATCTCAACATTCCCCAGCACAATATACGAATATTCTTAACAAGCATCCCCGGCAGTCTTGATCTAAGATTGTTCCCCGGCGGTAGATCAGACCTTCAGTGGAGCCGCTTCCCCAGTATATCTCAAAGATTTCCCCAGGAGAGTCCAGTATAGTTCAAGATTTCCCCAGGAAAGTTTGAATCCATCTCCCCAGCAGGAAGCTTATCCCTAGTAGATTCTGGAAGTTTTCCCCCCTGCAGAGCACGAACGCGTCCCCCGGCTTTATTCAAAGGTTATTTCCCTACCAGGATATAACTGGGTTATCCTCAGCCAAAAGCCACGGAAAGATCGTCCTCGGCGAAGTCTTCCTATCCCCAGCGGAGTCTATTAACACTTCCAACATAACAACGGTATCCCCAGCGAAGTTATCATCAACATCTCAACAGAGTACCTCTCTTCCCACAGAGTACTGTTCCCCAGCAAGATCGCTAGAATAATTTTCCCCCACAGAGTAATCTCCAAGTTTATTCCCCAACGGGGTCATCTTCTCCTACCGGTATCCTTGCAGCCATCACTCCCCAGTGGAAACAGAGAATGCTATTCACATCAGCCCAGGATTTGACTTCCCGGCACCCGTCAAGGATTTACTTTCCTAGACAAAAACAAACATTCATAAACATCACATACATCATGATACATGCATGAACGCATCGCACAATCTCATTTATATTGAGAACATCATTGCTTGATCCATATCATGCATTGCATATGACTGACCTTTACCTTTCAGGAAAGATCCAGTTAAGTTCTCAGCTATATTCCAAGACTTTAGTCTGGTTCAGTTAAATCAATTCTAAGATTTTTCTGATTCTTATCCAGTCAAAGTTAATCCAAGACCTTCTCTGGTTCAGTCAGATCGACCCTAAGATCTCCCTGATTCTTATTCCAGTTGAAGATTCCAAGACCTGGCCTGGTTCAGTTAAATCGATTCCTAAAGATTTTTCTGATGCCGATCCAGTTAAAGGCCTTCTCTGGTCCAGTTAAATCGATTCCTAAAGATTTTTCTGATGCCGATCCAGTTAAAGGCCTTCTCTGGTCCAGTTAAATCGATTCCTAAAGATTTTCCTGATAAAGACTCAGTAGAAGACACCCAGATTCTCTCATCGTTACTGTTGAGGTAGTAATCGCCCCAGATTCTCTCATCGTTACTGTTGAGGTAGTAATCGCCCCAGATTCTCTCATTGTTACTGTTGAGGTAGTAATCGCCCAAGGTTCTCTCATCGTTACTGTTGAGGTAGTAATCGCCCAAGGTTCTCTCATCGTTACTGTTGAGGTAGTAATCGCCCAAGGTTCTCTCATCGTTACTGTTGAGGTAGTAATCGCCCCAGATTCTCTCATCATTACTGTTGAGGTAGTAATCGCCCCAGATTCTCTCATCGTTACTGTTGAGGTAGTAATCGCCCCAGATTCTCTCATCGTTACTGTTGAGGTAGTAATCACCCCAGATTCTCTCATCGTTACTGTTGAGGTAGTAATCGTCCCAGATTCTCTCATCGTTACTGTTGAGGTAGTAATCGCCCCAGATTCTCTCATCGTTACTGTTGAGGTAGTAATCGCCCCAGATTCTCTCATCGTTACTGTTGAGGTAGTAATCGCCCCAGATTCTCTCATCGTTACTGTTGAGGTAGTAATCGCCCCAGATTCTCTCATCGTTACTGTTGAGGTAGTAATCGCCCAAGGTTCTCTCATCATTACTGTTGAGGTAGTAATCGCCCAAGGTTCTCTCATCGTTACTGTTGAGGTAGTAATCGCCCAAGGTCCTCTCATTGTTACTGTTGAGGTAGTAATCGCCCCAGATTCTCTCATCGTTACTGTTGAGGTAGTAATCGCCCCAGATTCTCTCATCGTTACTGTTGAGGTAGTAATCGCCCCAGATTCTCTCATCGTTACTGTTGAGGTAGTAATCGCCCCAGATTCTCTCATCGTTACTGTTGAGGAAGTAATCGCCCCAGATTCTCTCATCGTTACTGTTGAGGTAGTAATCGTCCAAGGTTCTCTCACCATCCCGTTGAGAGCACGTCTGAAGAGTTCAAAGATTCGATACATGTATCCAGCAAGGGCGCGTCTATATAAATAGTTTGAAGACCAACTCCTGTAATAGGTCAGGTAATCATCTTTCTTTTTCTCAGGTACGCAAGTTCTCGCTAAGGAATCTCTTACGCGATCGACACCTAGATGGCATCTATAAGCCCACCCACATACCAACAGATCCAAATGGCATCTATAAGCCCATTCCCGACAAAGTTCTGTCACACTTCCAGATGGAATCTATAAGCCCATCCTCCAATCCACCGTCCCTCCAAATGGCATCTGTAAGCCCATTCCCGCCATCGCACCGCTGATACTCAACTATGTGAGTGCAAATTTCTGGGCACTCTAGTGTTCAATCATCTTCCACCCTCGGATCACGAAAGGCGTGCAAGCCAATCTACATCCTCAGGTCTAAGAAGATTGAACAGGGGCAACTGTTGTACCCCAAAATTTGCCCTCCCATAATCTTCAAAGTTTTGACAAGAATCATCCACAAATGGTTCAAGTCTACTCAAGGGCTACACAGTCAACCATCCTCCTAAGCCAGTCAAATTAGGGTTTTGGTTCTTGCAAGGAAGTTGAGGTTTTCAAGGGCTCAATCAAGTCCCATATGCTCATAAACATTGTCAAGCACCTACATGTCAAGTTTCAAGGCTTACAAGGTCAAGTTGCACAGTCAAAAGTCTCATTTGCTCAACAGCCAATGTAGAGGCAAAATGGTCATTTGGCAGTCAAAAGTCAAAAATTTTGGTCAACATCTTATTTTGAAGCCACAATCATCATTTGGTAAAGTCTTGACCATGATTTCACAAGAATGGCTCAAAAATCATCAAGGTGTCAAAAGTTTCTATTTTTGGACAACTGAAAAGTCAACTGTAACTTGACCAAGGCATAACTTTTTCATGGTTCATCAGAAAAATCCCATCCAATGCTCATCTTTAAGGGGAAGACATTTCCTACAACTCATCTTCACATTCCAAGTCCAAGAAATTCTCTCACAAAAAGTTATCAATTTCAACGTTATAGGTCATTTTCAAAAGTCAACAAAAAGGCACTTTGAGTCAAAGACCATAACTTGAGATTGGTAAATCAAAATGACATGGGACCAAATACATTGGTTAGAGGACATCAATACCTTTCCAAAATGTCAAAGAACATGTTCATAACTTCAAAATTGAGCAAGATATTCATTGGAGAAGTTGGGAAATTTTTGTGAAATGGCCAAAATCATTTATCCTTGAAATTTCATTTTTGACAAAAGGGGCCCACTTTTTCCACTTGAATCAGCTTGGCCATGCTTCCCACGTGTCCCACTTTTTATTTCAATATTTAAAATTAATTTTTTCATTTTTGTTAGATTTTATTGGATTTAATTCATTTTAAATCCTTTAAAATCAAATAAAAATCAAAAAGGTTAATTAAGGGACATATCTTGCTTTGATTAGCTTTGAACCACCATTATGCATATACCAAATTCGTTCAAGACCTATTTCAAGCAAAAAAATTCAAATTTGGAGCAAATATGGCAAGTTATTTCAATGGTGATTATGGAGAAAATCAAAACTTCATTGCAAGGCTTAAAAGCTCCTTAATGTGACTGATTCTCATCCAAGCCTATATATACAAGCCTTGCAAGCCTCATTCAGAGGCTAGAAAAAAAAGGAGAGTGCGCACAAACGGCCAGAGGAAAGGTTCATAATTTGTCCAAAAAAGTGAGAGATCTAAAGCGGTGTTGCAAACATTTTCAGATCCAAGCAAGCACGTGGCTTTCTTCCTTGCCACTCCCTGAAGCCAAAGCAACCACAAACGCGTCCTAAGGTCCACTACCAAGCGCTGTAAGTTGTCTCAAACTCACCCCTGTACACGAAATCATGTTTCTCCATTCTTGCACTTTTTCTGGAAAATAATAGCATATTCATACTCCATGCCTAATTTCCAATGTAACTGCTATATTCAATTTCATTTTTAGGCTTCGTATAACAATACCCGTGCCTAGGGTTCGTTGGTTTTGTTTTTTAGGTATTTTGTCTACAGGTGAAATTGGGACAAACCATAAGCATAGACGTGATCAGGAGACATGGACGATCACAACCATGGGCTTAGATGGAATTTTTGATGCCTAAGGATGATTTTGAGTAAAACCTCCAAAATCCGGCCTTCACCTCCTTGGTTTAGCATTTCTTTTCTTATTTTCTTTCCTTTTATTAATTATTATTATTATTTAGTTAGTTCACAAATAATTATTTTCATAAATTCAGAAAAAAACAAAAAAAATGTAATTATTATTATTATTATTAATTTCACTTTAGTAATTATTTTTGTAAATAAAATACTAACAAATTAATTAGTTTAATTAGTTAATTTTAACCTTTTTTCACAATAAATAAAAACAAATTTAGACTTAGGCTTTTTCTTTTGACATTTTTAATTCTTTTTTATTATATTTCATAAAAAACATAAAAAAGGTCAAAAAATATTTTCTTGTAATTAAAATCATTAATTAATTTTCAATTTCAAATATTTAATTCCTTTAAAGGGTCCAACGCCCTCGCACCTTCGAATATAATTTCTCTTCGCGCGTTTATTTTATTTTTCTTTGTGAAATTTATGTACTTGCCCCAAAGCCTTGTAATAATAATTAGGACATTTACTTTCCGCACTTTTATTTAAAATCGGGTCTTTGTTTAATTTGGCGATGTAGACCCGCGCCTTGTAATAGCGTAGGACCTTTATTTTTCCGCATTTTAATTTCCGCACCCTTTAAACTGTTAATCACATGAAAGAATGTATGCCCAAATAAAATCAAAGCGTAGCTCACCCAATGCATGACAAGACAAATAATAACTGAAAATGACACACAATTCACACACCACTCTTAGGGTACGCCTCACTGTTTCCTTGCCCCTCGAAACGTGGTCGTCGAGTACAGGACGTCTTAGTAAGTCCTTATGTCCATGAACATGGCATAAGGGTAGCTTCTAAGGTGTCCTACTGTTGCTCTGGTGATCACACTGTTGCCTTGCCCCCCTAAACGTGGTCGTCGAGTATAGGACGTCTTAGTGAGTCCTTATGTTCCATTGATCTAGTTGCCTCGAAACGGTTGCCTCGGAACAAGTTGCCTCGGAATAGTTGCCTCGAAACGGTTGCCTCGGAATAAAAAGATCAATGGCATAAGGGTAGCTTCTAAGGTATCTTATTATTGCTCGGTGACCACACTGTCCCTAACCCTCGAATTGACCCGAACACCTCCAACGGTGGTGCTACCTACCCCTCAATGGTGGGATGGCACTACCTAAAGGACACTTACACAACTTAATTCCTTAGGGTAGGTAGATGACTCGTAGATACTTGCTCTAATTCAAAACAAAATCAAAAACTTCTTTTCACACCTCACACTTTCAAAAATCTTTCCAAAACAATTTTTCAAACACTCTTGAGGACTGATACAAGAGTCGATCTGAATCTTTTAACGAAACTTTTTCAAACCCACTCACACTTTGAAAAGCGAACATTTTGAAAACACAATGAGCAAGTATCTAAGAGCCCGTGGATAACCACGGATAGAAAGGGTGCTAACACCTTCCCTTTCTATAAATCTACCTCCCGAACCGAGAGCTAATCTCATAAGGAATTTTGCTGTGCTTTTGTCCTTTCCTTGTTGGAGAAAATAAAAGACGGTGGCGACTCTTGCTTCCGCGACATTTCGCGAAACCAGCTAAAACACAGTCAGTTCCAGATCCACCGATCACAAACAGCAAAGAAGATTAAGCAACCTGTGGAAAAAGGGTACTTGTTATGCATATGATGCAATGAGATGCGTATGATTTATGTTTTCAAAGACAATCGGGATTCAACTTTGTAGACAAAAAGGAAACACACTTCATTAGATTCAAACTTTAAATTGTTCAACAACTTGCCCTTAAGCATTACAAGAATGAAAATACTGAAAAGGAAATAAAACTGTAAAAGAAATCTCCTAAGCTCATCAGTGCTCCCATGGCCTCCTTTTCTCAGTACGAATATAGTCATTCAGGATCCGCTCTTCCTCCAATTTCTTAGTCAGCTTCTGGATCTTCTGTTCTTGTTCGTTGAACTTTTCCCGATAAAAATCCCGTTCTTCCTGTAGTTGCGCCCAAGATCTCTTTAGGGTATCAACATCAGTGGGTATTTGAGCAGGGAGGACAATTGGAGGGACCCCGTCTTCATCACGAGATTCAAGAATGATAGGCCTGACAGCTTCGTATGGCATACCTAACTTCTGAGCACGGATGCGGACCCATCTGCAGTAGGGTTCCATTGGTAGAGAAGTCTTTGGTCCTAACTCATGTGGGTCAGCTTTGTGAATTCTGTCCCAAGCCTTAATGAATCCATGGCGCAGTTTGTCACTGCCTGTCTAAAATTCAAAACTGAAGTGAGGAACCAACATCTCGTGAGGCCCTACTCTTCTGGCTCTTCCAAACTGACAGATAGCTAAACATGGATTATAAGAGATTCCTTCCTGGGTACCGATCAATGGAACATTAGGGTATTCTCCGCAACGATCAATAACAGCTACCTCATCCAAACCTCTGAGAGTCCAAATGATGTCATTATCAGTGAGAGACATTAACCTATGAGCCCAACCCTTTCCTTCTTCATTCTTCAGCACGAACTTAGGAAGGTGCGAAATAAACCACCTCACTAACAAAGGAGCACAACACCATGGAGTTCCCCGTCTTCGGGCAGTACGAGCATAGAGTTGTTGCAGGATATCACCCAAAAGAGTGGGTACAGGATTCCGAGACATGAAGATCCTTATGGCATAGATATTGATAAAGGTATTAGGATTTGGAAACAATACCAGACCATAGATTAAAAGAGCCAGAATGTCTTCGTACGCCTTGAAGTCTAAGTCATCCCATAAACTATTAGCTTTGCCAACCAGAAATTTAACTAAGAAGCCCTTAACTCCACTTCTAGTTTCCCAGTTAGCCATCACCTCTTCTTTGGTCAAGGGAAGGACTGCAGCAATCTCTTCATGCCTAAGAGTCTTCTCCCAACCAGTGAATGGAGTCTGTTCCAAAACAGGGATACCAAGCAAATCAGAGAATTCTTCCAGGGTAGGGACCAGCTGGAAGTCTTGAAAAGTGAAGCAATGATACAAGGGATCATAAAACTGGGTCAGGACACTTATCAGTTGTTGGTCCCACTTTGAAGTGATCAAGCCAAGGAGAGAACCATGACTCTTGATGAAGGAAGTAGTGTTTGGAATCCTATCAACCAATTCCTTGAGCCGGATAGTATTCCTACGCACGGGCATCATGATATCCTACAAAACAGAGCAAAGATGAAACCCTCTTGTCTTTGAAATGGGTCAGTCCTTATGCAGGATGCATGTAATGGCATGATGGTATGATGCTATGATGAAGCACACCACAAGTATTCACAAAGGCAAGCATGATAAGGCACACAAGTCACACAAGACAACCCTTAGGGTTTAGGCCAGCATGAAGTTTAGGTATTACCCTCTTTTAGTTTCGTTGGTTAAAACCTGTCCTACCAAAAGTAACCGGGTTCTAGAGGATCTCCATATCATTGACTACCCTCAATCGGTCATAACTCCAGCATCGCAATCTTTTCTTGCGGCCAGAACCATCGCGAGAGTTTAGCCTCAATGAGTGTAGCATACTGCTACTGTTCTATGGCCAAGTTGGGTCAATTTATGGTTCTAAGGTCGGTTGGTGTTTAATGACTCCTTAGAAGACCCATATTCTCCTCGTTGCAACACAAGGGATATCGGTACAGACCAAGGTGTCACACCAACGTAGCCACTGCTTCACCCATGTCGGTCTACGCCGGACAGGTCCCTCACAGATTATGCTACCTAAAAGGGTATTCCCCAGATCCGGGTTAGGATCTATGAAACTCCGATGCAAAGCCCACAAATATAAAACCAAACAAAGCAAACAATTGAAAACAAAGGTGATTTAAGCCCTAAGGTTACTCCACTTTTAAGTTATCCCCAGCAGAGTCGCCAGTTCTGTGATACGGTGGGAGAACTGGCTTGAGGTTTTGCATTTGTTTTCGCAAATGTTTCGGTTGAGCAAGAGTCGCCACCGACTTTTTATTTTATCCTAAGGAAAGGTTAAAAAGTACAGCAAAAACCTTTGAGATGTTTTCTTGGGTTCGGGGAGTAGATTATAGAAAGGGAAGGTATTAGCACCCTTTCTATCCATGGTTATCCATGGGCTCTTAGTTACTTGCTTAGATCAACTTGCCTTTATTTTCAATTGTTTGAAATGGTGCTTTGTGTGTGGGTTTTGAAAATGTTTTGAAAAGAGGCCAATGGGGTGGCAACCTTTGTAGTGATCCATGTTGGGATGTATACAAAGGTGTATGTCTTTTGAAAAGTTTTCAATGTTTTTGAAAGTGTGTTGTGATGTGTGTTTTGAAAAATAGGCAAGTGTTTTTGTTTTGCAAGTTAGCAAGTAGCCAAGAGCTATCTACCCTAAATTTCTCAAATATCTTCTCTATGTTTTAACCATTTTAACAATTTTGTTCCACCATTGTATTTGGTGGATAATCTTGTGTTAGGATGTGAACGGGACGGGCGCGGGTCATCGTTTAGACCATGATTGCAATAGTGCCAAGTATCTTTGGGCAATTTTTCTTTAAGGGACTTGATCATTTGTTTAGGCAACTTTTGAAAGTGTCATCGAGGGACTATGATCATTTGATTTGTTTTGTTTTGCCAAAGATACTCAACATGCAATATGGCCCATTATTGAAGGCAACAAGTGGAGTAACCCTAGGGGGGTGCAAGTGTGATTAGTGTTGTCCATTTTCATGCTTGTTTATCTTGAATTTAGGTCAAACTATTTGTTGTTTGATTTACATACAAAACCCTAATTCTATCATGGCATATTTAGAAAGCTTTTAAATGCGAAATTAAAAGTCCTAAGTTATTACATAATGATCATGGGAATAGGGGTACAAATGTTCATATGGGGATGAGACTTCATAGGAGAATAGTGTCCAATATTTACAGTCAAATCGAATTGCGCAAATGTAAATACAAAGATATGTAAGAATAAAGCAATATGTATGTGAAAGTATTTTTGTGTAAGTGTATATTTTATTCACAAATAAAACAAAAATAAATAAAATAAAATAAAATAAAAAGGGTTAATTTTTGAATATTTCCATGTTTGGGGCAAAAACCCTAATTTTGCTAAATGAAAGATATTAATTATTTATTATGTATTATATACAATATTTATTAATTATATACAAAAAATAAATAAAAGAGAAGTATATTTGTCAAAAAGGTATTTTTAATGGTAAATATTAATAAAAATAAAAATGTATATTTTTGTATTTTTATCCTAAATATCCTAATAAATATGTAAATATTTATATTATATGTTAAGTATATTAAATATGTACAAAAATAAAATATTTAATATTTACAAAAAAAAGTATATTTTCATAAAATGTTTTCAAAGGATAAAATAAAATGAAAATTAGAAAATAAAATGTATTGGTATTAATTTTAGTATTTTTAAATAAAGGATATTATGTATTTATTTACATATATAACTAAATGAATCAAATAAATATCAAATAAAATGCAAAAAAAAGTGAGAAAAATATTTTTAATGTTTTTTCATGTTTAAATAAAAATATAGAAACAAAATCAAAAGGAAAAAATAAAAAAAAAACAAATGTATCTCAAAATGGGCCAGGGGGGTACATGTGAAATGCAGTGGTGCAAAAAGGAAACAGAATCAGGCCCAGCCCAATACCTATCTTCTTCAACCTCCAGCAAACTTGTCTCAAAAACGCGCGTTTTTCACACTGATTCAAACATCCTGATTCTTGGACTTTTAAGCAAAACTCATAACATCAAAAATGTAGGGCATTAAGAGACGAATCCAGACATATAAAGAACTTGACTTAACTCTAAGAAATGAAAGAGAATTTCTTCATCCCTAATTCCTGACCTAAGTTTTTGTCAATGTTCAGGTCTTAAATTCTCTCAGCATATGCAATATAAATGGAAAGTGAGGATATGGATGACTTCAGGGACATGAACATGACATTTTTCATTCATAAATCTAAACCTAACTCTTCCTAGATTGACAGATAGAAGTCCATGAACTTACCTGTTCAGCTTGGATCGTATCTGACAATGGAAGTTCTTTCAAGGCAAGGTGAAGACTTGTAAAGCTTACTTGAAGTCCAGGGATGCTATTCCAATGCTTGGTATGCTTTGAAACTTGCTATATCAAGCTACAGAAGTTCACCTGCAAAACAGAAAAAGTGAAAATGGTGAAGTTGGTTGGAGGTGTTACAGGTCGTGTTCAATGCTTGGGATAGCTTCAGTGGGTGATAAGGAATGTGTTTGCAAAGGTTTCAGCCAAAACGCACGAGTGGAAGTGTTTGTGGAAGTCAAGTTGCAGGGATGCCCTATTTTTGTGCAGTATAATGGTGTTTTTGTGAATGGTGAGGTTTGGAAGGTGTTTTGGTCGTGCCTTAGCTCAGTTATGTTATTTGGAATGTGTTAACAAGTTTGTCTAAGCTAGTTCTTGCAGCAATGAGAGTTGGATATCAATATGCCAAGTTTCTTCTAATGTAAGTCAAAAATGCCAAGTGCTGTTACAGGCTCCTCTAGGCCCCTCAAATGTGATGCAAAGCTTTGTCTTGATCAATGGGATATGTCCAATAGCTTGTGCCTAAAAGATATGCATTGTACCTCTTGATTTGCAAACTTGACATAAAGCCATACTTTTTCAAAAATGGATAAAGTGCTTTTTCTAATTAAGGACTAATCCTTCATGTAATGACCAAACTCATAGAATAACCTCTTGGCACAATGGATTAGCATTTATTTTTGGAGTGTAAATGAGATTAGAGGCCTGTAATGTAGCTTGCATATGCTGAGTTTGAAAATGCACAAGTTATGAACATGCCTTTGGCCATGAATCAAAGTGACTTTTTCTCATATTGCCAAATTCGATTCTCCCTAACCATAAGGTTGTTTGATGAGTTCTTGGACATTTTGGAAAGCTTGGAATGTGTACTACAATCCATATTTGTAATGAAAATTGAAATTCCAAATGGAAGCAAGTTAAAAGTGGCCATGAAGTTAGGCAAAAATCCTGCCTAGAATAGGTCAACATTTTTCTAAGTTAAGAATGTTTTGCACCCTTGTTCCAAAAATCATAACTTGAGCTACAAGATTCTTTTGAGGAAACTTTGTGAATCAAAGTTGTAGATTTTGCAATGGACTATAACTTTCATGTTTTGAGTTTTCCTTTAATCCAAATGTATCTTGATGAGAAAGTGGGACAAAGTTAGGAAAAAATTAGGGATTTTCATAACTTAGAAAAATTCTAAGTTATGAAAATTCTTCATTTTAAACCCTAATTTGCAATTTTTGATTTCTTGATGGACAAGTTTCATAATTTGACATGTTTTAATGAAAAATGAATCTTGACACTTGACTTTGACTAAAAAGTCAAAGTTTGACTTTTCAGTATACAGTCAAAAATTGATCAATTGACTGGAAAATTCATCTGTCAATCTTGTGCATTTGGGATCTTTTGAACTTGTTGAACATGTCAAGACAATTCCATTGGGTCCTTGAGTCCATATGTGAGCTTGGTTTGCCATTGGCTAGGTTAAACAGTCAAAAATTGCCTTTGTGCAGTCAAAACCCTAAAAATGACCATTTTGCCCTTTTGGTGATCTGATCAAATTTCTTGTGGAATTGTGATCCAAACTTGATCAAATGGTCCAAATGAGTTCATAATGTTGATGTGGGTCAAAAATCATGAAGCTTGACTGTCAATTGACCACAGTTGACTTTTCCCCAATACAGCTGATTTATAGGTCAATTGTCCAATTGACTGGGCAAAGTTTGGAATCAAGACTTGAAACTTGGCATGGATAAACTTGTGAGTCCAACATGAAGCATGAAAGTCACTTTGGGCCTTTTAGGTCAAAACATCTTTGTGCAAACTCAAACCCTAATTTGGGTCAACAGTGCAAGGAGGAGTCTTGAGCAAAGCAAACCCTAACTTGATCTTGAGCTCCAAGGGTCTTGTGATGAGGAAAATGTTGAGGAAATGGGAGGGCAAATTTTGGGGTACAACAGTGGGGCATTGACATAATTTGCGAGATCAGACCTATTGCGTCCAATGGGCATCGTTTCATTCTGGTAGCTATTGATTACATTACAAAGTGGGTTAAAGCAGCTTCTTTCGCTACAGTAACCAAGAATGTCGTGGCGCGGTTTATTCGGCACAATTTGATCTGTGGATACGGTGTACTAGAGAGGATCATTATGGAAAATGGTATAAATTTCAACAATACGATGATCACTGAGCTCTGCAAGCAGTTCAAGATACAACGTCACAACTCTTCTCCCTACCGGCCGAAGATGAATGTGGCTGTTGAAGCGGCTAATAAGAACATCAAGAAGATTGTGCAGAAGATGACGGTGACATACAAAGACTGGCACGAGATGTTACCATTCGCTCTTTATGGGTACCGTACCTCAGCGCAGACATCAATAGGGGCAACACCTTACTCTTTGGTGTATGGCATGGATGCAGTCCTGCCCATTGAAGTCCAGATACCCTCTCTTCGGATTATGAAAGATGCAGGTTTGAGCGAGGACGACGGGATCCAAACCCAGATTGATCAGCTGAATCTAATTGACGAGAAGAGGCTTACTGCTATTTGTCATGGTCAGACGTATCAAAAGCGGATGATCAAGGCATTTAACAAGAAAGTCAGACGATAAGAATATAAAGTCGGGGATCTAGTGATCAAACGCATCATACTGCCACAAGGTGATCCTAGGGGAAAATGGAGCCCCATGTATGAAGGGCCATTTGTGGTTAAGAAAATTTTCTCGGGAGGAGCTATGATTCTAACCACCATGGATGGTGACGACCTTCCTCACCTCGTCAATGCAGACATAGTGAAAAAATACTACGCATAATCAAAGACCCGCTAGGTTGACTGGCCTAGGAAAAAATAAGGGCTTCCCGGCGAACCAAAAGGGTTCAGGCAAAAGAAAGGGATGAAAATGAAAAAACTGTACACCCTGCAAGTCGAAAACCTGAAAAGGTGGCTTGGGCAAAAAAGGGTATCCCGGTGGACTGAAAACCCAAAAGGGCGGTCCAGGCAAAAATTAGGGATCAAAGCGTAATACTATGTCTCATTGGATCATCTTGCAACCAGACTCCGGTATCGACTATCAAGCTCGAACGGCATTAATCAATCTGATTTACCTTCAACCAAGTAAAAAAGTGATGAGATGCTCGAGGATATATAGGCAATAGCAGAGTTGGAACCCAGTGGGATTGTTCACATAGCTGTTTTTCTTTGTTTTTCACAAATTGTATAAATTCTATCATTCGGTGGCATTCTCTTACTAGGATGTCAGCCTCTTGTATAAAAACGCCTATTTACAGGACAACTTCAAAATCAATACAATTCATTTTCACAAAGAAATTTCAAATTTTTGTTCTCTTTTCTGTTTTGTTTTGCAAGAACGTCCAATGGTTCATTTTTTATATATGCATTTGACAATAATTGTTGCTCATAAATATTTACATGCGAAACAAAAGACGATGACTCGTAATATCAGAAACAGGGGCAAACAAGAAATGTCTGATCCTTACAGTTGCTCTACTCACCAGGTGTAGGGATAGACCTAGCTGAAGAATATGACTAAAAATGCATACACTCCCCGCAGAGTAGGATGTACCAGAATACAGTATTATCAACTCTCCCCATCTGAGGTTCGCAATCGCGAATGAGTCAGTAAGATTCTCCCCAAGCAGAGTTCATCTTTCACCAACAATGGAAGACCATCCCCAGTGGAGTTTATTTCTTCCACAAACAGAAACTTTATCCCCGACAGAGTTCATCATCGCCAGCAACGGTAATTTATCCACAACCGAGGTTATTCCTCCAAGTCAGCAGATCTTCTGACAGAGTATCTCTTCCCCATAGAGTAATTCTCTCACCAATGTATTCTCCAGCAGGATTATTCTCCCAATCATCTTCGGTCGTTATCCCCAGCGAGCGAAACTCTTTATATTCTCCAATAGCAATCCGAGATTTATTTTCCCCAACTAGAGAATATCATAAAAACATTACATCATGACATGTGCATACGCACCATACAGCACAATCTCATTTATTTTGAGAACATCATTGCTTGATACATGTCATGCATTACATACGACTAACCTTTACCTTTCAGGAAAGATACAATCAAATTCTCATAAAGTTCAAGCTATGAAGCCCGGATCCGACCAGATAGTATCTTGATTTCTACAGCATATTGCGAAGCTCGAAGAACGATCGGATAACAGTATTAGAATGCCGCGAAGCCTGGATTACGACCAGATAGTGGTATCTCTTAAAAGCAAGCTATGAATCCCGGATTCGACCGGATAATAGTTCAATCCCCAGCAAGTTACTGTGAACCCTGGATTACGACCAGATAGCAGTCCGAGACACCATGAAGCCTGGATTCGACCAGATAGTGGTATATCATAAACACAAGCCGTGAAGCTCGGATTACAACCGGATAGCAGCTCATCAAGTTATTGTGAAGCTTGGATTAAGACCAGATAGCAATACAAGACCATGAAGCCTGGATTACGACCAGATAATGGTAGAAGATGTTGTGAAGCCTGGATTACGACCAGATAGCAGCCAAGAATACTATGAAGCCTGGATTACGACCAGATAGTGGTATATCTTTAATGCAAGTTATGAAGCCCGGATTTGACCGGATAATACCTTGATTTCCCCATGAAGCCTGGATTCGACCAAATAATGGTATGAGACATCGCGAAGCCTGGATTACGACCAGATAGCGGTAAAAGACACTGAAGCCTGGATAATGACCAGATAACAGTGAGGGACACTGTGAAGCTTGGATTACGACCAAATAGCAGTTCACCCTGGCCAATTACTATGAAGCCCGGATTCGATCGGATATTAGTAGGCCCAACAGTCAAAGGGAAGCCCGGAGGCGACCAGATAACCACTTGATTTCTTCTGAAGCCTGGATTACGACCAGATAAGAAGTAAGGTATTGTGAAGCCTGGATTACGACCAGATAGCAGTACAGGACACCATGAAGCCTGAGTTCGACCAGATAATGGTATGAAGCATCGTGAAGCCTGGATTACGACCAGATAATGATGAAAGAACTGAAGCCTGGATTATGACCAGATAATAGTACAAGACATTGTGAAGCTTGGATTTCGACCAAATAGCAGTTTCACCTGGACAGATACTAAGAAGCCCAAAGTCGACCGGATATTAGTGTGCCCTAAATTTAAGTTGAAGCCCGGATGCGACCGGATAATAACTTATTTCCTTATGAAGCCTGGATTACGACCAGATAAGAATTGAGAAATTGCGAAGCCTGGATTACGACCGGATAGCAAGATTGATCTCATCTCCCCAGTAACTCACTTAAAAGCATGGATTACGACCAGATAACAGTTGATCTTATCACTACGAAGTCTGGATCACGACCAGATAGTAGTTACACTTTCACCTCTTCGACCAAGAGACTACTCCCCAGTAGAATAACGGACGACCGAAGCTCCTAAAATTCTACTTTTCTCAAGATAGAGAACAACATTCCCCAGTGGAATCTTCCTCAACAACAGATATACAAGCTCTCGCTAAGGAATCTCTTATGCAATCGAAACTCCTTCGGATGGCATCTTTAAGCCCATCTCCTATCATTCATTTCCAAATGGCATCTTTAAGCCCATTCCCGACGTCACAAGACAAATACTACTTCATGCGAGTGCAAATTTCTGGGCACTCTAGTGTTCAATCATCTTCCACCTTCGGATCACGAAAGGCAGAAAAGCCAATCTACATCCTCAGGTTTAAGAAGATTGAACAGGGGAAGTTGTTGTACCCTAAAATCTTTCCTCTCATATTTCTCAAGACATTTCAACAAAGACCCTCAAGCTGCTCAAGGAAGTCCAAGGGTTGACCAGACCGACTCCCTCCTAAGGTAGTCTACCTCAAATTAGGGTTTCATGTTGCATCAACATACTTGAGTCCAAGGGATCCCAAATGATCACCATTGTCCTAATATTTTCTCAAGATCATCCATATGAAGTTTCAAGCCTTGCAGAGAAAGTTTGCCCAGTCAATTGCTCAAAGGCCTAAAATTCGACTATGATAGGGCAAAAGTCAACTATGGCCCACATACAGTCAAACTCCAATATTTTTGGTCAACATCCTAATTTTGAAGTATATTTCATCATTTGATCAAGGGTTGATCATGATTCATCAAGGATTTTTTATAATTCATCAAAACTCAAAAGTAGCTAAATTAGGGTTTTGTAGGAAAAGTCAACTCAGCTTTGACCAAGCATAACTTTCTCATACTTTATGATAAATGACCCATCCAAAGCTCATTTTTAAGAGGATGCAATTCCATACAATTCATCTTCATCTCCAAAGTTCAAAATATACACTCACAAGAAGTTATGAATTTGGACATTATAGGTCATTTTGAAAAGTCAACAACAACACCTTTTTTGTCAAAGCTTCATACATGAACATGGAATACCAAATTGAGATAAGACCAAAAGGGTTACTTAGAGGACATTTCAAGCTTTCTAAAAAGTCAAAGAAAACCTTTAAATAGTCAAAATTGAGGAAATTATGTATTGGTGAAGTTGACCCTTTTTGCAAAATTGTCAAAAGTCAACTATGCCTCAAATTGTAATTTTTTCTAAATAGGCCTAACTTTTTGCACTTTTTTTGAGTTGGTAGCATGGTCCACGAGTCCTAGCTCTTGCCACTTATCTTTATCTTGTTTTTATTATTTATTTTGATTTTTATTTGAATTAAATCAATTTTAATCAAAACAAATCATAAAAAAATCTAAAACATTGAAACCTCAAGATATTGTGCATGTTTCAGGTCTTATATCTAGTTGGCAAAATATTGAGCTCGTGCAAAGCCTTAGTGTGCACAAAAAGATTGAGTTTGGCCTATTTTTGGAAGTATCTTCAAGTGAATCAAAAACCAAATCAAAAGCTATAATGGAGAAAGATTGAGATCATGTTTGCAACCCTAATTTAATCATTGATATATATTGAACAATTGCAGACCTAGAGAAAAGGTGAGAGAGGCGTGAGAAGTCAGAACAAACTTGGAAAAAACACAAAAAAGTGCTGAGTTGAATTCATAGTTCCAGGCGATTCCAGGGCTTCCTGACCATCTCATTCACTTCCTGGGAGTACAAGCAAGCTGTAATGTGATATGGTGGGAAGAACTGGCTGTTTTTTAGAATGCTGGTTTGCGGTTTGCATTTGTTTTTGCAAAACGTCGCGGTAAGCAAGAGTCGCCACCGACTTTTATTTTATCCAACAAGGAAAGGAAAAAAGCACAGAAAAATTCCTTTTTTGAGATATTTCTTGGGCTCGGGGGGTAGATTATAGAAAGGGAAGGTATTATCACCCTTTCCATCCGTGGTTATCCACGGGCTCTTAGCTACTTGCTCAAATGTTTTCAAAATTGCTTTTCTTTGTGTTCGTGGGTTTGAAAAGAGTTTTTGTTTGAAAGGTGTAAGTGCGAAAAGTTTTGTTTTGTTTTGAAAGAGAAAGTACTTAAGAACCATCTAACTACTCGAGAAAGGAATGAATTTGTGCTAATGTCCTTTAGACAATGCTATCCCACTATTGATGAGTAGGTATCATCATCGTTGGAGTTTAAGGATCAATTCGATTAAGGGACGTGTAGTCACTAAAGCAATGTTAGGACGCCTTAGCGGTAACCCTAATGTCTTAGATCATTTTTCCGAGGAAATTGTTTCGAGGCAACTATGATCTTTGGACAAGAGGGCGACCTCTAAAAATTCCTATACTCAATGACCACGTTCGAAGGCAACCAAGTGAGGTGTACCCTAAGAGTGTGCATGTACGAGTGTGTTATTTCGATTATATTATCTTTGTACATGTCATGGGTGAGCTATATTGATTTTAAGTTCATACATTCGATCTTGTCATGCATTCCCTATTATCAAACATCTAACAATATATGGTTGCGGAATTTAAATTGCGGAAACTAAATCTAACTATTATAAGGCGTCGGGTATTTACATCGCCAAAAACAAACCCTTGAAATTAAAATGCGGAAAGTAAATAAAGCGATAAATAAAGTCCTAATTAAAAACTATTACATCCCAGGAAACAGATACATCAATATGGTAAAATAGATCGCGTGCAAGAAATTAAATCGGATGCGAAATTTTTAGGGGTTTTGACCCTTTTTTTAAAGAAAGCAATTTTTTTGGTTATTTTTGAATTAAAAAGAAATTGGATCTAAGTTAATTAAATTAATTAATTAATTAATTAATTAAAAAAGATATTTTTTTGGATTTTTGGATATTTAAGGAAATAAAATAAATTTGATTAAAAATTAGTAAAACCTAATTATCTACATTGATTTTAAATATTGCAAAAATATTAAAAGTTAAACCTAATTAAACAAAATTAATTGAATTAATTTATTTACAAAAATAAAGGTGATGAATTTAATTTTAATAAATAAAATATATTTTTGTGTTTTTGATTTTATGAGGAAAAATTATTTCATTGGTTAGTGATAATAAAAATAATTAATAAAACAAATAAATAAAATAAGATAAAAAAAATAAGAAAGAAATACTCAAGGGGGGGGGGGGGTGTTGGGCCTGGAAAGGGAGTGAGATCAACATTTTTGAGGCCCATTCACGTTGGCCTGTATTGACTTTCCCAGATTCTTTGTGCCTTGGTTGACTTGAGACCATGATGGACGTTCAATCTTGGCCACCAAATCTGGCCTGGGGCCATCTGGCAACCATCTGGATGAGGACACATGATATGCTACACTTTGGACCTTGCATGGGAATACCTATTGAAAAATAATAACAAGCAATTGGGGGACCTGGGATTCGAACCCAGGTCCCATTGGATTTTGTACAACACGCTTGCCAACTCAACCACTGCACTCAATTGTTAGTATAATAAACAATAATTAATATATGTGAAACAACAACAATATGCCAGCGATGCAAAAAACACGCGCGCAGTTTTTGAATGGGCCAGTTGGAAAAGGACACGTCTTCGTCTTCTCCACTGAACCCTGGTTCTTTTTCCTGCGGATTAGAATCCGCAACTAAATCCCTAGGTCGACACTAAAATCTTCTCTAGGCTATGGAAACGAATTTTGAAACAATCATCATGCTCGTCTCTTCCTCCTGAACACGCTCATGGCCATTGTTTGCATCAATTTTGCCTAAAACTGAAACTCCTAAAAACAAGAACCAAAAACCCTAGTTTCGGGTATGGCATTACATGCTATAAAAATACAATTGAATAATGTAGGAAGCTTAGAAATCATTCAAGAATCATGAATATGCCAATGTTTTGTCAAGAAAATGCCAGAATAAGAGAATACGATTTCACATACAGAGCGAGGTTCAGAGAGACTTAAAGCGCGTTTTAGGAGGCGAATGGCTTTGCTTTTGATTGCTAGTGCTTCAGTGGATGTCCAGCAAGAGGTCTACGTTGAGATTTTGTGTTGAATTGGCCTCCAAAACTGATTTCGATTCCAAGCTTTTTTGACAAATTTCCGAGTTTGGTTTTCCAGATTGTGCAGCCTCTTGGTTCTAATTTTCGTGCCTTTGCATTGTATATGTATAAGGCATTGTATTAGGTCAAATATTTGGACTTGAATCCTTATGCATTGATGATTGAAGATGTGATTTTATTCTCCATTGAAAAAGCTTCCAAATTTGTCAAAAACCAATATTTTGTGCATGATATGGCTTGATACGAGTTTGATCCTGCCCATGATGATAATTAAAACCTGTATCAATCAAAAAGATACCAAGTTATCAATATTTATATTTTATTTGGATTTAAATTGATTTAAAATGAATTAATTCAATAAAAATCAAATAAAATAGAAAAATTAATAAATGGACCCAAGACTAAAGATAGAGCACGTGTATAGTGTGACAAGATCAAATCAAGTGGAAAAAAGTGGGGCCATTTGACAAAATTTGAAGTTTTGGGGATAGTTGACTTTTGGGAATTTTGGAAAAATGCCCAACTTCAACAATGCATAACTTCTTCAATTTTGAACTTTTGGAGGTGTTCTTGGACTTTTTAGAAACTCTGAGATGTCCTATAACCAACCCTTTTGGTCCCATATCATTTTGATATTCCATGCTCAAGTTATAAGCTTTGGCAAAAAGGTGTTTTTGTTGACTTTCAAAAATGACCTATAATGTCCAAATTTGCAACTTTTTGTGAGTGAATTTCTTGATCTTGGGTTGTGAATATGGAATTTAGGAAATTGAATCCTCTTAAAAATGAGCTTTGTATGGGTCATTTATCATAAAGTATGAGAAAGTTATGCTTGGTCAAAGTTGAGTTGACTTTCCTGCAAAACCCTAATTTAACAACTTTTGAATCTTGATGAATTTTGAGCAATACTTGATGAATCATGATCAACCATTGATCAAATGATGAATTATCCTTCAAAATGATAATGTTGACAAAAAATCTTGAAGTTTGACTGTTTGTAGGTCATAGTTGACTTTTGCCCTAACACAGTTAATTTTTGGACCTCATGAGCAATTGACTGACCAAACTTCCTCTGCAAGGCTTGAAATTTGACATGGATGAACTTGAGAACATATTAGGACATTGGGTAGAACTTGAGGTCATTTGTATGTAAGGACATTGATGCAACACAAAACCCTAATTTGAGATTGACTGCCTTAGGAGATGACTTGACTGTCCAACTCTTGAGCAATCTTGAGCAACTTGGAGATTATTCTTGACATGTCTTGAGAAATATGGGAGGGAAAATTTTGGGGTACAACAGCTTCCCCTGTTCAATTTTCTTAAACCTGAGGATATAGATTGACTTTCGGGCCTTTCGTGATCCGAAGGTGGAAGATGATTGAACACTAGAGTGCCCAGAAATTTGCACTCGCATAGTCTAGTATCAGCATTGTGATGTCGGGAATGGGCTTACAGATGCCATTTGGAGATTGTTGGTAGGTGGTATGGACTTCAACTAGAATACGAATCAGGGAGATCTTATCGGCGATCTAACTGATCCAGAGGAGGTCTTGTCTTCTTTGACTGCGTTTGCATCAGAAAAATCTTTAGGAATCCATTTAACTAGTTTTGTCTCTTTTGACTGGATTGGCCTCAGAAAAATCTTTAGGAATCGATTTAACTGGTTTTGTCTCTTTTGACTGGGTTGGCCTCAGAAAAATCTTTAGGAATCGATTTAACTGGTTTTGTCTCTTTTGACTGGATTGGCCTCAGAAAAATCTTTAGGAATCGATTTAACTGGTCTTGTCTCTTTTGACTGGATTAGCCTCAAAAATCTTTAGGAATCGATTTAACTGGTCTTGTCTCTTTTGACTGGATTGGCCTCAGAAAAATCTTTAGGAATCGATTTAACTGGTTTTGTCTCCTTTGACTGGATTGGCCTCAGAAAAATCTTTAGGAATCGATTTAACTGGTTTTGTCTCCTTTGATTGGGCTGGCCTCAGAAAAATATTTAGGAATCCATTTAACTGGTTTTGTCTCCTTTGACTGAATTGGCCTCAGAAAAATATTTAGGAATCGATTTAACCGGTCTTGTCTCTTTTGACTGGATTGGCCTCAGAAAAATCTTTAGGAATCGATTTAACCGGTCTTGTCTCTTTTGACTGGATTGGCCTCAGAAAAATCTTTAGGAATCAATTTAACCGATTTTGTCTCCTTTGACTGGGTTGGCCTCAGAAAAATCTTTAGGAGTCGATTTAACTGGTTTTGTCTCTTTTGACTGGATTGGCCTCAGAAAAATCTTTAGGAATCGATTTAAATGGTCTTGTCTCTTTTGACTGGATTGGCCTCAGAAAAATCTTTAGGAGTCGATTTAACTGGTCTTGTCTCCTTTGACTGGGTTGGCCTCAAAAAAATCTTTAGGAATCGATTTAACTGGTTTTGTCTCTTTTGACTGGATTGGCCTCAGAAAAATCTTTAGGAATCGATTTAACTGGTCTTGTCTCATTTGACTGGATTGGCCTCAGAAAAATCTTTAGGAATCGATTTAACTGAACCAGAGGATGTTTTTGACATAGCTGAGAACTTAACTGGATCTTTCCTGAAGAGTAAAGGTCAGTCATATGCAATGCATGATATGGATCAAGCAATGATGTTCTCAACATAAATGAGATTGTACGGTATGATGCGTTTATGCATGTATCATGATGTAATGTTTTAGCTGGGGAAAATAAATCCCGGATAGCTGCTGGAGAATGGAGTTGAATTCTTCGTTTCCGCTGGGGATGATGAACGAAGATGATAAACGTGCAGGAAAGGATAACTCTGTTGGGGAATAAACTGATGAGGAGATTACTCCGAGGGGAATTACTCTGTGGGGAAGAGATGTTCTGCTGAAGATTCCACTGATAAACTCCGCTGGGGATGGATTACCCTTGCTGGTGATATTGAATCTGTTGAGGATTGAATTCCAGTTTTGAAAGGAAAGAACTTCGATGGGGGGTGATCTTTCAGTTGCAACTTGCTGGGGATAATCCTGTTAGACTCTTGTGGGGATAACCCTTCTGAATTATGCTGGGAATGATCTATTTTATACTCCGCTGGGGATAAACTTCCATAGTCTACTGGGGAATATGCTTCAACTCCGTTGGGGAAGCTTTTTCAGGCCGTGCTGGGAAAATATTGACTCCACTAGGGTATCTTGTGTTCTACCGGGGAACATTCTTATACTCCGCTGAGGAATATTAAGACTGCCGGGGATACTCTTATACTTGTTGGGGAATATTCTTACACTCCGCTGGGGAATATTAAGACCCTTTTAGTGCTGGTGGTAGACAAACTCTGCTTGGGGAGAGCATTACTGATTTGTTTATAGTTGCAAGTCTCAGCTGGGAGAGCTATCATTACTGTCTTACTCTGCGGGGAGTGAAAGTATCTTAGCCATATTCTTCAGATGAACTTACCTTTGTACCTAGTGGACAGAGCAACTGTACAGTTCGGACAATTCTTATTTGCCCCTGTTTATGCTATTACCAGTAATTCGACTTTTGTTTCGCATGTAAATATTTATGAGCAGCAATTAATGTCAAATGCATATATCAAAAATGAACTTTAGACGTTTTTTGCAAAACAAAACAGATAAAGGAAAAACAGTTCGAGATTTGTCTGAAAATGAATTGTATTTATTTTAAAGTTTAGCCTGTAAATAGGCGTTTTTTGTACAAGAGGCTGACGTCCTAGTAAGAGAACGCCGCCGAACAAAATTTACACAATTTGTGAAAAGAAAACAAAACAGCTATGTGAATAATCCCACTGGGTTCCAACTCTGCTATTGCCTTTATGTCCTCGAGCATCTCATCACTTTGCTACTGGTTGAAGATGAATCAGATTAATTAGTGCCGTCTGAGCTTGATAGTCAATACCGAAGTCTGGATGCAAGGTGATCCAATGAGACATAGTGTTACGCTGATCCCTAATTTTTTCCTGGACCGCCCTTTCGGGTTTTCAGTCCACCGGGATACCCATTTTTGCCCAAGCCACCTTTTCAGGTTTTCGACTTGCCGGGTGTACATATTTTTTTATTTTCATCCCTTATTTTTGCCCGAACCCTTTTGGTTCACCGGGAAGCCCTTATTTTTGCCTAGGCCAGTCAACCTAGCGGGTCTTTGGTCATGCGTAGTATCTTTTCACTATGTCTGCATTGACGGGGTGAGGAAGGTCGTCACCATCCATGGTGGTTAGAATCATAGCTCCTCCTGAGAAAATGTTCTTAACCACAAATGGCCCTTCATAAGTAGGGGTCCATTTGCCCCTGGGATCACCTTGAGGTAAGATAATACGCTTGATTACAAGGTCCCCAACTTGATACTCTTATCGTCTGACTTTCTTGTTAAATTCCTTGATCATCCGTTTTTGATACGTTTGACCATGACAGATAGCAGTGAGTCTCTTTTCGTCAATTAGGTTCAGTTGATCAAGTCGGGTCTGAATCCAGTCATCTTCATTCAAACTTGCATCCTTCATGATCCGAAGAGAGGGTATCTGAACTTCAATGGGCAAGACTGCCTCCATGCCATATACCAAGGAATAAGGTGTTGCCCCTGTCGACGTCTGCGTTGAGGTACGGTACCCATGAAGAGCAAATGGTAACATCTCGTGCCAGTCTTTGTATGTCACTGTCATCTTCTACACAATCTTCTTAATGTTCTTATTAGCTGCTTCTACAACCCCATTCATCTTCGGCCGGTAGGGAGAAGAGTTGTGATGTTGTATCTTGAACTGCTTGCAGAGCTCAGTGATCATCTTGTTGTTGAGATTGGTACCATTGTCCGTAATGATCCTCTTTGGTACACCGTATTGATAGATCAGATTGTGCCGAATAAACTGTGCCACGATGTTCTTGGTTACAGTAGCAAAGTGTTGTACCCCAAAATTTGCCCTCCCATTTCCTCAACATTTTCTCATCACAAGACCCTTGAAGATCAAGATCCAGTTAGGGTTTCCTCTGCTCAAGACTTCTGCTTGCACTGTTGACTCAAATTAGGGTTTGTCTTTGCACAAAGATGTTTTGACCTAAAATGCCTAAGATGACTTTCATGCTTCATATTGGACTCCCAATTTCATCCATACCAAGTTTCAAGCCTTGATTCCAAATTTTGCCCAGTCAATTGGACAGTTGACCTAGAAATCAACTGTATTGGGGGGAAAAGTCAACTGTGGCCAATTGACAGTCAAATCTCATGAAAATTGACCCACATCAACATTATGAACTCACATGGACCATTTGATCAAGTTTGGATCACAATTCCACAAGAAATTTGATCAGATCATCAAAAGGGCAAAATGGTCATTTTTAGGGTTTTGACTGCACAAAGGCAATTTTTGACTGTTTGACCTAGCCAATGGCAAACCAAGATCACATATGGACTCAAGGACCCCATGAAATTATCTTGACATGCTCAACAAGTTCAAAAGATCCCAAGTACACAAGATTGACAGTTGAATTTCCCAGTCAATTGATCAATTTTGACTGGATACTGAAAAGTCAAACTTTGACTTTTTGGTCAAAATCAAGAGTCAAGATTCATTTTTCATCAAAACATGCCAAATCATGAAACTTGTTCATCAAGAAATCAAGAAATGCAAATTAGGGTTTGAAATGGAAATTTTCATAACTTAGAATTTTTCTAAGTTATGGAAAACCCTAATTTTTTCCCAACTTTGCCCCACTTTCTCACCATGATTCATTTGGATTCAAGCAAAAGTCAAAACATGAAAGTTATAGCTTGTTGCATAATCTACAAGTTTGATTCACAAAGTTTTCCAAAAAGAAGCTTGTATCTCAAGTTATGATTTTTGGAATAAGGGTACTAAACCATTCTTAACTTAGTGAAAATTTGACCTATTTTGGCAAGGTTTTCTACCTAACTTCAAGACCATTTTCCATACACTTCCACTTGGAATTTCAACTTGCACTTCAAATATGGATTGTAGTACACATTCCAAGCTTTCCAAAATGTCCAAGAACTCATCAAACAACCTCATAACTTGGGAGAATCGAATTTCACAATATGGCAAAAAGTCACTTTTGTTCTTGGCCAAGACATGTTCATACTTTGGTGTCATTTTGAATTCAGCATGCTTAAGCTACATTGCAGGTCCTAAAACCCTTTGACACTCATAAATTTAATGCCAAACCTTTGTGCCAAGACCATGTTTTGTGTATTCAAGCATTGCCTAGAAGATTAATCCATTTATGGATAAAGCATTATTTCCATTTTGAAAAAGTAGAACTTTATTTCCAATTACAAATCCAAGAAGTACAGTCCATATCTAATTGGCACAAGTTTATGAGTTAATCACACTGATCAAGGAGGGATTATGCAGCATAGTATGAGGGCCTGTACAGGCTAGAGGCACAAAGTAACCATTGCTTGCTTAAAGTGTAAGAAACACATCATAACATGTACCAACTCTCATATCAGCTTACAAACACTTAAACAAACTTATCAAACACATTCCAAACATTGATCCTGAGCTGAAGCACGAGCCTTTCACCTCCAATACCTCCCAAAACTCAGAATCACCTTGAAACTGCTCAAACAGAGCAACCTCTGCAGATTGAGTTCCAACTCTCAATCCTTTCAAGCATTCTTGCCCAAACCAATTCACACACCTTCCCTACCATCTATGCAAGCTAACCAAAAGCTAAAACACGACCTGTAATCCCTCTAACTGGTTTCACCATTTTCACTTTTCTGATTTGCAGGTGGAGTGCTATAGCTCGATTCAAAAGGTTTCAAAGCAAAGTAACACTTGGAATAGTATCCCTGGACCTCAAGGAAGCTATACCAATCATCACTTTGCACTGAAAGCTTCTCCATTGCCAGATAGAACTTCAACTGAACAGGTAAGTTTTTGAATTCGTATCTCTCTTATTAGGCATTGTTAGCTTTAGGTTTGTGAAGAAAATATGTCACAATCATAGCCCTGAACATGCCCATATAATTAGATTTTATTTATATTATGTGTGTTGCAAGAATTTTGGGTCTGAACTTGGAATAAAATCTAGGTCAGGATTTGGGGGAGAAGAAATTCTCCCTCATCTTAGAGAGTTAAGACAAGTTCTGCATATGGTTGGATTCGTCTCTTGATGCTGAACATTTTTTATGTTATGAGTTTTCATTGAAAAGCCAGGAATCAGGAGTTAGAAGTTTGAGAAGAAGGGCGCGCGTTTTGAACTGGTTTTATCTGAAGGTTGAAGACAATGTCTTCTTGGGCTGGGCCTGAGATTATTTTTTTATTCACACCACCTTTTTGGTTTTACACCCCCTGAGCCCATTTCATTCATTTTTTAATATTTTTGACTTTTTCTTTTTTTTTATTGACTCATTTATTTTTTCCCATGATATTAAAAATATAAAAATATTTTTCTCATCTCTTTTTTAATTTATTAGGCATTTATTTGATTTTCTCTTGATTTATACATAAATAAATAAACACCTATACTTTTATTTAAAATATTCAAATAGTACAAATACATTTTTTATACACTTTTATTTTGTTCTACTTTCTGAAAATATTTTATAGAAAAAATACTTTTTTTTAAATATTAAATATTATTAATTAGCATATATAATATATATTTTGTAAATAATAAAATAAATACATATATATTAGTATACTTAGAATAAAATACCAAAAAATATACATATTTTATTTTATTAATATTTAACATTAAAAATACATTTTTCACAAATAGACTTCATTTTATTTTATTTTTGTACACAAATAATAAATATTGTATATATTGAATAAATAATACATTTTATTTAATAGAATTAGGGTTTACCCTAAACATGAAAAACTCCTAAAAATATATACTTTTATTTTATTTTTTGACATAAATAATACCTTTTTTTTCATACACATGAAAACCTTCTTTTTACATTTTGCATCTTTTCATTTCTATTTAATTGTGCAATTATTTACCTTGTAAACATTCCCAAAACTGATGTAATAGCTAGGGTTTCAATTTCTTGTCTAAATATCCCCCATTTGAACATTTGTACCCCCCCTTCCCATATTTGGTTTTGTAATAGCTTAGTAAATTTATTTTCGCACTTTATTGCTTTCTAATTATACCATGTTAGAATTAGGGTTTGTATGCGAAAAACGACAAAAATAGTTATGACCTAATCTCAAGACAAACAAGCATGAAAATGAACACACAAATCACACTTGCACCCCCTAGGGTATTCCACTTGTTGCCTTTCAAAATTGGGCCATATTGCATGTTAGGTCTCTTTGGGCAAAACAAACACAAATCAAATGATCATAGTCCCTCGATGACGCTTTCAAAATGTTGCCTAAACAAATGATCAAGTCCCTTAAGAAATTGCCCAATGATACTTAGCACCATTGCAATTATGGTCTAAACGATGACCCACGCCCGTCCCTTTCACATCCTAACATGAGATTGTCCACCAAATGCAATGGTGGAACAAACTTATTAATAGGGTTAAAACATAGCAATAAATCTTTGAGAAATTTAAGAGTAGATAACCTCTTAGTTACTTCAATCAAACTTGTAAAAACAAAACACTTGCCTATTTTCTAAAAACACACTTCACAAACACTTTCAAAAATAAATGAAAACCTTTTCAAAAGACATACACCTTTGTACACATCCCAACATGGATCATTACAAAGGTTGCCACCACATTTGCCTCTTTTCAAAAACATTTTTCAAACCCACACACAAAGCACCATTTCAAACAATTGAAAACAAAAGGCAAGTGATCTAAGCAAGTAACTAAGAGCCCATGGATAACCATGGATAGAAAGGGTGCTAATACCTTCCCTTTCTATAATCTACTCCCCGAACCCAAGAAAACATCTCAAAGGTTTTTGCTGTGCTTTTTAACCTTTCCTTAGGATAAAATAAAAAGTCGGTGGCGACTCTTGCTCAACCGAAACATTTGCGAAAACAAACGCAAAACCATAGTCAGTTCTCTCACCGTATCATAGAACTGGCGACTCTGCTGGGGAGTGTCTTGAAAGTGGAGTAACCTTAGGGCTTAGATCACCTTTGTTTTCAATTGTTTGCTTTGTTTGCTTTTACATTTGTGGGCTTTGCATCGGAGTTTCATAGATCCTAACCCGGATCTGGGAAATACCCTTTTTAGGTAGCATAATCTGTGAGGGACCTGTCCGGCGTAGACCGACATGGGTGAAGCAATGGCTACGTTGGTGTAGCACCTTGGTCTGTACCTATATCCCTTGTGTTGCAACGGGGAGAATATAGGTCTTCTAAGGGGTCATTAAACACCAACCAACCTTAGAACCCTAAATTGACCAACTTGGCTATTAGGACAGTAGCAGTATGCTACACTCATTGAGGCTAAACTCTCGAGATGGTTCTGGCCGCGAGAAAAGATTGCGATGCTGGAGTTATGACCGATTGAGGGTAGCCAATGATTTGAGATCCTTTAGAACCCGGTTACTTTTTGATAGGACAGGTTTTAACCAACAAAACTAAAAGAGGGTAATACCTAAACTTCATGCTGGCCTGAAACCTAAGGGTTGTCTTGTGTGACTTGTGTGCCTTATCATGCTTTCCTATGTGAATACTTGTGGTGTGCTTCATCATAGCATCATGCCATTATACCATTGCATGCATCCTGTACAAAGGACTAACCCATTTCAAAGACAAAAAGGTTTCATCTTTGCTCTGTTTTGTAGGACATCATGATGCCTGTGCATAGGAATACTGTCCGGCTCAACTTTGTTCAACCACCAACTTTGCTCAAAGATTTGGTTGGTAGGATTCCAAACACTTCCTCTTTCATCAACAGACATGGTTCTCTCCTTGGCTTGATCACTGCAAAATGGGACCAACAACTGATAAGTGTTCTGACCCAGTTTTATGACCCTCTGTATCATTGTTTCACCTTTCAAGACTTCCAGCTGGTTCCTACCCTGGAAGAGTTCTCTTATCTGCTTGGGATCCCTGTCTTGAAGCAAACTCCATTCACTGGTTTGGAAAAGGTTCTTAGGCCTGAATAGGTTGCTGCAGTTCTCCCCTTGACCAAAGAAGAGGTGTTGGCTAATTGGGAAACTAGAAATGGAGTAAAGGGCTTTTTGGTCAAATTTCTGGTTGGCAAGGCTAATGATTTCTGGAATGACTTGGACTTCAAGGCATACGAAGATATTCTGGCTCTTTTGATCTATGGTCTGGTATTGTTTCCCAATCCTGACACCTTTATCAGTATCCATGCCATAAGGATCTTCATATCTCGGAATCCTGTACCCACTCTCTTGGGTGATATCCTACAACAACTCTATGCTCGTACTGCCCGAAAACGGGGAACTCCTTGGTGTTGTGCTCCTTTGCTAGTGAGTTGGTTTATTTCGCACCTTCCTAAGTTCGTGCTGAAGAATGAAGAAGGAAAGGGTTGGGCTCAGAGGTTAATGTCTCTCACTGATAATGAAATCACTTGGACTCTCAGAGGTTTGGATGAGGTAGCTGTTATTGATCGTTGCGGAGAATACCCCAATGTTCCATTGATTGGTATCCAAGGAGGAATCTCTTATAATCCATGCTTAGCTCTCCGCCAGTTTGGAAGAGCCAGAAGAGCTGGGCCTCATGAAATGTTAGTTCCTCACTTCCATTTTGAGTTTCAGGTAGACAGTGACAAACTACGCCATGGATTCATTAGAGCTTGGGACAGAATTCACAAAGCTGACCCACATGAGTTGGGACCAAAGACTTCTCTACCAATGGAACCCTATTGCAAATGGGTCCGCATCCGTGCTCAGAGGTTAGGTATGCCGTACGAAGCTGTCAGACCTATCATTCTTGAATCTCCTAATGAAGAAGGGGCTTCTCCAACTGTCCTCCCTCCTCAAATACCCACTAATTTTGACACAATGAAGAGATCTTGGGCGCAGCTAAAGGAAGAACGGGATTTTTATCGAGAAAAGTTCAACGAGCATGAACGGAAGATCCAGAGGCTGACTAAGCAATTGGAGGAAGAGCGGGTTCTGAATAACTACATCAGCACTGAGAAGAGGAGGCCATGGGAGCACTGATGAGCTTTGGATATTTCCTTTTATTGCTTTATTTCCTTTCCAGTATTTTTCATTCCTGTAATGCCTAAGGGCAAGTTGTTGAACAATTAAAATTCTAATCTAATGAAGTGTGTTTCCCTTTTGTCTACAAAGATGAATCTTGTTTGTCTTTGAAAACATAAAACATACGCATCTCATTGCACCATATGCATAGCAGGTACCCTATTTCACAGGTTGCTTAATCTTCTTCACTGTTTATTTGAACAGTCATCATGAATCCAGACTCATACAGTGAACAAGCAATCAAGGCCCTTCAGGCCCAAAGTGCCCAGTTTCAAGAGATGGTCATAAGCCTGGCCCAAGGTCAGCAAGAGTTGAAGACTCTACTCCTGAAGAAGAAGAAGAAAAAGAGGACTGCGTTATTCAACACTGGACGCAGATTTGGGAACACACTCCATAATGAAGCTGAACCAACTACGTCTTCTGCTGAGAAAAACAGTCCCCAAGGGGGAGGAGCTCCTAGTCCTGTAGTCTCTGACAACGAGACGGACTACAATGACGAACAATACCCACCTGCTGCTGACAGATACAAGCAATTAGAAGACCGTTTGAGCGCCATGGAGATTCAGAATGTGCCGGGGCTGGATTTAGGAGATTTGGGGTTATCTTCTGGGGTAGTAATCCCACACAAGTTTAAGGCGCCTGCCTTCGCCAAATATGACGGGGTTTCTTGTCCAAAGCTGCATCTAAGGTCGTACGTAAGGAAGATCCAACCTTACACGGCAGATAAGAACCTTTGGATTCACTTCTTCCAAGATAGCCTTTCAGGGTCACAGCTTGAGTGGTTCTACCAACTAGATGGAACTAGCATCCGACACTGGGAAGATTTGGCAACTGCGTTCTACAGACAATATCAATACAATTCTGATCTCGCTCCTACGCGTACCCAACTTCAGGGTATGTCTCTAGGAACGGGAGAAGGGTTCAAAGAATACGCGCAAAAATGGAGAGATTTGGCTGGCAGGGTGCAGCCTCCATTGACTGATCGTGAGCTGGTTGATATGTTTCTAGGGACTTTGTCTGGTCCATTTTTTAATCATTTGGTTGGTAACTCCTCCGCTGGGTTTACGGATTTGATTCTAACGGGAGAAAGAATTGAAGCTGGCATCAGGTCAGGAAAGATACAAAAAGCTGCCTCCCCAAGTACTGAGAAGAGGCGGTTTAAGAAAGAAGCAAGTGCCGTCTATGGTCCTAGAAGACAAGTCAAGCCAGAAAGTCGCCAAGCCGTCAATGCTTTGGTCATTTCAAAACCTGTTGCTGCTCCTCAGCAGTACAATCAACAAAGAAGCGAAAGGCCCAAAAGGCAGTATACTCGGCTGAGTATGACTTTATCACAAATTCTACCCCAACTGTTATCAACCAACTTGGTGACCCCCAAAGAAGCGCCGAAGGTCGTGAATACTGCATCTCCTAAGTATAACCCGAATGCCCGTTGTGCTTATCATTCTGATAGCCCCTGGCACACTACTGATGATTGCTGGGCCTTGAGAAACAAAGTGCAAGATCTTATCGACGCGAAGGAAATTCAGTTTGAAGCGCCTGAGAGACCGAATGTTGTAACTGCTCCTATGCCCCAGCATAGAGTAAATGCCATTGAGGAAGAGTTGTATGCTGTTTCGGTGAATGATGTTGCTACCCCTCTTTTAACTGTTAAGAGGAACTTACTACTAGCCGGTTTATTTCCGGGTTGTAGCAAAGGTTGCCTCCTGTGTGCTATCATCCCTGCCGGTTGTCCACTGCTGAAATCAGGCATCCAAAGCCTGATGGATAGCAAGGAAATTCTGTTCAAGAAAACTGCTATTCCGTTTGTCTCCGTTGAAGAAATATCTGTTGTCACAATTTACAATCCTGCCAAAGCTCCCATGAAGAAGCCAGTCCAAATTATGTCTGTCGCACCCATTACTATTACTGTTCCGGGGCCTCTCCCCTATGAGTCTGATAAAGCGGTCCCATGGCATTATGGGGCCGACGTGTATGTGCTTGGGGTGAAGCAAGAATTCAATACCAATACCAGTATCAGTAACGTCACTGGTCCCGCCAAGATTACCCGCAGTGGCAGGCTCTTCTCGCCTGACATTGCACCGCCAGTTATCCGAAAACCTCTCACCATCACACCCGCAAGTGTGCATGTTCCGATTCAAGTTCCTGTGTCTACTACTGCCGCCGAGTCCTCTGATACTCGGGGCAAAGAGGTTGTTACCGATTTGCCTGCCAGGACGGAGGCACCAAAAAAGACTGTTGTGGAAGCCTCCCAACAAGAAATGGAGGAAATTCTCAAAATCATCAAAAAGAGTGACTTCAATGTTGTTGAACAATTGGGGCATACACCCTCCAAAATCTCTATGCTATCACTGCTACTATGCTCAGAGGCCCATGCAAAAGCCCTGATTTCATTTCTGAAAACGGCCCATGTGCCGCAGGAGACCTCCGTGGATCAATTCACCGACTGTGTGGCTAATTTGACAGCTGACAACGGACTGGGGTTCTCGGATGCTGACCTCACCGCCAAAGGGAAAAATCACAATGATGCCCTGCATGTTTCCATAGAATGCAGGGGCACTACTCTCGCACACGTGTTAGTGGATACCGGCTCTTCTCTGAATGTTTTGCCCAGGAAGGCATTGGATCGCTTGGATTGTGAGGGTCTGGAGTTGAAACCTAGTAACATCATTGTTAGAGCCTTCGACGGTTCTAAGAGGATGGTGCACGGTGAAGTATACATTCCTATTCGTGTGGGTTCCCAAGTTTTTGACTCGACGTTCTATGTAATGGATATTCGTCCATCTTACTCCTGCTTGTTGGGTCGACCCTGGATTCACAAAGCTGGGGCAGTAACATCCACTCTACACCAAAAGCTCAAATACCCTGTCAAAGGGAAGATTGTTACTGTGCAAGGTAAGGATGAATACATGATTAGTCACTTGAATTCATTCCGGTATATCGAGATGGACGGGGAGTTTATTGAAACCCCCTTTCAGCATTTTGAGGAAGTACCTCCAATTTTGGCATCGGCTGAAGCAGTAGTTGAGGAAGATTTTCCGTTGAAGATGGCGTCCTTGAAGGATGCCCGGGCTGTAATCGAGAAAGGCAATTGTACAAACTGGGGTCAGCTTCCTGACTTCACTCAAAAGAACGACAAGTTTGGGCTGGGCTTTACTGCAGAGGCTCAGAGGGCTGTGCGCAAGGAAAAGATCAGAAAGGCTCCGGTGTTTATCTCCCATCCAAGGGTGAATGCTATCGAGGAGGACGTAGAGGAAGCAGAGTTTGACAGTTGGATCTATCCAACCACCAGCAACGGACCAAGCAACTGGACGGCAAAGGATTTTACTCCTATCACATTTGTCACGCAGTAATTAATTCTTTTGATTTCCAATTTGTAACAAACAATATGTTAAAACTTTGTTGGCTCGGTGTC
Organism: Vicia faba; assembly: GCA_948472305.1. NCBI lineage: Eukaryota > Viridiplantae > Streptophyta > Magnoliopsida > Fabales > Fabaceae > Vicia > Vicia faba. The sequence goes on along the minus strand of OX451736.1, from coordinate 1,750,244,356 downwards.
CTACCCGGGGCATCGTAGCTCCATTTGTGAGGGCTTTTTGTATGACATTTCCATATATCATCAATCAAAACATTGGACGTTTGTTGCATTTCAAATCTTGCGCTCTCTTTTCTTTCTGTGTTATATATTGCAAAACAGCTATATTTACACACACTCACTTATACAGGTTTCAATCCACTCTGGATCTCACTGGTAACAGCTCTGCTACCACCAGTTATGACTTCGAGAATCCGATCAACTTGGCCGAAGACGAAGGTGAAGATGATTGCGAAGTGCCTGGTGAACTCGCAAGACTGCTACTCCAAGAAGAGAGGGTTATTCAACCACATGAAGAGCCGGTGGAAACAGTCAACCTGGGTACTGAGACAGATAGGAAAGAGGTCAAGATTGGTGCCAATCTAGAGCTCAGCGTGAAGCAACGATTGATCCAGATGCTATAGGATTACATGGAGATATTTGCTTGGTCCTACGAGGACATGCCCGGTTTGGATGCCGACATTGTAGTTCATCACCTGCCAACAAAGGAAGACTGCCCTCCGGTAAAGCAAAAGGTCCGCCGTATGCGCCCAGAGATGTCCGAAAAGATCAAGGCTGAGGTTATGAAGAAATTCGATGCCGGTTTTCTAGCGGTAACTTCTTATCCTCAATGGGTTGCCAACGTGGTGCCAGTGCCAAAGAAGGACGGAAAAGTCAGGATGTGTGTCGACTACAGGGATTTGAACAGGGCAAGCCCCAAGGATGACTTCCCCTTACCTCACATCGACGTTCTTGTTGACAATACTGCTCAACACAAGGTGTTCTCCTTCATGGATGGTTTTTCAGGGTATAATCAGATCAAGATGGCTCCGGAGGATATGGAAAAGACTACCTTTGTGACTCAGTGGGGAACCTTCTGGTATAAGGTCATGCCGTTCGGGTTGAAAAATGCTGGGGCAACCTATCAACGTGCCATGGTTGCTTTATTTCATGATATGATCCATCATGAGATTGAGGTATACGTTGATGACATGATTGCAAGGTCTCAAACTGAGGAGGAGCATCTTGATCATCTGAGGAAGCTGTTTGACCGACTAAAGTTATACAAGCTGAAGTTGAATCCCAACAAATGCACCTTTGGGGTGAGGTCCGGAAAATTGCTAGGTTTCATTGTAAGTGATAAAGGTATTCAGGTGGACCCTGCCAAGGTAAAAGCCATACAAGATATGCCGACTCCAAAGACAGAGAAAGAAGTCAGAGGCTTTCTGGGACGACTGAATTACATTGCCCGTTTCATCTCACATCTGACTGCTACTTGTGAGCCAATCTTCAAGTTACTGAAGAAAGATCAAGTGGTGCGTTGGAACGATGAATGTCAGGCTGCTTTTGAAAAGATAAAGGAATACCTCCAAGAGCCACCCATTCTTATGCCGCCAGTGGAAGGAAGACCTCTAATACTATACTTGACAGTGCTTGATAATTCAATGGGGTGTGTGCTGGGGCAGCATGACAAGTCTGGCGGAAAAGAGCACGCTATTTATTACCTGAGCAAAAAGTTTACCGACTGTGATTCTCGTTACTCACTGCTTGAGAAAACTTGCTGCGCTCTGGTATGGGCTGCTCGCCGGCTGAGACAGTATATGCTGACTCACACCACTTTGTTGATTTCAAAGATGGATCCCATCAAGTACATATTCGAAAAGCCTGCTCTGTCTGGGAGAATAGCGAGATGGCAAATGATCTTGACGGAATATGATATCCAGTATACAACTCAGAAAGCAATCAAAGGAAGTGTACTGGCAGATCATCTGGCGCACCAATCTGTGGACGATTACCAATCATTGAACTTTGATTTTCCGGACGAAGACATCATGGTGGTAACTGATTGTGAAGTGCCTGGACCGGATGAAGGACCTGAGGAAGGATCCCGATGGTCTATGCATTTTGACGGAGCCTCCAATGCTTTGGGTAACGGCGTCGGCGCTGTAATCATATCTCCCAAAGGAACTCATACTCCACTCACCGCCCGATTATGTTTCAATTGCACAAACAATATGGCGGAGTATGAAGCATGTATCATGGGTCTTCAAGCTGCGATCGACTTAAGGATCAAGTTTCTAAGTGTCTTCGGAGATTCCGCTCTCGTGATCAATCAGATCAAAGGCGAGTGGGATACGAAACACCTGAATCTTATTCCTTACAAGGAGTATGTGTTGACCTTGCTTCCCCATTTTGAAGAGATAACTTTTGAGCACTTCCCAAGAGAGGAGAATCAGCTAGCGGACGCACTGGCTACGATGTCTTCAATGTTCAAAGTTAAATGGGACAATGAGGCTCCCCGGATCATCATCTGGAAGTTGGACGAACCGGCATACTGCTGCGACCTTGAGGCCGAAAAGGTGACTGAAAAACCCTGGTATCACGAGGTGAAAAGGTACTTGGAAGCTCAGGAATACCCTGAAGGTGCATCTGTCCATGACAAGAAGTTCATGAGGAGGTTTGCCGCAAAATTCTTCCTCAGCAACGGCATTCTCTACAAACGGAATCATGATTCAACTCTACTGCGTTGTGTGGATAAGGCTGAAGCAGAGAAGATCATGATAGAATTGCATGAAGGTACATTCGGAACACATTCCAGTGGGCACACCATGGCAAAGAAAATCCTTAGGGCAGGATATTTTTGGTCCACAATGGAAGCCGATTGTTACCAACACTCTCGAACTTGTCACAAGTGCCAGATCTATGCTGACAAGGTGCACATCCCTCCGGTTCCTTTGAACGTCCTAACGGCACCTTGGCCTTTCGCAATGTGGGGCATCGATATGATCGGTGAGATCCGACCGACGGCAACCAACGGGCATCGCTTCATCTTGGTGGCGATCGATTACTTCACGAAGTGGGTTGAGGCAGCTTCCTACGCCACAGTAACCAAGAGCGTCGTGGCACGTTTCATCCGGCATAATCTGATCTGTCGGTATGGTGTCCCAGAGAGAATCATTACAGACAACGGTACCAATCTCAATAACAAGATGATCACTGAACTCTGCGAACAATTCAAAATACAACACCATAATTCTTCTCCCTATCGGCCGAAGATGAACGGAGCTGTAGAAGCAGCTAATAAGAATATCAAGAAAATTGTGCAGAAGATGACAGTGACCTATAAAGATTGGCACGAGATGTTACCGTTCGCTCTTCATGGGTACCGTACCTCAGCAAGGACGTCAATCGGGGCAACACCTTTCTCCTTGGTCTATGGCATGGAAGCAGTCTTGCCGATTGAAGTCCAGATACCCTCCCTCCGAATAATGAAGGATGCAGACTTGAATGAAGATGACTGGATCCAGACTCGACTTGATCAATTAAATCTGATTGACGAAAAGAGACTCACCGCTATCTGTCATGGTCAAACGTATCAAAAACGAATGATCAGGGCATTTAACAAGAAAGTCAGACCACAAGAGTATCAAGTTGGGGACCTGGTAATCAAACGCATCATCCTTCCTCAAAGTGATCCCCGGGGCAAATGGACCCCTACTTACGAAGGGCCATTTGTGGTTAAACATGTGTTCTCAGGAGGAGCCATGATCCTAACCACCATGGATGGTGACGACCTTCCTCACCCCGCCAATGCAGACATAGTGAAAAGATACTACGCATGAATAAAAGACCCGCTAGGTTGACATACCTAGGCAAAAATAAGGGCTTCCCGGCGAACCAAAAGGGTTCGGGCAAAAATAAGGGATGAAATGAAAAAAAATCTGTACACCCGGCAAGTCGAAAACCTGAAAAGGCGGCTTGGGCAAAAATGGGTATCCCGGTGGACTGAAAACCCGAAAGGGCGGTCCAGGCAAAAGTTAGGGATAAAGCGTAACACTATGTCTCATTGGATCACTTCGCATCCGGAATTGGGCATCAACTATCTGGCTCAGATTTCGGCATCAACCAATCAGCTTCATCTTCAACTAGGCAGCAAAGCGATGAGACGCTTGGAGACATAAAGGCGATAGCAGAATTGGAACCCGGTGGGATTGTTCACATGGCTGTTTTGTTTCTTTCAAAATTGTAAATTCTATATTATTCGGCGGCATTCTCTTACTAGGATGTCAGCCTCTTGTACAAAAAACGCATATTTATAGGCAAATCTCGAAATCAATACGAATACACTTTTCAGACAAATTGCCAATTGATTTTTCCTTTTTGTTTTGTCTTGCGAAGAACGTCCAATGATCATTTTTGATATATGCATTTGTCATTAAATTGCTAATTCATGAATACTTGCATGTGAAACAAAAGACTAATTACAGTTGACATCAGAAACAGGGGCGATGTGAAGTTGCCTAATGCAGTCTGTTTGCCTTGTCCGCCGAGGTACCGAGATGGATTCAACTGAAGAATGTGACCAAGTTATCTCCACTCCCCACAGAGTAAGATAAGTTTCAGCAATACATCAGCCCTACAATGGGTGCCCTATTTCCCCAGCGAGTCAGCATTACTTTCCCAAGCAGAGTTGGTTCCCCGTCAATCCTGCAAAGGCACAACATTCCCCAGTGGAGTATAGGCATTCATCAACAAGCATCCCCGACAGTCTTGATCTAAGATTGTTCCCCGGCGGTATACAGACATTCCAAATTTCCCCAGGAGAGTCCAATCCAAAAGGTTCCCCAGGAAAGTGGAATCCGTTTCCCCGGCAGGAGGTTTCTCCCCAGTACATTCTGGAAGCTTATCCCCTGCAGAGTACGGACGTCTCTCCCGAGCTTTATTCAAAGTTATTCCTCACAAGGGCTTATAACTGGGTTATCCTCAGCTAATTGCCACAGAAGATCACCCTCGGCAAAGTTCTTTCAATCCCCAGCGGAGTTTATCTTTAGTATCCCCAGCGGAGTTCATCAGTGAAACCCTCTGTGAAGCTTTTGTCAAGCCTTAGTAAAGTATCTCTTCCACAGAGCAATTCCCTGGCCGGTCGTCAAGGATTTATTTTCCTAAGACGAAATGACATTCATAAACATTTCACATTTTCATACATCTTGTTCACATACATGATAAAGTGCATATAACGCTATCTCATGTTGAACATCATGACGTCATGCATATCATACATCATGACATTGCATACAACTTATGTTTTTGCCTTTTCAGGGAAAAAGACAATCCCAAAGACAACTACCTTCAACTGCCACAATTCCAGATTCGATACCTGTATCTAGCCAGGACACATCTGAGAGTGATCAGTTTCCAGACTCGATTCCTGTATCTAGCCAGGGCACGTCTGAAGAGTTCAAAGATTCGATTCCTGTATCCAGCCAGGGCACATCTATCAACTACAACATTTCCAGATTCAATTCCTGTATCCAGCCAGGGCATATCTGTTGACCACATTTCCAGACTCGACTCCTGTATCTAGCCAGGGCACGTCTGAAGAGTTCGAAGATTCGATTCCTGTATCCAGCCAGGGCATATCTATTGACGACTATTTCCGGATTCGACTCCTGTATCTAGCCAGGGCACATCTGTGAACAACCGATTGTAGATTCGATACCTGTATCCAGCCAGAGCATATCTACATCAGGAGATTGAAGATCAAACACCTGTAACAAGCCAGGAAAACATCTGTCTTTCCCAGACACACGAGTTCTCGCTAAGGAATCTCTTATGCGATCAACACTTCCAAATGGCATCTATAAGCCCATTCCCGACAAGTTGTTGTCACATCTCCAGATGGCATCTATAAGCCCATCTCCCTATCCACCTCTCCAAATGGCATCTATAAGCCCATTCCCGACATCACATTGTTGTTACTCCAACATGCGAGTGCAAATTTCCGGGAACTCTAGTGTCCAATCTCCTTTTACCCTCGAGTCACGAAAGGCAAACTTGCCAATCTAACTCTTCAGGTTCAAGAAGATTGAACAGGGGCAACTGTTGTGCCCCAAAATTTCCCTCCCATTTCCTCAACATTTTCTCATCACAAGACCCTTGAAGATCAAGATCCAGTTAGGGTTTCCTCTGCTCAAGACTTCTCCTTGCACTGTTGACTCAAATTAGGGTTTATGTTTGCACAAAGATGTTTTGACCTAAAATTCCTAAGATGACTTTCATGCTTCATATTAGACTCCCAATTTCATCCATACCAAGTTTCAAGCCTTGATTCCAAATTTTGCCCAGTCAATTGGACAGTTGACCTAGAAATCAACTGTATTGGGGGGAAAAGTCAACTGTGGCCAATTGACAGTCAAATCTCATGAAAATTGACCCACATCAACATTATGAACTCACATGGACCATTTGATCAAGTTTGGATCACAATTCCACAAGAAATTTGATCAGATCATCAAAAGGGAAAAATAGTCATTTTTAGGGTTTTGACTGCACAAAGGCAATTTTTGACTGTTTGACCTAGCCAATGGCAAACCAAGCTCACATATGGACTCAAGGACCCCATGAAATTATCTTGACATGCTCAACAAGTTCAAAAGATCCCAAGTACACAAGATTGACAGTTGAATTTCCCAGTCAATTGATCAATTTTGACTGTATACTGAAAAGTCAAACTTTGACTTTTTGGTCAAAATCAAGAGTCAAGATTCATTTTTCATCAAAACATGCCAAATCATGAAACTTGTTCATCAAGAAATCAAGAAATGCAAATTAGGGTTTGAAATGGAAATTTTTCATAACTTAGAATTTTTCTAAGTTATGGAAAACCCTAATTTTTTTCCAACTTTGCCCCACTTTCTCACCATGATTCATTTGGATTCAAGCAAAAGTCAAAACATGAAAGTTATAGCTTGTTGCATAATCTACAACTTTTATTCACAAAGTTTTCCCAAAAGAAGCTTGTATCTCAAGTTATGATTTTTGGAATAAGGGTACTAAACCATTCTTAACTTAGTGAAAATTTGACCTATTTTGGCAAGGTTTTCTACCTAACTTCAAGACCATTTTCCATACACTTCCACTTGGAATTTCAACTTGCACTTCAAAGATGGATTGTAGTACACATTCCAAGCTTTCCAAAATGTCCAAGAACTCATCAAACAACCTCATAACTTGGGAGAATCGAATTTCACAATATGGCAAAAAGTCACTTTTGTTCTTGGCCAAGACATGTTCATACTTTGGTGTCATTTTGAATTCAGCATGCTTAAGCTACATTGCAGGTCCTAAAACCCTTTGGCACTCATAAATTTAATGTCAAACCTTTGTGCCAAGACCATGTTTTGTGTATTCAAGCATTGCCTAGAAGATTAATCCATTTATGGATAAAGCATTATTTCCATTTTGAAAAAGTAGAACTTTATGTCCAATTACAAATCCAAGAAGTACAGTCCATATCTAATTGGCACAAGTTTATGAGTTAATCACACTGATCAAGGAGGGATTATGCAGCATAGTATGAGGGCCTGTACAGGCTAGAGGCACAAAGTAACCATTGCTTGCTTAAAGTGTAAGAAACACATCATAACATGTACCAACTCTCATATCAGCTTACAAACACTTAAACAAACTTATCAAACACATTCCAAACATTGATCCTGAGCTGAAGCACGAGCCTTTCACCTCCAATACCTCCCAAAACTCAGAATCACCTTGAAACTGCTCAAACAGAGCAACCTCTGCAGATTGAGTTCCAACTCTCAATCCTTTCAAGCATTCTTGCCCAAACCAGTTCACACACCTTCCCTACCATCTATGCAAGCTAACCAAAAGCTAAAACACGACCTGTAATCCCTCTAACTGGTTCCACCATTTTCACTTTTCTGATTTGCAGGTGGAGTGCTATAGCTCGATTCAAAAGGTTTCAAAGCAAAGTAACACTTGGAATAGTATCCCTGGACCTCAAGGAAGCTATACCAATCATCACTTTGCACTGAAAGCTTCTCCATTGCCATATAGAACTTCAACTGAACAAGTAAGTTTTTGAATTCGTATCTCTCTTATTAGGCATTGTTAGCTTTAGGTTTGTGAAGAAAATATGTCACAATCATAGCCCTGAACATGCCCATATAATTAGATTTTATTTATATTATGTGTGTTGCAAGAATTTTGGGTCTGAACTTGGAAGAAAATCTAGGTCAGGATTTGGGGGAGAAGAAATTCTCCCTCATCTTAGATAGTTAAGACAAGTTCTGCATATGGTTGGATTCGTCTCTTGATGCTGAACATTTTTTATGTTATGAGTTTTCATTGAAAAGCCAGGAATCAGCAGTTAGAAGTTTGAGAAGAAGGGCGCGCGTTTTGAACTGGTTTTATCTGAAGGTTGAAGACAATGTCTTCTTGGGCTGGGCCTGAGATTATTTTTTTATTCACACCACATTTTTGGTTTTACACCCCCTGAGCCCATTTCATTCATTTTTTAATATTTTTGACTTTTTCTTTTTTTTTATTGACTCATTTATTTTTTCCCATGATATTAAAAATATAAAAATATTTTTCTCATCTCTTTTTTAATTTATTAGGCATTTATTTGATTTTCTCTTGATTTATACATAAATAAATAAACACCTATACTTTTATTTAAAATATTCAAATAGTACAAATACATTTTTTATACACTTTTATTTTGTTCTACTTTCTGAAAATATTTTATAGAAAAAATACTTTTTTTTAAATATTAAATATTATTAATTAGCATATATAATATATATTTTGTAAATAATAAAATAAATACATATATATTAGTATACTTAGAATAAAATACCAAAAAATATACATATTTTATTTTATTAATATTTAACATTAAAAATACATTTTTCACAAATAGACTTCATTTTATTTTATTTTTGTACACAAATAATAAATATTGTATATATTGAATAAATAATACATTTTATTTAATAGAATTAGGGTTTACCCTAAACATGAAAAACTCCTAAAAATATATACTTTTATTTTATTTTTTGACATAAATAATACCTTTTTTTTCATACACATGAAAACCTTCTTTTTGCATTTTGCATCTTTTCATTTCTATTTAATTGTGCAATTATTTACCTTGTAAACATTCCCAAAACTGATGTAATAGCTAGGGTTTCAATTTCTTGTCTAAATATCCCCCATTTGAACATTTGTACCCCCTTCCCATATTTGGTTTTGTAATAGCTTAGTAAATTTATTTTCGCACTTTATTGCTTTCTAATTATACCATGTTAGAATTAGGGTTTGTATGCGAAAAACGACAAAAATAGTTATGACCTAATCTCAAGACAAACAAGCATGAAAATGAACACACAAATCACACTTGCACCCCCTAGGGTATTCCACTTGTTGCCTTTCAAAATTGGTCCATATTGCATGTTAGGTCTCTTTGGGCAAAACAAACACAAATCAAATGATCATAGTCCCTCGATGACGCTTTCAAAATGTTGCCTAAACAAATGATCAAGTCCCTTAAGAAATTGCCCAAAGATACTTAGCACCATTGCAATTATGGTCTAAACGATGACCCACGCCCGTCCCTTTCACATCCTAACATGAGATTGTCCACCAAATGCAATGGTGGAACAAACTTGTTAATAGGGTTAAAACATAGCAATAAATCTTTGAGAAATTTAAGAGTAGATAACCTCTTAGTTACTTCAATCAAACTTGTAAAAACAAAACACTTGCCTATTTTCTAAAAACACACTTCACAAACACTTTCAAAACAAACTTTCAAAAACAAATGAAAACCTTTTCAAAAGACATACACCTTTGTATACATCCCAACATGGATCATTACAAAGGTTGCCACCACATTGGCCTCTTTTCAAAAACATTTTTCAAACCCACACACAAAGCACCATTTCAAACAATTGAAAACAAAAGGCAAGTGATCTAAGCAAGTAACTAAGAGCCCATGGATAACCATGGATAGAAAGGGTGCTAATACCTTCCCTTTCTATAATCTACTCCCCGAACCCAAGAAAACATCTCAAAGGTTTTTGCTGTGCTTTTTAACCTTTCCTTAGGATAAAATAAAAAGTCGGTGGCGACTCTTGCTCAACCGAAACATTTGCGAAAACAAACGCAAAACCATAGTCAGCTCTCCCACCGTATCACACAAAGGAAGTTGCTTCAACCCTTTTTGTAAAGTAATCAATAGCTACCAGGATGAAACGATGCCCGTTGGATGACGTAGGTCTGATCTTGCCGATCATATCAATGCCCCACATTGCAAAAGGCCAAGGTTCCGTCAAGATGTTTAGATCTTTTGGTATCATAAGAGTAGTATGAGTAAACATGTATTGTCTCAGTCGGCGAGCAGCCCATGCCAAAGCGTAGCAAGTTCTCTCGAGCAGTGAGTATTGGGTCTCACAGTCGGTAAACTTTTTGCTAAAGCAGTAAATAGCATACTCTTTTCTTCCAGACTCGTCATGCTGCCCCAACATGTACCTCTTTGTATTATTCAGCACTTATAAGATCAACGGTCTTCCTGTAATTGGAGGCATCAGAATTGATGACTTGGAGGTAGTATGGCCCCCTTTTCTTGAAGCAGTAGTCTAACAAACTCAACAGACACTTCGCAATCATCTTCACCTTCGTCTTCAGCTAAGCTGATCGTACTTTCGAAGTCATAACTGGTAGTAGCAGAGTCGTTACCAGTGAGATCCAGAGTGGATGTAGATCATGATACGTGAGTGTGTGTAAAATAGCTGTTTGGCAATATATATATATTAAAAGAAAAACAAGGAGCGCAAGATTTGAAATGCAAGAAACTTCCAATGCTTTTATTAATGATATATGAAAATGACACACATAAAGCCCTCACAAATGAAGCCATAGCGCCCCGGGTAAGACACCGGGCCATAAAGTTTAAAACATTGTCTGTTACATATTCAAAACAAAAAGTTTCATTACTGGGTAACAAAAGTAATAGGGATGAAGTCCTTTATTGTCCAGTTGCTTTGTCCATCGTCGGTTGTAGGATAGATCCAGCTGTCGAACTCAGACTCTTCCACATTATCTTCAATGACATTCACTCCCGAGTTGCTGATGAATACGGGAGGTCTTCCGATTCGTGCATTCCGAACAGCCCTTTGAGCTTCTGTAGTGAAACCCAAACCAAACTTATTAGTCTTCTGTGTAAAATCAGGGAGTCGGCCCCAATTTGTACACTCACCCTTCTCAACAACAGCCCAGGCATCCTTGAAGGAAGCCATCTTCATAGGAGAATCTTCAACAACAGTCTCAGTTGATGCCAGTGTCTGGGGAACCTCTTCAAAATGCTGAAATAGGGTCTCAATGAACTCCCCATCCATCTCTACGTATCGGAAAGAGTTGAGGTGGTTAACCATATACTCTTCCTCTCCCTGTACTGTCACAATCTTCCCTTTGACCGGGTACTTCAGTTTTTGGTGGAGTGTTGAAGTTACGGCCCCAACTTTGTGGATCCATGGACGACCCAACAGACAAGAATAGGATGGCCGAATGTCCATCACATAGAACGTAGAGTTGAAGACCTGATAACCAACCTTAATCGGGATATCAACCTCTCCATGCACCATCCTCTTAGACCCATCAAAGGCCCTGACGACAATGTTGCTTGGCTTCAGCTCCAACCCTTCACAATCCAACCGGTCTAGAGCTTTCTTAGGCAAAACGTTCAATGAGGAACCAGTATCCACCAATACATGTGCAAGAGTAGTGCCCCTGCATTCAATGGAGACATGCAGAGCATCATTGTGATTCTTCCCTTTAGCAGTCAAGTCAGCGTCAGAGAAACCCAACCCATTATCAGCAGTCAAATTGGCCACGTAATCTGTGAATTGATCAGCTGATGTCTCTTGTGGTATGTGGGCAGTCTTCAAAGAAGTAATCAGAGCCTTGGCATGATCCTCTAATCATAACAACGGTGACAACATAGAAATCTTGGATGGGGTTTGCCCCAGCTGCTCAACTACATTGTAGTCACTCTTTTTGATGATCTTCAGGATCTCTTCCATCTCTTGTTTAGAAGCTTCAACAGTAATCGTCTTCGGTGCCTCCGTCTGAGCAGGCACATCAGTGGTGATCCTTTTTCCCAGAGTATCATACGACTCGGCGACAGGGGTAAGAATAGGAACTTGAACAGGAATAGTAGCAGGTACACTGGAAGGTGTGATAACAACAGGTTTTCAGACAGTTGGTGGAGAAATATCAGGTGAGAAAAGCCTTCCGCTTCGGGTGACTTTAGCAAGTCCAACAATATTGCTGACGTCAGTATCAACATCCAACTCTTGCTTAACTCCATGAAAATAAACATCAGCCCCATAGTGCCAAGGGACAGCTTTATCAGAGGTGTAGGGGATGGGCCCCGGAACAGTGATGATCACAGGTGCGATTCTTGGAACAGATGTAATTCTAACAGGCTTCCTCGAGGGAGCCTTGGAAGAATTATCGAAAATGGTGATAACGGCAACTTCTTCAGTAGGAATTGAGGGAACAACAATTTTCTCGAACAGAGTTTCTTTACTATCCATCAGGCGTTGGACACCTGACTTTAAGAGATGGCAACCGGTAGGTAGAACGGAGCACATACGGCAACTTTCGTCACATCCCGGAAATAAACCGGCTAGCAAAAGGTTTTTCTTTACAGTCATCATAAGGGTAACAATATCATCCACATAAACCACAAATGGGTCTTCATCTATAGCATTTACTCCATGCCTGGGCATAGGAGCAGTCGCGACATTAGGCCTCTCGGGCGCCTCGAACTCAATCTCCTTCGCATCAATTAAGTCTTGTATCTTATTCTTCAAAGTCCAACAATCATCTGTATTATGCCCCAGGCTATTAGAGTGATAAGCACAGCAGGAATTAGGGTTATACCTCAGTGACGTTGTATTTGGATTCTTTGGGGCTTCCTTTAGAATCAACAGATTGGTCTTCAGCAACTGTGGCAGAATCTGAGATAAGGTCATGTTGAGACGGGTGAATTGCCTTCGAGGTCTCTCGTCCTTTTGTTGATTGTTATACTAAGGAGCACCAGCAGGTTTTGAAATAACAACTGCATTAACAGCTTGGCGGTGTTCAGGTCTGTTCTGTCTTCTCGCACTGTAGATAGCACTTGACTCTTTCTTAAAGGGCTTCTTCTCGGTACTCGATGAAGCACCCTTTTGTATCTTACCAGCCTTAATACCAGCCTCAATCCTCTCACCGGTCAAAATAAGCTCTGTAAACCCAGACGAAGAGCTTCCAATCAGGTGGTTGAAAAATGGACTAGACAGGGTCCCCAAAAACATGTCAACTAGCTCCCGATCAGCCAAGGGTGGTTGTACTCTTCCTGCGAGGTCTCTCCACTTTTGAGCATAATCTTTGAATCCTTCACCCGTTCCTATCGACATACCCTGGAGTTGGGTATGCGTAGGAGTGAGGTCGGAGTTGTATTGATACTGCCTGTAGAAAGTAGTAGCCAAATCTTCCCAACTGCGGATACTGGCTCCGTCCAACTGATAGAACCACTCAAGCTGAGTTCCTGAGAGACTGTCTTTAAAGAAATGGATCCATAGGTTCTTATCAGTGGTGTACGGCTAAATCTTCCTTACATATGACCGGAGGTGCAGCTTCAGACAAGAAACTCCGTCATACTTAGCAAAGGTGGGTGCCTTGAATTTGTGGGGAATCACCACCCCAGATGATAGACCTAGATCACCAAAATCTAGACCAGGCACTTTCTGCACTTCCATAGCACTCAACCCGTCTTCCAGTTGCTTGTATCTATCCTCAGCAGGAGGATATTGTTCTTCATCAAAGTCCGTCTCGTTGTCGGAGACCACAGGGCTAGGAGCCCTCCTTTCCTCTTGACTATCTTTCCCTCCAGATGAGGTGGTCAGATCAACTTTCCAAACCTGTTCCCTGTGTTGAACAAGATTGTCCTCTTCTTTTTCTTCTTCTTCTCTTTCAGAATCAAGGTCTTCAAGTCTTGCTGATCCTTAGCTAGATTCATGAACAGCTCTTGGAATTGGGAATTCTGGGCCTGGAGGGCCTTGATGGCTTGCTCAGTTGAAGGTTCAACAGACATGATGAGTGCTGAAATAAACAACGAAGAAGATAAGAGACCTGTAATAGGTACCTTCTATGGAGTGCATGAGATGGAATGCATATGATTTATGATTTCAAAGACAATCGGGAGATTCAAATTTGTAAACAAGAAATGAAACACACTTTATTAGATAAACTTCAAAATTCAAATTGTTCAACTGATGCCCTCAGGGCGTTACAAGAATGGAAATACTGAAAAGTAAATGAAAACTGGAAAAGAAACAATCAAAGATCAATCAACGCTCCCATGGTCTCTTCTTATCAGTATGGACATAGTCATTGAGAATCCACTCGTTCTCCAACTGCCTAGTCAACCTCTGGATTTTCTTCTCTTGCTCATTGAACTTCTCTCGGTAAGAATCTCGTTCTTCCCTCAGTTACATCCAAGACCTTTTCAGTGCCCCAATATCAGTGGGCATATGAGGATGGAGGATGGTTGGAAGAACCCCTTCTTCATTAGCAATTTCAACAATGATAGGCCGGACGACTTCATATGGCATACCCAGCTTCTGGGCACGGATACAGACCCATCTGAGATATGGCTCCATTGGAAGGGAAGTCTTTGGGCGCAGCTCGTGTGGATCAGATCTGTGAACTCTATCCCAAGCCCTTATGAATCTGAGACGTTGCTCATCGCTATCCCCTTGAAAATCAAAGATGATACTAGGCATTAGCATCTTATGAGGTCCTTCTCTTCTGGCACGCCCAAACTGACGTAGAGCTAAGCATGGGTTGTAAGAAATTCCTCCATGGGTTCCTAACAGCGGAACATTGGGATACTCCCCACAGCGATCAATGATAGCCTCTTCATCCATACCCTTGAGAGTCCAGATGATGTCATTATGGGAGAGAGACATAACCCTATAAGCCCAGCCCGTGACTTCTTTATTCTTCAGCACTGATTTGGGAAGGTGCGAAATAAACCACCTTGCCAATAACAGAGCACAGCACATCAAGGTTCCTCGCTTTTGGGTTGTACGAGCATAAAGTTGATGAAGAATGTCACCCAAGAGAGTGGGTACAGGATTATGAGAGATGAAGATCTTCACCGCATTCACATCATCAAAGGATTCAGAGTTAGGAAATAGTACCAAGCCATATATCAGAAGAGCCAGAATATCCTCGAATGCCTTGAATTCTAGGCTATCCCAGAAATATTTAGCCTTACCAACCAAAAACTTAGTCAGAAAGCCCTTTGCTCCACTTCTAGTTTCCCAATTAGTCATCACCTCATATTTGGTCAAATGAAGGGCTGCAGCAATCTCTTCGGACCTAAGAATCTTCTCCCAATCAGTAAACGGGGTCTGCTCCAGAATGGAGATACTGAGCAGATCAGAGAATTCTTCTAAGGTGGGAACCAGCTGGTAGTCCTGGAAAGTAAAACAATGGTACAATGGATCATAGAACTGGACTAGGACACTCATCATCTGCTCGTCCAATTTGGAGGTGACCAAACTGAGAAGATAACCATGTCTCCTGAGGAAGGAAGTAGTATCAGGCATCTTTGCAACCAGATCTTTAAGCAAGGTGGGAACCCGGACAAAGTTGATCCGGATGGTATTCCTACGCATGGGCATCATGATGACCTACAAAACAGAACAAAGATGAATCCCTCCTGTCTTTGAAATAGGTTAGTCCAATGCAAGATGTATGCAATGTTATGATGTCATGATGTCATGATAGTAAGCACACCACAAGTATCCATAAAAAGCAAACATGGTAAAGGCACACAAGTCACACAAAGAGCCCTTAGATTTCAGGCTGGCAAGGAGCTTAGGTACTACCCTCTTTCAGTTCAGTTGGTTTAAACTTGTCCTTAAAATAGTAATCGGGTTCTAGAGGATCTCAATATCACTAACTACCCTCAATCGGTCATAATTCCAGTTTAGCAACCTTTTCTTGCGGCCGGAATCATCGCGAGAGTTCAGTCTCAATGAGTGTAGCATACTGCTACTGTTTTATGGCCAAGTTGGTCAATTTAGAGGTTCTAAGGCCAGTTGGTGCTTAATGACCCCTTAGATGACCCATATTCTCCTCGTTCAAACACAAGGGATATCGGTACAATCTAAAGTGCCACACCAACGTAGCTACTGCTTCAACCGTATCGGTCTACGCCGTACAGTTCCCTCACAGTTTATTGCTACTTACCTAAAGGATATCCCCCAGATCCGGGTTAGGATCTATAGTAACTCTGATACAAGCCCACAAATATAAATCATACAAAGCAAGCAATTAAAAACACAATGATCTAATCCTAAGGTACACCTCACTTATTTGATGTCCCCAACAGAGTCGCCAGTTCTGTGATACGGTGGGAAGAACTGACTGTTTTTTAGAATGCTGGTTTGTGTTTTACATTTGTTTTCTCAAAATGTCGCGGTAAGCAAGAGTCACCACCGACTTTTATTTTATCCAACAAGGAAAGGAAAAAAGCACAAAAAAATTCCTTTTTCGAGATATTTCTCGGGCTTGGGGGGTAGATTATAGAAAGGGAAGGTATTAGCACCCTTTCCATCCTTGGTTATCCATGGGCTCTTAGGTACTTGCTCAAATGTTTTCAAAATTGCTTTTCTTTGTGTTCGTGGGTTTGAAAAGAGTTTTTGTTTGAAAGGTGTAAGTGCGAAAAGTTTTATTTTGTTTTGAAAGAGCAAGTACTTAAGAACAATCTACCTACTCGAGAAAGGAATGAATTTGTGCTAATGTCCTTTAGACAATTCTATCCCACTATTGATGAGTAGGTAAAATCGTCGTTGGAGTTTAAGGGTCAATTCGATTAAGAGACGTGTAGTCACTAAAGCAATGTTAGGACGCCTTAGCGGTAACCCAAATGTCTTAGATCATTTTTCCAAGGCAACCGTTTCGAGGCAACTATGATCTTTGGACAAGAGGGCGACCTCTAAAAATTCCTATACTCAATGACCCCGCTCGAAGGCAACCAAGTAAGATGTACCCTAAGAGTGCGTATGTGCGAGTGTGTTATTTCGATTACATTATCTTTGTACATGTCATGGGTGAGCTATATTGATTTTAAGTTCGTACGTTCGATCTTGTCATGCATTCCCTATTATCAAACATCTAACAGTATATGGTTGCGGAATTTAAATTGCGGAAATTAAATCTAACTATTACAAGGCGTCGGGTATTTACATCGCCAAAAACAAACCCTTGAAAATAAAATGCGGAAAGTAAATAAAGCGATAAATAAAGTCCTAATTAAAAACTATTACATCCTAGGAAACAGATACATCAATATGGTAAAATAGATCGCGTGCAAGAAATTAAATCGGATGCGAAATTTTTAGGGGTTTTGACCCTTTTTTGAAAGAAAGCAATTTTTTTGGTTATTTTTGAATTAAAAAGAAATTGGATCTAAGTTAATTAAATAAATTAATTAATTAATTAGTTAAAAAATATATTTTTTTGGATTTTTGGATATTTAAGGAAATAAAATAAATTTGATTAAAAATTAGTAAAACCTAATTATCTACATTGATTTTAAATATTGCAAAAATATTAAAAGTTAAACCTAATTAAACAAAATTAATTTAATTAATTTATTTACAAAAATAAAGGTGATGAATTTAATTTTAATAAATAAAATATATTTTTGTATTTTTGATTTTATGAGGAAAAATTATTTAATTGGTTAGTGATAATAAAAATAATTAATAAAACAAATAAATAAAATAAGATAAAAAAATAAGAAAGAAATACTCAAGGGGGGTGTTGGGCCTAGAAAGGGAGTGAGATCAGCATTTTTGAGGCCCATTCATGTTGGCCTGTATTGACTTTCCCAGATTCTCTGTGCCTTGGTTGACTTGAGACCATGATGGACGTTCAATCTTGGCCACCAGATCTGGCATGGGGCCATCTGGCAACCATCTGGATGAGGACACATGATATGCTACGCGTTGGACGTTGCATGGGAATACCTATTGAAAAATAATAACAAGCAATTGGGGGACCTGGGATTCGAACCCAGGTCCCATTGGATTTTGTACAACACGCTTGCCAACTCAACCACTGCACTCAATTGTTAGTATAATAAACAATAATTAATATATGTGAAACAACAACAATATGCCAGCGATGCAAAAAACACGCGCGCAGTTTTTGAATGGGCCAGTTGGAAAAGGACACGTCTTCGTCTTCTCCACTGAACCCTGGTTCTTTTTCCTGCGGATTAGAATCCGCAACTAAATCCCTAGGTCGATCCTAAAATCTTCTTTAGGCTATGGAAACAAATTCTGAGACCATCATCATGCTCGTCTCTTCCTCCTGAACACGCTCATGGCCATTGTTTGCATCAATTTTGCCTGAAACTGAAACGCCTAAAAATAAGAACCAAAAATCCTAGTTTCGGGTATGGCATTACAGGCTATAAAAATACAATTGAATAATTTAGGAAGCTTAGAAATCATTCAAGAATCATGAATATGCCAATGTTTTGTCAAGAAAATGCCAGAATAAGAGAATACGATTTCACATACAGAGCGAGGTTCGGAGAGACTTACAGCGCGTTTTAGGAGGCGAATGGCTTTGCTTTTGATTGCTACTGCTTTAGCGGATGTCCAGCAAGAGGTCTACGTTGAGATTTTGTGTTGAATTGGCCTCCAAGACTGATTTCGATTCCAAGCTTTTTTGACAAATTTCCAAGTTTGGTTTTCCAGATTGTGCAGCCTCTTGGTTCTAATTTTCGTGCCTTTGCATTGTATATGTATAAGGCATTGTATTAGGTCAAATATTTGGACTTGAATCCTTATGCATTGATGATTGAAGATGTGATTTTATTCTCCATTGAAAAAGCTTCCAAATTTGTCAAAAACCAATATTTTGTGCATGACATGGCTTGATACGAGTTTGATCCTGCCCATGATGATAATTAAAACCTGTATCAATCAAAAAGATACCAAGTTATCAATATTTAGATTTTATTTGGATTTAAATTGATTTAAAATGAATTAATTCAATAAAAATCAAATAAAATAGAAAAATTAATAAATGGACCCAAGACTAAAGATAGAGCACGTTTGTATTGTGACAAGATCAAATCAAGTGGAAAAAAGTGGGCCCATTTGACAAAATTTGATGTTTTGGGGATAGTTGACTTTTGGCAATTTTGGAAAAATGCCAAACTTCAACAATGCATAAATTCTTCAATTTTGAACTTTTGGAGGTGTTATTGGACTTTTTAGAAACCTTGCGATGTCCTCTAACCAACCCTTTTTTTCTCATCTCATTTTGATATTCCATGCTCAAGTTATAAGCTTTGGAATAAAAGTGTTTTTGTTGACTTTCAAAAATGACCTATAATGTCCAAATTTGTAACTTTTTGTGAGTGCATTTCTTGATCTTGGGGTGTGAATATGGATTGTAGGAAATTGCATCCTATTCAAAATGAGCTTTGGATGGGTCATTTATAATAAAGTATGAGAAAGTTATGCTTGGTCAAAGTTGAGTTGACTTTTTCTACAAAACACTAATTTAGCAACTTTTGAATCTTGATGAATTTTGAGCAATCCTTGATGAATCATGATCAACCCTTGATCAAATGATGAATTATCCTTCAAAATGAGAATGTTGACAAAAAATCTTGAAGTTTGACTGTTTGTAGGTCACAATTGACTTTTGCCCTAGCATGGTCGATTTTTGGACCTCTTGAGCAATTGACTGACCAAACTTCCTCTGCAAGGCTTGAAATTTGACATGGATGAACTTGAGAACATATTAGGACATTGGGTAGAACTTTAGGTCATTTGGATGTAAGGACCTTGATGCAACACAAAACCCTAATTTGAGATTGACTGCCTTAGGAGATGACTTGACTGTCCAACTCTTGAGCAATCTTGAGCAACTTGGAGATTATTCTTGACATGTCTTGAGAAATATGGGAGGGAAAATTTTGGGGTACAACATGTACCAATCAAGAACAAGCGTGTTAGTGCCCAGAATTCATCCCCACGACTCCCACAGTTTGCCCATATTTCTAAAACCGAATCTTGTTATTCTTGCACATTCATCATGTTTTAATAGTATATTCTTATTCATTATCACATTTACAAGCTATCTATGCCATTTAATTTCATTTTTGTGGACTGTATCAAGAATTTCCATTGTTAGGGTTCTTGGTTTCGTTTTAGGGTTTTCATGTGCAGGCAAAATTAGCCCCCATGAAGGGTATCATGATGTTCAGGATGCCAAGGCGGTTCGATTCATGGCATTAGAAGTCATTTATCATGCCCATGGAGGATTTTGAGATAATCCAGATTTGTAGTGACGGACACACGTCCGTAGGTAAAAGTTTTATGACTTTTACCAACGGAGCGAGGTCAGGGATGATTGGCGTGGCACCCCCTCATTCGCTGATTTGAATTCTGGCGCTTTTTTTCCCATTAACGTGCATATATTATATATTATCTTATATTGTTATTCTATGTACAAACAAAGCATGCAGCGCAGTTGGTAAGTGGAACGTTGGGAAAGGTTACAGGACCTGGGTTCGAATCCCAGGTCCCCTCATTCTTCCATATTATTTTTCTTTCAATGTTCAGGCACGCGCACAAGCCAAGAGACCACCAT
The DNA here is from genome assembly GCA_948472305.1 of Vicia faba. Taxonomy (NCBI): domain Eukaryota; kingdom Viridiplantae; phylum Streptophyta; class Magnoliopsida; order Fabales; family Fabaceae; genus Vicia; species Vicia faba. The sequence continues at coordinate 1,750,223,800 of OX451736.1, read as the reverse complement.
GTGACCTCACGATCCAACCAGCCAGGTGTCCAGGAAGCCAGATTTGATGGCTATCAGGTGATGATCCACCAAAGGAGTTGGTTAACACATAGCACTGGATCCAGAAAGTCAAGTGTGGACCTTTGTTTCTTGGGCCCAAGACTTGCTATCAGCGCCTCACCAAATTACTTTTTTTTCAGGCCCAACTTTCTTTTCTCTATTCTTTCTTTTATTTTATTTAATTTATTTATTTAATTTTACTAACATAAAAATTATTTCTTTTTATCAAAAAATTAAAAAAATAATATTTTCATCCAATTAAATTTAGGTTTATTTTTCATCAAAAATTAATTAATTTAATTAGGTTATTTAACTTTAGGTAACTTTAATTATTTTGTAAATAAATTGAAAACAATTAGAAAATTAGGGTTTTAGTTTAATTTAATTCTTATTTTCTTTTTCTTAAAAAATAACCAAAAATACAAAAATAGGCCATGTAAATAATTTTCTTTAATTAATTTAATTACTAATTAATTTTGTAACCTAATTCTTTTTTCTCTTAAAAATAATCAAAAACAACAAATAATTTTTCTTTCGATTAGGTTAGACGGGGTCAAAACCCTAATTTCTTATCATTCTTAATTTCTTCGCTCGCGCTTTATTATTATTTTTACCATATTGATGTAACTGCTCACAAGTTATAATAGATTGATTAGGATCTTTTACTTTCATTTATCGTTTTTTAAGGGTTTGTTTTTGGCTACGTAAATACCCGAAGTCTTGTAATAGTGTAGTTTACTTTCCGCACTTTAAATTCCGCAAAATATTAAATGTTAGATGTATGAATAATTAGGGTTGCATGACAAGAATGTATGATTAACTTTAAAACGGTTAGCTGACCCTAAAATGTGCAAAGATAATAAACTTGAAATTGAATCACTCGCACATGCGCACTTCTAGGGTATACTCCCACTTCGGTTGCCCTCGGTAAACGGTCATTAAGTGTAGGATATTTTAGTGGTCTCTCTCTTGTCCGAAAGATCAAAGTTGCCTCGGAATGGTTGCCTCGGAATTGTTGCCTCGAATGATTGATCTAAGACATTAGGGTTACTAAGACGTCCTAACATTGCTTTAGTGACCGTACGTTCCTTTCGAATTGACCCTCAAAACTCCGACGACGGTGCTACCTACTCACTAATAGTGGGATACAGCTGTCTAAAGGAAACAAACATAGAATGATTCTTTTTTCGAGTAGGTAGATTAGCTCTTAAGTACTTGCTCAAACAAAAAAACTTTTTCACACTTACACTCCTTTTCAAACAAAGTCTTCAAAAACACTTCGTAACACTCTTGAAGACAGAAGCAAGGGTTAAATCGAAGTCAAAACAAAAACTTTTCAAATCACACAAACACACAGAAGCAATTTTGAAAATGACGAGCAAGTCCCTAAATGCCCGTAGAAAACTACGGATAGAAAGGGTGCTAATACCTTCCCTTTCTATAATCTACCCCCCGTACTCAGAAAATCTCGAAAAAAGGAATTTTTCTGTGCTTTTTTCCTTTTCTTGTTGGATAAAATAAAAGTCGGTGGTGACTCTTGCTTTCCGCGACATTTTGCAAACACAAACGCAAAACACAAACCAGCATTCCTAAAAACTGTCCTGGTTCTGGCCACCGTATCACAATCTCCTTTCAACAAACTCATTTATAAGTGCCTTTATGAGTGGACTTGAGATGAACCTCAAGTATCTTTGGCAACTTTAGGTAGCTGGTTGAAGTTATCCTCCAAGTATCACAACATCATGGGATACACCTTTAGAGAAGAATAAATTATTACAACCTCAACACTAGAGACATGAGGAACCACCAGGAGGTTTCTATCATATACATATGATGCGGAACACAAATCAAAAACTCATCAACAATCTTCAGGAAAAAATTGATCATCCTTTCTCACAAGCACCATAATCCAGGTGCCAATAGAAAAACATAAGTTTAAAAATAAATCAAACACACCAATCAGAAACACAACAACTCATAACCAAAGTAACGTACCTGACAAATTCAAACAGGACCATATCTCACCCTGTCACACCAGTCAATACTCCCCCTCAAGGGATCATCCAAACAACAATACGAACTGACCACATTCACACATATTTTCAGTAAAACCTCCTTCCTTGTCCACAGTACCAGAAAGTATCTTCCTAGAATCTCACCATGAAACAGAACATGATGCCTACTTTGATACCAATTGAAATTCTGGTATTCATATCTCAAATGTCCTAAATGACATTGAGACACCTCTCTCTGAACAAACACACAATGACAAGATATATGATAAATAGAGTGCAAGAAAGTAAAGAACATACGTGATTTTTAACCCAATTCGGTGTACAACAACACCTACATCTGGAGGCTACCAAGTCAGGAAGGAAATTCACTATCAGTAGTATCAATTCAAAGTGAAAGTATCTTGTTTACAACTTATCACTTAATCCCAACCCAGTGAAACTTATACCTAGGAACTCCTAGATATGAGTATACCCAGTCACTCCCTATAACCACAATGATATCAACTCAATAATACAACAATAATAACTTTAGAAGACACTCTTCAAAGACACACAACTTAGCCAAGACTCTTGACCAAGAACAATACTTAGAGTTGCTTACAAGCTTCCTCAAAGAATAATAACCATTCTATGCTTAAAAGCTTAAGAATAAATAATAGAGAATTACAACTCAATAACAACGGTCATACTCTTATATCAACATGATATTAGAGAGGCTCACAAATAACACAGACAAACTCTCCTAGAGATAGGCACAGAGACAAAGCCCTAATGCTTCTACATTCTAGACACACGCTCTTTTAGGTTACAAACACTTCTATTTATAATCCTTTTCATAACTAGATTTGGGCTTCAAATCGTAGCATATCAGCTGCTACAAATCTGCATAAACTTCTTCATAAAAATAGATCTTCGATCATAACCTTTTTAATTTGTCTCCATAATTAGAAAGTCAATATTCTTCTTCAATTCAACTTGAATATTCCAGACCTTAAAATCAGCGCTACATAGAATAGCATAATATTTCCAAAATATAATGCATATGTTAAAGACTCTAGTTGAGATGTCTTTAACAATTCTCCACTAGAAAATAAAGCTCAGCCTCTGCAATTCTACTTTCTTGGATCAGAAATAAACCAATCCAAGGAGTAAACAAATGTTGATCATCTCTTGACCAGCACACATATCTAAGACATGTTTCTTGAATAGAAACTTCTTAGACTCACAACCCAGGAACCTCTTCAAATTCTAGAGAAAATTTCCAACATATGTGACTAACACACACCCATAACATATGCTATGCCATTCCTTTGTCCAACTGGATTCTGCACACTTTGCTGATGTGATGTTCCAACATCTAGCAGAACATCTTTCTAAGAAACACACTAAGAGATCTTTTATATAAAAAATCGGAGAGTGGCCTTTTAGAGTTGGAAGAAAAAATAAATTGCTTTTAACTTTCTTCAGATCTCCTTTTAACAAACTCATTTATAAGTGCCTTTATGAGTGGACTTGATATGAACCTCAAGTATCTTTGGAAACTTTAGAAAGTTGGTTGAAGCTATCCTCCAAGCATCACAATATCATGGGATACACCTTCAGAGAAGCATAGATTATTACAACCTCAACACCAGAGACATGAGGTACCATTGGGAGTTTTCTATCTATCTATCTATCTATCTATCTATCTATATATATATATATATATATATATATATATATGCAGCGGAACACAAATCAAAAACTCATTAACAATCTTCAGGCTCGACTTGATCATCCTTGCTAATAAGCACCATAATCAAGGTCACAATATAACAACATAGATTTGAAAATAAATCAAACACACCAATCATAAACACAGCAGCTCACAACCAAAGTAACGTTCCTAACAAATTTAAACAGGAATATATCTCACCCTGTCACACCCGTCAATACTCCCCATCAAGGGATCATCCAAACAACAATATGAATTGACCACGTTCACACATCTTTTCAGTAAAACCTCCTTCCTTGTCCACAGTACCAGAAAGTATCTTCCAAGAATCTCACCATAAAACAGAACAGGATGCCTTCTTTGATACCAATTTAAATTCTAAGATTCATGATCTCAAATATCCTAAAAGATATCGAGACACCTCCCTTTGAAAAAACACACAATGACAAGGTATATGATAAATAGAGTGCAGGAAAGTAAAGAACACACGGTATTTTTAACCCAGTTCAGTGTACAAAAACACCTATGTCTGGAGGCTACCAAGCCAAGAAGGAAATCCACAATCGTAGTATCAATTCAAGGTTAAACTCCCCCGTTTACAACTTATCACTTAATCTCTACTCAGTGCAACTTCTACCTAGGTACTCCTAGATATGAGTATACCCACTCTCTCCCTATCACCACAGTGATATCAACTTAATAACACAACAATAATAACTTTAGAAGACACTCTTCAAAGACACGTAACTTAGCCAAGACTCTTGACCAAGAACAATATGTAGAGTTGCTTACAAGCTTCCTCCATAAACAATAACCATCTACGCTTAAAAGCTTGAGAATTCATAATAGAGAATTACAACTCTATAACAACAGTCATACTCTTCTATCAACATGATATTAGAGAGGCTCGCAAATAACACATACCAACTCTCCTAGAGAGTGGCACACAGACAAAGCTTTAATGCTTCTATATTCTGGACTCGTACTCTTTTAGGTTACAAACATTTCTATTTATAACCCTTTTCCAATTGGATTTGGGCTTCAAATCGTAGCATATCAGCTTCTACAAATCTGCATAAACTTCTGCATAAAAATAGGTCTTCAATCATAACCTTCTTAATTTGTCTCCATAATTAGAAAGTCAATATTCTTCTTCAATTCAACTTGTATCTTCCAGACCTTAAAATCAGCACCACATAGGATAGTATAATATTTCCAAAATATAATGCATATGTTAAAGACTCTAGTTTGTAACAAGCATAACAACATGTCTTCAGCGAGATTGATGTCAGGACATTTGGTTCGACATCTTCTTCACAACAGCTTCATTGCAGCATACCAACTCATCACCACAAACCAGCAACCTCACATACTACTCCCCATTTTTAGCCATAATATGAAAAAGAGAGCATTTACAAAACCATTCCCAAACAGTGCTCATCCATACCCAAACAAAAGCCATAAGACTAATTTTGAAACACCCAACCACAAGATGAAGGGAGAGAAGAAATGACTTCTATGAATATTCGAGCAGTTACTTAGGAATTAATGATCCTCGGCTGTAATAATTGGTCTTGGTCAAAGAAAAGGTTATCTGAGGAAGATAACCATACCAATAAACATGCACCATCCAAATCCGTTCTGAACGTCTTTATTGATTCTGGACTGATTCTTATGGAAGTAACGTTACCAAAAAATGTGCATGTATGGTCAACAAGCCCGTTTTACACTCCCTTCTGACATGTGCTTGGTTACATCGTCCAAAATATTTCCTTGTTGGTCTCAAGGAAAACATGTTATGAACAAAGTCCTGACATCCTATCAGACATTGTCTAAAAACTCAAACACAAATTTCTGTCATACCCCAAATTTGCCCGTTTTATTTTCAAAAAATTCAAATGATTTTTAAAATTAGATTTTATAAATTTCTTTGGTTTATTTTGGGATTTATTAACATTTGGTTTGGATATTAATTTGTTTTGCTTATTTAAAGATATAAAATAGTTTACTTAAAATTATTTGTATTTTTAAATAACAAATATCACATGACCCTTCATATGATTCCATGTGCATTTTTATCTCGAATAGAATTACATATCACAATTGGTAAGAAAATAAAGCTTGCAAGTAAAAGGTCACGGATTCGAGTTTTACTGGTGTGAGTTATTTCCTTTTTGGGGTGTTTTTAACCTAATTTCAAATATATAAATAAGACTCTCTTCATCCTAATTTTTCATCAAAAATTATTTATCTCTCTCACAAACAAATATTTTTCTATGCAATTTTTTGATATATTTTTGGGTTTTGTCTTTAACATACACTTAGCCCTGTTTTTTTTTTAACAGACAATTACAAAAAATCTCCCACAAAAACTTAAAAATTTCACACTTACAATTTTTATAAGAAAAAAATTTAAGTGCATTTTCTTAAATGTGGTTTATGCTTTTTTTTCTAATGAAAATATAATAAATGTATAATTTATTTAGGTATATTTATCATATTTTTATTAGACAAAAATATAAATCACACCTATAAACAATTTCGCTCCACACAGGGCGCACCTCGAATCGCACGGCAATTTTGTCGGAATCATCACTGTATGTTGCTGCGATTCAATAACCAATCTCCAGGTAAGAAATTTCTCACGCTGCCTTTTTCTTGTCTCTTTTAGTTCTCTGTTCACATTTGATTTGAAGTTGTGGTTTACTGAGTTTAATAAATGGCAATTATTATCTTAAGAACACTTATATAATGAAAACCACCGTCTGCCAAAAAAAACTATGGATATTGTTTCAGTACCATCATATATATTTAGTTTTTTTTTTAATTATAATACGTGGTTAAAATTTTTTTAAGAGATGCTTTGCACTTCAAAGATCCAGTAGACGTGTAATATAATGAAATTTGTAAGTTTTCCTTAAAAGAAAAAAGAGGATCAATTCTATTCTATCTTTTGCAAAATAGTATACATGTTTTTTTTTTTTACTCCAGCATAATTGATTAAATACTAAAAAATACTTGTTACTATTTTCATTTTTTAACTCATTAGATTTGTAATTGATATTAAGGATGCAGGGTGTTATAATTAGGCTTACGTATAAGTTTTTTTTTTTTTTCTATTTGTATTTGGTTTAGGTCATTTTATTAACTTTAATTCAATTATTTAGAAAATACTAAAGAAATGTAACAATTTGCACAAATTTCTCTTCCGGTTAAATTATCATGAAATATTGATCTGTAAATAATTAATCTTATATATATTTTTTAGGATTTTTCAACTAACTTCATATCATTATCTTTGTAAATAATAAATTACTAACCCAATAATATAAATTCAAACACTAATTAAAATCAATTAATTCAACATTCTATAAATAATAGAATATACATTCTCGAGTAATTAAGCGGTTGATTTAATGTTTACCAAATAATTATTCAAAATCAAATAATTAAAATTCACGCGAATTTTGATTTTGCTCAACGCAATAATCAACACTATCGTTCAATGTGATAAATAAATCAAGTCAATTTCTTCGCCTCGAGTGAATTAATTTTGATAATTATCAACTCTTTATCAAGACTTAATTCAAACAGCTCATTATCAATCGAATCAATTACTTTGTCTAGAGTGATTTAATTCTGATGAAGATCCACTATTCTTCAACGATTCAAAAATCTAATTCAAAACAACTAATTAACAAATCAAATGAATTTCTCTGCCTAGCGCGAATTAATTCTAAAGAAGATAAACTCTTCTTCAATCAAATAAAACTCAAAATAGCTAACCAATTCAAACTATTTTTTTCACTAACTTAACAAAATTCAAGATATTTTCAAAAAGTATTAAATAGAATTAATTTCAAACTTAACTGTGAACTACGTCTACGATCACTTATTTTTCAAACTCAGACAAGGTTCAAGGATAAATTCGAAAGCAATTCTACGATCCTATAAAAAACATAAACAAACACATACGAACTACGAAATTGGACTCTGATTCTTCGCAAGGAGATACATAGGCACGTGGTTAAAACTAAGACGAGTCCTGTTATTAAAAAATTAAATCATTTTTTAAATATATAGAAACATTAACTTTTAAATAGAAAATCTTCGATTTACCCTACGACCTAAAAAAGGAGCCCCTTGAGAACAAGGGAGATGAAGGGTGTCTAACACCTTCCCTTCGTCTAATCGACTCACGAGTTTAGAATCTCTTTACAAATTAGGGTTACCCGTTATTTCTCCGTTCTTAGGATAAAAAGTAGTGGTGGAGACTCTTTATTTTTTGCCGGTTATGACATCTGGCGACTTTGCTTTGGACACAACCATAGGGTTTAGATTCTACCCCTTCTTTTAGGTTTAGAGTTTCTATTTTGGGTTTCTTCCATTTTTGGTATATTTTGTTTTATATTTGTTTAATTGTTTATTTAGTGTTTTATTGTTATTTTATTATTTTATTATCATATCATTGTTGGTGGGATTTAAATTGCAATATATCAAACCTTAGAAAGAAGGATTGTCTATTGGCCAAGGGGGGTAAACACCCCTACGAGATTTTGTGACGACTTCGCCTAGAGTGGGTTGAATTACAAAGAAGAAATATCTTTTAGAGGGCTAGACTCTCTAGGAGGTAGGACTTCAGAATTTGGCCAGTGACTCTTTGTATAATCCTAAAACAAAATCTCATGGTGAGACCTTGTACGACCTAAGAGACAGAAGTCTCGGTCTACAAAGAGGCTTCTCTTAAGGGAGAACCTCGTGCCTTTCCCTCTAGTGTTATCCATGATACCCTTAGGATAAACTACCTTTTGGAAGGATAGAAAAATATGTAGGACGAACTTATCAACCTACGTACTAAGGAAACTATTGTCATTCCATCCTTCATAGGAAGCCTTCCCGCGAGGTACATTCTTTTGTAACTTTAAACATACGTAGGGTTACCTCTTATCGTTATTATACTCTAAACTCGTAGGGGTATTCTTTGATTTAACCCGTAGGGTTTTCTATTGAGTCATAATCCCTAGCCTGTAGGAATTTCCTTTATTTGTTATAATCCCTAGTCTGTATGGATCCATTTTTGTCTGTCATTATCCTTAGAACCTTTGTAGGATCTTGTTCTTCATATGGAAATTTCCCACGAAGGCCATGGCATCTGGTGAGTGTTGAACGATCACCATATTCTCTCTTCCATGCTACTCTCTCAAGTCAAACCTCTATCTTAATCGCCTATCTGCCACGATCCCGAGCCTGTAAGGATTTAATTTGATTGTTATAATCCCTAGCCTGTAAGGACTCCCTTTGGTCCATCATTAACCCTAGCCCTTATAGGGATTCCTTATGTCTGTCTCAATCTCTAAGTCAGTATAGGATATCCTTATTTCCATGTCTATCTTTAAACCCGTTTAGGTTTCCGTAAGAGTGTCATAACCCCTAGCTTGTAGGGGTCTCCTCTTAACTATCATCCCTAGGAATTTCCATTTGTCTGTCATAATCCCTTATCTGTAGGGATTTCATTAGGTTTGTGCTATTTCTAAACTCGTGTAGGGCACCCTTATGTTTACCTTCATACTACGCCCGCATTGCATTGCATTTCCATTTACATACATTCATACATACACATTTCCATCTTCGCCCTTGGTCTCTATCATCCAGTTAACAGATTTTTCGATGCTCAAGAACAAATTCCAAGCATACTACTTCAAGAAAGTCGTGAAGGAATTCAAGAAAATCCTAGATTGGTGAAGGAGAAGTCAAACATTGGAGACTCAATTGAGCTTGGTCCTAAAAACTTATTGAGTAGAAAAGGCAGCCCTTCTCCATACAAGGCAAAGCCTGCACAACGCCTCATATGCAACTATCATTAGTGATTCAAAAGCAACTGTATCGACGAGAGCAATACCCTTACATAATAGGTATGCCCAAGAAAAGTCAAGGGTCATCCTTATGCTTTGACAAGTCCAAGAATCAAGAAGCATCTCCTAAAGTCAAGTGGATCAAACAAAGAAGCTCATCTCTAGGATCATTAGACTTTATCTATTTCAAATTGTAATTTCTACGTTGCTAAGTTGTGTTTGGTGTAAACTTATATTTTTGGATCAGTAATTCTAATAAAATGAGCATGCATGTTTTCGAAGTCAATTCATTTGTATTCACTATTTTCTACGCCATCACTTTCTGTACAAAAATTAATCAACGACTTTCCATATTCACTCTTCTCACTACTACGGAAAAGGGCTTTTAAAGCGCTTATTTTGGCCTTTAAAAGCGCTTAAAAGCGCTTTAATAGCTGGCGCTGGCGTAGGTAACAAAAGCGCTTCTAAAAGCGCTCTGGTAGACCCCCCCTTTAAGAGCGCTTTCCTGGAAAAAGCGCTCTGGTAGGACCCCCCCTTTAAGAGCGCTTTCCCAGAAAGCGCTGCCAACGACCAGTAAAAAAGCATAAAAAATTAAAAAAAAACGCAGCATACAAAAGCGCTTTTGGAAAAGCGCTCTGGTAGGCCCCCCTATGAGAGCGCTTTTTCTGGAAAAAGCGCTCTGATAGGCCCCCCTATAAGAGCGCTTTTCCAAAAGCGCTTTTGTATGCTGCGTTTTTTTTTAATTTTTTATGCTTTTTTACTGGTCTTTGGCAGCGCTTTTACTAAGAAGCGCTTTAGTAGGTGGACCTTTAAGAGCGCTTTTTAAAAGCGCTGTCGTTTCTAAATGAGGTATTTTTATGTGCAGCCTATAATTTAATCCTCCCAGTCGACCTGTAATGTTTTCGACCTGTAATATTTTCGACCTGTAATATATTTTTGACCTGTAATATATTTTCGACGCTATTATTTCAGCCATCAGTAAGACAATATATATACTAATATAATACCATTATAATATCCAAAATTATATATATACATCATTACATCAATAATATTATAGTTCAAATCGACACAAATCCTACATGAAAAATTGCTTAATATAATATTGACACAAATCTTCTTTAATTTCTTCCAACTTAAGCTTCGGGTACCCAGCAGCACGGAATTCGTCAAGGTACTACAAAACAAAAACATAATATAAATGATATATTTAGTTAAATGTAATAAATTATATGAAATTATCTTAAGTTATAAATTCATACCGTGAGCGGAATCTCTAATTGATTCGCCTGAAGGATTTCTTTCATGAACCTCAAAACAAAGTATCCGCAATCATGACTGTTTCGCTGTTGCGGACACTACATAATAAAACAAATAAGATTCTATAGTTGTCTTGTTTTACCAAGTAGCATAAATATTATAAGCAAAATTGTGAAAAGTAATGTACCTGCACTTGGATCCAAGTGATGTTGTTTGATTTAGTCCGGGATACCTGTGCGTCCCGTTGACTACGGAACACTTGTATTGATCTAATTATTAAATATATAAAAGCATATGTTTAGATCAATCCCACAAATAAGAAAATATATAAATATACACGAATATATATTTAGAACGATCCCACTTACAAATCAACGATTTCCTTCATAGCCGGATAATTGGTCCATTCACCATTTACCGAATTCAGATAATACACGACTTCTCTTATCGGGTTGATAGCAAGCAGCAACCAGTGTGCTCTATAAATTAAAACAATAGGTTATATGAAAATTTTGCTATACACAAAAGAAACAGAGATTAGATGAACCAAGAATGAGAAACTAACCCTACTGGTCGGGTATTATACGCCCAAAGATGCAGACTTTCTGTATTGCCGGTGGACATGAATCTATCTACTAAGCGCTGTCTAACTGATTCCGGTTCCGAAGCAATTGTCATTCCGCTGCAATGGGCGGAAGACACGAAACGGAATCTGTTAGACAATGCAGTCCCGCGCAACACTCTGTCATACAACAACCTTAAATAAAAACATAATAAACATTAGATTATTTTCATTGAAATGTGTAAATAAATTATATTGTGGGACTAATTAAATAATATATCGGATGGGTGAATATTACCGGATGTATGAGTGCATATTACTGACGCCTAGTTGATCATGCCTAAAAATCTCTTCCAAGTCATCAATTGTAATATGTGACGGGAATTCAATACCGAAGACACTTTCATCCATGTTGATTTCACGTAAACCACCATCCTTCAAATCGGACATATCAACCATTGTTGCAAGTGTCGAACGGTATCGAGGCACAAAAGCACCGCCTTTTTTTGCCGCTTGCTTCGGAGGACCAGTGGGTGGTACGCTACGAACCTGCTGCGTCACTTGTTGTGACTCCCGAGCGGATGCCTAAAAATCATATAAGTTAGGTAAAATATAAAATCATGCAGATTTAGATTCAGACTATATATTAACACTTTAAATGTACCTCTTTTAGTGATGCAACAGACTCCTCCTCCTGTAAAATCCCTTTACCCTTAATTGCGGGTTTTATAGGAGCAGTCTAAAATTAAAATGTAAAAAATAATTAATAAACGGTTTAGAATTGACATTCGAAAACTAAATGATTCATAATCGTTTTCAGTATACCTCATCACTAATGGTAATGAGCTCCGAGGGCCATGCAACAAATGATCCTATTGCATCTCGCAGCAATGTCGTCTCTGAGACCATGTCAGGTACCGGTAGAATCGCATCACGATCTAATACAACATCCACCGATACTTTCAGGTGTCCATCCGGGAGCGGTCTGTGGTGAAGTAAATCTCCCGAAGTGTTGTGCACTTTTCCCTTGCCAACTAGTCGATAATTCGGTGACGATAAGTATAGTTGGAAAGATGAAATGCCCTAAACAAATAGAAAATATAAAGTCATTATCATTAATAAAATAGAACAGTTTGTAAGGAAAAAAACTTATAATTACCTCGGGAAATTTCTTTTGATAGTTGATACTAGCCTTATCACTAGTTTCTCTCACCGATGAAGTGTTGCAATTTTCTCTCATATACATATCTTTATCTCTTTGCAATTCAGAGACCTGTGCTTGCAATTCCTGCAACTTTTGCAACACTTCTTCATTGGTAAGATTTGATCTTCTCCTAGAACTCTTATAAAAAGAGGTTGGAGTCACACCATGACCCTTACCCCTCACCCGACCGGGATACTCGGGAGCATCTAGTACTCTACTAAGTACGCTCTCCTCACCGGTGGATGCCGATTGCGACAAGGTCTCCTGTAATTCATTTACATTTAAATAATTATTAGTGGAGATAAAAAATCATTTATATATTAAAAAACATTTGATTTAATTAAAGACACAGTATTATACTTACACATTCAGTATAAACTCTCTGAACATCGGGATCGACAGCTTGATTCTTGCCCACACGAGCTTCCTTCCACAACACATGTACAGGAAGTGAAGCTTCCTCACTTTTAGTCTCCTCTAACTATGCATTGACACAAACGATAAAATCGTCAATTAAAACATGCACATGTAGACAATTAATTAAAACGCATTTCTATTTACTTACAATTTTATCCTCTAAGCGTGCATATCCCAAACGCCCTTTTTTGTATGGATACGCGGGTTTGGATGCTCTCTCACTATTCGTGGCACTCTTTTTCTGAAAAGCTTCATCTCTTTGCTTTACAAACTCAGCCCAATCTGCTTCATCAATGAAGGTCGCATACTTTGTTGGCCGTCCCGGTGCCTCTTCAAGAAATTTTCCATCTTTATCCTTAAGATAGGTGTTTGTCAAAAAACTTTTCCACCCTCTATATCTTTTGCCGGCCAAACTAAGTATGTAGCTTTTACGTTCATCTGGTATCTCAAAAGTCCTCTGCAAAAAAACGTACGCATAGTGTGTTAGTATAAGTAATTTAAACAATTTATCGTCAAGATAATAACAACAATTAACCATATATGATATATACCTGAAGCTCTTCCCAAATCGCTTGTTTTTTCTCCTCCAATTCTAAATTTTTCGTTTTCGATTTCCAGGTAGCTACGGAGACCGGAATATGCATACGGACAAGTGTACCAATATAACTTGTCAACTTTGCAGAATTAGGACCAATTGGTTGTTTATCAGAATTCCATTCCAATCGGTATACTAATCCTTGGTCTCTATGTCGAATGATTCCCTTCATAATAGTGATGCCTCGTGCAACCTCTTTTGCTTCAGTATCAGGTGGAGCATTTGTATCAGAAGCAACTCTTTCTTGTGAGTTTTCTTGTGGGTTTTCAGGTGGGTTTTCAGGTGGAGCATCTCTATCTGGAGCCATTGAACCTGTATCAAACAAACTAAAGCACATTAGTACACTATTAACACTAACTTTATATGAGAAACATTTCAAAAAATTACAACATAGAAGTTATTATAAGAAGAAAAAAAATCAATCCATTATTAATTGTTCAACGTGAAGATATTCATCCCTGCATCATCTGCCAAACATACCCAATGTATGCTTTCCTTCTTAAAAAAGAATTTAAGTTAAGTAGAAAAAATTTACTTTTTTATTATTAATAAAATAAAAGCATGTGATACAATCAATATTACTTTTTCATGATATTTCTTTTAGGCAAAGATGAGGGGATGCATACTCTATCAATATTAAAAGCATGTTCATTTAATAAATCTTAATTTTTAGTCAAATTGTTTTAAAGTACAAATTGTAAGATTTTCACATATTCGATGCCAGATTACTAAATATAATAATTAAAAAATATAAAAATGAGACCATTACTAAACATAAGCGAGTGAAGGTTATCGAGACCATTACTTTATCACTAACGTCTCTTTCTTTTCTTGGTAGGATTGTGTACTACGCGTCTCTTAACAATGCGGACGGTTGGATTGATCCAAATACCCTCATTATGATCATTTCTAATACAAGATTCATTCTCATTTTGATCGTTTCTTGTACAAGATTCAATGCCAACACCAATATCACCTTGATCTTCAATTTTTTCATCAACTATTTTGTTAGATAAAAGCACTATAGACCATTTCGTACTTGTCGGATCATTGACATAGAACACTTGTTTAGCTTGAGAGGCTAGAATGAAAGGCTCATCTTTGTACCCTACCCTATTGAGATCCACTTGCAAAAATCCTGACTTATCCATTCGTACGCCACTATTATTTTCAACCCACTTGCAACCAAATACAGGAATCTGAAACTTCGCGTAATCAAACACCAAAATGCGCTCGATAACCCCAAAATATGACAAATTTGCAAATTTCGGATTTAAGTCATTCGCACTTGATATGTGCATAGCTTCAGCTACCAAGGTAACACCACTATTTTGCATAGTACTTTTATCATCCTGTTCTTTGGTATAAAATGTGTATCCATTAATTGCGTATGCGCTATAAGAAAGCACAATTACAGATGGACCATAGGCTAAACATCTCAACCTTTCTGTTACTGAAGCAGGATCTGAACGATACTTTGAATAAATATGATCTCTAAACCACGGTATGAAACTTCGATTGTGCTCTCGTACTATCCAGTTCTCATTTCTATTTGGATTTAAATCTCGGAGAACAACTTTGTGCATTTCAACAAACGGCTCAACCTCAATCTCATTGTGCAGAACATACAAGTGCACTTGATCCCGTTCGACCATTGATACTGTCACAACTTTATTTCCAATTAGCCTTTTTCCTTCTTTTTTTTCGACAATATGAGATTTGGGGAGTCCAATTGATTGAACATTTGACAGATATTCAGTACAAAACTCAACCGCTTCTTCAGCAACGTATCGCTCGGCAATACAACCCTCTGGTCGACTTCTGTTTTTCACGTACCCTTTTAATATTTTCATATAACGTTCAGCAGGGTACATCCATCTCATATAAGCTGGTCCGCACAGTTGTGTCTCTTTCACAAGATGAACGACTAGATGAACCATTATGTCAAAAAACGAGGGAGGAAAATACATTTCAAGATCACATAAAGTAACAACTATCTCATTTTGCAATGTTGGTAAGATCGCGGGATCGACCACCTTACTGCAAATAGACCTGAAGAAGAAACACAGCTTAGTTATTGCGCTTCTTACTTTTTCTGGCAGAATAGAACGTATACCTATTGGTAAAAAATGTTCCATTATAACATGGCAATCATGCGTCTTCAAACTCTTTAACTTGAGGTCTTTCATGGACACAAGTCTTCTAATATCTGAAGAGTAGCCTTCTGGAACTTTTACTTCACTGAGGAACTTACACAATGTTTTCTTCTCCTTTCTAGATAGAGTGTAAACAGCAGGTGGCAGATATGTTCGTCTTCCTTTCGTCACGGGCCCCAATTCAGTTCTCATCCCCATGTTTACCATGTCATTCCTTATGTTAACGCCATCCTTAGACTTTCCTTGTATATTGAGTAGCGTACCTATAACGCTGTCAAATACATTTTTTTCAATATGCATTTTGATATAGATAGTTTCAAACATACTTGACATAAATTTGAAGCAAATTTAAATCTATTTCTCAAACATCTCAAGTCTGATGCATTTCATCATTTCTGCCTCCTAACTTGTCAAGTCAAATCAATTCTGAGTGATTTCTTCAACAACATTGTACAAATTATCAAGAGGTATCGATAAATCATACTTGTAAATTTTAAATTTTACTCAATTATCATTGTTCAATATTAATTTAACATATATAATATTTAAAAATACAAAATTATTTGAATACATGCGCATCACTCGGGTCACAAATCTAGTGTTTATAATTTATGAGACTAAAATATCAAATATTTGTAATTTGGCCTCTCAATATTGAGTGTTATCATTTATATGGATATGCTCTCCGATCTACTTGCATCATTGTTTCAGCTCGAGAATACAAGGAGTTACAGTCAAACCAGATTCTAATACAATATTTGAAACAAACCGGCTCTAAGTTTATAGATTCTGTCATTTATAAATCATTCAACATCTTAAACATGAGACTGGTACTCACACCCAATAAGGGTCCACTTTCTAAGTTTGTAATTTAAGTGACAGTTTACTTGGTGAATGTGTCCCAATCCAATGACAAAGTTTACTAAGTTATAGTTTACCTTATGATAACAAGTGAGCCTCTAGTCTTTATATATAGCTACTTCTACCATTTCTCTTTCTCAATTAATTGCTTTCTTTGATATATCACTAGTCACTACCATCTTGCTGGCTACCTCTCATTTTCCTTATACTTTATCTCTATATAATAATATATAACATCTCTAATGGAAACCAAAGATGATTATACCCAAGATGGCACTGTTGATTTCCGTGGCAAACCTGCTGTTCCATCCAAAACTGGCAAATGGAAAGCTTGCGCTTTTCTCGTTGGTAAGACCATACAAACATTGTCAAACTATTTGTCCTAGTGCAAGGGAAGTGTGGACATCTCGGAATATGCTAATGATGTCAACAAGAACAATAACATTAGAAGCTAAGCCATTATTCAAACTACAAGACTATGCTAACGGTGTCAACAAGAACAATGACATTAGAAGCTAAGCTATTATTCAAACTACAAGGTCATATGTAAAACTACATTAGTCTACACTATAGTCATGTCGATGATACAAAGATGTGAGTAGATTCAATTCAAATAGCAAAATATAAATGAAGTAGAAAATAAGTGTTTTGAAGTGGCATAAATGATAACCATAAAGCTAAAAATCAATACCTATTTGCCAGTATAGCTTCGGAGAGGTAAATAAATTCCGTTGCAACTCGCCCTTAAACAGAACTAACTAAGTGCATATCCTGCAAAAAAAAAAAGCCAAAAGTACATGGAATATGAACATCAGAGCTAAGAAACGCATCACAAAAATCAGTGTCATCACTAGAATCTATTACGCAACATGAAAAAGATATGAACTAATAATATTCATGAATTTACACATTAATATCATCTTCCAATCAATACCAGAGCTCATTCATAAACAATAATTGAACAATAGTATAAACAAAGGCCGACCCAAATTTGCATGCTACCACTATTGCACTCATCATCATAATTCACACAAACACACCCATGTTTTTCGTTCAAACATCTCTCTATTGGATCTGGAAAAAAACATACACTGTAATACCTCATGTTCTGGACTGGGCCCGACAGGCCCAAAAGCATTACTAAGGCCCAGTCCAATGGGATTCACTAAGGACCACAATGGGCAAAGGCCCAATCCAATGGGGCTCACTAAGGACCACAACGTCCATGCCCGACACCCTGATGTCCACCTCGACACCTCAGCGTGCCAGCCCACGCGACGAAGACACGCTCGACAGACTGCCGTCCAGCTCTATGCCCTGGCTCCCAGCTCGACATTCGCTGTCCAGCTCGGGGTCTTGGCGCCGAGCTCGACATCATGCTGCACTGCTCGACACGGACTCAAGCTACCTTGCTAGGGCAGACTCAGTCACCATTGCCCCAACGATACTCCGTAAAGACCGCGTCTCTGTCCGCCCGCACTTCGCGCACCACATCCAGGGAGGGGACCACGTGCTGATCCCCACTACCCACGTAGGACCTGGCAGTTCCTCCATTGGGCCAAATCCGCCCGGCCCAGTGAAGGAACCTTGGCCCAGCGCTGGGGGCTATAAATACCCTCTGCTTCCAGAGGGTCAGGTAATCTTCAATTCTAACCTCAACTCTATTATCTGCTAGTACTCCCACTGACTTAAGCATCGGAGTGCCTTGCAGGTACCCCCCCCTCCTCGTTCAAAAAGCCTTCAGCTCGGAGCAGCCGTGACGGTCCAAACCTTCTGATCAGGTCAGATCAGTGGCGCCGTCTGTGGGAATCAGCTTCCCCGTCTAACGAACAGTTTTCAAAGACCAAAGCTCAATCCATTCACTGTCATGGCCTCTCCAACTCGTGAAGAACAACACACTCGCGTCCTCGACGCCAACAACGGTCCCGCGGACAAGAATGGGCGCCTGGACAATCCCAGTGGTGCCGGCCACATTGCCATCCCCCTGACAACCGCCCCTGGACCTTCCACCCGCAGGGACGGTAACACTGCGTCCTCCTCGACAACTCCCCCAGAACTCGAAGATGATCCGGAAGCTCTCGCCTATCGCCAGGCTGCCCGGTTCTATGAAGTCCAGGCCCCTGTTGGAGCAGATGCCACTGCTCAGGCACTGTTCGCGGCCATCAACCAGACGAACTATCTCCTGTTCGCACAAGGAGAAAGACTTAGGGCACTGGAAAATGATCGACGCCCCCCGAGGAGACATCAAAGGCCACCATCTCCACTTCCTCGGGACGAAGAAGCTCGACACCCTACTCCCCCGCGGAGACATTACAGGGAAATCTCTAGGAGCCCCTCTCCCGCACCAAGGCAGAGGCGGCCCCAATACGAAAGACAGCCCGTCATCCCTGCAGAAGAGCCCGTCCGCGACGCCTCAAGGCACGAACGGAGGCACAACAGAGACGGACATGTGACCTTCGCCCACCGGACATCACGTTCAAGAGAGTCCCAGCACGAGCAACGTGCCCGACACAACTACAGGACCCTTTCTCTTTCTCCAGAAAGGAGCGACGAGGACGACCCCCGCGGTCCCCTGTCGCAGGCAATCATGGACGCACCTATCCCCCCGGGCATGGAGAAGCCCCCACACCTAAAGGAGTATGATGGGGTGGCAGACCCAGTCGACCATATTGACGGGTTTGAAGCCATGCTCCACTACCACAATGTCGGGGGGCCAATCAAGTGCCGTCTCTTCCCAACAACTCTCAGGAAGGCGGCCATGGACTGGTACAAAGGACTTGCCCCGGGCTCCATCACCTCGTGGCGGAACTTGAAGAACCAGTTCATCAGTTCCTTTACAGCCTCTCGTCGCCACCCAAAGACAGAGGCAGCCCTCGAGGCCATCATCCAGAGACATGATGAGACCTTGAGGGAATTCATCAACCGCTTCAACCGGGAAGCAATCCAGGTCCCCTGCGCGGACCACATGAAGAGGTATTTGCTGGAGAGGGGCCTCCTCCCCGGCACCGAATTCAGGAAAGCTGTAGGCATCGAGCCACCTGCAACTTTTGATGCTCTCCTCGACAAAGCTCGAGCATATATGGATTACGAGGAGAGAGAAGCTGCCAACAGGGCACGGGACTCCAGAGCCCGCAACCATGGAAGCAGCTCGAGACAAGACCCTCCTCCCCGACGCACCGGAGAGAAGAGGAAGGAAGACAGACCCCGGGAGGTCCGGGAACAAAGGGGCCCCTCGGGCAGGTTTACTGAGTACACTCCGCTCACGGCTTCCCGCGAGCGTATTCTGGCGGAGTGTGCAAGCACAGATTTCAAGGACGGTGGCGTCAAGCGTCCCCGACCAGCTCCTGCCAAGCCAGGAGTAGATAAAAACAAGTACTGTCAGTACCATCGGAGTCATGGTCACTTGACAGAGGACTGCGTCCACCTG
The DNA here is from genome assembly GCA_948472305.1 of Vicia faba. Classification (NCBI taxonomy): domain Eukaryota; kingdom Viridiplantae; phylum Streptophyta; class Magnoliopsida; order Fabales; family Fabaceae; genus Vicia; species Vicia faba. Next base: position 1,750,203,698 of record OX451736.1, on the reverse strand, counting down.
AAGGATGCTATTGAAACCCTCATCAAAGGAGGGAGACTTGCGCAGTACAGGAAAAACGACGCTCCCCGTCGTGAAGCCCGCGAGGCAAAGGAGCCCGAGGAAGATGCCCGACCCTCTGACGAGTCGGTGCCAATCCAGACCGCCTACTCAATAACCAGGCCCGAGGATTTCGAACTTCCCGAGCTCCTGCAGGAGCCCCTGACTACACACAGCAGGTGGGAATACTTCCCCTCCGCTATGGTCATCAACGGGGGCGGGTTCAGCGACCTCACCATCAATTCAGCCAAGAGGAAGTTGGACGAACTGGTCGACAAAGCTCCTCCTCAAACTGTGACTTTTGAAATGGTGAGGGGCAGATCAGAGCCTATCACATTCTACTTGGAAGAGCTCCCCGGCGGAGCACCGAACGCAGTCATCCCCTTGCTGATAAGGGCAAAGATGGCCAACTTTGACGTGCATCGCATTCTGGTCGACGAAGGGAGTTCCGTCGACGTGATGTACACCCAGCTATTCCGGACTCTACAACTGGACGACTCCCATCTGTCTCCATATATAGGTTCGGACCTTCAAGGCTTCAACGGCTCGACGTCCAAACCTTGGGGATATGTCGAGCTCCTCGTGACATTCGGGGAAGATACTGCTACAAGACAGGTGAAGGTCCGCTTCCTCGTCATTGACTGCCCATCCCTGTACAATTGCATCCTGGGGAGGCCGACACTGGCGGAACTGACAGCGGTCCCCTCAACTGTCCACCTAAAGATGAAGTTCTATACCAAGAGGGGGAGGGTAGCCACCATCCAGGGCGACCTCGCTGCTGCCCGCCGGTGCTTCAACGCCGCTTCAAGGGGTCGGGATACTGTCGACGTAGGTCCCAGCACTAGGCCCATCAAGAAGACAAAGCAAGAGCCCGACACAGCACCCCCTGAGGTAGAAGTTCAGAAGGCTCCACCAAAGGTCGACTCCATTGCACTCGACGCCCGGTTTGACCAAGATGAACCGGCCAGCAGCGAGCAAATCCCCCTCCGACCTATTCCGGACGGTGATTTCGAACTCGTTCCCCTCGGAGCAGACCCGACCAAGGGAGTGAAGATTGGCAAGGACCTCCCCGACTTGGCCAGGAAGCAGATCAAGGCCTGTCTGCGCGAGAATGCTGATCTCTTCGCCTGGAGCGCTGCAGAGATGCCCGGACTCGACCCTGAGGTCGCCTGTCATCACCTCGCCATTGATCCGGCCGCCAAGGCAGTAGTACAACGTAGGCGTAGGCAGTCTCCAGAAAAAACGGAGGCTGCTGAAAAAGCTGTAAAAGACCTCCTAGAGGCAAATTTTATTTCTGAAGCCCGGTATTCCACCTGGCTGTCAAATGTTGTACTTGTCAAAAAGAATAATGGAAAATGGCGTATGTGTGTTGATTATACCGATCTCAATCGGGCTTGCCCGAAGGATGCTTTTCCTCTACCGAACATTGACATGCTGGTCGACAACTCGGCCGGCTACAAAACTTTGTCGTTCATGGACGCTTACTCGGGATACAATCAAATCCCAATGGCTCCGGGCGACAAACGCTGCACGGCATTCATGACCAGCTCGGGCAACTATTACTACAACGTAATGCCCTTCGGACTGAAGAATGCCGGCGCGACGTACCAACGCATGATGAACAAGGTGTTCAACAAACAGATCGGAGACATGCTCGAGGTATACATGGACGACATGATCGTTAAATCCCGAGCAGACACCGATCATGCAGCTCATCTCAAGACTGTCTTCGCCCAAGCAAGACAATGCAAAATGAGGTTCAACCCCGAGAAGTGCACATTTGGGGTTAAGGCAGGAAAGTTCCTCGGATTCTATCTAACAGAACGAGGCATCGAAGCCAACCCCGACAAGTGCCGAGCGTTTGCCGACCTCCCGACTCCAACGTCGAAGAAGTCGATACAGATAATGAACGGCATGTTGACATCGCTTTCGCGCTTCGTCGCGAGGTCCGCTCAGCACGCCCTTCCCTTTTTCAAACTCCTTCGAAAGGAAGCAGCCTTCGAATGGACCGAGGAGTGCGAACACGCACTTCGCCACCTGAAACAGAGCCTGTCTCAACCGCCCGTGCTGTCTCGACCTGATGACAACGAGCCGCTTTACTTATACTTGGCTGTTTCAAACGAAGCCATCAGCGCAGCTCTTGTCCGCGAGACTCCCGACGGACAGAAACCTGTCTATTTCACAAGCAAAGCCTTACAAGGCCCCGAGAGCAGGTATCAACAGATAGAAAAGGTTGCACTGGCCCTCGTCAATGCTGCGAGGAGGCTCAGGCACTACTTTCTAGCACACACCATCATTGTGCGAACTGATCAACCGGTGAGACAACTTCTGGGTCGGCCAGATATGGCGGGCAGAATGCTGAAGTGGTCCCTGGAACTCTCTGAATTCGACATTCAATACGAGAGCAGGAAAGCCCTGAAAGCACAGGCCCTGGCCGACTTCGTAGCCGAGATGACCTCCAACGACATTCCCCCGGGAAAGGAACACAAGTGGACCATCTTCGTCGACGGAGCCTCCAGCTCGTCCGGAAGCGGCGCAGGGATTCTCCTGGAAAACGAGGAAGGGGTGGTGATCGAGCACTCCTTGGTTCTCTCCTTCCCGACATCAAATAACCAGGCAGAATATGAAGCCCTGCTCGCAGGACTGAGATTGGCCGAGGACCTAGGAGCCCACGAAGTTCAAATTTACACCGACTCACAGCTCGTCGCTTCCCAAGTACAAGGAAGCTACCAGGCCAAGAATGACAACCTCATTGAGTACTTGAACTTAGTCAAAAAGCACATGGCAAAGTTCGTACGAGCAGAAATCTCTCATATTCCCCGCGAGCAGAACACGAGGGCGGACATATTGTCAAAACTCGCGAGCACACGAAAGAAAGGCGGGAATAAATCCGTCATCCAGGAATCTCTGGCGCGACCAAGCATTGAATCACCCTCGACTACTGTCGAGGTTCATGCTATCGGGGACGCCACGTCTTGGATGACCCCGGTCTACAATTTCCTTACAAAGGGAGAACTCCCGACGAACCAGGCCGACGCAGCCACAATAAAGCGTCGAGCATGTTCTTACGTTGTCCTCGAACAGAAACTGTACAGAAGGGGATTCTCCATTCCCCTCCTGAAATGCATTGACGAGTCCTCCATCCCCGACGTACTGCGGGAGATACACGAAGGCATCAACGCCCAGCACATGGGTGGTAAATCCTTGGCGAGGAAAGCCCTCCGCGCAGGATACTACTGGCCGACGATGCAACAGGACGCCAAGGAACACGTAAAAAAATGTGACAAGTGCCAGAAGCACGGGGATATGCACCTCGCTCCCCCACACGAGTTGACCACATTGTCATCCCCGTGGCCGTTCGCCTGGTGGGGCATGGACATCCTCGGACCCTTCGTGCAAGGGACCTATCAGAACAAGTTCCTAATCGTCGCCGTGGATTACTTCACAAAATGGATCGAGGCCGAGGCCCTCGCGAAAATCACCTCACATAACATCCTCCGTTTCTACAAGAGAAACGTGCTCGCCAGGTTCGGAATTCCACAGGCACTGGTGACCGACAACGGCACCCAGTTCACCGACCACGGATTCCGAGATTTCGTCACCAAACTGGGGACCAAACATCACTTCACATCGGTCGAGCACCCTCAGACCAACGGGCAAGCCGAAGCTGCGAACAGAGTCATCCTCCGAGGGCTCAAACGTCGACTCGGCGAAGCCAAAAGAGGATGGGTCGAGGAGCTCCACAGCGTCCTGTGGGCATACCGCACCACACCCCATTCAACGACGGGTGAAACACCATTCCGACTAACGTACGGCACCGAAGCCGTCATCCCAGTCGAAATCATGGAACCATCCCGACGAACGGAGGAACCCCTCGACGAAGAAATGAATGACGAAGCACTTAGGGATGAACTCGACCTAGTCGAGGAAATCCGCTCGGGGGCTGCCCTGCGCGAAGCAACCCTAAAACAGCGAGTGGCTCTACGCCACAACGACAAGGTCATCAAGCGCGAGTTCGAAATAGGCAGCCTGGTCCTACGCAGAAACCAGAAAGACTCCCGCGAGGGGAAGTTGGCCGCGAACTGGGAAGGACCTTACCGCGTCCACGGCACCACGGGTACCGGGGCGTACTACCTCGAACAGTTAGACGGAGAGCCTTTACCAAGACCCTGGAATGCTGCTAAGTTGAAGCAGTACTACAGTTAAAAACTGACAACACCTAGGACCCTCGACCAGAAGCAACCATGCTCGGGCAACGAGGAAAAACGTCCCACTTCGTTTAAGGCTAAGGTACAGGCCGACGCACGACCAAAATGGCACGGCATCGCGCGGTAGACGTTGACGATCTATAGTGCCCGACGTGGACAGCTATACCGAGCACCACCGTCGTCGTACCCATAAGGCAGAACACCCAGCTCGCGATGGGCAGTTCACGCCAAGGGCGAATCGTCCCTACGGGCTCCACGCCCGACTGAGCAACCTCGCTCCGAAATACCCGACGTTCCACCAGGAATAACGGGACATCTACAAGGGTCAAAACAAAATCTCTCCTCTCGAGCGAAACACTCAAGCAACCCCGGCCAACCGAAATTGGGTCGAGGTTGCGCACAAACAGAGTCGAGCATAGTCGCTCGCCAAATCAAAGCCACCTACGGGCACTCGTCAGGCCCGGGACGAGCTAAATTCATACAAGCATGTCAGTTCATCCAAAATGCGAGCTAAATTCATACAAGCATGTCAGTTCATACAAGGACAGAAAATCCAAAATAAACAAGGTATAAACGCCCGAAGGCAACAAAGTAATATTAAACCGACCAAGAAGGCCGGCGATGTTCATACATGCAAAAAACGGGCACGCAGGCCCAAAGTACAAATTCAAATATCAAGGGCACTCAGGCCCGTTATCCAAAGAATACAAATCAAACTTCCGTATTATCACCACTGTCGACGCAGGGAGAGTCGGGCGGGGGAATGATCGCGCCACCGACAATCCGATGAGTGTGCCCGATACCCTCGGTGACCAAGCCGGGATTTAGCAACGAGAGCTGGTCGACGGCAGAATTGAACCCGTCTTCCAGGGCACCGACTGCGTCCTCCTCGAGGTTCCGGATATGAGCAATAAACTCAGCCCGACTCTTCAAAGCCATTAGGTCCTCGGGCTCATCTTCGGCGGGTTGTTGAGCAGCATTCAGTTCCTCGACCTGCTTGCCCAGGCGTTCGACTTCAGCAGCCAAACGATCCCTATCGGTCCGGAGCAACTCCCCTTCCTCGGTCAACCGCCCCGACTTCTCTTTCTCCAAGGTCAGCGCCTCCCTCTCTGCGTCAAGTATCACGGTCTGCTCTTGGAACATCCCCTCGGAGCGTTCCAGAGCGACCTTCAACTTCCTTGAGCTCGCAGTCAAGGCCGCCTTCTCACGCTCGAGCTCTTCAACACGAGCAGCATCCCCTGCATCTTCAGACAGTACCAAGGCCATTTCAGCCATTTTAACCAACCCGTCCACACTGGCGACCAGCCGCGACCGCCTCTCCTCTTTGGTCATCCTCTTTATGGCCTCGGCTTCATGCGCGACCACGGTCGGAGGAAACCGCTCGAAAAAACCCTCCTCCTCGATGCAAGGGGGAAAGGCAAAGGATTGAACGGGACCGGTATCTTCCCCGACAGTTGAACCGCCCTCCACGCGGGTCCGCTTCCTATGTGTCAGAACGGCGTCGGCATCAATAACCTCGACATCTGGATCTGACGCCGCCCCCGAGCTCGACGTCGAATCCACCCTCACATGCTGAGGAGGGTTCAGAGCTGTTGGTGGACCCATTCTGGTCGCCTGAGGAGCCGGTACGACCTTCTTGTTTCGCCTCTGGCCTGTTGACAATTTTAGGAGCCTCTCGTGTCGGCTGGCCATCGTACCTGCACGAAGAAATACAAAAGTCAGTATCGAGCAAAACGCGTAATTAAATGACGAGTAAAAAACTGCAAACAAACAACCTAACAGGCGGGCTGCCTCCCTATAGGTCGAACATTCCACCAACGCCTTGGTGTCGATCGGGCGAGCCTCGAATGTCGGGTAACCATCCTTGTCGAGGATGTCATTCCCTTCCCGTGTAACCCACTGGGCGGGATGAAAACTGTCGACGAAGTTGCAGAGGGTCGTGTAAGCCCGCTGATCCTCCGTGCACATATCCCCGACCGCGGTATGAAAATAGCCCGTTCCATGCTCGAAGTGTCGGGGCATCCAATACACCGGGAACTTAGCCCGACGTCCTAGCACGGGGCTCCCGTCATCGCCCAACATTATCTCCCCGTCATCATCGCTGACCGGCGCTTCTTCCTCGAAGAGGGAATCTACAGCAGAGTCGGTGATGGGGTGCACCACGTACCACTTATCCTTGAACCCCCTCACAGAGTCCATGTACATCCTAAACAGTCTCCTCGACTGCTTCAGAGACACCCAGCTGTGCTTCCCTCCTCGGGACTGACGCTGTAGGTGGAATACACGGAAGAAGAGAGGGATGGTCGCCCCTATCCTTAAGTAGCGACACGTTAGCTCAAACGCCCGGATGAAGGCGAGAGAGTTTGGGTGTAGCTGGGACGGGGCCAGCTCCAAATGCGTAAAGACCCCGCTCTCGAAGTCTGTGAACGGCATCCGCAACCCCAGGTCTTTAAACGCGATCTCGTACATCGCAAAGCTATAATCCGGGTACATCGAGCAAATTCTGGCGGTGGTCGACGGCACCATGACCTCGAAACTAGGCTGAAAGCCGGGCTGGTCCTGCCCCTCTTCGATAGCAACGAACGGATGTCGGTCATCCCGACTGTATATCGACGCCGTCCCCCGAGGCTCGGCGCCCACCCATTCCAGCGATGGGTCGGTCACAGTGTCTATAAGGTTGGCCGACTCGTCGGCACTTTGTTCTTCGCTGTCGTGACGACCAGAGGAGCTCGGCTCATCCGCCATGGCTACCTGCAGAGCACGGGAAACCAATCAGATTGAGCATGAAGTCCTATGCTCGACATAATCATGTCGTCCATACACTACCACACAAGTCCATTTTCACAAGTGGATGCCTCCCCGACTCTCCCGAATCCAGTGTTCGTCCACAAACCAACTGCGCGGCCACTCTTCAAGCATGTCGGTCCGAGGTATGAACATGGCGAGCCGCATTATGAAGTCCACGGCCACGACCATAAACATACCGGGCACCGTCATGAATCAGGCGCCCAGGATCATGAAGACCCCGGGCAGCTCCGAAGTTCTTCGCCTAAAACTATGAATGTGACGGCCACAAGTACGCGTTTGCCGGCCCTAGACATAAATCTGTCGGGCAAAACACGAATTTACCGGGCTAATCCCACATTAACGATCCTAAAACATCTACATTTTCCAAGAATCATGCATTCTAAAACAGGAAAATAAAGAAAGTGGATCACTTACTTGGATCAAAGATGGGATTCGGCTAGGAAATGAAGAATCTGAGACGGGAAGTCACGGTTGGAGAGAGTGTTGAGAGTTACAGCGAAGAGAGCACGAAGAACGGAAAGCGTATTATGGGGCCCAAGGACCCTATTTATAGTAATGACGTGGAATACCAAACGTCACCTCGTTTAGCCACGGACTCCGTCTCCTCGACGCACTGCACCCAACGCAATGATGGCCCTACCCCCCTAGGGTGGCGGCACAACTCCCAAAAGATGCCTCGTGTGCTCGACTGACGCGCCCGGTAAGGATCCTCCACGCATCCACCACCGACGACGTCTCCGAGCACGTCACGGGGAGACCCCTCGAGGGTCCTCGCCTCCATCCCGGGCACGAGACCTCAGCGACGGAACAACTGTTTCAAGTCATGGCTCCTCACAAAGGAACCACGACTTGGGGGGCTCCTGTTCTGGACTGGGCCCGACAGGCCCAAAAGCATTACTAAGGCCCAGTCCAATGGGATTCACTAAGGACCACAATGGGCAAAGGCCCAATCCAATGGGGCTCACTAAGGACCACAACGTCCATGCCCGACACCCTGATGTCCACCTCGACACCTCAGCGTGCCAGCCCACGCGACGAAGACACGCTCGACAGACTGCCGTCCAGCTCTATGCCCTGGCTCCCAGCTCGACATTCGCTGTCCAGCTCGGGGTCTTGGCGCCGAGCTCGACATCATGCTGCACTGCTCGACACGGACTCAAGCTACCTTGCTAGGGCAGACTCAGTCACCATTGCCCCAACGATACTCCGTAAAGACCGCGTCTCTGTCCGCCCGCACTTCGCGCACCACATCCAGGGAGGGGACCACGTGCTGATCCCCACTACCCACGTAGGACCTGGCAGTTCCTCCATTGGGCCAAATCCGCCCGGCCCAGTGAAGGAACCTTGGCCCAGCGCTGGGGGCTATAAATACCCTCTGCTTCCAGAGGGTCAGGTAATCTTCAATTCTAACCTCAACTCTATTATCTGCTAGTACTCCCACTGACTTAAGCATCGGAGTGCCTTGCAGGTACCCCCCCCTCCTCGTTCAAAAAGCCTTCAGCTCGGAGCAGCCGTGACGGTCCAAACCTTCTGATCAGGTCAGATCACCTCATGATGGAAGACAATGAGCAAAGCAAAGATGGAAGACGATGAGCAGTGCCGTTGAGAAGAAGACGATGAGAACAAGCAAAGATTGAAACGATTGAGAACGGAGACGATGAGAACAAGCAAAGATTGGAAACGATTTTGTGAGTTTTCTGAGAATGCAAGATTTTGTGCGTTTTCAGCAGAAATTAGGGATTTGGAAACGATCAAGAACGCGTTTAGTATAATTTTGTTTTAAAAAATTTTAATTGTAAAGAGGGTATGACAGCGCTTTTGAAAAGCGCTTTCGTAACTAAGGCTATACCAGCGCTTTTGAGGATAAAAGCGCTCTTGTACCCCACCCCCTATATCAGCGCTTTTGAAAGCGCTTTCATAAGCCCCCTATAAGAGCGCTTTCAGAAAGCGCTTTCATACCCCCCCCTATAAGAGCGCTTTTCAAAAGCGCCTTCGTACCCCAGCCTCTAAGAGCGCTTTCTGAAAGCGCTTTTGTAACCCCCCCCCTTTAAGAGCGCTTTTTTAGCGTGTTTTTTTATTTTGTTTTTAGCGCAACCTATACCAGCGCTTTTACAAAAAGCGCTTTAGTAGGGGTGCTGCTAAAAGACAAATTTGGTGTAGTGTCTTTTCCATTTTAGTTTTTCAACTTTAACAAACTTTGAGGGAGAATGATGTAAACTAAATAACTGGATTTTTCTAAGCTATGCTTTCAATGGTAAGACCGGGATGACGATGTAAGGTATTGTTTCAATTCCTAAACAGTGGAAAAATAAGGAAGTTATTCTGTCGTCAACTCCCTCGAGCCAGAAGTTAGAGTTTTTTCTATTTTCTAAAAAAACCCTTAATTTTAACCAGGGGCATGGTAGTGTTTCAATTAATTGAATGTTGCATTCAAATCTCAGAAGAATCAAGTCAATCTAAGCAAAGGTTCAAGCACATTCTTTTCCTCGCATTCATCATCCAAGATTGAGGAATCAATAATGATAAAGTCCATGACGTGTTCTTCCTCAGTACATCATTCAAGATCGAGGAAATAATAAAGACAAGCCAACAATCAGCATGACAATCACAAGTTTTCAAAATTAAAAAAAAAAAAAAAGAAATTCAAAAGGAGAAAGTCCGTTAAGTCAAAGAAAATAAAAAAATTGACTTAGGCAAAAGTTAGGGTATCCCGATGAACCAAAATTCAAAATAATTGGTCCATGCAAAAATAAGGTATTAAAAACAAATAAATTGGAGAACAATCTAGTGACTTCCACTTCAAGAATCATCAAGGCTTATCATCAATGCTTGGATCTTATTAATGCTTTTCATCAGTGCTTGGATCTTTACTTGCTTCTGCTCATCATCTGCAGGACTACAGAAATTCTCTTGCAGACTGAATACATCCATTAGATTAATCGAACTTAGGATTGGAGAATATCAAGGAGAATAGGGTGGGATAAATAAATTTTGAGTCTTATATCCTTTGTTTCTTAAACCACGAACCAAGGCCACATTATAACCCTCAAAAGTCCTAATTAAAGCAATGTCAACTATGAAAGCATACTCGACAAAATTTGTGTTCAACTGACTCCTATATTTGTTAAAATTATTGCTAACCACTCCGCTTCTTTGAATCTTCGTCTCTAAATCATCCATTTCTTCTTCGTGAAAACTTCGATTTCAAAACTTGCATGTGCATCACTAAGAATTACTTTTAGAAATGTACACTTTTATATACAAACAATACTTAGCATCAAGGAGATCTCAAAATTTGGTTTAATCAAAAGCAATCCTTTCCAGAAAGCTCCTAACTAAGGGAAAAACATCTAAAGAAGAACCCTATAATCATAAGCAAGACTAATAATCGTAGGGATATATCACATGAAGATCCTATTGACTAGGTGTGATCATTCTAAGATTCAATCAACTTGAGTCACATTTCAAAACACTGTTCAATCAGGGGCATACCTTTCGAAGGGGAATTCCTTAATCAAGTTCGTATCAAAACATGGTAGGACTCGGTTTCCTCTTTCGACAACTTCTCAAGGCCCTAATAATTAGAGGGAAACCTTCGAGACTCAAATGTTAGGGCAGTGCATATCAAGTTCATCCCACTGCATGTAAAATCCAAGTTCCTTTCAAGTAATTTCAAGTATAAAATTTTCAAAGATTCAAATCTTGGGGAAATCTATATCAAGTTCATGGTGAGGTCCAAGTTATTTTTGAGGGTACTTCCTCCACATCCTGGAGATTAGGGGCATATCTTTCAAAATTCAAATGTTGGGGCAAACCACTACGAGGCTCGATAAAAAGGAGTTAATTCAAAATGGTTCATCAAAGACAAATATCTTCAAGAGTCCGCTAATTAAGGGAATAGTTCAAGATAATGGACCCATTCATATTATGATCAAACTACTTTTGAGATCATATTAAGGATAATCTCTACAAATCAATGAATTGGGGAAAAATCCTCCACGAAGGGGAAAGTTCTTTGTGTACTTTCACGACCCCTAATGGATCCTTCTCCTACATCAGCAATCTTCGAGTTCAAATCGAGTATCGGGAAATCATGTTGGCATAACACCCTACCATCGTGTGACAAGAAACCTTCTTACATAAGAAACTTCTCTACGCCTTAACCATCCACGACCTATCATTGGGGCATCATTCAAAAGCATTGGAGTCATCATAAATCATTATCATGCATTCATTAAGTCGCTTCGCTCTAGCATCAAACCACACATACCATCTCAGTCATCCATCTTATCCCTATAAGTATGAATCATAACAAAGAATTGTAATCCAAGCATGAACAATCAAAAAGTCCAACATCGTTTGGCACATATCAAAAGCCCAAAAGGCACAGTCATTCTATAGCATTTCAAAATTTCAACATCCATCGATATGTATCCATGTCGCGCATTACATGCATGCATTATTACATACTACACATTAAAACTTGCATCTACATGCGTACATAATGAAATTTCTCACGCTGCCTTTTTCTTGTCTCTTTTAGTTCTCTGTTCACATTTGATTTGAAGTTGTGGTTTACTGAGTTTGATAAATGGCAGTTATTATCTTAAGAACACTTATATAATGAAAACCACCGTCTGCCAAAAAACTATGGATATTGTTTCAAATATCATCATAAATATTTATTTTTTTTGTTTTAATTATAATATATGGTTAGATTTTTTTTAAGAGATGCTTTGCACTTCAAAGATCCAGTAGACGTGTAATATAATGAAATTTGTAAGTTTTCCTTAAAAGAAAAAGAGGATCAATTCTATTCTATCTTTTGCAGAATAGTATACATGTTTTTTTTCTACTCCAGCATAATTGATTAAATACTAAAAAATACTTATGACTATTTTCATTTTTTTTTAACTCATTAGATTTGTAATTGATATTAAGGATGCGGTGTGTTATAATTAGGCCTAGGTATAAGTGTTTTTTCTATTTGTATTTGCTTTAGGTCATTTTATTAACTTTAATTCACTTATTTAGAAAATACTAAAAAAATGTAACTATTTGTACAAATTCATCTTCCGATTAAATTATCATGAACATATTGATCTGTAAATAATTAATCTTATATATAGTTTTTAGGATTTTTCAACTAACTTCACATAATTTAACATTCTATAAATAATAAATCTGTAACTCAATAATATGAATTCAAACACTGTTTTAAAATCAATTAATTTAACATTCTATTATAATAGGATATATATTTTCGAGTAATTAGTGATCGACTTAACGTTTACCAAGTAATTATTTAAAATCAAATAATTAAAATTTATGTAAATTTTAGTTTTGCTCAACGCAATAATCAAACGCTATCATTCAATGCGATAAATAAATCAAGTCAATTTCTTCACCTCGAGGGAATTAATTCTGATAATTATCAACACTTTATCAAGACTTGATTTAAACAGCTCCTTATCAATCTAATCAATTACTTCGCCTAAAGTGATTTAATTCTAATGAAAATTCACTCTTCTTCAACGATTCAAAAATCTAATTCAAAATAACTAATCAACAAATCAAATGAATTTCTCCGCCTAGCGCGAAATAATTCTAAAGAAGATAAACTCTTCTTTAATCAAATCAAACTCAAAATAGCTAACCAATTCAAACTATTTTTTTCACTAACTTAACAAAATTCAAGATATTTTCAATAAAGGATTAAATAGAATTACTTTCAAACTTAACTGTGAACTACGTCTACGATCACTCATTTTTCAAACCCAGACAAGGTTCAAGGATAAATCCGAAAGCAATTCTACGATCCTATAAAAAACACCAACAAACACATACGAACTACGAAATTGGACTCTGATTTTTCGCAAGGAGATACGTAAGCACACGATTAAAACCGAGGCGAGTCCCGCTATTAAAAAATCAAATCATTTTCTTAAATATATGGAAACATTAACTTTTAAATAGAGAATCTCTGATTTACCCTACGACTTGAAAAAGGAGGCCCTTGAGAACAAGGGAGATGAAAGGTGCCTAACACCTTCCCTTCGTCTAATCGACTCACGAATTTAGAATCTCTTTACAAATTAGGGTTACCCGTTATTTCCCTGTCCTTAGGATAAAAAGTAGTGGTGGCAACTATTTATTTTTTTGCCGGTTACGACAACTTCTTCAACAATAAACAAAAGATGTTTCACAGACTTCTCCTTATTCCCTAAAGCATAATCACAATGCCTTCCACTGGACTCTAAGTATAATCCTTTCAACCAGCATCAGAGAAACGTAACAAGATACCAAGACATCACATGTATGGTATCTTCAATTCATCAACCAAAACAACCATTGAGTTCCCCCTCAATCTACAAAGAAAAATAAATTCTCCCAGACACAAACATTGTGTCTCAGAGGCCACATGATTCAACCAATCATATTCACATGGCTAGAACCGTACATGTCCGATTAAAAACACAAATAACTACATCAAGTAGCCTTATATTCCGACATATTGTCTGACATCAAAACCTCATAATAGGTACATAATTTCCACAAGCTTGGAACATAAGAAAGCTTCATAATATCTGCACCATTGCAGCAACAATCCATAGACCAGTACTTAGCTCCCCCTGTCATGGATAAATAGTGCTCCTGTCGAGGATGATTTCTTGAGCACTAGATGAAATCACATGCAGGAATTCACATTCTCATAGTGAAGGATAATAACTTCACACACATGCTGAACACATTCACACCTTTGTGAAAACAATCATGAATCATATTCTCTAGTTCTTAAGAGCACATCCATGTCTTATGACTTCTTCAAGGACACGCTTGATACATGGCCTTACAGATCCACACATGTTTCTATACCTCTTTAGATGACCAAGACGACATGCGCGTTTGCTTTGACATTACCCATATGTCAAACAAAATCTTTAGTTGCTTGCTTCTCAAAACCCAGAGTTACTTGTAGTAAAAGAAACCACTTCCTCATAAGCATACATATTATATCACTTTATCTGATACTCCTCCCTTGCACTCCACTAGCAATTATTGATACAAGTGGGGTCTTCAACATAGTAGTCCTGAAATCGTCAAACAAACTATTGTAAACAAGATTAGAATATTCTCATTCTAATCCACATACAACTCTATAATAACAATCCTACTCTTCTATCAACATGATATTAGAGAGGCTCACAAATAACACAAACTGTTGTACCCCAAAATTTGCCCTCTCATATTTCTCAATACATTTTAAGTGAGGTCCTCAAATTGCTCAAGGAAGTCCAAAGGTTGACCAGACAAACTCTCTCCTAAGGAAGTCTACCTCAAATCAGGGTTTCAGTTTGCATCAAGATACTTGAGTCCAAGGGATCCCAAATTCTCAACATTGTCCTAATATGTTCTCAAGATCATCCATTTCAAGTTTCAAGCCTTGCAGAGAAAGTTTGCTCAGTCAATTGCTCAAAGGCCTAAAAATCGACTATGTTAGGGCAAAAGTCAATTGTGGCCCACATACAGTCAAACTTCAAGATTTTTGGTCAACATCCTAATTTTTAAGTATTATTCATCATTTGATAAAGGGTTGATCATGATTCCTCAAGGATTGCTCACAATTCATCAAAATCCAAAAGTTGCTAAATTAGGGTTTTGTAGGAAAAGTCAACTCAACTTTGACCAAGCATAACTCTCTCATACTTTATCAAGAATGACCCATCCAAAGCTCATTTTGAAGAGTATGAAATTCCCTACAATTCATCTTCATATACCAAGTTCAAAATATGCACTCACAAGAAGTTATGAATTTGGACATTATAGGTCATTTTGAAAAGTCAACAAAAACACCTTTTTCATCAAAGCTTCATACATGAACATGGAAGACTCAATTGAGATGAGACCAAAAAGGTTGCTTGGAGGACATATCACACTTTCTAAAAAGTCCAAGAACACCTTCATAGAGTCAAAATTGAAGAAGTTATGCATTGGTGAAGTTGACCTTTTTTGCAAAATTGTTAAAAGTCAAAAGTGCCTCAAATTGCAATTTTTGTCAAATGGCCCCAATGTTTTGTGCTTGTCTTGAGTTTGTAACATGGTCCACGACCCATGATCCTTCCCACTTGCCTTTATTTTATTTTTACCATTTATTTTGATTTTTATTTCAATTAAATCATGGAAATATCAAAATCATTTAAACCTTGAGATTTTGTGCATATTTCAGGTCTCTTATATAGCTAGCAATAAAATCAAATCGTGCAAGGCCTATTTGTACACAAAAAGATTGGTTTTTGGCTTATTTTGGAGAGATTTGCAAGAGAATCAAATCTTGATCAATGACCATAATTGAAAAAGATTTAGAGCAAGCTTGTAAACCTAATTCACTCATTGATATATATTGAACAAATGCAGACCAAAACAACAAGGTTTGGAGGCGTGTAGAGTGAAGAACAAACTTAAAAAAATCAAGAAAAAGTGGTGATCTGTTTTCATACTTCTAGGCATTTTCAAATCTCCCAAGCTATCTCATTCATTTCCTGAGTGTTCAAGGAGTCCATAGCAAGCCTTAGCAAGCGTTTTCGTGCACCAAAACTCGCTGTAAGTGATTCACGACCTTGACCTTTTCTTGAAATTGAATCTCATTATTTTGGCACTTGTAGCATGAATTACTTACATATTCTTGTTTATTGAAGCATTTGCAAGCTATTGGTAATGAGTAATTGCATTTTGTTAGCTATACTGAAATCCACCATGGCTAGGGTTTTCTTGTTCGTTTTAGGGTTTTTGAGTGCAGGTAAAATTGGCCCAAAAGAAAGGTGCCATGACGTTCACAAGGTCAAGGCGAGTTGATCTGTATCATTAGTTTTGATTTATTATGCCTGTGTGAGATTTTAAAAATTGCAGGGGTTATAGCTACGGAATTATGTCTGTAGGTAAAAGTCCCTGACTTTTACCAATGGAGAGGGGAAGAAGAAGGTGGCGTGGCACCACCCCATTTGCCCGTTTAAAATTTCGCGCGCTGAAAGATAACATATTGTGTTTGTTTAATATAATCTTTGTTTTTGTCCATTGTATAACAAAAGCGCGCTGGTAGAGTTGGTGATGAGGCGCTGGAAAAGGCCAAAGGACCTGGGTTCGATCCCCAGGTCCCCCTTTGTTGTACCCCAAACTTTTCCCTCCCATATTCTTCAAAGTTTTGACAAGCATCATCTAAATTTGCTCAAGTCTACTCAAGGGTTGCACAGTCAAACCATCCTCCTAAGCCAGTCAAAATTAGGGTTTTGGTTCTTGCAAGGAAGTTGAGGTTTTCAAGGGCTCAATCAAGTCCCATATGCTCATATACATTGTCAAACACCTACATGTCAAGTTTCAAGGCTCACAAGGTCAACTTGCACAGTCAAAAACCCTAATTGCTTCACAATCAACTGTAGGGGAAAAATTGTCATTTGGCAGTAAAAAGTCAAATTTTTTGGTCAACATCTTATTTTGAAGCCACAATCATCATTTGGTCAAATCTTGACCATGATTTCACAAGAATGGCTCAAAAATCATCAAGATGCAAAAGTTTCTATTTGGACAGCTGAAAAGTTAACTGTAACTTGACTAAGGCATAACGTTTTCATGGTTCATCAGAAAAATCCCATCCAATTCTCATTTTGAAGGGGATGACATTTCCTACAACTCATCTTCACATTCCAAGTCCAAGAAATGCTCTCACAAAAAGTTATCAATTTCAACATTATAGGTCATTTTCAAAAGTCAACAAAAAGGCATTTTAAGTCAAAGACCATAACTTGATATTGGTAAATCAAAATGACATGGGACCAAAGGCATTGGTTAGAGGACTTCAAGACCTTTCCAAAATGTCCAAGAACATGTTCATATGATCAAAATTGAGCAAGATATGCATTGGAGAAGTTGGGAAATTTTTGTGAAATGGCAAAAGTCAACTATCCTTGAAACTTCAATTTTTGACAAAAGGGCCCACTTTCTTCCACTTGATTCAGCCTTGTCATGCCATACACGTGTCCCATGATCAATTTCAAGATTAAACATTAATTTTTCTATTTTTATTTAATTTTATTTGATTTAATTCATTTTAAATTCATAAAATTCAAATAAAATCAAAAAAATTAATTAAATAACATCTTTTGATTTGAATGACTTTTATGTGTCATGAACAACCTACCAATTTCGTGCTAGGGCCATTTTGAGTATAAAATTCAAATTTGAACAAACTTGGAAAGTTTCTTTAATGGTGGTTATGAAGAATCCAAAAACTTGAATACAATGGATCATTGGCTCATCATATCACTTAAATACATTCCCATACATATGCAAAACGGGGACCTAATACATTACACGCACAAGCTGTTGCAGAGAGGCAAAAACCATATTAAAAAATCAAGCAAAAAAGTCAAATCCTAATTCTACCTTCCAGGCTATTTCAAGGAGATTTAAAGGTTCAAATACATTGCTGGGAGTCTCCAGAACCTATTGTAATCATAAACACGCTCCAACACTCAAAGAATCACTCACTTCAGATCACGGTTTGTCCATTTTTTTTCAAAATCAAAATGCACGATTCATGAATATTTGGTGTGATTTAAAGCTTGTTTTATATTGTTTGCAACCATACAAAGCCATTCATATCATTTAATTGAATTATCATGTACAGAATGATGATCTGCCATTATTGACTTTTAGGGTTTTTGAGTTTGTAAATTAGGGCTTTACAACACAAGTAAAATCAGAACCAATGATGCCCATGGTTGAACTCGGGATGACAAGACGAATTCATTGCAACCATCGCGCCCTTTTTATATAACGCACAAAGCTAATCGCTATTTTTGCAGTTTGTAGTTTGTGGGGGTTAAAAACCCCCGCTATCTTGTTTTTATTTTGACAGGCGAACGAAGAAGATGACTGCGTGTTGACATGTGGTTGGTGGGTTTGAATATAGCGCGCGTTTTTTTTTGTTTCAGCATTTGATTTGCTTTTTCTTATATTATATTATTTGCATATTATAATAACAAACGCAGCACAATGGCTCAGTGGAAAGGGACGTGTTTGTGCATCATTGGGACCTGGGTTCGATTCCCAGGTCCCCCAAAGGCTTGTTAATATTTTTTCCAACATGTTCCTATGCAGTCTTCCAAATAACCAACACCATATGCCCTCATGCATCAACGTGCCATGTGTCCAACACCATATGCCCTCATGCATCAACGTGCCATGTGTCCAGTCCCACAGATCTGGAGGCCAAGGAATGAAGGAACACCATGCTCATGAGTCAATGCATCTCCAGGCAGTCTCAAAGGTCAAACAAGGCTGGCTTCTTGATGGGCTCAGATTGCCAATACACCCTCAATTCTGGCCCAACACCCCTATGGTTCTATTTTATTTTCTTTTGTTTTCTTTTCCTTTTTTTTATTTTCTTTTAACTAATTTTTAATTATTATCATTATTGTTAATTAACCTAACAAACTAATTTTTTCCATAAAATTCAAAAAAACAAAAAAAAAACATTTTATTATTTATTAACTTATTTTGTAAATAAATGTAAATTAAATTAAATTAGTTTATTTAGTTAACTTTAATACCTTTTTACAATAAATAAAATAATTTAGACTTAGGCTTTTCTTTTGACATTTTTAATTCCCTTTTTTTATTAAAACATAAAAACACAAAAAAATATTTTCTTAATTAATTAATTAATTAGTTATTAGTTTCAATTTCATTAATTACAAAAAAGGACAAAAATTTAATTCTTATTCAAAAAAGGGTCAAAACCCTAAGACGTTCCAATTTAATTCTTTCGCGCATTATTCTTATTTTGATTATTTATGTAACTGTTTCCGGATATGTAATAGTAATTAGGTTTATCTCTTTATTTACTATTTCTCGCACTTTATTTCCAAACGGGTTTTGTTTTTTGGCGATGTATAGACCCGCGCCTTGTAATAGCTAGATTTACATTTCTGTAATTTATTTTCCGCACTCCTAACTGCTAATATGCTTGCAAGAATGTATGTAAATAAAATCAATCTGTAGCTCACAAATGACATGTACAAAGACAATTAACTGAAAAAAACAACACACAAGCACATGCCACTTCTAGGGTACGCCTCACTGGTTGCCTCGAACGTGGTCATCAAGTATAGGGTGTCTTAGAGGTCGCCCTTCTGTCCAAAAGATCCAGTCGCCTCGAAACGGTTGCCTCGGATAAAAGGATCTAGGACATTAGGGTTACTTCTAAGGTGTCCTACCATTGCTTTGGTGACCACACTGTCCCTAATCATCGAATTGACCCGAATACCTCCAACGATGGTGCTACCTATCTCTCAATGGTGGGATAACACTATCTAAAGGACTCTTACACAGCCTAATTCCTTAGAGTAGGTAGATTCTCCTAAGTACTTGCTCTTTTCAAACAAACAAAATATCTTTTCGCACCTCACACTTTCAAAAAGTTTTCAAACAAAACACTTCATACACTCTTGAGGACTGATACAAGAGTTACTTAGAAGTTGTCCAAACGAACTTTTTCAAAACCCACACACACTTGAAAAGCAAACAAATTTTGAAAACATAAGAGCAAGTACCTAAGAGCCCGTGGATAACCACGGATAGAAAGGGTGCTAACACCTTCCCTTTCTATAAATCTACCTCCCGAACCGAGAGACATATCAAAGAAGGAATTTTGTTGTGCTTTTGTCCTTTCCATGTTAGAGAACATAAAAGACGGTGGCGACTCTTGCTTACCGCGACATTTCGCGAACCAGCTTAAAAACAGTCAGTTTTATTTCCACCGATCACAGAACTGGCTACTCTGCTGGGGACAATAAAAGTGAGGTGTACCTTAGGATTAGATCATACTTATGTTTTCAATTGCTTTGCTTTGATTGCTTTATATTTGTGGGCTTTGCATCGGAGTTTCATAGATCCTAACCCGGATCTGGGGATACCCTTTTAGGTAGCATAAGCTGTGAGGGACCTGTCTGGCGTAGACCGACACGGGTGAAGCAGTGGCTACGTTGGTGTGGCACCTTGGTCTGTACCAATATCCCTTGTGTTGCAACGAGGAGAATATGGGTCTTCTGAGGAGTCATTAAGCACCAACCGACCTTAGAACCCTAATGTGACCCAACTTGGCCATAGAACAGTAGCAGTATGCTACACCCATTGAGGCTAAACTCTCGCGATGGTTCTGGCTGCAAGAAAAGATTGCGACGCTGGAGTTATAACCGATTGAGGATAGTCAGTGATATTGGGATCCTCTAGAACCCGGTTACTTTTGATAGGACATGTCTTAACCAACGAAACTGAAAGAGGGTAGTACCTGAACTTCAGGCTGGCCCAAACCCTAAGGGCTGTCTGGTGTGACTTGTGTGCCTTATCATGTTTGCCTTTGTGAATACGTGTGGTGTGCTTTACCATAACATCATACCATCATACCATTGCATGCATCCTGCATAAGGACTGACCTATTTCAAAGACAAGAGGGTTTCACCTTTGCTCTGTTTTGTAGAACATCATGATGCCTGTGCGAAGGAACACTATCCGGCTCAACTTTGTTCACCCACCTGATTTTCTTAAAGAGTTGGTTGACAGAATTCCAAACACTGCTTCCTTCATCCAGAGGCATGGTTCTCTTCTCGGTTTAGTCACTTCAAAGTGGGACCAACAACTGATGAGCGTCCTGACCCAGTTTTATGATCCCTTGTACAATTGCTTCACCTTTCAAGACTTCCAACTGGTCCCTACCCTGGAAGAATTCTCTGATTTGCTTTGTATCCCTATCTTGGATCAGACTCCCTTCACTGGCTGGGAAAAGACTCTTAGGCTTGAGGAGATTGCTGCAGCCCTTCCTTTGACCAACAAGGAGGTAATGGACAATTGGGTGACTAGAAGCAGAGTTAAGGGCTTCTTGGCTAAGTTTCTGATTGGTAAAGCTAACAGTTTCTGGAACGACTTAGACTTCAGGGCGTACGAGGACATTCTGGCTCTCTTAATCTATGGTCTAGTATTGTTTCCAAATCCTGATAACTTTGTCAATATCAATGCCATAAGGATCTTCATGTCTCGGAACCCTGTACCCACTCTCTTGGGTGATATCCTGCAACAACTCTATGCTCGTACTTCCCGAAGACGAGGAACCCTGTGGTGTTGTACTCCTTTGTTAGTGATGTGGTTTATTTCGCACTGTTGTACCCCAAAATTTGCCCTCCCATTTCCTCAACTTTTTCTCATCACAAAACCCTTGGAACTCAAGACCCAGCTAGGGTTTCCTCTGCTCAAGACTTCCCCTTGCACTGTTGACTCAAATTAGGGTTTGTGTTTGCACAAAGGTGTTTTGACCTAAAATGCCTAAGATGACTTTCATGCTTCATGTTGGACTCCCAAGTTTATCCATACCAAGTTTCAGGTCTTGATTCCAAATTTTGCCCAGTCAATTGGACAGTTGACCTAGAAATCAACTGTATTGGGGAAAAAGTCAACTGTGGCCAATTGACAGTCAAACCTCATGAAAATTGACCCATATCAACATCATAAACTCACATGGACCATTTGATCAAGTTTGGATCACAATTCCACAAGAAATTTGATCAGATCACCAAAAGGGCAAAATGGTCATTTTTAGGGTTTTGACTGCACAAAGGCAATTTTTGACTGTTTGACCTAGCCAATGGCAAACCAAGCTCACATATGGACTCAAGGACCCCATGGATTTATCTTGACATGCTAAACAAGTTCAAAAGATCCCAAATACACAAGATTGACAGTTGAATTTCCCAGTCAATTGATCAATTTTGACTGTATACTGAAAAGTCCAACTTTGACTTTTTGGTCAAAATCAAGAGTCAAGATTCATTTTTCATCAAAATATGCCAAATCATGAAACTTGTTCACCAAGAAACCAAGAAATGCAAATTAGGGTTTGAAATGGAATTTTTCATAACTTAGAATTTTTCTAAGTTATGGAAAACCCTAATTTTTTCCCAACTTTGCCCCACTTTTTCACCAAGATTCATTTGGATTCAAACAAAAGTCAAAACATGAAAGTTGTAGCTTGTTGCATAATCTACAACTTTTATTCACAAAGTTTTCCCAATTGAGGCTTGTATCTCAAGTTACAAATTTTTGAATAAGGGCACTAAACCATTCATAACTTAGTGAAAATTTGATCTTTTTGACAAGGTTTTCTACCTAACTTCAAGGCCATTTTCCATACACTTACACTTGGAATTTCAACTTGCATTTCAAAGATGGATTGTAGTACACATTCCAAGCTTTCCAAAATGTCCAAGAACTCCTCAAACAACCTCATGGTTAGGGAGAATCGAATTTTGCAAAATGGGGAAAAGTCACTTTTGTTCTTGGCCATGTACATATTCATAACACTATGCATTTTAATCTCAGCATGCTTAAGCTACATTACAGGTCCTTTGACACTCATAAATTTAATGCAAAACCATTGAACCAAGTTGTTATTCTAAGCATTTTGACATTACATGGAGAATTAACCCTAAACTAGAAAAAGCACTATTTCCATTTTTGAAAAAGAGAACTTTATGTCAAGTTTGCAATCCAAGTGGTACAGTCCAAATCTTCTTGGCACAAGTTTGTGAGCAAATTGCACTGATCAAGGCCAATGTATGAAGCATAGTGTGAGGGCCTGTACAGGCTAGAATCATCAAGTGGCCATTGCTTGCTTCAAGTTCAAGTAAGATAGCATAACTTGTACCAACTACCATATCAGCTCAAGGACACTTAGACAAACTTATCAAACACATTCCACACAACACAACCAAGCTAATACACGAGCCCTTAGCCTCAAAAACACCCTCAATCTCTGAATCACTCTCAAACTGCAAAAACAGGGCAAGGCCTGCAGTTTGAGTATCATCTCTCAATCCCTTCAAGCATTCTTGCCCAAACCAGTTCACACACCTTCCCTACCATCTATGCAAGCTAACCAAAAGCTAAAACACGACCTGTAATCCCTCTAACTGGTTCCACCATTTTCACTTTTCTGATTTGCAGGAGAAGTGCTATAGCTCGATTCAAGAGGTTTCAAAGCAAAGTAACACCTGGAATAGCATCCCTGGACCTCAAGGAAGCTATACCAATCATCACTTTGCACTGAAAGCTTCTCCATAGCCAGATAGAACTTCAACAGGTAAGTTCATGGATTCGTATCTCTCTTATTAGGCATTGTTAGCTTTAGGTTTGTGAAGAAAACATGTCACAATCATAGCCCTGAACATGCCCATATGATTAGATTTCATTTATATTATGTGTGCTTAGAGAATTTTATGTCTGAACATTGATAAAAAATTAGGTCAGGATTTGGGAGAGAAGAAATTCTCTCTCATTTCTGAGAGTTAGATTGACTTCTTTATATGTCTAGAATCGTGGTTTCAAGCTCTACAGGTTTCATGTTGGAAGATTTGGCAAAAGATCAAAGAATCAGGAGTTAAGGATTGGTGAAGAAAGGCGCGTATTTTTTGAATTTGTTTGGTCTGAAGGTTGAAGACAACCATTTTCTGGGCTGGGCCTGTTTGTTATTCCTCTTCACACCATGCTTTTTGGCTTTGCACCCCCAAGCCCATTTCATTCATTTTAATGTTTTTTTTTTACTTTTCTTTTTTGGCCTGATTTAATTATTTTTCCTCATCATATATAAAACACAAAAATATTTTTTATACCATTTTCCTATTTATTAGATATTTATTTAGTTAGATTAGTTATTTGAACATAAATAGGTAAATAAATATACTTTTATTTAAAAAATGCTAAAATGGTGTAAATACATTTTTATTTTTATTTTATTTCATTTTATATTCTGAAAATATTTTATGTGAAATATACCTTTTTTACAAAAATTAAATATTATTATTTTTGTGCATATTTAAAATAATTTGTGAATAATACAAATAAATACATATATATATATTAATATACTTAGAATAAAATACCAAAATACACATATTTTATTTTATTATTATTAAACACTAAAAAATCATTTTTTACAAATATACTTTATTTTTATTTTATTTTTGTACACAAATAATAAATATTATATATAGTGAATAATAATACATTTTATTTAATAAAATTAGGGTTTTACCCTAAATATGAAAATACTCCAAAAAATAATACCTTTTTATTTTCTTTTATTTTACATAAATAATTCTTTTTTTTCATACATAAAAATTCTTTTTTTTGCATTCTTGCATATTTGTCTTATTTTATTTAATCTATGCAAATTGATCACCTTGTAAAATATTTCAATGTTGATGTAATAGTTTTAGGTTTAAATTACTTGTCAAAATCCCCATTTGAACATTTGTACCCCCCTTCCCATATTTGGTTTTGTAATAGCTTAGTAAATTTATTTTCGCACTTTATTGCTTTCTAATTATACCATGTTAGAATTAGGGTTTGTATGCAAAAAAACGACAAAAATAGTTATGACCTAATCTCAAGACAAACAAGCATGAAAATGAACACACAAATCACACTTGCACCCCCTAGGTTATTCCACTTGTTGCCTTTCAAAATTGGGCCATATTGCATGTTAGGTCTCTTTGGGCAAAACAAACAAATCAAATGATCATAGTCCCTCGATGACGCTTTCAAAATGTTGCCTAAATAAATGACCAAGTCCCTTAAGAAATTGCCCAAAGATACTTAGCACCATTGCAATTATGGTCTAAACGATGACCCGCGCCCGTCCCTTTCACATCCTAACATGAGATTGTCCACCAAATGCAATGGTGGAACAAACTTATTAAAAGGGTTAAAACATGGCAATAAATCTTTGAGAAATTTAGGAGTAGACAACCTCTTAGTTACTTGAATCAAAACTTGCAAAAACAAAACACTTGCCTATTTTCTAAAACCACACTTCACAAACACTTTCAAAAACAAATGAAAACCTTTTCAAAAGACATACACCTTTGTATACATCCCGACATGGATCATTACAAAGGTTGCCACCACATTGGCTTTCTTTTCAAAACATTTTCAAACCCATACACAAAGCACCATTTCAAACAATTGAAAACGAAAGGCAAGTGATCTAAGCAAGTAACTAAGAGCCCATGGATAACCATGGATAGAAAGGGTGCTAACACCTTCCCTTTCTATAATCTACTCCCCGAACCCAAGAAAACATCTCAAAGGTTTTTGCTGTGCTTTTTAAACCTTTCCTTAGGATAAAATAAAAAGTCGGTGGCGACTCTTGCTCAACCGAAACATTTGCGAAAACAAACGCAAAACCTCAAGTCAGTTCTCCCACCGTATCACACGCACCTCCCCAAGTTCGTGCTGAAGAACCAAGAAGGAAGAGGCTGGGCTCATAGGTTAATGTCTCTCACTGATAATGACATCATTTGGACTCTCAGAGGTTTAGATGAGGTGGCTGTTATTGATCGTTGCGGAGAATATCCTAATGTTCCATTGATTGGTACTCAGGGCGGAATCTCTTATAATCCATGTTTAGCTCTCCGTCAGTTCGGAAGAGCCAGAAGAGCAGGGCCTCATGAGATGTTGGTGCCTCACATCAGTTTTGAGTTTCAGGTAGATAGTGACGAACTGCGCCGTAGATTCATCAAAGCTTGGGACAGAATTCACAAAGCTGACCCACATGAGTTGGGACCGAAGACTTCTCTACCAATGGAACCCTATTACAGATGGGTCCGCATCCGTGCTCAGAAATTAGGTATGCCATATGAAGCTGTCAGGCCTATCATTCTTGAAATTCCTGATAGAGACGGGGTTCCTCCAACCATACTCCCTCCTCAGATACCCACTGATGTTGATACCCTAAAGAGGTCTTGGGCGCAACTACAGGAAGAGCGAGATTATTATCGGGAAAAGTTCAACGAACAGGAACAGAAGATCCATAAGCTGACCAAGCAATTGGAAAACGAGCGGATCATGAATGACTACATTCGTACTGAGAAGAGGAGGCCATGGGAGCACTGATGGGCTTTGGATGTTTCCTTTACAGCTTTTATTTCCTTTTCAGTATTTTCATTCCTGTAACGCCTAAGGGCAATTTGTTGAACAATTTAAATTCCAAAGTTTAAATCTAATAAAGTGTGTTCCTTTTGTCTACAAAGTTTATTCCCGATTGTCTTTGAAAACATAATTCATACGCATTTCATTCATCATATGCATCACAGGTACCCTTTTTCTATAGGTCACTTAATCTTCTTCGTTGTTTATTTCAGCACTCAATCATCATGAATCCTGAACCAACTACTGAACAAGCTATCAAGGCCCTCCAGGCCCAGAACGCCCAGTTTCAAGAGATGGTCATGAACTTAGCCCAGGGACAACAGGAGTTGAAGGCTTTGCTCATGAAGAAGAAGAAGAAGAAGAAGACTGTGTTGTTCAACACTGGACGCAGACTCGGGAATACACTGCAGAATGAAGCTGAGAGGACTACTCCATATGTTGGGGAAGGCAGTCACCAGGAGGGAAGGGTTCCTAGTCCTGTGGTCTCTGACACCGAGACAAATTTCAATGATGAGCAGTACCCTCCTGCTGAGGACAGGTACAAACAGCTGGAGGACCGGTTAAATGCTATGGAAATTCAACGTGTGCTTGGGTTGGACTTTGGGGACCTAGGGTTATCTTCTGGGGTGGTAATCCCACACAAGTTCAAGGCACCTGCCTTTGTGAAGTACGACGGGGCTTCCTGTCCTAAGCTGCACCTCTGTTCTTATGTAAGGAAGATCCAGCCTTACACTGCAGACAAGAACTTATGGATCCATTTCTTCCAGGAGAGTCTTTCAGGGACTCAACTCGAATGGTTCTATCAGCTGGATGGAACCAATATTCGTAACTGGGAGGACTTGGCTACTGCTTTTTACAAGCAGTATCAGTATAATTCCGACCTCGCTCCTACGCGTACCCAACTCCAGGGTATGTCACTAGGAACGGCTGAAGGTTTTAAAGAGTACGCGCAGAAATGGAGAGACCTGGCTGGCAGGGTGCAGCCACCGTTGACTGACCGTGAACTCGTGGACATGTTCTTGGGGCCCTGTCTGGTCCATTTTTCAACCACCTGATTGGTAATTCCTCTGCTGGGTTTACAGACCTGATCCTGACTGGTGAGAGGATCGAAGCTGGTATCAAATCGGGGAAAATAAAGAAAGGTGCCTCCTCGAGTACTGAAAAGAAGCCCTTCAAGAAGGAAGCTAGTGATGTGTATTAGGACAGTAGCAGTATGCTACACTCATTGAGGCTAAACTCTCGAGATGGTTCTGGCTGCGAGAAAAGATTGCGATGCTGGAGTTATGACCGATTGAGGGTAGCCAATGATTTGAGATCCTTTAGAACCCGGTTACTTTTTGATAGGACATGTTTTAACCAACAAAACTAAAAAAGGGTAATACCTAAACTTCATGTTGGCCTGAAACCTAAGGGTTGTCTTGTGTGACTTGTGTGCCTTATCATGCTTGCCTATGTGAATACTTGTGGTGTGCTTCATCATAGCATCATGCCATCATACCATTGCATGCATCCTGTACAAAGGACTAACCCATTTCAAAGACAAAAAAGTTTCATCTTTGCTCTGTTTTGTAGGACATCATGATGCCCGTGCGTAGGAATACTGTCCGGCTCAACTTTGTTCAACCACCAACTTTGCTCAAAGATTTGGTTGGTAGGATTCCAAACACTTCCTCCTTCATAAACAGACATGGTTCTCTCCTTGGCTTGATCACTGCAAAATGGGACCAACAACTGATAAGTGTTCTGACCCAGTTTTATGACCCTCTGTATCATTGTTTCACCTTTCAAGACTTCCAGCTGGTCCCTACCCTGGAAGAGTTCTCTTATCTGCTTGGGATCCCTGTCTTGGAGCAAACTCCATTCACTGGTTTGGAAAAGACTCATAGGCCTGAAGAGGTTGCTGCAATTCTCCCCTTGACCAAAGAAGAAATATTGGCTAACTGGGAAACTAGAAGTGGAGTAAAAGGCTTTTTGGTCAAATTTCTGGTTGGCAAGGCTAATGATTTCTGGAATGACTTGGACTTCAAGGCGTACGAGGATATTCTGGCTCTTTTGATCTATGGTCTGGTATTGTTTCCCAATCCTGACACCTTTATCAGTATCCATTCCATAAAGATTTTCATGTCTCGGAATCCTGTCCCCACTCTTTTGGGTGATATCCTGCAACAACTCTATGCTCGTACTTCTCGAAAACGGGGAACTCCGTGGTGTTGTGCTCCTTTGTTAGTGAGGTGGTTTATTTCGCACCTTCCTAAGTTCGTGCTGAAGAATGAAGAAGGAAAGGGTTGGGCTCAGAGGTTAATGTCTCTCACTGATAATGACATCACTTGGACTCTCAGAGGTTTAGATGAGGTAGCTGTTATTGATTGTTGCGGAGAATACCCTAATGTTCCGTTGATTGGTATCCAAGGAGGAATCTCTTATAATCCATGCTTAGCTCTCCGTCAGTTTGGAAGAGCCAGAAGGACTGGGCCTCATGAAATGTTAGTTCCTCACTTCCATTTTGAGTTTCAGATAGACAGTGACAAACTACGCCATGGATTCATTAGAGCTTGGGACAGAATTCATAAAGCTGACCCACATGAGTTGGGACCAAAGACTTCTCTACCATTGGAACCCTATTGCAAATGGGTCCGCATCTGTGCTCAGAGGTTAGGTATGCCGTACGAAGCCGTTAGACCTATCATTCTTGAATCTCCTGATGAAGATGGGGTTCCTCCAACTGTCCTCCCTCCTCAGATACCCACTGATTTTGACACAATGAAGAGATCTTGGGCACAGTTAAAGGAAGAACGGGATTTTTATCGAGAAAAGTTCAACGAGCAGGAACGGAAGGTCCAGAGGCTGACTAAGCAATTGGAGGAAGAGCGGGTTCTGAATAACTACATCAACACTGAGAAGAGGAGGCCATGGGAGCACTGATTAGGCTTTGGATATTTCCTTTTATAGCTTTCATTTCCTTTCCAGTATTTTTCATTCCTGTAATGCCTAAGGGCAAGATTGTTGAACAATTAAAATTTTAAATCTAATGAAGTGTGTTTCCCTTTTTGTCTACAAAGTTGAATCTTGTTTGTCTTTGAAAACATAAAACATACGCATTCCATTGCACCATATACATAGCAGGTACCCTATTTCACAGGTTGCTTAATCTCCTTCGCTGTTTATTTTGAACAGTCATCATGAATCCAGACTCATCCAGTGAGCAAGCAATCAAGGCCCTTCAGGCCCAAAGTGCCCAGTTTCAAGAGATGGTCCTAAGCCTAGCCCAAGGTCAGCAAGAGTTGAAGACTCTACTCCTGAAGAAGAAGAAGAAAAAGAGGACTGCGTTGTTCAACACCGGACGCAGATTTGGGAACACACTCCATAACGAAGCTGATCCAACTACTTCTTCTGCTGAGAAAGACAGTCCCCAAGGGGGAGGAGCTCCTAGTCCTGCAGTCTCCGACAACGAGACGGACTACAATGACGAACAATACCCACCTACTGCTGACAGATACAAGCAATTAGAAGACCGCTTGAGCGCCATGGAAATTCAGAATGTGCCGGGGCTGGATTTCGGATATCTGGGGTTATCTTCTGGGGTAGTAATTCCACACAAGTTTAAGGCGCATGCCTTCGCCAAGTATGATGGGGTTTCCTGCCCAAAGCTGCATCTAAGGTCGTACGTAAGGAAGATCCAACCCTACACGGCGGATAAGAACCTTTGGATTCACTTCTTCCAAGATAGCCTTTCGGGGTCACAGCTTGAATGGTTCTACCAATTAGATGGAACTAGAATCCGACACTGGGAAGATCTGGCAACCGCATTCTACAGACAATATCAATACAATTCTGATCTCGCTCCAACACGTACCCAACTTCAGGGTATGTCTCTAGGAACGGGTGAAGGGTTCAAAGAATATGCACAAAAATGGAGAGATTTGTCTGGCAGGGTGCAGCCTCCATTAACTGATCGTGAGCTGGTTGATATGTTTCTAGGGACTTTGTCTGGTCCATTTTTCAATCATTTGGTTGGTAACTCCTCCGCTGGGTTTACGGATTTGATTCTGACAGGAGAAAGAATTGAAGCTGGCATCAGGTCAGGAAAGATACAAAAGGCTGCCTCTACAAGTACTGAGAAGAGGCCTTTCAAGAAAGAAGCAAGTGCCGTCTATGGTCCTAGAAGACAAGTCAAGCCCGAAAGTCGCCAAGCCGTCAATGCTTTGGTCATTTCAAAACCTGTTGCTGCTCCTCAGCAGTACAATCAACAAAGAGGTGAAAGGCCCAAGAGGCAGTATACTCGGTTGAGTATGACATTATCTCAAATTTTACCCCAACTGTTATCAACCAACTTGGTGACCCTCAAAGAAGCTCCTAAGGTCGTCAACACTGCGTCTCCTAAGTATAATCCGAATGCCCGGTGTGCTTATCATTCTGATAGTCCCGGGCACACTACTGATGATTGCTGGGCCTTGAGAAACAAAGTGCAAGATCTTATCGACGCAAAGGAAATTCAGTTTGAAGCGCCTGAAAGACCGAATGTTGTAACTGCTCCTATGCCCCAGCATAGAGTAAATGCCATTGAGGAAGAGTTGTATGCTGTTTCGGTAAATGAAGTTGTTACCCCTCTTTTGACTGTTAAGAGGAACTTACTACTAGCCGGTTTATTTCCGGGTTGTAGCAAGGGCTGCCTCCTATGTGCTGTTATCCCTACCGGTTGTCCACTGCTGAAATCAGGCATCCAAAGCCTGATGGATAGCAAGGAAATTTTGTTCAAGAAAACTGCTGTTCCGTCTGTTTCCATTGAAGAAATATCTGTTGTCACAATTTACAATCCTACCAAAGCTCCCGTGAAGAAACCAGTCCAAATTATGTCTGTTGCACCCATCACTATTACTGTTCCGGGGCCTCTCCCCTATGAGTCTAATAAAGCGGTCCCATGGCATTATGGGGCCGACGTGTATGTGCTTGGAGTGAAGTAGGAGTTCAACACCAGTACCAATACCAGTATCAGTAACATCACTGATCCCGCCAAGATTACCCGCAGTGGCAGGCTCTTCTCGCCTGACATTGCACCTCCAGTTATCCGAAAACCTCTCACCATCACACCCGCAAGTGTGCCTGTTCCGATTCAAGTTCCTGTGTCTACTACCGCCGCCGAGTCCTCTAATACTCGGGGCAAAGAAGTTGCTACCGATTTGCCTGCCAGGACGGAGGCACCAAAAAAGACTGCTGTGGAAGCCTCCCAACAAGAAATGGAGGAAATTCTTAAAATCATCAAAAAGAGTGACTTTAATGTTGTTGAACAGTTGGGGCATACTCCCTCCAAAATCTCTATGTTATCATTGCTGCTATGCTCAGAGGCCCATGCAAAAGCCCTGATTTCATTTCTGAAAACGGCCCATGTGCCGCAAGAGACCTCCGCGGATCAATTCACCGACTGTGTGGCTAATTTGACGACTGGCAATGGCTTAGGGTTCTCGGATGCCGACCTTACCGCCAAAGGGAAAAATCACAATGATGCCCTGCATGTTTCCATAGAATGCAGGGGCACTACTCTCGCACACGTGTTAGTGGATACCGGCTCTTCCCTGAATGTTTTGCCCAAGAAAGCATTGGATCGCTTGGATTGTGAGGGCCTGGATTTGAAACCTAGTAACATCATTGTTAGAGCCTTCGATGGTTCTAAAAGGATGGTGCACGGTGAAGTAGACATCCCTATTCATGTGGGTTCCCAAGTTTTCAACTCAACGTTCTATGTAATGGATATTCGTCCATCTTATTCCTGCTTGTTGGGACGACCCTGGATTCACAAAGCTGGGGCAGTAACATCCACCCTACACCAAAAGCTCAAATACCCTGTCAAAGGGAAGATTGTTACTGTGCAAGGTGAGGAGGAATACATGGTTAGTCACTTGAATTCATTCCGGTATATCGAGATGGACGGGGAGTTTATTGAAACCCCCTTTCAGCATTTTGAGGAGGTACCTCCAATATTGGCATCAGCTGAAGCAGTGATTGAAGAAGACTTTCCGTTGAAGATGGCGTCCTTGAAGGATGCCCGGGCTGTAATCGAGAAAGGCAATTGTGCAAACTGGGGTCAGCTTCCTAACTTCACTCAAAAGAACGACAAGCTTGGGCTGGGCTTTACTGCAGAGGCTCAGAGGGCCATGCGCAAGGAAAAGATCAGAAAGGATCCGGTGTTTATCTCCCACCCAAGGGTGAATGCTATCGAGGAGGATGTAGAGGAAGCAGAGTTCGACAGTTGGATCTACCCGACTACCAGCAACGGACCGAGCAACTGGACGGCAAAAGATTTTACTCCTATCACATTTGTCACGCAGTAATTAATTTCTTTTGATTTCCAATTTGTAACAAACAATATGTTAAAACTTTGTTGGCTCGGTGTCCTACCCGGGACATCGTAGCTCCATTTGTGAGGGCTTTTTGTATGACATTTCCATATATCATCAATCAAAACATTGGACGTTTGTTACATTTCAAATCTTGTGCTCTTTTTCTTTCTGTGTTATATATATTGCAAAACAGCTATATTTACACACACCCACTTATACAGGTTTCAATCCACTCTGGATCTCACTGGTAACAGCTCTGCTACCGCCAGTTATGACTTCGAGAATCCGATCAACTTGGCCGAAGACGAAGGTGAAGATGATTGTGAAGTGCCTGGTGAACTCGCAAGACTGCTGCTCCAGGAAAAGAGGGCTATTCAACCACATGAAGAGCCGGTGGAAACAGTTAACCTAGGTACTGAGACAGATAGGAAAGAGGTCAAGATTGGTGCCAATTTGGAGCTCAGCGTGAAGCAACGATTGATCCAGATGCTACATGATTACATAGAGATATTTGCTTGGTCCTATGAGGACATGCCAGGTCTGGATGCCGATATTGTAGTTCATCACCTGCCAACAAAGGAAGACTGCCCTCCGGTAAAGCAAAAGGTCCGACGAATGCGCCCAGAGATGTCTGAAAAGATCAAGGCTGAGGTTATGAAGCAATTCGACGCCGGGTTTCTAGCAGTAACTTCTTACCCTCAGTGGGTTGCCAATGTGGTGCCAGTGCCGAAGAAGGACGGTAAAGTCAGAATGTGCGTCGACTACAGAGATTTGAACAGGGCAAGCCCTAAGGATGACTTCCCCTTACCTCACATCGACGTTCTTGTTGACAATACTGCTCAACACAAGGTTTTCTCCTTCATGGATGGTTTTTCAGGGTATAATCAGATCAAGATGGCTCCGAAAGATATGGAAAAGACTACCTTTGTAACTCAGTGGGGCACCTTCTGCTACAAGGTCATGCCATTCGGGTTGAAAAATGTTGGGGCAACCTATCAACGTGCCATGGTTGCTTTATTTCATGATATGATCCATCATGAGATTGAGGTATACGTTGATGACATGATTGCGAGGTCTCAAACTGAGGAGGAGCACCTTGATCATCTGAGGAAGCTGTTTGACCGTCTAAAGTTATACAAGCTGAGGTTGAATCCCAACAAATGCACCTTTGGGGTGAGGTCCGGAAAATTGCTAGGTTTCATTGTAAGTGATAAAGGTATTCAGGTGGATCCTGCCAAGGTAAAAGCCATATAAGAGATGCCAGCTCCAAGGACAGAGAAAGAAGTCAGAGGCTTTCTGGGGCGACTGAATTACATTGCCCGATTCATCTCACATCTGACTGCTACTTGTGAGCCAATCTTCAAATTACTGAAGAAAGATCAAGTGGTACGTTGGAACGATGAATGTCAGGCTGCTTTTGAAAAGATAAAGGAATACCTCCAAGAACCACCCATTCTTATGCCACCAGTGGAAGGAAGACCTCTGATACTATACTTGACAGTACTTGATAATTCAATGGGGTGTGTGTTGGGGCAGCATGACGAGTCTGGCCGAAAAGAGCACGCTATTTAATACTTGAGCAAAAAGTTTACCGACTGTGAGTCTCGTTACTCACTGCTTGAGAAAACTTGCTGCGCTCTAGTATGGGCTGCTCGCCGGCTGAGACAGTATATGCTGACTCACACCACTTTGTTGATTTCAAAGATGGATCCCATCAAGTACATATTTGAAAAGCCTGCTCTGTCTGGGAGAATAGCGAGATGGCAAATGATCTTGACAGAATATGATATCCAGTATACAACTCAGAAAGCAATCAAAGGAAGTGTACTGGCAGATCATTTGGCACACCAACCTGTGGACGATTACCAATCATTGAACTTTGATTTTCCGGACGAAGACATCATGGTGGTAACTGACTGTGAAGTACCTGGACCGGATGAAGGACCTGAGGAAGGATCCCGATGGTCTATGCATTTTGACGGAGCCTCCAATGCTTTGGGTAACGGCGTCGGCGCTGTAATCATATCTCCCAAAGGAACTCATACTCCACTCACCGCCCGATTATGTTTCAACTGCACCAACAATATGGCAGAGTATGAGGCATGTATCATGGGTCTTCAAGCTGCGATCGACTTAAGGATCAAGTTTCTAAGTGTCTTCGGAGATTCCGCTCTCGTGATCAATCAGATCAAAGGCGAGTGGGATACGAAACACCCGAATCTTATTCCTTACAAAGAGTATGTGTTGACTTTGCTTCCCCACTTTGAAGAGATAACTTTTGAGCACTTCCCAAGAGAAGAGAATCAGCTAGCGGACGCACTGGCTACGATGTCTTCAATGTTCAAAGTTAAATGGGACAATGAGGCTCCCCGGATCATCATCTGGAAGTTGGACGAACCGGCATACTGCTGCGACCTTGAGGCCGAAAAGGTGACCGAAAAACCCTGGTATCATGAGGTGAAAAGGTACTTGGAAGCTCAGGAATACCCTGAAGGTGCATCTGTCAATGACAAGAAGTTCATGAGGAGGTTTGCTGCAAAATTCTTCCTCAGCAACGACATTCTCTACAAACGGAATCATGATTCAACTCTACTGCGTTGTGTGGATAAGGCTGAAGCAGAGAAGATCATGATAGAATTGCATGAAGGTACATTCGGAACACATTCCAGTGGGCATACCATGGCAAAGAAAATCCTTAGGGCAGGATATTTCTGGTCCACAATGGAAGCCGATTGTTACCAACACTCTCTAACTTGTCACAAGTGCCAGATCTATGCGGACAAGGTGCACGTCCCTCCGGTTCCTTTGAACATCCTGACGGCACCTTGGCCTTTCGCAATGTGGGGCATCGATATGATCGGTGAGATCCGACCAACGGCAACCAATGGGCATCGCTTCATCTTGGTGGCGATCGATTACTTCACGAAGTGGGTTGAGGCAGCCTCCTACGCCACGGTAACCAAGAGCGTCGTGGCACGTTTCATCCGGCATAATCTGATCTGTCGGTATGGTGTCCCAGAAAGAATCATTACGGACAATGGTACCAATCTCAATAACAAGATGATCACTGAACTCTGCGAGCAATTCAAAATACAGCACCACAATTCTTCTCCCTACCGGCCGAAGATGAATGGAGCTGTAGAAGCAGCTAATAAGAATATCAAGAAAATAGTGCAGAAGATGACAGTGACCTATAAAGATTGGCATGAGATGTTACCGTTCGCTCTTCATGGGTACCGTACCTCAGCAAGGACGTCAACCGGGGCAACTCCTTTCTCCTTGGTCTACAGCATGGAAGCAGTCTTGCCGATTGAAGTTCAGATACCCTCCCTCCGAATAATGAAGGATGCAGACTTGAATGAAGAGGACTGGATCCAGACTCGATTTGATCAATTAAATCTGATTGACGAAAAAAGACTCACCGCTATCTGTCATGGTCAAACGTATCAAAAACGAATGATCAGGGCATTTAACAAGAAAGTCAGACCACAAGAGTATCAAGTTGGGGACCTGGTAATCAAACGTATCATCCTTCCTCAAAGTGATCCCCGGGGCAAATGGACCCCTACATACGAAGGGCCATTTGTGGTTAAACATGTGTTCTCAGGAGGAGCCATGATCCTAACCACCATGGATGGTGACGACCTTCCTCACCCCACCAATGCAGACATAGTGAAAAGATACTACGCATGAATAAAAGACCCGTTAGGTTGACATACCTAGACAAAAATAAGGGCTTCCCGGCGAACCAAAAGGGTTCGGGCAAAAATAAGGGATGAAATAAAAAAATTTGTACACCCGGCAAGTCAAAAACCCGAAAGGGCGGCTTGGGCAAAAATGGGTATCCCGGTGGACTGAAAACCCGAAAGGGCGGTCTAGGCAAAAGTTAGGGATAAAGCGTAACACTATGTCTCATTGGATCACTTCGCATCCGGAATTCGGCATCAACTATCTGGCTCAGATTTCGGCATCGACCAATCAGCTTCATCTTCAACTAGGCAGCAAAGCAATGAGACGCTTGGAGACATAAAGGCAATAGCAGAGTTGGAACCCAGTGGGACTGTTCACATAGCTGTTTTGTTCTTTTTTCAAAATTGTAAACTATTCGGCGGCATTCTCTTACTAGGATGTCAGCCTCTTGTACAAAAACGCCTATTCACAGGCAAAATTCAAATCAATACAAATACACTTTTCAGACAAATTGCTAATCGTTTTTCCTTTTTGTTTTGTCTTGCAAAGAACGTCCAATGTTCATTTTTTGATATATGCATTTGTCGTTAAATTGCTAATTCATAAATACTTGCATAAGAAACAAAAGACTAATTACAAGTGACATTAGAAACAGGGGCAATGTGGAGTTGTCTGATGCAGTCTGTTTGCCTTGTCCGCCGAGGTACCAAGATGGGTTCAACTGAAGAATGTGACCAGGTTATCTCAATTCCCCACAGAGTAAGATAAGTTTCAGCAATACATCAGCCCTACAATGGCTGCCCTATTTCCCCAGCAAGTCGACATTACTTTCCCCAAGCAGAGTTGGTTTCCCGTCAATCCTGCAAAGGCACAACATTCCCCAGTGGAGTATAGGCATTCATCAGCAAGCATCCCCGACGGTCTTGATCTAAGATTGTTCCCCGGCGGTATACAGACGTTCCAAATTTCCCCAGGAGAGTCCAATCCAAAAGGTTCCCCAGGAAGGTAGAATCCATCTCCTCAGTAGATTCTGGAAGCTTATCCCCTGCAGAGTACGGACATCTCTCCCGAGCTTTATTCAAAGTTATTCCTCACAAGGGCTTATAACTGGGTTATCCTCAGCTAATTGCCACAGAAGATCATCCTCGGCCAAGTTCTTTCAATCCCCAGCGGAGTTTATCTTTGGTATCCCCAGCAGAGTTTATCTTTGTTATCCCCAGCAGAATCCATCATTGAAGTCCTCAGCAGGCCTTTCATCGAAACTTCAGCAAAGTATCTCTTCCACGGAACAATTCCCCAGCCGGTCGTCAAGGATTTATTTTCCTAAAACGAAATTACATTCATAAACATTCCACATTTTCATACATCTTGTTCACATACATGATAAAGTGCATATAACACTATCTCATGTTGAACATCATGACATCATGCATATCATACATCATGGCATTGCATACGACTTATGTTTTTGCCTTTTCAGGAAAAAGACAATCCCAAAGACCAATACCTTCAACTGCCACAATTCCAGATTCGATACCTGTATCTAGCCAGGGCACATCTGAGAGTGATCAGTTTCCAGACTCGATTCCTGTATCTAGCCAGGGCACGTCTGAAGAGTTCAAAGATTCGATTCCTGTATCCAGCCAGGGCACATCTATCAACTACAACATTTCCAGATTCGATTCCTGTATCTAGCCAGGGCATATCTGTTGACCACATTTCCAGACTTGACTCCTGTATCTAGCCAGGGCACGTCTGAAGAGTTCGAAGATTCGATTCCTGTATCCAGCCAGGGCATATCTATTGACGACTATTTCCGGATTCGACTCCTGTATCTAGCCAGGGCACATCTGTGAACAACCGATTATAGATTCGATACCTGTATCTAGCCAGGGCATATCTACATCAGAAGATTGAAGATCAAATGCCTGTAACAAGCCAGGAAAACATCTGTCTTTCCCAGACACACGAGTTCTCGCTAAGGAATCTCTTATGCGATCGACACTTCCAAATGGCATCTATAAGCCCATTCCAGACAAGTTGCTGTCACATCTCCAGATGGCATCTATAAGCCTATCTCCCTATCCACCACCTCTCCAAATGGCATCTATAAGCCCATTCCCGACATCACATTGCTGATACTCCAACATGCGAGTGCAAATTTCAAGGCACTCTAGTGTCCAATCTCCTTTTACCCTCGAGTCACGAAAGGCAAACTTGCCAATCTAACTCTTCAGGTTCAAGAAGATTGAACAGGGGCAACTGTTGTACCCCAAAATTTTCCCTCCCATTTCCTCAACTTTTTCTCATCACAAAACCCTTGGAACTCAAGACCCAGCTAGGGTTTCCTCTACTTAAGACTTCCCCTTGCACTGTTGACTCAAATTAGGGTTTGTGTTTGCACAAAGGTGTTTTGACCTAAAATGCCTAAGATGACTTTCATGCTTCATTTTGGACTCCCAAGTTTATCCATACCAAGTTTCAGGTCTTGATTCCAAATTTTGCCCAGTCAATTGGACAGTTGACCTAGAAATCAACTGTATTGGGGAAAAAGTCAACTGTGGCCAATTGACAGTCAAACCTCATGAAAATTGACCCACATCAACATCATAAACTCACATGGACCATTTGATCAAGTTTGGATCACAATTCCACAAGAAATTTGATCAGATCACCAAAAGGGCAAAATGGTCATTTTTAGGGTTTTGACTGCACAAAGGCAATTTTTGACTGTTTGACCTAGCCAATGGCAAACCAAGCTCACATATGGACTCAAGGACCCCATGGATTTATCTTGACATGCTCAACAAGTTCAAAAGATCCCAAATACACAAGATTGACAGTTGAATTTCCCAGTCAATTGATCAATTTTGACTGTATACTGAAAAGTCCAACTTTGACTTTTTGGTCAAAATCAAGAGTCAAGATTCATTTTTCATCAAAACATGCCAAATCATGAAACTTGTTCACCAAGAAACCAAGAAATGCAAATTAGGGTTTGAAATGGAATTTTTCATAACTTAGAATTTTTCTAAGTTATGGAAAACCCTAATTTTTTCCCAACTTTGCCCCACTTTTTCACCAAGATTCATTTGGATTCAAACAAAAGTCAAAACATTAAAGTTGTAGCTTGTTGCATAATCTACAACTTTGATTCACAAAGTTTTCCCAATTGAGGCTTGTATCTCAAGTTACAAATTTTTGAATAAGGGCACTAAACCATTCATAACTTAGTGAAAATTTGACCTTTTTGACAAGGTTTTCTACCTAACTTCAAGGCCATTTTCCATACACTTCCACTTGGAATTTCAACTTGCATTTCAAAGATGGATTGTAGTACACATTCCAAGCTTTCCAAAATGTCCAAGAACTCCTCAAACAACCTCATGGTTAGGGAGAATCGAATTTTGCAAAATGGGGAAAAGTCACTTTTGTTCTTGGCCATGTACATATTCATAACACTATGCATTTTAATCTCAGCATGCTTAAGCTACATTACAGGTCCTAAAACCCTTTGACACTCATAAATTTAATGCAAAACCATTGAACCAAGTTGTTATTCTAAGCATTTGGACATTACATGGAGAATTAACCCTAAACTAGAAAAAGCACTATTTCCATTTTTGAAAAAGAGAACTTTATGTCAAGTTTGCAATCCAAGTGGTACAGTCCAAATCTTCTTGGTACAAGTTTGTGAGCAAATTGCACTGATCAAGGCCAATGTATGAAGCATAGTGTGAGGGCCTGTACAGGCTAGAATCATCAAGTGGCCATTGCTTGCTTCAAGTTCAAGTAAGATAGCATAACTTGTACCAACTACCATATCAGCTCAAGGACACTTAGACAAACTTATCAAACACATTCCACACAACACAACCAAGCTAATACACGAGCCCTTAGCCTAAAAAACACCCTCAATCTCTGAATCACTCTCAAACTGCAAAAACAGGGCAAGACCTGCAGTTTGAGTATCATCTCTCAATCCCTTCAAGCATTCTTGCCCAAACCAGTTCACACACCTTCCCTACCATCTATGCAAGCTAACCAAAAGCTAAAACACGACCTGTAATCCCTCTAACTGGTTCCACCATTTTCACTTTTCTGATTTGCAGGAGAAGTGCTATAGCTCGATTCAAGAGGTTTCAAAGCAAAGTAACACCTGGAATAGCATCCCTGGACCTCAAGGAAGCTATACCAATCATCACTTTGCACTGAAAGCTTCTCCATATCCAGATAGAACTTCAACTGAACAGGTAAGTTCATGGATTCGTATCTCTCTTATTAGGCATTGTTAGCTTTAGGTTTGTGAAGAAAACATGTCACAATCATAGCCCTGAACATGCCCATATGATTAGATTTCATTTATATTATGTGTGCTTAGAGAATTTTATGTCTGAACATTGATAAAAAATTAGGTCAGGATTTGGGAGAGAAGAAATTCTCTCTCATTTCTGAGAGTTAGATTGACTTCTTTATATATCTAGAATCGTGGTTTCAAGCTCTACAGGTTTCATGTTGGAAGATTTGGCAAAAGATCAAAGAATCAGGAGTTAAGGATTGGTGAAGAAAGGCGCGTATTTTTTGAATTTGTTTGGTCTGAAGGTTGAAGACAACCATTTTCTGGGATGGGCCTGTTTGTTATTCCTCTTCACACCATGCTTTTTGGCTTTGCACCCCCAAGCCCATTTCATTCATTTTAATGTTTTTTTTTTACTTTTCTTTTTTGGCCTGATTTAATTATTTTTCCTCATCATATATAAAACACAAAAATATTTTTTATACCATTTTCCTATTTATTAGATATTTATTTAGTTAGATTAGTTATTTGAACATAAATAGGTAAATAAATATACTTTTATTTAAAAAATGCTAAAATGGTGTAAATACATTTTTATTTTTATTTTATTTCATTTTATATTCTGAAAATATTTTATGTGAAATATACCTTTTTTACAAAAATTAAATATTATTATTTTTGTGCATATTTAAAATAATTTGTGAATAATACAAATAAATACATATATATATTAATATACTTAGAATAAAATACCAAAATACACATATTTTATTTTATTATTATTAAACACTAAAAAATCATTTTTTACAAATATACTTTATTTTTATTTTATTTTTGTACACAAATAATAAATATTATATATAGTGAATAATAATACATTTTATTTAATAAAATTAGGGTTTTACCCTAAATATGAAAATACTCCAAAAAATAATACCTTTTTATTTTCTTTTATTTTACATAAATAATTCTTTTTTTTCATACATAAAAATTCTTTTTTTTGCATTCTTGCATATTTGTCTTATTTTATTTAATCTATGCAAATTGATCACCTTGTAAAATATTTCAATGTTGATGTAATAGTTTTAGGTTTAAATTACTTGTCAAAATCCCCATTTGAACATTTGTACCCTCCTTCCCATATTTGGTTTTGTAATAGCTTAGTAAATTTATTTTCGCACTTTATTGCTTTCTAATTATACCATGTTAGAATTAGGGTTTGTATGCAAAAAAACGACAAAAATAGTTATGACCTAATCTCAAGACAAACAAGCATGAAAATGAACACACAAATCACACTTGCACCCCCTAGGTTATTCCACTTGTTGCCTTTCAAAATTGGGCCATATTGCATGTTAGGTCTCTTTGGGCAAAACAAACAAATCAAATGATCATAGTCCCTCGATGACGCTTTCAAAATGTTGCCTAAATAAATGACCAAGTCCCTTAAGAAATTGCCCAAAGATACTTAGCACCATTGCAATTATGGTCTAAACGATGACCCGCGCCCGTCCCTTTCACATCCTAACATGAGATTGTCCACCAAATGCAATGGTGGAACAAACTTATTAAAAGGGTTAAAACATGGCAATAAATCTTTGAGAAATTTAGGAGTAGACAACCTCTTAGTTACTTGAATCAAAACTTGCAAAAACAAAACACTTGCCTATTTTCTAAAACCACACT
This sequence comes from Vicia faba, assembly GCA_948472305.1. Taxonomy (NCBI): domain Eukaryota; kingdom Viridiplantae; phylum Streptophyta; class Magnoliopsida; order Fabales; family Fabaceae; genus Vicia; species Vicia faba. The sequence continues at coordinate 1,750,161,603 of OX451736.1, read as the reverse complement.
TCACAAACACTTTCAAAACAAACTTTCAAAAACAAATGAAAACCTTTTCAAAAGACATACACCTTTGTATACATCCCAACATGGATCATTACAAAGGTTGCCACCACATTGGCTTTCTTTTCAAAACATTTTCAAACCCATACACAAAGCACCATTTCAAACAATTGAAAACGAAAGGCAAGTGATCTAAGCAAGTAACTAAGAGCCCATGGATAACCATGGATAGAAAGGGTGCTAACACCTTCCCTTTCTATAATCTACTCCCCGAACCCAAGAAAACATCTCAAAGGTTTTTGCTGTGCTTTTTAAACCTTTCCTTAGGATAAAATAAAAAGTCGGTGGCGACTCTTGCTCAACCGAAACATTTGCGAAAACAAACGCAAAACCTCAAGTCAGTTCTCCCACCGTATCACACGCACCTCCCCAAGTTCGTGCTGAAGAACCAAGAAGGAAGAGGCTGGGCTCATAGGTTAATGTCTCTCACTGATAATGACATCATTTGGACTCTCAGAGGTTTAGATGAGGTGGCTGTTATTGATCGTTGCGGAGAATATCATAATGTTCCATTGATTGGTACTCAGGGCGGAATCTCTTATAATCCATGTTTAGCTCTCCGTCAGTTCGGAAGAGCCAGAAGAGCAGGGCCTCATGAGATGTTGGTGCCTCACATCAGTTTTGAGTTTCAGGTAGATAGTGACGAACTGCGCCGTAGATTCATCAAAGCTTGGGACAGAATTCACAAAGCTGACCAACATGAGTTGGGACCGAAGACTTCTCTACCAATGGAACCCTATTACAGATGGGTCCGCATCCGTGCTCAGAAATTAGGTATGCCATATGAAGCTGTCAGGCCTATCATTCTTGAAATTCCTGATAGAGACGGGGTTCCTCCAACCATACTCCCTCCTCAGATACCCACTGATGTTGATACCCTAAAGAGGTCTTGGGCGCAACTACAGGAAGAGCGGGATTATTATCGGGAAAAGTTCAACGAACAGGAACAGAAGATCCATAAGCTGACCAAGCAATTGGAGAACGAGCGGATCATGAATGACTACATTCGTACTGAGAAGAGGAGGCCATGGGAGCACTGATGGGCTTTGGATGTTTCCTTTACAGCTTTTATTTCCTTTTCAGTATTTTCATTCCTGTAACGCCTAAGGGCAATTTGTTGAACAATTTAAATTCCAAAGTTTAAATCTAATAAAGTGTGTTCCTTTTGTCTACAAAGTTTATTCCCGATTGTCTTTGAAAACATAATTCATACGCATTTCATTCATCATATGCATCACAGGTACCCTTTTTCTAAAGGTCACTTAATCTTCTTCGCTGTTTATTTCAGCACTCAATCATCATGAATCCTGAACCAACTACTGAACAAGCTATCAAGGCCCTCCAGGCCCAGAACGCCCAGTTTCAAGAGATGGTCATGAACTTAGCCCAGGGACAACAGGAGTTGAAGGCTTTGCTCATGAAGAAGAAGAAGAAGAAGAAGACTGTGTTGTTCAACACTGGACGCAGACTCGGGAATACACTGCAGAATGAAGCTGAGAGGACTACTCCATATGTTGGGGAAGGCAGTCACCAGGAGGGAAGGGTTCCTAGTCCTGTGGTCTCTGACACCGAGACAAATTTCAATGATGAGCAGTACCCTCCTGCTGAGGACAGGTACAAACAGCTGGAGGACCGGTTAAATGCTATGGAAATTCAACGTGTGCCTGGGTTGGACTTTGGGGACCTAGGGTTATCTTCTGGGGTGGTAATCCCACACAAGTTCAAGGCACCTGCCTTTGTGAAGTACGACGGGGCTTCCTGTCCTAAGCTGCACCTCTGTTCTTATGTAAGGAAGATCCAGCCTTACACTGCAGACAAGAACTTATGGATCCATTTCTTCCAGGAGAGTCTTTCAGGGACTCAACTCGAATGGTTCTATCAGCTGGATGGAACCAATATTCGTAACTGGGAGGACTTGGCTACTACTTTTTACAAGCAGTATCAGTATAATTCCGACCTCGCTCCTACGCGTACCCAACTCCAGGGTATGTCACTAGGAACGGCTGAAGGTTTTAAGGAGTACGCGCAGAAATGGAGAGACCTGGCTGGCAGGGTGCAGCCACCGTTGACTGACCGTGAACTCGTGGACATGTTCTTGGGGACCCTGTCTGGTCCATTTTTCAACCACCTGATTGGTAATTCCTCTGCTGGGTTTACAGACCTGATCCTGACTGGTGAGAGGATCGAAGCTGGTATCAAATCGGGGAAAATACAGAGAGGTGCCTCCTCGAGTACTGAAAAGAAGCCCTTCAAGAAGGAAGCTAGTGATGTGTATGGTCCAAGGAGACAGAACAAACCAGAACGCCGCCAAGCTGTCAACGCGGTGGTAATTTCAAAGCCTGCTGCTGCTCCTCAGCAGTATAACCAACCAAGGGTTGAGAGGCCCAAAAGACAGTATACTCGGCTCAGCATGACCCTGTCTCAGATTCTGCCGCAACTGCTGTCAACCAATCTGGTAACTGTCAAAGAAGCTCCGAAGGTGGTAAACACAACCTCTCCAAAGTAAAACCCCAACGCCCGCTGCGCTTATCACTCTGACAGCCTGGGGCATAACACAGATGATTGTTGGGCTCTGAGGAATAAGGTCCAAGACCTTATAGATGCTAAAGAGGTTCAGTTCGAGGCGCCAGAAAGGCCTAACATGGTGAAAGCTCCCATGACCAACCATGGAGTAAATGCTATTAGGGATGATGATGACGTGGAAGAATCCGAATTTGACAGCTGGATCTACCCAACGACCGACGGTGGACCAAGCAACTGGACTGCAAAAGACTTTACACCTATTACTTTTGTCACTCAGTAATAAACTCCTTTGTTTTAAATTTGTAACGAACAATAATTTGAAACTTTATGGCCCGGTGTCTTACCCGGGGCACCGTGGCTTCATTTGTGAGGGCTTGTTATTTGTCACTTTCATATATCATGAATAAAAGCATTGGACGTTTTTCACATTTCAAATCTTGCGCTCCTTTTCTTTCTTTATATATTGCAAAACAGCTATATTACACACACTCACCTATACAGGTTCCAATCCACTCTGGATCTCACTGGTAACGACTCTTCTACTGCCAATTATGACTTCGAAAATCCGATCAACTTAGCCGAAGACGAAGGTGAAGATGATTGTGAAGTGCCTGGTGAGCTTGCAAGACTGCTACTCCAGGAAGAGAGGGCCATTCAGCCACATGAAGAGCCAGTGGAAACGGTAAATTTGGGTACTGAGACAGACAAAAAGGAAGTCAAGATTGGTGCCAATCTGGAGGCTAGTGTGAAACAACGGTTGATTCAGATGCTGCATGACTACGTGGAAATCTTTGCCTGGTCTTACGAAGACATGCCTGGGTTAGATACCGACATTGTGGTTCATCACCTGCCTACCAAGGAAGAATGCCCTCCGGTAAAGCAGAAGGTCCGTCGTATGCGTCCAGAGATGTCCGAGAAAATCAAAGCTGAGGTTATGAAACAATTCGATGCCGGTTTTCTAGCAGTGACTTCTTACCCTCAGTGGGTTGCCAACGTGGTTCCAGTGTCGAAGAAAGATGGTAAGGTCAGAATGTGTGTTGATTACAGGGATTTGAATAGGGCCAGCCCTAAGGATGACTTCCCTCTACCTCACATCGACGTTCTGGTTGACAATACTGCTCAGCACAAGGTGTTCTCCTTCATGGATGGGTTCTCAGGTTATAATCAGATCAAGATGGCTCCTGAAGACATGGAGAAGACCACTTTTGTTACTCAGTGGGGCACCTTTTGCTACAAGGTCATGCCTTTCGGGTTGAAAAATGCTGGGGCAACCTACCAACGTGCCATGGTTGCTTTATTTCATGACATGATCCATCATGAGATTGAAGTATACGTCGACGATATGATTTCAAGGTCCCAAACTGAGGAGGAACACCTTAACCATCTACAGAAGCTGTTTGACCGTCTGAAGTTGTACAAGCTGAGGTTGAACCCGAACAAGTGCACCTTTGGGGTGAGATCTGGAAAATTGCTAGGCTTCGTCGTGAGCGACAAAGTTATTCAAGTGGACCTTGCCAAGGTGAAAGCCATACAAGAGATGCCAGCTCCCAAGACAAAGAAAGAAGTCAGAGGCTTTCTAGGACGGCTGAACTATATTGCCCGATTCATCTTACATCTAACTGCTACCTGTGAACCAATCTTCAAGCTGCTGAAGAAAGATCAAGTAGTACGTTGGAACGGTGAATGTCAGGCTGCTTTCGACAGAATCAAAGAGTATCTCCAAGAACCACCCATTCTTATGCCACCGGTTGAAGGGAGACCTCTAATCTTATACTTGACAGTACTGGACAACTCAATGGGGTGTGTGCTGGGGCAACATGACGAGTCTGGCCGAAAATAGCACGCTATTTATTACCTTAGCAAAAAGTTTACCGACTGTGAGACTCGATACTCACTGCTCGAGAAAACTTGTTGCACTTTGGTATGGGCTGCTCGCCAGCTGAGACAGTATATGTTGACTCACACTACTCTGTTGATTTCAAAAATGGATCTGATCAAGTATATCTTTGAAAAGCCCGCCTTGTCCGGAAGAATAGCAAGATGGCAAATGATCTTGACGGAATACGACATACAGTACACGACTCAGAAAGCAATCAAGGGAAGTGTATTGGCAGACCATTTGGCACACCAGGCAGTGGATGACTACCAATCTATGAACTTTGAATTTCCAGACGAGAATATCATGGTAGTGACTGATTGTGAAGTACCTGGACCGGATGAAGGACCTGAGGAAGGATCCCGATGGTCTATGCACTTTGACGGAGCCTCAAACGCTCTGGGTAACGGTATTGGCGCTGTGATCATATCCCCCAAAGGCACTCATACTCCACTTACTGCCCGACTATGTTTCAACTGCACCAACAACATGGCGGAGTATGAAGCGTGTATCATGGGTCTTCAAGCTGCAATTGACTTAAGGATCAAGTTTCTGAGTGTCTTCGGATATTCCGCTCTCGTGATCAATCAGATCAAAGGCGAATGGGATACGAAACACCCGAACCTTATTCCTTATAAAGAGTGTGTGTTGACCTTGATCCCCCATTTCACGAATATAAATTTTGACCACTTCCCAAGAGAGGAGAATCAGTTGGCGGACGCGTTAGCTACGATGTCTTCCATGTTCAAAGTCAAATGGGACAACGAGGCTCCCCGGATCATCATTTGGAAATTGGACGAACCTGCACATTGCTGTGATCTTGAGGCTGAAGAGGTGACTGAAAAACCTTGGTATCATGAAGTGAAGAGGTACTTGGAAGCTCAAGAATACCCCGAGGGTGCATCTGTTAATGAAAAAAAGTTTCTGAGAAGGTTCGCGGCAAAGTTCTTCCTCAGCAACGGCATTCTGTACAAGCGAAACCATGATTCGACCTTACTGCGTTGTGTGGATAAGACTGAAGCAGAAAGGATCATGGAAGAGCTGCATGAAGGTACCTTCGGAACACATTCCAGTGGACATACCATGGCAAAGAAAATCCTTCGGGCAGGATATTTCTGGTCCACAATGGAAGCCGACTGTTACCAACATTCTCGGACGTGTCATAAATGTCAGATCTATGCCATAAGGTGCACGTTCCTCCAGTACCTCTGAATGTCTTGACAGCACCTTGGCCTTTCTCAATGTGGGGCATTGTTGTACCCCAAAATTTTCCCTCCCATTTCCTCAACATTTTCTCACCACAAGACCCTTGGAGCTCAGGATCAAGTTAGGGTTTGCTCTGCTCAAGACTTCTCCTTGCACTGTTGACCCAAATTAGGTTTTGTGTTTGCACAAAGATGTTTTGACCTAAAATTCCTAATATGAATTTCATGCTTCATGTTGGACTCACAAGTTTATCCATACCAAGTTTCCAGCCTTGATTCCAATCTTTGCCCAGTCAATTGGACAGTTGACCTAGAAATCAGTTGTATTGGGGAAAAGTCAACTGTGGTCAATTGATAGTCAAACCTCATGAAATTTGACCCACATCAACATTATGAACTCATATGAACCATTTGGTCAAGTTTGGATCACAATTCCACAAGAAATTTGATCAGATCACCAAAAGGGCAAAATGGTCATTTTTAGGGTTTTGACTGCACAAAGGCAATTTTTGATTGTTTGACCTAGCCAATGGCAAACCAAGCTCACATATGGACTCAAGGACCCCATGGAATTGTCTTGGCATGTTCAACAAAGTCAAAATATCCCAAATGCACAAGATTGACAGATGAATTTTCCAGTCAATTGATCAATTTTTGACTGTATACTGAAAAGTCAAACTTTGACTTTTTGGTCAAAATCAAGTGTCAAGATTCATTTTCCATCAAAACATGTCAAATTATGAAACTTGTTCACCAAGAAATCAAAAATCACAAATTAGGGTTTCAAATGAAGAATTTTCATAACTTAGAATTTTTCTAAGTTATGAAAATCCCTAACTTTTTCCTAACTTTGTCCCATTTTTTCACCAAGATGCCTTTGGATTCAAACAAAACTCAAAAAATGAAAGTTATAGTCCATTGCAAAATCTACAACTTTGATTCACAAAGTTTCCTCAAAAGAAGCTTGTAGCTCAAGTTATGATTTTTGGAACAAGGGTGCAAAACATTCTTAACTTAGAAAAATTTTGACCTATTTTATGCAGGATTTTTGCCTAACTTTATGGCCACTTTTCACATGCTTCCACTTGTAATTTCAAATTGCATTACAAAGATGGATTGAAGTACACATTCCAAGCTTTCCAAAATGTCCAAGAACTTCTCAAACACCCTTGTGGTTAGGGAGAATCGAATTTGGCAATATGGGCAAAAGTCACTTTGTGCATGAGCCATTTCCATGTTCATAACTTGTGCAATTTTTCAAATCAGCATGAGCAAGCTAGTTACAGGCCTCTAATCCTTTTATTACTCAATAATTAAATGCCAATCCATTGTGCCAGGGCATTATTTTGTGCATTTGGTCATTGTATGAAGAATTAAGCCTTAATTAGAAAAAGCACTTTATCCATTTTTGAAAAGTTATACTTTATGTCAAGTTTGCAAATCAAGAAGTACAAGGCCATATCTTTGGACACAGGATTCATGGACATAACACACTGATCAAGAGGGATTGAGGCAGCATGTTTAGGGGGCCTGCATAAGTCTAGAAACCAAGTTGACAATTTTTGCTTAAGTTAGAAGAAACATTGCATAACTTAACACAACTCTCTTTGCTGCAACCACAAGCCTAGACAAACTTGTTGAACACATTCCATACATAAAACATGAGCTAAGGCACGAGCTAACTACCTTCCATACCTCCCTAAACCTCAAAACACCATTGTACTGCACAAAAATAGGGCATCCCTGCAGTTTGAGTGGCACAACTCAATCCACTCGTGCGCCTTGGCCAAAACCAGTTCATACACACTCCATACCACATATACAAACTATCCCAAGCATTGGACACGACCTGTAACACCTCTAACCAACTTCACCATTTTCACTTTTTCTGTTTTGCAGGTTGACTTCCATAGCTTGATTCATTTGGTTTCAAAGCAAGCTAAAGGTTGAAGAAGCATCCCTGACCTTCAAGCAAGTTGTACAAGTCCTCACATTGCACTGAAAGTACCTCCATTGCCAGACACGATCCAAGCTGAACAGGTAAGTTCATGGACTTCTATCTCTCAATCTAGGAAGAGTTAGCTTTAGGTTTATGAATGAAAAATGCTCTACTCATGGCCCTGAAGCTACACATATAATTACTTTCCATTTATATTGCATATGCTGAGAGAATTTAAGACCTGAATATTAGAAAAAAACTAGGTCAGGAATTGGGGGAGAATAAATTCTCTCTCATTTCTGAGAGTTAGATCAAGTTCTTGGTATGTATGGATTTGTGGTTTGATGCTTGACATTTTTTATGTTATGAGTTTGTGCTGAAAATCAAAGAATCAGGAGTTGTGGTTGAAGCAAGGGAGCGCGCGCATTTTCAAACATTTGTCTGGAGGTTGAAGACAACCTCTCTTGGGCTGGGCCTGAGATTGCTTTTTCTATTTGCACCACTGCATTTCACATGCACCCCCCTGGCCCATTTTGAGTTTTATTTGTCATTTTTAACTTTTTCTTTTTGATTCTGATTTGTTATTTTTTATTAAAATAAAAAAATATTAAAAATATTTTTCTCACATTTTTTACATTTTATTTGATATTTATTTGTTTTCATTTAGTTTTATATGTAAGTAAATACATAATACCTTTTATTTAAAATAACTAAAAAATAATACAAATACATTTATTTTCTAATTTTCATTTTTATTTTATCTTTTGAAAACATTTTATAAAAAATATACTTTTTTTTGTAAATATTAAATATTTTATTTTTGTACATATTTAATATATTTAGTAAATAATATAAATACTTATATATTTATTATAATATTTAGGATAAAAACATAAAAATAATACATTTTATTTTTATTAATATTTAACTTAAAAAATCACTTTTTTTTTCAATATACTTCCTTTTTTATTTATTTTTTGTACATAATTAATAAATATTGCATATATTATATAATAAATACCTTTTTATTTATAAAATTAGGGTTTTCCCCTAAACATGTAAAAATATTCAAAATTATTCATTTTTATTTTTGTTTATTTGTCACATAAAAATACCTTTTACATACATATAAAAAAATCATTTTTTGCATCTTGCATATTTATTATATTTTATTTAATTATTGTGCAATTAAATACCTTGTAAAAATTCAATTTGGATGTAATAGTTTAGGTTTAATTTCTTGCTAAAATATCCCCATTTGAACATTTGTACCCCCCATCTCATAATTTGTGTTGTAATAATTTAGGACCTTTAAATTCCGCACTTTAAAAGCTTTCTAAATATGCCATGATAGAATTAGGGTTTTGTATGCAAATCAAAAACAACAAATAGTTTGACCTAAATTCAAGATAAACAAGCATGAAAATGGACAACACTAATCACACTTGCACCCCTAGGGTATTCCACTTGTTGCCTTCAATAATGGGCCATGTTGCATGTTAGGGGTCTTTGGCAAAAACAAAACAAATCAAATAATCATAGTCCCTCGATGACGCTTTCAAAAGTTGCCTAAAAAATGATCAAGTCCCTTAAAGGAAAAATTGCCCAAAGACACTTGGCACCATTGCAGTCATGGTCTAAACGATGACCCGCGCCCGTCCCGTTCACATCCTAATACAAGATTGTCCACCAAATACAATGGTGGAACAAAATTGTTAAAAGTGTTAAAACATAGCAATAATCTTTGAGAAATTTAGGGTAGATAGCTTTTGGTTACTTGCCAACTTGCAAAACAAAAACACTTGCCTATTTTTCAAAACCATACATCACAACACACTTTCAAAAAACAACTTTCAAAAACAATTGAAAACTTTTCAAAAGACATACACCTTTGTATACATCCCAACATGGATCATTACAAAGGTTGCCACCACATTGCCCTCTTTTCAAAATATTTTCAAAACACACACACAAAGCACCATTTCAAACAATTGAAAATCAAGGCAAGTTGATCTAAAGCAAGTAACTAAGAGCCCATGGATAACCATGGATAGAAAGGGTGCTAATACCTTCCCTTTCTATAATCTACCCCCCATCCCATAATTTGTGTTGTAATAATTTAGGATCTTTAAATTCCGCACTTTAAAAGCTTTCTAAATATGCCATGGTAGAATTAGGGTTTTGTATGCAAATCAAAAACAACAAATAGTTTGACCTAAATTCAAGATAAACAAGCATGAAAATGGACAACACTAATCACACTTGCACCCCTAGGGTATTCCACTTGTTTCCTTCAATAATGGACCATGTTGCATGTTAGGGGTCTTTGGCAAAAACAAAACAAATCAAATGATCATAGTCCCTCGATGACGCTTTCAAAAGTTGGCTAAAAAATGATCAATTCCCTTAAAGGAAAAATTGCCCAAAGACACTTGGCACCATTGCAGTCATGGTCTAAACGATGACCCGCGCCCGTCCCGTTCACATCCTAATACAAGATTGTCCACCAAATACAATGGTGGAACAAAATTGTTAAAAGGGTTAAAACATAGCAATAATCTTTGAGAAATTTAGGGTAGATAGCTTTTGGTTACTTGCCAACTTGCAAAACAAAAACACTTGCCTATTTTTCAAAACCATACATCACAACACACTTTCAAAAAACAACTTTCAAAAACAATTGAAAACTTTTCAAAAGACATACACCTTTGTATACATCCCAACATGGATCATTACAAAGGTTGCCACCACATTGCCCTCTTTTCAAAATATTTTCAAAACACACACACAAAGCACCATTTCAAACAATTGAAAGCACCATTTCAAACAATTGAAAATCAAGGCAAGTTGATCTAAGCAAGTAACTAAGAGCCCATGGATAACCATGGATAGAAAGGGTGCTAATACCTTCCCTTTCTATAATCTACTCCCCGAACCCAAGAAAACATCTCAAAGGTTTTTGCTGTGCTTTTTAACCTTTCCTTAGGATAAAATAAAAAGTCGGTGGCGACTCTTGCTCAACCGAAACATTTGCGAAAACAAACGCAAAACCTCAAGTCAGTTCTCCTACCGTATCACAGAACTGGCGACTCTGCTGGGGAATACTTTTAAAGTGGAGTAACCTTAGGGCTTAGATCACCCTCTTGCATGATTAATTGTTTGCTTTGATTGCTCTACATCTTGGCTCTCTTGTTTGGGTTTGCAATCCTACACCCGGATTTGGGGAAACATTCATAGATAGAAATACGTTGTGGAAACTGTGCGGGGTATACCGACACGGTTGAAGCAATAGCTATATTAGTGCGACATATTTGTGAGTACCGGTAACCCTTGAGTTCAATCAAGGAGAGTACGGGGCCGCTGAGTGATGTCACTAAGCACTAATAACCTAGAACCTTACTTGACCATCTTAGCCTTTCATTAGGGGTAGTGAGATGACCGGCTTTGGTGCAGTCCGAAGTTGGTAGATACTCGATACTACACTCATCGAGGGTTGTTTTCTTGGAATATTTTGGTCGCTAGTTAAGTGGCTAAACCAAAACAATGAACAATGAAAACAATCCAGTGATATTGAGCTCCTTAGAACCCGGTTACTATTTATAGGACAGGTTTTTAAGCCAACTACACTCAAGAGGGTACTTACCTATGAAACCCCATGCAAGCCTGAAACTAGGGTTTGGTGTGAATTGCTTGTACATATGTTTTGTGCATACATCATAAACATCATAAAGCATCATATGCATTCACTAACCATTTCAAGGGTTTAGATCTTCATCTTTGTTCTTGTTTTGTAGGTCATGGAAATTCTTCGCAGGAAAACTATCCAAGTCAACCTTGTGAGAATTCCTCCTCAACTCAAGGAGCTCACATCAAGAATTCCGGAAAGCTCTCCCTTCAGTGAAAGACATGGTAGACTGCTCAGCTTAGTCAACACCAGCATTGAAGAGGACATGGTAAAGGTGTTGTTCCAGTTCTTTGACCCCCTTCACCACTGTTTCACTTTCCCCGACTACCAGTTGGTGCCCACTTTGGAGGAATTTTCTCAACTCCTGAGAATTCCTATCCTTAATCAACTACCCTACAATGGTACGGAAAAGGAACCAAAGCCTGAAGATGTTGCTCAAGCACTACACTTGCAACCATCTGACATCAAGGGGCATTGGGAGACTAGAAGTGGTGTCAAAGGCTTCTTAGCAAAATTCTTGTTTGAAAAGGCACAAGAATGTTGGAATTCATTGGACCTACAAGCCTTTGAAGAAATTGTGGCACTTCTCATTTATGGGTTGGTCTTGTTCCCAAATCCTGACCAGCTTGTAGATGTCAACGCTGTCAAAATCTTCTTATCCAGAAATCCAATACCAACATTGCTTGGGGACATTCTTCACTCATTTTACACACGAACAATGAGAAAGAGGGGTGTTCTCATGTGCTGTACTCCTCTCCTTGCAAGGTGGTTTATTTCGCACCTCCCACAATCTGTCTTGAAGAATGACCAAGGTTTAAGGTGGTCACAACGGTTGATGACTGTGATACGATGGGAGAATTGACTTTGAGTTTTGCGTTTGTATTCGCACTTGTTCGGTTGAGCAAGAGTCGCCACCGACTTTTTATTTTATCCTAAAGGAAAGGTTAAAAAGCACAGCAAAAACCTTTTGAGATATTTCGTGGGTTCGGGGGGTAGATTATGAAAAGGGAAGGTATTAGCACCCTTTTCATCCATGGTTATCCATGGGCTCTTAGTTACTTGGTTTTCTAGATCACTTGCCTCGATTTTTGATTGCTTTGAAATTATGGTGTGTGTGTGTTTTGAAAAAATTTTGAAGAGATTCCTTGTTTTAGGCAACCAATGTATTTGACTCGTGTTTGAGTGTTTTACAAAAGTGTGTATCTATTCGAAAAGATGTTTCAAATGTTTTTGAGAGTTTGTTTTGAAAGTGTTGGTGAAGTGTGGTTTTTGAAAAGAAGGCAAGTGTTTTTGCAAGTTGATCTCAAGTAACTAAGAGTTTTGTCTACCCTTATTGTACTCAAAGGTTTTCTCTATGTTTTTAACCCCTTTTTAACAATTTTGTTCCACCATTGAATTTGGTGGACAATCTTGCGTTTAGGATGTTTAACGGGACGGCACGGGTCATCGTATGGACCATGAATGCAATGGTGCCAAGTGTCTTTGGCAATTTGCTTTGAAGGGACTATGATCATTTTGATAGGCGACTTTCGAAAGCGTCATCGAGGGACTTATGATCATTTGATTGTTTTGCCAAAGAAACTTGACGTACAAGCATGGCCTATTTTGGAAGGCAACATCTGGGATTACCCTAGGGGGTGCAAGTGTGATTGTGTATTGATTTCATGTATTTGTCTTGTATTAGGTTATCTAGCGTTTGATTTTATGTACATGCAAACCCTAGGTCTAACCATGGTATAATTCGAAAGCGGTAAATTGCAAGAATTTAAAGTCTACGCTATTACAAATAGTATCCGGGAGTGGGGGTACAAATTTACAAAGGGGATGAGACTTTAGGAAGTCCAATAAGTTACAACCAAATCGAATTGCAATCAAATGTAAACAATGTAATGTAAAGTATAAGAATAGCAAATGTATATTGTCAAATGTAAAGTGTATTGTGTAGGTGTACGTGTACGTATATGAGAATTATTTACAAGTTAGAGATGTGAATTTTAATGTAACTATTAAGTATGGTGTTTATTCTTTTTGGATATTTGTATTTCTTTGTTAAATATGTACAAACAAAGTATTTTAAGAATAGAAAAATATTAACTTAAAGAAAATTATGTATTGATTTATTTATGTACAAAGAAGAAAATTTTAATAAAAGAAAGGAAAAGGTTTTAAGTTCCATTTTTTATGTATTAATGTATTTTAATTAGTTATGTACAAAGGTTTAGCTAAAAAAATAAAAATGAAAATGTTTTAAGTTTAAAAAGAAAAATATTATTTATATTTAGTTAATATATTATATACAAAATTATAATCATGTTATATATAAAAGGGTATCGTTAATTAGAAATTAATGTAAAGAAAACAAAATTAATGTATTAAGTAAGTTATATAAAAAAATGGTATGTTAAAATATGATATGGTAAGAAAAATATTAGTTAAAAATAATGAGAGAAAAAAGACGAATGGGCCAAAAAGGAATCGGGAGACCCAAACAAAGCAGCAGCGTGGCGCTAGAAGGAGGGGGGTGTATACCAAAAAAAATGGGCTCAGGCATTGTAACGGGCAAGACCCAAGCTTTGTGACAAGTTTTTGTTTTAGGGTTCTTGAGTTTTCGTTTCACTTGGACTTAAGGTTACAGTTACAGAAGCGGCGCCGTTCTTCGTTTTCACTTCGCTTTGGTTGTTCTCTTCCTCTTTCCAGCCAGAAACTGAACCACTTCCTTCGCCTAAGGCCACCAACGCCTCCTCTCATCCTTCTCCTCGCGTTTGCTCAGGCAACAGTAAAAAGGGTAAGACTTTTGTCCCAACGCATCCCTTGAGGGTTTCACGTTTACGCATGTTTTGATTCTTATATGTTCTGATTTTGTTTATGTCGTTGTTTATTTATTTATTCTTTTTGAGGAGCGTTAAAGGAAATAGGAGAAAAGATACTACCTTCGTTGGAGGATGATGGTGGACGTGGAGGCGCTCAGGCGGCCAAGGGCGGAGGAACGGTGATGCTGGAAAACCTGGTATTTGGTATTTTGCCCTTGTTGTGTTGGTTCAGTGATGATGTTCTGAGAACTTTGTATATCTCTTTTACCCTTCTTTTCTGGTTGCCTTGCCCGTTTATGCTTCTTTATCCTCTCTTGCTGTCTCGATGCCTGCCTTGTATGCTTAACTATTGTATGATTTTGGTTTGTTAGCCCAATGATGAGCTCTTTGAGTTCTGAGGGTCTTTGTTGCCTTTGAATGCTTGTTAGGGTTGCCTAGTTCATTATTTCACTTTCTTCTGGTTGCCTTGTATGCTAACCCAGTGATGAACTCCCTGAGTTCTGAGGGTTCTTTGTGTTGGAAACTGGTTTAGTTTTGGTTCTTTGGTATGCTTGGCTCATGCAGGTTTAAGGTACTGGGTGAACTGGTTTTAAGTTTCAGGCAGGTTCAAAGCTTGGGCTTGTTGAGGCTATGGCTTTGAGGCTCACGCTTTTGTTTGTATTTTTTGGCTTTTCTGCTTGAGTTGAATGGTAAGGCTTTTTGTTGAGGCTTGAACAGGTTATGGTTGTTGCTTAGGCTTGCAAGCTTGGCCTTTTGGTGAGTTTATAGGTTAAAGGCTTTTGGCTTGTTGAGTTTATGTTTTGGTTTGACAGGGTATTGTTTAGGCTTGATGACAGGTTGAAGGTTTAAACAAGTTTTGGGATGGAGGTTTTACTGGTTTAGGCTTTAACAGTTCAGGCAGGTAAGGCTTGGGCAGGTTGGGTTTGAGGCCTTTGCTTGCTGTAACAGGTTGAGCTTGGTTAATGCAGGTTCTTTATGTTTGATAGTTTGTTTAGGCTTTTGGAATGAAACTGAGTTGCAGGTTAGCCGGTTATGGGGTTTTGAACTGGTTTTGTATCTTTTTCATATGAACTGAGTTTTCAGTTTTTATGAGGCAGGGTGGTGGCTGGAAGGTTGTTCTTTTTAGTTATGTTACGCTTGTGATTTCTGCCCCCTTCTACTATTCTATTGCAGTTAGTTTTATATTTCTCTTTTTCATGCCTAAGCCTGCAAACCTGTCCTCTTTTCTCTCTTTCTTCTCTCTCCAGTACGAATTTAAAGCATTTTTTATTGCTTATGATTTGTCTTTTACTGAAAAGGTAACTGGCCAGGAAATGATGAAATGAACCTTGCTTGCTTGCAACATGTTTTCTCTGCATACTTTATCTTCTTGATATCTTTCCATATCTTCTTTTGACAGCATTTTGTACTTGTATCTGAATAGCCTTTTAGACTTGGACAGCTTTGGACAGTTGTTAGTTCAGTTTGAACCTAGTTTGAAATTGTGACTTGGATTGTTCTCTTGGCATATTCAGTAACTACTCAGTTTGCCTTTTTGGTTGCCCACTTGGATTTTGTTTGTCATTTTATGCAGTATGTTTTGACAAACTTGAATTTGTGCAATTAAAACTTTTGTGCATTTCATACCTTTTGCAAGCATTTTTCATCCCTCTCTGTGAACCGGGAGAAATCTCGTGATTTGCAGAGAGGGCAAACTGATTCCGGTCAGTTGCCTTTAATGATGACTTCTGAATTAACTGCCTGCTCTTAATTTCAATTTATCTGTTTCTGACTTCTTTTTCTTTTCTTTGCAGATTAAATGGAGAGGGGTAGCACCAAATGAATAATGAAGAATTGAAGATTTAGAAAAAATTAGGATAGTCTTAATTACTGTAAAATCATTATTGTAAACAATTTGTAAACAAAAACAATTATACAGATAAATAAAAGCTTTTTTTTATCCAATTAATTCTTTTCTTCTTTCCAATTGTTCATTTTATTATTTATAATTCTTTAAATTATAATAATTGAAAATAAATTCCAATCATTTGAATTCAGAATAATAAACAATTAAGTAAACAATGTGATTTTAGCACCGATCAACCAATAAACCTGGCGTTTCATAAATCCAAAGCAAAGCACAGTCAAACACAACAACTGTCCAGACGTATTTTCCTTTTACTGATTTTAACCAAACATTACAAATCCAATCCAAAATGCATCTTTTCACTGATTTAATCACACAATGCGAACTCAATCCAAATGTTTCAATCCACATTCCAGCATAACTTGAAAAGCACTGTAGAATTTAAATCTTTCTGAGAATGCGCGCACAAAAACCCTAATTCCTGATCAAATGCCAAAGAAGCGTTCGCTTGATCAAAGTTGAGCCAAAATCAACCAAACCCTAAACAAACTGTTTGAATTGTTCCAGAGCCATGAAAATCAATGAAAACCCTAATTTTGTCTGACTGACGAGAAAAGTCTGTTTGACCGATTCTTGAGCCAATCTGAAAAAATTAGGAAAAGCCTGAAGTTGTGATTTCTTGTGGAAAAATGCGAGGGCAAATTTTGGGGTACAACAGTTGCCCCTGTTCAATCTTCTTGAACCTGAAGAGTTATATTGGCAAGTTTGCCTTTCGCGACTCGAAGGTAAAAGAAGATTGGACACTAGAGTGCCCTAAAATTTGCACTCGGTGATGTGATGGTAGAGGGAATGGGCTTAGAGATGCCATTTGGTGATGGGCTTAACGATGCCATCTAGGGATTGCTAGAACCTTGTCGGGAATGGGCTTAGAGATGGCATCTGAGAATGGGCTTAAAGATGCCATTTGGTGACTGCTGGTAGGAGGATGGGCTTATAGATGCCATTTGGAAATGGGCTTATAGATGCCATTTGGAAGTGTAATGGATAGTTGTGGAGATGGGCTTACAGATGCCATCGGGAGGTGTGACGGAACTTTGTCGGGAATGGGCTTATAGATGCCATTTGGAGTTATGTGTTGATCGCATAAGAGATTCTTTAGCGAGAACTTGCGTACTTGAGAAAGAAAGATAATTTCCTGGCCTGTTACAGGGGTTGATCTTCAGACTCTTCATGCAGATATGCCCTGGCTGGATACAAGAATCGAATCTGGAATTAGTCGTCAACAGATATGCCCTGGATGGATACAGGTATCGAATATTCAAACTCTTCATATGTGCCCTGGCTGGGTACAGGAATCGAATCTGGAATTAGTCGTCAACAGATATGCCCTGGCTGGATACAGGTATCGAATCTTCAAACTCTTCAGATGTGCCCTGGCTGGATACAGGAATCGAATCTGGAATTAGTCGTCAACAGATATGCCCTGGCTGGATACAGGAATCGAATCTTCAAACTCTTCAGATGTATACAGGAATCGAATCCGGAATTGCGATAGTTAATAGTAATCATCTTTGGGATTGACCTTTTTTCTGAAAAGGCAAACATCAGTTGTATGCAATGTCATGATGTATGAAATGCATGGTGTCATGATGTTCTCAAGAATAAATGAGATTGTGTGTTATGATGCGTATATGCATGCGTCATGTATGTAAGCAAGATGTATGAAATGTGAAATGTCTATGAATGTATTTTTGTCTAGGAAAATAAATCCTTGACGACTGGCCGGGGAATCAAATCCTGGGCTGACGTTGAAGAGTAAAGTTCTTCGTTTCCGCTAGGGATGATGGTTGCAAGAATACACCGGTAGGAGAAGATTACTCCGTTGGGGTTTGATGAGAACTCCGCTAGGGATTCCACTGATATGTTATGTTGGGGAATTTGATGAACTCCGCTGGGGATAGGAGGAACCTGACTGTTGTTGGGGGAAGGCAAGAATCTTTTGATTGTGAGAAGGAACCGGCGTAGGGTTTCCTGATGATGAGTCCGTGTAAAACTGCATCTGAGGTTTTGAGAAGGAACCGGTGTAGGGTTGTTGACGATGATTCCGTGTAAAACTGCATCTTCCAACAGGTGATGAAGGAATTGTTGAACACTTTTGACATTCGAATGCCCCAAGTGGTGATGTAGATAATTTCCTGGCTTGTTACAGGTGTTAATCCATAATCAATCGTCCACAGATATTTTCCTGGCTTGTTACAGGTGTTGAATCTGGAACTTAAGAGAAGTTGGTCAAGGAGATATTGTCCTGGCTTGTTACAGGTGTTGATCTCTGACCTGAGAAAGAAAGATGGTTCCCTGGCTTGTTACAGGTGTTGATCTTCAATCTCTTCATGTAGATGATTTCCTGGCTTGTTACAAGTGTTAATCCACAATCAATCGTCCACAGATATTTTCCTGGCTTGTTACAGGTGTTGAATCTGGAACTTCAAAAGGTTGTTTACAGACGTGCCCTGGCTGGATACAGGTATCGAATCTCTAAACTCCTTATGCAGACATGCCCTGGCTGGATACAGGTATCGAGTCTACAATCAATCACTCACAGATATGCCCTGGCTAGATACAGGAATCGAATCTGGAATTGTGATAGTTGATCTGTTGGCGGTTGTAATTTCCAACAGGTGGTGAAGGAATGATTGAACACTTTTGACATTCGAATGCCCCAAGTGATGATGAGTCTTGAATCAGATTACTCTGTGAATTGAGAGATTTCTTGAAATCTTGACTGGACTGCCCCAGGTTAACTGAATTTTGAAAGATCTGTTGGACCTCGACTGGACTGCCCCAGGTTAATTGGATGGTGACATGTCATGCCCCTTGTTGATAGAAGATTCGCAATGGAAGTGTCATCCTTTTGTTTTTTGAAGTGATTTTGCTCACTGAGAGAGTTTTCGTTCCTCCGAACATTCGTTGTATGAATTTCTTCGCTGTCAAACAAATAGTCAAATGCGAACAGTGATATTCAAGTAATGCAAAGTTTATGTTTGTCTCGAAGTTTTGAAAAATGCGTTTTTTAGCAGAAAACTTTTTATAAGACAAGTCAACACAAGATTTAGAGCAAAGCCTTACAGGAGTCAGGATACCTTTTGTAACAGTATGCTTTCGAACTAACCCATGCTTCAATTAGGACTTTTGAAGGGTTGTAACGTGGCTTGGTTCACGGTTTAAGAAACAAAGGATAAAGGCTCAAAGTATATTTGTACCCACCCGCTCTTCATGATGTTCTTCAACCCTAAGCTCAGTTAATCGTGCGTCGAACTCTGTTTTGAGTTTGGAACGACTTTTGGGCAATGGTTCACCAGTTGCATTTGGGGAGACAGTCATCATCT
Source organism: Vicia faba (assembly GCA_948472305.1). Lineage (NCBI taxonomy): Eukaryota > Viridiplantae > Streptophyta > Magnoliopsida > Fabales > Fabaceae > Vicia > Vicia faba. Next base: position 1,750,142,279 of record OX451736.1, on the reverse strand, counting down.
CCTTTTTCTTTTTCAACATTTTTTATGTTTGTTGAGGATTTGTAATGACCTCACTATTTTGATTTTGATTTGTTATCCCTAACTTTTGCCTGACTGTTCCCGTTTTCGAGATTACAGTTAGCGGGATGCCCCAGCTTTCTTAAGCCTCCTTTATAGGTTTTGGCTTGGTGGGCTTTTCTCTTTTGAGAGATTGACTGCCTATGTGATAGGGAACCACCCTGTCTTTTGACTCCAAGGGAAAGCTTTTCTTTTTCTTTGACGTCGTTCGTTGTGTTACGAGCTGAGAGTTTGCGACTTCAATGCACATTTTCTTTTTTAATTAACTGAGATACTACCCTGCCCCATGTTTATATCAAAGGTTTTTGATCATTTAGAACAGAAAACTCCTACTTCTTTGGCTCGAAGGGGTTGACTAGGGATTAACTTCCTTATAACTCCAGTGTTTGGGAATTGAAAGAAATGCATGTACATCATCAGCGAGGTCTGTTCAAAAGCATACTGTATGAGATGATGGTATTGTTTCGTCATACTCCCTCTAAAGGCCTGTAGCTTTTTATCAAGAGTTAAATATCAAAAAGAATGGATGAATTCAAGACACAAACATATGCAATGCATTAATGAAAACAGAGTTTAACATCAACAGATAGTTGTTTGACAACAAAAGAAATTACAACTTTGAAAATTCAAATGAAGCAAAATTCTTTCAGCTTGAGCTTCGTCGCTTCAGGTGGAGAACCCTTTAACGGAAGATTTTCATCTCGCCGTCTGGCATGAATTCCAGTACTCCAATGTCGATCAGATCTTGAATCTTGTTCTTCAAGGCCCAACAGTCGTTGGTGTCGTGTCCCGGGCTGTAGGAGTGGTAAACACAAAATGCGTCGGGACGATAGTTAGGAGAGGAGGTATTGAGCTTCTGAGGAGGATCCCTTAAAGTAAGCAGGTTGACCTCCAACAGGCGCTTCAGTATGAAGAATGATGGTATCTCAGTCTCCGTGAACTGCCTTCCCGACGCTTCTTGCTTACATCGATTACCCCGTTGACGCTGGCGAGGTTGTTGATAGGCTTGTGACCCTGAAGCAAGCGAAGGAGCCTTCCCCTTGTCTTCTTGAGTGGATGGAGGTTGAGCGGTGACTTGCTCTTCAACCTCAGATGCCTGCCCCAATTGGTTGTTTTGAAGCAGTTGGCGGACAAGAACCCTGAGTTCCTCTTGTCTTTGAGATAGGTCTTGGATGAGAGCCATCTGGCCCACTAACTGCCCCATCATTTGGATCCTTAATGTCTCCAGATCAAACTGCAGCTCCGCAAGCTGATCACTCCTGGCATTGTTTGAATTCTCCAAGCCCTTTGTGAGGAGAGCTTTCATTTCTTCTTGCCCCAGAGACATGTTCAGGAACATTTCCTGCAGCTGAGCAGTCTGGTCTTGGATGTCTTTGACAGACCTTTCTAGAGCCATCTCTTACTGAAATAAACAGTATGAGAGTAAGGAAACCTGAAAAAGGAAAAACTATCAAAATGCAATGCATGATATGTGGATGCATGCTTTCAAGGATCTCTTGGGGTAAACACAAGAAAATGTTAGAGGTTGAACTTTGCTCTTGGATTAGAGAACTTTGCACCGGTGGATGTCTTTCCACGAGAATCAAGCTCACCATGTCAAGTGGGTCATAGCCACTGATTCAAGTTGTTGTACTTGATCTTTGATTGGAGAACTGTGCACTGGTGGATGTCTTTCCACGAGAATCAAGCTCACCATGTCGAGTGGGTCATAGCCACTGATTCAAGTTGTTGCACTTGATCTTTGACTGGAGAACTTTGTATTGGTGGATGTCTTTCCACGAGAATCAAGCTCACCATGTCCAGTGGGTCATAGCCACTGATTCAAGTTGTTGCACTTGATCTTTGATTGGCATTTGTTACAGGAGGAAACCTCTTGCCCTTTGGTAGTCGTCTGGTTCAACGTAACCCTGCATCAAAAGAACCCTCGAGATCCTTGAAATGGTTATTGAAAATGCTATGGTATGATGTCATGATGTTATGTACATGTATGCAAAAGCAAGTGAGTGTATATACAGACAAACATATTCACACAAAGCAAACAAGTCCTTAGGTTTAGGCTTGCATGAGGTTCAGGTACTACCCTCTTTCAGTTTTGTTGGTTAAAACTTGTCCTATCAAAAGTAACCGGGTTCTAGAGGATCTCAAATCCTTGACTACCCTCAATCGGTCATAACTCCAGCATCGCAATCTTTTCTTGCGGCCAGAACCATCGCGAGAGTTTAGCCTCAATGAGTGTAGCATATTGCTACTGTTCTAATGGCCAAGTTGGGTCAATTTAGGGTTCTAAGGTCGGTTGGTGCTTAATGACTCCTTGGAAGACCCATATTCTCCTCGTTTCAACACAAGGGATATCGGTACAGACCAAAGCGCCACACCAACATAGCCACTGCTTCACCCATGTCGGTATACGCCGTACAGGTCCCTCACAGATTATGCTACCTAAAAGGGTATTCCCCAGATCCGGGTTAGGATCTATGAAACTCCTATGCAAAGCCCACAAATGTAAAAGCTAACAAAGCAAACAAAGCAATCAATTGAAAACAAAGGTGATCTAAACCCTAAGGTAACCCCACTTTTAAGTCAATTCCCCAGCAGAGTCGCCAGTTCTGTGATACGGTGGGAGAACTGACTTTGAGTTTTGCGTTTGTATTCGCACTTGTTCGGTTGAGCAAGAGTCGCCACCGACTTTTTATTTTATCCTAAAGGAAAGGTTAAAAAGCACAGCAAAAACCTTTTGAGATATTTTGTGGGTTCGGGGGGTAGATTATGAAAAGGGAAGGTATTAGCACCCTTTTCATCCATGGTTATCCATGGGCTCTTAGTTACTTGGTTTTCTAGATCACTTGCCTCGATTTTCGATTGCTTTGAAATTGTGGTGTGTGTGTGTGTGTTTTGAAAATGTTTTTGAAGGGATGCCTTGTTTTAGGCAACCAATGTATTTGACTCGTGTTTGAGTGTTTTACAAAAGTGTGTATCTTTTCGAAAAGATGTTTCAAATGTTTTTGAGAGTTTGTTTTGAAAGTGTTGGTGAAGTGTGGTTTTTGAAAAGAAGGCAAGTGTTTTTGCAAGTTGATCTCAAGTAACTAAAAGTTTTGTCTACCCCTATTGTACTCAAAGGTTTTCTCTATGTTTTTAACCCCTTTTTAACAATTTTGTTCCACCATTGAATTTGGTGGACAATCTTGCGTTTAGGATGTTTAACGGGACGGCACGGGTCATCGTATGGACCATGAATGCAATGGTGCCAAATGTCTTTGGCAATTTGCTTTGAAGGGACTATGATCATTTTGATAGGCGACTTTCGAAAGCGTCATCGAGGGACTTATGATCATTTGATTGTTTTGCCAAAGAAACTCGACGTGCAAGCATGGCCCATTTTGGAAGGCAACATGTGGGATTACCCTAGGGGGTGCAAGTGTGATTGTGTATTGATTTCATGTATTTGTCTTGTATTAGGTTATCTAGAATTTGATTTTATGTACATGCAAACCCTAGGTCTAACCATGGTATAATTCGAAAGCGGTAAATTGCAAGAATTTAAAGTCTACGCTATTACAAATAGTATCCGGGAGTGGGGGTACAAATTTACAAAGGGGATGAGACTTTAGGAATGTAGTGTCCAATAAGTTACAACCAAATCGAATTGCAATCAAATGTAAACAATGTAATGTAAAGTATAAGAATAGAAAATGTATATTGTCAAATGTAAAGTGTATTGTGTAGGTGTACGTGTACGTATATGAGAATCATTTACAAGTTAGAGATGTGAATTTTAATGTAACTATTAAGTATGGTGTTTATTCTTTTTGGATATTTGTATTTCTTTGTTAAATATGTACAAACAAAGTATTTTAAGAAAAGAAAAATATTAACTTAAAGAAAATTATGTATTGATTTATTTATGTACAAAGAAGAAAATTTTAATAAAAGAAAGGAAAAGGTTTTAAGTTCCATTTTTTATGTATTAATGTATTTTAATTAGTTATGTACAAAGGTTTAGCTAAAAAAATAAAAATGAAAATGTTTTAAGTTTAAAAAGAAAAATATTATTTATATTTAGTTAATATATTATATACAAAATTATAATCATGTTATATATAAAAGGGTATCGTTAATTAGAAATTAATGTAAAGAAAACAAAATTAATGTATTAAGTAAGTTATATAAAAAAATGGTATGTTAAAATATGATATGGTAAGAAAAATATTAGTTAAAAATAATGAAAAAAAAAAGATGAATGGGCCAAAAAGGAATCGGGAGACCCAAACAAAGCAGCAGCGTGGCGCTAGAAGGAGGGGGGTGTATACCAAAAAAAATGGGCTCAGGCATTGTAACGGGCAAGACCCAAGCTTTGTGATAAGTTTTTGTTTTAGGGTTCTTGAGTTTTTGTTTCACTTGGACTTAGGGTTACAGTTACAGAAGCGGTGTCGTTCTTCGTTTTCACTTCGCTTTGGTCGTTCTCTTCCTCTTTCCAGCCAGAAACTGAACCACTTCCTTCGCCTAAGGCCACCAACGCCACCTCTCATCCTTCTCCTCGCGTTTGCTCAAGCAACAGTAAAAAGGGTAAGACTTTTGTCCTAACGCATCCCTTGAGGGTTTCACGTTTACGCATGTTTTGATTCTTATATGTTCTGATTTTGTTTATGTCGTTGTTTATTTATTTATTCTTTTTTAGGAGCGTTAAAGGAAATAGGAGAAAAGATACTACCTTCGTTGGAGGATGATGGTGGACGTGGAGGCGCTCAGGCGGCCAAGGGCGGAGGAACGGTGATGCTGGAAAACCTGGTATTTGGTATTTTTCCCTTGTTGTGTTGGTTCAGTGATGATGTTCTGAGAACTTTGTATATCTCTTTTACCCTTCTTTTCTGGTTGCCTTGCCCGTTTAGGCTTCTTTATCCTCTCTTGCTGTCTCGATGCCTGCCTTGTATGCTTGACTATTGTATGATTTTGGTTTGTTAGCCCAATGATGAGCTCTTTGAGTTCTGAGGGTCTTTGTTGCCTTTGAATGCTTGTTAGGGTTGCCTAGTTCATTATTTCACTTTCTTCCAGTTGCCTTGTATGCTAACCCAGTGATGAACTCCCTGAGTTCTGAGGGTTCTTTGTGTTGGAAACTGGTTTAGTTTTGGTTCTTTGGTATGCTTGGCTCATGCAGGTTTAAGGTACTGGGTGAACTGGTTTTAAGTTTCAGGCAGGTTCAAAGCTTGGGCTTGTTGAGGCTATGGCTTTGAGGCTCACGCTTCTGTTTGTATTTTTTGGCTTTTCTGCTTGAGTTGAATGGTAAGGCTTTTGGTTGAGGCTTGAACAGGTTATGGTTGTTGCTTAGGCTTGCAAGCTTGGCCTTTTGGTGAGTTTATAGGTTAAAGGCTTTTGGCTTGTTGAGTTTATGTTTTGGTTTGACAGGGTATTGTTTAGGCTTGATGACAGGTTGAAGGTTTAAACAAGTTTTGGGATGGAGGTTTTACTGGTTTAGGCTTTGACAGTTCAGGCAGGTAAGGCTTGGGCAGGTTGGGTTTGAGGCCTTTGCTTGCTGTAACAGGTTGAGCTTGGTTAATGCAGGTTCTTTATGTTTGATAGTTTGTTTAGGCTTTTGGAATGAAACTGAGTTGCAGGTTAGCCGGTTATGGGGTTTTGAACTGGTTTTGTATCTTTTTCATATGAACTGAGTTTTCAGTTTTTATGAGGCAGGGTGGTGGCTGGAAGGTTGTTCTTTTTAGTTATGTTACGCTTGTGATTTCTGCCCCCTTCTACTGTTCTATTGCAGTTAGTTTTATATTTCTCTTTTTCATGCCTAAGCCTGCAAACCTGTCCTCTTTTCTCTCTTTCTTCTCTCTCCAGTACGAATTTAAAGCATTTTTTATTGCTTATGATTTGTCTTTTACTGAAAAGGTAACTGGCCAGGAAATGATGAAATGAACCTTGCTTGCTTGCAACATGTTTTCTCTGCATACTTTATCTTCTTGATATCTTTCCATATCTTCTTTTGACAGCATTTTGTACTTGTATCTGAATAGCCTTTTAGACTTGGACAGCTTTGGACAGTAGTTAGTTCAGTTTGAACCTAGTTTGAAATTGTGACTTGGATTGTTCTCTTGGCATATTCAGTAACTACTCAGTTTGCCTTTTTGGTTGCCCACTTGGATTTTGTTTGTCATTTTATGCAGTATGTTTTGACAAACTTGAATTTGTGCAATTAAAACTTTTGTGCATTTCATACCTTTTGCAAGCATTTTTCATCCCTCTCTGTGAACCGGGAGAAATCTCGTGATTTGCAGAGAGGGCAAACTGATTCCGGCCAGTTGCCTTTAATGATGACTTCTGAATTAACTGCCTGCTCTTAATTTCAATTTATCTGTTTCTGACTTCTTTTTCTTTTCTTTGCAGATTAAATGGAGAGGGGTAGCACCAAATGAAGAATGAAGAATTGAAGATTTAGAAAAAATTAGGATAGTCTTAATTACTGTAAAATCATTATTGTAAACAATTTGTAAACAAAAACAATTATACAGATAAATAAAAGCTTTTTTTTATCCAATTAATTCTTTTCTTCTTTCCAATTGTTCATTTTATTATTTATAATTCTTTAAATTATAATAATTTAAAATAAATTCCAATCATTTGAATTCAGAATAATAAACAATTAAGTAAACAATGTGATTTTAGCACCGATCAACCAATAAACCTGGCGTTTCATAAATCCAAAGCAAAGCACAGTCAAACACAACAACTGTCCAGACGTATTTTCCTTTTACTGATTTTAACCAAACATTACAAATCCAATCCAAAATGCATCTTTTCACTGATTTAATCACACAATGCGAACTCAATCCAAATGTTTCAATCCACATTCCAGCATAACTTGAAAAGCACTGTAGAATTTAAATCTTTCTGAGAATGCGCGCACAAAAACCCTAATTCCTGATCAAATGCCAAAGAAGCGTTCGCTTGATCAAAGTTGAGCCAAAATCAACCAAACCCTAAACAAACTGTTTGAATTGTTCCAGAGCCATGAAAATCAATGAAAACCCTAATTTTGTCTGACTGGCGAGAAAAGTCTGTTTGACCGATTCTTGAGCCAATCTGAAAAAATTAGGAAAAGCCTGAAGTTGTGATTTCTTGTGGAAAAATGCGAGGGCAAATTTTGGGGTACAACAGTTGCCCCTGTTCAATCTTCTTGAACCTGAAGAGTTAGATTGGCAAGTTTGCCTTTCGCGACTCGAAGGTAAAAGAAGATTGGACACTAGAGTGCCCTAAAATTTGCACTCGGTGATGTGATGGTAGAGGGAATGGGCTTAGAGATGCCATTTGGTGATGGGCTTAACGATGCCATCTAGGGATTGCTAGAACCTTTTCGGGAATGGGCTTAGAGATGGCATCTGAGAATGGGCTTAAAGATGCCATTTGGTGACTGCTGGTAGGAGGATGGGCTTATAGATGCCATTTGGAAATGGGCTTATAGATGCCATTTGGAAGTGTAATGGATAGTTGTGGAGATGGGCTTACAGATGCCATCGGGAGGTGTGACGGAACTTTGTCGGGAATGGGCTTATAGATGCCATTTGGAGTTATGTGTTGATCGCATAAGAGATTCTTTAGCGAGAACTTGCGTACTTGAGAAAGAAAGATAATTTCCTGGCATGTTACAGGGGTTGATCTTCAGACTCTTCATGCAGATATGCCCTGGCTGGATACAAGAATCGAATCTGGAATTAGTCGTCAACAGATATGCCCTGGCTGGATACAGGTATCGAATATTCAAACTCTTCAGATGTGCCCTGGCTGGATACAGGAATCGAATCTGGAATTAGTCGTCAACAGATATGCCCTGGCTGGATACAGGTATCAAATCTTCAAACTCTTCAGATGTGCCCTGGCTGGATACAGGAATCGAATCTGGAATTAGTCGTCAACAGATATGCCCTGGCTGGATACAGGAATCGAATCTTCAAACTCTTCAGATGTGCCCTGGCTGGATACAGGAATCGAATCTGGAAATAGTCGTCAACAGATATGCCCTGGCTGGATACAGGAATCGAATCTTCAAACTCTTCAGATGTGCCCTGGCTGGATACAGGAATCGAATCTTCAAACTCTTCAGATGTGCCCTGGATGGATACAGGAATCGAATCTGGAAATAGTCATCAACAGATATGCCCTGGCTGGATACAGGAATCGAATCTTCAAACTCTTCAGATGTATACAGGAATCGAATCCGGAATTGCGATAGTTGATAGTAATCATCTTTGGGATTGACCTTTTTTCTGAAAAGGCAAACATCAGTTGTATGCAATGTCATGATGTATGAAATGCATGGTGTCATGATGTTCTCAAGAATAAATGAGATTGTGTGTTATGATGCGTATATGCATGCGTCATGTATGTAAGCAAGATGTATGAAATGTGAAATGTCTATGAATGTATTTTTGTCTAGGAAAATAAATCCTTGACGACTGGCCGGGGAATCAAATCCTGGGCTGACGTTGAAGAGTAAAGTTCTTCGTTTCCGCTAGGGATGATGGTTGCAAGAATACACCGGTAGGAGAAGATGACTCCGTTGGGGTTTGATGAGAACTCCGCTGGGGATTCCACTGATATGTTATGTTGGGGAATTTGATGAACTCCGCTGGGGATAGGAGGAACCTGACTGTTATTGGGGGAAGGCAAGAATCTTTTGATTGTGAGAAGGAACCGGCGTAGGGTTTCCTGATGATGAGTCCGTGTAAAACTGCATCTGAGGTTTTGAGAAGGAACCGGTGTAGGGTTGTTGACGATGAGTCCGTGTAAAACTGCATCTTCCAACAGGTGATGAAGGAATTGTTGAACACTTTTGACATTCGAATGCCCCAAGTGGTGATGTAGATAATTTCCTGGCTTGTTACAGGTGTTAATCCACAATCAATCGTCCACAGATATTTTCCTGGCTTGTTACAGGTGTTGAATCTGGAACTTAAGAGAAGTTGGTCAAGGAGATATTGTCCTGGCTTGTTACAGGTGTTGATCTCTGACCTGAGAAAGAAAGATGGTTCCCTGGCTTGTTACAGGTGTTGATCTTCAATCTCTTCATGTAGATGATTTCCTGGCTTGTTACAAGTGTTAATCCACAATCAATCGTCCACAGATATTTTCCTGGCTTGTTACAGGTGTTGAATCTGGAACTTCAAAAGGTTGTTTACAGACGTGCCCTGGCTGGATACAGGTATCGAATCTCTAAACTCCTTATGCAAACATGCCCTGGCTGGATACAGGTATCGAGTCTACAATCAATCACTCACAGATATGCCCTGGCTAGATACAGGAATCGAATCTGGAATTGTGATAGTTGATCTGTTGGCGGTTGTAATTTCCAACAGGTGGTGAAGGAATGATTGAACACTTTTGACATTCGAATGCCCCAAGTGATGATGAGTCTTGAATCAGATTACTCTGCGAATTGAGAGATTTCTTGAAATCTTGACTGGACTGCCCCAGGTTAACTGAATTTTGAGAGATCTGTTGGACCTCGACTGGACTGCCCCAGGTTAATTGGATGGTGACATGTCATGCCCCTTGTTGATAGAAGATTCGCAATGGAAGTGTCATCCTTTTGTTTTTTGAAGTGATTTTGCTCACTGAGAGAGTTTTCGTTCCTCCGAACATTCGTTGTATGAATTTCTTCGCTGTCAAACAAATAGTCAAATGCGAACAGTGATATTCAAGTAATGCAAAGTTTATGTTTGTCTCGAAGTTTTGAAAAATGCGTTTTTTAGCAGAAAACTTTTTATAAGACAAGTCAACACAAGATTTAGAGCAAAGCCTTACAGGAGTCAGGATACCTTTTGTAACAGTATGCTTTCGAACTAACCCATGCTTCAATTAGGACTTTTGAAGGGTTGTAACGTGGCTTGGTTCACGGTTTAAGAAACAAAGGATAAAGGCTCAAAGTATATTTGTACCCACCCGCTCTTCATGATGTTCTTCAACCCTAAGCTCAGTTAATCGTGCGTCGAACTCTGTTTTGAGTTTGGAACGACTTTTGGGCAATGGTTCACCAGTTGCATTTGGGGAGACAGTCATCATCTCCTTTTTCTTTTTCAACATTTTTTATGTTTGTTGAGGATTTGTAATGACCTCACTATTTTGATTTTGATTTGTTATCCCTAACTTTTGCCTGACTGTTCCCGTTTTCGAGATTACAGTTAGCGGGATGCCCCAGCTTTCTTAAGCCTCCTTTATAGGTTTTGGCTTGGTGGGCTTTTCTCTTTTGAGAGATTGACTGCCTATGTGATAGGGAACCACCCTGTCTTTTGACTCCAAGGGAAAGCTTTTCTTTTTCTTTGACGTCGTTCGTTGTGTTACGAGCTGAGAGTTTGCGACTTCAATGCACATTTTCTTTTTTAATTAACTGAGATACTACCCTGCCCCAGGTTTATATCAAAGGTTTTTGATCGTTTAGAACAGAAAACTCCTACTTCTTTGGCTCGAAGGGGTTGACTAGGGATTAACTTCCTTATAACTCCAGTGTTTGGGAATTGAAAGAAATGCATGTACATCATCAGCGAGGTCTGTTCAAAAGCATACTGTATGAGATGATGGTATTGTTTCGTCATCCTCCCTCTAAAGGCCTGTAGCTTTTTATCAAGAGTTAAATATCAAAAAGAAAGCACAAGAGTAGTGAAAACGAATGGATGAATTCAAGACAAACATATGCAATGCATTAATGAAAACAGAGTTTAACATCAACAGATAATTGTTTGACAACAAAAGAAATTACAACTTTGAAAATTCAAATGAAGCAAAAGTCTTTCAGCTTGAGCTTCGTCGCTTCAGGTGGAGAACCCTTTAACGGAAGATTTTCATCTCGCCGTCTGGCATGAATTACATTACTCCAATGTCGATCAGATCTTGAATCTTGTTCTTCAAGGCCCAACAGTCGTTGGTGTCGTGTCCCGGGCTGTAGGAGTGGTAAACACAAAATGCGTCGGGACGATAGTTAGGAGAGGAGGTATTGAGCTTCTGAGGAGGATCCCTTAAAGTAAGCAGGTTGACCTCCAACAGGCGCTTCAGTATGAAGAATGATGGTATCTCAGTCTCCGTGAACTGCCTTCCCGACGCTTCTTGCTTACGCCGATTACCCCGTTGACGCTGGCGAGGTTGTTGATGGGCTTGTGACCCTGAAGCAAGCGAAGGAGCCTTCCCCTTGTCTTCTTGAGTGGATGGAGGTTGAGCGGTGACTTGCTCTTCAACCTCAGATGCCTGCCCCAATTGGTTGTTTTGAAGCAGTTGGCGGACAAGAACCCTGAGTTCCTCTTGTCTTTGAGATAGGTCTTGGATGAGAGCCATCTGGCCCACTAACTGCCCCATCATTTGGATCCTTAATGTCGCCAGATCAAACTGCAGCTCCGCAAGCTGATCACTCATGGCATTGTTTGAATTCTCCAAGCCCTTTGTGAGGAGAGCTTTCATTTCTTCTTGCCCCAGAGACAAGTTCAGGAACATTTCCTGCAGCTGAGCAGTCTGGTCTTGGATGTCTTTGACAGACCTTTCTAGAGCCATCTCTTACTGAAATAAACAGTATGAGAGTAAGGAAACCTGAAAAAGGAAAAACTATCAAAATGCAATGCATGATATGTGGATGCATTCTTTCAAGGATCTCTTGGGGTAAACACAAGAAAATGTTAGAGGTTGAACTTTGCTCTTGGATTAGAGAACTTTGCACCGGTGGATGTCTTTCCACGAGAATCAAGCTCACCATGTCAAGTGGGTCATAGCCACTGATTCAAGTTGTTGTACTTGATCTTTGATTGGAGAACTGTGCACTGGTGGATGTCTTTCCACGAGAATCAAGCTCACCATGTCGAGTGGGTCATAGCCACTGATTCAAGTTGTTGCACTTGATCTTTGACTGGAGAACTTTGTATTGGTGGATGTCTTTCCATGAGAATCAAGCTCACCATGTCCAGTGGGTCATAGCCACTGATTCAAGTTGTTGCACTTGATCTTTGATTGGCATTTGTTACAGGAGGAAACCTCTTGCCCTTTGGTAGTCGTCTGGTTCAACGTAACCCTGCATCAAAAGAACCCTCGAGATCCTTGAAATGGTTATTGAAAATGCTATGGTATGATGTCATGATGTTATGTACATGTATGCAAAAGCAAGTGAGTGTATATACAGACAAACATATTCACACAAAGCAAACAAGTCCTTAGGTTTAGGCTTGCATGAGGTTCAGGTACTACCCTCTTTCAGTTTCGTTGGTTAAAACTTGTCCTATCAAAAGTAACCGGGTTCTAGAGGATCTCCAATCATTGACTACCCTCAATCGGTCATAACTCCAGCATCGAAATCTTTTCTTGCGGCCAGAACCATCGCGAGAGTTTAGCCTCAATGAGTGTAGCATACTGCTACTGTTCTAATGGCCAAGTTGGGTCAATTTAGGGTTCTAAGGTCGGTTGGTGCTTAATGACTCCTTGGAAGACCCATATTCTCCTCGTTTCAACACAAGGGATATCGGTACAGACCAAAGCGCCACACCAACGTAGCCACTGCTTCACCCATGTCGGTATACGCCGGACAGGTCCCTCACAGATTATGCTACCTAAAAGGGTATTCCCCAGATCCGGGTTAGGATCTATGAAACTCCTATGCAAAGCCCATAAATGTAAAAGCAAACAAAGCAAACAAAGCAATCAATTGAAAATAAAGGTGATCTAAACCCTAAGGTAACCCCACTTTTAAGTCAATTCCCCAGCAGAGTCGCCAGTTCTGTGATACGGTGGGAGAACTGACTTTGAGTTTTGCGTTTATATTCGCACTTGTTCGGTTGAGCAAGAGTCACCACCGACTTTTTATTTTATCCTAAAGGAAAGGTTAAAAAGCACAGCAAAAACCTTTTGAGATATTTCGTGGGTTCGGGGGGTAGATTATGAAAAGGGAAGGTATTAGCACCCTTTTCATCCATGGTTATCCATGGGCTCTTAGTTACTTGGTTTTCTAGATCACTTGCCTCGATTTTCGATTGCTTTGAAATTGTGGTGTGTGTGTGTGTGTGTGTTTTGAAAATGTTTTTGAAGAGATGCCTTGTTTTAGGCAACTAATGTATTTGACTCGTGTTTGAGTGTTTTACAAAAGTGTGTATCTTTTCGAAAAGATGTTTCAAATGTTTTTGAGAGTTTGTTTTGAAAGTGTTGGTGAAGTGTGGTTTTTGAAAAGAAGGCAAGTGTTTTTGCAAGTTGATCTCAAGTAACTAAAAGTTTTGTCTACCCCTATTGTACTCAAAGGTTTTCTCTATGTTTTTAACCCCTTTTTAACAATTTTGTTCCACCATTGAATTTGGTGGACAATCTTGCGTTTAGGATGTTTAACGGGACGACACGGGTCATCGTATGGACCATGAATGCAATGGTGCCAAGTGTCTTTGGCAATTTGCTTTGAAGGGACTATGATCATTTTGATAGGTGACTTTCGAAAGCGTCATCGAGGGACTTATGATCATTTGATTGTTTTGCCAAAGAAACTCGACGTGCAAGCATGGCCCATTTTGGAAGGCAACATGTGGGATTACCCTAGGGGGTGCAAGTGTGATTGTGTATTGATTTCATGTATTTGTCTTGTATTAGGTTATCTAGAATTTGATTTTATGTACATGCAAACCCTAGGTCTAACCATGTTATAATTCGAAAGCGGTAAATTGCAAGAATTTAAAGTCTACGCTATTACAAATAGTATCTGGGAGTGGGGATACAAATTTACAAAGGGGATGAGACTTTAGGAATGTAGTGTCCAATAAGTTACAACCAAATCGAATTGCAATCAAATGTAAACAATGTAATGTAAAGTATAAGAATAGCAAATGTATATTGTCAAATGTAAAGTGTATTGTGTAGGTGTACGTGTACGTATATGAGAATTATTTACAAGTTAGAGATGTGAATTTTAATGTAACTATTAAATATGGTGTTTATTCTTTTTGGATATTTGTATTTCTTTGTTAAATATGTACAAACAAAGTATTTTAAGAAAAGAAAAATATTAACTTAAAGAAAATTATGTATTGATTTATTTATGTACAAAGAAGAAAATTTTAATAAAAGAAAGGAAAAGGTTTTAAGTTCCATTTTTTATGTATTAATGTATTTTAATTAGTTATGTACAAAGGTTTAGCTAAAAAAATAAAAATGAAAATGTTTTAAGTTTAAAAAGAAAAATATTATTTATATTTAGTTAATATATTATATACAAAATTATAATCATGTTATATATAAAAGGGTATCGTTAATTAGAAATTAATGTAAAGAAAACAAAATTAATGTATTAAGTAAGTTATATAAAAAAATGGTATGTTAAAATAAGATATGGTAAGAAAAATATTAGTTAAAAATAATGAAAAAAAAAAGATGAATGGGCCAAAAAGGAATCGGGAGACCCAAACAAAGCAGCAGCGTGGCGCTAGAAGGAGGGGGTGTATACCAAAAAAAATGGGCTCAGGCATTGTAACGGGCAAGACCCAAGCTTTGTGACAAGTTTTTGTTTTAGGGTTCTTGAGTTCTCGTTTCACTTGGACTTAGGGTTACAGTTACAGAAGCGGCGCCGTTCTTCATTTTCACTTCGCTTTGGTCGTTCTCTTCCTCTTTCCATCCAGAAACTGAACCACTTCCTTCGCCTAAGGCCACCAACGCCACCTCTCATCCTTCTCCTCGCGTTTGCTCAAGCAACAGTAAAAAGGGTAAGACTTTTGTCCCAACGCATCCCTTGAGGGTTTCACGTTTACGCATGTTTTGATTCTTATATGTTCTGATTTTGTTTATGTCGTTGTTTATTTATTTAGTCTTTTTGAGGAGCGTTAAAGGAAATAGGAGAAAAGATACTACCTTCGTTGGAGGATGATGGTGGACGTGGAGGCGCTCAGGCGGCTAAGGGCGGAGGAACGGTGATGCTGGAAAACCTGGTATTTGGTATTTTGCCCTTGTTGTGTTGGTTCAGTGATGATGTTCTGAGAACTTTGTATATCTCTTTTACCCTTCTTTTCTGGTTGCCTTGCCCGTTTATGCTTCTTTATCCTCTCTTGTTGTCTCGATGCCTGCCTTGTATGCTTAACTATTGTATGATTTTGGTTTGTTAGCCCAATGATGAGCTCTTTGAGTTCTGAGGGTCTTTGTTGCCTTTGAATGCTTGTTAGGGTTGCCTAGTTCATTATTTCACTTTCTTCTGGTTGCCTTGTATGCTAACCCAGTGATGAACTCCTTGAGTTCTGAGGGTTCTTTGTGTTGGAAACTGGTTTAGTTTTGGTTCTTTTGTATGCTTGGCTCATGCAGGTTTAAGGTACTGGGTGAACTGGTTTTAAGTTTCAGGCAGGTTCAAAGCTTGGGCTTGTTGAGGCTATGGCTTTGAGGCTCACGCTTCTGTTTGTATTTTTTGGCTTTTCTGCTTGAGTTGAATGGTAAGGCTTTTGGTTGAGGCTTGAACAGGTTATGGTTGTTGCTTAGGCTTGCAAGCTTGGCCTTTTGGTGAGTTTATAGGTTAAAGGCTTTTGGCTTGTTGAGTTTATGTTTTGGTTTGACAGGGTATTGTTTAGGCTTGATGACAGGTTGAAGGTTTAAACAAGTTTTGGGATGGAGGTTTTACTGGTTTAGGCTTTGACAGTTCAGGCAGGTAAGGCTTGGGCAGGTTGGGTTTGAGGCCTTTGCTTGCTGTAACAGGTTGAGGTTGGTTAATGCAGGTTCTTTATGTTTGATAGTTTGTTTAGGCTTTTGGAATGAAACTGAGTTGCAGGTTAGCCGGTTATGGGGTTTTGAACTGGTTTTGTATCTTTTTCATATGAACTGAGTTTTCAGTTTTTATGAGGCAGGGTGGTGGCTGGAAGGTTGTTCTTTTTAGTTATGTTACGCTTGTGATTTCTGCCCCCTTCTACTGTTCTATTGCAGTTAGTTTTATATTTCTCTTTTTCATGCCTAAGCCTGCAAACATGTCCTCTTTTCTCTCTTTCTTCTCTCTCCAGTACGAATTTAAAGCATTTTTTATTGCTTATGATTTGTCTTTTACTGAAAAGGTAACTGGCCAGGAAATGATGAAATGAACCTTGCTTGCTTGCAACATGTTTTCTCTGCATACTTTATCTTCTTGATATCTTTCCATATCTTCTTTTGACAGCATTTTGTACTTGTATCTGAATAGCCTTTTAGACTTGGACAGCTTTGGACAGTAGTTAGTTCAGTTTGAACCTAGTTTGAAATTGTGACTTGGATTGTTCTCTTGGCATATTCAGTAACTACTCAGTTTGCCTTTTTGGTTGCCCACTTGGATTTTGTTTGTCATTTTATGCAGTATGTTTTGACAAACTTGAATTTGTGCAATTAAAACTTTTGTGCATTTCATACCTTTTGCAAGCATTTTTCATCCCTCTCTGTGAACCGGGAGAAATCTCGTGATTTGCAGAGAGGGCAAACTAATTCCGGCCAGTTGCCTTTAATGATGACTTCTGAATTAACTGCCTGCTCTTAATTTCAATTTATCTGTTTCTGACTTCTTTTTCTTTTCTTTGCAGATTAAATGGAGAGGGGTAGCACCAAATGAAGAATGAAGAATTGAAGATTTAGAAAAAATTAGGATAGTCTTAATTACTGTAAAATCATTATTGTAAACAATTTGTAAACAAAAACAATTATACAGATAAATAAAAGCTTTTTTTTATCCAATTAATTCTTTTCTTCTTTCCAATTGTTCATTTTATTATTTATAATTCTTTAAATTATAATAATTGAAAATAAATTCCAATCATTTGAATTCAGAATAATAAACAATTAAGTAAACAATGTGATTTTAGCACCGATCAACCAATAAACCTGGCGTTTCATAAATCCAAAGCAAAGCACAGTCAAACACAACAATTGTCCAGACGTATTTTCCTTTTACTGATTTTAACCAAACATTACAAATCCAATCCAAAATGCATCTTTTCACAGATTTAATCACACAATGCAAACTCAATCCAAATGTTTCAATCCACATTCCAGCATAACTTGAAAAGCACTGTAGAATTTAAATCTTTCTGAGAATGCGCGCACAAAAACCCTAATTCCTGATCAAATGCCAAAGAAGCGTTCGCTTGATCAAAGTTGAGCCAAAATCAACCAAACCCTAAACAAACTGTTTGAATTGTTCCAGAGCCATGAAAATCAATGAAAACCCTAATTTTGTCTGACTGACGAGAAAAGTCTGTTTGACCGATTCTTGAGCCAATCTGAAAAAATTAGGAAAAGCCTGAAGTTGTGATTTCTTGTGGAAAATGCGAGGGCAAATTTTGGGGTACAACAGTTGCCCCTGTTCAATCTTCTTGAACCTGAAGAGTTAGATTGGCAAGTTTGCCTTTCGCGACTCGAAGGTAAAAGAAGATTGGACACTAGAGTGCCCTAAAATTTGCACTCGGTGATGTGATGGTAGAGGGAATGGGCTTAGAGATGCCATTTGGTGATGGGCTTAACGATGCCATCTAGGGATTGCTAGAACCTTGTCGGGAATGGGCTTAGAGATGCCATCTGAGAATGGGCTTAAAGATGCCATTTGGTGACTGCTGGTAGGAGGATGGGCTTATAGATGCCATTTGGAAATGGGCTTATAGATGCCATTTGGAAGTGTAATGGATAGTTGTGGAGATGGGCTTACAGATGCCATCGGGAGGTGTGACGGAACTTTGTCGGGAATGGGCTTATAGATGCCATTTGGAGTTATGTGTTGATCGCATAAGAGATTCTTTAGCGAGAACTTGCGTACTTGAGAAAGAAAGATAATTTCCTGGCCTGTTACAAGGGTTGATCTTCAGACTCTTCATGCAGATATGCCCTGGCTAGATACAGGAATCGAATCTGGAATTAGTCGTCAACAGATATGCCCTGGCTGGATACAGGTATCGAATCTTCAAACTCTTCAGATGTGCCCTGGCTGGATACAGGAATTGAATCTGGAATTAGTCGTCAACAGATATGCCCTGGCTGGATACAGGTATCGAATCTTCAAACTCTTCAGATGTGCCCTGGCTGGATACAGGAATCGAATCTGGAATTAGTCGTCAACAGATATGCCCTGGCTGGATACAGGAATCGAATCTTCAAACTCTTCAGAAATGCCCTTATTAATATGACGTGCGTTCTTTTTTGTTTGCAACAATTTTGAATTTGCTAAATCCTTGAATGCATTGCATACATAAGCATACCATTCATCATGTGCATAAGCAGGTCTCCACACCAGGTTTCCTTATCTTTCTGCTGTTTATTTCAATAAGATGGATCTCGAACAGACGGTCAAGAACTTGCAGTCTCAGAACTCATAGTTTCAACAACTCCTGATGACCTTGGCTAAGGGTCAGGAAGATCTGAAAGCCCTGTTGGGGAACAAAGAGCAAGTGAAAAAGAAGAAGAAGAGAATTGGGGTGGCTACCCTAGGAAGAAGGTTTGAGGGTGAAGCCAGAAGAGTCCTTGAATTTCCCCCTACATCTGAAGAAGGAACCAGTAAGGGGAATGCGGCTGCGGTACCTTCCGAGTCCGAGGTTGAAGAAGAGGAGGCTGAAGAGGACGAAGACTACTCTGATCAACAATACCCGCCCGCCGATGATAAGTACAAGGGTTTGGAAGACAGGTTGGCAGCTATGGAGCTGCAGAGAGTTCCTGGCTTAGATTTCGAAGATTTGGGATTAGTTGCTGGAATTGTGATCCCCCCGAAGTTCAAAGTGCCAACTTTTGCAAGATATGACGGGCTATCCTGCCCGAAGATGCATCTCAGATCATATGTAAGGAAGATCCAACCTTACACTACAGACAAGAACCTTTGGATCCATTTCTTTCAGGATAGCCTTTCAGGGGCTCAACTCGAGTGGTTCTATCAGCTGGATGGAGCCAGTATCCGAAACTGGGATAACTTGGCCACCGTATTTTATAAACAATATCAGTACAATTCTGACCTCGCTCCCACGCGTACCCAACTTCAGGGTATGTCACTGGGGACAGGCGAATGATTCAAGGAGTATGCGTAAAAGTGGAGAGACTTGGCTGGCAGGGTGCAGCCACCTTTGACTGACCGTGAACTTGTTGACATGTTCCTAGGGACCCTGTCCGGACCATTCTTCAATCATCTGATTGGGAATTCCTCTGCTGGGTTTACAGATTTGATCTTGACTGGTGAGAGAATAGAAGCTGGTATCAAGTTGGGAAAGATATAGAAAGGTGCTGCTGCGAGTACTGAAAAGAAGCCTTTCAAAAAGGAAGCTAGTGTTGTTTATGGTCCTAGAAGACAAGTTAAGCCGGAACGCCGCCAAGCTGTCAATGCATTGGTGATCTCAAAGCCTGCTGCTACTCCACAGCAGTATAATCAACCAAGGGGTGAGAGGCCCAAAAGGCAGTACACTCGGCTCAGCATGACCCTATCTCAGATTTTGCCGCAACTACTATCAACCAATTTGGTAACTGTCAAAGAAGCTCCGAAGGTAGTGAACACAGCTTCTCCAAAATACAACCCCAACGCCCATTGCGCTTATCACTCTGATAGCCCGGGGCATACTACAGACGATTGTTGGGCTTTGAGGAATAAGGTTCAAGACCTTATTGATGCTAAAGAAATACAGTTTGAGGCGCTCGAAAGACCCAATGTTGTGACTGCTCCCATGCCCCAGCATGGAGTGAATGCTGTGGAAGAAGATCGATATGTAGCCTCCGTGGAAGAGATTGTTACTCTGTTATCGACTGTTAAAAGGAATCTATTGCTAGCCGGTTTATTTCCGGGATGTGGTGAAGATTGCCTTCTATGTGCTGTTTCGCCTGTTGGTTGTCCGTTGCTAAAATCAGATATCCAAAGCCTGATGGATAGCAAGGAAATCTTGTTCGAGAAGATTGCTGTTCCTGCTGTCCCTACTGAAGAAGTTTCTATCGTCACTATTTTCAACAAACCTCCTAAGGCTCCCTCAAAGAAGCCTGTCAAAATCATGTCCACTCAGAAGATTGCTCCTATCATCATCACAGTTCCGGGGCCTCTCCCTTATACATCTGACAAAGCTGTCCCATGGTACTATGGGGCAGATGTTTATGTGCTTGGAGTGAAGCAAGAGTTTGATACGAGTACCGGTGTCAGTAACATCACCGGGTCTGCCAAAATTACTCGCAGTGGTAGGCTGTTCTCACCAGATATTGCGCCACCAGCTATTCAGAAACCCCTTATCAGCACACCTGCAAGTGTGCATGTTCCACTTCCTAATCAAGTTCCTGTTTCTACCCCTGCTGCCGAGTCATCTGACGCTCGGGGAAAAGGGATTGCTACTGATTTGCCTGCCCTGACGGAGGCGCCGAAGACAACCACTGTTGAAGCCTTCCAGCAAGAGATGGAGGAGATCCTCAAGATTATCAAGAAAAGTGACTTCAATGTTGTTGAGCAGTTGGGGCACACCCCCTCTAAAATTTCTATGCTATCACTGTTATTGTGTTCAGAGGCCCACGCCAGGGCTCTGATATCCTTCCTGAAGACGGCCCATGTGCCACAAGAAACGTCTGCTGATCAATTTATTGATTATGTGGCCAACTTGACTGCCGATAATGGTTTGGGCTTCTCTGACGCTGATCTGACTGCAAAAGGAAAAACCATAATGACGCCCTGCATGTCTCCATTGAATGCAGGGGCACTACTCTTGCCCATGTGTTGGTAGACACCGGTTCTTCATTGAATGTATTACCCAAGAAGGCCCTAGACAGGATGGGTTGTGAGGGTTTGGAGCTCAAGCCTAGTAATATTGTTGTCCGAGCCTTTGACGGTACAAAAAGGATGGTACATGGTGAAGTTGACATTCCAATCAGGGTCGGTTCTCAAGTTTTTGATTCAACTTTCTATGTGATGGACATCCGTCCATCCTACTCTTGTTTGCTGGATCGTCCATGGATCCACAAGGCTGGAGCTGTGACCTCCACACTACATCAGAAGCTTAAGTACCCGGTTAGGGGGAAGATCGTGACAGTGCAGGGGGAAGAAGAATATATGGTCAGCCACCTCAACTTGTTCCGGTACATAGAAATGGATGGGGAATTCATTGAGACCCCCTTTCAACACTTTGAAGAGGTGCCTCAGACACTGGCATCAGCTGAAACTATGACTAAAGAAGACTCTCCTTTGAAGATGGCTTCCTTAAAGGATGCCCGGGCTGTTATTGAGAAGGGTGAGTGTGCAAACTGGGGGCCGACTTCCTGATTTCACTCCGAAGACTGACAAGTTTGGTTTGGGCTTCACTACGGAGGCTCAGAAGGCTGTTCGTAAAGCAAGTATTGGAATACCTCCTGTGTTCATCACCAACCCGGGAGTGAATGCTATTGAAGACGACGTGGAGGAATCCGAATTCAATAGCTGGATCTACCCAACAACCGACAGTGGACCAAGCAACTGGACTGCCAAAGACTTCACACCTATTACTTTTGTCACTCAGTAATGAACTCTTTTGTTTTCAATTTGTAACAAACAATATGTTGAAACTTTTATGGCTCGGTGTCCTACCCGGGGCACCGTGGCTCCATTTGTGAGGGCTTTTGTATGACATTTTCATATATAATTAATCAAAACATTGGACGTTTGTTGCATTTCAAAATCATGCGCTCCTTTTCTTTCTTTATTATATATTGCAAAACAGCTATATTTACACACACTCACTAATACAGGTTCCAATCCACTCTGAATCTCACTGGTAACGACTCCGCTACCGCCAGTTATGACTTTGAAAATCCGATCAACTTAGCCGAAGAAGAAGGTGAAGATGATTGCGAAGTTCCTGGTGAACTTGCAAGACTGCTACTCTAGGAAGAGAGGGCCATTCAGCCACATGAAGAGCCAGTGGAAACAGTAAATCTGGGTACGGAGACAGACAGAAAAGAGGTCAAGATTGGTGCCAATCTAGAGCTCAGTGTGAAACAACAGTTGATTCAGATGCTGCATGACTATGTGGAAATCTTTGCCTGGTCTTACGAAGACATGCCTGGGTTGGATACCGACATTGTGGTTCATCACCTGCCTACCAAGGAAGACTGCCCTCCGGTAAAACAAAAGGTCTGCCGTATGCGTCCAGAGATGTCCGAGAAAATCAAAGCCGAGGTTATGAAACAGTTTGATGCCGGGTTTCTAGAAGTGACTTCTTACCCTCAGTGGGTTGCCAACGTGGTTCCAGTGACGAAGAAGGATGGTAAGGTCCGAATGTGTGTTGATTACAGGGATTTGAACAGGGCAAGCCCTAAGGATGATTTCCCTCTGCCTCATATCGACGTTCTGGTTGACAACACTGCTCAGCATAAAGTTTTCTCCTTCATGGACGGCTTCTCCGGTTATAATCAGATCAAGATGGCTCCTGAAGACATGGAGAAGACCACTTTTGTCACTCAGTGGGGCACCTTTTGCTACAAGGTCATGCCTTTTGGGTTGAAAAATGCTGGGGCAACCTACCAACGTGCCATGGTTGCTTTATTTCATGACATGATCCATCATGAAATAGAAGTATACATCGACGATATGATTGCAAGGTCTCAAACTGAGGAGGAACACCTTGACCATCTACGGAAGCTGTTTGACCGTCTGAAGTTGTACAAGCTGAGGTTGAACCCAAACAAGTGCACCTTTGGGGTAAGATCTGGAAAATTGCTAGGCTTCATCGTAAGCGACAAAGGCATTCAAGTAGACCCTGCCAAAGTGAAAGCCATACAAGAGATTCCAACTCCTAAGACAGAGAAAGAAGTCAGAGGCTTTCTAGGACGGTTGAACTACATTGCCCGATTTATCTCGCATCTAACTGCTACCTGTGAACCAATCTTCAAGCTGTTGAAGAAAGATCAAGTAGTACGTTGGAATGATGAATGTCAGGCCGCTTTCGAAAAGATCAAAGAGTATCTCCAAGAACCACCCATTCTTATGCCACCGGTTGAAGGGAGACCTCTAATCTTATACTTGACAGTACTAGACAACTCAATGGGGTGTGTGCTGGGACAGCATGACGAGTCTGGCCGAAAAGAACACGCCATTTATTACCTGAGCAAAAAGTTTACCGACTGTGAGACTCGGTACTCACTGCTCGAGAAAACTTGCTGCGCTCTGGTATGGGCTGCTCGCCGGCTGAGACAGTATATGTTGACTCACACTACTCTGTTGATTTCAAAAATGGATCCAATCAAGTACATCTTCGAAAAGCCCGCCTTGTCCGGAAGAATAGCAAGATGGAAAATGATCTTGACGGAATATGACATCCAGTACACGACTCAAAAAGCAATCAAGGGAAGTGTACTGGCAGACCATTTGGCACACCAGGCAGTGGATGATTACCAGTCGATGAACTTTGAATTTCCAGACGAGGATATCATGGTAGTAACTGATTGTGAAGTACCTGGACCGGATGAAGGACCTGAGGAAGGATCCCGATGGTCTATGCACTTTGACGAAGCCTCGAACGCTTTGGGTAATGGTATCGGCGCTGTGATCATATCCCCTAAAGGCACTCATACACCACTCACCGCCCGTTTATGTTTCAACTGCACCAACAACATGGCAGAGTATGAGGCATGTATCATGGGTCTTCAAGCTGCAATTGACTTAAGGATCAAGTTTCTGAGTGTATTCAGAGATTCCGCTCTCGTGATCAATCAGGTCAAAGGAGAGTGGGATACGAAACACCCAAATCTTATACCTTACAAGGAGTATGTGCTGACTTTGCTTCCCCACTTCGAGGAGATAACTTTTGAACACTTCCCAAGAGAGGAGAATCAGTTAGCGGACGCGTTGGCTACGATGTCGTCTATGTTCAAAGTAAAATGGGACAACGAGGCGCCTCGGATCATTATCTGGAAATTGGATGAACCTGCATATTGCTGCGATCTCGAGACCGAAGAGGTAACGAAAAAACCTTGGTATCATGAGGTGAAGAGATACCTTGAAGCTCAAGAATACCCCGAAGGCGCATCGGTTAATGACAAAAAGTTTCTGAGAAGGTTTGCGGAAAAGTTCTTCCTCAGCAACGACATTCTTTACAAGCGAAACCATGATTCAACCTTACTGCGTTGTGTGGATAAGACTGATGCAGAAAAGATCATGGCAGAGCTACATGAAGGTACCTTCGGAACACATTCCAGTGGACATACCATGGCAAAGAAAATCCTTCGGGCAGGATATTTCTGGTCCACAATGGAAGCCGACTGTTACCAACATTCTCGGACTTGTCATAAATGCCAGATCTATGCTGATAAGGTGCATATTCCTCCAGTTCCTCTGAACGTCTTGACGGTACCTTGGCCTTTTGCAATGTGGGGCATTGATATGATCGGTGAAATCAGACCGACGGCATCCAACAGGCATCGCTTTATCCTAGTATCAATTGATTATTTCATGAAGTGGGTTGAAGCAGCTTCCTACGCCACCGTAACCAAGAGCGTCGTGGCACGGTTCATTCGGCACAACCTGATCTGTCGATACGGTGTACCTGAGAGGTTCATTACGGATAATGGTACCAATCTTAACAACAAGATGATCACTGAGCTCTGCGAGCAATTCAAGGTACAGCACCACAACTCTTCACCTTACCGGCCGAAGATGAATGGGGCTGTCGAAGCAGCAAATAAGAATATCAAGAAGATTGTGCAGAAGATGACAGTGACCTATAAGGATTGGCACGAGATGTTACCGTTTGCTCTTCATGGGTACCGCACCTCAGCACGGACGTCAACAGGGGCAACTCCCTTTTCCTTGGTCTATGGCATGGAGGCAGTCTTGCCTATTGAAGTCTAGATACCCTCTCTCCGGATAATGAAGGATGCAGACTTGAGCAAAGATGACTGGATCCAGACTTGGCTTGATCAATTAAACCTAATCGACGAAAAGAGACTCATTGCTATTTGTCATGGTCAGACGTACCAAAAACGGATGATCAGGGCATTTAACAAGAAAGTCAGACGACAAGAGTATCAAGTCGGGGACCTGGTAATCAAGCGCATCATTCTTCCTCAAAGTGATCCCAGGGGCAAGTGGACCCCCATGTATGAAGGGCCATTTGTGGTTAAACATATCTTCTCAGGAGGAGCTATGATTTTAACCACCATGGATGGTGACGACCTTCCTCACCCCGCCAATGCAGAAATAGTAAAAAGATACTACGCATGAACTAAAGACCCGCTAGGTTAACACACCTAGGAAAAAATAAGGGCTTCCCGGCGAACCAAAAGGGTTCGGGCAAAAATAAGGGATGAAATGAAAAAAATCTGTACACCCGGCAAGTCGAAAACCTGAAAAGGCGGCTTGGGCAAAAATGGGTATCCCGGTGGACTGAAAACCCGAAAGGGCGGTCCAGGAAAAAGTTAGGGATAAAGCGTAATACTATGTCTCATTGGATCACATTGCATCCAGAATTCGGTATCAACTATCGGGCTCAGATAAATTCAATCAATCAACTTCATTTTCAGCTAAGCAGCAAAGTGATGAGACGCTTGAAGACATAAAGGCGATAGCAGAGTTGGAACCCAGTGGGATTATTGTTCACATAGCTGTTTTATTTCCTTTTCACAAAAATGTATAAACTCTATTTTGCTCGGCGGCGTTCTCTTACTAGGACGTCAGCCTCTTGTATACAAAAACGCCTATTTACGGGCAAATTTCAAAATCAATACGAGTTCAATTTTTCAGACAAAATATCCATTGTTTTTCCTTTTTTTCTGTTTTGTCTTGCGAAGAACGTCCAATGTTCATTTTTGATATATGCATTTGACATTAATTGCTAAATCATGAATATTTGCATGAGAAACAAAGGATTAATTACAGACGACATCAGAAACAGGGGGAATTTAGAATTATCTAAGCGCTCTAGTTGCTTTGTCCACCAAGGTACCAAGATAGGTTCAAGTGAAGAACGTAGCCAAGTCACCTCAACTCCCCACAGAGTAAGACCAGATTTCAGCAATACTCTCCCGTCAGCCCCGAAAAGGCACTCAGTTCCCCTAGCAAGTCAGCAAGACTCTCCTCAAGCAAGAGTTAGTATATTGTCAGCCTTAAGGAAGTTGGGTATCCCCAGAAGATCTCAACATTCCCCAGCGGAGTATAGATATTCCTCAGCAAGCATCCCCGACAGTCTTAATATAAGATTGTTCCCCGGCGGAGTACAAGACATCCAGTGGAGCCCCTTCCCAGTACAGTTTGAAAAGTTTCCCCAAGAAAGTGGAACCCATATCCCCAGCAGGTCTTGAAGCTTATCCCCAGTAGATTCTGGAAGCTTATCGCCTGCAGAGTGCGAACGTCTCTCCCCGACTTTATTCAAAGGTTATTTCCCCACCAGGGTATAACTGGGTTATCCTCAGCTAATCACCACGGAAAGATCGTCCTCGGCGAAGTTCTTCCTATCCCCAGCGGAGTTCATCAAATTCCCCAACATAACTTATCATTGGAATCCCCAACTGAGTTCTCATCAAAACCTCAACGAAGTATCTCTTCCCAGAGTAATACCCCACAAAGTAATCTCTTCACCTACTTTATTCCCCTCAGGGTAATCTCTCCAACAAGTTTATTCCCCAACGGAGTCATCTTCTCCTACCGGTTTATTCTCACAACCATCATCCCCAGCGGAAGCGAAAAACTCTACTCTTCAACATCAGCCCAGGATTTGATTCCCCGACCAGTCGTCAAGGATTTATTTTCCTAGACAAAAATACACTCATAGACATTTCACATTTCATACACCCTGCTTACATACATGATAAAGTGCATACAACACTATCTCATTTTGAGCATCATGACATCATGCACATCATGACATTGCATACAACTAATGTTTTGCCTTTTCAGGAAAAGTCAATCCAAGAATGATTACTATCAACTATCGCAATTCCAGATTCAATTCCTGTATCTAGCCAGGGCACATCTGTGAGTGGTTGATTGTAGATTCGATACCTGTATCTAGCCAGGGCATATCTGCATGAAGAGTTTGAAGATCAACCCCTGTAACAGGCCAGGAAATTATCTTTCATTCTCAGGTCAGAGGCTTACACCTGTATCCATCCAGGAAAGCTATCTCTACCAACCTTTTGCAATTCCAGATTCGATTCCTGTATCTAGCCAGGGCACATCTGTGAGCAACCAATTCCAGATTCGATACCTGTATCCAGCCAGGGCACATCTGTAGACAACAGTTCCAAATTTGATTCCTGTATCTAGCCAGGGCACATCTGTGAGCAACTAATTGTAGATTCGATACCTGTATCTAGCCAGGGCATATCTGCATGAAGAGTTTGAAGATCAACACCTGTAACAGGCCAGGAAACATCTTCCTTTCTCAAAGTACGCAAGTTCTCGCTAAGGAATCCCTTACGCGGTCAACACTTCCAAATGGCATCTATAAGCCCATTCCCGACAAGGCTCTGTCACACCCCCGATGGCATC
Source organism: Vicia faba (assembly GCA_948472305.1). NCBI lineage: Eukaryota > Viridiplantae > Streptophyta > Magnoliopsida > Fabales > Fabaceae > Vicia > Vicia faba. Next base: position 1,750,114,831 of record OX451736.1, on the reverse strand, counting down.
TATAAGCCCATCCATCCTATCTCTCCAAATGGCATCTATAAGCCCATTCCCACCATCACATTGCTGATACTCCAGCATGCGAGTGCAAATTTCTGGGCACTCTAGTGTCCAATCTCCTTTTACCCTCGAGTCGCGAAAGGCAAACTTGCCAATCTAACTCTTCAGGTTCAAGAAGATTGAACAGGGGCAACTGTTGTACCCCAAAATTTTCCCTCCCATTTCCTCAACATTTTCTCACCACAAGACCCTTGGAGCTCAGGATCAAGTTAGGGTTTGCTCTGCTCAAGACTTCTCCTTGCACTGTTGACCCAAATTAGGGTTTGTGTTTGCACAAATATGTTTTGACCTAAAATGCCTAAGATGACTTTCATGCTTCATGTTGGACTCACAAGTTTATCCATACCAAGTTTCAAGCCTTGATTCCAATCTTTGCCCAGTCAATTGGACAGTTGACCTAGAAATCAGCTGTATTGGGGAAAAGTCAACTGTGGTCAATTGACAGTCAAACCTCATGAAATTTGACCCACATCAACATTACGAACTCATATGAACCATTTGGTCAAGTTTGGATCACAATTCTTTCGCGCATTATTCTTATTTTGATTATTTATGTAACTGTTTCCGGATATATAATAGTAATTAGGTTTATCTCTTTATTTACTATTTCTCGCACTTTATTTCCAAACGGGTTTTGTTTTTTGGCGATGTATAGACCCGCGCCTTGTAATAGCTAGATTTACATTTCTGTAATTTATTTTCCGCACTCCTAACTGCTAATATGCCTGCAAGAATGTATGTAAATAAAATCAATCCGTAGCTCACAAATAACATGTACAAAGACAATTAACTGAAAAAAACAACACACAAGCACATGCCACTTCTAGGGTACGCCTCACTGGTTGCCTCGAACGTGGTCATCAAGTATAGGGTGTCTTAGAGGTCGCCCTTCTGTCCAAAAGATCCAGTCGCCTCGAAACGGTTGCCTCGGATAAAAGGATCTAGGACATTAGGGTTACTTCTAAGGTGTCTTACCATTGCTTTGGTGACCACACTGTCCCTAATCATCGAATTGACCCGAATACCTCCAACGATGGTGCTACCTACCTCTCAATGGTGGGATAACACTATCTAAAGGACTCTTACACAGCCTAATTCCTTAGAGTAGGTAGATTCTCCTAAGTACTTGCTCTTTTCAAACAAACAAAATATCTTTTCGCACCTCACACTTTCAAAAAGTTTTCAAACAAAACAATTCATGCACTCTTGAGGACTGATACAAGAGTTACTTAGAAGTTGTCCAAACGAACTTTTTCAAAACCCACACACACTTGAAAAGCAAACAAATTTTGAAAACATAAGAGCAAGTACCTAAGAGCCCGTGGATAACCACGGATAGAAAGGGTGCTAACACTTTCCCTTTCTATAAATCTACCTCCCGAACCGAGAGACATATCAAAGAAGGAATTTTGCTGTGCTTTTGTCCTTTCCATGTTGGAGAACATAAAAGACGATGGCGACTCTTGCTTACCGCGACATTTTGCGAACCAGCTTAAAAATAGTAAGTTCTATTTCCATCGATCACAGAACTGGCGACTCTGCTGGGGACTATAAAAGTGAGGTGTACCTTAGGATTAGATCATACTTATGTTTTCAATTGCTTTGCTTTGATTGCTTTATATTTGTGGGCTTTGCATCGGAGTTTCATAGATCCTAACCCGGATCTGGGGATACCCTTTTAGGTAGCATAAGCTGTGAGGGACCTGTCCGGCGTAGACCTACACGGGTGAAGCAGTGGCTACGTTGGTGTGGCACCTTGGTCTGTACCAATATCCCTTGTGTTGCAACGAGGAGAATATGGGTCTTCTGAGGAGTCATTAAGCACCAACCGACCTTAGAACCCTAATGTAACCCAACTTGGCCATAGAACAGTAGCAGTATGCTACACCCATTGAGGCTAAACTCTCGCGATGGTTCTGGCCGCAAGAAAAGATTGCGACGCTGGAGTTATGACCGATTGAGGGTAGTCAGTGATATTGGGATCCTCTAGAACCCGGTTACTTTTGATAGGACAGGTCTTAACCAACGAAACTGAAAGAGGGTAGTACCTGAACTTCAGGCTGGCCTAAACCCTAAGGGCTGTCTGGCGTGACTTGTGTGCCTTATCATGTTTACCTTTGTGAATACTTGTGGTGTGCTTTACCATAACATCATACCATCATACCATTGCATGCATCCTGCATAAGGACTGACCTATTTCAAAGACAAGAGGGTTTCACCTTTGCTCTATTTTGTAGGACATCATGATGCCTGTGCGAAGGAACGCTATCCAGCTCAACTTTGTTCACCCACCTGATTTGCTTAAAGAGTTGGTTGACAGAATTCCAAACACTGCTTCCTTCATCCAGAGGCATGGTTCTCTTCTCGGTTTAGTCACTTCAAAGTGGGACCAACAACTGATGAGCGTCCTGACCCAGTTTTATGATCCCTTGTACAATTGCTTCACCTTTCAAGACTTCCAGTTGGTCCCTACCCTGGAAGAATTCTCTGATTTGCTTGGTATCCCTATCTTGGATCAAACTCCCTTCACTGGCTGGGAAAAGACTCTTAGGCTTGAGGAGATTGTTGCATCCCTTCCTTTGACCAACAAGGAGGTAATGGACAACTGGGTGACTAGAAGCGGAGTTAAGGGCTTCTTGGCTAAGTTTCTTATTGGTAAAGCTAACAGTTTCTGGAACGACTTAGACTTCAGGGCGTACGAGGACATTCTGGCTCTCTTAATCTATGGTCTAGTATTGTTTCCAAATCCTGATAACTTTGTCAATATCAATGCCATAAGGATCTTCATGTCTCGGAACCCTGTACCCACTCTCTTGGGTGATATCCTGCAACAACTCTATGCTCGTACTGCCCGAAGACGAGGAACCCTGTGGTGTTGTACTCCTTTGTTAGTGAGGTGGTTTATTTCGCACCTCCCCAAGTTCGTGCTGAAGAACCAAGAAGGAAGAGGCTGGGCTCATAGGTTGATGTCTCTCACTGATAATGACATCATTTGGACTCTCAGAGGTTTATATGAGGTGGCTGTTATTGATCGTTGCGGAGAATATCCTAATGTTCCATTGATTGGTACTCAGGGCGGAATCTCTTATAATCCATGTTTAGCTCTCCGTCAGTTCGGAAGAGCCAGAAGAGCAGGGCCTCATGAGATGTTGGTGCCGCACATCAGTTTTGAGTTTCAGGTAGATAGTGACGAACTGCGCTGTAGATTCATCAAAGCTTGGGACATAATTCACAAAGCTGACCCACATGAGTTGGGACCGAAGACTTCTCTACCAATGGAACCCTATTACAGATGGGTCCGCATCCGTGCTCAGAAATTAGGTATGCCATATGAAGCTGTCAGGCCTATCATTCTTGAAATTCCTGATAGAGACGGGGTTCCTCCAACCATACTCCCTCCTCAGATACCCACTGATGTTGATACCCTAAAGAGGTCTTGGGCACAACTACAGGAAGAGCGGGATTATTATCGGGAAAAGTTCAACGAACAGGAACAGAAGATCCAGAAGCTGACCAAGCAATTGGAGAACGAGCGGATCATGAATGACTACATCCGTACTGAGAAGAGGAGGCCATGGGAGCACTGATGGGCTTTGGATGTTTCCTTTACAGCTTTTATTTCCTTTTCAGTATTTTCATTCCTGTAACGCCTAAGGGCAATTTGTTGAACAATTTAAATTCCAAAGTTTAAATCTAATAAAGTGTGTTCCTTTTGTCTACAAAGTTGATTCCCGATTGTCTTTGAAAACATAATTCATACGCATTTCATTCATCATATGCATCACAGGTACCCTTTTTCTACAGGTCGCTTAATCTTCTTCGCTGTTTATTTCAGCACTCAATCATCATGAATCCTGAACCAACTACTGAACAAGCTATCAAGGCCATCCAGGCCCAGAACGCCCAGTTTCAAGAGATGGTCATGAACTTAGCCCAGGGACAACAGGAGTTGAAGGCTTTTCTCCTGAAGAAGAAGAAGAAGAAGAGGACTGTGTTGTTCAACACTGGACGCAGACTCGGGAATACACTGCAGAATGAAGCTGAGAGGACTACTCCATCTGTTGGGGAAGGCAGTCACCAGGAGGGAAGGGTTCCTAGTCCCGTGGTCTTTGACACCGAGACAGATTTCAATGATGAGCAGTACCCTCCTGCTGAGGACAGGTACAAATAGCTGGAGGACCGGTTAAATGCTATGGAAATTCAACGTGTGCCTGGGTTGGACTTTGGGGACCTAGGGTTATCTTCTGGGGTGGTAATCCCACACAAGTTCAAGTCACCTGCCTTTGTGAAGTACGACGGGGCTTCCTGTCCTAAGCTGCACCTTTGTTCTTATGTAAGGAAGATCCAGCCTTACACTGCAGACAAGAACTTATGGATCCATTTCTTCCAAGAGAGTCTTTCAGGGACTCAACTCGAATGGTTCTATCAGCTGGATGGAACCAATATTCGTAACTGGGAGGACTTGGCTACTGCTTTTTACAAGCAGTATCAGTATAATTCCGACCTCGCTCCTACGCGTACCCAACTCCAGGGTATGTCACTAGGAACGGGTGAAGGTTTTAAGGAGTACGCGCAGAAATGGAGAGACCTGGCTGGCAGGGTGCAGCCACCGTTGACTGACCGTGAACTCGTGGACATGTTCTTGGGGACCCTGTCTGGTCCATTTTTCAACCACCTGATTGGTAATTCCTCTGCTGGGTTTACAGACCTGATCCTGACTGGTGAGAGGATCGAAGCTGGTATCAAATCGGGGAAAATTCAGAAAGGTGCCTCCTCGAGTACTGAAAAGAAGCCCTTCAAGAAGGAAGCTAGTGATGTGTATGGTCCAAGGAGACAGAACAAACCAGAACGCCGCCAAGCTGTCAACGCGGTGGTAATTTCAAAGCCTGCTGCTGCTCCTCAGCAGTATAACCAACCAAGGGTTGAGAGGCCCAAAAGACAGTATACTCGGCTCAGCATGACCCTGTCTCAGATTCTGCCGCAACTGCTGTCAACCAATCTGGTAACTGTCAAAGAAGCTCCGAAGGTGGTAAACACAACCTCTCCAAAGTACAACCCCAACGCCCGCTGCGCTTATCACTCTGACAGCCCGGGGCATAACACAGATGATTGTTGGGCTCTGAGGAATAAGGTCCAAGACCTTATAGATGCTAAAGAGGTTCAGTTCGAGGCGCCAGAAAGGCCTAATGTGGTGACAGCTCCCATGCCCAACCATGGAGTAAATGTTATTAGGGATGATGACGACGTGGAAGAATCCGAATTTGACAGCTGGATCTACCCAACGACCGACGGTGGACCAAGAAACTGGACTGCAAAAGACTTTACACCTATTACTTTTGTCACTCAGTAATAAACTCCTTTGTTTTAAATTTGTAACGAACAATAATTTGAAACTTTATGGCCCGGTGTCTTACCCGGGGCACCGTGGCTTCATTTGTGAGGGCTTGTTATTTGTCACTTTCATATATCATGAATAAAAGCATTGGACGTTTTTCACATTTCAAATCTTGCGCTCCTTTTCTTTCTTTATATATTGCAAAACAACTATATTACACACACTCACCTATACAGGTTCCAATCCACTCTGGATCTCACTGGTAACGACTATGCTACTGCCAATTATGACTTCGAAAATACGATCAACTTAGCCGAAGACGAAGGTGAAGATGATTGTGAAGTGCCTGGTGAGCTTGCAAGACTTCTACTCCAGGAAGAGAGGGCCATTCAGCCACATGAAGAGCCAGTGGAAACGGTAAATCTGGGTACTGAGACAGACAGAAAGGAAGTCAAGATTGGTGCCAATCTGGAGGCTAGTGTGAAACAACGGTTGATTCAGATGCTGCATGACTACGTGGAAATCTTTGCCTGGTCTTACGAAGACATGCCTGGGTTAGATACCGACATTGTGGTTCATCACCTGCCTACCAAGGAAGAATACCCTCCGGTAAAGAAGAAGGTCCGCCGTATGCGTCCAGAGATGTCCGAGAAAATCAAAGCTGAGGTTATGAAACAATTCGATGCCGGTTTTCTAGCAGTGACTTCTTACCCTCAGTGGGTTGCCAACGTGGTTCCAGTGCCGAAGAAAGATGGTAAGGTCAGAATGTGTGTTGATTACAGGGATTTGAATAGGGCCAGCCCTAAGGATGACTTCCCTCTACCTCACATCGATGTTTTGGTTGACAATACTGCTCAGCACAAGGTGTTCTCCTTCATGGATGGGTTCTCAGGTTATAATCAGATCAAGATGGCTCCTGAAGACATGGAGAAGACCACTTTTGTTACTCAGTGGGGCACCTTTTGCTACAAGGTCATGCCTTTCGGGTTGAAAAATGCTGGGGCAACCTACCAACGTGCCATGGTTGCTTTATTTCATGACATGATCCATCATGAGATTGAAGTATACGTCGACGATATGATTGCAAGGTCCCAAACTGAGGAGGAACACCTTGACCATCTACAGAAGTTGTTTGACCGTCTGAAGTTGTACAAGCTGAGGTTGAACCCGAACAAGTGCACCTTTGGGGTGAGATCTGGAAAATTTCTAGGCTTCGTCGTGAGCGACAAAGGTATTCAAGTGGACCCTGCCAAGGTGAAAGCCATACAAGAGATGCCAGCTCCCAAGACAGAGAAAGAAGTTAGAGGCTTTCTAGGACGGCTGAACTATATTGCCCGATTCATCTCGCATCTAACTGCTACCTGTGAACCAATCTTCAAGCTGCTGAAGAAAGATCAAGTAGTACGTTGGAACGATGAATGTCAGGCTGCTTTCGACAGAATCAAAGAGTATCTCCAATAACCACCCATTCTTATGCCACTGGTTGAAGGGAGACCTCTAATATTATACTTGACAGTACTGGACAACTCAATGGGGTGTGTGCTGGGGCAACATGACGAGTCTGGCCGAAAAGAGCACGCTATTTATTACCTTAGCAAAAAGTTTACCGACTGTGAGACTCGATACTCACTGCTCGAGAAAACTTGTTGCGCTTTGGTATGGGCTGCTCGCCGACTGAGACAGTATATGTTGACTCACACTACTCTGTTGATTTCAAAAACGGATCCGATCAAGTATATCTTTGAAAAGCCCGCCTTGTCCGGAAGAATAGCAAGATGGAAAATGATCTTGACGGAATACGACATACAGTACACGACTCAGAAAGCGATCAAGGGAAGTGTATTGGCAGACCATTTGGCACACCAGGCAGTGGATGACTACCAATCTATGAACTTTGAATTTCCAGACGAGAATATCATGGTAGTGACTGATTGTGAAGTACCTGGACCGGATGAAGGACCTGAGGAAGGATCCCGATGGTCTATGCACTTTGACGGAGCCTCAAACGCTCTGGGTAACGGTATTGGCGCTGTGATCATATCCCCCAAAGGCACTCATACTCCACTTACTACCCGACTATGTTTCAACTGCACCAACAACATGGCGGAGTATGAAGCGTGTATCATAGGTCTTCAAGCTGCAATTGACTTAAGGATCAAGTTTCTGAGTGTCTTCGGAGATTCCACTCTCGTGATCAATCAGATCAAAGGCGAATGGGATACGAAACACCTGAACCTTATTCCTTACAAAGAGTGTGTGTTGACCTTGATCCCCCATTTCACGGATATAACTTTTGAACACTTCCCAAGAGAGGAGAGTCAGTTGGCGGATGCGTTAGCTACGATGTCTTCCATGTTCAAAGTCAAATGGGACAACGAGGCTCCCCGGATCATCATTTGGAAATTAGACGAACCTGTACATTGCTGTGATCTTGAGGCTGAAGAGGTGACTGAAAAACCTTGGTATCATGAAGTGAAGAGGTACTTGGAAGCTCAAGAATACCCCGAGGGTGCATCTGTTAATGACAAAAAGTTTCTGAGAAGGTCCGCGGCAAAGTTCTTCCTCAGCAACGGCATTCTGTACAAGCGAAACCATGATTCGACCTTACTGCGTTGTATGGATAAGACTGAAGCAGAAAGGATCATGGCAAAGCTGCATGAAGGTACCTTCGGAACACATTCCAGTGGACATACCATGGCAAAGAAAATCCTTCGGGCAGGATATTTCTGGTCCACAATGGAAGCCGACTGTTACCAACATTCTCGGACGTGTCATAAATGTCAGATCTATGCCATAAGGTGCACGTTCCTCCAGTACCTTTGAATGTCTTGACAGCACCTTGGCCTTTCGCAATGTGGGGCATTGTTGTACCCCAAAATTTCGCTCCCATTTCCTCAACATTTTCTCACCACAAGACCCTTGGAGCTCAGGATCAAGTTAGGGTTTGCTCTGCTCAAGACTTCTCCTTGCACTGTTGACCCAAATTAGGGTTTGTGTTTGCACAAAGATGTTTTGACCTAAAATTCCTAATATGACTTTCATGCTTCATGTTGGACTCACAAGTTTATCCATACCAAGTTTCAAGCCTTGATTCCAATCTTTGCCCAGTCAATTGGACAGTTGACTTAGAAATCAGCTGTATTGGGGAAAAGTCAACTGTGGTCAATTGACAGTAAAACCTCATGAAATTTGACCCACATCAACATTATGAACTAATATGAACCATTTGGTCATGTTTGGATCACAATTCCACAAGAAATTTGATCAGATCATCAAAAGGGCAAAATGGTCATTTTTAGGGTTTTGACTGCACAAAGGCAATTTTTGACTGTTTGACCTAGCCAATGGCAAACCAAGCTCACATATGGACTCAAGGACCCCATGGAATTGTCTTGGCATGTTCAACAAAGTCAAAAGATCCCAAATGCACAAGATTGACAGATGAATTTTCCAGTCAATTGATCAATTTTTGACTGTATACTGAAAAGTCAAACTTTGACTTTTTGGTCAAAATCAAGTTTCAAGATTCATTTTCCATCAAAACATGTCAAATTATGAAACTTGTTCGCCAAGAAATCAAAAATCACAAATTAGGGTTTGAAATGAAGAATTTTCATAACTTAGAATTTTTCTAAGTTATGAAAATCCCTAACTTTTTCCTAACTTTGTCCCATTTTTTCACCAAGATGCCTTTGGATTCAAACAAAACTCAAAACATGAAAGTTATAGTCCATTGAAAAATCTACAACTTTGATTCACAAAGTTTCCTCAAAAGAATCTTATAGCTCAAGTTATGATTTTTGGAACAAGGGTGCAAAACATTCTTAACTTAGAAAAATTTTGACCTATTTTAGGCAGGATTTTTGCCTAACTTCATGGCCACTTTTCACATGCTTCCACTTGGAATTTCAACTTGCATTACAAAGATGGATTGAATTACACATTCCAAGATTTCCAAAATGTCCAAGAACTTCTCAAACACCCTTGTGGTTAGGGAGAATCGAATTTGGCAATATGGGCAAAAGTCACTTTGTCCATGAGCCATTTCCATGTTCATAACTTGTGCAATTTTTCAAATCAGCATGAGCAAGCTAGTTACAGGCCTCTAATCCTTTTCTTACTCAATAATTAAATGCCAATCCATTGTGCCAAGGCATTATTTTGTGCATTTGGTCATTGTATGAAGAATTAAGCCTTAATTAGAAAAAGCACTTTATCCATTTTTGAAAAGTTATACTTTATGTCAAGTTTGCAAATCAAGAAGTACAAGGCCATATCTTTGGACACAGGATTCATGGACATAACACACTGATCAAGAGGGATTGAGGCAGCATGTTTAGGGGGTCTGCATAAGTCTAGAAACCAAGTTGACAATTTTTGCTTAAGTTAGAAGAAACATTGCATAACTTAACACAACTCTCTTTGCTGCAACCACAAGCCTAGACAAACTTGTTGAACACATTCCATACATAAAACATGAGCTAAGGCACGAGCTAACTACCTTCCATACCTCCCTAAACCTCAAAACACCATTGTACTGCACAAAAATAGGGCATCCCTGCAGTTTGAGTGGCACAACTCAATCCACTCGTGCGCCTTGGCCAAAACCAGTTCATACACACTCCATACCACATATACAAACTATCCCAAGCATTGGACACGACCTGTAACACCTCTAACCAACTTCACCATTTTCACTTTTTCTGTTTTGCAGGTTAACTTCCATAGCTTGATTCATTTGGTTTCAAAGCAAGCTAAAGGTTGGAGAAGCATCCCTGACCTTCAAGCAAGTTGTACAAGTCCTCACATTGCACTGAAAGTACCTCCATTGCCAGACACGATCCAAGCTGAACAGGTAAGTTCATGGACTTCTATCTCTCAATCTAGGAAGAGTTAGCTTTAGGTTTATGAATGAAAAATGCTCTACTCATGGCCCTGAAGCTACACATATAATTACTTTCCATTTATATTGCATATGCTGAGAGAATTTAAGACCTGAATATTAGAAAAAAACTAGGTCAGGAATTGAGGGAGAAGAAATTCTCTCTCATTTCTGAGAGTTAGATCAAGTTCTTGGTATGTATGGATTTGTGGTTTGATGCTAGACATTTTTTATGTTATGAGTTTGTGCTGAAAATTAAAGAATCAGGAGTTGTGGTTGAAGCAAGGGAGCGCGCGCATTTTCAAACATTTGTCTGGAGGTTGAAGACAACCTCTCTTGGGCTGGGCCTGAGATTGCTTTTTCTATTTGCACCACTGCATTTCACATGCACCCCCTGGCCCATTTTGAGTTTTATTTGTCATTTTTAACTTTTTCTTTTTGATTCTGATTTGTTATTTTTTATTAAAATAGAAAAATATTAAAAATATTTTTCTCACATTTTTTACATTTTATTTGATATTTATTTGTTTTCATTTAGTTTTATATGTAAGTAAATACATAATACCTTTTATTTAAAATAACTAAAAAATAATACAAATACATTTATTTTCTAATTTTCATTTTTATTTTATCTTTTGAAAACATTTTATAAAAAATATACTTTTTTTTGTAAATATTAAATATTTTATTTTTGTACATATTCAATATATTTAGTAAATAATATAAATACTTATATATTTATTATAATATTTAGGATAAAAACATAAAAATAATACATTTTATTTTTATTAATATTTAACTTAAAAAATCACTTTTGTTTTCAATATACTTCCTTTTTTATTTATTTTTTGTACATAATTAATAAATATTGCATATATTATATAATAAATACCTTTTTATTTATAAAATTAGGGTTTTCCCCTAAACATGTAAAAATATTCAAAATTATTCATTTTTATTTTTGTTTATTTGTCACATAAAAATACCTTTTGCATACATATAAAAAAAATCATTTTTTGCTTCTTGCATATTTATTATATTTTATTTAATTATTGTGCAGTTAAATACCTTGTAAAAATTCAATTTGGATGTAATAGTTTAGGTTTAATTTCTTGCTAAAATATCCCCATTTGAACATTTGTACCCCCCATCTCATAATTTATGTTGTAATAATTTAGGACCTTTAAATTTCGCACTTTAAAAGCTTTCTAAATATGCCATGATAGAATTAGGGTTTTGTATGCAAATCAAAAACAACAAATAGTTTGACCTAAATTCAAGATAAACAAGCATGAAAATGGACAACACTAATCACACTTGCACCCCTAGGGTATTCCACTTGTTGCCTTCAATAATGGGCCATGTTGCATGTTAGGGGTCTTTGGCAAAAACAAAACAAATCAAATGATCATAGTCCCTCGATGACGCTTTCAAAAGTTGCCTAAAAAATGATCAAGTCCCTTAAAGGAAAAATTGCCCAAAGACACTTGGCACCATTGCAGTCATGGTCTAAACGATGACCCACGCCCGTCCCGTTCACATCCTAATACAAGATTGTCCACCAAATACAATGGTGGAACAAAATTGTTAAAAGGGTTAAAACATAGCAATAATCTTTGAGAAATTTAGGGTAGATAGCTTTTGGTTACTTGCCAACTTGCAAAACAAAAACACTTGCCTATTTTTCAAAACCATACATCACAACACACTTTCAAAAAACAACTTTCAAAAACAATTGAAAACTTTTCAAAAGACATACACCTTTGTATACATCCCAACATGGATCATTACAAAGGTTGCCACCACATTGCCCTCTTTTCAAAATATTTTCAGAACACACACACAAAGCACCATTTCAAACAATTGAAAATCAAGGCAAGTTGATCTAAAGCAAGTAACTAAGAGCCCATGGATAGAAAGGGTGCTAATACCTTCCCTTTCTATAATCTACCCCCCATCCCATAATTTGTGTTGTAATAATTTAGGACCTTTAAATTCCGCACTTTAAAAGCTTTCTAAATATGCCATGGTAGAATTAGGGTTTTGTATGCAAATCAAAAACAACAAATAGTTTGACCTAAATTCAAGATAAACAAGCATGAAAATGGACAACACTAATCACACTTGCACCCCTAGGGTATTCCACTTGTTTCCTTCAATAATGGACCATGTTGCATGTTAGGGGTCTTTGGCAAAAACAAAACAAATCAAATGATCATAGTCCTTCAATAAGAATATTAAGAAGATTGTGCAGAAGATGACAGTGACCAATAAAGATTGGCACGAGATGTTACCATTTGCTCTTCATGGGTACCGCACCTCAGCAAGGACGTCAACAGGGGCAACCCCCTTTTCTTTGGTCTATGGCATGGAGGCAGTCTTGCCTATCGAAGTCCAGATACCCTCTCTCCGGATAATGAAGGATGCAGGTTTGAGCGAAGATGACTGGATCCAGACTCGACTTGATCAATTAAACCTAATCGACAAAAAAAGACTCACTGCTATTTGTCATGGTCAAACGTACCAAAAACGGATGATCAAGGCATTTAACAAGAAAGTCAGACGACAAGAGTATCAAGTCGGAGACCTGGTAATCAAGCGCATCATTCTTCCTCAAAGTGATCCCAGGGGAAAATGGACCCCTACGTACGAAGGGCCATTTGTGGTTAAACATATCTTCTCAGGAGGAGCTATGATTCTAACTACCATGGACGGTGACGACCTTCCTCACCCCGCTAATGCAGACATAGTAAAAAGATACTACGCGTGAATTAAAGACCCGCTAGGTTGACACACCTAGGCAAAATTAAGAGCTTCCTGGCGAACCAAAAGGGTTCGGGCAAAAATAAGGGATGAAATGAAAAAATTTGTACACCCGGCAAGTCGAAAACCTTAAAGGGCGGCTTGGGCAAAAATGGGTATCCCGGTGGACTGAAAACCTGAAAGGGCAGTCTAGGCAAAAGTTAGGGATTAAAGCGTAATACTATGTCTCATTGGATCACCCTGCATCCAGAATTTGGCATCAACTATCAGGTTCAGATGGCATCGATCAATCAGCTTCATCTTCAACTAAGCAGCCAAGTGATGAGACGCTTGAATACATAAAGGCGATAGTAGAGTTGGAACCCAGTGGATTTGTTCACATAGTTGTTTCGTTTTTGCACAAAATTGTATAAACTCTCTTGTTCAGCGGCGTTCTCTTACTAGGACGTCAGCCTCTTGTACATAAACGCCTATTTACAGGCAAATTCAAAAATCAATACAAATTCATTTTTTCCAGACAAATTGCCAATTATTTTTCCTTTTTCTGTTTTGTCTTGCGAAGAACGTCCAATGTTCATTTTTGATATATGCATTTGACACTAATTGCTAATTCATAAATATTTGCATACGAGACGAAGGACTAATTACAGGTGACATCAGAAACAGGGGCAATAATGAGTTGTCCAAGCAATCTAGTTGCTCCGTCCACCAAGGTACCAAGGTAAGTTCGGCTGAAGAATGTAACCAAGATATCTTCACTCCCCGTAGAGTAAGACAAGATTCAACAGTACTCTCCTCCGAGCAGAGTTGGTCCCCTATAAGCCCTGAAAAGGCACAATATCTCTAGCAAGTTAGTCAACGCTCTCCCCAAGCAGAGTTAGTTTACTGTCAGCCTTAAGGAAGTTGGGTATCCCCAAAAAATCTCAATATTCCCCAGCGAAATATACAGATGTTCCTAAGCAAGCATCCCCGGCAGTCTAAATCTAAGATTATTCCCCGGCGGAATACAGACACCCAGTGGAGCCATTCCCCAGTGCAGTCAAAAGATTCCCCAGGAGAGTTGAATCAATCTCCCCAGTAGATTCTGGAAGCTTATCCCCAGTAGATTCTGGAAGCTTGTCCCCTGCAGAGTACGAACGCGTCTCCCCGGCTTTATTCAAAGGTAATTCCTCACCAGATCTTATAACTGGGTTATCCTCAGCTAATTACCGCGGAAGGATCATCCTCGGCGATGTTCTTCCTATCCCCCAACGGAGTTCATCAAATCCTCACCATAACATATCAACGGAGTCCCCAGCGGAGTTATCATCAAATCCTCAGCGAAGTATCTCTTCCCACTGAGTAATTCCCCGCAGAGTAATCTCTCCAACAAAGTTTATTCCCCAACGGAGTCATCTTCTCCTACCGGTTTATTCTTGCAACCATCATCCCCAGCGGAAATGAAAAACTCTACTCTTCAACATCAGCCCAGGATCAAACTTCCCGGCATTCGTCAAGGATTTATTTTCCTAGACGAAAATACATTCATAAACATCACATCTTCATACATTATAGCATGCATACGCATCATACAACACAAATCTCATTTATTTTTTAGAACATCTTAAAATCATGCAGCTCATGCATCATGACATTGCATACAACTGATGTTTTGCCTTTTCAGGAAAAAGGTCAATCCAAAGATGATTATTATCAACAGTCGCAATTCCAGATTCGATACCTGTATCTAGCCAGGGCATATCTGTAGATGACTAATTCCAGATTCGATTCCTGTATCTAGCCAGGGCATATCTGAAGAGTTTGAAGATTCGATACCTGTATCCAGCCAGGGCATATCTGTAGATGACTAATTCCAGATTCGATTCTTGTATCTAGCCAGGGCATATCTGAAGAGTTTGAAGATTCGATACCTGTATCCAGCCAGGGCATATATGTAGATGACTAATTCCAAATTCGATTCCTGTATCTAGCCAGGGCATATCTGAAGAGTTTAGAGATTCGATACCTGTATCCAGCTAGGGCATATCTGTAGACGACTAATTCCAGATTCGATTCCTGTATCTAGCCATGGCATATCTGAAGAGTTTGAAGATTCGATACCTGTATCCAGCCAGGGCATATCTGTAGATGACTAATTCCAGATTCGATTCCTGTATCTATCCAGGGCATATCTGAAGAGTTTGAAGATTCGATACCTGTATCCAGCCAGGGCATATCTGTAGATGACTAATTCCAGATTCGATTCCTGTATCTAGCCAGGGCATATCTGAAGAGTTTGAAGATTCGATACCTGTATCCAGCCAGGGCATATCTGTAGATGACTAATTCTAGATTCGATTCCTGTATCTAGCCAGGGCATATCTGAAGAGTTTGAAGATTCGATACCTGTATCCAGCCAGGGCATATCTGTAGATGACTAATTCCAGATTCGATTCCTGTATCTAGCCAGGGTATATCTGAAGAGTTTGAAGATTCGATACCTGTATCCAACCAGGGTATATCTGTAGATGACTAATTCCATATTCGATTCCTGTATCTAGCCAGGGCATATCTGAAGAGTTTGAAGATTCGATACCTGTATCCAGCCAGGGCATATCTGTAGATGACTAATTCCAGATTCGATTCCTGTATCTAGCCAGGGCATATCTGAAGAGTTTGAAGATTCGATACCTGTATCCAGCCAGGGCATATCTGTAGATGACTAATTCCAGATTCGATTCCTGTATCTAGCCAGGGCATATCTGAAGAGTTTAGAGATTCGATACCTGTATCCAGCCAGGTCATATCTGTAGACGACTAATTCCAAATTCGATTCCTGTATCCAGCCAGGGCATATCTGTGAGTAACTGATTGTAGATTCGACGCCTGTATCCAGCCAGGGCATGTCTGCATGAAGAATTTAGAGATTCGACTCCTGTATCCAGCCAGGGCACGTCTGTAAGCAACCTTTTGAAGTTCCAGATTCGATACTTGTATCTAGCTAGGGCATGTCTGTGAGCGGCTGAGTGAAGATCAACACCTGTAACAGGCCAGGAAACCATCTTCCTTTCTCAAATACGCAAGTTCTCGCTAAGGAATCTCTTACGCGATCGACACCTAGATGGAATCTATAAGCCCATCCTCCCATACCATCTTTCCAAATGGCATCTATAAGCCCATTCCCGACAAGGTTCTTTCACATCTCCAGATGGCATCTATAAGTCCATCCTCATATCCACCATCTCTCCAAATGGCATCTGTAAGCCCATTCCCGACATCACACTGCTGATATTCTACTATGTGAGTGCAAATTTCTGGGCACTCTAGTGTTCAATCATCTTCCACCCTCGGATCACGAAAGGCACACAAGTCAATCTACATCCTCAGATCTAAGAAGATTTAACAGGGGCAACTGTTGTACCCCAAAATTTTCCCTCCCATATTCTTCAAAGTTTTGACAAGCATCATCTAAATTTGCTCAAGTCTACTCAAGGGTTGCACAGTCAAACCATCCTCCTAAGCCAGTCAAAATTATGGTTTTGGTTCTTGCAAGGAAGTTGAGGTTTTCAAGGGCTCAATCAAGTCCCATATGCTCATATACATTGTCAAGCACCTACATGTCAAGTTTCAAGGCTCACAAGGTCAAGTTGCACAGTCAAAAACCTTAATTGCTTCACAATCAATTGTAGGGGCAAAATGGTCATTTGGCAGTCAAAAGTCAAAAAATTTGGTCAACATCTTATTTTGAAGCCACAATCATCATTTGGTCAAATCTTGACCATGATTTCACAAGAATGGCTCAAAAATCATCAAGATGCAAAAGTTTCTATTTTTGGACATCTGAAAAGTCAACTGTAACTTGACCAAGGCATAACTTTTTCATGGTTCATCAGAAAAATCCCATCCAATGCTCATTTTGAAGGGGATGACATTTCCTACAACTTATCTTCACATTCCAAGTCCAAGAAATGCTCTCACAAAAAGTTATCAATTTCAACATTATAGGTCATTTTCAAAAGTCAACAAAAAGGCATTTTAAGTCAAAGACCATAACTTGAGATTGGTAAATCAAAATGACATGGGACCAAAGGCATTGGTTAGAGGACTTCAAGAACTTTCCAAAATGTCCAAGAACATGTTCATATGATCAAAATTGAGCAAGATATGCATTGGAGAAGTTGGGAAATTTTTGTGAAATGGCAAAAGTCAACTATCCTTGAAACTTCAATTTTTGACAAAAGGGCCCACTTTCTTCCACTTGATTCAGCCTTGTCATGCCATACACGTGTCCCATGATCAATTTCAAGATTAAACATTAATTTTTCTATTTTTATTTAATTTTATTTGATTTAATTCATTTTAAATCCATAAAATTCAAATAAAATCAAAAAAAATTAATTAAATAACATCTTTTGATTTGAATGACTTTAATGTGTCATGAACAACCTACCAATTTCGTGCTAGGGCCATTTTGAGTATAAAATTCAAATTTGAACAAACTTGGAAAGTTTCTTTAATGGTGGTTATGAAGAATCCAAAAACTTGAATACAATGGATCATTGGCTCATCATATCACTTAAATACATTCCCATACATATGAAAAACGGGGACCTAATACATTACACGCACAAGCTGCTGCAGAGAGGCAAAAACCATATTCAAAAATCAAGCAAAAAAGTCAAATCCTAATTCTACCTTCCAGGCCATTTTAAGGAGATTTAAAGGTTCAAATACATTGCTGGGAGTCTCCAGAACCTATTGCAATCATAAACACGCTCCAACACTCAAAGAATCACTCACTTCAGATCACGGTTTGTCCATTTTTTTTCAAAATCAAAATGCACGATTCATGAATATTTGGTGTGATTTAAAGCTTGTTTTATATTGTTTGCAACCATACAAAGCCATTCATATCATTTAATTGAATTATCATGTACATAATGATGATCTGCCATTATTGACTTTTAGGGTTTTTGAGTTTGTAAATTAGGGCTTTACAGCACAAGTAAAATCAGAACCAATGATGCCCATGGTTGAACTCAGGATAACAAGACGAATTCATTGCAACCATCGCGCCCTTTTTATATAACGCACAGAGCTAATCGCTATTTTTGCAGTTTGCAGTTTGTGGGGGTTAAAAACCCCCGCTATCTTGTTTTTATTTTGACAGGCGAACGAAGAAGATGACTGCGTGTTGACATGTGGTTGGTGGGTTTGAATATAGCGCGCTTTTTTTTTGTTTTAGCATTTGATTTGCTTTTTCTTATATTATATTATTTGCATATTATAATAACAAACGTAGCACAATGGCTCAGTGGAAAGGGACGTGTTTGTGCATTATTGGGACCTGGGTTCGATTCCCAGGTCCCCCAAAGGCTTGTTAATATTTTTTCCAACATGTTCCTATGCAGTCTTCCAAATAACCAACACCATATGCCCTCATGCATCAACGTGCCATGTGTCCAGTCCCACAGATCTGAAGGCCAAGGAATGAAGGAACACCATGCTCATGAGTCAACGCATCTCCAGGCAGTCTCAAAGGTCAAACAAGGCTGGCTTCTTGATGGGCTCAGATTGCCAATACACCCTCAATTCTGGCCCAACACCCATATGGTTCTATTTTATTTTCTTTTGTTTTCTTTTCCTTTTTTTTATTTTCTTTTAACTAATTTTTAATTATTATCATTATTGTTAATTAACCTAACAAACTAATTTTTTCCATAAAATTCAAAAAAAAACAAAAAAAAAAACATTTTATTATTTATTAACTTATTTTGTAAATAAATGTAAATTAAATTAAATTAGTTTATTTAGTTAACTTTAATACCTTTTTACAATAAATAAAATAATTTAGACTTAGGCTTTTCTTTTGACATTTTTAATTCCCTTTTTTTATTAAAACATAAAAACACAAAAAAATATTTTCTTAATTAATTAATTAATTAGTTATTAGTTTCAATTTCATTAATTATAAAAAAGGACAAAAATTTAATTCTTATTCAAAAAAGGGTCAAAACCCTAAGACGTTCCAATTTAATTCTTTCGCGCATTATTCTTATTTTGATTATTTATGTAACTGTTTCCGGATATGTAATAGTAATTAGGTTTATCTCTTTATTTACTATTTCTCGCACTTTATTTCCAAACAGGTTTTGTTTTTTGGCGATGTATAGACCCGCGCCTTGTAATAGCTAGATTTACATTTCTGTAATTTATTTTCCGCACTCCTAACTGCTAATATGCCTGCAAGAATGTATGTAAATAAAATCAATCCGTAGCTCACAAATAACATGTACAAAGACAATTAACTGAAAAAAACAAAACACAAGCACATGCCACTTCTAGGGTACGCCTCACTGGTTGCCTCGAACGTGGTCATCAAGTATAGGGTGTCTTAGAGGTCGCCCTTCTGTCCAAAAGATCCAGTCGCCTCGAAACGGTTGCCTCGGATAAAAGGATCTAGGACATTAGGGTTACTTCTAAGGCGTCCTACCATTCCTTTGGTGACCACACTGTCCCTAATCATCGAATTGACCCGAATACCTCCAACGATGGTGCTACCTACCTCTCAATGGTGGGATAACACTATCTAAAGGACTCTTACACAGCCTAATTCCTTAGAGTAGGTAGATTCTCCTAAGTACTTGCTCTTTTCAAACAAACAAAATATCTTTTCGCACCTCACACTTTCAAAAAGTTTTCAAACAAAACACTTCATACACTCTTGAGGACTGATACAAGAGTTACTTAGAAGTTGTCCAAACGAACTTTTTCAAAACCCACACACACTTGAAAAGCAAACAAATTTTGAAAACATAAGAGCAAGTACCTAAGAGCCCGTGGATAACCACGGATAGAAAGGGTGCTAACACCTTCCCTTTCTATAAATCTACCTCCCGAACCGAGAGACATCTCAAAGAAGGAATTTTGCTGTGCTTTTGTCCTTTCCATGTTGGAGAACATAAAAGACGGTGGCGACTCTTGCTTACCGCGACATTTCGCGAACCAGCTTAAAAACAGTCAGTTCTATTTCCACCGATCACACCCTTGTTTCTTCAATATATTTTTTCTATACATGATTCCACGCACAGGTTCTCAGGACATTCACCATAGGCCATCAGCTTGCAACCACTGGATCTAAAGTAGATCAAATCTAACGCTTGGCATGTGAGGGTCTACCAAAGTCCCCAGTCAACGTGTAACATTGGAACCTGAAAGTCAAACGTGGGCCAATGAATTTTGGGCCCAGAAGCTGCTATGAGCACCCCCCCCCCCATTTGCTGATCACAAGGCCCATTTTCTTTCTCTTCTTTTATATTTTTCTTTTAATTATTTTATTTAATTTATTTTTCTCACAAAATTAATTCTTTTTTTATAAAAAAATTCATAAAATCAATTTTCATCAAATTAGATTTAGATTTTATTTTTTATCAAAAAATTATTTCAATTAGTTTAATTTAATTTTAGGGTAACTTTAATTTGTTTTTGTAAATAAAGTAAAATCAATTAGAAAATTAGGTTTTGTTTAATTTAATTTTTATTTTCTCAAAATAACAAAAATACAAAAAATAGGTTAAAATTAAGTATTTTCCTTAATTTAATTAGCAATTAGGTTTGTATTTATTCATTAAAACCTTATTTTCTTAAAATCATCAAAAACAACTAAAAATAATTTTTCTTTTAATTAGGTTAGACGGGGTCAAAACCCTAGTTTTCTTTCGTTCTTGATTTGCGCGCGCTCATTTATTTTTACAATATTAATGTAACTGCTCATGGGATGTAATAGTTTAATTAGGACTTCTCGTTTATTTTTCGTTTTTACGAGTTTTTGGCTATGTAATTAATCCCCCTCCCCAAAGCCTTGTAATAGCGTAGTTTTATTTTCCGCATTTTAATTTTCGCAAATATTAACTGTTAGATGTATGATAATGGGATTGCATGACAAGAATGTATGTTAATTTTAAAACGGTTAGCAAACCCTAAATGTGCGAAGATAATAACTGAAATTGAATCACTCGCACATGCGCACTCCTAGGATATACTCTCACTTCAGTTGCCTTCGGTAAATGATCATTAAGTATAGGGTGTTTTAGTGGTAGTTCTCTTGTCTAAACAAAAGATCAAATGTCCCGTTCAAAAATGTTTCCTCGGAAAGGTTGCCTCGGAAATGTTGCCTCGAATATGATCTTAAGACACTAGGGTTATTACTAAGACGTCCTAACATTGCTTTAGTGATTGTACGTCCCTTTCGAATTGACCCTTACAACTCCAACGATGGTGCTACCTACTCACTAATAGTGGGATAGCGCTGTCTAAAGGAAACAAGAACAGAAACATTCTTTTTTCGAGTAAGTAGATGCTAGTAGGTACTTGCTCACACTTACACTTTTCACACTTACACTTTTCCAAACAAAGTTTTCAAAAACACTTTGTAACACTCTTGAAGACAGAAGCAAGAGTTAAAACAAAGTCAAACAAAACTTTTCAAAACACATAAACGCGGAAGCAATTTTAAAATGATGAGCAAGTACCTAAGAGCCCGTAGAAAACTACGGATAGAAAGGGTGTTGTGGTCGGTGGGAACGAGAACTGACTGTTTTTTGAATGCTGGTTCGCGTTTGCGTTTGTTTTTGCAAAGTGTCGCGGTAAGCAAGAGTCGCCACCATCTTTTATTTTATCCAACAAGGGAAAGGACAAAAGCACAGAAAAATTCCTTTTCGAGATGTTTCTCGGGTTCGGGAGGTAGATTATAGAAAGGGAAGGTGTTAGCACCCTTTCTATCCGTGTTTATCCACGGGCTCTTAGGTACTTGCTCACTATGTTTTCAAAAGGTTTGCTTTTCTTTGTGTTTGTGGGTTTTGAAAAGAGTTTTGTTTTTGAAGAAAGTGTAAGTGCAAAAAAGTTTTCGTTTTGTTTTAAAAGAGAGCAAGTACTTAAAAAACTCTACCTACTCAAAAGGGAATTTAATTGTGCAAATGTCCTTTAGACAGTACTATCCTGCTATTGAGGAATAGGTAGCACCGTCGTTAGAGTTTTCGGGTCAATTCAATTTTAGGGACGTGTGGTCACTAAAGCAACGTTAGGACGCTTTAGTGGTAATCCTAATGTCTTAGATCATTTTTATCGAGGCGGCCATTTCGAGGCAACTTATGATCTTGGGACAAAGGACGACCTCTAAAACATCCTATACTTAATGACCACGTTCGAGGCAACCAAATGAGGTATACCCTAGGAGTGGCGTGTGCAAGTGTGTCAATTTTCAGTTATATTATTCTTGCATGTCATAGTGGACTACTGTTGATTTTAAGTTAAGAGTTAATCTTGTCATACAATCCTAGTTAGCATACATCTAAGCAGTTAATATATGTACAGGAATTTAAAGTGCGGGAATTGTAAATCCTACGCTATTACAAGGCTTTCGGGGAGGGGGATTATTTACATGTCCAAAAATATTGGGGGAAATAAAAACAGTAAAGTAAAAGAAGGTCTTAGTTTAAGCTATTACATCCCAGTAAAATAAACGCGCGTGAATCTAAAAAAAAATCTTAAGAATAAGAACTCTTTTTGTTGTTTTTGATTAAGAAGATATTTGAATTAAATACTCCTAAGTCTAGTTTATTTTAAATTGATAAAATGAAGTTAAAATAATTAATTAATTTATTTACAAAATTAATTTGAATAAAAACTAACCTAATGTTTTTTTGTGATTTTTTTTTATTTTAATGTTAATTAAAAGATAAAAAGAAGTCTATGAGAATAAAAACAAAAAAAAATAAAGTGCAGGAGGGATCCTTCGATCCAGGAAAAAAAAGGAGTTTCGACCCAGGGAGGGAATGGACTGCTTCGGTCCAGAGAGGGTCCTGGTCCTTTCGATTGGGCCAGACAGTAAGGCGTGAGTAGCCTTCGATCCAAGGAAGAGGATTGCCCTTCGATCGTGGAGGTCATGGCTTTCGATCCAGGGATGAGATGCCTCTTTCGATCCAGCACGCTAATGGGTTCGATCCAGATAAGGGCTCTCCTTCGATCTGGGATGTTATACCTGCAAAAGTATGTGAGCGAAACAAAAATGCAGGGCCTGGGTATTGAATCCCAGGCCCTTCGATCCTACACTTGTTGGGGTCTCTTCAGGCTAAATCTGTAGCAAATGTTAGCACACGAAAAATGTGACCTGGGTGCCAAACCCAGGCCTTTCGATCCTCTCTAAGATGGCAAGTCAAAGGTAACAACAAGTAATAATGCGTTTACGCAAATGTAAGGTTGGACAATTTACCCTTTCTTACCTGCAGATTGAGTCTTCGATTTGGGCACTGGCTGGATGGGAGCACTTTCAATCTGGGATTTCTGGGCGCAGGCACTTTCGATCTGGGCACTTCTGGGCGTAGGCACCTTCGATCTGAGGGACTGCTTTGGCTTGGAAAATTCTGGGCAGCGTCTCTCCAATGTTTTGTTCTCCTGCAGATTTTTTGAAGAAGTGTGTATAATTTTCGTTCTATGATTTTCGTGTGATTTTTCGTGTAATTTTCTGTCCGTTGTAATGTGTCACTGGCCTCCTATTTATAGAAGTGTGGGAGTGCACGAAAATGGCAAGGGACAACCATTAAAATAGGCCTTTAACGCTCTGGACAAAAATCAAACACATTAAATCATTTCCTTTTTTGAAACATTCGTGTCCCTTGAATGAACCTGGACGCTTGGATTTTGAGTGCTTTCAGGCCATGCTCTTCGATTAGTCCTGATTTGCCTCTTTCGAATGGACTCCCTGCGTACCCTTCGAATGGGCCTGGCCCAAATATCAATCGAAGGATTCCAATCAAAATGCTCTGCTAACAGGACAATCAAAATGTGTTGTTCATGCCAATCGAAGGACATGGTTGACATGCCTGTCGAAATTTCCTTGACATAATTCCAATCGAATGCTTGTCCATAATTCCAATCGAAATACTCCTTCAGAATGCCAATCGAAAGGTATTTGAAGTACCACTCAAAAATCTTCTTTTTCCTTAGGCAAGAGTTTGTGATCAACCAGGCAGGGGGAAGACTTTGGAAAACATGAGAGGGCAAATTTTAGGGTGCAACAGTTGCCCCTGTTCAATTTTCTTAAACCTGAGGATATAGATTGGCTTTCTAGCCTTTCGCGATCCGAAGGTGGAAGATAATTAAACACTAGAGTGCCCAGAAATTTGCACTCGCATGGTGTACTATCAGCATTGTGACGTCGGGAATGGGCTTACAGATGCCATTTGGAGATGGTTGGTAGGAGGATGGGCTTATAGATGCCATCTGCAGGAGAGGTAATGGATAGTCATTGGAGACGGGCTTAAAGATGCCATCCAGGGGCGATTGCTGGACTGTATTTGAATGAGTGACAGAATTACATCCGAATCTGGATCGTATCTGGACTGTTATTTGAAGGTCTCCGATTGCCGGTCATTAACTGGGAGAAATAAATCTAACCAGAGGAGGTCTTTTTTGATAATGATGTGTGATGAAGGAATCTGAGACAATTGCTACTCCAAACAGATGATGAAGGAATCTTGGACGATTACTACAACAGTGGGATTATGAAGGAATCTTGGACGATTACTACCTCAGCAGGATGATGAAGGAATCTTGGATGACTTCTACCTCAGCAGGATGATGAAGGAATCTTGGACGATTACTACCTCAACGGGATGGTGAAGGAATCTTGGACGATTACTACCTCAACGGGATGGTGAAGGAATCTTTGATGATTACTACCTCAACGGGATGATGAAGGAATCTTGGATGACTTCTACCTCAGCAGGATGATGAAGGAATCTTGAACGATTACTACCTCAGCAGGATGATGAAGGAATCTTGGATGACTTCTACCTCAGCAGGATGATGAAGGAATCTTGGACGATTACTACCTCAGCAAGATGGTGAAGGAATCTTGGATGACTTCTACCTCAGCAGGATGATGAAGGAATCTTGGACGATTACTACCTCAGCAAGATGGTGAAGGAATCTTGGATGACTTCTACCTCAGCAGGATGATGAAGGAATCTTGGATGACTTCTACCTCAGCAGGATGATGAAGGAATCTTGGACGATTACTACCTCAGCAGGATGGTGAAGGAATCTTGGATGACTTCTACCTCAGCAGGATGGTGAAGGAATCTTGGATGACTTCTACCTCAGCAGGATGATGAAGGAATCTTGGACGATTACTACCTCAGCAGGATGATGAAGGAATCTTGGACGATTACTACCTCAGCAGGATGGTGAAGGAATCTTGGACGATTACTACCTCAACGGGATGGTGAAGGAATCTTGGACGATTACTACCTCAACGGGATGGTGAAGGAATCTTTGACGACTGCTACTCCAAAAGGTAATGACTTTTATCTTTTGATCGATCTTTCCTGAAAAGGTAAAGAATTAGTTGTATGCAATGTCATGATGTATGCATTGTGTAATGATGTTCTCAAAATAAATGAGATTTATGTTATACGCATTTTGTATGCACATGTTATGAATGTTGTTGAAATGTAATTTTGTCTTGGAAAATAAATTCTTGACAAGCGTTGGGGAGTTATTAAATCCCGGACTGCTGTTGAAGAGTAGGTATGTCTTCAAACTTTGCTTAGAATGTTTCCACTGAGGATCCTTGTTTTGTTGAGGAGAACTCCGTTGGGGAAAGTTGTGAACTCTGTGGAGAGTATTGATTCGTTCTTGGGGAACAAGTTCAGGAGTCTCGGTTGTCCGTTGCTCTACTGGGGAGTCAAAGTTAAACTGACATCTGGTCGGGTCCAGGTTTCACAGTAACTTGCTGGGGATTGCAGAGTAGTCTACTGGGGAAGAGGAGTTGTGGTCCTTTGATTTGTAGTAGTCGGAGAGGAAAACTCAAGCTGGGGAATCCTGGTGTTGTTGGGGAAATAAACCATGTCATCAGTCTGCTAGAGAGGTGACATCTTCGTTGGGGGAAGTCCTCGAGGATTCTTGAGGTGGATTCAGTTGGGGAAAGGTTTTCAGAGATTAAACCCTTGCTGGGAGTCATCCTATGAGAAGGATCCGGGGAGATTTGTCATTGCCCCTAGCAGCAGGTGTTTGTGGCACTGCCTGGAAATGTTTGACTGTATGTAACCCTTCACTGAGATTGATGTTCAATGCCCCAAGTGACGGAGATGGAGATTTGCCCCTGGTTACTCTTCACTTCTTTAAGAGATGTCCTGGAATCTTGATTGGACTGCCCCAGGTGATGGACAATGATCATGCCACGCCCCTTGATTGGAAGTGTCATCCTTTTTGAAGTGATTTTGTTCACTGAGAGGGTTTTCGTTCATCGGATATTCGTTGTGTGAATTTCTCTGTTGTCAAACAAATAGCCAAATGCAAACAGTGATATTCAAATAATGCAAAGTTTATGCTTGTCTCGAAGTTTTGAAAAGTGTGTTTTTTAGCAGAAAACTTTTTTTATAAGACAAATTCAACGCAAGATTTAGGGCAAAGCCTTACAGGAGTCAGGATACCTTTTATAACAGTATGCTTTCGAACTAAACCATGCTTCAGTTAGGACTTTTGGAGGGTTGTAACGTGGCTTGGTTCACGGTTTAAGAAACAAAGGATAAAGGCTCAAAGTATATTTGTACCCACCCGCTCTTCGTGATGTTCTTCAATCGTAAACTCAGTTAATTATACGTCGAACTCCATTCGAGTTTGGAACGACTTTTTGGTGATGGTTCACATCAGTTGAATTTTGGAAGGCAGTCATCATATCTTTTTTTTTTGCAATATTTTTCATGTTGTTGAGGATTTGTAATGACCTGTTCTTTTGATTTGTTATCCCTAACTTTTGCCTGACTGTTCCTGCTTTCGAGATTACAGTCAGCGGGATGCCCCAGCTTTCTTAAGCCTCCTTTGTAGGTTTTGGCTCAGTGGGTTTTTCTCTTTTGTGAGATTGACTGCCTATGAGATAGAGAACCATCACTGTCTTTTGATTCCAAAGGAATGTTTTTTTTTTGATGTCGTTCGTTGTATTACGAACTGAGAGTTGGCGACTTCAATGTGCATCTTTTTTGAATTAACTGAGAGACTACCCTGCCTCAGGTTTAAATCAAAGGTTTCAATTTGTTTAGAACAGAAAACTCCTACTTCTTTGGCTCGAAGGGGTTGACTAGGGATTATCTTCCTTATAACTCCAGTGTTTAGGATTTAAAAGAAATGATTGTACATCATCAGCAAGGTCTGTTCAAAAGCATATTGTATGAGATTATGGCATTGTTTCGTCATTCTCCCTCTAAAGGCTTGTAACTTTTTAGCAAGAGTTGAATGTCATAAAGAGAGTAAAAAGCATAGTTTAAATATAATGAAAATGATTGGATCAAATCAAGACAAACATATGCGATGCATTAATGAAACAAAGTTGGCATTAATGGATAATTGTTTGAATAACAAAGAGATTACAACTTGAAAATTCAAATGAACAAAAATCTTCTCGTCTCAGTACTTGTCACTTCAAATGGTGAACCTTGGAGGGATGGTAGAAGAACTCAGCCTGACCATCTTGTGTGAATTCTAATGCTCCCTCATCAATCAGGTCTTGAATTTTGTTCTTCAAAGTCCGACAGTCGTCGGTGTCATGTCCAGGACTGTCAGAATGGTATGCACACCTTGCATCAGGATTGTACCTTGGGGAGGCTGTGTTGGGATTCTTAGGAGGGTCCCTTAATATCACCAGATTCAATCTTAACAGGTGTTGTAAAGCTTGAGACAGCGGCATGTTAAGCTTGGTAAATTTCCTTCGGTCAACCCGTTGCTTTTGGTGAGGTTGATGCTGGGCTTGTGACCCTGAAGCAAACTGAGGAGCTTTTCCCTTGTCTTCTTGCCCCAAAGGTGGTTGAATGATGACTTGATCTTCCACCCTAGTTGTTTTCCCCACTCGGTTATTTTGAAGCAGCTTGTTGACGAGGACCCTGAGCTCTTCTTGTCTTTGAGCTAAGTCTTGAATGAGAGCCATCTGGCCCACCAGCTGTCCCATCACCTGGATCTTCATTGTTGCCAACTCAACTTGTAGCCCTTCCAACTGATCAGTCCTGATGCCTCCTGGATTCCCTAGGACAAAGCCCCTTATGAGGAGAGCTTTTATTTCTTCTTTCCCCTGGGATAGATTCAAGAACATTTCTTGAAGTTGGGCGTTTTGAGCCCGGAGATCTTGGTTGTCTGGTTGGAAAGCCATTGCTGCAATAAACAGCGAGAACATGAGAGACCTGTATTGGAGGACCTGTTATGATATGTATGATATATGTATGCAATGTTTTCAAGGATCTCGCGGGGTAAACAAGAAACTGTTAGAATCTGAATCTGGTAGTTTTGATTGAAGGAACTTCATGATGCCGAGAGTCCTTCTTCAAGAGTCAAGCTCACCATATCGAGTGGGTCATAGCCCCTAACTCAAGTTATCGTGCTTGGATTTCTAGATGGTATTGGCTAGAGGAAAATAAATCCCCTTTGCCCCTTGCTAGACTTTTGATTTACCATAACCTGCATCACAGACCCTTGAGATCCTTGAAATGGTTAAGGAAATGTTAAGGTATGATGTTATGATGTATATGCTATGCGTTCAAGCAAAAAGTCAGGTGATGTAAGTGAGCCCTGCAATAAATCCAATTTGTTGGATAAGGACTGTAAACAAAACCTGCAAGGAACCCCTGTTGTCAGATAACAAGTAGTTCAAGTTTGAAGGCACACAAGTCACACATATAGCCTTAAGTTTAGGTTGGCGTGGAGTTTAGGAATTACCCTATTTCAGTTTAGTTGGTTTAAACCTGTCCTAAAAAAATAGTAATCGGGTTCTAGAGGATCTCAATATCACTGACTACCCTCAATCGGTCATAATTCCAGCTTAGCAACCTTTTCTGCGGCCAGAACCATCGCGAGAGTTTAGTCTCAATGAGTGTAGCATACTGCTACTATTCTATGGCCAAGTTGGTCAATTTAAGGTTCTAAGGTCAGTTGGTTCTTAATGACTCCTTAGAAGACCCATATTCTCCTCGTTTCAACACAAGGGATATCGGTACAGACTAAGGTGCCACACCAACGTAGCTACTGCTTCATCCGTGTCGGTCTATGCCGGACAGATCCCTCACAGTTTACTGCTACTTACCTAAAAAGGGTACCCCAGATCCGGGTTAGGATCTATAGAACTCCGATACAAGCCCACAAAATTAAAAGCATACAAAGCAATACCATTGAAAACACAAGTGATCTAATCCTAAGGTACACCTCACTTATTTAAACGTCCCCAGCAGAGTCGCCAGTTCTGTGATCGGTGGGAACGAGAACTGACTGTTTTTTGAATGCTGGTTCGCGTTTGCGTTTGTTTTTGCAAAGTGTCGCGGTAAGCAAGAGTCGCCACCGTCTTTTATTTTATCCAACAAGGGAAAGGACAAAAGCACAAAAAAATTCCTTTTCGAGATGTTTATCGGGTTCGGGAGGTAGATTATAGAAAGGGAAGATGTTAGCACCCTTTCTATCTGTGGTTATCCACGGGCTCTTAGGTACTTGCTCACTATGTTTTCAAAAGGTTTACTTTTCTTTGTGTTTGTGGGTTTTGAAAAGAGTTTTGTTTTTGAAGAAAATGTAAGTGCGAAAAAGTTTTCGTTTTGTTTTAAAAGAGAGCAAGTACTTAAAAAACTCTACCTACTCAAAAGGGAATTTAATTGTGAAAATGTCCTTTAGATAGTACTATCCTGCTATTGAGGAATAGGTAGCACCGTCGTTGGAGTTTTCGGGTCAATTCGATTTTAGGGACGTGTGGTCACTAAAGCAACGTTAGGACGCTTTAGTGGTAATCCTAATGTCTTAGATCATTTTTATCGAGGCGACCATTTCGAGGAAACTTATGATCTTGGGACAAAGGACGACCTCTAAAACATCCTATAATTAATGACCACGTTCGAGGCAACCAAATGAGGTATACCCTAGGAGTGGCGTGTGCAAGTGTGTCAATTTTCAGTTATATTATTCTTGCATGTCATGGTGGACTACTGTTGATTTTAAGTTAAGAGTTAATCTTGTCATACAATCCTAATTAGCATACATCTAAGCAGTTAATATATGTACAGGAATTTAAAGTGCGGGAATTGTAAATCCTACGCTATTACAAGGCTTTCGGGGAGGGGGATTATTTACATGTCCAAAAATATTGGGGGAAATAAAAACAGTAAAGTAAAAGAAGGTCTTAGTTTAAGCTATTACATCCCAGTAAAATAAACGCGCGTGAATCTAAAAAAATCCTAAGAATAAGAACTCTTTTTGTTGTTTTTGATTAAGAAGATATTTGAATTAAATACTCCTAAGTCTAGTTTATTTTAAATTGATAAAATGAAGTTAAAATAATTAATTTATTTATTTACAAAATTAATTTGAATAAAAACTAACCTAATGTTTTTTTGTGATTTTTTTTTATTTTAATGTTAATTAAAAGATAAAAAGAAGTCTATGAGAATAAAAACAAAAAAAAAATAAAGTGCATGAGGGATCCTTCGATCCAGGGAAAAAAAGGAGTTTCGACCCAGGGAGGGAATGGACTGCTTCGGTCCAGAGAGGGTCCTGGTCCTTTCGATTGGGCCAGACAGTAAGGCGTGAGTAGCCTTCGATCCATGGAAGAGGATTGCCCTTCGATCGTGGAGGTCATGGCTTTCGATCCAGGGATGAGATGCCTCTTTCGATCCAGCACGCTAATGGGTTCGATCCAGAGAAGGGCTCTCCTTCGATCTGGGATGTTATACCTGCAAAAGTATGTGAGCGAAACAAAAATGCAGGGCCTGGGTATTGAATCCCAGGCCCTTCGATCCTGCACTTGTTGGGGTCTCTTCAGGCTAAATCTGTAGCAAATGTTAGCACACGAAAAATGTGACCTGGGTGCCAAACCCAGGCCTTTCGATCCTCTCTAAGATGGCAAGTCAAAGGTAACAACAAGTAATAATGCGTTTACGCAAATGTAAGGTTGGACAATTTACCCTTTCTTACCTGCAGATTGAGTCTTCGATTTGGGCACTGGCTGGATGGGAGCACTTTCAATCTGGGATTTCTGGGCGCAGGCACTTTCGATCTGGGCACTTCTGGGCGTAGGCACCTTCGATCTGAGGGACTGCTTTGGCTTGGAAAATTCTGGGCAGCGTCTCTCCAATGTTTTGTTCTCCTGCAGATTTTTTGAAGAAGTGTGTATAATTTTCGTTCTATGATTTTCGTGTGATTTTTCGTGTAATTTGCTGTCCGTTGTAATGTGTCACTGGCCTCCTATTTATAGGAGTGTGGGAGTGCACGAAAATGGCAAGGGACAACCATTAAAATAGGCCTTTAACGCTCTGGACAAAAATCAAACACATTAAATCATTTCCTTTTTTGAAACATTCGTGTCCCTTGAATGAACCTGGACGCTTGGATTTCGAGTGCTTTTAGGCCATGCTCTTCGATTAGTCCTGATTTGCCTCTTTCGAATGGACTCCCTGCGTACCCTTCGAATGGGCCTGGCCCAAATATCAATCGAAGGATTCCAATCGAAATGCTCTGCTAACAGGCCAATCAAAAGGTGTTGTTCATGCCAATCGAAGGACATGGTTGACATGCCTGTCGAAATTTCCTTGACATAATTCCAATCGAATGCTTGTCCATAATGCCAATCGAAATACTCCTTCAGAATGCCAATCGAAAGGTATTTGAAGTACCACTCAAAAATCTTCTTTTTCCTTAGGCAAGAGTTTGTGATCAACCAGGAAGGGGGGAAGACTTTGGAAAACATGAGAGGGCAAATTTTGGGGTGCAACAGGTGCTAATACCTTCCCTTTCTATAATATACCCCGTACTCAAAATCTCGAAAAAGGAATTTTTTTGTGCTTTTTTTCTTTCCTGTTGGATAAAATAAAAGTCGATGACGACTCTTGCTTACCGCGACATTTTGCAAATACAAAACTCAAAATGCAAACCAGCATTTTCCAAAACAGTCGGTTCTGCCACCATACCACAGAACTGGAGACTCTGCTGGGGAGAAATAAGTGGGGTATACCTTAGGATTAGTTCATCATATTTGCTTCTATTGTTTGATTTGATTGCTTTATTTTTGAGGGCTTTGTATCAGGAGTTACTATAGATCTTAACCCGGATCTGGGGACACCTTTTAGGTAAGTAGCAATAAACTGTGAGGGAACTGTACGGCATAGACCGATACGGTTGAAGCAGTAGCTACGTTGATGTGGCACATTGGTTGGTACCGGTATCCCTTGTGGAGAAACGAGGAGAATATGGGGCTGCTATGTGTGTCGTTAAGCATCAATTGACCTTAGAACCTATAATTGACCAACTTGGCGATATAAAGTAGTGAGATAGCCGGCCTCAGTGTAAAGCTGAGAATTGGTTGATACTCGATACTACACTCATTGAGACCATACTCTCGAGATAGTTTCGGTCGCAAGAAAAGATTGCGTGAGCTGAAACCATGACTGATGGAGGATGGTCAGTGATAGTGAGAACCTCTAGAACCCAGTTACTATTATTAGGACAGGTTGAAACCAACTGAACTTCAAGAGGGTAGTACCTAGACCCCATGCAAGCCTGAAACTTAAGGGCTCTTGTGTGACTTGTTTGCCTTTGCCATGTCTGTTATCTGCTATACCTGTTGTGTGTTTTATCATGACATCATGCATCATAACATAGCATGCATACTTCATTATACTAACCATTTTGTGATACGGTGGGAGAACTGACTTGAGGTTTTGCGTTTGTTTTTGCAAATGTTTCGGTTGAGCAAGAGTCGCCACCGACTTTTTATTTTATCCTAAGGAAAGGTTAAAAAGCACAGCAAAAACCTTTGAGATGTTTTCTTGGGTTCGGGGAGTAGATTATAGAAAGGGAAGGTATTAGCACCCTTTCTATCCATGGTTATCAATGGGCTCTTAGTTACTTGCTTAGATCAACTTGCCTTGATTTTCAATTGTTTGAAATGGTGCTTTCAATTGTTTGAAATGGTGCTTTGTGTGTGGGTTTGAAAATGTTTTGAAAAGAGGCCAATGTGGTGGCAACCTTTGTAATGATCCATGTTGGGATGTATACAAAGGTGTACTTATCTTTTGAAAAGTTTTCAATGTTTTTGAAAGTTGTTTTTTGAAAGTGTTGTGATGTGTGGTTTTGAAAAATAGGCAAGTGTTTTTGTTTTGAAAGTTGGCAAGTAACCAAGAGCTATCTACCCTAAGTTTCTCAAAGATCTTTGCTATGTTTTAACCCTTTTAACAATTTTGTTCCACCATTGTATTTGGTGGACAATCTTGTGTTAGGATGTGAACGGGACGGGTGCGGGTCATCGTTTAGACCATGATTGCAATGGTGCTAAGTGTCTTTGGCAACTTTTTCCTTTAAGGGACTTGATCACTTTTAGGCAACTTTCGAAAGCGTCATCGAGGGACTATGATCATTTGAATTGTTTTGTTTTAGTTTTTCCAAAGACAACCAACATGCAATATGGCCCATTATTGAAGGCAACAAGTGGAGTATCCCTAGGGATGCAAGTGTGATTGGTGTTGTCCATTTTCATGCTTTTTATCTTTGAATTAGGTCAAGCTATTTGTTTGGTTGATTTTTGCATACAAAACCCTAAGTCTATCATGGCATATTTAGAAAGCTTTTAAATGCGGAATTTAAAGGTCCTAAACTATTACACAATGATCATGGGGAAGGGGATACAAATGTTCAAATGGGGATGAGACTTCATAGGAGAGTAGTGCCCAATATTTACAACCAAATCGAATTGCGCAAATGTAAATGTAAAGATGTATAAGAATAAAGCAATATGTATGTGTAAATATTTTTGTGTAAGTGTATGTTTTATTCATAAATGAAATAAAAATAAATAAAAAAGGGTTAATTTGGATATTTTCATGTTTAGGGCCAAAACCCTAATTTTGCTAAATAAAAGGTATTTATTATTTAATATATATAATATTTATTAATTATGTATAAAAAATAAATAAAAGGAAGTATATTGTAAAAAAGTATTTTTGAGATCAAATATTAATAAAATAAAAAAATGTATTATTTTTATATTTTTATCCTAAATATTCTAATAAATATATAAGTATTTATATTATTTACTAAATATATTAAATATGTACAAAAAATAAAAAATTTATTATTTACAAAAAAAAGTATATTTTTATAAAATGTTTTCAAAAGATAAAATAAAATAAAATCAGAAAATAAAATGTATTAGTAATATTTTTAGTATTTTACATAAAAAATTATATTTGTTTATTTATATGTCCAAATATCAAATTAAAACAAATAAATGTCTAATAAATACAAAAATGGT
Organism: Vicia faba; assembly: GCA_948472305.1. Taxonomy (NCBI): domain Eukaryota; kingdom Viridiplantae; phylum Streptophyta; class Magnoliopsida; order Fabales; family Fabaceae; genus Vicia; species Vicia faba. Next base: position 1,750,080,490 of record OX451736.1, on the reverse strand, counting down.
TGAAAAATATTTTTAATATTTTTTTATGTTTTGACAAAAAATAAATAAGTCAGAAACAAAAAGAAAATGTCAAAAAATAATAAAAATAAACACAATGGGCCAAGGGGGTGTGAATGTGAAAAGATGGTGCAAACAGAAAAATGAAACAGGCCCAGCCCAGAAGAACTTTGTCTTCAACCTCTGGCCAGATTCAAACAAAAACGCGCGCCCTCTTGTTCATCTCCCTAACTCCTGATTCTTTGATCCTTTGACAAATCTTAAAACATGAAACTTGTAGAGCTTGAAGTCACGATTCTAAACATATAAAAAAGTTAATCTAACTCTCAGAAATGAGAGAGAATTTCTTCTCCCCCAATTCCTGACCTAGTTTTTTGTCAATGTTCAGGTTCAAAATACTCTTAGCACACACAACATAAATGAAAAGTAACTATATGGATGGCTTCAGGGCTATGATTAGAACATGTTTTCTTCACAAACTTAAACCTAACTATGCCTGGATAAAGAGATAGAAGTTCAAAAACTTACCTGTTCAGCTTGATTCGTGTATGACAATGGAGGTACTTTCAATGCAATGTGAGGACTTGTATAGCTTGCTTGAAGTTCAGGGATGCTTCTCCAACCTTTAGTTTGCTTTGAAACTAAATGAATCGAGCTATAAGAGTCAACCTGCAAAACAGAAAAAGTGAAAATGGTGAAGTTGGTTAGAGGTGTTACAGTCTGAAGCTAGGGATTGGGATAGTTTATATGGATGTTATGGAATGTGTATGAAGTGGTTTTGGCCAAGGCGCACGAATGGATTGAGTTGCAGAAGTCCAGCTGCAGAAGGGACTCTGTTTTTTGCAGTAGGATGGTGTTTTGATGAATGATGAGGTTTGGAAGGTGGTTAGCTCGTGCCTTAGCTCAGGTTTGATGTTTGGAATGTGTTTAACAAGTTTGTTTAGGCTTGTGTTGACAGGACTGTGAGTTGTGGTTAGTTATGCAAGTTTTCTTCTTTTCTAAGTCAAAAATGCCAAGTCCTGTTACAGGCTCCTCTAGGCCCCTCAAATATGCTGCAAAGTTGGCTCTTGATCAGTGGGATCTGTTCAATAACTTGTGCCTAGAAGATATGCATTGTACCTCTTGATTTGCAAACTTGACATAAAGTTCAACTTTTCAAAAATGGATAACTTGCTTTTTCTAATTAAGGCTTAATTCTTCATGTAATGACCAAATGAGCAAAATAATGTCTTGGCACAATGGATTGGCATTTAATTATTGAGTGTAAATGAGATTAGAGGCCTGTAATGTAGCTTGCACATGCTGAGTTCAAAAATGCAAAGTTATGAACATGGAAATGGCTCATGAACAAAGTGACTTTTGCCCATTTTGCCAAATTCGATTCTCCCTAACCACAAGGGTGTTTGAGAAGTTCTTGGACATTTTGGAAAGCTTGGAATGTGTACTACAATCCATATTTGTAATGCAAGTTGAGATTCCAAGTGGAAGCATGTGAAAAGTGGCCATGAAGTTAGGCAAAAATCCTGCCTAGAATAGGTCAAAAAATTTCTAAGTTAGGAATGTTTTGCACCCTTGTTCCAAAAATTGTAACTTGAGCTACAAGCTTCTTTTGAGGAAACTTTGTGAATAAAAGTTGTAGATTTTTCAATGGACTACAACTTTCATGTTTTGAGTTTTCCTTGAATCCAAATGTATCTTGATGAAAAAATGGGACAAAGTTAGAAAAAAATTAGGGATTTTCATAACTTAGAAAAATTCTAAGTTATGAAATTTCTTCATTTTAAACCCTAATTTGTGATTTTTGATTTCTTGATGAACAAGTTTCATATTTTGACATGTCTTGATGAAAAATGAATCTTGACACTTGATTTTGACCAAAAAGTCAAAGTTTAACTTTTCAGTATACAGTCAAATTTGGCTCAGTTGACTGGAAAATTCATCTGTCAATCTTGTGCATTTGGGATCTTTTGAATTTGTTGAACATGTCAAGACAATGTCATTGAGTCCTTGAGTCCATATGTGAGCTTGGTTTGCCATTGGCTAGGTCAAACAGTCAAAAATTGCCTTTGTGCAGTCAAAACCCTAAAAATGACCATTTTGCCCTTTTGGTGATCTGATCAAATTTCTTGTGGAATTGTGATCCAAACTTGACCAAATGGTTCATATGAGTTCATAATGTTGATGTGGGTCAAAAAATCATGAGGTTTGACTGTCAATTGACCACAATTGACTTTTTCCCCAATACAGCTGATTTCTAGGTCAACTGTCCAATTGACTGGGCAAAGATTGGAATCAAGGCTTGAAACTTGGTATGGATAAACTTGTGAGTCCAACATGAAGCATGAAAGTCATTTTGGGCCTTTTAGGTCAAAACATCTTTGTGCAAACACAAACCCTAATTTGGGTCAACAGTGCAAGGAGAAGTCTTGAGCAGAGCAAACCCTAACTTGATCCTGAGCTCCAAGGGTCTTGTGGTGAGAAAATGTTAAGGAAATGGGAGGGAAAATTTTGGGGTACAACAGTTGCCCCTGTTCAATCTTCTTGAACATGAAGAGTTAGATTGGCAAGTTTGCCCTTCGCGACTCGAGGGTAAAAGGAGATTGGACACTAGAGTGCCCGGAAATTTGCACTCGCATGCTGGAGTATCAGCAATGTGATGGCGGGAATGGGCTTATAGATGCCATTTGGAGATAGGATGGATAGGAGGATGGGCTTATAGATGCCATCTGGAGACGTGACAGAACCTTGTCGGAAATGGGCTTATAGATGCCATTTGGAAGTGTTGATCGCGTAAGAGATTCCTTAGCGAGAACTTGTGTATTAGAGAAAGAAAGATGGTTTCCTGGCTTGCTACAGGTGTTGCTCTTCAGTCTCTTCATGCAGATATGCCCTGGCTAGATACAAGTATCGAATCTACAATTAGTTGATCACAGATGTGCCCTGGCTAGATACAGGAATCGAATCTGGAACTGTTGTCTATAGATGTGCCCTGGCTGGATACAGGAATCGAATCTGGAAATTGTCGTCTACAGATATGCCCCGGCTAGATACAGGTATCGAATCTGGAATTGTCGTCTACAGATATGCCCTGGCTGGATACAGGAATCGAATCTGGAATTGGTTGCTCACAGATGTGCCCTGGCTAGATACAGGAATCGAATCTGGAATTGCAAAAGGTTGGTAGAGATAGCTTTCCTGGCTGGGTATAGGTGTAAACCTCTAACCTGAGAATGAAAGATAATTTCATGGCCTGTTACAGGGGTTGATCTTCAAACTCTTCATGCAGATATGCCCTGGCTAGATACAGGAATCGAATCTACAATCACTCACTCACAGATATGCCCTGGCTAGATACAGGCATCGAATCTGGAATTGCGATAGTTAATAGTAATCATCTTTTGGATTGATCTTTTCCTGGAAAGGCAAAACATCAGTTGTATGCAATGTCATGATGTATGAGATGCATGATGTCATGATGCTCAAAATGAGATAGTGTTGTATGCACTTTATCATGTATGTAAGCAGGATGTATGAAATGTGAAATGTCTATGAATGTATTTTCGTCTAGGAAAATAAATCCTTGACGACTGGCCGGGGAATCAAATCCTGGGCTGATGTTGAAGAGTAGAGTTCTTCGCTTCCGCTGGGGATGATGGTTGCAAAAATAAACCGGTAGGAGAAGATGACTCCGTTGGGGAATAAACTTGTTGGAGAAATTACTCTGCGGGGAATTACTCTGTGGGAACAAATACTTTGCTGAGGTTTGATGATACTCCGCTGGGGAATGTTGAGATCTTCTGGGGATACCCAACTTCCTTAAGGCCAACAGTAGACTAACTCTACTTGAGGAGAGTATCGCTGACTTGCCAGGGGAATATTGTGCCTTTTCAGGGCTGATAGGAAATCAACTCTACTTGGGGAGAGTATTGCTGAATCTTGCCTTACTCTGTGGGGAGTTGAGGTAACTTGGTTACATTCTTCAGCCGAACTTACCTTGGTACCTTGGTGGATAAAGCAACTAGACGCTTAGACAATTCTAAATTGCCCCTGTTTCTAATGTCACCTGTAATTAGTCTTTTGTTTCGTATGCAGATATTCATGATTAGCAATTAATGTCAAATGCATATATCAAAAATGAACATTGGACGTTCTTCGCAAAACAAAACAGATAAAGGAAAACGATGGGTAATTTGTCTGAAAAATTGAACTTGTATTGATTTCGAAATTTGCCTGTAAATAGGCGTTTTATGTACAGGAGGCTGACGTCCTAGTAAGAGAACGCCGCCGAGTAAAATAGAGTTTATACAATTTGAGAAGGAAACAAAACAGCTATGTGAAAAATAATCCCACTGGGTTCCAACTCTGCTATCGCCTTTATGTCTTCAAGCGTCTCATCGCTTTGTTGCTTAGTTGAAGATGAAGCTGATTGATCGTGTCGTCTGAGCCCGAAAGTTGATGCCGAATTCTGGATGCAAGGTGATCCAATGAGACATAGTATTATGCTTTATTCCTAACTTTTGCCTGGACCGCCCTTTCGGGTTTTCAGTCCACCGGGATACCCATTTTTGCCCAAGCCGCCTTTTTAGGTTTTCGACTTGCCGGGTGTACATATTTTTTTTATTTCATCCCTTATTTTTGCCCGAACCCTTTTGGTTCGCCGGGAAGCCCTTATTGTTGCCTAGGTGTGTCAACCTAGCGGGTCTTTAATTCATGCGTAGTATCTTTTTACTATGTCTGCATTGGCAGGGTGAGGAAGGTCGTCACCATCCATGGTGGTTAGAATCATAGCTCCTCCTGAGAAGATATGTTTAACCACAAATGGCCCTTCGTACGTAGGGGTCCATTTGCCCCTGGGATCACTTTGAGGAAGAATGATGCGCTTGATTACCAGGTCTCCGACTTGATACTCTTGTCGTCTGACATTCTTGTTAAATGCCTTGATCATCAGTTTTTGGTACGTCTGACCATGACAAATAGCAGTGAGTCTCTTTTCGTCAATTAGGTTTAATTGATCAAGCCGAGTTTGGATCCAGTCATCTTCGCTCAAACTTGCATCCTTCATTATCCGGAGAGAGGGGATCTGGACTTCAATAGGCAAGACTGCCTCCATGCCATAGACCAAGGAAAAGGGAGTTGCCCCTGTTGACGTCCTTGCTGAGGTACGGTACCCATGAAGAGCAAATGGTAACATTTCGTGCCAATCTTTGTAGGTCACTGTCATCTTCTGCACAATCTTCTTAATGTTCTTATTCGATGCCTCTACAGCCCCATTCATCTTCGGCCGGTAGGGGAAGAGTTGTGGTGCTGTATCTTGAATTGCTCGCAGAGCTCAGTGATCATCTTGTTGTTAAGATTGGTACCATTATCCGTAATGATCCTCTCAGGTACACCGTATCGACAGATCAGGTTGTGCCGAATGAACCGTGCCACGACGCTCTTGGTTACGGTGGCGTAGGAAACTGCTTCGACCCACTTTGTGAAGTAATCAATCGCGACTAGGATGAAGCGATACCCGTTGGATGCCGTAGGTCGGATTTCTCCGATCATATCAATGCCCCACATTGCAAAAGGCTAAGGTGCTGTCAAGACGTTCAGAGGAACCGGAGGAATGTGCACCTTATCAGCATAGATCTGGCATTTATGACAAGTTCGAGAATGCTGATAACAGTCGGCTTCCATTGGGGACCAGAAATATCCTGCCCGAAGGATTTTCTTTGCTATGGTATGTCCACTGGAATGTGTTCCGAAAGTACCTTCATGTAGCTCTGCCATGATCCTTTCTGCTTCAGTCTTATCCACACAACGCAGTAAGGTTGAATCATGGTTTCGCTTGTAGAGAATGCCATTGCTGAGGAAGAACTTTGCCGCAAACCTTCTCAGGAACTTCTTGTCATTAACCGATGCGCCTTCGGGGTATTCTTGAGCTTCAAGGTATCTCTTCACTTCATGATACCAAGGTTTTTTTGTTACCTCTTCGGTCTCAAGATCACAGCAATATGCAGGTTCGTCCAACTTCCAGATAATGATCCGGGGAGCCTCATTGTCCCATTTGACTTTGAACATGGAAGACATCGTAGCTAGTGAGTCCGCTAACTGATTCTCCTCTCTTGGGAAGTGTTCAAAAGTTATCTCCTCGAAGTGGGGAAGCAAAGTCAGCACATATTCCTTGTAAGGAATAAGATTTGGGTGTTTCGTAACCCACTCGCCTTTGACCTGATTGACCACGAGAGCGGAATCTCCGAAGACACTCAGAAACTTAATCCTTAAATCAATTGCAGCTTGAAGACCCATGATACATGCCTCGTACTCCGCCATGTTGTTGGTGCAGTTGAAACATAGTCGGGCGGTGAGTGGAGTATGAGTGCCTTTAGGGGATATGATTACAACGCCGATACCATTACCTAAAGCGTTTGAGGCTCCGTCAAAGTGCATAGACCATCGGGATCCTTCCTCAGGTCCTTCATCCGATCCAGGTACTTCACAATCAGTCACTACCATGATATCCTCGTCTGGAAATTCAAAGTTCATCGACTGGTAATCATCCACTGCCTGATGTGCCAAATGGTCTGCCAATACACTTCCCTTGATTGCTTTCTGAGTCGTGTACTGGATGTCATATTCCGTCAAGATCATTTTCCATCTTGCTATTCTTCCGGACAAGGCGGGCTTTTCGAAGATGTACTTTATTGGATCCATTTTTGAAATCAACAGAGTAGTGTGAGTCAACATATACTGTCTCAGCCGGCGAGCAGCCCATACCAGAGCGCAGCAAGTTTTCTCGAGCAGTGAGTACCGAGTCTCACAGTCGGTAAACTTTTTGCTCAGGTAATAAATGGCGTGCTCTTTTCGGCCAGACTCGTCATGTTGCCCCAGCACACACCCCATTGAGTTGTCAAGTACTGTCAAGTATAAGATTAGAGATCTCCCTTCAACCGGTGGCATAAGAATGGGTGGTTCTTGGAGACTCTCTTTGATCTTTTCGAAAGCGGCCTGGCATTCATCGTTCCAACGTACTACCTGATCTTTCTTCAGTAGCTTGAAGATTGGTTCACAGGTAGCAGTTAGATGTGAGATGAATCGGGAAATGTAGTTCAACCGTCCTAGAAAGCCTCTGACTTCTTTCTCTGTCCTGGGGGCTGGCATCTCTTGTATGGCTTTCACCTTGGCAGGATCCACTTGAATACCCTTGTCGCTTACAATGAAACCTAGTAGTTTTCCAGATCTCACCCCAAAGGTGCACTTGTTTGGGTTCAACCTTAGCTTGTACAACTTCAGGCGGTCAAACAGCTTCTGTAGATGGTCAAGGTGTCCCTCCTCAGTTTGGGACCTTGCAATCATATCGTCGACATACACTTCGATCTCATGGTGGATCATATCATGGAATAAAGCAACCATGGCACGTTGGTAGGTTGCCCCAGCATTTTTCAACCCAAAAGGCATGACCTTGTAGCAAAAGGTGCCCCACTGAGTGACAAAAGTGGTCTTCTCCATGTCTTCAGGAGACATCTTGATCTGATTATAACCGGAGAAGCCGTCCATGAAGGAGAATACTTTATGCTGAGCAGTGTTGTCAACCAGGACGTCAATATGAGGCAGAGGGAAATCATCCTTGGTGCTGGCCCTGTTCAAATCCATGTAATCAACACACATCCGGACCTTACCATCCTTTTTCGGCACTGGAACCACGTTGGCAATCCACTGAGGGTAAGAAGTCACTGCTAGAAATCCGGCCTCAAATTGTTTCATAACCTCAGATTTGATTTTCTCGGACATTTCTGGACGCATACGGCGGACCTTCTGTTTTACCGGAGGGCAATCTTCCTTGGTGGGCAGGTGATGAACCACAATGTCGGTATCCAACCCAGGCATGTCTTCGTAAGACCAGGCAAAGATTTCCACATAGTCATGCAGCATCTGAATCAACCGTTGCTTCACACTGAGCTTTAGATTGGCACCAATCTTGACTTCCTTTCTGTCTGTCTCAGTACCCAGATTTACCGTTTCCACTGGCTCTTCATGTGGATGAATGGCCCTCTCTTCCTGGAGTAGCAGTCTTGCAAGTTCACCAGGTACTTCGCAATCATCTTCACCTTCGTCTTCGTCTAAGTTGATCGGATTCTCGAAGTCATAACTGGCAGTAGCAGAGTCATTACCAGTGAGATCCAGAGTGGATTGGAACCTGTATAGGTGAGTGTGTGTAAATATAACTGTTTTGCAATATATAATAAAGAAAGAAAAGGAGCGCAAGATTTTGAAATGCAACAAACGTCCAATGTTTTGATTAATGATATATGAAAATGTCATACAAAAGCCCTCACAAATGGAGCCACGGTGCCCCGGGTAGGACACCGAGCCATAAAAGTTTCAACATATTGTTTGTTACAAATTGAAAACAAAAGAGTTCATTACTGAGTGACAAAAGTAATAGGTGCGAAGTCTTTAGCAGTCCAGTTGCTTGGTCCACTATCGATTGTTGGGTAGATCCAGCTGTCGAATTCAGATTCCTCCACTTCGTCTTCAATAGCATTCACTCCCGGGTCGGTGATGAACACAGGAGGTCTTCCAATCCTTGCCTTATGAACAGCCTTCTGAGCCTCTGCAGTGAAGCCCAAACCAAACTTGTCAGTCTTCAGAGTAAAGTCAGGAAGTCGGCCCCAGTTTGTGCACTCACCCTTCTCAATAACAGCCCGAGCATCCTTTAAGGAAGCCATCTTCAAAGGAGGGTCTTAAATCACAGTTTCAGCTGATGCCAGTGTCTGAGGCACCTCTTCAAAGTGCTGGAATGGAGTCTCAATGAATTCCCCATCCATCTTTATGTACCGGAATGAGTTTAAGTGGCTGACCATATACTCTTCTTCCCCTTGAACTGTAACAATTTTCCCTCTAACTGGGTACTTAAGCTTCTGATGTAGTGTGGAGGTCACAGCTCCAGCCTTGTGGATCCATGGGAGACCCAGCAAACAAGAATAGGATGGACGGATGTCCATCACATAGAATGTTGAATCAAAAACCTGCGATCCAACCCTGATTGGAATGTCAACTTCCCCATGTACCATCCTTTTCGAACCGTCAAAGGCTCGGACCACAATGTTACTAGGCTTGAGCTCCAAACCCTCGCAATCTAACCTGTCTAAGGCCTTCTTGGGCAATACATTCAACGAAGAACCGGTGTCTACCAACACATGGGCAAGAGTAGTGCCCCTGCATTCAATGGAGACATGCAGGGCGTCGTTATGGTTCTTTCCTTTGGCAGTCAGATCGGCGTCAGAGAAGCCCAATCCATTATCGGCAGTCAGGTTGGCCACACAATCAGTAAATTGATCAGCAGACGTTTCTTGTGGCACATGGGCCGTCTTCAGGAAGGAGATCAGGGCCTTGGCATGGGCCTCTGAACACAACAGCAGTGATAACATAAAAATCTTTGATGGGGTGTGCCCCAACTACTCAACTACATTGAAATCACTTTTCTTGATAATCTTGAGGATCTCCTCCATCTCTTGCTGGGAGGCTTCAACAAAGGCTGTCTTCGGCGCCTCCGTCAGGGCAGGCAAATCAGTAGCAATCCCTTTGCCCCGAGCGTCAGATGACTCGGCAGCAGGGGTAGAAAAAGGAACTTGATTAGGAAGGGGAACAGGCACACTTGCAGGTGTGATGATAAGATGTTTCTGGATAGCTGGTGGCGCAATATCTGGTGAGAACAGCCTACCACTGCGAGTAATTTTGGCAGGCCCGGTGATGTTACTGACGCCGGTACTAGTATCAAACTCTTGCTTTACTCCAAGCACATAAACATCTGCCCCATAGTGCCATGGGACAGCTTTGTCGGGTGTATAGGGGAGAGGCCCCGGAACAGTGATGATGATAGGAGCAATCTTCTGAGTGGACATGATTTTGACAGGCTTCTTTGAAGGAGCCTTAGGAGGTTTGTTGAAAATAGTGACGATAGAAACTTCTTCAGTAGGGGTAGCAGGAACAACAATCTTCTCGAACAAGATTTCTTTGCTATCCATCAGGCTTTGGATACTTGATTTCAGCAAAGGAGAACCAACAGGTGAAACAGCACACAGAAGGAAACCTTTACCACAACCCGGAAATAAACCGGCTAGCAACAGGTTCCTCTTGACAGTCAATAACGGAGTAACAATCTCTTCCACAGAGGCTAAATACCGGTCTTCTTCCACAGCATTCACTCCATGCTGGGGCATGGGAGCAGTCACAACATTGGGCCTTTCGGGCGCCTCAAACTGTATTTCTTTAGCATCGATAAGGTCTTGAACCTTATTCCTCAGAGCCCAGCAATCATCAGTAGTATGCCCCGGGTTATCAGAGTGATAAGCGCAACGGGCGTTGGGGTTGTACTTTGGAGAAGCTGTGTTCACTACCTTCGGAGCTTCTTTGACAGTTACCAGATTGGTTGACAGTAGTTGCGGCAAAATCTGAGACAGGGTCATACTGAGCCGAGTGTACTGCCTTTTGGGTCTCTCACCCCTTGGTTGGTTAAACTGCTGAGGAGCAACAACAGGCTTTGAGATTACCAATGCATTGACAGCTTGGCGGCGCTCCGGCTTAACTTGTCTTCTGGGACCATAAACAGCACTAGCTTCCTTCTTGAATGGCTTCTTTTCAGTATTCGCGGAGGCACCTTTCTGTATCTTCCCCGACTTGATACCAGCTTCTATCCTCTCACCACTCAAGATCAAATCTGTAAACCCAACAGAGGAATTCCCAATCAGATGGTTGAAGAACGGACCAGACAGAGTCCCTAGGAACATGTCAACAAGTTCACGGTCAGTCAGCGGTGGCTGCACCCTGCCAGCCATGTCTCTCCACTTTTGCGCATACTCCTTGAATCCTTCGCCCGTCCCCGGTGACATACCCTGGAGTTGGGTACGCGTGGGAGCGAGGTCAGAATTGTACTGATACTGTTTATAAAATGCTGTAGCCAAGTCCTCCGAGTTTCGGATACTGGCTCCATCCAGCTGATAGAACCACTCGAGTTGAGCCCCTGAAAGGCTATCCTGAAAGAAATGGATCCAAAGGTTCTTGTCTGCAGTGTAAGGTTGGATCTTCCTTACATATGATCTGAGATGCAGCTTAGGACAGGAAGCCCCATCGTACTTCGCAAAGGCAGGTGCCTTGAACTTATGTGGGATCACCACCCCAGAAGATAAACCTAGATCTCCAAAATCCAACCCCGGCACATTTTGAATCTCCATGGCACTTAAACGGTCCTCTAGTTGCTTGTACCTGTCTGCAGCAGGAGGGTACTGTTCGTCATTGTAATCCGTCTCGTTGTCGGAGACCAATGGACTAGGAGCCCTTCCCCCTTGGGGACTGTCTTTCTCTGCAGAGGAAGTAGCCTGATCAGCCTCATTATGTAGTGTATTCCCAAACCTTCGTTCAGTGTTGAACAGCGCAGTCCTCTTCTTCTTCTTCTTCAAGAGCAGAGTCTTCAACTCCTGTTGACCCTAGGCTAAGCTCATGACCAGCTCCTGGAACTGGGCGTTCTGGGCCTGGAGGGCCTTGATAGCTTGTTCGGTAGTAGGCTCGGAAGACATGATGATTGAGTGCTATAATAAACAGCGAAGAAGATTAAGCAACCTGTAGAAGAAGGGTACCTGTTATGCATATGATGCAATGAGATGCGTATGATTTATGTTTTCAAAGACAATCGGGATTCAACTTTGTAGACAAAAAGGAAACATACTTCATTAGATTCAAACTTTAAATTGTTCAACAACTTGCCCTTGGGCATTACAAGAATGAAAATACTAAAAAGGAAACAAAAACTGTAAAGAAACATCCAAAGCTCATCAGTGCTCCCATGGCCTCCTCTTCTCAGTACGGATATACTCATTCAGGATCCGCTCTTCCTCCAATTGCTTAGTCAGCTTCTGGATCTTTCGTTCCTGTTCGTTGAACTTTTCCCGATAAAGATCCCGTTCTTCCTGTAGCTGTGCCCAAGATCTCTTTAGTGTATCAACATCAGTGGGTATCTGAGGAGGGAGGACAGTTGGAGGAACCCCGTCTTCATCAGGAGATTCAAGAATGATAGGCCTGACAGCTTCGTATGGCATGCCTAACTTCTGAGCACGAATGCGGACCCATCTGCAGTAGGATTCCAATGGTAGGGAAGTCTTCGGTCCCAACTCATGTGGGTCAGCTTTGTGAATTCTGTCCCAAGCCTTGATGAATCCACGGTGCAGTTTGTCACTGCCTACTTGAAATTCAAAACTGAAGTGAGGAACCAACATCTCATGAGGCCCTGCTCTTCTGGCTCTTCCATACTGGCGGAGAGCTAGACATGGATTATAAGAGATTCCTCCCTGGATACCGATCAATGGAACATTAGGATATTCTCCGCAACGATCAATAATGGCTACTTCATCCAATCCTCTGAGAGTCCAAATGATGTCACTATCAGTGAGAGACATTAACCTATGAGCCCAGCCTTTTCCTTCTTCATTCTTCAGCACGAACTTAGGGAGGTGCGAAATAAACCACCTCACTAACAAAGGAGCACAACACCACAGAGTTCCCCATCTTCGGGCAGTACGAGCATAGAGTTGTTGCAGGATATCACCCAAGAGAGTGGGTACAGGGTTCCGAGACATGAAAATCCTTATGGCATTGACATTGACAAAGTTATCTGGATTTGGAAACAACACCAGACCATAGATTAAAAGAGCCAGAATGTCTTCGTACGCCTTAAAGTCTAAGTCATTCCAAAAACTGTTAGCTTTACCAATCAGAAACTTAGCCAAAAAGCCCTTAACTCCACTTCTAGTTTCCTAGTTAGCCATTACCTCTTCTTTGGTCAAGGGAAGGACTGCAGTAATCTCTTCAGGCCTAAGAGTCTTCTCCCAACCAGTGAATGGAGTTTGTTTTAAAACAGGGATACCAAGAAAATCAGAGAATTCTTCCAGGGTAGGGACCAGCTGGAAGTCTTGAAAGGTGAAGCAAAGATACAGAGGATCATAAAACTGGACCAGGACACTCATCAGTTGTTGGTCCCACTTTGAAGTGACTAACCCAAGAAGAGAACCATGCCTCTTGATGAAGGAAGTAGTGTTTGGAATCCTATCAACCAATTCCTTGAGCAAAGTAGGTGGTTGAACAAAGTTGAGCCGGATAGTGTTCCTACGCACGGGCATCATGATGTCCTACAAAACAGAGCAAAGATGAAACCCTCTTGTCTTTGAAATGGGTCAGTCCTTATGCAGGATGCATGCAATGGTATGATGGCATGATGCTATGATAAAGCACACCACAAGTATTCACAAAGGCAAACATGATAAGGCACACAAGTCACACAAGACAACCCTTAAGGTTTAGGCCAGCATGAAGTTTAGGTATTACCCTCTTTCAGTTTTGTTGGTTAAGACCTGTCCTATTAAAGGTAACCGGGTTCTAGAGGATCTCAATATCATTGACTACCCTCAATCGGTCATAACTCCAGCATCGCAATCTTTTCTTGCGGCCAGAACCATCGCGAGAGTTTAGCCTCAATGAGTGTAGCATATTGCTACCATTTTATGGCCAAGTTGGGTCAATTTAGGGTTCTAAGGTCGGTTGGTGTTTAATGACTCCTTAGAAGACCCATATTCTCCTCGTTGCAACACAAGGGATATCGGTACAGACCAAGGTGTCACACCAACGTAGCCACTGCTTCACCCATGTCGGTCTACGCCGGACAGATCCCTCACAGATTATGCTACCTAAAAGGGTATTCCCCAGATCCGGATTAGGATCTATGAAACTCCGATGCAAAGCCCACAAATATAAAAGCAAACAAAGCAAACAATTGAAAACAAGGTGATCTAAACCCTAAGGTTACTCCACTTTTAAGTTATCCCCAACAGAGTCGCCAGTTCTGTGATACGGTGGGAGAACTGACTTGAGGTTTTGCGTTTGTTTTCGTAAATGTTTCGGTTGAGCAAGAGTCGTCACCGACTTTTTATTTTATCCTAAGGAAAGGTTAAAAAGCACAGCAAAAACCTTTGAGATGTTTTCTTGGGTTCGGGGAGTAGATTATAGAAAGGGAATGTATTAGCACCCTTTCTATCCATGGTTATCCATGGGCTCTTAGTTACTTGCTTAGATCAACTTGCCTTGATTTTCAATTGTTTGAAATGGTGCTTTCAATTGTTTGAAATGGTGCTTTGTGTGTGGGTTTGAAAATGTTTTGAAAAGAGGCCAATGTGGTGGCAACCTTTGTAAGATCCATGTTGGGATGTATACAAAGGTGTACTTATCTTTTGAAAAGTTTTCAATGTTTTTGAAAGTGTTGTGATGTGTGGTTTTGAAAAATAGGCAAGTGTTTTTGTTTTGCAAGTTGGCAAGTAACCAAGAGCTATCTACCCTAAGTTTCTCAAAGATCTTTGTTATGTTTTAACCCTTTTAACAATTTTGTTCCACCATTGTATTTGGTGGACAATCTTGTGTTAGGATGTGAACGGGACGGGCGCGGGTCATCGTTTAGACCATGATTGCAATGGTGCTAAGTGTCTTTGGCAACTTTTTCCTTTAAGGGACTTGATCACTTTTAGGCAACTTTCGAAAGCGTCATCGAGGGACTATGATCATTTGAATTGTTTTGTTTTTGTTTTGCCAAAGACAACCAACATGCAATATGGCCCATTATTGAAGGCAACAAGTGGAGTATCCCTAGGGGTGCAAGTGTGATTGGTGTTGTCCATTTTCATGCTTTTTATCTTTGAATTAGGTCAAGCTATTTGTTTGATTGATTTTTGCATACAAAACCCTAAGTCTATCATGGCATATTTAGAAAGCTTTTAAATGCGGAATTTAAAGGTCCTAAACTATTACACAATGATCATGGGGAAGGGGATACAAATGTTCAAATGGGGATGAGACTTCATAGGAGAGTAGTGCCCAATATTTACAACCAAATCGAATTGCGCAAATGTAAATGTAAAGATGTATAAGAATAAAGCAATATGTATGTGTAAATATTTTTGTGTAAGTGTATGTTTTATTCATAAATGAAATAAAAATAAATAAAAAAGGGTTAATTTGGATATTTTCATGTTTAGGGCCAAAACCCTAATTTTGCTAAATAAAAGGTATTTATTATTTAATATATATAATATTTATTAATTATGTATAAAAAATAAATAAAAGGAAGTATATTGTAAAAAAGTATTTTTGAGATCAAATATTAATAAAATAAAAAAATGTATTATTTTTATATTTTTATCCTAAATATTCTAATAAATATATAAGTGTTTATATTATTTACTAAATATATTAAATATGTACAAAAAATAAAATATTTATTATTTACAAAAAAAGTATATTTTTATAAAATGTTTTCAAAAGATAAAATAAAATAAAATCAGAAAATAAAATGTATTAGTAATATTTTTAGTATTTTACATAAAAAATTATATTTGTTTATTTATATGTCCAAATATCAAATTAAAACAAATAAATGTCTAATAAATACAAAAATGGTTGAAAAATATTTTTAATATTTATTTATGTTTTGACAAAAAATAAATAAGTCAGAAACAAAAAGAAAATGTCAAAAAATAATAAAAATAAACACAATGGGCCAAGGGGGTGTGAATGTGAAAAGATGGTGCAAACAGAAAAATGAAACAGGCCCAGCCCAGAAGAACTTTGTCTTCAACCTCTGGCCAGATTCAAACAAAAACGCGCGCCCTCTTGTTCATCTCCCTAACTCCTGATTCTTTGATCCTTTGACAAATCTTAAAACATAAAACTTGGAGAGCTTGAAGTCACGATTCTAAACATATAAAAAAGTTAATCTAACTCTCAGAAATGAGAGAGAATTTCTTCTCCCCCAATTCCTGACCTAGTTTTTTGTCAATGTTCAGGTTCAAAATACTCTTAGCACACACAACATAAATGAAAAGTAACTATATGGATGGCTTCAGGGCTATGATTAGAACATGTTTTCTTCACAAACTTAAACCTAACTATGCCTGGATAGAGAGATAGAAGTTCAAAAACTTACCTGTTCAGCTTGATTCGTGTATGACAATGGAGGTACTTTCAATGCAATGTGAGGACTTGTATAGCTTGCTTGAAGTTCAGGGATGCTTCTCCAACCTTTAGTTTGCTTTGAAACTAAATGAATCGAGCTATAAGAGTCAACCTGCAAAACAGAAAAAGTGAAAATGGTGAAGTTAGTTAGAGGTGTTACAGTCTGAAGCTAGGGCTTGGGATAGTTTGTATGGATGTTATGGAATGTGTATGAAGTGGTTTTGGCCAAGGCGCACGAATGGATTGAGTTGCAGAAGTCCAACTGCAGAAGGGACTCTGTTTTTTGCAGTAGGATGGTGTTTTGATGAATGATGAGGTTTGGTAGGTGGTTAGCTCGTGCCTTAGCTCAGGTTTGATGTTTGGAATATGTTCAACAAGTTTGTTTAGGCTTGTGTTGACAGGACTGTGAGTTGTGGTTAGTTATGCAAGTTTTCTTCTTTTCTAAGTCAAAAATGTCAAGTCCTGTTACAGGCTCCTCTAGGCCCCTCAAATATGCTGCAAAGTTGGCTCTTGATCAGTGGGATCTGTTCAATAACTTGTGCCTAGAAGATATGCATTGTACCTCTTGATTTGCAAACTTGACATAAAGTTCAACTTTTCAAAAATGGATAACTTGCTTTTTCTAATTAAGGCTTAATTCTTCATGTAATGACCAAATGAGCAAAATAATGTCTTGGCACAATGGATTGGCATTTAATTATTGAGTGTAAATGAGATTAGAGGCCTGTAATGTAGCTTGCACATGCTGAGTTCAAAAATGCAAAGTTATGAACATGGAAATGGCTCATGAACAAAGTGACATATTTTTGATTTCTTGATGAACAAGTTTCATATTTTGACATGTCTTGATGAAAAATGAATCTTGACACTTGATTTTGACCAAAAAGTCAAAGTTTGACTTTTCAGTATACAGTCAAATTTGGCTCAGTTGACTGGAAAATTCATCTGTCAATCTTGTGCATTTGGGATCTTTTGAATTTGTTGAACATGTCAAGACAATGCCATTGAGTCCATATGTGAGCTTGGTTTGCCATTGGCTAGGTCAAACAGTCAAAAATTGCCTTTGTGCAGTCAAAACCCTAAAAATGACCATTTTGCCCTTTTGGTGATCTGATCAAATTTCTTGTGGAATTGTGATCCAAACTTGACCAAATGGTTCATATGAGTTCATAATGTTGATGTGGGTCAAAAAATCATGAGGTTTGACTGTCAATTGACCATAATTGACTTTTTCCCCAATACAGCTGATTTCTAGGTCAACTGTCCAATTGACTGGGCAAAGATTGGAATCAAGGCTTGAAACTTGGTATGGATAAACTTGTGAGTCCAACATGAAGCATGAAAGTCATTTTGGGCCTTTTAGGTCAAAACATCTTTGTGCAAACACAAACCCTAATTTGGGTCAACAGTGCAAGGAGAAGTCTTGAGCAGAGCAAACCCTAACTTGATCCTGAGCTCCAAGGGTCTTGTGGTGAGAAAATTTTGAGGAAATGGGAGGGAAAATTTTGGGGTACAACACATTTCAAAGACCGAGGGGATTTATCTTTGTTCTGTTTTGCAGATTATAGCTTCCATGCGCAGAAACACCATCCGAGTTAACTTTGTGCAAATACCTTCTCAACTCAAATATTTAGCCTCGAGAGTCTCTGATACTTCTTTATTCATTAGAAGACATGGTCAGCTTCTTAGCTTGGTTACCTCGAATTTTGATGAGCAGATGATAAGTGTGCTTTTCTAGTTCTTCGATCCGGTGCATCATTGCTTCACTTTCTCGGATTATCAACTAGTTCCCACTATGGAAGAGTTTTCTCATTTATTGGGTATATCCATCCTTGAGCAGATGCCATTCACAGGTTTGGAAGAGACTCCTAGACCAAAGGACATATCTTCAGCTTTCCATCTAAAAAGGGCTGATGTAGTATCCAACTGGGAGACACGAAGCAGAGTTGAAGGTTTCTTTGCCAAGTTTCTGATTGATCAAGCTCAACTGTTCTGGGATAACTTAGACTTTCAGGCTTTTGAAGACATATTGGCTCTCCTTATCTACGGTTTGGTTCTTTTCCTGAATCCAGATTCCTTCATAGATGTGAATGCAGTTAAGATATTCCTGTCTCGCAATCCTGTGCCTACTCTTCTGGGTGATATCTTACATGCCCTTTATACTCGTATTGTGAGAAGAAGAGGGACCCTCATGTGTTGCATGCCGCTGTTGGCGAGGTGGTTTATTTCGCACCTCCCCAAGTCCATGCTAAAGAATGAAGAAGGTTTAGGGTGGTTATACAGAATAATGTCCCTTGCCCATATTCTTTGGAGTTCTAAAGCTATGGAAGGAACTGCTGTTATTGATCGATGTGGGGGATACCCTAATGTCACGTTGCTTGGAATTAGAGGGGGAATAACCTACAGTCCTTGTTTGGCTTTACGACAGTTTGGTCGTGCTCGGAGATACGGTCCTCATGAGCTACTTCTTACAGATATTGTCTTTGACTATAAGGGGGACGTTGACGAGCGTCTCCGAAGGTTTATACGAGCCTGGGGCATGGTGAACAGGTCTAACCCTCAAGAGCTAGGACCAAAGACTTCTCTCCCTATGCAACCATATCTCCAGTGGGTCTGAGCTCGTGCTCAGAAGCTTGGGATGCCTTATGAAGTTGTGCTGCCAGTGATTGTGGAGCCTAGCAATGAAGAGGGCGTTCCTTATACAGTCCTTTATCCCTACATGCCTACTGATCTTGGGGCATTGAAGAGATCCTGGGTTCAGCTGAAATAGGAGAGTGATACCTAATAAGAGAAGTACTATGAGCAAGAGAGGAAGATCTTGAAGCTCACGAGGAAACTTGAGAATGAAAGGACAATCAATGACTACGTCAGCACGAAGGGGAAGCGACCATGGGATTTGTGATTTTTGCTTTTTCTAGTTTAGATTTGTTTTCAGTTTATTTCTTTCGTAACGCCTTGAAGGCATTGTTAAACATTTTTACAAGTTTAATCTAATAAAGTTTGTTTATTTCTTGGTTTGCAAATTTAAGTCTCCCAAAGTCTTTGAAATCATTACATACGCATCCCATTATCATGCACATCATTACAGGTATCATTACAGGTTTCTCATCTCCTTCACTGTTTATTTCAGCACGAAATGTCTTCTGAAATACCTATCGATCAAGCCATCAAAGCTCTTCAGGCACAGAATGCCCAATTCCAAGAGATGCTCTTGAACTTGGCTAAAGGGCAAGAGGATTTGAAGACTCTCATCCTGAAGGAGAAGAAGAAGAAGAAGGTGGTTCTTCTGAATATGGGTCACAGATTTGGGAATAGATTGCGACAGGAAGCTGATCTGTCTCATTCATCCAAAGGAGGAGAGAATCAAGAGGAAGAAAAGGTTCCTAGTCTTGTGGTCTCTGATAATGATACTGATTTTGATGATGAACAGTACCCTCCTGCTGAGGATAGGTACAAACAACTTGAAGACCGTCTAAGTATTGTGGAGATTCAGAAGATTCCCGATTTGGACTTCGGAGATCTGGGGATAGCATATGGGGTGGTGATCCCTCACAAATTTAAAGCTCCGGTTTTTGCTAAGTACGATGGAGTATCCTGTCCTTAACTCCATCTCCGCTCGTACGTCAGAAAAATCCAACCTTACACTGCTGATAGAAATTTGTGGGTGCATTTCTTTCAAGATAGTCTGTCAGGGACTCAGCTTGAATGGTTTTATCAATTGGAAGGAGCTAATGTCTGAAACTGGGAGGACCTTGCTGCTGCTTTCTACAGGCAGTACCAGTATAACACCGACCTTGCTCCCACTCGTACTCAGCTTCAGGGTATGTCTATGGGTGCAGACGAAGGCTTTAAAGACTATGCTCAGAAGTGGAGAGATTTGGCTGGAAGAGTCCAACCCCCTCTGTCTGATAGGGAGTTTGTTGATATGTTTCTAGGGACATTGTCTGGTCCATTTTTCAATTATTTGATCGGCAGTTCGTCATCTGGGTTTACTGAATTGATTTTTACTGGGGAGAGAGTAGAAACTGGTATCCGAAGTGGTAAGATACGGAAGGATACATCGTCAAGTGAAGTAAAGAAGCCTTTCACCGGTAAGAAAGAAGCTAGTGCAGTTTACAGTCCGAGGAGCCAAAACTGACCTGAATGCCGTCAAGTAGTGAATGTGGTAGTAATATCAAGACCCACCGTTGCCCCACAATGCAACAATCAGCAAAGAATGGAGAGACCGCAGAGACAATACACTCGGCTCAATATGACCTTGTCTCAAATTCTACCACAATTGTTGAAGACCAACTTGGTAACTATGAGGGAAGCCCCGAAGAATCCCAACATAACATCTCTGTTGTATAATCCGAACGCCCGTAGCCTATCACTCCGATAGCCCAGGTCATGATACGAACAACTGTTGGGCCTTGAAGATTAAAGTACAAGATTTGATTGAAGCTAAAGAGATTGAGTTTGACGCTCCAGAGAAACCTAACGTCATAACTGCTCCTATGCCCAAGCATGGTTATGAAGTAAATGTTGTGGACGATGATTTATTTGTGACCTCCGTGGAAGAAATTTCTACTCCTTTGATGACAGTTAAGAAGAATCTATTGTTGGCTGGTTTATTTCCAGGTTGTGGCGAAGGTTGCCACCTATGTTCAATCCTTCCCGCTGGTTACCATTTATTGAAATTAGGTGTTCAACGCATGATGGATAACAAAGAGATCATGTTCGAGAAGACTTTGATTCTGTTAATTCCAGTTGAAGATGTTGCCATCATAACCATTTCCGCCAATCCTTCCAAGGCTTCCTCGAGAAAGCCTGTTAGGATTACATCTGTTCCGAGAATCGCTCTGTTAATCATTACTATTCCAGGTCCTATCCCATACACTTCGGATAAAGCTGTCCCTTGGCACTATGGGGCCGATGTGTATTACCATGGAGTTAAACAAGACTTAAAGATTGAAGAAGTTGATGCTGATGTCAGCAATATTGTCGGGGCTAGCAAGGTCACCAGAAGTGGAAGACTCTTCTCTCCCGAGATTTCCCCTCCGACTGTTCAAAAGCCTGTTGTCATTCCATCTTCCAGTACACCAGCTACTATTCCAATTCTTACTCCAGTTACCACCCCTGTCGCCGAGTCATCTGACACTCGGGGCAAAGAGGTCACAGGTGGGCCTGCCCGGACGGAGGCGCCTAAGAAGATCATTGTAGAAACCTCTAAGCAGGAGATAGAGGAAATTCTAAAGATTATCAAGAAGAGCGACTATAACATAGTCGAGCAGCTGGGGCAAACCCCGTCGAAAATATCCATGCTATCTTTGTTATTGTGTTCGGAAGCCCATGCAAAGGCTTTAATTTCTTTCCTCAAAGCTGCGCATGTGCCGCGGGAAACTTCTGTTGATCAATTTAAAGATTGTGTAGCTAGTTTGACCGCTGACAATGGGTTGGGTTTCTCAGATGCAAATCTAATTTCTAAAGGAAGAAATCACAATGATGCTCTGCACGTCTCGATCGAGTGCAGGGGCACTACTTTGGACCACGTACTGGTGGATATTGGGTCCTCATTGATTGTTTTACCAAAGAAAGCACTAGACCGTCTGGATTGTGAAGGTTTGATTCTGAAGCTGAGTAATATTGTGGTTAGAGCTTTCAATGGGTCAAAAAGGATGGTGCATGGGGAGGTGGACGTCCCCATTAAAGTTAGCTCTCAGACTTTTGCATCTACTTTCTATGTGATGGATATCCGACCATCTTATTCTTGCTTGCTGGGTCGCCCTTGGATTCATAAGGCTGGGGCAGTGACTTCTACACTCCATCAGATGTTGAAATATCCAGTAAAGGGTAAGATTGTTACGGTACAAGGTGAGGAGGAGTACATGGTGAGTCATCTTAAGTCCTTTCGTTATGTGGAGATGGATGGGGAGTTCATCGAAACCTCGTGTCAGAACTTTGAAGAGGTCCCCCAGACTCTGGCGTCGACTGAAGTTACTGTTGATGAACCTCCGATGAAGATGGCTTCCCTCAAGGATGTCAGGGCCGTAATTGAGAAAGGTGGGTGTGCAAATTGGGGGCAACTCCCTGACTTCGCACACAAAACTGACAAGTTTGGTTTGGGCTTTACTGTAGAGGCTCAAAGGGTTGTTTGGCGCGCGTGGATTGGAAGACCTCCTCTACACATCAGTAATTAGGGAGTGAATGCAATTGAGGATGATGAAGAAGAGTCAGATATCGACAACTGGATTTACCCGACTACCAACGGTGGATTGAACAACTGGACGGCAAAGGACTTCGTGCCCGTTTCTTTTATTACACAGTAATTGACTTTTGTTTTGAGATTTGTAAGAGAAAGTTTGAAACTTTACGGCCCGGTGTCTTGCCCAAGGCACCTTGGCTTTGTTTGTAAGGGATTATTATCTGTCATTTCCATATATCATCAATAAAGCATTGGACGTTTTCTTGCATTACAAATTTTGCGCTCTTTGTTTTTCCTTTCTATCTCACACTTTATCAAAACAGCTATTGTCTTACACACACTCATATATCATAATGCATATCCACATCCACTCTGGATCCCATTGATAATGACTCAGCTACTGCCAGTTATGACTCCGAAAATCCGATCAACCAAGTCGAGGACGAAGGTGAGGATGATTGTGAAGTGCCTGGGGAACTTGCTAGACTGTTACTGCAGGAAGAGAGGGCCATACAGCCTCATGAAGAACCAGTAGAATCAGTGAATTTGGGTACAGAGGAAGACAAGAAAGAGGTCAAGATAGGTGCAAATCTGGAGCCTAGTGTCAAGCAACGGTTGATACAAATGCTACGCGACTATGTTGAGATCTTCGCCTGGTCTTATGAAGATATGTCTGGTTTAGACACTGATATTGTGGTTCATCGCCTGCCAACTAAAGAAGACTGTCCTCTGGTAAAGCAGAAGGCTCTCCGTATGCGCCCCGAGATGTTTGAGAAAATCAAAGTTGAGGTCATGAAACAGTTTGACGCCGGATTTCTAGCTGTTACTTCTTATCCACAGTGGGTTGCCAACGTTGTTCCGGTACGGAAGAAGGATGGTAAGGTACGGATGTGTGTAGACTATAGAGATCTGAACAGGGCGAGCCCCAAGGATGATTTCCCACTTCCTCATATCGATGTTCTGGTTGACAACACCGCGCAGCATAAGGTCTTCTCCTTTATGGATGGTTTTTCCGGTTACAATCAGATTAAAATGGATCCCGAGGATATGGAGAAGACAACTTTCGTTACGCAGTGGGGTACCTTCTGTTACAAGGTGATGCCTTTCGGGTTGAAGAATGCTGGGGCAACTTATCAGCAATCCATGGTCGCCTTGTTCCTCGACATGATTCACCATGAGATTGAGGTTTACGTTGATGACATGATCGCAAGGTCCCAGAATGAAGAAGAACACCTTGACCATCTCCAAAAACTGTTCGACAGGTTGAAAATGTACAAGCTGAGGCTGAACCCGAACAAGTGCACCTTCGGGGTAAGGTCTGGTAAGCTGTTGGGTTTCGTTGTTAGTGATGAAGGTATTCAAGTGGATCCTGCAAAGGTGAAGGCTATACAGGAGATGCCAGCTCCCCGAATGGAAAAGGAAGTTAGAGGCTTTTTGGGACGTCTAAATTACATTTCCCAATTCATTTCACATCTGACTGCTACTTGTGAGCCGGTCTTCAAGCTGTTGAAGAAAGATCAAGTGGTAAAATGGAATGATGAGTGTCAGACCGCTTTCGAAAGGATCAAAGAATACCTCCAAGAGCCATCCATCCTGATGCCTCCAGTTGAAGGAAGGCCTTTGATCTTATACTTGACAGTACTGGATAATTCAATGGGGTGCGTGCTGGGGCAGCATGACGAGTTTGGCCGAAAAGAGCATGCTATTTACTACCTTAGCAAAAAGTTTACTGACTGTGAAACCCGATACTCACTGCTCAAGAAAACTTGTTGCGCTTTGGCATGGGCTGCTCGCCAGTTGAGACAGTATATGCTGACTCACACCACCTTATTGATATCAAAGACGGACCCAATCAAGTATATCTTCAAAAAGCCTGCCTTGTCCAGAAGAATAACAAGATGGCAGATGATCTTAACTGAGTATAATATCCAATACACAACCCAAAAAGCAATGAAGGGGAGTGTATTGGCAGATCATTTGATGCATCAAGCCGTGGACGACTACCAATCCATGGTTGGGGTTACTATAGATCCTACACCCGGATCTGGGGAACACCTTTTAGGTAAGTAGAAATAGACTGTGAGGGAATTGTACAGCATAGACCGATACAATTTAAGCAGTAGCTACATTGGTGTGGCACTCTGGTTGGTACCGGTATCCCTTATGGAGAAACAAGGAGAATACAGGGCCGCTGCATGGTGTCGTTAAGCATTAACTAACCTTAGAACTTTTAATCGCCCAACTTGGCCATTAGAAAGTAGTGAGATAGCCGGCATCGGTGTAGAGCTGAGAACTGGTTGATACTCGATGCTACACTCATTGAGACCATACTCTCGGAATAATTCCGGCCGCAAGAAAAGATTGCGTAAGCTAAAACCATGACCGATGGAGGATGGTCAGTGATATTGAGATCCTCTAGAACCCGGTTACTTTTCTAGGATAGGTTTGAACCAACTTAACTTCAAGAGGGTATTACCTTTGACCTCATGCAAGCCTTAAACCTAAGGGCTTTGTGTGATTTGACTGTGTTTGCAATATTTGTGTTTGCTATACCTGTGGTTTGTCATGACATCATGCATCATAACATGGCATTCATGCTTCATTACACTAACCATTTCAAAGACCAATGGAATTTATCTTTGTTCTGTTTTGCAGATCATGGCTTCTGTGCATATAAATACCATCCGAATCAACTTTGTGCAGACACCTGCTCAACTCAAGGAGCTAGCATCTAGAGTTTCCGAAACTTCTACTTTCATCAAGAGACACGGTCAACTTCTCAGCCTGGTTACTTCAAACCTTCATGAACAAATGATGAGCGTACTATTTCAGTTCTTCGATCCCAAGCATCACTGCTTCACCTTTCCAGATTACCAGCTGATACCCACTTTGGAAGGATTCTCTCATTTATTGGGCATATCCATTCTTGAACAGGTACCCTTCACAGGTATGAAAGAAGTTCCTAGGCCAGAAGACATTGCCTCAACCTTGCATTTAAAACGGGCCGATGTGGTATCCAATTTGGAAACTCGAAGCGGAGTCGAGGTTTTTTTAGCCAAATTGCTGATAGACCAGGCTCAACTATTTTGATCTGCATTATGATGATGAAGAAGAGTCAGATATCGACAGCTGGATTTACCCGACTACCAACGGTGGATTGAACAACTGGATGGCAAAGGACTTCGTGCCCGTTTCTTTTATTACACAGTAATTGACTTTTATTTTGAGATTTGTAACAGAAAGTTTGAAACTTTACGGCCCGGTGCCTTTCCCGAGGCACCTTGGCTTTGTTTGTGAGGGCTTATTATCTGTCATTTCCATATATCATCAATAAAGCATTGGACGTTTTCTTGCATTAATATTTTGCGCTCTTTGTTTTTCCTTTCTATCTCACACTTTATCAAAACAGCTATTGTCTTACACACACTCATATATCATAATGCATATCCACATCCACTCTGGATCCCATTGATAACGACTCAGTTACTGCCAGTTATGACTCCGAAAATCCGATCAACCAAGCTGAGGACGAAGGTCAGGATGATTGTGAAGTGCCTGGGGAACTTGCTAGACTGTTACTGCAGGAAGAGAGGACCATACAGCCTCATGAAAAGCCAGTAGAATCAGTGAATTTGGGTACAGAGGAAGACAAGAAAGAGGTCAAGATAGGTGCAAATCTGGAGCCTAGTGTCAAGCAACGGTTGATACAAATTCTATGCGACTATGTTGAGATCTTCGCCTGGTCTTATGAAGATATGCCTAGTTTAGACACTGATATTGTGGTTCATCGCCTGCCAACTAAAGAAGACTGTCCTCCGGTAAAGCAGAAGGCTCGCCGTATGCGCCCCGAGATGTTTGAGAAAATCAAAGCTGAGGTCATGAAACAGTTTGACGCCAGATTTCTAGCTGTTACTTCTTATCCACAGTGGGTTGCCAACGTTGTTCCGGTACCGAAGAAGGATGGTAAGGTACGGATGTGTGTAGACTATAGAGATCTGAACAGGGCGAGCCCCAAGAGTGATTTCCCACTTCCTCATATCGATGTTCTGGTTGACAACACCGCACAGCATAAGGTCTTCTCCTTTATGGATGGTTTTTCCGGTTACAATCAGATTAAAATGGCTCCCGAGGATATGGAGAAGACAACTTTCGTTACACAGTGGGGTACCTTCTGTTACAAGGTGATGCCTTTCGGGTTGAAGAATGCTGGGGCAACTTATCAGCAATCCATGGTCGCCTTGTTCCACGACATGATTCACCATAAGATTAAGGTTTACGTTGATGACATGATCGCAAGGTCCCAGAATGAAGAAGAACACATTGACCATCTCCAAAAACTGTTCGACAGGTTGAAAATGTACAAGCTGACGCTGAACCCGAACAAGTGCACCTTCGGGGTAAGGTCTGGTAAGCTGTTGGGTTTCGTTGTTAGTGATGAAGGTATTCAAGTGGATCCTGCAAAGGTGAAGGCTATACAGGAGATGCCAGCTCCCTGAATGGAAAAGGAAGTTAGAGGCTTTTTGGGACGTCTAAATTACATTTCCCGATTCATTTCACATCTGACTGCTACTTGTGAGCCGGTCTTCAAGCTGTTGAAGAAAGATCAAGTGGTAAAATGGAATGATGAGTGTCAGACCTCTTTCGAAAGGATCAAAGAATACCTCCAAGAGCCATCCATCATGATGCCTCCAGTTGAAGGAAGGCCTTTGATCTTATACTTGACAGTACTGGATAATTCAATGGGGTGCGCGCTGGGGCAACATGACGAGTTTGGCCGAAAAGAGCATGATATTTACTACCTTAGCAAAAAGTTTACTGACTGTGAAACCTGATACTCACTGCTCGAGAAAACTTGTTGCGCTTTGGCATGGGCTGCTCGCCAGTTGAGACAGTATATGCTGACTCACACCACCTTATTGATATCAAAGACGGACCCAATCAAGTATATCTTCAAAAAGCCTGCCTTGTCCAGAAGAATAACAAGATGGCAGATGATCTTAACTGAGTATAATATCCAATACACAACCCAAAAAGCAATCAAGGGGAGTGTATTGGCAGATCATTTGATGCATCAAGCCGTGTTCAATTCAGGAGATCATCCTCGCACCATCCTGCACTACATTGAGATCTGCAAAGAGACTGGATCACCTATTGATCCAGCTTGGCTTCAAGGAAGAAATCAAGTTGCTCCTGATGTTGTTCTCCAGGAATCTTTAAAGAGAAAAGTTGTAGAAGGACCTTCTGACACTCCTCAGAAGAAGAAAAAGAAGACAGGTAAACCCGTTGAAACTATCACTGTTTATGATTTTGTCAATGTATCTACATCTGCCGAACCCTTCCAAACCTTAGGTGATATAGATGTTGATATTTACCTGACCTTACCATCTAACTCCCTTGCTGACAACCCTCATAAAAATCAAGTTTTATCAGATTTGAGTGATTTTGACTCTGATGAACACTCTGACACCCAATCAGAACCTTCACACTCAGAACCCCCTGAACCATCTGTTTTTCAACCCATTCCTGCTGAACATTTTTTAAGACCTCCTCCCAGACCTCTATCACCCAGACCCACTGGATGGTATGATGCTGGCTCTTGGAGAATTACAGGGATAAATGAACCTCTGGCCACTATAAAGCCTCCTTTCAACTTACCATCTGAAAACATTTTTGCTATGAATCGACCACAGCCTCAGAACCCCATTCCCACTCATGATAATACAATAATAATTTCACCTGATGTCGCTCCACCAACCTTCACCACAACATACAACACCAAACTCACCTACACTCTCACCCCCTCATATTCCAGAACAACAACCTTTTGAACAACCTGAAACTGCTGAATCATCTGAACCTCATGATCTATCAGCACCACCTATCTTTGTTGACCAACCTAATCATTCAGCCACTTCTGAACCTACCAAAAATCCTGAACCTACTGGCTTTTTAAGAACTGTAGTGGATTTTGAATCTCTACAATTCTTGAAAAACAAAACTTTCAAGAAGGCTGTCCCAAAACCTGTTCAGCCAGATGTGAATACTTTGTTTCAGAATTTTATAACAGATGTTCAAGCATGGTTAAATCTGCTGAAAGAAGATTGCTTCAGAAGCGTGAACACAGCTGCAACGGATCTTCTATGGGAAACCTTCAGAAGAACTTTGGATGTTGAGTCACTGAAGTTATAAGACTTATGCCACTTTCAAGTATTGGACAACTTTTCCAAACTTCTGCATGCTTTCAAGACAGAAGCTGCTGACATTTGGAATAAGAAGTCTTCGCTAATGATTGTTGATACACCAGTTGATACAATGGACATATCAGAAGACGAATCTGAAGAATCCTCTGAAGATTCAAACCCTCTGGCTATTGTTCTATTGAATCAACCTTCTGTTAAGGCTGAACCTGAACCAGTGCCAACTCTTGCAATGGATCTGGGCACTCTGCTTTCCACCTTTGTGAATTCTGACTCAACGGTTGCTGCTTCTAAGCCTGTTTCTATTGAAGCTTAGTCATCCTCTGCTCCTACCTCACTTATCATGGACACTCTAAATGAGCTCAAGAGGGAGAATGAAGTAATACATGAACGCTTGGATAAGCAAGACCAAACAAATCAAGAAATCAAGAACTGGATGGTGAAACAAGAAGAATCTACCTCTGATATAAAGAATCTTCTGATGGCTCTTGTTACTAAGAAATCCTAGTGTCCTTCTGTTTCTTGTCTTTTGTTTAGTGTTTTGTACTTCTGGATATTTTTTCTATTTTATGAAAACCTTTAAGCTCTTCATTTTTTTTATATATATACACTTTTTGATTATGCCAAAAAGGGGGAGAAAATAAGTATTTTGAACTAGTCACTATTTAACAGTTATAGGACTAAGTCTCAGACATTCTAACAAAATGCAAGATTTCCTTCTGTGAAAAAGAATTTTTTTTGCAGGTATCACTTTAACTCTGAAAGAATATTCCAGCTGAACATTATCTTCTTAAAGAAGTTCTGAAGAAATCCAAGAAGATTTTTTATTGCTCTGATAAATAATCTCAGGAAGTTTTATTCATAGAAATATTCATTTCAGGGGGAGATTCTTATCTCTTATCATATTTTATTTCTATATCTGAATAATTTTTGTCATCATCAAAAAGGGGGAGATTGTAAGAACAAGATTAGTTCTGACCTATCTCAGAGTTTTGATGATAACGATAAATTATATTTTAGATAATTTATACTCTGATGAATGTTTTTGAATGTTTCAGATAATGTTTTGACAGAAGCATTCTGAAGTGCTAAGCAAAAATTATGAAGAAGTTCTTTGATGAAAGAACCTTTCTTTTTGTTTTAAGCGCATCTGCTGACTCTGGTAAGACATTTTATTATAAATATATCTTCTAACATTTAGCAGGTTCCTTGCTCAGAAGATTACTTGAAAGCAAGCGCTGATCAAGTTCTTGCAAGCAAAGCACTGCCTAGAAGATGAGTAAAGCATGTTCTGATTTGAAGACATTGAAGCAAATTCTGAAAGAACGTTAAAACCAACTTGCCTTTTCAAGCGTAGGAAACATGTTCTTACATTTTGTCATTTGCTCATTAATGCAAAGACGGCTGAAAGCACTCAAGTGTCTAAACTAGTTTCTTGGAAAATGGAATATTGCAAGGAAACACGCAAGCATTTAATGCTCTCCAACTTTTCTGAAGACAACAAAGGTCTTATTATTCCTACTATAAATAGAAGGACATTTATTGCAAGCTAACTAACAAGTTAACGAATCACATTTCAAAAAGAAGCAAGAAACTACCTAAAAGATTTTGGGCTCACAAACTCTTTGTTCATACACTTTGTGCAATTTATTCTAAGTGAAAAATCACAGTTGTGATATAGCTTGATTAGAAGCAAACTTTACTTCACTATCTGTAAAGATTAAACTCTTGTAATTGTTCCTTGAGAGACCAAGTTTGGTCAGATTTCTCAAGCAGACTAGGACTAGTCTTAAGTCTTAGTGGTGTTAGTCACTTGTAAGATTACTTGTGCACTGTTAGTCACAATAGTTGTTGTGTGTTTGTAATCAGTTGATTATAGTGGATTAAGTCCTTGTTGAGAAAGGCGAAATCACCTTGGCGGGTGGACTGGAGTAGTTTGAGTTTAAACGAACCAGGATAAAAATAACCTTGTCCTTCCATTATTGTTGAGCTTTGTTTTGAAAAGAAAAAGAGTCACTTATTCAACCCCCCCTTCTAAGTGTTTTCTTACCCCTTCAAAAATTGGTTGTGTTACTATTGAAATTAACGATTGATTTGAGTTATGCTATTAATTGTTGTATTTGAACTGTGTTGGGTTTATGCTAAGCTAGGATAATTGGTAAATTGAAACAAGGAATGAACAAGAACAAGGCACATGTGTAAAGGGTGGCAAACTGGGTTTTTAAGCTCTAGGCTTCCTGACACGGGTCATGTCAGCTGACACGGGCACCTGTGTCAGCCTCTATGCTCTACGCCTTCCCCTTTCTTCTCCTGACACAGCCGTGTCAGGAAACATGGCCACCTGTGTCAGAGTTGCTGTAGCAAATCCTCTGAAACTTGGACTTATGCCCTTTTTCTGCCCCGATTCGTCCTGTTTTATTCTTCTGCACCTGAAAGCACTAAAACATCAAACCAAAGCATAAATATGGTAATAAGAAATAAAGCATCAATTAGTTGAACGAAACGATAACTAAAGTAACTACTAATTCCTGTGTAAAAACCATTTATCAGTAGCCGAATTAGGCGGTATATTTAGTTGTCCAAAATTTAACGAAATTTGACCGGGTAACTAAGTTTAATTAGTAAGTAAATATGGATATGTCTTTTTGTTGAAATTATGTCGATTACGCCGACTTGCCGATACAGCTGGTTAAGTCGTTCCGTCCGGTTTATGAACATTGTTGATTATAGGTCTTATGACCAATGTTGTGTTATTTTGTGTTGATCGATGAATGTGTTGTTGTTGCGAAAGATCATTGAGTATATGTGGAATTCTCTATTGATAATGTGATTATGAATTATTTCTGTGGGTATCCTTATGGTGTGAATCCTAGTGAATATATAATGAATATGTTGTTGCCATGAATTGTTGTTGATTACGTTGATGATGTTGTAGGCCTATGGCCAGTGAAGTAGTGATATAGGCATATGCCTCGTGAAGTGTTTAATGATGTTGTTGTATGTGTTGTACATTCATACATTTGCATTTGTGAATGCCTGTATTGGCGGATTTTGTGAAGGCATGTATTTGCAAAATGATTTGTGAAGAAGGCTTATGTCTTGTGCCTTGAAATTACTGGAAAATATTTATGTTGTGAGTTTTACTCCGATGGTACCACATGCATTCACATAGTTTCAAGTTGCATATTCGAGTCGTATATGTTGAATTGTGGTCGTATATGTGAAGTGTTGAATTATTGTTGTATGAAGTGGTGATTCTTTTTATTCTTTACCTAATATATTGTTTATCATAACCCTATTTATATAGTTTGATATCTCACCCCTTCTGTTTGAATGTTGCCCTTCGTTGGTAACGTGCAGGTAACCAAGATGAGTAGCCGATAGCATTTTTAGTTTGAGTTCGGTGTCATTTTCTCTAATACGTAGCACTCGGGGGGAAATGAACGCTTGTCTTATTTTGTTATTTATTTATTGAACCTTATGTTGTTAGTTGAGGAGTTTATTGTGTTGACGTTGTTTTATGATTCAAAAGATGTTATATCTTATTTAGAAAATATTATGAATCCGCTACGTGATTAATCAAAGTTTGGTTTATGTTATCAAGACTATATTCATGAGTTGTGTTCATTCTGCTTCTTTAGGTGTTATGTATCTATTCTAAAAGCAAGAGAAGTTTACTTGTCTTTGTTTAATATGTGACATCCTGATTATATTGGAAATTTTTATACTTTGATTTTCCGCTAATTTCTTGGGGTAGAATTTGGGTGTTACAGAGGACACACTACCAATCATCTTATCACAAAAGAAAGGGAAAAAAGTATCCATGAACAATCCATGTACCTCTTTCTCTGCCAAAGGTGGTTCAACTTGAGATGCCAATTATCTCCATCGTTAAGCATATTCCTTGAAAGATTCTTTCTCATTCTGAGACATATTTTGCAGTTGGCGGTGATCAGGTGCCTTGTCAAGGTTGTACTTTTATTGTTTTATGAAAGGATCAGCAAGATCTTGGAAGCATTTGATACGATTCCCCTCAATTCCCATATACCACTTGAGTGAAGCACCACTCAAACTGTCTTGAAAGCAATGGATAAGCAGCTTCTGATTGTTGGTATATGCAAACATTTTTCGAAAGTACATCACCAAGTGGCTTCTTGGACAAGTATGCCCCTTGTACTTCTCAAAATCAGGAGTCTTAAACTTTACAGGCATCACAAAGTCAGAAACTAAACACATGTTGTTAGCATCAACACTGAAGAACTCATTTCCTTCCATAGCTCTAAGTCTCTTCTCTAAAGTCTAATGTTTTTATTTGAACTCTTCAAACTCACCAAAGTCTCCCTGACTCACACTTCGAGGACTGGCAGCATGGTACTCAAAGAGAGGGTTCCCAAAAGCAGCTTGTGTAGTAAGTTAATGAGAAATAGTATGAATGATTGGTTGAGGTTCAGTGAAAACTGGAGCCTGAAAGACTGGTTGAGAAAATTGGCCAACCATTAAAGTAGTTGCAACAAGCGGGGAGTAGTTATGAGGTATCCTAAACTCTGGCCAAGTTGTGATTGGACGCTGGATAGGTTGAGGTTCAACAACAGTGGTGACCTCTGAGATAACAATCCTTTGTGGTGGCTCTCCTATGGAAATCAAAACTTGCATCATCTCAGTGAGCTTGGTCATGCCCAACTTCAAATCATAGATTTCCATTATGACTTTCATTTTGTGTTGTTCTTGGTTTTCCATTATCAATCTGACAGCAGCCCTAGTCTCGTAGTTGTGTTGAGGAAACAACTTGACGATCGAAAAATAACTGAAAGAAGGAAATAATCGGGAATGAGATCTTGGGCAACTTGGATGTATGCACGAATGATGCGGATGATGCAAATGATATATAATGTTATGCAATTCACAACACAGTAACAAGATCACATTTCAAATTCACGAGCATGGAGTCGAAGGTACTACCCACAAGGCAAGGACTAGTAGTTTATCACATGTCGTACAAAGGTTCTAAAAGGTTCCCATAGTCTACATACTTCCATCGGATATTACCAACGTCCCGATTAAATCAGTAATTAGTAATATTCTCAGGAAAACTCGTCTGAGCATAGCATCGCATGATAACCATTTTCGGATTACTCCGTCATAGTTTCCGCACTACACCTAAAAGGCCAAGATGGGTTAAGGGTTCTACGGTCCTCAGCTTCAGCAGGCTCCCACGTCGAAAGCAGCACGTCTTCCTAATTACTCGGTAAACGGTACTACATTCAAAGGGGCCTCCACTGAGTGGGGGATCTTATGTCTCCTCTTTTGGGATTACTCCCTCAAAGTTAACATGACTATACCGCCCGTCCTATCTTAAGTTTGCTCAAGTCCGGGTAGAGGACTTATGAGAAATCACCAAGCACCCTGAAAAAACAGAAATATCCAGAAAAACATATATATAGAATAATAGGAAGTAATAAACAACAAGTAAAACAATATATAAACACTCATTGAAAAGAAACAAACAAATCTAGGATTGACCCACTTAGGAAATATTCCCCAGTGAAGTCACCAAGTTGTCGCACTGTGTAAAAAATGCGGGAAAAATGTAGCGGTAAAGATTTGAGATTAAGCCATCAATTGACTTATCTCACTCAATAAAGTCGCCACCGCACTTTATTGTTTCCAAAGGGAAATGGGAAAAAAGCAAACAAAATCGACAATGAAATAAAAGATCAGAGATCGAGGTACGGGGGTCAGTTACGCAAAGGGAAGGTATTAGCATCCTAAGCATCTATGATACTTCGCAGGATCCAATTTGTTTATTTCCTTTTAAAATAGTGTGTTATCTAAAGGCTTGCTTGCTAAAGGAAAAGAATGAGTGAGTATTTGCAAACAAAAGAAAATGTTTTTTTTATTATTTTTGCTTGCCTTGGGTCGTAAGACTTAGTGCCTACGTACTCCCTCAGGAAATGGGAAAGTTAGAGCACCGTAGTTTGACTGGAAACGATTTGTCTGTTGGTTTATTTTAAGTGAAGAGATAAGTCGTCATTTTAGGAGAGAAATCTCAACTAACGCGCACAAGGTGTGAGAAAGATGGACCCTGCGTCAGTATGAGTAAGGGTTTAGAACACCTCTAATACTCAAGTGGAAAATTCGACACCACAAGGTGTGAGAAAGATGGACCCTGAATCATGTCTAATCTTGAAAAAGTTTTAGAGGATAAAATATGCTCGAGCGCACAAAAGGGTTTGAATGAGTTGAAGTGTTTTTTTTGTTAATTTTGAAAAATGTCGAAGTATCATTAAACTGTTTAAAGTTTGATTAAGAAAATGTTTTGAAAATCCATGGACATAGTCCAAGTTTATTATGAAAGCGGTTCAAGTTTATAAACAAAGAAGATTTTGAAAAAAAGATGAGAAAGTTTTGAAAGTTAAAGAATGGGAGAAGATGAAGAGAGTATCCTATGTACAGGAGAGTAAAAGATAAGGTAAAGAGGATTTGACCAATCGGAAGCTCATACTTGATATAAAGAAATTATTATAGCATTTCCATCCCTTTGGATTTAAAGCCACAAGCATATAAATAAACTAAGAGAATGCCAAACTTCAAATGCATTAGGTCTTCATAAAAATTAGGCAGAGTAACAACTATATGCAAATGAATTCCCAATTGCAGACAAAGCATATAATCAGAATAACCTGCACACAAAGAAAACAAACAACCCAATATCTTGGGGTGTACCCCAAGAACTCCAGACAAAATAACAGTTGAAGTCACAAGGTCCCAAGGGTGATCAAGGTCTCTACTCCTAAGTCCAAGAAGTCCATAACTCCAAAATCTCAAGGATGGTAACCAAATAGTCCAAGCAACCTTAAAGTTTTTTATTGTTCAAGTTGGTTATTAGGTATCTTCAAAAAGAAAATGAAAGCTCAAATAAGCAAAATAAAGAAAATGACATAAAAATAAATGCTCAAGTGAGCAAAGATGAAAATAACATGAAATATAAATGCTAAAATAAATGTGCTTAAAGTAAAAAGCATAAAGTAAAAGCATAAAATAAAGTCAATGGTTAGAAGTTAGAGGTTAGTTAAATGACCATATTGAAACTTGCATTGAAACTCATTAGAAAATTGATAAAATTAAAGCCTCTCAACAACAAATTTCATTTGCTTTTTGTCAAGTATATCATTCATTTCAAAATTCTCGAAGCGACAAATAATGATCAACGATGTTTAAGTGATTCGCTTTTACCAAAGCTTATGAAGATTCATTAGAGGATTGATAAGACCAAAGCCTTCTAACAATGAATCTCAAGATTATTGGATCAAAGGTTTAAAATTAAACATGCTTGAGCTTGCAAACATAAGTTTGGGTCACGTATGATCATTTCTCGAATCAGGACAAAATTTAGCGCTATATTAAAAAATCATAAGTAAACTTATATAGAAGTCGCACCTATTTTGAGGTCGGTCAATAAAGTCTATGCATCCATACATGTTCAAGAACTAAATTGGAATTAACTTTGAAATTGCAATCCAATAAAGAATTAGCAACATAAATTCAAATTTATTTACAAGCCAACTTTACTTAATATTTATCAAATACTAAATCAGAATAATATAACTAAAAGAACAAAATATAGGTGTACAAATTAAATGGGGTATGCAAATAACAATTGGGCTTAGAACAATATATGTGTCAAGCCCAATCCACTTAAAATAACACTAAAAAATCTTCTAAAATAATATATATAAAAATGAAAACTAAAAATAATAACCCCAAATGAAAACTAAAAAAAATAATAATAATAATAATAATAGTTGTAACAAATTGAGAGAGGACCAGGATAGATGTTGGTGGTTATTTGACGGAAACGAAGAGAACAGGCGGAGGGGGAAGATACCGTTATTGAGAAGCTTGCGGATTCCGAAGGATTCCGGTGAGTGAGTTGAAGGTTGGATGAAGAGGAATGCGTATGGAATAGTGCACAACAGAGGGAGGTTGATAGAAGTTGGCGGTGATTGAAACTGTTGTTGCAAGAAATTGTTGTTGCAAATCAGCGGATGAGTTATTGTTGGTGGTTTATGATGGCAAGTGAGTTACAGTGGTGGAATCGGAAGAGTTTAATGGATTCGTTTGGGATGGTGAACAGAGGACGGACAAAGAGAGCGGAGGTTGTTTGGAATTGGAAGTAACAGGTTGAGGTGGGTTGCTAAAGGATATTGAAAATGTAATTTATTTAATCTTCATAATTCTCAATACTTACTCTTTATTAGGACATTTTTGACATTTTTAATTTTTAGTATAAATATGCTACCTAGGCTATCAATATTGTATCTTCAAATACATTCCTCTATTTGAATATTAAGAAGTAGTCTTTTTTATTATCATTCATTGTTCATTCTTTATCTCTCCTTCCATTATATTGGTGGAATCTCGACGGATGATTAGAAGTTCTGTGAGAAGAATCGGACGGCGCGGGTAGTTTACATTTTGTTGATGATTCGCGGATGTAAGTGAGATTGTTGTTTGTGCTTCAGAGAAGAAGAATTGGAAATCAGCGATGAAGGGTGTGACTGATTGGATTGAGAAGAAGGATGCATAGAGAAGTTCATTGATGAACTGAACGAAAGGAGGACGGTGTTGGTTCGAAGGAAATTGGAAAATTCAAAGGGATGATGAACAATAGAGGTGAGTGTATTGAAAGGGAAGAAGATGTTTGTCACGGTGAGTTTGCGGAGGGAGTAGTATTGTACCGGGATGGAGGCTAACGGATATTGGGAGAGGAAATGGAGGGTCAGGTCGTTGAAGGAAAATGGTAGCAGAGATTCAATTTCTGTTTTTTTTTTATCTATTTGATACGAAGCTCCTTTCATACATATCTCAACCACACTATTATATACAAATTAAAATTAGTTCTTCTCATTTTTTAAATGCTCAAAAAGTCCTTCAATGATAAAAATTACATAAAAGTATGAACTATCAAAAAATAATATATATAAAAATATTTTTGTTTTAATTTTTTAAATAAAAAATAGAGACTTAAAATGACTAAAACCGATAAAAAAATGGACATTAATCTATCCGAAAAAATGAAATGAACACATTAAAATAAACTACATATCATAAAGATTAATAAAAAATTAACCAAATGGTCAAAACTCGAATTAAAATGAGAATAAAAATATCAGGTTGAACAAACGTTTACGGTTAAAAACGAGACTTCAAACTGTACCGAAAAAATGAAGCGAGCATACCGTCATGATCTACGCAAAATGCAAATTCATAAAATGGTCAGTAAAAGATGAAAACTTAAAATATTTTCTCTCTAATTTTCTGCACAGTATCGAATCGTTTTTAACGGTCTGTCTGTAAAACCGAAATAATAATATTATCGACATGTAAACAACTTGGAGCAATGCAAGAAACGAGTAAAGAGATAAAAATATATGAAGTGAAATATCAGATATTTTTCAACTACAAAATGATGCCAACTTCGATTTAAACTAACTTTTGATCAACTTAAATACGACTAATGATGCCAAATATGATGAATGAAGATATTTATTAATTATTGTGACCAAATAATAAAATATGATAAGTTAATGCGACTAAAAAAAATTATGGGCGAAATTTAGGGTGCAACAGTCAAGTCCCTCAATTTTCTGAGTTTTTCATCCCTCAATGAAGTTTTGCTAGGTTTGATTCATGATTAAGCTTGTGTTGTTTTAGAAAATTTGGTATGATTTTTGTACTTATGAGTTGTTTCATTCTCATGTTCTTGTTGTAGTATAGTGGTAAGTATTGTTTTGCTTGCACATTGTTGATTCTTGAGCCATATATTTGTTTTCATTTTTCTAAACTTGTTGATTCATGATTTTTGGTAATTGCTTTTGTTTCTTTAGGTTGATTGGTTCTTGTTTGAGGATAAACAAGTTTAAGTTTGAGAGAGTTTTATAAGTGCAAAATAGTCATTATATTTGTGTATATATTAGTGGCACTTATCGATTCATTTTATTGTAATCCTTTTAATAAACCTACACTTGTGTGTGTATTTGTACATATTGAGTATAATCGTTGTCATACCCTAAATTTTCCCACCTTGGTGCTACAATCGAAATTATTTTCAAATTTGGGTTTTTAAAATTCTTTGGTTTATTTACACTAACATTTTGGGTTTTATAAATATTCATTTTCAAGTCTATTTAAAAATATAATAGTTTACTTTTAAATTATTTAAATAGAAAATAATTGTTAGCTCTCATATGCTTTCAATTGGGTTTTTTTATTTCAAATGAGATTGTGGATTTGAATCTCTTGCGTTGCACTTTTTACATTTTCTTTTTCTACTTTTTGTTACTAATTTTCTTTCTTTTTTTAGAGATTAGACTTTAGGCTTTGTTGTCCTAGTTGATGATCAACAACTCACTAGAGTTCTCCTAAAAGTTGTTATTCTTCACATCGAAGAACAACAACAAAGAAACTATGAAGTCTCCATCAACAATCATTTAGAGATCAACAATCTTATCAATAATTATTTTAGAGTTCTTGATCTGACCTGATCAGAAATGGACCGTCACAGCTGGCTCCGAGCAGAAAGCTTTTTGAACGAAGTGGGGGGGTACCTGCAAGACACTCCGATGCTGAAGTAAGTGGGAGTACGAGCAGATAATAGCAAGTGTAAGGTTAGAATGATGAATACCTGACCCTCTGGAAACAGAGGGTATTTATATCCCCCAGCGCTGGGCCAAGGTTCCTTCATTGGGCCGGGCAGGTTTGGCCCAATGGAGGAACTGCCAGGTTCTACGTGCGTAGTGGGGACCCGCACGTCGTCCCCTTCCTGGATGTACTGCGTGAAGTGCGGGCGGACGGAGACGCGGTCTTTTCGGGATATCGTTGGGGGAACAATGGACTGAGTCTGCCCTAGCTGGGGTGCTCGAGGTAATGTCGAGCAGGACCTCAGGATGTGGTGCTGGACCGCAGCATGTCGAGCAGGAGGTGTGCTGTCGAGCCCGCGACTGCCCCGTCGGGCACGGTCGTGCTCTCTGGTCGGCGTGGCCCTTGTAATTCCATTTGGACTAGGCCTTTGCAATGCTTTTTGGGCCTGTCGGGCCCAGTCCAGAACAGGAGCCCCCCAAGTCGTGGTTCCTTTGTGAGGAGCCATGGCTTGAACTCAGGTCGTTTCCTCATCGAGGTCTCGTGCCCGGGACAGAGGTGTAGACCCCCGAGGGCCTCCTCGTGCCGTGCTCGGAGACATCTTCCGCGGCGGATGCCCGGAGGATCCTCACCGGGGCGCGTCTGTCGAGCATACGAGGTATCTCTCGGGAACTGTGTCGCCACCCTATGGGGATAGGGTCATCAATGCGTTGGGAGCAGCGCGTCGGGGAGAGAGACTCCGTGGTTGCCCGAGGTGACGTTTGGTATTCCACGTCATCACTATAAATAGGAACCTTGGGCCCCATAACACGTTTCTATTCTTCGTGCTCTCTTTGTTGCTGCTCTTCCAGATTTTTCCCAGTCGCGATCTTCTGTCACAGATTCTTCTACTCTGTAGCCGAATCCTACTCTTTGATTCAAGTAAGTGGTTTATCTTCTTCATTTTCCTGTTAAAATGCATGATTTTCGGCGTCTGTAGATGTTTTAGGGACTGTGCGCGTGGGATTAGCCCGGTAAACTCATGCTTAGCTCGACATATTCATGCTTAGGACCGGCAAACGCATGTTCGTGGCCGGCATATTCATAGTTTTAGGTGATAAACTTCAGCGCTGCCCGGGGTCTTCATGATCCAGGGCGCCTGATTCATGATCGCGCCCGATATGTTCATGGTCTTGGCCGTGGGCCTCATGGTGTGGCTCGCCATGTTCATACCTTGGGTCGACATGTTGGAGAGTGACCGCGTAGTTGGTTTGAGGAAGAACACATCGAGTTTCAGGATGTCGGGGAGGCAACCATTCGTGGAAACGGACTATGTGGTCGTGCATGGGACGATGTGATTTGTCGAGCATATGGCTTCGTGCCCAATTGACCGGTTTCCCGTGCTCTGCAGGTAACCATGGCGGACGAGCCGAGCTCCTCCGGGCGCCACGATCGTGAAGAAAAAAGTGCCGATGAGTCGGTCAGCTTGATTGATACTGTGACCGACCCCTTGCTGGACTGGGTGAGCATCGAGCCCCGAGGGATCGCGTCGGTCTACAGCCGGGGCGACCGAAATCCGTATGCTGTCCTCGAAGCGGGCCAGGGCCAGCCCGACTTCCAAAAGAATTTTGTTGTCATGCGCCCGTCTTCCCGTTCAAGGATCTGTTCGGTGTATCCAGAATATAGTTTCACGATGTACGAGATCGCGTTCAAAGATCTTGGGCTGCGGCTGCCCTTCACTGATTTTCAGGTCGGGGTCTTCACCCACCTGGAGTTGGCCCCGTCCCAGCTACATCCAAACTCCCCCGCCTTCATCCGGGCGTTTGAGCTGACGTGTCGCTATCTGAGGATCGGGGCGACCATACCGCTCTTCTTCCGGATTTTTCATCTGCAGCGCCAGTCCCGAGGAGGGAAACACA
This sequence comes from Vicia faba, assembly GCA_948472305.1. Taxonomy (NCBI): domain Eukaryota; kingdom Viridiplantae; phylum Streptophyta; class Magnoliopsida; order Fabales; family Fabaceae; genus Vicia; species Vicia faba. Next base: position 1,750,039,544 of record OX451736.1, on the reverse strand, counting down.
GCTGGGTCTCCTTGAAGCAGTCGAGGAGACTCTTCAAAATGTATATGGACTCCGTAAGGGGTTTTAAAGACAAGTGGTACATTGTGCGGCCAGTTACCACCTCGGCTTTAGGATCCCTGTACGAGGAGGAGGAGGCTCTAAGCGATGATGACGGGGAGGCGATTTTGGGCGACGATGGGAGTCCTGTGATGGCACGTACGGCTAAGTTCCCTGTGCACTGGATATTCAGGCACTACGAGCATGGGACTGGTTACTACCACACTGCTGCCGGGGACATGTGCTCGGAGGACGAGGAGGCGTACGCCACACTTTGTCGGTTTGTCGATAGCTTCCACCCTGCTCGGTGGGCTACGAGGGAAGGGGACGATATCTTGGACGCAGAGGGTTACCCAACGTTTGAGTTCCGGCCGATTGATACCAAGGCGCTCGTGGAGTGCCAGACGTACAGGCAGGCTGCCCGTCTGCTAGGTCATTTATTGCTTGAATTTCTTTGCTCGTCATTTATTTATGAGCTTGCTCGATACTAACCCAACTTTTATTCTGTGCAGGTTCGATGGCCGCGTCGACATGAAAGGCTTTTGAAATTGTCTTGCGACCAGAAGCGAGGCAGGAGGGTCGTGAAGGCCCCACAGGAGACGAGGATGGGCCCGACACACAGTCCAAGTGCTCCTCAGCCGGTGAGGGTGGACTCGCCGCCAAGCTCGGGGGCCGCGTCGGATGGGACCCCAGAAGTTGAAGAGGTCGACCCTAGTGCCGTCCTGATGCAGAGGAAGAGGACCCGTGTGGAAAGTGGTCCGACTGTTGGCGAGGACGCCAGTGCCGTTAGGTCTTTCGCGATCCCCCCTTGCTTTAAAGAGGAGGGCTTCTTCGAGAGATTCCCTCTGACAGTGGTTGCCGACGAGGCTGAAGTTATAAAAAGGATGAGCAAAGAGGATCGGAAGATGTATCTGGCCGCCAGCATGGACGGGCTGGTGAAAATGGCCGAGATGGCCTTGGTGCTATCCGAGGAAGGAGGGGATCCTGCTCGTGTCGAAGAACTCGAGCAGGAGAAGGCGGCCCTTACCTCGAGCTCGCGGAAGTTGAAGACCGCTCTGGAACGCTCCGAGGACATGTTCTGCGAGCAGACGGCGATGCTGGATGCTGAGAGGGAGATGTTGACCCTGGAGAAGGAAAAGTCGGGGAGATTGGCCGAGGAGGGGGAGCTTCTCCGTGCAGACAGGGATCGTCTGGGGACCAAAGTCAAACGCTTGGCCCAGCAGATCGAGGAAATGAACGCTGCCATGCAACCTGCCGAGGACGAGCCGGAGGACATAGCGACGTTAAAGAGCCGGTCGGAGCTGGTCGCCCATATCCGGCTCCTCGAGGCAGATTGTGTCGGTGCTCTGGAGGATGGGTTCGACTCCGCAGTCGGTCAGCTCTCCCTGTTAAACCCTGGTCTGGTCACTGAGGGTATCGGCCACACACATCAGATCATGGATGGCGTGATCGTTCCTCCGCCCGACTCTCCCGTCGTCGACAATGATGGTTCTGGGGAAACCTGACTAGGATAGCGGGCCTGCGTGCCTTTGACATTTTGTATTCTTTGGGCCTGCGTGCCCGTTTGTTGTACGTTATGAACATCGCCGGCCTTCTTGGTCGGTTTATAATTGTTTTGTCGCCTTCGGGCATTTTTATCTGAATGCTGTTTTACATTTTGAATGTTTTGCACTTGCTTGAAATCTTATATATTTGCGTAAAATTTTAGCCTAAGTCATGGGCTCGAGGCGTGCCCGTAAGCGGCTGTGTTTTGGCGAGCGAATCTACCCGCCTTTCGTTTGTATACGTGCCCGACCCTCTTTCGCTGGCCAGAGTCAACTAAGTGTTGTGCTCGAGGGGAGAGACTTCCCTTTGACCCTTTTAGATGGCCCGTCATTCTTGACGACATGTCGGGCATTTGGAGCGAAGTTGCTCAGTCGGGCGTGAAGCCCGGTAGGGACTATTCGCCCTTGGCGTAAACTGCCCATCGCGAGCTGGGTGTTCTGCCTCATGGATACAACGACGGTGGTGCTCGGTATAGCTGTCCACGTCGGGCACTATCGATCGTCATCGTTTGCCGTGCGATGCTGTGCGATTTAGCCGTATGTCGGGCTTGTACCTTAGCCTTTATACGAAGTCGGATGTTTTTCCTCGTTGACCGAGCGCGGGTGTCGTTGGTCGAGGGTCCCAGGTGTTGGTAGTTTCTAACTGTAGTACTGCTTTAGCTTGGCAGTGTTCCAGGGTCGTGGTAATGGCTCTCCGTCTAGTTGCTCGAGGTAGTACGCCCCGGTACCCGTGGTGCCGTGGACGCGATAAGGTCCTTCCCAGTTCGCGGCCAGCTTCCCTTTGCGGGAATCTTTCTGGTTCCTGCGTAATACCAGGCTGCTGATTTCGAACTCGCGCTTGATGACCTTGTCGTTGTGGCGTAGAGCCACTCGTTGTTTTAGAGTGGCTTCGCGCAGGGCTACACCCGATCGGATTTCCTCGACTAGGTCGAGTTCATCCCTTAGTGCTTCGTCGTTCATTTCTTCGTCGAGGGGGTACTCCGTTCGTCGGGATGGTTCCATGATTTCGACCGGGATGACAGCCTCGGTGCCATACGTCAGTCGAAATGGTGTCTCACCCATCGTTGAGTGGGGTGTGGTGCGGTATGCCCACAAGACACTGTGGAGCTCCTCGACCCATCCTCTTTTGGCTTCGCCGAGCCGACGTTTGAGCCCTCGGAGGATGACTCTGTTCGCGGCTTCGGCTTGCCCGTTGGTCTGAGGGTGCTCGACTGACGTGAAATGTTGTTTTGTCCCTAGTTTGGTGACGAAGTCCCGGAACCCGTGGTCGGTGAACTGGGTACCGTTGTCTGTCACCAGGGCCTGCGGAATTCCGAACCTGGCGAGGACGTTTCTTTTGTAGAAACGGGGGATATTGTGCGAGGTGATTTTTGCGAGTGCCTCGGCCTCGATCCACTTCGTGAAGTAATCCACGGCGACGATGAGAAATTTGTTTTGGTAGGTTCCTTGCACGAAGGGCCCGAGGATGTCCATGCCCCACCAGGCGAACGGCCATGGGGACGACAATGTGTTCAGCTCGTGCGGGGGGGCGAGGTGCATATCCCCGTGCTTCTGGCACTTATCACATTTTTTCACGTGTTCCTTGGCGTCCTGTTGCATCGTCGGCCAGTAGTATCCTGCTCGAAGGGCTTTCCGTGCCAAGGATTTACCGCCCATGTGCTGGGCGTTGATCCCTTCGTGTATCTCCCGCAGTACGTCGGGGATGGTGGACTCGTCGATGCATTTCAGGAGGGGAATGGAGAATCCTCTTCGATATAGTTTCTGCTCGAGGACCACGTAGGAACATGCTCGTCGCTTGATTATGGCAGCTTCGGCCTGGTTCGACGGGAGTTCTCCTTTTGTCAGGAAATTATAAACCGGGGTCATCCAGGACGTGGCATCCCCGATGGCATGGATCTCGACTGTAGTCGAGGGTGGTTCTATACTTGGACGTGCCAGAGATTCCTGGATGACGGATTTATTCCCGCCCTTCTTTCGTGTGCTCGCGAGTTTGGACAATATGTCCGCCCTCGTGTTTTGCTCGCGGGGAACATGGGAAATTTCTGCTCGTACGAACTTTGTCATGTGTTTTTTGACTAAGTTTAAATACTCGATGAGGTTGTCGTTTTTGGCCTGGTAGCTTCCCTGTACTTGAGAGGCGACGAGCTGGGAGTCGGTGTAAATTTGTACCTCGCGGGCTCCCAGGTCCTCGGCTAGTCTCAGTCCTGCGAGCAGGGCTTCGTATTTTGCCTGGTTATTTGACGTCGGGAAGGAGAGAACTAAGGAGTGCTCGATTACTACGCCTTCTTCGTTTTCCAGGAGGATCCCTGCGCCGCTACCGGACGAGCTGGACGCTCCATCGACGAAGATGGTCCACTTGTGTTCCTTCCCCGGGGGAAGGTCGTGAGTGGTCATCTCCGCGACAAAGTCGGCCAAGGCCTGTGCTTTCAGGGCTTTCCTGCTTTCGTACTGAATGTCGAATTCGGAGAGTTCCAAGGACCACTTCAGCATCCTGCCCGCCATATCTGGCCGACCCAGGAGTTGCCTCACCGGTTGATCGGTTCGCACGATGATGGTGTGGGCTAGAAAGTAGTGTCTGAGCCTCCTCGCAGCGTTGACGAGGGCCAGAGCAACCTTTTCTATCTGCTGATATCTGCTTTCGGGCCCTTGTAAGGCTTTGCTCGTGAAGTAGACAGGTTTCTGCCCGTCGGGGGTCTCGCGGACAAGGGTTGCGCTGATGGCTTCGTTCGAAACGGCCAAGTATAAGTACAGCGGTTCCCCGTCGTCTGGTCGAGACAGCACGGGCGGCTGAGACAGGCTCTGCTTCAGATGGCGAAGTGCGTGCTTGCATTCCTCGTTCCATTCGAAGGCTGCTTCCTTTCGAAGGAGTTTGAAGAAGGGGAGGGCGTGCTGAGCGGACTTCGCGACGAAGCGGGATAGTGACGTAAGCATGCCGTTCATGATTTGTATCGACTTCTTCGACGTCGGTGTTGGGAGGTCGGAGAATGCCTGACATTTGTCGGGGTTGGCTTCAATCCCTCGTTCTGTTAGATAGAATCCAAGGAATTTTCCTGCCTTAACCCCGAACGTGCACTTCTCGGGGTTGAACCACATTTTGCACTGTCTTGCTTGGGCGAAGACTGTCTTAAGATGAGCTGCGTGATCGGTGTCTGCTCGGGATTTGAAGATCATGTCGTCCATATATACCTCGAGCATGTCGCCAATCTGTTTGTTGAAAACTCTGTTCATCATACGTTGGTAAGTTGCTCCGACGTTTTTCAGTCCGAAGGGCATTACGTTGTAGTAATAGTTGCCCGAGCTGGTCATGAATGTCGTGCAGTGTTTGTCGCCCAGAGCCATTGGGATTTGGTTATATCCCGAGTAGGCGTCCATGAACGACAAATTTTTGTAGCCGGCCGAGTTGTCGACCAGCATGTCTATGTTAGGTAAGGGAAAAGCATCCTTCGGGCAAGCCCGGTTGAGATCGGTATAGTCAAC